>PPLN03000003.1:0-1365740 GCA_003707825.3 Cephaloascus fragrans
GACATTATTGATTTTTAGTATTAATTTATCATATCAAGGCTGTTTCACAGTTGTTGTTTTTTCAAGCAACTAACAAGGCGATATAATGAGATTACATCTCCTCGGAGGTTGGGTCCATAGCTCAAATTTCCACTCCCCTCAAATATATCAAATGTTTGTCACATACTAGTATAGAAAACTTAGCTTTGTTATGCAATAGGGTACGGATAAACTACCCAGAATGATAACTCTTCGAAACTGGATTTGGGATTCCAGATTGATGTAGTATCCTTTCTTGTAATGATATCACGATAACCAATCAACTTGAATTGAAACCCAATATGGGCCCAATGGGCGATTGTTATCATATTTCTGTAATTTCATTTTCTATCTATGCTTTAGACCAGCTTGCAATATCTTTTCATGAAAGCTGGTTTATAAGTGTTGACATTTCTATGTAAAGACAGGCTCTCTTATTTTATTGAAAAGGGTTCACATCGTGACGAATGATTCCTTAAGCCATCATTCAAAACTTACTGATCTCAAATCAATAAGCCTGTTTTTGCCCTAGTGAACCAGACGTTGAACAGAGTGTACAACAAAAGAGCTACAGAATTTTCTTCATACAAACTCATTCATTGTTGACTTTATCTCATAATTTGGCAATATCACCTTTCCATTTGATACCACACCAGTCTCCTATTTCTATGGCTATTTTTCTAGTTTCTTCGATCTCTTCCTTCGTGCACCCATTATTCAATGCCCCTTTCAAATGCCCTTTCAACTGGGGGTTAACATCCAAGGGAATCAAGCAAGCAATCACAACAAGGCTCGACTCTCTGGGACTTAAAATATTTGAAAAGGATAATAATGGAGAATAAACGTGGTTTATTGTGTAGTACCATAAATCGGGATAAGCTGATTCCATCTGATTGGTAACTCTCTTGGAAATCTTACCATAGACTTTGTTCCAAAACTCCATACCCCTTTCTCTCTCCTCTTGGATATCTGAGATATCAAACGAACGTTGTGTCTTTTTTTCTCGCAAATCTAAAGGGGTGACATTTTTCAAAAGCATCAAGGAATTAATCACTTTGGGCAAACCTGCTAATGCAACACACTTCAAGAGAGCTTCTCTTGTCTTTTGAGCAACTTGAACTTGGATTTCCTGTTGATTTGTCGTGAGTGGATCGTCGTTCGCAAGATCTGGTAGTGAGTTCCCCTTCAAGTGCAATTCTTGATATAACGCACTGGATTTCAAGGAAGAATCGGCTAACTGCAACAAGCTACTCTCATTTTTCTGCTCGCTGGGAAGAATGGATTTTTTTAAAGCATAATGCAACACTTTTTGAATCTCTTGTGGTTCATTACACACAGTGAGAGTTGCGCAGGCAATGTAATACCAACTATTGGATAAGTTCGAATATGACGACAATTTTGTCAACCTCGCTGCATTCAATATGGACATTATGATATATTGACTTTCCAGTGACCTGAAAATTACTGAACCACTATAGAAAGCGGAATCTTCTTTATATTTGGTGTGGTTTCTCCAGGTTTACACATATGTCGTCTCAATATATCATCCATTAGATAAACTATTATATAAGGATAGGCTTTCAGCCGCACAAAGGAAGCCTTCAGTATATATCCAATACGATGGTCTCTTTTTTTTTCCAAGCAATCAAGATGAATATCAGCCTAGGTATACAGATTCAACTGGAATTTTAGCTTCAATCATAGTAGCCTGACTCACTATGGAACCAGGTATGCATGTATTCCATGCTTATCATATCGAAACAGCATTGCAAGATGTTGTCTTTGACAGAAAAGTGTAATTGGTGGCCACCACTTTCTTGATTGATTGTTTTCTAACCAACGTATAGATGTATCTAGATACGGATATCCTAGCGTGAAAGACTCCTCTAGAAACAGGCACAGTTTGCTGCGAAGTGGTAATTCACGGTATAATATACATGCAGAGCGTTCTCAGGGTCTGCTCCGCGAGAATGGCTTTAGAATAAAGTCAAGCGGGCCTTCTGTTATGGGTGCGGTATCCCAAAGACGTTTTGAAAGTAATTCAAAAGAAGTCCCAAGAATTACCAAATACACAGATAGCTATAGAGGGAAGATGAGTCTACCTTGCGTTGATTCTTTTGTTGATTCCAGAAGAGCGCAAACTAACGGAGATCAAGATTCAAAGAGAAGAAAAATCATTGTGCCCCTCCAAAATAGAATCGATAGAGACAAGAGAACCATTTTAATTCTGCATCTAGTGCAAAAAGTCACTGAAAGCGATCTAAATGTTTTCTTCGCAGGAATTGGCAATGTCACCAACACGCAAGTTGTCAGAGATAGGCAGTCTCAAAAATCGAAAGGTATTGCATTTGTTGAGTTCAAGTCAACGTCTGCTGTAGAATTGGCTTTGAAGCACACAGGAGATACCATTTACGATGTGCCAATTGTTATCGAACATTATGATACGCAAGACACTATTCAAGCATACCATGCAAATTTACGATTAGAAAAACTCACAAAAAATGATAGTTATAAAATATATTTTGGTAATATTCCTTTTTCAATAGGAGAAAGCGAAATTGAAGAACTTTTTCTGCCATGTGGTCAAATTGCTGAAATTTTTTTGTCGAAAAGAACATCCGGTAAGTCTCAAGGTTTTGGATTTGTGAGGTACATTCAAAGCAGAAGTGGTAAAACTGCTATGAAGGAATTGAATGGGCATTATCTCATTGATAGAAATATAAGATTGGGGTTCAGCATTGAAAAAGTCACGTCGTTAGGGGCGAAACATGAACTTACAGCCGCCCAAAACGTTATGAATGAAACGGAATGTGACGGTTCAATGAAAGCTGCCAATGAAAATGTTAATTTTCCTACAGTTCCTGTACAAATTCCTGCTCCTATTGTGTTTCCTGGTTTTGCTGTTTTTGCCAGTGCAGATGATCAGAAGGCTATTAACGATATAGCTGAAGTGCTCAAAGTCCAATTCTCTAAACTGGGAGACATGTTGCATTTTGACATTCAGGATGATTTCGGTTATGTGAAATACGCTGATAGTCGTTCAGTTCATACCCTCATCAGCAAATGTAATGAGAAATTTGTTGAAGGTCAGCTTTTGATGGTAGATGAGTTTGGAAAATCTGATTACTACGAAAGGTTTCCTGAAGCAGAATCTATCTGATAATTCTGTGAAGTTATAAATATTTGAGCATAGTTTTATTTGGGAAAAATAAAAAGTGTTCTGGTTTATATTGTTACTTTCCCTTGAATTACTGCAACTTTCCTTGCGGACCACTTGCAAAAGAACTTTTTTCTCTCTTGTCTTCTGAAATATTTTTGACGAAGGATTATTTAGTTCAATATTGCTTTCTGACATGGACATATCTGATCATTACATTCATGGAAATTAGTTATTGAGTCTTTTATCCCGATACTTTTTTGAAAATGAGATATTTGTTTGTCGATGAAAGTGTAATTTTCAATAATCAACACGGTATAGATTTTCCAAGAAATCTAATGGAAAGATAAGATCCTGACATCCATCTACTAGTATCAAAATGTATTTCACGAAAAAGAACTATCATCTAAAAACTAGTCATGGTTGGTTATCCTTTAGTGTGATTATCATTTTGGAAGCATAACTCTTGAAAAACAGCATTTGAGATAAAATGAGACTACAAGGTGGATCTCAGAGATACCTGGTGAGAGTATCTCTTTGTGATGCTGCACACCCTTGCTTCAGTCCATCGATTACGAGAAGGAAGTTATGCGTGACCATTCGACACTACAAGACACACCAATAATGATGAAGATCTGACCTACATTTTACTGGAATTTTCCAGGCAGCATTTTTATCATGAAGTTTTATTTGAATCATACTTATGAAAAAATCTAGCTTCAGGGATGATGTTGCAAATATAGTTGACGATTTCCAAAACATTTATAGCTAATAAACAATCAATTCTACATTTGAGAGATGTGATATCTATAATCTATATCTACTAAATTAAACGTCACTAAATATATCGAGTCGCAAAACAAACGTACAATGAACGGTGTGGCTATTTGTCTCTGTTTCCCTTGATCCACTTTTTGGCAATTTCATCTTTGAGCTTAGAACCTTTACCCCAAATTCCTACTGACCAGAAATGAAAGTTTTCGAAAACTGGAGCAAATTTTTCATTGAATTTTCTAAATGGAATATCGTGTCCTTCTGAAAAATCTTTTGGTAATGTATTGACTAGCATTTTATTCGTTATTTCCCTTACCGATTTGTTAGACTTTATCAATTGCTCTATTTTCAAGTCAGTCAAAGTGTCTTCGATCCTCAAACTGTCTAGGGAAAAATTGTATGAATCGATATTTGCATCAGTTTCTTTCTTCGAGATATACTTCGTTTCCCAGGGTCTCATTGAATTATCAATGGGGACCCACTTATTATCCATTCTCCAATACTTTGAGCCTGTCATTTCTTTTATTCGAGAGACAGCTCTCTTGTAAGCGAACTTTTCATCTTCTCCCGTGAAAGCACTGATTTTTTGAAAATTCAAATCAGATTTTGTTTTTCCATCAAAAGAAGTTGAAACGTCTTTATATTCGAAGTTTGATGCATGTTCTTGATCGTAAGACGATACATTTGGACGATAAGGATTCTGCAATTCATTTTGAGTCCTTGCGAACATTTCTTCATCTTGAACTTGTAGTCTGTTACTTGAGCTTGACGTCTCCTCGACTGCAGCATTATTAGCACATGGATTTTCGAAGCCTGGGTTGAAATTTCTTGTTTTGAACTGCTCTATAATATTTGATAGTTGACTCGAATCAGGAAAGAATAGATCATCAATATTCACTTCAGTTCTCAAATATAATCTACATTTGGCCTCATAAATCGCATCCAATAATGTTATGAATCTTCTCGCCTCATTCTTCATTTTTATGGTCATGATTGGAACATTATCGATAATGAAAGTGTGATAATTTGATGCTAAAGATATGTAGTCAGAGGACGCAAATAGTCCCCTGCATATATAGTCAAAATCAAATTTGACCACTCCATCCGATGTCCATGGAAGAAATATTTTTCTTCCATAAACTGTCAATGTTGAGGGATTTCCTTCGTTCAAATCGATAGTTGTCGATAATAAATCATTCCATCTCTGTTCATGATCACTATGTTCAAATTTAGAGATGTTGAAAGACATTATCTTTTCAGTTTTTGACTCGGCTGACAATATTTTACGATAATCATTAGAAGACTTCATATCCAAAGAGTAACATCGAGATTGCAAGATTGAAACAAAGTTTTTGAAACTTTTTTTCTTGAAGGAATTCGAATATAATTCTTCTGGTAATTTGTTTGATGTTGCAACCAAAACACCACCTAGCTTGAAAAAAAAAGTCATCAAGATCTTTATAATATTTGCTGATGCAATATCTGGCAAAACAAATTCATCCAATAACAAGATTGTGTTTCTGTTTATCATTTTTTGCGCTATTTCAAACAAAATAAATTCGTTCTCCAAGGACAATTTCAAATTAGGACTTACTCGTCTCTGTTGCTGAATTTTGTGAATCTCATCGTAAACCCACAAAATAAAATTGTTGTAATGCCATCTCATCTTTGAATGATGTGGTAAAGTGTTCGCAAACATGTCCATTAGCATCGACTTACCGCAACCAACTTCACCATTCAATAATAGTCCATGTGGCGAAGGAAAGTTGGCCAATTCTTCCTCATCAGTTATGATCTTTATCAAGTTTTTGTTTTTCTCGGCAAGTCTTTTGGGGTTTCTCAATAATATGTTATTCAAGATCGTGTTCTTCGAGTAGCTTTCGTTATTTTGGTATTTTAACTCAATCCTTTTCAATATCAAGCTAATTTTAATTTGCAACTCTTCTGGTGGTCTGTAATCCTTCACTCTGTAGTATAGTTTTTGGAATTCCTTTGCCGCCCTCAATTGCTGTTCGTCTGCTTTGAGAACGCCAGATGTAACATAATTTTGATACACCTGCAACGGATCGGTTATACACAATGATGAATTGGTATCTTGGTTGATTAGATGCGAAGTTGGTAGCCTACCTTCAACACCAAAAGGGCCTGAGCTTGTCACTGAATATAACTTGCAACTTATTCGCTGGCGCCGGCCTATGGATAAGGAAAAAGCTGTTATTGTTGGACGTTTGAGTCGTATTCTTTTAATAGACAGCATTATTATCAAGGTATAATATCAGCTTTTCATATGACTGATCTAGAATCAAAGCAACATACCATTATATGCTAATTAAGTTCGATCACAAAGTTGTTTGCTTGTCCAGCTGATCGAATGATTGATTGAGTGATAGATCTAGATAGTTGACCGGCTCGGGTAAAGCCCAGCTTTGTCAACGCTTGTGTAATCATAACCTCTACATCTGGTCCTTATTCATCAATTTATCCCTTCTCCAACCATTATTCGAAGGAACAACGAATTAACAGGAAGGCCACCGTCAATATGAAGTATTTTCGTTATAACCAACACTTCTACGTTACAGGAATGTTTGTGGTTGAGAAAGTAGAGCATTCAGGAAGCTGAAATGCTGTGCCAATCCCCGATTCTGGTACAGTATATCGAGCAATATGAAGGTTTCCGCTCCATCGCAGGCAGCCCACCAAAGCCGCCAATAGTGTGATCGGTAGAGCAAGGAGTTCAAGAGGTATAGCCTTTATTCATTATGTGCCAATTTTTATGAGTAATATATCGTCCAACGCCGCTTTAGTACAATTTTGGCTGTCATGGTATCTTGATATGGAAGGAAAAGTGTCCAGAAAGCGTAATTCCAAGAGCCTGGTTGCTGCCCCCAAACTAAAGAGCAATGGAAACACCCTTAACGGTTTCACGGGATGATTTAGTTGCGATCCTCACATACTTTTCCCTGTACACACAACTTCATAAGCCTTGATGTCTGTGATGTGTGACATCCCCTATTAACACGATAATTCTTCGTGCGACTTTTATTGGTAGTGTTGTCACAGGGGTTTTGGCCTTTTCCAAATTTCTGAAGTACGACATCGCAGATCAGTACAATTGAATATGAGAACTTAGACTTTTTATTGCACACTACAATAAAATATAACGTTTCTCAACTGATATTCAGTCGTGTGTTCGCAATTGCAGCCAAATGTGATCTAATGTGATTATTGACCAGCGAAAATTGATTGTAGTTCATACCAAGCTCAAATGTCTTACTTTAAAGGGGTAGGGTCTTTGGACTGGAACACTCCCGTAGATACGTATAACTGTAGATACTGATCAACGATTGGCACGGACTCAGTAGACTAATTATAGAACCCATCTAATAGATAATAAACACAGGGACTTGTTCTGACCAACTCCATAACATGATCAGCTCCTGATAAATCGATGTCTCATGCGACCTGGATCATCATCTTCGCAGCAATTTTGTATAAACTTTTAGTATAAAATATACCGAAATCCCACATCTTTGGTTTTTTTGATCTACAGCAAATACCATTACAACTGTTTAAATGTCTGTGCAACTAGACTTTCATCACTATCTCCCTCCTTATCGTTCCCTTCTCTCCCCCAATAATAGGTATGACTACAAAACTCATTCACTTATCCCGTTTAGTAGCGATAACGATTCTTCGATCGCTAATTACATAAACTCAAACATCACTAGAAAATCAACGAAGTCTAAGATCAAAATGAAATACAAGTCCCTCTTATCAGATGTGTCGAGAAAGAAATCCATCATATCCATAAAAATAGGTCCAATTGCGAATATCACAAATAATGCAGCAAACTCCATAAGCGCTTCCGCGTCAAATGGTTCCATATCGGCGTCTAAATCTGATAAAACAGAGAAAGTGACAGAAACCATTGAAGACCCTGTTGAGCTCCCTTTGACTTTTGATTCATTGCCAATTGAGATAATCTTCGAAATTTTTTCTCATTTGAGCTTTGAAGATCATCTTAATTGCACCTTAGTTAATCGACAATTGTACCAGTTATCTAAACCTTTGTTGTATGAGAATTTGTCATTTATTTCCACTTACAGGTTTGCTCAGTTTGTTACTCTATTGAGAATAAATCCTACTCTTGGAACATACGTCAAGTCGTTGGATCTATCTAATATAAAACCTTGCAATTATGGAGAAGAATTCAATGACATTTTTCCAATGGCGGTTAATGAAAATGACAATGGTAACTCAAAAAAAACAAATAATGACAAAATAATGGCTGGGTGGAGAGATTGGAAATTCAAATCAAATCCGTTATATGGCAACCTGATTCAGCTAACAAAGACACATACAAACAACACGAATACTACAAATAATTACTCTAAATCAATCATTTCCTCCAATAAATCTACGGTTTCTTTGAATTCTGCAAAGCTGAAATTATCAAGTTTCAGAATCAACTTCAGAAAAAGAAAATTGTCCAATGCATCGATCAACTCCGTGGGATCATCAAGTTCTGCTTTCAACCAAGGCTCGAGCTCAAATTCGAATACAACTACTATAACAAGAACACCACCTGTTCCTGATGTGTTAAATTTGAATGAAACCACTAACAATGTACCAGTAACAAGAGCGCCTCATCATCCTTCAATCAATAGATTTCTTGTCAACTATTCAAATTCCAAAGATTTGCCGGTTGGCTACATCATTCACTGTTTGAGATTGTGTCCAAATTTGACGGAATTAAATTTATCAAACTTATCATTATCCAATGATTATGAGATCAAAGATTATTTCAAGTACAAAAATTATGACATTAAATTGAATTATAACTCGAATGGGATTGCAATAACCGAGATTATGAAGAGATTTGACTTTAACAATTTGGGTGGTGAAAATCCTTTTCCTACACATAATTATGCTGATAGTAGCAATTACGTTAGGGCAAACTCAATCAGTAAAAATTATTTATTCAACTTCAATCCTTTTAAGAATCTGGACTTTGACAATAGTTCAATATCTTCTAACTCATCATCAGCTACGTCATCGAATACAATCACCAACAAAAGATTTCCAAAGTACCAAAGTCTTTTGTCTCCAATCCAAGCTAACGTGCCATTCGGAAACTATAATGCCTCGAGAGAAATAATCTATTTGAGCGATTTGAATTTGAAATCAATCAATCCGAAAAATTTGAGGAAATTATCCAACATTAGTATACTCACAGAAATTTCCAAATTACAGAATCTTCAGAAATTAAATCTATCTTCGTTAATTTGGTTATCTTATTCCACAGTTCAAAACTTTTTGAAGAACTTCGTTGAAAAAAATGCATTCATCAAAAATGGCAAAGGTTTTGAGATCAATTTGAAAGATTGTGGTATGAGCAGAAACTTATTTTGGGCGATGTGTATAAAAGATCGTGATATAATCAATAAGATTATCAGAGGTGAATTGACTGATGGATTTGAAGAATTCTTGATGGATGATAGGGCAAGGAGAGGTAGAATTGGTGAGAACTATTTATGATTGATTTGTTTTTTTTGCTGTTTGCTTCATTTCTTCAAAAAAAAGTTGGTTTTTTTATGCTGGAATTTCATATTGTCAGCCTGGTGTTAAATTATTTTTATTAGCAATTTTGCTACTTATGTATTCTGTTTCATTTCTGTCTTTTGGGATTGTTTAATTAAAAGTTAGGATCTTGTATAGTGTTAGTTACTCATTTTTTCACCATAGCTCGTTGTTTAATGTATACTATGTTTCAGCTTCATATCTTGAAATGATCAATTTTTTATGGTTGCAACATCTGATGCATGTGAAATCAGACCCCTATAATCACTGCACGACTCTTAACTATAAACACTGATGATGAGCTCACACTCATAAATGATACTTCCAGATCTCCTCCCTTGACATGTGTCTACTTATTCTTGAATATAAATTCAGACCGAAATGTGTTGAAAATGGGAGGAGAATTTTGTTTCTCTTCAATCAATCGGAAAAAAAATGTCTGATAAAATTACTTTGCATTTGTATGTATCGTTTATGTCTTTAGATTATCAAAACTAATTTTGAACAAGACTTGAGAATTCCAGAGCACACAGAATATTGTGGTTGTTGGAAGAGCTAGAACTTCCTTACGAATTGAAAACTTATCGTCGTAATGAAGAAAATAGGGCAGACAAAGCCTTGACAAAATATAATAAATTGGGTAAATCACCCATTGTACAAATTGAAAAAGCGGGAAGTGATGAAAAATTGACATTGATTGAGAGCGGTCATATCGTCAACTATTTAATTTCTGAATATGACAATCTGAAAAAGTTACACTTTGAAAGCAAGGAAGAGAATTACCAAATTGATTTCTTGAAGTACTTTTCAGAGGCCACAGTCAATCCATTGATCGTTCAACTAGTCATCTTCGATTCAGCAAGAGCAAAAGCTCCATACTTGAAGAAAGCAATTTGCAACACCGTTTGTTCAGCAATTGAAGATGGCTATCCCAAACCTGAGTTGGAAAAAGATTTGCAATATCTCGAAGAGATAATCACTGCAAACATCAGCAAAGCAAGTAGTAGTAAAGAGTTATTTTTTGTTGGTGATAAATTATCTTCAGCAGACATTTTAATGAGTTATGGTCTTATCTCTTTACAGCAATCTGGTAAAGGAAGCGTTTTCGATCAGGCTAAATTTTCTAATTTGACCAGGTGGATCAAAAGCATTGAAGGTAGACCGGCTTTCAAAAGGGCTAGTGAAAAGTCCAAACTTTCCTTTTAGATATATATTGTCCAGCTACTTATATTATGACTCTCTTACAACAATTTCACATGTTTCAATTCTCCCTTATTTAGCTAACACTAATCGTATGGTATCCGTAAAAATTCATCTGAGACATCCTGATCGAGAGATTTAAGAACAAATTAAGACAGGGTCGCAATAAGTAGTGTGCTATATTTCTAGTTCAAGCAACCTCTTATCAATCGTAATTATCTAGATTGATGGAACACACAAATTTGGTTGTAATTAGAAATCGTAACTCAGGAACTTTATGAGTTACAAATTCCAAGTCTTCGACTTGTGTTGTTATTAAGTTCGTAAAACCCGAGTGAGCCTCCTTAGTTGATCAGCTCAAAATTTCTCAGTAGACTGAAATTAAATGATGACTACACTCCAAAAAATGACCATGAGTTAAGAACTAAAGTCAATGAAAGACTGTGTTAGAAGAAGCAGATCACATGTATTATCAAAACTGCAGAACACCAATATCTATGTGAGGATATAACAAAAAGGATGACAAAATCAAAAATAGCAAATAACGCCTTAACCAAATTGATACATGTGCAAAGTATATAAAGAAAAACTGCGAAAGAAACGAATTACCATAAACAGCACCATAATAAACCACAAAATAAACCCAACCTGTATGCAATAAAAAAAGGGGAAAGAGGGGGAAACAGAACACCAACTGCGCAGCTGAAAATCACATCAATTTTTGACTGCTCTTATACAGCTGACCTCTAAAATGTACTTTCCCTCCTTGTATTTCTGATTGTACGAATCAGATCTTAAATATCTCCAGCCAACACACTTTTTGCACTGGTGACACAATATATCTGCCACTGTATAATATCCTGTGGTCATCTTTCTCTTTTCAATTAGACCCTCCATAACATTGATTCTAATTGAGAAATGTCAGTTGAACTTCTTCTCATTCCCACACCAAGAAAGAGCTCTTCATACATACACGTTACACATAAGGTATGCGTCACCGGTTTTACCAGTGTAGCTTTCAGATATGAGTAAAGATGTTGAAGACAAATGGGTGCGACAGTCCTTACAGCTGAAGATTCTAGCTGAGTCTGTGTCTATTTCATTTTCAAGGAAAGCTGAGTATCGAAATCCCATGATTGAGTGTACCAAGAAAAAAAATGATTTGTTTTTTGCTGATCAAAAAATAAGCAACTATTTATACTGAGAATGTGATGGGAACGAGGTCTATTGATGTGTATGTTAGTTCAGGCCGCAGCGTAAATATTGTTACAGGAATAAGAAGCGATGATTCAACATCCGGATCAGCTGAAATAAGCAATTCCCAATGCTCAATCAATTGCAGTCACAGCTGAACGACAAAACTGAACTCTCGTCTGAAAACCGTCACTACCTACTTATAACTAGGTCTGATCATACATCAACTTTATTGTTCTTCTCTTATCAGGTTATCTAGAGGCTATCAAGAGAAATGGTTCTGAGTGTTGGTTGCGAGCACTAGCGTCTTCATAACGTGATAGTTTTATTGTTGCTATTGACACGATAAACCTTTGACAGAGGATTAAGTGAAATTGACGCTGAGAATAAATCCACCATCAAAATGAATCCCATGAAGTAAAGAAAATCAATCACAGGCTTGATCTCTGAAATATTAGACTATTTACTGGATGCTGCGCACTTTGTATAATTTATATCTGGAATCATGGAATATATAAAGGTGGCAAAAGTGGACAATGTTATACTTTACCGAAGAGGCTTCTCCATAAAAGGCACTCTACATTTGACTACCCATCATCTAATTTTTACAACGCCTCCATCACAAATATCCAAATCAAAGGAAATATGGATATGCTATCCGATCATTGAGAAGGTCGATAAGAAATTGGGCTCTGCTCTTCTCAACCTTGAGCAAGAAAACACTGAAACGATCGGTTCTACAAATAGCAGTGAAAGATCAATTATCGGTAACAGTTTATCAAACATCAACAGCGGGAGTAACAGCAATGCCAACAACAATATAAATAAGGGGGGGAGTTTCAACAATCCCAACTACTACAAAGGCGCTAGTTTGAGAATTAGGTGTAAGGATTTTACCTACTATTCGATGGATTTTGGTGATGATAGCATATGTGATGATGTTTTTGAGACTTTGATCAAATTGATCTGTTTGCCAAGTATAAAAAATTTGTATGCATTTTTATATAATCCGATACCTCTAGAACAAAAGTTGGATGGTTGGTCGACCTATAACCCTATAGAAGAGTTCAAGAGGCAGGGCATTACTGAGAATAGTCGCTGGAGAATAAGTGATATCAACGAAAACTATGAATTTTGTCCGAGCTATCCCAAGTTGCTAGTTGTACCTGAGTCTATCTCAAACAATGTTTTAAAGCACGCAGGAAAATTTAGATCAAAATTTAGAATACCTGCTTTCACGTATCGTCACAAAAATGACTGCACAATAACAAGATGTGCTCAACCTTTGATCGGTTTGAAGCAATCGAGATCAATTCAGGACGAAAAACTTATCAACGACATATTCCAGACCAACAATTGTTCGAAGAATTTGATTGTCGATTTGAGACCAGTAACAAACGCTATGGCTCAAACTGCCTTAGGTGCAGGTACTGAAAACATAGACAACTATCCAAATTGCTCCAAAATATTCTTGAACATTGACAATATACATGTTATGAGAGAATCCTTAAACAGATTGGTTGAAATCTTAAAGGATAATGATTTGTATAAAAAGAAAACTATCAACAGAGATTTGTTGGTGAAAACGAATTGGCTAAAACATATATCATTGATTTTGAATGGTGTTGACAGGATCATAAAGTCAATACATTTGAACAATATGAATATACTAATCCATTGTTCTGATGGTTGGGACCGGACATCACAAGTTACATCTTTGGTAGAATTATGTCTCGATCCTTATTACAGAACTTTCAAAGGATTTCAAGTCTTGGTTGAAAAGGATTGGTGCTCTTTTGGCTATAGGTTCAATGAAAGATCAGATCATTTGAATGAGCAATTGAATTCAACAACTAATCCCATCTTGAAGAAAATTCAGAAAAATCTCAAGTCCCCAATATTCCATCAATTTCTAGATTGCATTTATCAGATAACAAAACAGTATCCCGAGAAATTTGAGTTTAACGAAAGATTTTTGAGAAGACTTTTGTATCATTCATATTCTTGTCAGTATGGTACTTTCCTATGCAACTCGGAACGCGAACGATACATATATGGATTACAAACTAAAACAAGATCTGTTTGGGATTATTTCAATGCGAGACAGGCTGAGTTCACGAACCCAAACTATGAAAATCCTTTGCAGTCAATCAACAGTCTCAAAGAATCGATTGATGATAACGATATCATTTACCCCAACTTCAAAAATCTTTCTTGGTGGTATCAATTATTTGGAAGAACGGACGAAGAAATGAATGCAACATTATCTTCCCAAATGAGCAACAACATGAGATCTCATATATCCTCAGATATTGACTCGAAACAAGCTCCAAAAAAAGATTCGACTTTCAGTTCTACATCAACCTCAAATTCAAGTTCATTGGAAATCCTAAAGAAAGATGTAACACCTTCCTTGACCTTAAATGCGAAAAGCTCAAATTTTATGCCACAAGAATCAGAAGAAAGCTCAAAATCAGAACTAACAATAGGAAGAATTTCTAATACTGACCCATTGTCTAATGAAATTCCAGTGAATCTAGGAACGAAGATTGAAAATAAAGAAAAACTATTTTGTATATCCTCATCGGCGAACACTACATCAACATCAAGTTACGAGTTTTTTGATGGCAAAGTGAAGCCAGACAATCTTTTAACAAGTATAAAAAAAATGGAGGAAATGAAAATTGGCGATTAATTTGTGTTTGCGTCAGAGATTATTTTACAAAAAGGTAACAAGTGCGGTTATGGTGGTTTTTTAATGTTATATATTCGATGCATTTCATATTACATATGTAGTATCCAAATACTCCAAGCTACGTTACCCCTTAACATAAACTTTTTAATTCAGTAAGTAAATTATATATACACAACTAATTTCGCAAATTCCTACTCACAAGAATCAACTAAACCAAACCATGAGTTCATTATTTCTGTTTTTCTAATGCCTCAGCTTGAGCTCTTGCTAAATCTTCGGGATTTGGAGCACCTTCAGTAATGAGTTTATTCAAAGTAACTTTTCCAAATTCTTCTTTTGCTTGTTTTTCAGCCTCCAAAAATTTGGCTGCATTTTCTTGCAAATAGTTTTGGAAATATTCATATTGTTTTTGACCATTTTCTCTGATGGCATCTAACGGCATTTTTGGTTTTTGTGTTATTTGTTGTTGCGGAACACCTAATAATTTAGCGATGAAATTATTAACGTTAGGAGCACTATTATTCAATAAATGTTCATTGTCTTTCTGAAATTTTTCTCTCAATAATTGTTCTCTCCTGGCAAATTCTGGAATGATTTGAGTTTTGTCGTTAAAAGAACTGAGGATTGGTCTAACATCTTTAATAGGTTGTGTTGCTAAATATTCCAAGAAAGGAATTAATTTGATTAAAGTATCATCAGGAGTACCATCCCAAGGTTTCATTGGGATAGCATTTTCCGGTTGTAAAGAATAAGCATCTGAATTGACATCGATGGTTACGATTTTACCAACATCTCTGTTCATCAACGAGATATCCTTGATTATTTTACCATCTTTATATCTGCATGCCTCTCTAAATAAGGCATATGAAATGTAAGCGTGTAATGGATCTAACTTGGTAACAGCTTTTTCAGAATACATTTGATAATTAGAACTGAAGACAACAATTTCATAATACTGTGATAAGTAACCCAAGAAATAGTCTAAACCTGGTCTTTTGGCCGTTCTCCACCCATTCTTAGATGACCATTCACTGTGAATCAACAAGTCGTCCAAAGTTAAAACTAAGGTTAAAGGTCTTCTGTATGCTTCTGGTGGTGGTGGTGGTAACAAATCATCAAATGCCGGCTCTTGGAAAATGGTGAACAATGAATCCAAACGTTTGCTAAATCTGGCACTCATCAAACCGAAAGTATATCCATCTTCGATTTCTGTGGCACCCAATTTTTTCTGTTCCTCATCGCTATCCCAATTACGTGCTAAGTAAAAAGATCCCGCTATACCAAATCCAAATGTGGCAATGTAAAACCAGTTTGCATACTTCTCACGCTTTCTTTCGGTGGAGGAGATTGGTCTTCTTTTGGTTTTGCTTCCTTTGTATTCGGGGCTGCCTAATTCTTCGCCCTCTACACCTTTTCCAGCGGTATCACCAACACTTGCCTTCTTTTCTTTATCTGAGAGTTCCTCAAACCCAGCTTTGGCCAATAAGTCATTTGTCAATATTGACTGTGGTTGCTCTGGCTTCTTTTCGTCGTTTTTGGTAGACATATAACGGAAACCAGAAGGCCCAACTCTGGGAGTCAATCTGATGGCTCTTGATGTCCCTGCGATTTGCCTAACAATAGCTTTCTTTAACAACATATTTGGTGTTTATTGCCAACAAAGGTCATGAAAATTCACTGTCGTTAAGAAAAATCAGATTCTTTAAAAAATGTCCGATGTTTTTCAGTTCGCTCAAAGTTTACCCGGAGTCGATCATCATTTGGCTGCTTGAACGGTAACCTCGTTCTAGTGAGGTTGCAATATTCTACAAATTTGAAATGGGATACAAAACATGTTTTCAGTATCAAGCCAGGCTATATAGAGCTGAAGTTGGAGGAAAGCATCCGTCAACGTATTTTATAGTATATACGTATTCCAAAGCAACAGGTGTTATTGTGCCATCAACTCCAGTTATTTGAGAAGTAGTATAGGATGTACTGAGTGAAGGGTTCGAAGCCGAAGTAGGAGATGGTGAAAAGATGGACGACGTGGGTGGAACTATCAAACTGGGCGAAACAGTAGTCACATATGTTGACGCGATAATTGTCTCACTGGTGGTGGGTACCCCAAGTGTTGTGTAAACATAATCGGTTGTTTGGTACTTAGTGACAGTATAGATAGTGACAGTTCCAGTAATGGTTCCTATATAGGTATCTGAAATTGTAGCATCAGCGAATACCTGTGTGCAACCGAATAGAACCAATAAAGGCAACACTATATGCAAATAAGACTTCAAGACTCCCTTGCTAGCTTTCATCAAAAGATTTTTTTATGAATAACAAAACTTATTTGGCGGTTTTGCTCAGTAATATGACCAAATATCTTCATAGCACCCACCAGCAAAAACACTGGAATTTCAAGTATTTTATACATTTTTCCTTTGTAAACACTTCTAAATATTACTGTAGCTTAGTTTACTGCTTAGCGTAATCTCAGGGCGTGCTATTGTTTATTCAAGAAAGTGCCAATCACGTTCATGGATTTTCAAAATGCTGTTCCACCACTGAGGAACTAGTTCAATGCTATATTTCCGGTATTTATACACCCTCGATTTTAAACCGAAACCAAAATTCCAAATTATGTTTTTGTCACGTGTTGATAGTAATGTGTTGCAGCAATATGCTACATGGCTCTGTTAACCATCATCTATATCAGAACAAACTTCTCTTTAAAATCCTTTTCATGTATTTTTTCGAGCTCAAGAAAAATGGTTTTTCTTCAAAGCGTCAAGTCACTAAAAGTGGTGAATTATATGTATTGAAAGCCGGTAATTTTTAAGCGCCTTATCAAAGTTCTTAATTCCAGGTACTTGGAAATTGCTTCGACGTTGGTCTTCGCTTAATTGGTGTCTGCGTTTATATTAATCCAAGAACCCAAAAGACTCATTCAGCAACTTCATTCAATCTTTTCCACTCCAAATATTTTTTCGAGTTATCGTCGCCAAAGTCATCACTGAAAAAATCTTTGACTTTTTTTTTCAAATCACTTAAACGTAAACCTCTAATCGACTCAGACTCCAGAGTTAACAAATATTCGCCCATTTCTTTCAATGGAATAAGCATAGCTTCATCACATAAAGTAACCATATCTACGAATCTAAACCCTGCAGTAAGTTTTGCTATGACATAATAATCCACGGTCTTCAACGTATTTGGTTTTTCGAATAAGTAATCTCTCAAAAAATTAACCCTGGACTCAAATTCAGGTTTAGCAACATATAAAATATCACCAAAGTTTGTCCTTTCTTCATCATTTATCAACCAAGGTGAAACCGTTGAGCCTATCAACTGAATTTCGTTTTCGTTGCTATCGGTAACTTTAGTTACGTGTTCTGAAAACCTTTTTTTTGTATTGTAGAATACATCAAAATCACCTGGCATACCTGTTGAAAGAAGGGATTCAATATCTTCAACAAAGATAATTGATGGAGCAACTTTATTAGCCAAGTAGAACAAAGCATCCACAATATTTGTAGACTCATCCAAATACTGAACAAGTAATTGTGAAGCATTTACTTCAAATAAAACATGATTTGACTGATAAGCTAAACACTTTGCAACACTTTTTTTTCCAGCACCTTGGGGCCCATATAATAATACATTTGTTTGAGTTTTGGATTTCAAGTTAGAGAAGTCTACTTTCAGTTGGCTTCTATCTATATCGTGCGACAATTTTTTCTGCAACTTCTTTTTAATGTTATCAATTCCGAAAAACTCACTCCATTGAATCTGTGGGTTGGTTCTGACAAGCATATCTTTGATCACTTGAATACATGACTTAACATTTGGATTTTTAATGTCAAGCATTGCCTTATAGATTTTTGCTTCTAGAGGTGGAAGTTTGGATAAGTCAGATTCTGTAAGCCTTGGCTTATTATTTTTATGAACATTCAGTGTAAATTCTTTTAGTTTTGGATCAAAAGAGGAGTGATCAGTGGGAGATATTGGATCTGTAGAAAAAACAGTTTTTTCAGCGGGCTTTGGGTCAATAGTTGGATTTAGATTGAAAGAGAGCTTCTTTTCAATAGGTGGCTTAGGATCCATAAGTGGTAATGGATCAAACGAAAATTTCGTGTCAACAGATGACTTTCTGTCGACAGATGAATTAGAGTCAGTAGATGATTTGGTATCAAGTGAAGACTTCCTTTCATCTGAAGACTTAGGATCTAGCGAAAAAACTGGGTCAAACAACTTCGACGACAATTCGATATCATAAGGGATTGTTGGCTCCTGCAGAAATGGAGCCACTTTATCCTTTGATGGTTTTTCTGTTTTTTTTTCCTTGAACCTTCTACTATATGCCTCTAATCTTGAGGATGTTTTTTTCAAAGACTTCGAATGGTTCGAATTCGAATCTTTTCCATCTTGCTGTTGTTTTGATGAATGTTGTCTCTCATTTGAATATGCCGATTTTTGTGATAATGATCTTTCAGGCATATTATACTCCAAAAATTTAGCATTATGTTCCAGTAGCGCTTGAAAAGGTAAATTTAACTGGGTGTTTACACTCAGTGCTCTTGAATGATTGATGAAACCCTTTTCCGACTGCCTGCTTAGTCTTCTTGCTTTTTCATGATTTGACCTTACTATTTCTGATGTTTCCTTGAAAGAAATGCTTCTTAGTCTTTCTGGTGTGATACTTATATCAGAATATGTGCCTGAACTTTTGGATTTTTTGTGAGTAAACTCGATTTTTTTCAACTTGTGATTATTACTGCTACTTTTATAATGGATCTGTTCTGCCGAGTCTTTGGTTGGATAGAACTTGTCGTTCTTTTGATCTTTGATCGAGATTCCAAATACACTGTAGGACATAACATTATCAATTGACCTGTTCGATAGAAACAAATGATAATTCTTGCCTTCTTTTTCAATAGATTCATATTTGATATTGGCATTGGCTTCGAAATCAAGTAGCTTATCTATAATCGACTTCTCCATGTCTGACAAATTCAAATATCCAATCCCACAGTCCTTGTAAAAGCTGTTTATAAAAAACTGTATTTTAGACGATAATCCTAGGTACAATTTCCCTGCCTTTTTGAAGTCTTGTTTGATTTCATAAAGAATGCATCTATGGTTCAATTTGTAAGTGTAAGAGTACTGACTCTTCAAAATTTGGATTCTTTCTTCCAAATTACTCATGTTCCGAAGCTATTTCCCAGACTTGAATCAATAAAAGTATCTGCAGTTAGTATATATATAAGTTTTTGAAATAATGAAAATAAATTCAGCTCAGAATCGTGATATTTCACTTTATGAGTTTAGAGTTGCAAATCAAATCCATACTTACGCAACTACACTGAAGCGATATGTACGCTTATACAATATATTCGTAAGCTGAAATATCAAATTTTTCACATCTTCGAGTGTAGACTAATATCAACATCCAATAATTGGCAGTTGATGCTGACCTTTATTCATCTCCAATTTGCTTGGAATGGGCTCGTGATGTGTAGCAATCTCCAGATTTATTCATCGACAATGGAGTTCAGCTTCAGTTCTACATAGTAATTCGCAAGTGTCATTTATTTTCCTACTGATACACCACTTTGTGGCTTCATCTCCTTTCTTGAAACGAGGAATAGATGTATAACAAAAAAAAGAGGTGTAGTAGATAGAGATAATAATAGGAAAGAGTAGAGTAAAATGTTCCAGACTATAGGTCATCACCATTTCATGGGTCTGCCTGACCCAACTAGATGTTGACGGCGACCTCCAACAGCGATGGTTTTGAAGCTGGGTACAACTGAGTCATGTTAATTTGTGACGTCAAACACACAAACAACACCCGAACGCTCTTGTTAACGCGTTCCTAGCGGTGCTGAAAGCCATTTGAGCGCCAGTGGTGTTAAAGGGAAAGAATAGAAAGGTAGGAAATTTGTCCCCCTTATATAGGGTAAAGATATGAGCGGGTAATGCACACTTTATTAGGGATTCCGGTTTCACAATTAACTTATATCATTTTTTCGTTATACTGAGCGAAGGAAGTTATCTGCTTTGACTTTGATCTTGAGTCCGCCACTAGTCAATCGATAGCTTTGATCTGATATTAGTCCAATTCTGTTGAAACATAATATCTATCCACCATGTCTGATCAACTTAGTGCACAGTTATCTGCGTTCAAAAACAAGATTAGAAGTGGTCCAGTATTTGCTCCCAGAAGAGTAGTTCCACCTCCAAAGCCTATAAAAGCTCCAGAAGTTCCTGTGGAGGTCAAGAAAAGGGTTGCAGAGACTGGATCTGAGGATACCAAAAGACCTAAGATCTCTGGATCACATTTGTCCACTCAATTGCACTTAGCGGTCGAATATATCAAAAATAATGACGCCCCAGTAAGTGTCGAGCAATTGGGAACATATATCAAAGTTGATGTATCGCAGTTGTTGCCACTATTGCATGGTATTGACAGGATAAAGTACACTCCTGAAACGCAGACTTTGGAATATGTGTCTTTACACAACATAAAATCCGCAGACGACTTATTGCAATTTTTGAGATCTCAACCTACTTTCAGAGGAACAAGTGTAAAAGAACTCAAAGATGGTTGGACGGGATGTATTCAGGCTATCAACGAACTAGAAGCCACAAACAAGATCTTGGTTTTGAGGACAAAGAAGGAAAATTCACCCCGATTAGTGTGGGCAAATTTGGGAGGTGAGTTAGGATTAATTGATGATGAGTTTATAGATATGTGGAATAGGGTCAAACTACCAGCAAAGGATGACTTGTATCAAGCTTTACTTGACCAAGGTTTGAAGCCAACTTCTGCCGACCCTATTGCTTTGAAAAAGAAAAATGCTCAGCCAGAGAAAAAACAAAAGAAACCCCGTAGAGGTAAGATTACCAATACTCACATGAAAGGAATCTTGATAGACTACTCTCTGGTGAATTAATCAACTACAGTCATGAATGCACGATAACGAAAATTCAATGTTTGTAAAATATCAAAAATATATATATGATTCTTAGTCCGAGCATCAACTAATTTAAATTCGTAACAATTATAACTACACTTGAGAATAGATATACCTTTTTGAACAATTCATTATATTATACTTTCGAAAAAAACTATAGACAACCAAAACTTTGATGGTTACTGATTTTGAAAAGCGGATTGAGATTTCTTGTATCTTGTTATCTCTTCATCTTCAACTTCTTCCAAAGAAGGATGCCTAGAAAGCTCAGATGGCGTGATGTTTTCGTATTCTGAATCGATGGATTCTGTATCTGAGTGTTCTATGGACTCGCTTCTTTTAGCATCCTTTGTTGCAGCTGTTCTGTTTTCTGTTTGTTCTGTTTCATTTTGTTCCGTTTCATCTTTTCCGTTGTTATCGCATGTACTAGCTAGTTGAACCTTCTCATCTTGAGACCCTTCATTCTTTGCTTCATTGCTCGTATTATGAGTGGATTTTTCATAAGTCACATTGTCATTCTTATCTTTATCAACAAATTGTCTAGATGTAGCTTGAATAGAAGATCTTGGAGTATCATTATGCTTGGAGTTGCTGCTGTTTCTACCTTCAGCTGAACTCAATAATAGTTTGAAGAGCTCACCAAGATTGTTGCCATTGAACTCATTCGACTGATTCAAAGGGGTGTATCTTGGTTTGTGTGGTCCTTCATTATAGAATGCCTGATTCTGCAATTGTGGGATGGTTGATTCTTTTGGAATCAATACGTATAAAGTATCATTTTTGATAACACATCTGATATCGAGGTTGATAGAAGCATCCCTAATCTTGAAAGTTTCGTGAAAATTGTCATTTATGGAGTAGATCGATATTTCTAAGTCTCTGTCATTTCTTGCAATGTTTTTTTCAATATTATATGAATCAAAGCTACCTCTTCTTTTGATTAATTTGATCTCATAATAATCGTTGGTTTCGACAGTTTTGACAATAGGTATCTTTAGCTGAAACTCTTGTTGCCTCAAATAAGATAATCTTAATTGTCTTTGCCTTTCTTTTTCTTGTGCTAATTTTGATATTCGTCTTCTTTCCACTTCTCTCGTGAGTTCTCTTTCATACAAGCTGTTTAAGAATGCACTTGATAGAGAATTTCCAAAAACATTTGGGTATTCTCTTGAGCTTATAAGGTATTGATCGTGGCTTGGCAGGTATGAGCTGCTATAATCATAAATGGATGTTACTGGTGAGCAGTAGTATGGTTGGCTTTCGATAATTGAAATCATTGTTAGTGGTAGGTATTGAGTATTGAGTATCAAGTTCGAAGTAGAAAATTGTTATTGTTCGTTTGATAATTCAATAAGGAGAAGACTACAATTGATGGCAAAGCATAGCTGTACTTATAGTTTTTCATTCAACATCTGAAATACTTAGAATGTTCTAGATATAAGATATCTATCTTGTTGAACTACTTGTGTTATGGTTGCAAATAGATTCACGGTCCTTCTAGAAAGTTCGGTAAGAGGCCGCAACAATTTCTCAGTCAAATATCTAGAACATTCCATCACCAATTCGCAAAGTCTTTCCGCTCAGATACAAGTAGAAGATATCAAATTACACAGTTAATCTTTATCATAACATAGTGACTCACTCTTCGTTCCACATGCCAACCCTTTTTACACAGTCCGAAAACTATAAACCGCGAAACTACATATATCCAGATACGGATATACTCAAACAAATTGAGCGTAAATATGAGAACGTTAACTGCGATAACGTTGACTATGATCATCAAGCTAATATTTTTATATAACAAGGTAAACAGGAGACGTTGTTGTCCTATTTTCGATTTTTCAGTTAACACTTCAAACGCCCAATCATGTCTGGTATGTAAACTGTATTTCCTGATGATACTTCCAAGAATCAAATGTTTCCATTTTGACAGAAATGGGCTTCTTCACAACAGGGTGCATAGAATTTTTTTCAGAAAATATACTAACAACCCATATAGTCGATTTCAATACTTTGGCCCAGCAATTTTGTGAATTCTACTACAATCAATTCGATTCAGATAGAACCCAATTAGGTAACTTATATGTAAGTAATTCACGTGAAGTATGAATATCTATTTGATCGCAAAATACTAACTCATCAAAGAGAGACCAATCTATGTTAACCTTTGAGACCACTCAACTTCAAGGTGCTAAAAGCATCGTTGAGAAATTGGTTTCGTTACCATTCACTAAAGTCTCTCACAGAATCACAACCTTAGACGCTCAACCTGCTTCTCCAAATGGTGACGTTTTAGTCATGGTTACCGGTGACTTATTAGTTGATGAAGAACAAAATGCACAACGTTACTCTCAAGTTTTCCATTTGATTCCAGAAGACAAGTCATACTACGTTTTCAACGATATTTTCAGATTAAACTACTCTGGATGATCTATTTGATGTTTGGTTAAAATAATAGACAACATAGTTGATGTTTCACGCAGTTGTATTGGTATGTAGCCAGCAGGAGGTTCGCTTAGGAAGCACAATTTTGAAAATGAATATATTTTAACTGTTGGTGAATGAAGAAAATACAAAGGGTTTTTTCTTCTTTGTAGTTGAATGCCTTTATCGCTGTTATGAATCCATTAGATAACGCGGATGAGGTCGTGTTGTATTGCATCAATTTATACTGTAAATATATGATTTGGTTCAGAGCCCTTATCAGAATATTAGAATCCTAGATCTGCATTAATAGAATCCAGGAATTATAATATATCACGATTCAATTTTTATTAAATCAGCTAACAACAATTCGTTTAGTCAATTTCTGGCATTGAAGGAGATGTCACAAATTCCAAGAATCCCTCCAAGACCAAGAAACACAGTATGTTTGTTTTCCTTTGAGGCAATGTATTAAGTCCACGTTTCTAACTTCCCAGAAATCTTCCCATGCCAGCTCAGAAGAACAGCAAGATCAACCTATTGTTGATTCGATTGATGGAGATTCTGAGAATTTCGAGCTGTTAAATAATGAGCTGATTGGTAAGGGCTCGCCAAATGCCAATGCTTTTGATACCGCGCTACTTCATCCGAAAGAATCAACCTCACAAGAGGCAGATGTTCCCACGTTACCTGAAGTTAAGGAAACTGGTCAAAGTGAAACCGTCAGCTTGGATTCTCAAATTCCTCAAAAACCTTTATCGAGACCTATCAGACCTACAATTCCTAGAAGACCAACTTCAAAATCATCTGATGCTGATTCGATTGCCAGCAATGACAAGCAGCGTGAAACAACTTTTCCTCTCAATGAACTTGTGAGTGAAACTTCAAATGGATTGAATTCTAACGAGAAAAAGGAATCAGAAATTTATGAAACAACCGTTAAGCTTCCTCTTACCGAAGAAAATATGGTCAGAAAAGATATCTTAGATAAGGTAAACGATTCTATCAAGTCGAATATAGGCGGTACATTCCCTGATGAAGTTATCACCCCAAATACTGACATCAAAAGTGAAAGTTCCGAATTGAATGATCCTACTACAAATAAAAGCAATCCTGATATTAATTCAACCTCATCAAATATAGGTAGTCTGTCAAGAATGAACTTAGATCTCCAGAAGTTACAAGAGCCACATCACGTAAATAATTCCATTGACTCTGAAATAAATCAACCTAAAACTCAGAATGATAACATTGCGGAGAATGACAGTATCGAAGCGAATGACAGTATCGAAGCGAATGATGAAGGTTCTGATGTTACACCTAGTAACACAATTACAAGCACCTTCAAAGAAAATGCAAACGAATCTGAGGTTTTCAATGATGATTTGGAAACTACTGTCAGTGAAAAAGAGATGAACAATGATCCACTTATTTCTCAAATTCCAAATGTTCCAAGACGCCCAATCAAAAGTGTCTCAACTATTGACTCAAACTCGAAAACTGCTTCTGATTCAAAGAAGCTTCATACTTCAGGAAAAAACGTAGAAGATAGAGAGGAGGGTAGTGAACCAGCTGCACAAGATACTCTGTTACAATCAGAGCAAAAACTGAAGGCTGCCCCACCTAAACCTAAAAAACTTTCCTCAAAAATTGCTGCTTTTCAAGAAATGTTTAAGGCACAACCTCAAGAAAAAATTGCTCCAATCAGACCCCCAAAGAAGGTAAATACTATATCAAGTTTTCAAGATAGTGGTTCAGATGGTGGTGATAGTCGTGAAAGGCCACAAATTCCCAAAAGACCTGCAAAAATTTCAACTGATAAATTGAACTTTGCTAAAAGTTTAAATGGGATGATTGGAATGGCTTTACCTGGTATGTCATTACCAGGAATGCCACATCCTTATTCTGGAGATAATAGAAGCGATGATGAAAACCCAAATACAAACGAACAAGGAGAAGTGGCTGAAGTTCCCAGCAGAGGCAGAGCGAAAGGACCAAGAGGAAGAAAACTTCCAAAAACTGTAACAGAACCTGTTGTAGAGGAGGAAAATAAATATTCCATTTACACAGCAGATCTCTGGGAAATAAAACCAAAAGCAATTCCTATACTATTAGATGAGAAGTTAGTTGAGGGAGACGACAGTGAGCTAGAAGATATACAAGATTTAGCAGAAGAAGCCAAGGACGAGGAAGAAAATACAATTGACAACACTAAAGATGAGCACTTTAGTGAAGGGGATGAAAACAAAAGTGTGAAAAGCTTAGAAAAAGCTGAACTTCAGACTAAAATCGAATCAAAGAAGCCAACTGAAATTGTTCTACTAGAAACTGATCATGCAGAAAAATCAGATGATATTTCAGAAAAAGTGCATAGTTCTTCAAACAAAGATACTTCAAATAAAGAGAAATTCGATGCCATCAATAACGAAGAGTCCTATAAGAATCAGAATCTTCCAACGTCTGAGCCAAGATCTTTGCTCTACAAAAATGAGGCTGATTAGGATGATTTTGTTGATCATGATTGAATACAGATTTGCTTTTCACATACTTTTTAGTATCTTGCTAGTTGATCTAGGATATTACATTTATTTGATCATTTCAGATGATTCTTCATATATACGATTTTATACTTTTTAGTGAGCTATTTTCACTGTTTGTAATCAAGATTATTTAACCTTTTTTTTCAGAATACAAAGTGGACTCACCAAAAAAGTAAACTGATATTTATTTTCTTTAAAAATCGGTATCCAATTTTCGCTCTTCTATTTGGATTATTCTTTGATTTCTCAGTCGTGCAAAATGGAATAGCTATCTCACTCATTTTCCCAAACTTAACGGGCAACTTCAGGTTTTAGCATTAGCTTGAATCATCAAATAAACTCTTTCTCTTTATTCTCGCATATTTACTGATATCAATACCAGCTTCAAAATCAGTTATCAACTTGTTCCTCAATTCAGCAACTTTAAATTCTATGACGGCATCCTCATCTTCTTCTTCCTCTAAATATTCTCGTAACTCCATACATCTTCTATCGATCTCTCTTCTTTTCTCATGATCCATGATTTTGACTCCAAGTTTTTTCTTCTTTTCTATATTGTTTGAGGAGTTGGCATTTTTTTCGTTTGCTATCCTTTGCATTTGTTGCCTCCTGTCGTATTGGCCTGTGGACGAATCTTCTTTGTGCGTATCTTTTACTGAACGAATATTTTTTTTCACATAACCATTTGTACCAGTACCTCTTGGGGTCTGCAATCCAACTCTGTTGAAAGACATTATTCTTGAGTTTGAATATATATTGATGTAGTCGAATGAAAGTACCTAAAGGTAGAGAAGAGGAAACAAATCAAAAAAAAAAATAGAAGCATTCGATATATTATATATACCAAGATATGCTATGACAGCTTATGTCAGCCATGACACAATAGAATTAGGTCATAGATGTTCGTCATAATGAATGTTAAATACTCTAATGAAACACTATGTGTAACTGAGACTGAGTGATTTCAAGATCTTGTCAAACTCTCAACTTCTTTATTGATTGATTATTGGCGTGATCATAATCATATCTCTTTTTGACTCACTAGGAACAATTTTGAATCCATCTCATTTCAAATGGCACCTACTTTTAGGATTCGTGACGTTTACTTCATGGTATAATCGAACCTTGTGAGTCAGTGACTCCACACAATACTAGTGATGTGTTCCTGAATATTATACACTTAGGGTCCGCGGTACAGGCTAATCACTTGCAGCGTTCTTTGTTCTATGAGCGAGTGTGTTTCAAATTCAAAATTAAAGAATATATACTATCACTGACCGTATGACTATCTCAAAAGGGGATAACTGTATTGTTATATGATTTCACTCATCGACTCTTCTAATCTTTGAGCAATACAACCTTACAGCACTCAATTAATTACCAGTTAACCGATAATTTCACAAATTATTATCAGTCATGATGTCATTTTTTGGTACTCTCTCAGGAACTTTTTTGCGCAATGAGGCGGTTCAATTAATAATGAGCATACTAACAACATCGATCAATTAGCCTTGAAGTTAAAATCCCAATATCGCGCCTTTAAAACAAGCGAATTGATAGTTGATATGAATCATCCACTTCATGAAGGGCCAAACAGTAGTAGCTAGCCTTTTTTCTCAAATCACCATACTGACGAGTATGTGAGTTTTTTTGACTTGATATATCATCAAATTTTCTAATATCTGTTGTGATCAGGATAACATTTGTCGTGAAGCAAAACCGACAGGATTTTGAACTATAGTCTGCCTTCAAAAACTCCATTTTTCTCCGTCATCCATTTCGGCAACTTTTCACGCAATAACAAAATTCAACTTAACGATGATTCAACTAAGTTAATTAAGGCAATATTTTTTCCTTTTCTCGTAATTTTACACTTTTTGCTTATTCACATAAAAATGAGTGTCATCCAGATATATAATTTTATATAGTACTTGCTTTTCATACATGTAATTACCTCTTAGCGAAACTTTTCTCCTCCTATCTGCCGACAACTTAATCACCAAAAAGATGTTCCACTTTTTACCAAAAAAAAACATGACGACTCCATTACTCTATTGCATACAATATGGCTCGCAAACCAACATATGAATATAAAACCTCACCCTTACTCTTCCAACACTCTCATATTTACGGAATATTTTTATAACAAACATCTATCGTAAACCAATGCTAGCTAAATTACCAAAGACTAACTATTACTTCATGAAAGAAACGAATCACATTTACAACGACCACTACTCTCAAACAAATTTGTTTCCCTTCGTAAACCGCCTAATCAATTTTTTATAGTAAAACAGCATCACGCTTGTAATAACTCATTTATAAAAATCACTTTGTTCAGGTCAATGTACTTTTTATCAGAACTACAATACCTATATTTGTTGAAAATAAATCAAAACTCATACTAATTTTAGACCTAATTCAAACAATACAAAGTTCTCTTCTTTTGCCTATCACAAAAACTTTTCTTCTATGTTTTTTGATAAATCAATTTTTGTTCTGCTTATCATCAACGTATGAAATAACTGTAAGCTGACTGCAAGTTATGAAACCTACCAGCCCGCCTTCCATTTCACCAAACGAAACAAAAATATTCAAGCCAAAAACCCGCTGTAAATGACTTAATTATTACATAGAGTTACAGCAGTCTTCGTGCAGTAGGTATACCAAAAATACTGTCCTAATTATATCAAAACCAATCTACAAAACTTTTGAGACGATTAAAAATCCTCCAATATTCTTTAACTACCGCCAAAAAAAAAAGATTCTACTTTATTAATTCCAACTTCCAAAATTTACCAAATAAATACGTTATTAGATTTAGAACTTAATTGGGACCGGCATCAATTCAATGCAAATACCGCTGTAGCAACGTTTTAAAATAGTTTACTACATTTGATTGTCCAACCTCGTTATAACATACTGACAATCGATGAAATAAGATTTATTTCAAAGTCACCAATAGAAAATGTAGTTCAAGCGAAAAACCAAAACAAAAAATACACTAAACTTTTTGTGCCGATAACTAATACGAAATGGAGAGCCATATTTTGCATGGCGATTATACTTAACAATTTACCTGTAGGAGTATCAGTAGAAAACAATATTTAGCAATATAATGTGACTGTTACGCTTTCTAAAGACTGAATCTATAATAAACCATTGATAATTTAACTAAATCTATTTATGTTTTTATGATCTTTCTTTATATTTTCTATTCCATTTATTAAACTCCAAAAACCTCAATAATCAATAAAAACATAAACGGAACTTTTTAAAATCTCACAGCATTTCGAATTTTGGATTAAGCAAATTCAGAAGAAATCAAATATACTAATTATAAATATTAAAGATTCTTGCATCATATTCAGTACAATATTGGTATTGTTAAATTTAGCTAGTGCTATATCGTAATCATAACCGTGCATTGGATAAAACGTTCAACTTTCTGACTTTGAAAATACTATCTACAAAAAGAATAACATAAAACTCCCAAGTGTAAATGCAATGAATTAAGAAAAATAATTCTAAAAGCCAAATGAATTGAAGTCTGTAACCATTTAACAAACAGCTTGTCCTGCCTAATACAATAAAACACTAGATTAAATTATTTAACTAGAAGTACAATTTAATAACAAAAATTAAACAAGCAAATTTTGAACCTAGCAGCAATCATCATAAGAAAATGTTTAAATTATCAAGTATTTGTACATCATAGTTATAATGTATTCGTCAATAATTATTTTTCCATTTTTATCAAGAAATGAAAAGCCAGTTATTCATTAGCTTCAAAAAATCCTACAGTAAATTAAGTTTAAATGCTACATACCAATGCGCTTCACAAAAAAATAGTTGCTGTATATAAAACTGTTGGTGGTGTTGGTGGTGTATACATGAAGGTCAGCCGAAAGGGAAAGTTGAAACTCTTATAATAAATACTCATAAGACAACAAGCAATGTTATACGATTAGGCAGACAAATAAAGCAGATATTTTGCGATTATAAATAGACATTATTAGCACATTCACTTAGCTATAGAATTTTTTGGCGCTGAAAAAATATATCATTAGCTTGTCTAGCTCTTTATCCCCACAATAAACTTGGTTTTTGTAACCAAAGTCGAGTGATACTTCAATAAGGTGTTTTGGTATTGCTCATCAACAAATATCAATAAATTATAACGGATTCTGAGATGTTCATTGTATAATACATATTAATTAGATGTACAGAAAATAAATCAAACAGTTTTACATACAAAGACAACGTTATGAGTATTTTGATATACTGAAATAATTCAATTGAGAGCTTTGAAGTAACAGTATCTACACCTCTTCATACCAACCCAACCCCATTTAATTCCTTATCAAAAGTATGATTGCTAAAAAGAACTGGACTCTATTAAGTCAATACTATTTAATTTATGTATTACAATAAAAATACTCACTCATTTCTATTTTATATTGTATAATTATGTATGGTATTTCAGTGATCCTTACTTTAATACGTTTATCCGATTAATACTTTGTTTTGGGGATAAAATTCTCGAATTTCAAAATGATATGTTTGTGTAAAAATGTTTTCAGTATGCAGTTATATTGTGCCAAAATAAAATGCTTCTCAATTTTAAAAACATTTGGCCATATGATAATCATTGGGTTAGATTCAAAATTGAGCTATAATTATAAACATTATTATTTGTTTTTGATCTGTTAATGTGTAAGAAAATACATGTATAGGAAATATTTCTGGGAAATCTCTTGTTCCGAAGCTTTTCCCAAATTTTTAGGAGTATATAATCCTGTCTATATAATTCTGAGGATTTTCTGCTAACAAACGTATTCAAAGTAGAAATGTTTCCTGGCAGTAAGTCGCGATTAGTTATACATCTTTGATACTTCGATTTTCTTGTTTTTTGATAAAGGTTTTATAGTAAAAGATACATCTTGAGAAGTTCTTTGATGCATATTCCAAATAATTGAAAAGCTTTATAGTTACGATTTTATGTTTATTATAAGCTGGTGATTTTAGATTTTAGAACAATCGGTTGTTCGCTATTTTTTCATATGTTTCAATATTTAAGAAGGTTTGTAATGTACATAGATTATTGTTTAGCTCATGATGTAGTGATATTATCAATAATTATGAACCTTTGTTAAATTTTGGGTATGGTAATATTTATGTTCCAAATCTTTTGTTTGTTTTTTCATATGGGGAGACTTTATATTTCTGATTTTGGGTAGTTTCAAAATAAGATTCGTTGCAAAATTCTATTTGTGAGTTGAGAAAAACTGTTTCATGCAATGCTAAAATGTAGTAGCTAGGAGAGGACTTGATAATTGCTGTTAGAGTATTTGCACATTTGAAAATAGTTGTTGAAACCTGTAGTACTGATTTGATATCATATGAACTGTAATCAATTATTTTCAAGTGTCTTTTTGATATATTTGATTGAAGGTCTCTTTAAAATGAATTATAATCTACAAATGAGGTTTGATCATTTTTAATTTTTGTAATGATACAGATTGATTTTGAAACATGTGTTTCATTTCACTTATTTATTAGCTGTTTGGTTTTAGCTACTTTTTTGAAATGAACTTTCTTTCGTATAAAAGTACTGGAGGGAAACAAAGTTATATGTATAGATGAGTACCGTATTCGTAAATATATTGTAGTAGTTTTTCAGAAAATCGATTTCACAATAGTTGATTCTAAAACATGTTCATGAGATTATGGTACCTTACAATCAAATATATGCTTTAAAATTTTAAGAATCAACCAAGCTTACCAAACTAGACTGTGTGATGAATCCCAAAGATCTATTCTTCTTTCGATGTATATATGGGCAAAGTGGGGGAGTTGTGAAACAAGCTTCTTTTTTCTTATGTTTTAATGCAGAGGTAAGTATTATATTTAAAAATTTCTTACATGATTGAAAATACAGCTATTAAAATGCACACTTTTTTATTCAATAAATGTTCTTTGATATGTCATGAACATACTTATCTTAAATATAAAGAGGATAGTTGGAAATATCATTATATTTTTATGTACAACAAAATTTGACAGAGTGATTAAATCACCTTACTTCTGTTCAAACCATTCAAGATCGAAATGATCGCCAAAAATGAAGACTGAGAGACATCTGGATGTATTCCAACACCCCATCTACTGATTTCTTTTGAATCAGAAGTAAGAACAGCTTCTATATAAGTCACTGCCTGAGATTCAGAATCCTTACCCAAAGAGTGTTCGTGATAATTTTTCACGTTAAAATTGTAGTTGAATTGTTTGAAAATAGCATTCGTGAATGCTGAGATTGGACCATTACCAGATCCCGAAATATTTATGGTGTTCTTATTTTGCTTTATAGCCGCATCAATATGAATATGGTCTTGGCTACGACTTATATTGTAGTCAATCAATGAAAATACTTGAGGCCCATTTTCAATAAAGTATTCTTCCTTAAATGACTTTATTAATTCAGCGTTACTGAGTTCTCTTCCAACAATTTCAGCTTTATCTTGAACAACCTTGGAAAAGGCAACTTGTAAACCTCTTGGGAGGTCCAATTCCAAATTTCTCAAAACAACCCAAGCAGCACCACCCTTTCCAGATTGAGAATTGACTCTGATAATCGCTTCATATGTTCTTCCGATATCAGCTGGATCAAGTGGTAAATATGGCATTTGCCAAATAGGGTTCTTTTCTTTGATAGACTTCTTTTCGTGTATTGCGAAACCCTTCTTTATAGCATCTTGATGAGAGCCAGAGAACGCACATACCACCAATTGACCACCATAAGGAGCTCTGGGATGAACAGGAATTTTATTGCATTTTTCAACAATATCTATTACTGAAGAAATATCTGAAAAATCCAAATTTGGAGTTACACCTTGAGTGTACAAATTCAAAGCTAACGTAACCAAGTCAACGTTTCCTGTTCTTTCCCCATTGCCAAACAAGCAACCCTCGATTCTATCAGCACCGGCTAGCTGACCTAATTCACTAGCAGCCACAGCGCAACCTCTATCATTATGAGGATGTAATGATATACATATTTTTTCTCTTTCTGTAATGTGAGTTGCAAAATACTCAATTTGATCAGCATAGACATTTGGTGTTGACATTTCAACGGTAGCAGGTAAGTTAAAAATTATTGGAACCTCCTTGGTAGGACCCCAAGCATTCTTAACAGCTTCGCACACTTGAATCACATATTCAGGGTCTGTATCACTGAATGTCTCTGGTGAAAACTCAAAGCTCCATTTAGTGGCAGATTGACTTGGGTCATCTTTGGTCAAATAGCGAACTAACTCCGTTGATTTAACAGCCAATTTCAAAGACTCTTCTTTCGACATGTTGAAAACCACATTACGAAAGCAGTCAGAAGTAGCAAGGTAAATGTGAATGGTTGCTCGTTTTGCACCTTTCAATGATTCCACAGTTCTTCTGATTAATTCCTCACGACAAGCAGATAAAACTTGAATAGAAACATCCTCAGGTGCAGTTTCAACTGCGAATCTTGTGAAATCAAAGTCTGTTTGGGAAGCAGAAGGAAAGGCTACTTCGATTTCTTTGAAACCGATTTCAACCAATTTTTTGAAGTACTCTTTTTTCTCATCAACTGACATTGGATCCGGTAAAGATTGATTCCCATCTCTTAAATCTGTTGATAACCATCTTGGAGCAACATCAAGAGTACGGCCAGGCCATTGACGGTTGGGTAAGTGGATCGGAGTGGACTTCTTATATTTCAAGGAAGGGTCTTTTAACATAGGCATTTTAAGTAGATCAGGTAAGTTGATATATGTAATTGATCTATTATAGTGACCAGCTAAAAAGATGACTATGAAAATTACTGAAAAATACTGAAAATGCAGTAAAAAATGTCAGCTGCTCAGCTTAGTTTATAAGTGAATTGAGTGGCTCGGTTACCCCACTCTGAGAGTCAGTTGCGATGAGTCAAGCAGCATTGCGCGGCATAGTTCGTGTGTCAGGGCTCAAAGTATGCGAGAATAAGGAAGGCATAATCAATTTGCAGCCATCGGATTCCTTCACAAAACACCTGTTCTGGTATGGCTTCACATTGAGGGAGACAAGGGTTGAAGGTAAAATGTTCAAAAACAACACCCCAAGATTTTTTATGAAAAAAAAGAGAAAGTTTTTGTAGAAGAGAAAGAAAAATAATTTGGGTGTTATAACTGGCATTTCTGATTCTGGATTATTTTGAAGATTCCCAAAATATTCTGTATAAAAAGATTTTTTGTCAAACAATAATCATTCAGGTTTTGACTATATCATGAAAAGATTGTTGATTAGTACAAACAGAGAACTGATGTTGCTTCAATTTTGACTAAATCGAGGAGCTTTATCCTTCCATATACAAAAGGTTTGCAACAGCTACGGTAACCCGGATAAGAGATTTTTTTCATGTAGTAGGAATTTTATCTGATCTTGCTCTTGAAAGAGTATGCTGAGGTTTATGATGGGCAATTAATCATCAAGTACTTTGAAATGAAGGTAAAAGTTGAGTTCCTGTATGTGTATACCAAAGTGTTTTAATGGAGTACCAAGTAAATTAACCGTAATACTAGTGGAGGCTTAGACGTCATTTTTGATGGTGTTAGAGAGCATAAATTGTCATTGGAAGAGCCAAAAGATTCCACATCTCCATTGAATGTTAGAGACTTAATAAAGTATATTGTTGACAACATGATCAAAAATGCCCAAGATATTCCTGTGTTTATAGAAGACGGGACAATTCGTCCAGGTATTTTGGTTTTGATAAACGATACGGATTGGGAATTAGAAGGTGAGGAAGATTACGAGATAGAGAGCGGTGATGTATTCACATTTACATCTACTTTGCACGGTGGCTAAGGAAGCATTAATGTCCTTTACAATGTTATTCATAGACAATCATAACGTAATTATTTGTCGGTTAATTTCTATAAAGGATTCAAGCGACACCCAAGAACACCGTTTCCACTCCAATTCCTGTGGGGTATCAATTCAATTGGAATTTTTTCTTCTGAGGATCCAATCGTTCTCAAAACTAAAACTGCGATTGGTTTCTGATGGAAACGAGTTAGTGATCATAAAAGTGTTTTAAATAGAGTAATATACATACGTTTTCACTTTCTTGAACTAGTTTGTACACCTTTTTTAGTTGATCATGGTTCCCAGCGTGCAATCCGCCAAAGAGTAAAACACGATCACCGACTTTCAAACCACGGCTATCCGCAGGGCTCGAGGCGACAACCTCTGAGACTAAGGCAAAGGGAATATCTGAGTCCTCAATTTTTTGTTCCACCTCTGTGTGATGGCTAATGTTGCTGAAATGATTCTGAAGATTAGTTTCAATTACATTGAGTGTTAGTTTCAAATCGTTTCTCAATCTTATTATTCTGATACGAATCAACCTTACTAAAAAAGGTCAGTAAAAGTAAACCAGTCTTCTTAATTGAACGAACTTACCTTGAACAACATCTATATCATCTCTTGGAAATCCGTCAAACGTAAGTAATTGCGTGTCCATGTCCGCATTTTGCTGATTTTTCTGTTAGAACAAGAATTCAGATAATCATGTAAATATTTTACTTACCTTTCGCAAGTTTTCAAACAAGGTGGATAAAGAATCTTCAATCTCCTTCTTCACAGAGGATAATTGTTCCATATTCATTGCGGACAACTGATGAATGTCATAAGAAGGTTCTGGAATACTCATATTCAAGGGAGTCATGGCTGATGTGAACGACATGTTTTTGGCTTTCTTTGTTAATATAGGCCTGAGGACTATTGATTATTGAATAGCGTATTTGAATGATGTCGTAATATATATGTTGAAGATTTTCCTTTCGTACATGCCATATATATCCTGCACATAACAACGACTAGCCAAACACTGTCTGTAATCTACGATGTCAAAATTTGTTCTTCAAGAGGCATGGTGAGAGATGAGGATTCAACCTCGAATATTCTATTGATTGAGTAAGACAGGCATTCTCATAACATCCATTCAGTTACCATGGGTGTCGCGTAATGCTGTATTCTGAACACCTTTTAAGCTGCGGGTAATCTTTCATTTGACAGTATTCAAGTAACTGATTCTTCTATTGTACAAGTGTAATCTTATACAATATAAAACTTTCGCAAGATTCTTCATTCAGTTCAATCAAATCTACAAAATGAAGTTATCTGTTGCATTTCTCCTTTCTGCTTTGGTTTCTACTGTTTTTGCTGTCGATGCGGTAGCTCCCGAAATACCAGGTGTTCCAAATAGTCCAAAAAGTGGCCATTACGTGGACCTTGGGAATGAGAGACGTCCCTTTAAATTTGAAATCAACTTCAAGGTTCCACAAAAACCCATAGCCCAAACAGATGTTATGGATCTTGTCAATGGTGAAAAAATCTCATTGGAGTACACTTTCACCAACAATGAAGATGAGGAGGTCAACGTTGCTGGAGTCGGTGGGTCCTTCCGCGATCCAGCAACCTTTGAACCTTTAGTTAATTTAACTGATGCTGCCATTGGTCCTATTAGTATTGGTCCTCGTGAAACTAAAGCTTTCACCCAACATGTCTCTATTGACTTGATACCAACGAATTATCTTTTCACCCCTTCTCTTTACATTGTTTATCAAAATGGTCTTATGATGCTTGGTGCTAGATCTCAATTGACTAGTGTAACAGATCCTTCAATTTCTTTCTTCAACCCTCAATTGTTGATTCTTGAAGTTATTTTATTAGGTACATTTGGATTCTTGGCCTACTTTCTTTACACAACATATGGGGCCAAATATTTATCTGGTACTGTCCCCATTGCTAAAAAGACTTCATCCAAGTCGAAAGGCAAATTGAGTACAGGGAATGGCAAAAGCTCAGGTTTCGATGAGTCGTGGCTTCCTGATGTCCATGTCGCTAGAACTACTAGATCCAAAAAAACGAAAAGAACTTTGTAACACTACTCGATTCGCTAATTTTGAATAATAAATAGTTTTCCTATTTTAATGTTTTGGTATGTAACAATTTTTTATCACTATGTAACAACTGTCTTCTGCTAAGCATCCAAGCCCAACTTTACAAGTAATTCATCAATTTTGTTAGACTGCTCATGAAACTCGTACAAATCAGATGTGTGATATTCTGTAGTTGCGCCAATTCGCTCAGGTGCCAAATTTTCACCATCATCAATAGCATACTTCTTAGCCAAATAAAATCTTACATCATCAATCAATTCGATCGTATCTGTTTCTTGTCTACCTTTGATTCTTTCAGCACTTTCGACAATTACCGCAGCAAATTCTTCCTCCATAATATATCTGTTTAAGTCATTTGCTATTTTTTCCGCGACAAAAAGTTCAAGCCTATGAACCCGAGTATCCCAACCTGCTCTCAAAATATTGTAAATGGTATCAACCTTCTCAAAATTTGAACTTGTAGTGATAGAGACTGCAGCCATGCTTTTTAACCTTTCAATGAACAAACGGTCTGCCACAAACAAAACGTCAATTGCATGCTCTTCTGGAATATTGGCTTCATCAAAATACAAGTAACCTAAAACTATCTCTGTAATTTTGGAGCAAGTATCGTCAAGTTGTATGATTGATATCTCTTCTGGGGATACATTCCTACTGAGAGTATCATACTTAGTCAAATTGGAGGTAACTGCTTCATGGAATGAAGATTTGAACATAGTTTCAAAATACTCAGAGCGTACCAATATTGATTTATGACATGGATAATAAATGATCAGGTCTTCGTCCACAGCAGATACCAAGACATCAGGCGAACTATCCAAATGAAATAATTTCATTCTCTCTTCATCCAGCAACGATTTTGAGACATCTATCTCATCTCTCCATTCGGCAGTTTCGGGGATTTTGATAATTGTTTTTTTCAGAAATACCATCTCTTCAACAAATTGCTTCAAATCATCTCTAGCTTTCTCGACAAGAGCATACGCGATTTTATGCTTACTTTTTGATATTTCAGTCAATGTGGAAGCTGAATCGTACAATTCAACAGAATTCAAAAGATCAGGTAAACATAAATTTTTCACATAATCTACCAATCTTTCTTTCTGAACAGAATCGAACTTGACATCTGCCACCAAATATATATAATCAACCACAATCTGGAATATGTCGTAATCTACCGTAGTTTTGATATCGACAACTTCCTTAGAATACCAAGAACCTACATGTGACAATTGTGATCTGAAGTAAGGACATCTAGCATAAAGTAAGAAACGATTCAACTGCAAGCTTCTATCATTAGGGAATTTGAATACTATATCGGCGGATGTAATCTTGGATTTTCCTAGCAACGACGAAATGTGAGAAGCAAATGGTTGCGTTATATCCACCGACTTTGAGATATCGTAGGACAATAGTGTGTTTCTTATGGAGTCAGTTAAAGCACCATATATGCATCTAACGTTGTCAGTTGGGAAACAAAACTCAAAGGAAAAGAATTCCACTCACCTTGCACCTTCAAATGTATCTCTGTCACATACAGCGCCTCTTTGCAACAAAAACTTCACCACTTTTTCATGACCACACAAACTTGCTAAGATCAATGGCGAATAGTCCCATTCATCAACCTGGTTTATCTACTATTATCAGTTTTTCTGTGGACTACCTATAGGGGATGATGTTCGCTAATACTCACGTTGACTCCCGATGAGACAATTTTGTCAACACTCTCTATATCACCTGCTCTACAAGCCATACAAAGAGTGTCAAATATCTCTCTGTCTTCTGCAATCATTGCTCAAGGAAAGATATTCATTTCAAATGCTCGCAGAAGCAAATGAGCATATATTTCTCCATTAAAATGCAGGAAGATTAGAACTTATCTTTCCGGTTACGCGCCCCGATAATATTTTAGCTTTATTACGATCCAGCTGTAACAAATAACATCACCCTTAACAAAAATCGTTTTGATTAGCAGACTTACCAAAATAAAGGAGCCATCAGTCTAGTAGCTCGAAGGCTTAAAAAGCATGAAGATTTATTTGAATGAAACCCCTAGATCCATTGCTTTGCTTTCGAATGGCCATGCGCTCATTTTCAGACATCCGGATCAGAAAGATGAAAACACATCGCCCAGATGTATAGTGGAGTTTGTGCCAGAAAATCTATTCAAAATTGAGAATTATAGAGATATAACGCGGTCAAATTGCTATGGGTTTTTGGGTTTGTTGAGTGTGAAACAGAATATTTACCTTGGTTTGATAACGAACAAAATCAATGTTGCTAATCCCAATCCCAACGCCAACATTGAAAAAATAACAGGCGTCGAATTCTACTGCTTGAACAATGACGAGTGGGACTATTTGATAGACAGACCCTCCAATAATAATGAAGAAGATAAGCATACTTCAGAATATCCATGCTCTTCAGTGAGGAAGTTGTTGAGCGCAGGAAGTTTCTATTATTCTAGGGAGTTCGACATCACTAGCAATTTACAAGAACGAGGAATAAAAGACAGTAACTTCAAGTTGAGTGCCGATGGGGAATATTTTAAAAGATTCAACTGGAACAACTTCATGAACTCGGAGTTGATACAGTTTAGAAGCAGATTGTCCAGTTCAGAGAAAAAAATCTTCGATGAGGGGTGCTTTTTGACTACTATCACGAGAGGTTTTGCTCATACTGTAAACACAAGTGTGGGTGCATTTGAAGGTACGTTAACAATAATCTCGAAACAGTCATGCTTGAAAAACGGTCCTTTATTTGGTTGTTGGGGTGTTGATGACGATGGTAATGTTTCAAATTTTGTCGAATCTGAGGTTATATTATATACAGACAAATATTGTTTCTCGTATGTTACAGTGAGAGGAAATGTTCCAGTATTTTGGGAACTAGATAGTCAGCTTCTTTCGTCTAAAATTGAATTTCCCAGGTCTTTCGAAGCCACTCAACATGCCTTTCAAAGGCATTTCGATATATTGAACCAGCAATTTGGTGATATTCAAATTTTAAACTCTTTAACGCATAAAGGTGTTAAGAAAGAGTTGTCTGAGCAATACAAAGATCACTTTACTCAAGCGAGTAAAGTAAACCCACAGGTTGCTTACGCGAACCTTGAGCTCTCATCAAACTCAACTAGATATTGGACCTCAAGGGTCTTAGATAAACTTGGAGAATCACTTCTTAATTTTGGGGCTCTATTTTATGATGTCAAAAAAGGCCACTATATTGGTAAGCAGTTGGGAACCTTTAGAATCAACTGCCTCGATTGTGTCAATAAATCAAATACCTTACAGAAAATAATAACACAGGAAGTTATAGAATTAGCTTTGAGAGATTTTGGAATCACCTCGATCGATGAGTTACTAGCAAAGCATGCACAATTGTGGAATGAAAACGGCAAATTTTTAGCCAAAGTAACATTGAATTCGATTTCATCCAAGAACATTAAGAAAAGTAAGTCGAGTATTGCAGGTGCTATGGCCAAGAAATATTTGGGAGGTGTTGTTGACACAAGAGCTAAACAACAAGCGATTGATAAATTACTAGGAAGGTTGCAAGATCAAGTTAGTGTGTCTCTTCACGATCCCATTCATGATTTCGTAACAGCCGAATTATCTAAGCGGTCAAAGGAGTTTTCATCTACGAAAGACATTTCAATTTTTGCTGGTACATTCAATGTTAATGGTGTTACATACACTGAGGATATAAACTCGTGGATTTTTCCCCCAGAAGTTGATACTGCAGCGGATGTAGTTATAATAGGATTTCAAGAAATCGTCGAACTTACTGCAGGTCAAATGTTGAATACAGACTCTTCAAACAGACAGTTTTGGGAAAAGAAGATCAAGCAGTGCTTGGAAGAAAAAGACAGGTATGTCTCTCTTTGGAGTGGCCAGCTTGGTGGAATAGTGCTACTATTGTTCATTAAGGAATCGGAGATTGAAAACATCAAAAATGTGGAAGGCAGTTTCAAAAAAACAGGTCTTGGTGGTATGTCTGCCAATAAAGGTGGTGTATCAGTCAGTTTTTCTTTCTCCAACACTAACTTTTGCTTTGTTGTTTCACATTTAGCTGCAGGATTGAATAACACAGATGAAAGACACAACGATTATAAAACTTTGGCCAAAGGTATAAGGTTTTCTAGAAACAGAAGAATCAAAGATCACGATGCTGTAATATGGGTTGGCGATTTCAACTACAGAATCTCATTGTCGAACGAAGTTGTTAGAGATGCTATCGAAGAAGCACAATTCACCAAATTATTCGAATTTGATCAGTTAAACAATCAAATGAGTGCAGGAGAGTCCTTCCCATATTTCGATGAAATGGAAATCAAATTTCCTCCAACGTACAAATTTGATAATGGAACAACAACTTACGATACCTCAGAAAAACAAAGAATACCTGCTTGGACTGATCGAGTGTTGAGTTTGAGTAGAAATAAGATTTTGAAGCAATTGACGTACAATTGTTCCGACGACATTATTTTTTCAGATCATCGTCCAGTATATGCTACCTTCAATGCTTCTGTGAGCATTGTTGATGAGGTTCGCAAGAGTGAGTTGGCTCATGATTTGTATGAGCTAAGAAAATCAGAGGTTGGTGATGTAAACGACCTAATCAATGCAGCATATTTGAACGAAATCACATTGACTCATGGGTTTCCACCTCCAAGTTCAGATAAAAGGAAATGGTGGATCGATGGTGGTCAGGCTGCAAAAGTAATGATTTCTGAATTGGGACCAGATATGCTAATCAATCCGGGGTACCCAATTAACCCCTTTGAGACTACAGATCTGCCAGAATTCATTTCGAAAAAAGAGTTCCTAGGAACAGCGCAGTTCGTACAAAAAAAGGAAGTGGTGACTTAAGGTTGGAGGGTATCAGTACATTGTCAATAGGGAGGATTGTGATAATAAATTAGCTAATTTAGTAGAGTTTAATTCGCATAACATAGATCGAAGACGTTCTATTTCTTCGCTGGTGCACCTTCCACTTGTGCTTTAGCTATGCTTTCTGTCTCCTTCATGATGGCATCCATTTTGGCCTCAAGGTTGTCCAAAAGTTTTTCAAGATGCTTCATTGAATTAGTTAATAGTTTTTGTAACTTCACAGAACTTCATACGTACGGAAGCAGTCTTTTCGCCCTCCACCAATTTCTTGTAAGTTTCAGCAAAATCTTCAGAGGAGTTAGATGAGTCTTTCGTCATTCCTAATAAGAATATACCAGTTGACAAAGGAAGAAAAGATGATAGATGATAAAAATTTGATCGTCATAACTTATCGTTGTTATTCGCACATACAAATGTGTGGTTCGATGCCCATGCCATTAACCTTCTGAAAATTACACGTTTCGTTTTATAACATGTAGTGAAAAATAGAGTTGTCAAAATGAAGCTGACAATCAATTGTATGGCAACGTGAAAAGCAACAATCAGAACTGATAATGACCGCAATATACAGATCGTTCAAAGTATTGATATTGGCTTTGTTTTTTGCCATTGCAACTCAAGGATTGTCGGTTGTTGATTCCAATACATTGGTTCTATATGATGAGAAAGTGACTTCGTTGGATTCTCATTCTTTACTTTTTGAGGATCTCAAAGGCAAGTATTATATGAAAAATTGTATCAATGTTTTGAAATGGGGGAGCAGAACTAACTGAGACGCAGATAGGGGATTTCAATTGACATTCGAGACTTTTGGCGACAACGTCTCATTATATTCATTGAATTACAAGTTATTTCAAAACGTCGTAATTTTCCCATCCAAACAAAGATCCTTAGGCGCCAATTTAAAGCCTAGTAAATTGTTGGACTTTGTTAATGATGGCGGTGATGTATTAGTTGTTACTTCGCCTGAAGGACTTTCTGATGATGTTCGTATTTTTTTGAATGAGTTGGGCATATATCCTAGTCCAAAGAATTATAAAGTCATAGATCATTTCAGTTCAATATCAGAAACCCACGATGTTTTGCAATTGGATTTAACCAGTGCTAATCAAATCAACTCTATAATAAATAGCAAAGAAATTGCCAACCCAGCGGTTTACGAAGGTTCTGCAGCGTTATTATCCAATAGCCAACTCCTTGTTCCTATAATTAGAACACCAGCAACATCTTATACTACTGATGATATTGTCAATCCAATAGATTCTGATCACAGCTGGACAATTGGAAGCCAAGGTTTTCTTTCAGTTGGCTTTCAAGCTCGTAATAGCGCTCGTGTCGCTTGGATTGGTAGTTCCTCATTTTTATCAGATGAAAGTTTCCAATCATCCGAATCAAACAGTAATAGAAAAATTATGGAAGATATCACAAGATGGGTATTCCAAGAAAAGGGCGTCATTAAAGTTACATCAGTTGATCACTTCCATGCTGATGAACATTTACAAGGCTTAACTTATAAAATCAAAGATGAGGTCATCTATCAAATTGGTATAAGTGAATGGAATAGCGATGAAGCTAATTGGAAACCATTTGTTGCTGATGACATTCAGTTAGAGTTTACCATGTTGGATCCATACCAAAGGTTAACTCTTGTTTCTGTTGGACAGTCAAACGACGGTGAATCTGAAATATACTCCGTTAAATTTAAAATACCTGATCAGCATGGTATGTTTACATTTACAACCAACTACAAAAGACCCGGTTTGAGTTTCATTGAAGAGAAAGATGTTGTTACAGTTAGACATTTAGCCAATGATGAATACCCTAGATCTTGGGATATCACCAATTCTTGGGTTTATATCACTTCATTTTTAACCGTCATTATTGGCTGGATCACATTTGTTGTTTTATTTCTCTACACAGGAAATGTTAAAACAGTTAGCGGCACCAATAGCAAGAAAAACTTGTGAATTAATTCATGAAATCGAAAGAGGAAAAATATTTTTTGCAATATCTTCAACATTTGGAGAACAATAAAAACAAGTATCTATATTTTTCTGACGTAGAACCCTCAAAGTTTACAACCCCGAATAATTTTCAGTACTAAACATTTTTTGATCTATCTACTTTGAACAATCTTGACATTAGTTTTCTTTTTCCAATTTTCCAATTCTTCATGGGTCTTGGTCAATTCTTTCATTAGACTTTCAGTAGCAACTTTCATCTAAGTTTCAGTTAGTGGAAATTCGTAAGGAATGAGAAGCAAGTTATTGTACATTACTTACGCTATTGTATTTTGATTCAAGTACAGGGACAACTTCGCCTGCAGTTTTCTCAACTAAAACACCTCCAATCATTCGGAAACATTTTCTATCTTTAGGGGACTTCTTCAAAGTTTCTAAGACTATACTGTGTTCCTCTGAGTCTGATTGTAACTGACCTAACTTAGTTTGTAATTGTTGAATAGTTTCTTGAAATTGATTGTATTTCACTTGAAGTGCTGTTGGGCATTAATATCACAAATTTTCACGGTTAAAAACGTGGACAGAGTACTCACCTTGAGGGTTTTTGTCATCAGACATAGCCAACTGTTTGATTACTTGATATAAGTGTTAGTCTTTGTTTTGATTATATGAACTACTGAGAAAATATCTTTGATTTGTAGGTGGTGATTTTACTCATTGTGCGGTTACCAGTTCTTCAACCATATATCATGAACTGATAAAACAAGAGCATTTTGAGACACTTCTCTGTAATAACTAGTCTTCACCTTACAGAAATACTTCGTTTTTTTGAGATCAAGATATCAAGCTAAAAGAATGATTTCATTGAATCTGACGCAAAAAAGAAGTCAAAATAACGAATTTGAAAATTCAGGCTGAAAAATTGTTACCTGTAATTCTAATGAATAAGACTCGATGCACCAGGAAAAACCCGCTATCTACGAAGCTATACGTACTTTCAATGTTGATATTCATAGTCGTTCATTAAGATATATACTCCAGCATTTGAGACATAATTCGTAAAAAAAATTTAATCTGGTGTGATCGAATTCACTAATTGGCTTTTATTGAAGCGAGATATTCTTGACGATAGAAATTGCTATCAACTGGTCTATTCAATGCAAGCCATTTTGGCTCATCTTTGAATAATCTCAAGGCTTTGACGTAATTATCAGAAGTCAAAGTAAATCTGTGATAGATTCCAGCAGGCAAAATCAATAAGTCACCTTTCGCTAATTTGCATCTGATCCATCTGTCTTCAGCATCACGAACATCAAAGAATCCTTCGCCATCTAATATGTAACGGATCTCCTCATCTTCGTGGATATGTTCCTTGTAAAATACATCCAATTTGGCCTTCAAGCCTGCCTCACCACCAAAAGTTTCCGGTTTCAAATTGACAATGTCTCTATTTTTGTAATCTCTCTCTTTGGCTAATTCATCGACTTCTTCTTCAGTGTTGAACTTGTAGTACAAAACACCAATTTTGCTTAATACTTCTAGAGACACGCTCTTACCAGAGTTGTGATCTTCACGAAAATCTATTTTGTCCTTGTTATCGTGGTAATAGGCTTGAACCATTTTCTTCAGATAAGTGAGCTAATTGCAGTAAGAAAGATGAAAACAAAAGATATGATTTTTGTGTCAAAAGGGTGTCTTTATATGTGAAAATATGAATTAATTCTTGATTGATAATGGATCCACCACAATTTGTCACTTGAAAATCCGAAGTATTTACGACTTTCCACGTGAAGAACGTTTGAACCAAATCAGGCAATTGATGAAATTGTTACTCGGCCACTACTGAGAAAGATTATAAGGTTGAATTTTATTGATCCCAAATAAATGAATAATGAAATGAAAGAAACTAAATGAGTAAAATAGCTTGACAAAGATAACTAGTCAGATTTCGGTATGTTTCCCAAAATACCTAAACCAGTTTCTTGTCGACTTATTCTCTTTTTATATACTAACTTACTCCAAGCTATATATAAAGCGTAAATCATCAAAAAAGAAAAAAAATAACCTTTGAAACCATGCTTGTGGATGTTATCCATCACTCTGAATGTTTCACTGAATGGACTGTGAGCTAACTTCGGAGTTAAAGTGAAATTGACTAGAGAGGGAGATAATGAATATAACAAAATTTTTTTCAAAGCATAAGGATAACTTCTGATTTTATTGTTCAGTTCATCTTCATCATAATAGAACTTCCCGCTTTTGTAAATCAACAAAGAGTCACCAACTTCGAATGCAGTTTGTGAGCTATCCCAACCATTTGCCTTTACAACTTCAGGATATTTCGACAAATCAACGTAGGTGAATAAAATTTCGTTGTTGTTGAAATCATGTGGAACTTCTTTTCTCATTTCATTGAGCACTTTTATTGAGTCAGCATTTTTTAGTTTCAAATTTGCGACGTTTTTATCTTTCTCATTTCTTCTATCTACGATTTGGTTATAAAAAAATTGTTTTTTCGAATGATCATATTCGTGAACAGCTAATGTTAAGTTGTAAAGAATTTGATTGGTTTGTTCCAGATTTCTTGAATCGATGAACGTTACTAAAACCTTGTCACTTGATTTATCCTTTTGGTTGAAGTACTGAGTGAAAATCTCTGGATAAAGTTCGCCAATTAAAGGGTAACTGTTTTTGTTGATCCAATTGTTGACTTTTGATGCACTTCGGATTTCATCAGGTGCAAAATTTTGAAAGGTTCTAGATATCAACGAGCCATCCTTGAAACAAAGTATTGTTGGTTTAGCTGTTATTCTTGTCGTTAAGTACATATCATAATCATACTCTAATTTGGTTTCTGACTTGTTGTAGTGAATGAAATCAAGTAAGTTTTTTTCTTGAGATTCTATCAACTTTTCTAGTCTTTGATCTGATGATTTGTATAAATGAACATCAAAAGGTGATGAGGTGACAGTTTCCAATATATATGGTAAAATATCAAAATCTTCATCAGACACCGTTTCTTTATCATAAAAGTATACAAATGAAGTTTTGTGTTTGTTACTACTTTCATAATCGTTTTGGAAATCCTCTTGATTAAGACTTTCCTTGAAATCCATGAAGTCACCGATTGACAAGCTATTTAATGACTCATATTTGTAGTTATCAGCCAACTTCAATGCGAAATCTTTCATAGCATTCAACTCATACTGGCCTTTATAGTCGAACCTGATAATACCTGCGCTCTTCGGCAAAAACATCAAAAATGAAGGATCAGAACCCATTCTATTTGGTTTGGTTAAATCTACGAAACCCAAGGTTTCACAGATTTTTTTATTGGTACGGCAATTGAAATGTGCAGTTTTCACAGTAATTAGGATCTTGTTCGACAATTTGTCCCAGGTTCTTTTGAGTGCAAGGCAATCAGGACACCTATCAAAACGATCAGTGTTGGACTCGTCGGAAGACTTGTATTGCAAGTTGGTTGATGGCCACAAAGAAACAAAAGTTGGTTCATCCATCTCACCCGCAATTATGTTCAAAAATTGGCTGTTAGTCAATAATTGGGATGACGATTTCATATCAATTGTGCCAGAATTATATTCAGCGACTGAGCTTTTCAAGTACTTTTTGATGTTTTCAGGAATTCTTGCAAGTCTTGGGAATGTATCAACATGTTGACCTTTTGGTGCAGCGTCTGGATTATCGCTCTTCTTCGGAACATAAAGCCTCAAGTTGGGATAAAACGTTATATCCTCTCTCAGACATAAGTCACCACTCTCGACACAATTGACCTGTCTCATCTCAATTTTCAAATCCTTCAACTCATCATGGAACTCTTGATAGGTCTTTTTCCATACTGGGGCAAGCTCCTTACAATGCGAGCAGTAAGGAGAGTAGAACTCAATAAAGGTCAAACCTTTAGAAACAATTCCATCAAAAGTAGCAGCTGTTAGCTCCTCTGGCAAAACAATATCAGATGATATACCGCTGTCAACCTGCTCTGGATCAAATGGCTGAGGAGGAGAAGGATCAGCCAATGCGTATGGTATCAAAGCAATACAAAGCGCTGCCAGCAACAAACTCCTCATGATCAATCAATAAGAGCTGTTCTTTCTTATCGAAGATGCTGATGGCGTCAGCTTCAAAATGTGATTTCAGTTTGTCATGCTACTCGTATTTGTATTTGATCTTCCAAGTGCTCGTAACCCCTTTTATATAAAGCGTGTATTCAAACACATCAATTGACCATGTTAGCATGAGGTTCTAAGCACCATGGCAATAACAACTCAAACCTGCCTATTAGTGATACGATACGCAGTTACTGGATGATTAACACCGTTGGCAGCGTGAGATTTTTCGGCTCAGGATTAGGTTATGTGTACGGACCTGTCGAAAAGAGCGAACAAAGCACAAGCAGTTATAGAGCAAATGTTATCAGCTACCATCTAAGGCTTGCTCGGTTTAGTTCATGCGTTTAAGCCAGTCATATGAAACACTTCAAATGTGTAGGGAGATCATCCTCCATGGGTGTTTTTTATGAACCATGATTCGATATGGGAAAAAGTAGGTTTTTTGGGCTTCATCTATATCTGTTTCATGTCAGACTTGAATTGACTGTCCTCAGATAATCCAAAGCATAATTTGGTCATTAGACGCAGAATAGAGCCATCAAAAAGAAAAGGGACTATACGAAATCAATGAAATAACCTCGTTAAACTTGAGGAAGTGTCTTTTTACGAATTATTGGGGCACAAGCTCAAAGGAGATCGTATTATACAGTTCTCTGGATTATGTGTATCTTTATAATCTCAAGTGAGTGTTGATGTCAAGTAATATCAACGAAGGCAGGACTCATTTATTTTTAACGTTGCAACCAACGATTTGATTGATAGCAACTATTTACGTTTTATGCATTGAGTGTAAAAAATAATATTTCCATCAATTCTGGCCAACTAAATCTGCTGCTACAATCAGTCTTTACTACCACATAATGGTAAATGTGATTTTATGCTCTATGTTAAAAGTTCTGACAGTGAAAGATACAAGTCATCGTTTTCAGATTCTCTACGAGTGTCCGGTTTCTGCTTAGTTGATTGAGCGATGTGTTTCTATATGGCTGCAAACACGATGCAGCTATCAAATAAGCAATCGAACAAAGTTAACGTTGTACTGGTTGCTTATTTAGGTTAACGAATTTAACCAGAAATGGGCTTTAAAGCACAAGCTTCATGATACTCAACATAGTCGCTAGCAAGGCATCGATACTTCTTATCCGTATGATTATGTACATTTATAGCCTAAAGGTTATATCAATAGGAACTACATATGTTGTGATGAGGTTTAGTAACTCACACTATAATGAAACATATATACAACCTACAATTTCAATCTCAAGTATTGACATTTTGTCCACTAATACAAGTAGCAGTTGAGATAAAATACAGCTTTTTTCTACATGAAACTGTAGAGAATCTTAATGGGAAATATTGCACTTTCATGAAATTTTGATCTTGCCGTAAATGTGCGTCAACTATCATTCTTCTAGAATTGTATTCACTGTTTCATAATAATCGTGCTCTTGATTGCTGATTCACAGACACGCTATCTTAAATACTACAATGCTTGAGTAACTGACAATATTGATTTGACAGTGTAGGAACCCCTATACGAAAGATCCGATTATGTAAGACTAACTACCAAATGGCTCACAAGGGAATTAGTACAACAAAAAAATATAAAATATAATAGATAACGAAATATGATGAATATAATTGTAATAATATAATAAATAGTCAATAATTATGAATAATATAAATAAATGAATATCTCTATTAAACAAGTAAGTAATAACCCCCCAAAAATAATGTATTTTGCAAATAAATAAAAGATCAAATGACTAAACAAATGGATGAAAGTATGATTGAAGAAATCATTGAATAAATAAGTAATAAATAGTAAATAAATAATGATGAATAATTGATGATGGTAGATGATCTCAACTAATTTTAGCTAATGCAGTGATTCAAGAATATTTAACACCTTCCAAGTAGTTTTTCAAATACTCAAAGCTTACTAGAGTAACTGCTGACGATGGAACGGTTCTAGCCAAATTGGTGAAGTATCCAGAGTAAAAGCCCTTCAAGCCTTCTTTCACGTATATCAACTTGATTAAATGAATCAATCTTTTATCTATGTTCGAGTTGATTTGTAGTCTTGTTCTCAAAATCTCGTGAGGATAGGTAAGTGTACTTGCAATCATTTTCGAAACAGAAGATGCAATTATCAATCTATTCAACTTATTTATTGGTCCCAATGTTGAATCTTGTTGAATATTTAACAACTGTTTTAATTTTTCATACGTTGGGAAATGAATTGCAACATGGCAGAGCCCAAACAATGATGGTACCAAACCCGAGTAAAATGATTTTAGCCCCTCATATTTATAGATTTTCCTAAAAGCATCAAACGTTGATGTATAATAATTTGTTGTATTTGTCAACCTCATATCAATGGTTTTACCATTACCTTGCTGTAACATAAGACGAGTTTTGACAACCCATATGGGGTTAGTTGCAATAGATGACATCGAACCAGCCGTAATAGCTGAGGTGAAATGATTCAACAAATCAATATTCAAATTAAAATGCTTATCAAAAAAGCTAGGATAAAAATTCTTGGCCTTCTCGTATACAGAGAAATAGATCATCCAGGTTGGCAAATATCCAATTGTTATGGGCACCAAGCCTCTATATAAACCTTTGATACCCTCTTCATTCGAGATTTTCTTCAACGTATTTATGAAACCCGAATACTTTTTGGTTGTTCCTGAAGTGTTGGAGCCTTGTGCTTGTAATCTTGTTTTGACTACATCCAACGGACATACAGTCACGCCTGCCAAAAACCCAGATAGAGCACCAGATACTGCGATTATTTCATTCTGCGATAATTTCTTGATATATTTATTGATCGATGAGTCGTTGTGTGGAGGTGATATTGCTGGTTGTTGGTGCTGATGGAGATGCGATTGAAACTCTATATCTGCTATTTTGACTGTGGGAGCAGGCGATTCATCGTGTGAATTTGAGGCAGCCATGATGTAAACTTGCACTAATCTGATTTCTATTTCCTTCTTCTCTTCTTTTACTTCACTTCAAAATTGTACCCTTCTTTCCCTTGCAAGAGAAATGAATTGGTGTTGGTAATTCAGTGATCTGGAAAGAGAGGGGAGGACCAAATGACCAATTTATTTATCAAGGCTAAATATTAAATATTAAACGCTGAGAGTGATTGTAAATTAATGGTAATTTCATTAGTTAAAATAGATGGAAGATTAGAAAACGATAAATAATGTGCCGGTTATGTAATCCTTGACTTCCCAAATAAGAAAAATGTTGTTATTATTCAGGCATCAACCGAATTGCCCAAAGAAGAATGTGTCAAAAAAGATTACCAATCGCTAAGACGTCCTCTTTTATCACAGATAACGAGGCCTTTGCATGGAGTTTTGGTTGCCAGAAACAAATTGTACATTTGAGTATTCTGTGACGCTTTTTTTATATAATATACAAACAGAAAGAAAAAGTAATAAGATACTAAGAAATCAATAAAAAATTTCATCCACTTCATAAAAACTCAACTTCAAATATTAAATAACAACTATAACAACAACATCAACAATAACAGCAACAAGAACAAGAATAATAGTAATAATAGTATAAAGAAAAATAGCAGTAATAATAATAATAATAGTAATAATAGTAATAAGAATAATAATAATGGTTATAGAAAAAGCGAAAAATAAACAACTTTTTTGAACCTTACCTCACACGGGATTAAACCAACCACACCAATCACAATCATTGAAAACCAAAAATTAGAATTCAAACCCTCAATCAATGGTGGTGATAATTATAGGCAGAAGCTATATTATAACCAGCTTCATCGGGAAACCATTTCGATGCACCTTGTTGATGCTGTTGTGGTTGTTGTATCTGTTGTTGCGGTGCCGAAACAGAAGCAGTTGAAGACGACCCAGGAGGACCTCTGATCATTGTGTAATTATTGAAATATTGACCCGGAACCGCACCAGCAGCAACAGATGCCTGTTGTGAGTTCGTAGTGTTTCCATAAGGATTGTAATCACCTATCGATCCTGACGAAAGATTGTATGCTGTTGATGCAGAAGACCCTGGTTGCATTGGTGGCATTTGTTGTATTTGGGGGTGATGAAGCATTTGAGACTGACCAGGCATTAAGGTTGGTGAATATTCCGATTTGACCCTCTTATGTCCAACACTATTGGTACCGCTAGTATTAGTACCACTGGTTGTGGCGGCCATCTGGTGCAAACTTAAGCTATAAGGATTTGTTGCAGTCATGTCAACCGAAGACGACGATTGGGGCTGCGACGAAGTGTCCGTTGGAAGTGAATGATGCTTCAATGTTGGTGGTGGTAGATATTGGTATTGCATTTGATTTTGCTGATACTGCTGCTGTTGGATCGCCTGTTGTTGTAAAACCATATTCTGCTGCTGAACTTGCCGTTGTTGTTGCTGCTGTTGCTGTTGTTGTTGTTGGAGAGCAGCTGATTGCATCTGGAAGTTCAAATAATTCATGTTTTGAAGCTGATAATTATTATCCAAAAAATAGTAAGCTTCATCCTCTAATGGTATTTTCCCACCGAGAGAAGATTCTTTGATTGCATTCCACAAATCATTGGAAACGTTAGTATTTTTCAAGTGCGAATGACTAGGTCTAACCAATTTCTCATCCACAACATCGATCAACGTATAATAACTGATCAAATGGATAGTCTGAATAAAGGTTGTGCTTGAGGTGACGGTCACCGACAAGGTCTTTTTGATCAAACCTCTATCCTTGAAAGCATAGGATGCGATAAGAGAACCGACTAATGAACGGTTTGGGATATCCATAGAGTTGTAATCATTCGATAGGTTCAAAGAATTGATGGAGTTAGATCTTGAGTTATCATCACCCGACTCGCTGCTGTTCGAATTTGTTGAAGCAGCATTTGCAGTCACTGAAGATGAGTTATTCGTAACGGCCAGCAGTTTCCTTTTCTTCTTCTTTCTATCATTCTCTTTCTCGTTTAATGATTGTTTGTCCAACTCTCTATAAACCAAAAACCTCCCCAAGATTCTTGAGGGAGACCAACTGATACCATCAGTCCATCTTTTAATGCCAGATTTTTCTTCGATGAATATGAAAACATTCCCAGATTTGATCAAGGTTGATCTCTCTCGATCGTGGGGTCTTCTCGGAACAGGGGTCAACTGATTATTGATGGTAGCCTGCATCACCAACAAGGCGTCCTCTGTTGAGCCTATGTAACCAAAATATGTTGGACTGATTTTTGACATGATCCCGTTGCAAGCACAAAAGTAAGTATTAAAATAATAATTAAAGAATTGAAAGTTTGGAAGTGAAAAATTTAAATAATAATGCAGAAATAAATATGATAAAGTTTAGACACCAAAGTGAAAAGTATGAAACAAGAAGTGAACTATTTTGAAGTATATAAATAAAAATAATATATAAAAGAATATACGTCAAATATATTCAATTACAATTACAATTGTGTTATATATGGATGAGCTTTGAATGGTGGCAAGTGGAATTGAATTTGGACTATCAGCAAATTTAGCAAATCGAATATATTTTGCAGAGCAAGATTTGAATGATGAAATGGTTTGATGTGAATTTAATCGATTTGAATTGAATTGAGTTGAGTTGGATTTGTGAGTTGTGTCAAACTAGGTGAAATAAAAGTATTTATACTTGAAGAATAATTATAAAAATATTGAGATTTATTTTATATTTTATATTTTATATTTTATATGTTAAATTGGTAGCTTGTATTCCCACTAATTAATTAATTAATAAAACATATAAATATATATATGCTGACAATCGATTAGGTTGAAATTAAATCACAAAAAAAAGATGGTCCTTCAGCGCCGCCCAGGGCTCGGTATCCGCACAGCAACCGCAACACAGCGCCCGCAGCTGGATTGTGCGTATTTGCGCAGTGGAACGCAGATGGCACGCGCCAAAACGCATGATGATGCATCTCGCAGTTTTACTGCATATTGCACATGAAGTTTGGACGGATATGCTGTATTACATAATGACTTACGGGTGGCTCCCGCCATATGTCTTGTAGCCGCCCAACACGCCGCCCAACCAGGTGTCTAGTGTAGTGTCTAGAAATTAGCATAGAGTAGGACCACGTCATCTGGACCATGGTCTACTTCCATGTATATATCCAGCTAATCGATGTATGATCAACCATGATCTACGAGGGTATGGTGATTCATGTTCAACAAACCACGTCAGTTCTTCCATCATTCTGTTCTATGTCAACTGATAAAGCATCTATTCATTCATACATTTTTCAAAAGTGAATTATAATACAAATAGGAGTCTCTCAGGAGGTTCAACGCAGCCTGAGAACGTTAATCACCACACTATCACCATACAACTAGACCAGAGCGCCAATCAGATTGTTCCCTAGCTGATTCTGGTGTAGGTTATAGATGCTGTTTTTCATTTGTAGGTGTTCGTTTATGGACATGCTACTAGTTGTTCAGTCTGAGTCATGGACTGGTCCAGTGTAGAGGCTGTTGTATTCACGAACCCTCTACTCGTGGAGGTATTTGTTGGAGCTGTGCCCACGCTTGAAATGCCTACGCCTGTGTGCCTGGCGCTCCTTCTGGATCATGGTTTCACAGATACAGAATGACGAATCGCCTCCAGAAAGAGTGCACCTAATTTATTAATCGCAGACAGTGATTGGTAATTTGTGACTTGACCGATACCACCCTCATCACATAACCTATAAATAAATGCACTTGGATATAGTATTCCAAATTCAATTGTAGATACATATACTAGTGTGATTACTGAATAACTTTAAACTAATCTGAGATTGAATTTTGGGTTTACTCGAATTAAAATACATTGAAACCTCTGATCAATTTTAGAATGTTGATTAAATTATCCCACTAGTTCGCATGAGCCTTTATTGATGGGTACTGATCTTATGACTTAAACATGTTAGAATAAAAAATTTCAATTTTAACCATTGATCAACTACGTATCATACTTTTGGTAATTTTAAACTACAGAAGGCCCATCTCATTGATACAGAAAAACATCAGTATTTTTAAACTCTAAACAATAACATTTCATCATAACATTATATACTAACATATAAACTCAATTTATTACTTAATTATATAATTTCCTGTCCAATTCTCTTAATAGATTAGCAACACTTTGAACTTCAACTTGCATCCCTTTAGTTGTTAATTTTCCAACTAATGTATTGAAGTCGATTGAATTAAATTCTTTATGTCTACTTAATGTCTTGTATGCGTCGGCACATGGTATGAACATTTCTCCATTATTCGTACTAGTTGAATTCGTTGTCGATTTTGTTGGACGAATTATAGGGCGTGGTGGTTTCTCCTGTGTCGTTGATTCTTTGTTTGCTATGGTTGTGCAAAATAATGTCGACATTGGATCAACCTGGCACTGGAAACAAGTTCCTGGATTGCCTGTACATTCCATCGATTGTGGTTCCTTTTCCTGCTTTTTCTTTTGTTGTGGAACTACTGGAATTGGTGTTGATCTAATCGGTGATGCTGGAGTTGAATTATAATTAATATTAAGATTTGAAATTTCCCTAATTTCGACAGAAGGCCCTGGATGAAGCACAGGTAGCTGTTTCTCATTTATGATTGAATTACGTTGAATTGGAGGTAAATTTGAAATTTCGGTCTCTTTTAGTGCTGATTTTTGTTGTTGTTCTTCTTTTTCCTCTTGCTGCTTTTCATTTGCCTCACGACAAACACATGGCGTATCGTCTGAGCAAAATCCGCAGTTCTCAAGCTGGCCAGGACTGTCATTAGTGTCTGCTGGTATGTCTATCTGTTGATACTGCTGTTGACTTTGTGTTTGACTTGGAATACTGCTGTGAAACTTCGAAAACTTTCTCGTAAAATCAATCTCATCGCCCCCACTCAACTTTCTTTTTTTGATCGATACGGCAGCCATCGGTTTGAATGTATTGATGGCTTCTTCAATTTTCTTACTTATCTTAATACCGCTCGCCTCACAAACACAGTCATCTTTAATGCATATCCCGCAGTCATTATCATCATCATTATCATCAAGAATGCTACTACCATTGTTATTATTCATATTGTCATTATTATTGGCATTAGTAACGCCCTTGTCATTATTAAATTCCTCTATACCGTGAGAGTTGTCAGTATTAGGGCTGGATATAGGAGATATCTGCTGGTGAGGTCGAATCATGTTGCCATTTTTGTATTTCAACAAATCTTTTTCCAATATCTCAACTTTTTTGACCAAGTACTGGTTTTCCAAGAATATTTTATTTATCTTACCTATAAGCTCAACTTCCCTGCTTTCCTTTGCCATCTCCAACTCATTCAACTTGGCCTCGAGTTCCTGCACCCTAGTGGCTCTTCGTTCTCTAAAAGCTCTTTGCGCTGCCCTGTTCTGAGCCTTTCTCTTCGTGGCGGGCGTATCAATACTAGGCTTCCGCCCGGGCTTGGGTCTAGGTGGAAGAACCCACTCTTTTGATGTCACAATCTCAGTAACTGTCTTATTTGTAGTGGTAGTTATGATGCTTTGCTTGCGTGACGCCTGTATCTGGTTCTTGTTTACATCGTTTGCTGAAGATGATGGAGGCGCCGACGAGGTCAACAGAGTTCTGGGAGCGATGGACTGACGAGACTGGCTGTTTATAGAGATCATCTGATAACTAATGAATATTGTGAGTGGGTAGTATATGGATGCGATGGATTCAAATATGCTAAAATGCAAAATGATGAAGAAACCAATGTGAATTTTGAAGAGATCATTTTTTTATCAATTTTATCTGATCGATCAGTGCTAATTAATTGACCTAAAAATCAACCAATCACGCCAGCACCGCCAAGCGCGCCGACATCGGAGAAATCTTCAAATACCAAAACCCTTACACCAATAGGTCACCTGATATACATTTATACAAAAAATGGACGGAAGTTATTGTCCGTTTTATTCCTAATGGAGATTAACTTTTAGTGTTAATAGGTCTAAAGTACCATATTCAGCATTACAGTTATAGTAAAATTATAAATATAACATTTTTCATGTATCCGCTTTTACATCAAAGTTAATTAACATTAGAATTAAACATTCTGAATAGTATTTAGTGGTGCAGTCGATAATTTATTTACATGTATATGAACATACATGCCTAGCACTGTTATTGAAGCATTGGATAAATAATTAACATTCAGCTTTTCAGGTACTAAAGTCATATAGACATATCGAACACTTCCACACGCTACATATTACAGATATTACAGCCGGTTAGTACTACAACGTATTGTCAAACAGCATGAAAAGCTTAAACAGCTTTAACAACTCAAACCAGCCTGATACAGCTTAGACATCGCGGGTATCGTAAACACCCAGCTTACCACACTGACAAGACTGTGTTTTCTTGATTCTACTTGGGATGGAGCACCAGTTGTTTATCCCATTCTTCTTTGCACAACACCGAAAGCGGCTCCAGACAAGCATATTTCCTATCACATTAAGGCCACTTTTGCACGAATGGTGTGTATCTCAACGACCACAAGTATCACGTGTGCTAGTTTTACGAGAGTTCACACAAATTAGATGTACCGTCTCATTCCCATATCCCCTACCTTCGATCTAGTCCTCTCATTTCACTCTCATCAGCGAGATGACATCTCAAACAATCCCTCACTCACCATCTAAGTACATCATCTATAGGGTGGAATGGATTGAGCAAATATATGAGGGAGAGCGAGCGTTTCTTGATATTCAGATCAGAGACCACAATTTTATCATTTATTGTACTCGATGTATTCCAGGAATCGCCACACTGTCTTTACCATGAGGATATCATTAAGCTTTCTGTAGGACCAAGTCTAAATAATAGAAACATAAATTTAGCTATAGGCTCGATGGATGAACAAGCTTTAATATATAATAACCTAATATGTTAGATAATCTGCTTGATAATGTTCCTTCCATAATAATTTTCTTGTTGATTATGTAATATATTATTTAGCGGTACAAAAATCTTTTTTTTGGTGATGAAGATGATGATAATGATATACATTAGACGCTCACATAGACGCCGATGCTAATATCTTGCAAAAAAGCCCTTCTGATTGTGGAAAATTATCTCCGTTGCTCTATTTCAACATATGCTAACTCAGATTGTGGGAAATGGTGGTTGCATTAGTTTTTCGGAGATTTATAGCTACGGCGAGTGAACCATTGAAAGAGGTGGTAGCTTCAGGTATATCAAGTGAACGTCATCCAATATTTCAGGCTGAACAGAAGAAGAAACACACTAAGATTGGGAAAGGCTTGCAACCCGACAGCGGCAAGAAAGGTAACAAGGAGATGACAGTCGTCAGATTATCGAAATATTCAATCAGATCAAATGGCTCTGCACTTGAAAGAATAGAACCGCCGCCATTTAATGGTAAAGTTCCAGAACTATCACACAACTTGGATCGGGTACTCTTTTCGCCAGGGGTTCATTTTTTACAGGATCCGAGAACCAGAATGTTCAACTTTTCACCGTATTTGAGGAATATTATGCCAATTGATGAATTCAATTTCGATAAAATCACCAAATATGTGACTGCCTCGAAAGATGAGATTTTACTTTCAATGTGTAAGCAAAAAAATAAGAAATACTATTCATCCACATCGTCAATGACTTCGACCCTATCACAACTTCATTTTTTTTTGTCTGGTATGAAGCCGCTCAATTTTGCTGATTTGAGTAGACACTTTGAAGAAAATTCTAAAGATTTTTCATATAGTTCCAAATTACCTGCTTGTGTCACCGTCAAGTTGCGGGGTCGGAATGAAGCCAAAGGAAAGATATTTGCCATAGATTCTGACAAGTCTTTTGATAAAGAGACCATTTTGTCACTTTTAGGTCACAGTATGGAGAAGCTACTTGTTACTGACGAAGTTAAGTTCGAGACTTTCAGAATTAAAAAGGATGCTAAAGCTGAGGCCAAGGCTGCGGCGGAAGACTCAAGAAAAGATAATGCTGAAAGTTACAATTATTCGACTTATGGAAAGTTTTTGATGAGATCGCAATTAGATTGTTACGATCATAGATTACCAGGTAATGGTACATTTGATTTAAAAACGAGGGCAGTTTGTGCTGTGAGACATGATATAGATGAAGTAGAACAAAATTTGACCAATTATCAAATTTGCAAATTGAAAGGTGAGTTTGAATCCTTCGAAAGAGAGGATTATGAGTTATACAGGTCTGCCTTTTTGAAGTATTCTTTACAGGCTAGAATTGGTCAAATGGACGGAATTTTTGTTGCTTATCATAATGTCAGCCAATTATTTGGATTTCAGTATTTTCCGTTACCCCAAATTGATAGAATAATTCATGGGAACGGACTTGAAAACTTGCCCTCTCTTTCCAATCTCTCTGAATTAAAAGTAATCCAAGATCGGGAAGATATGCCAACATTTATAGCAGAGAAGGAGTTTTTGTTTTCATTGGACATCTGGTCAAACATACTTGATAGAATATCTCAAAAGTACAATAACTTAGATTCATTTAGACTCATTATAAAAGCAGAGATGCAATACGAAACTCCCGTTTTAAACATCTTGATGGTTCCATTGACAGCAGATGAATTGACCGAACTAGAATCAATGAAAATTACAAGAGCCGAAGTACAATCCGAATCAATTGAGAAAATCGCAAACAACCAAAGATCTAAAATCATGAACTTTGTTGGAAAAACAATCAACAAAGTCCAGGGATATCAAATATTTGCGAAACATTTTATTGATGGTAAATTTGCCCCAATCCCAAGACCAAGATCGACCAACATCAAGTGGGAAATTGACATTAGAACTAATTTAATGACTCCACAATATGCCCAGAAAAAGTACGAATCATATATATCAGATATTGCTTCTTTAAACTCGATCAATAAAAGCGAAAACTCGTTTATTCAGACTTTGAGATCTTACGGCAATGTTGGTAAGGATAGATTAAATTCTTGGAAAAAAGAGGAAGCAACACCAAAGGTTTGGGATCCAAAGAATTTCAATGAATTCTCCAAAGGGGAATTTTCCGTGGAGCCGGAAATATCGGATTCCTGTAATGTATCGATAATTGAAACGGAGAGAGAATGTATATAGAACTTGAAGTCTAGCTTTTGCTAGTGTACATATAGGAAAATAAATTGGGTTTAGGTAGTGGAAAATGTAACTAATGCTACAAAAGTTGTTTTGTAAGGACTGTGATAATCAGTATTAATATATGTATGTAGTTAATTATGATGTATGCATCTTATCGGAGAAAAGATCATGGTTTGTATTCATCGTTCAAATTGAAATCATCGACTCTTTCTAAATTTCTAAAGTAAAAATATTGGAAGCCTATGAAGAAATCTAGACTCATCTGAAATAATGCTGCAAAAATAAATATGAATGAAACATTGTCAGTGCCATACACCAAATAGGTAATCTTAGTACAATCACCACTCAACCAAGTCAATAATAGTATTACTTTGAAATTTTTGATAGATTTCAATCTGTTCAATAATAAAATTTGAGGTAATGGTAGTAAACTTTCAATAAACAAACCCAATGTGCCAATACAAGAGCCATAAAACTGGTTCGTATGAAAAATTGAGGTCAAGATTCCAAAAATCATAGTAAACTTCAAAATGAATTTCCAGTACTCTTTTTCATCCAACCACTGCCAAAAACAGCCAGGTCTCTTATAGAAAACATCAAAGAAGTTCAATACGTTCTTGAATATTATTGTAATGAAAATATGGCCAAAATTCAAGTAGTTCAAAAGTATTGAAAGCAATGACATGTTACTCAAATTATTATTCAAGTAACCTAAATTATTCTTATAATTTTGTAATTCACTGAAAATTGATGGATATGGCTGTAAATTATCAGTTGAATAGTTTGCTGGTCTATAGTACAATGAAACTTTCAATAGTAAAAATTGTGATACGACCATTACTATGGACTGCCTTAGTAGCGAAATTTCATATGGCGTTACGAAATAATAAAATATTCTCAATATACTGGCCATAAGCATAGTCCCACAAATATCAATGGAAAAACCAACGGATGACTTATTCTTCCATATTCCATAACAAGTTGTACCATATGAAAACATCGGCGTGAATGTTATGAACAAGTTCACAGACTTTTGCAAGTCTGGCAAATATTCCAAGTATTCTGGGGGTACTGTTAAATACGACATGGCTCAGAATAGCTCAAAAAAGTGGAATGACTACTTCTGATTGCCTTGCTTTGATTTTTGATGTTCTTAGCTCTCTGATCAGATAGTACTATCCAACTTGCAAATGTTCAATTTCGTTTCTGTAAGTTATTTGAAAAGTTAAATGATGGATATTGTGTGAGTGCAAAGTTTTCTGGGACTTCACTTTTGAAGGTTCATCAATTTTTCAGGATGAAATTCAGCAAGAGGATATTATTCAGCTTCCTCTGGTGATTTGTTTACGATTTGATTACAGTCTTATTTCAGTTTTGGAAACCTTTGATTTCGAACACCCGAACATGATTATTTATTATTGGCAAAGAACGAACCCCGAATCTCACATGAACCTGAAAGTACTTTCATAAACTAATGAAAAAGATCACCAACATCTTGTCATACGATAGGGTCTACGTACTATGTAAATATTGTTGGTAGGTTTTATGAAGATCGCTTTGTGTGGTACCTCTAACCTAGATTTGAAAGCAATCCCTTTGTTTTAGATCACAAGGTGGAGCCCATTGGCTCCTCAGCCGATACACTCATTGATAAGAAACTCAGATTCCTTGTCCTCAGGGTGAGAAGCGAAGGACAAGATATTTCTCAAATGCATTAAACTCTGGATGCGATTTCTTGATCTAACACCTGATCAATGATCTTTTCAAACAATCCCTTCAATTTACTTTGATTATACAACTCCGTTAAACTATTGTCGCTTTCATGCTGACTTTCAATCATTTCAACAAAAGTAGGATCTATTGGAACATTACCTAGATATGGAATGTTGAATTTTTCAGCCAATAGCTTTCCACCTCCAGATGAGAAGATATTTGTGCATTCATCACAATGTGGACATATAAATCCAGACATGTTCTCAACAATCCCTAATACTTTAAAATTGACTTTAGCACAAAAGTTTATCTCTTTTTTGACATCAGCAGTAGCAACTTGCTGTGGTGTAGTAACGACAATTGCACCATCAGGATTTGCATATTGTAATTCTTCGGCAATTGCAATATGTTCGTCAGAAGTGCCAGGCGGAGTGTCAATAAGTAGATAGTCTAAGTCTCCCCAAACAACGTCTTTAAAGAATTGTCTAATCATGGCAGTCTTCTTTGGTCCTCTCCACACGACACTATTGCCTCTATCATTCAATAAAAACCCCAAAGACATAACGCAGAGATTCTTAGAGGAATCCGTATACACTGGAACCCAGCCAGCACTAGATTGGTGAACTTGTTTGCCCTCCAATCCAAACATTCTAGGAGCTGAAGGACCCGTCAAATCAATATCTAACACACCAACTTTGAAACCTTTATTCACCAAAGTAAGTGCGGTTTGTGTTGTGACGGATGATTTTCCAACACCACCTTTACCAGAAAGAATCAAAATGACATGCTTCACCGAATTAAGAGATTTTGGACTATCAGTTGACATCGTTGATTTCGATACAGTGGTGATTCACCAGAAGTTAAAGTAGATAGCTGATGATTAATACAATATATATGATCTCGATATTGGTGCGTATATATGGGAACCCAGCGTACTGTTGAGAACGTATATTGTGGTGAAGAGCATATTGATAGAGATAGGTTACAACTACAGGTATCAGAGTTTATCATTGACATTAACATTAACTTTTTATGATGGAAGCAAAACAGATTACCAAAAAGCAGTCCAAAATTCGTAATTCATTTAGGGCACTAAACATTCAATTCAATAGTCCTTTCAATCTCGAAACCGAGTCAAAACTGCCAGATGATTTGGAACCACTAAATTCAGCCTGGACTGTGGCATCGGAGACTTCTATATGACTAGACATGTCGTGTATTGATGGCATCTTCTTGAACGTGGGTGTAAGCGGAAACGATGAAACTGATGCGGAATCAATGTTGTGCGAGGATGGCGGAAACAAATCAACTGGTTGCTCTATTATATGCGACACAGATTCGTTCCCTGGTGAAGACGACGAGGATGAATATGAGTTAGATGACACATCAACCGTAGCAACTACCTGTAAATTTGATTTAGGCCTGAATTGTTGTTGTTGTGGCAGCACTTTTCTAGGACTATTTTTCAAAATCGACGTGGGCTGTTTGATTGAGCCATGATTCGGGGAATATCTCATTATTCCTGGATTTATGTTTTGATCTAAGTTAGTGTACCTGGCGTACTTGATAGGTACTTCAACAGGAGCACTTGAAGCTTCGTCCAGTGATGTACTGTAGTCGTCATCTTCATCAATGGACGCATCAAGTTGGTGATCATCTTCCGAAAGAATACCGCTAGCATTATTCTCGTCACTCTCTAACAAGTAAGATTGATCAGCTCTATGAGGGAAGTCGCTAAAAATAATATTGGTTGGCTTGTTTTGGATCCTTAGCTTTTTGAAATGAATGATATTATAATTTGATTCAACGGTAGGTGTCGACTTGGCTGAGATACGTAAAAAAGGATTCGACGATTTCTTCTTAATACTAGTTAGAGTGAGATCATCGCCCAATAATTGCTCTTCTTGCGATAGTCTGTACCTTGAGATAGTTGAATCGAGCTCAAGCTCGAAATTTTCACTGGTATTTCCATTTGTGTTAGTCTCTTCACTGATCGTTTCATCGATATCAGTATCGGCATCATTGTTTTCCTTTATGTTGTTATCGAATTTAGCTTTATTAAGTTGCAAGAAATGATCTTTATCAATGATACCCAAATTTTGTGTCAATTCTCTCTCTACGCTCTTTCTAAGTGAATTCACACTATCTCGGCTCGTGTGACCAATGCTCATCGAACCCCTGCCCTCTATATTAACGCTATTGCAACCCATGTGATTGATTTTTTCAGCTTTGTCCATATTCGAATTTAGCTCACTAGTTGGGTGAACTAGATCCGTTTCGCTAGAATGCAGTTTTGGGTGGTGACTAGTGAGTTCACGTAATTCTTCAGAACCATGAAAACTGTCGGAACTTGGATATGGGCTATTTTTGGAGGCAATGAGTTGATCGTTTCTGTCGTTTCGTTCAGTAGCGGGATCACACACCTCCATAGAAGGTGAAGAGGATATTTCATTATCATATTCATCACCACTTTCCATGACTTCGGTTTCATCTAAGCCATGATCCAAAAAAGGGTATTCATCGAAATCTGCACTTTTCAAACAATCCAGGGATTCCAATTCTGTTAGCTCTTTCCTGTTGATAATTCTATGTATATTGGGATAATGCAAGCTATGGGGGGAATCGATACATGTTAACCTATCGTGTTTGGGAAGACCTAGTTCTATTTTACCTAACTTGTCCGATATGTTTGATATAAGACTGGAGGAAGACTCTGTAAGCTCCAATAGAGCATCCAATTCAGATTCCAAGCTATCCAACTTTGTCGACGATAACTTCTTGATCCTGCTTGACAACAATTGTTGCGACTTGTCAATCAATTTAGACAATTTGACATTTTTGTTCTGTATTTGATTTTCAAACCTCACGGTTTGCTTTATCTCCACACTCAAATCTTTTCTGTAGTTGTATGAAACTAGTTGTACCGCGTCTTTCAATTGTTGTACATCATCATTCAATCCTTCGAGAATGTTTTCCAAGCGGAAATCATCAATAGCAGGCAAAGGCTTCTCATCTACCTTTTTTAGCCTACGCTTATGAGGAGAAGAAGCACGATATGAAATGAACTCATTGCCAGTAAATAGGGACATAACTCCACTCCATCTACCGCTGACAATTGGTTAAGTGATAGCGTTTATCATAGAATACGGTACTGAATTTGTGATTACTGGCCTTTTAATTAGACTGTTGAAATAACGTTATCTAATATATTACATAATATAGATAAAGATACCCATATATAGCCATAACTATATATGAACAGAAGATCCATCTTCAAATCTGAGCTAAACATCAGCACAAAGATGGATATTCAGCTGGTAGCCCTTGTTTTTGGAGGATGCTGTGCAAATGTTGTGACGTTGGAGAACTTGGTGCAAAGCAACCCACAAGTAGGCAATATTGTGACCGTCAGCCAGTTCCTTCTTGTGACTATAGTGGGCCTTTTATCTCCTTGGAAACTGAAGAGGAGTAAGGTTCCGATGGTTGAATGGGGGATCGCATCAGCCATGTTCTTTCTGGTTTCTATTTTGAATAATTGGGTGTGGGCCTTCAATGTTTCTGTCCCTGTTCATATTATCTTCAGGTCTTCCGGCACCGCTGTCACTATGGTTGTGGGTTACCTCTGGGGAAAAAGATACAACTGGGGTCAAATATTTTCCTCGATGATTTTGTCAGTGGGAGTCATAGTTGCAACTCTCTCTACCAAGACAGATTCATCAATGGGTGTGTTCAGTGCTGAAGACAAAATGAAGTTTTACACTGGCCTCTTCATTCTATTTGTTGCAGCAGTGATATACGCCGTTATGGGCTTATACAACGAGAACATATACAAAAAATATGGAAATCAATGGAAAGAAAACTTGTTCTATACTCACTTTTATAGTTTGCCATTTTTCCTTTTTATACTTCCTCAATTATCGAAAGAGTTTAAGTTGATGTGGAATCATCCCAATGTGATAAAAATTGCTGATAATTTTGTTGTTCATGAGCAGCTACTATACCTTGCAGTTAACTGTATAACGCAATACGGTTGTATTAGTGGGGTGAATAGGTTGGCAGGGAGTACCTCTGCGCTAACAGTCTCTGTTGTTCTTTTAGTGAGGAAATTCGCTAGTTTATTCCTCAGTATGATTTTTTTTGGTAATAATTTGACTCCAACCGGATGCTTGGGTGCATTGTTGGTATTTTTAGGAGCACTTCTCTATAGTTATTCATCTTCTAAAGGAGAAACTCAAACTGAAAAAGAGAAAAAAAACATATAGGTATCCAGTGGTTTTGTTAATATTAAAAGTTTATAGAATTTTTTTTTTTCGCTTGGTCCTTACAGAAATAGACAGTTATTCAATCTAATGTACAATTAAAACCCCATATCTACCGTTTATGTGATGAAAATGAAAGTGATCAAGTCAGAGAAAAGCTAATGCAACAGAAATTCATGAAAATGGAAAATGGTCAATATATTCTACTCGATATTGTTGTTCTTTTTCCACTTCAAAATTCTTCTCTTCAAATCACCAACTGATTGTTGCCAGATGTTTAATTTCTTATCCCATACCATTTTTTCGAAATTGTCACCGTATTTGTTGTACAACTTTTCACACCATTCAGATTCTCGATCACTCTGATTTCTTTCTCTCTTGATTGAAGCATGTTTCAAAGCCTTGGCCTTCAAAGCGCTAATGACTTCGGATTCAGCGTCTTGTTCACCGTTTTTATTGTCAGAAACCTCTTTAGTACCGTGGATAACCTTGAGCACATTTCCTTCTCCATCTCTGATTATTCTGGCTTCACCTTGAGGAATTTGCGATGGGTCTTCCGTACTCTCGATTTCAGAGATAGACATTCCATCTTGACTTCCGGAAGTTTTAGGTAAATCCACTGCTAGTGTCCTTTCTTCTCCCCCAGCTGCTTTACCTAGATTCGATCTGAGACCTAGCTTCTTGTAATTCTGTTTCAATGTCAATGATTTGTCCCATTTTGCGGCAATGATGGGGTTTGAAGCGATATTGATGTCACGTTGCTTGTCCTTGGTTCTTCTGGTAGCTTTTTTTATTGTGGAGCGAGCCATCTTTCTCTTTCTAACTGAAACCATTTTGTATGTAACCTAATCGATTTTTCCTATGATTCAAACCTCTAGAAATCTCTTAAATCGTTAGATTTTTCACTAGGGATATAAAAAAAAATTCCTGAGATAGTGAAAAAATAAAAAAATATTTCTTAGTGAAATTATTCATCGCTTACTAAATTTTATTGTGTGAAAATTTCAGCAAACAAAACCACAGTTTGGAAAAAGACCACCAGAAAGTTGAAATCATTTCGATACAATTTTTATTATCTTGAAAAGAACTCAGAATCAATCAATTAAAGTTGACCGGTCTCATCAAGTGATAAGTTGAAATCTGAGGAACTTAAGCTGTGCACGAACAAGATCAAGTTAGAAAAAAGAAATTGATTAGGAAAAGATGAGTGAAAGTTTAGAAAATCAAAATGAAAATCTACTTGTTGAAGCCAAAACAGCTGAAGAGTTAAAAGCTGACCAAGAAGAAATTGATTCTCGTTCTGTTTATGTTGGCAACGTCGATTACTCTTCGACCCCAGAACAACTCGAAAACTTCTTCAACAAAGTTGGCACGATCAACAGAATCACAATTTTGTTTGACAGATTCACTGGTTATCCCAAAGGTTACGCTTACGTCGAATTCGAGTCGAAAGATTCCGTGGATAAGGCAATTGCATTGACCAGCAAAGAGTTCAGGGGCAGAGAATTACGTGTCACGACTAAAAGAACAAATGTTCCTGGTTTGACCAAAAGAAGAGGTGGTTTCAGAGGTCGTGGCTTTAGAGGCAGGGGCACTTTTAGGGGAAGAGGTAGAGGATCTTTTAGAGGTAGAGGTAGAGGTAATAAAGGTGGATTAGACAAATCAGAAAGCAACGAAGAGTCAACTTCAACTGATGCATCCAATGCTAATGCTAATGCTAATGCTAATGCTCCTGTTGAAAGTGTCTCAGAAGTCAAGAATTAGAATTGTTTACTGTCAGTGTTTGGTGGGGGGTACTTTTTTAATTTTCCATATTTTTTTTTTATTATTTTTCAGATTGAGGTATACTATCAATTGATGTTTATAATTTAATGAGATTGTTCAGTTTTTGTCAATTATTTGATGTTATTTTTTATTCATACCTATTTTGCTTTTCCTTATTTATTACTATAGCGTTTCATTTTTTGTTATCTCTGGAAAACTGAATTTATTGAATTTCTTTAACTTTTTGGTTTAATATGCTTTTCCTTCCTCTTTATTCTCAAAAGTATATTTGGTGTTTTTTCTCCTGAAAATATTTTGTATGTAGTGTTTTTTCTTGTTGTCCAAATCAATTTACATTTTTTTAATCAAACTGATGTAATATTAATGCGAGAAAGAAAATTTGAATGCTGAAAAATTAATAATTAAGATAATTTACAATTGTTAACAGATTGAAAGTAGACGAAAATGAAGTTAAAACAACCAAACCCAAAAAAAAAACAAGAAAACAACGAAAAAGAAAGCCAACCAAGTCCTCCAGCCTATTCCAGCGTTCTCGCTCATAACAATCATTCTTTTGAACGTGTGCTGAACAGTAAGCTTTGATCTATCAAAATTGTCAATCAAATCATTATTCATGTTCATTGATTTGTTTATTTCATTTCCCATCTTGACACCCAACTTCTTGAGCATTGAAACCTTTGACGAGATCGAGTTTATCTCATCATCGTTTTGCGATTCTAAACTGGCCATGATGCTTTCATCGTATTTCAAATTTCTAGCTGAGTTACTGCCTTTATCGTATGGAGATTCTATTCTCGATGGTGTATCGAATAATGCTGTTCTATCTCGTTGATGTGCCTGACTAGAATATCTTTTATGTTAGTAACATACACTTGCTTCAATCGAATCATCAGAACACAGAAACTTACCTTGAACTCATTTTCCCTTGATTTGTTAGTTAGTGATGTGTACTCTTCACGTCGTATGAAATATAGGTCTAATCGAAACGAGATGAAGAGCGGGTGACGCTTCGAGTACTTGATTATAATATATATCGTTATCCGACTTACTGATATAACATGTAGAATGAATGAAATGACATTAAAACATCTATGAATATTAAACTGGTAAAAAAATTAAATTTTGACATGTAGAAAGTATAAGACAGCTTTAAAAAAGAAACAACTTGAAAAAAAGTGGGCTTACATAAAAAAATTAAAAATGAAAATGATGATAAAACGCTATATGAAGAGTTACGAATATTCCAATCTTGGGTTTTTCTTCCATTGCAATAAATCAGACAACTCTTCAATATGTCCTGCACTTTTCATGAATGGATGTTGAATCAACTCGTCAGTACTAGCTCTGTATCTGATGTCAACACATAAACAAATCGATAAAAACTTTTTAATGTCATTGGATAATTGATCAGGATTTCTCAACTTTGGTGTCCCATTCGACGCAATTAAATACAACGCTTTCAATGGTTCTTCGTTCAAATATGGGGGTTCGCTTTCAATCATTTCTATGGTCATTATACCCAATGACCAAACATCTACCTTTTCATCATATTCTTTTTGTTTAACAACTTCTGGAGCCATCCAATATGGTGTACCGACCATGGTTGCTCTTTTGTTTCTTTGATCGGTAAGCTTTGCACAAAAACCAAAATCTGTGATCTTGACATTCCCACGGGCATCTAATAACACATTATCGGACTTGATATCACGATGAATAATATGCTTACGATGCAAATGTTGCAAACCTTTGGTGGTTTCGAGACATATGGTTGCAATCTGTCTTTCACTTAAAGTTGAGTTGTTTTCAATGACATCAGTAAGTGAACCTCCCTCCATATACTCCATAACAACCCATAAGTCGGAATTCCCTCTTAAATAAGCTTCCAAGAAATTCACGATGTTTTTGTGCTGAGAATCTTTCATAACTAAGATTTCATTAATGATTAACTCTTTACGTGGCTGGGCACTAAGATCCATTTGTTTAACTGCGACAAGTTCATTGTTATGTTTCAATGATTTCGCTAAATAGACTGAACCTGATGCACCTTGACCGGCTTTTTCAATAATTTGGAAAAATGGTGTTGGGTCAGAATTTATAACTACTGATCTCAACTTAGCTAATATTTGAGCTTCAGTCATTCCTGGTTTTTTGTTCTTCTTGCTCGAGTTTTGTTGCTGCTGCTGTGGTGGTGGCTTATTGGTGTTTAAAGGTTTGACAGAATTATCTTGTGGGGTACGTTGGTGAGATTTCAATGGTTGTGTGTTTGATGAACTAGAATTTAAGCCTTGCAATGATTTTTGTGATGATAATTGTGGTTGTTTGTAAGGATTTGCTACTGCTGCTGGTGCTATGAATTGGTTTGCTGGAAATTTACCTTGAACCTTAGGTACAACATTGTTGTTCAATTTTGGTACATTATTAATTGTTGTATTACCTGTAGCGGCATTATTGTTAGCATTACTGTTGGTTGTAGAGTTGTTGTTATAACGTTGTTGAAGATGTAAGGGCTTGGTCAAACTAGGGTTGATGGTTTTCTTGACAGGAGATGTTGATTGAGGTGGAGCAGGTGCCTTTCTTAAAGGAACTAAATCTGGATTTTGAGGACTGGTGAGCTTAACCTCTTTAACATCCTTGTTTTCGTCATTTGTGCTATTTTGCATCAATTTCTGGCCTTGCTTCGACTTGATGTAGGGAGAAACTTGTGGTGGTGTCGATGATGGTGCGGATGGTGCGTGTCTCACTGGCTGGAATTGTTGCACTTTCTCATTTGAAGCGGCTACTAAGTTACCGCTGCTATTACTGTTGTTTCCTGATGTGTTCGATATTGTTCCAGGGTCAACAGTATTTGATAGTGAAGGTAATGAAGATGTTGGAGGTTTTGATCTTATGTTTGAAGCAGGTAGTAATCCATTACTATTCTTTGACCAGTCTTTTTCATAGTCTTTTTGGGTATTGTTATTACTATTATTATTACTATTATCATTGTTGTTGCTGTTGTTGCTTTTATTATTACTATTATTATTGTTACTTATTGTGGTTGCGGTAGTATCCTTAGATATACTTTGGTTGATTTGTGGTATATTACCATTCGATAGGATGGGAGAAGAATAATTACTGTTACCGCCGTTGATGTCAGAATAGAACTCTAAAACTTCAATGACAGCAACAGGATCCTTTTTCCAATCTTCATTAGTAATTTTCGAATGCTGCAACAATTTCTTCCAGTTATCGGGTAAGCCAGTAAAAGCACCAGACGCAGGATCAAATCCAACATGAACTTTGTGAGTAAAGTTTGTTGGGGAAGAAACAGCACCAGTTAAAGGGCATTTGGAGAAAATTGCGTCTAGCCAATCTAACAATTCAGTATCGTTCTTAGTGGATATGAAAATTGACCTCTGGTCTTTTCTGATTAGTTCGAAGGAATATGGCCTAACTTGGGATCTTGTCAAGTTCATAACAGTGTTATAACTTACTGATAAAACTAAATCGTCTTTCAGTTGCTGGTCATTTTTAAAAAAGTCCAATGAAGTGTCGTTCATGATCAAGAATCTTTTGTTCCAACGAAAGGAGGTGAATATACCATCGTCTTTAACCTGAATCCAACCCGAACGACGCTTATTCAACACCATTTTGATCCCTCCAACATTGGAGGAAGAAGTAGTGGTGTTCGAAATTGCTGAGGTCTGCACTGGAGGGGGTGGAGCTTTTCTATGGTTCTTCATATCCGCCGCGTAGACGTTAGCGGCGGTTGATATTGACATCTCTAGTAAAAATTAAATTGAGGAAAGAGGTACGCTAAGTAAACAACTTTTGTAAGCTGAATTGATTGTTATCTTGTTGTTTGGGGTTGGTAGTTCGATAATACCTTATTGATGCTGTGAGAGTTAGTATATAGCGGAAAAAGTGGTTTGGTTATAAATGGAATGCCTTGGTGAGCTGGATACATACAAGAAGAGCTGTTCTAGTAACGCGGCAAGATAATGTGATTGGTGTATCTGTGAATTTCAAGAAATTGAAAGAAATAATTAAGAGTGTCGTGTAATTTTTGGTTGAAACGCTGAGGAAGACTGATTGTAGCAATGAGTGAGAGAATGAGTAGCAGTGATTGCAGTGTAAGAGATAGCTGGGCTAGAGATCTGGAAGCGAATTGGATGAGCTGAAACGATGAAGAACTAAAATAATGAATTAACCGCCCAATGATTCACTTGTAAGAATGCCTTTATTCACACGCTGAGTGAATCTGATTCCTGGTGGTACAGGACAGTTATTTTGAATTGTAAGATTGTGAGCGTGTGGCCAAGAAGGTAATAAAACGCGAAAAACAAATCAAAGATCCCCCTGCCACGTGATGGTCCCTTGTAATCTTTAACGTAAGCAGATATCAATGACTGAGTGGCTCTACTCAACACAACTGCCTTCTGTACCACTACCAAAATAATGATGTTTCATGTTTTAGTGAGGTCGTTGCACAGCATCCCCTTTTTTTGCTAGGAGGGAATACTTTAATCATACGCGTCAGAATTTTGAGAACGAGAAGTCGCAGGTTGGGTTCATAATATTATGGTTTCTACGATGATTACGAGGTATTTGTGTATGTCGTTAATTTTATGTGTGAACGTAGGTGCCCAAGAGACAATAATGTTTGACTGAGTTATTGCAAAGCATTGCAAAGCGTTGCAAGGCAATTGTGCCAAACAGCAAAGCCAACCTGATTATAGGCGTGATTGTAAGAGAAGCCTAGCGAGCTGGAGTCGAATTTATGTTTGAGATATCTGAGAAAGCTGAAAAGACAGACTCGTCATCGTCAATGTCATCTTCAACTTCGTTCCAACTGGCATAGGTCAAAACGCTAAAGCCCACGATGATTATGAAATCACCTATGACTTGCGACCAAGACAACTCGATGTCAAAAACGATCCATTCCACCAAGCCAATCAAGAATATTGTAACCAAAGAGGCGACTGACGACAAAACAGGAGATGTTAAACTCATCAAAGCTAAAAATGAGCAACTGAAACAGATGTTGGAGAGAACCGAACCCACAATCAAGAGCCAGTTGCCTTTAGATATATTGTAGATGTCAAATCTGTGCAACCCCAGAAGCTCCACCGCCACCATAACAAAACCTAGCACAACAAAATTGATCAAACCTATCAAGGAGGCTGTAAAGTTAGCTAGCGAAGCTTGTTTTTTTGAGCTAACTTGAACAATTCCATTGCTGATGCAGGCGAACTTTTTGTATAGGACCTCATACAAACCGTATAGTATGGCACCAACAAAAATGATCAGATTTCCCCAAAAGCGATAGGGATGTGTCGAGGTATCATCGTTCGAGGACGAGGAGCCGCTGTAAGACACAATAAATACACCCACTATAGCAACAACAACAGAGGCGCATTTGACCAACGAAAATTTCTCTCCCAATATAGGTATAGCGAATGCATATGCTGCAAAGGCAGAACAATTGTATATTGCTGTTACATCTGAAGCGATTGACAAACTCATTGCAAAATACCAAGATGAACCCGCTACTGTCAAAATTAGCATCAACATGAATGTTGTTTTATAAATGTATTTTAACGGTATTGAGAAAGCAAAAGTTGTGAAGGTTTTGGGTATTGATGTTGATCTATAGGATGGGATATTGGATTCCGCTATATATTGCAAGGTACTGTATATATTCCTGTGTTGTTTAATGAGTGATTTCTTGAAATGGTACCCATAACTAATCCAGACTGAGCTTGATTGTGTATTCGAGTTGGTCTTTTGGAATCTTAGGTATTTCAACAATGTCTTATAATTGGCGACTATCAAAACTTGGAATACCCACATAATCCACCAGCTACTGTGAGTCAAATACAACAAAAAAAAGGGCTCTGCAAATCCATTTTTATATACTACTGCCGTGAATTCTGTTTGTAATATAAATGAAATTAATGATAGTATGAACAAAATTATAACAAACAAGATCTTCTGCTTTGATTGTAATTTTTTTCGATTCTCTTCTTTTCTCGAAACACTTGACAAGTTCGATAGTCTTTGACTTCTCTGTCCCACTAGTAGTTCTGCATCGTCTGACATAGCTGGTTATTTGGATCAATAACTCATTTGTTTTTTGGCCGTGTCCCTTCTATGAGCTTTTATCAATTTCATGTCTGTGGATGCTGGTCACATGATACCAGGTACAGACTTCCCAATGTGGAAATAATCAACCAAGAATCATTAATTCTCTGGCCTCATTCTCAATAATCTTTTTGTAACTATTATTCAATTCTTTGATACATAATGACTCGCCAACACCGCTCACATCACTAAACGGTGGGATAATCATTTTGGACGGAATCACGGTGCCTTGACGAATAATACAACAATCATAAACAATACTCAAATTATGTAATGTCACATCGGATTCGATGATAACTCTGTTTCCAATGTTGGCGGATTGGATGGAGCAATTGGATTTGATGATGGTGTATGACCCTATTTTCAAGGGACCGTACATTCTTTTCGAGGCGTTGATGACAGGTGGTTCTATTTTGACGTTTTCATCGATATAACAGTACTTGCCTATCTGAATTGTCGACTGCTTCAGATCTAGTAACTGCACATCGCCATTCAAGCACACTTTGGAGCAGATGGTTGTGTTTCCACTGAGCAAGATATTCTGCGAGCCCGTGATCTCTGCTTTCTTGGATATCCTGTTCCCCGAAGTTGTTTCTATCCACTCTGACATTATCGTTTGGGTGGTTTTGGTGTATTGGTCAGAATTCTATTCGATAGATGTTTTATACTACGAAAACAGTGTGGTTAGAAGCGCTGTTTGATGGTGTTGCAATACTCCATCAGACGTTCCCTTGGGATAAACATATGAAGCTTTTTTTCTGGCTATCTTCAATAGCTCGCTGTGATCGTGGAAAGGTCAATGTCTTTGCCACGTTTTGTTTGGTTGAATTTTCTAGGTAGATGCAGAAGTATACAGAAATGGATTTTAGGTATTTAAGATAGATGCTGTATAGCACCTGTTTTTTCTACTGACCAAAAGAGCCCACAAAAAGCATCTTTGGCTGAGCCCATGCGTAACCACGTTGAACGTTTTCTTGGTGGAACCGCGTGTGTGGTTGGTCGACGATATCTGTTGCGACAGAGAGCTGGAAAGTGACGGAGGAGTACGAGACCGTGGAGTTGATAGCAATTGCGTCAACCTCTTTATCGTTTCGAAGAAAGCTTTTCATGACAGTTTCAGACGTTGACAGTCGCTTCACGTGTTACCTGGCTCAGTAGAGATAAATAAGCGATATCAATAACAGCGGTTGTTCAGCACAATAAGCTAAACTTCAGCTAAAAAGCTCAACAGATATCAATGTTTTGGATTGAAATTGCAGCATCTCCACGTGATGTTTTTCATTTTCTATAAAAGTTAGCCGTTTCGATAAAAACCACGTCTCATATTTTTTTATCTCTTCTCTGACTGTATTTCCCATTACTATCATAAGATAACAGGTATTTCTATAAGATGAGTGACTTAGTATTCAGAATCGATTGTGGTTACCAAAATTACGACTGGGGTAAGATTGGTTCTTCCTCGGCGGTTGCTCAATTTGCATCAGCATCAAATGAAAAAGTCAAGATTGATGAGACCAAGCCATATGCTGAGTTATGGATGGGTACCCACCCTTCTGTTCCTTCAGTCTCTGTTGAAAATGGCTTGAAGTTGAGAGACTTGATCAGTTCCCATCCTGAAAAGTTATTAGGCTCCAAAATCATCAACAAATTTGGCTCAGCTAAAGAGTTACCTTTCTTATTTAAAGTTCTATCAATCGAAAAAGTTTTGTCTATCCAGGCGCATCCAGATAAAGAACTAGGCAAAAAGTTACACTTGTCTGACCCTAAAAACTATCCTGACGACAATCACAAACCTGAGATGGCAATTGCAGTCACTGAATTTGAAGGTTTTTGTGGGTTCAAACCATTATTAGAAATCGCCAAAGAGTTGGAAACCATCACAGAGTTAAGAGATATAATTGGAGAAGAAATTTCCAAAGAATTCATTTCAGAAATCAAACCCTCTGCAGAGATTGGTTCAAGTGATGATATCAAGAACAGAAAATTGTTACAAAAAGTCTTCGGTCAATTGATGAACACCTCAGATGCCATTATTGCCGGGAAAGCTGAATCTTTGGTCAAGAAGACTCATTCACAGCCTGAATTATTTGGAACTAAATTGGCTGATTTGATTCAACGCCTTAATAAACAATTCCCAAATGATATTGGGTTATTTTGTGGTTGTCTTTTATTAAACCATTGTGAATTAAATGCTGGTGAAGCAATGTTTTTGCAAGCAAAAGATCCACATGCGTACATTAGTGGTGATATAATTGAGTGTATGGCAGCCTCAGATAATGTTGTTAGAGCAGGTTTCACTCCCAAATTTAAAGATGTCAAGAATTTGGTTGAAATGTTGACATATTCATATGAGTCAGTTGAAAAGCAAAAAATGAAACCATTGACATTTTCTAGATCTACCGGTGACGGACAATCAATTTTGTATGATCCACCAATTGCTGAATTCTCGGTTTTACAGACCATTTTAGATTCTCCAAAACAAGTTAGAAAATTTGAAAAATTTGATGGACCTTCGGTTTTGATTTGTACTAAAGGTAACGGTTCTATTGAAGCAAAATCTGAAAACTTGAAACAAAATTTGAGTACTGGTTTCATTTACTTCATTGCTCCAAATGTTGAGGTTGAATTAATTTCTAAAGATGACAGCTTTACTACTTATAGAGCTTTTGTTGAAGCTTGATGTTTTTTTTCGTTGAACAATACAGAGATGATACTTTTCTTGATAAATTTGTTTAGCAAATTGGTTTAATAGTTAATTATTTATTTATTTGATTAGGTGTGTAATTTGGTATAAGCTTAGTACTTATTGAAGGATTTATTATAAGCTACGATAGGTTCGCTGATGAGGTTCATTTATGCAAAGACACGATATATAATACACTAGTTTCTTCCAAGACCTGGAATACCCCCAAAACCAGGAAACGAGGAACTGCCATAAGGGTTGGAGCCGTTGTTATTAGAGATATTCAACCCCGGTAAATTATACCTTCTCTTCAACTGTTCGTTCTCGGGTTCTTCTTCTTCATCTTCATTGTTGTTGTTAACAGCTGGATTCAACGACACTGCATTCACGTTATTATTGACACCATAGTACCAAGCGCCTACTTTTTCATCTGTGTACGGAGCATCTTGGAAAGCGCTTGGGTCGTTAGGCCTCGATCTACACCAAAATCTTGCAGATCTATCAGCACCAGCAGAACATAACAAGTGACCCAAAGGATGATACTCTAAAGCATGAATTGCCTTTTCATGGGCATAAGGAATCTGGTGTACTGGGGGGATGGATTTTATTGTATCTGGAATATACGAATCAAGGATATAGTGATTCATTGACCCATCATACGCTGCAGTTGTTAACATCGACGAGTGTATTGGGTGCCACGAGACACATGACAAATCGGCTTCATGGTCTCTCAATACCAAAATATCCTTCATAGTCCTTAAATCGAAAACTCTTGCTGATCTATCTCTTGAAACTGATGCCAATAACCGTTGGGTACCGTTGGGTTGAAACCTTGTTTTCATTATAGTATGTTTGAAGCCATGTAAAGTACTCACACAATTCGACGCTCTGGGGTCCCATAATTTAATCAAATTATCTTTTGATCCACTCACAATCAAACCCAAATTAGGGTGCCAATCAGCACTTTTGACATCCCAATGATGCCCAGTCAATACTCTCTCTTCTTCACCATTATTGAAGTTCCAAATTTTCATAGTTGAATCGTCACTCGCAGTCAAAAATTTCGAATCATTAGGAGAAAATGCAATATCTCTAATACCATCACCATGTCCTTGGATGATATTGACGTTGTTGAAATTTGGCTGCCAAAACTTTATGATCCCATTTTGATCACCACTCAATAACCAGTCGTCGTTGTTCGAATATTTCAATGAAAATATAGCAGAATCGTGAGCTTGCATAATAGTCTCGAAATTGAAAGTCATCCCGTTCCACAAAGTAAATTCACCACTGTGACTGGCAACAACTAAACGTCTACCTTCTGGGGTCCACTTAACAGCGTGAATAGCATGTTTCGCCTTATTTGCACTGAGATGCACAAACTTTGTTTGTGTGTCGATAATTGGCTTATCTTTATAAGCTAAGGGTGGTAGAACGTCGATTAAATATGAAGCTTCAGGTCTAACCTTACCGATGGGCTGAACCTGTTTACCAATAGATCTGTTCAAATACCATCTACCCATTGGATTACCATGATCAACAGTTCTTCTATGCGCAGTCTTTTTTTCTTGGGATGCCAATTGTTGTTCTAGATTTTGATTGTATGCTATCTGTCTGTCGTCGTTCTTGTCATTTCTATCGTTTCTTGTATTGTGACCATTGGAGTTATTTTGATAGCTGTTGTAGTAGCCTCGATCGTTACCATTACCACCCCGATCATTCCGATCGTTCATACTGCCAATTCTTTCATTTCGGAAGTTATAATTATTGTTATTATTGTTATTATTAGTATTGATGTTATTATTATGTCTGTGCATTATGACGGGTATGACTATATCCTGTAGTTTTCTCCTTAAATTTGATGTGTTGCAAATATCAATACTGTCATTGGCATCAAAACTAGGATACTTCAATAGCTATAAAAGTATATAGGAGATTTTGCGAAAATATTGGTGAGTTTTAACAAACTTCATTATCATATCAACCCTCCATAGTAAATTTTCACGTTTCTCCCGCTGTTTGATACACGCCTCTTAACTATTGAAACTCCGTTATGTGCACTGGTGAACAAAGATGCCTTGATATGGCGGTTTTCTTCCCCAAGGAAAAAGGTTATGTTTATCTTATTCTAATAGTATTACCAGATCAGACAATCAGTTGTAGCTAATGTTGTAGCTAAAAAAAAACTGCTGAAATTTCTATGATATATTTTGCAAAATGGATTCAAAAAAAACGTTACAGACAGGATTCGAACCTGCGCAGGCAGAACCCAATGCCTAAACCGCTTCTCTCAAAGAATAGCAGGGCATCGCCTTAACCACTCGGCCACTGTAACCAATTATTAATCACGTGGTTTTAATCTAGTATATAAGCGATTTGTGCTCGGTGAAGATAAGCTATGTTCGTATATATATATATATATTTTTTCCCACAAGTAACTATTAAATGTAAGCAGGTATTTCAAACAAATAAAAAAAGCACATCAATCGGGTAGCAGTACAATCTTGTCACACCTGAATCTCTTTGCTCTGACAAAATCATTAAAGATTTCGTTCCTAAAAATAAATTTACCACCATTCAATGCATCAATTAACCTCAATGTAGTTTTCTCTCTTATCAACTGCTCGCTCTTCAAGTTGTTCTCTTTGTTTTCTTGTGTAGTGGGAAATTCGGCGTTATTAAAACCTGGAGGAGAAGGGGGCCTTTCCCAGTAATCTTTGTGCCTGGATGCTACTTTTGAAACATTATCGACGACTCCGCTTTTATGTTTGTGAGAGCTATCCCACTCCAAACCTTTTGTCACTTTACCAGGCCCAGCTAATCTGTAAAATGTTTCACAATTCGGACACCCTTTCCCATGAATACAAGCTTTTTTGGCATTGCCTCTTAAGATCTGTTGATATGCGTAATCCATGTTGTTGTTCAATATAGAATTTGGCTTGAAGTCCTCAATTATCCATGGTCTGTTATATTCTGGGTTGATTGATAAATCTATACATTCCCCATTATTTAGCAATTCAGTAAAGTCAAATTTTGAAATTATTTTTCTTTGATTGCGCAGATGAACGGATTTTTTCTGCAATATATTGACTTTGTTTTGTTTAGTCCTTGGTTGATATTGAAGCTTTGGAATAGCTCTCGTGTCTTTTTGTTCCTTTTTGACTACTGCCTTATGTGGTTGATACGATAGCACCATTTCCTCTTCAGAATCTTCAATAACTTGACCCGCAAAACCATTGGTCTCGTTTTCTAGCTTTATCTTCGGTTCATTCTCAAGCTTCACTTTTACTTTCTTAGGCGAAGCAATAGAGGATTTTTGGCCTTTGGATAGAGATTGTGACTTTCTTGGGCTTTGCGTATAACGATTCTTAATTGGAGAAGAGAGAGCAATATCCCCCGTAGCTAGATCTATACTATCTTCCATTGTACCTAGATCATTATAAGTAAGGCGAAAATCAAACGGTCCACGGTCTTGTTGTGGAGATTTTGGTATTGTATCTTCCATGACTTGACTGGAACCAAAATCTGAACTCGGGCTTGAACACTGAATATTTATCTCCTCTTCCTCTTCCTTCACTTCAGTCTTTATTTTTTTGTGTTGTCTATGTTGTGTTTCTGGGAGAATTTTTCTTCTCAGTGGTGTTTCTTTCAAATTAGTTGTTTTCAGGCTCGGAAAAATGAGTTTCTGTTGTCCTTTCAATGGCAGATTCAGCTTTGTAAAACTGTTCACTTTTTTCTTTAGCTCTTCGTTCTCTTGTCGAAGTTTGTTGACAACTTTATTCAACGCATGTAATTCATTCATGTAATGGACGTGGATCAACGATAAAGAGCTCAAGGACTTGTTCTCTTCCTCCAGACTCAAAAGAGAAACCTTTTCATTCAACTCTGCAATAGTTTTGTTTTTGCTGTTTAATTCTGAAACTTTGATTAGTTTACTTGTTGTGATCAAAACTTAGGATCTTTTACGTACCATTTTTCAAATCCTCAAGTTTTGTCACTATGGGATATAAAAGCTTTTTGAATTCTTCAGATACAAATAGATCTGTCATCCCCACCCATGAAATTGGCGAGTCCAAAAAGATTTCGATAATTGAGTGCTTTTCAAAGTATTTCAACCTCGATTATTTTTTGTCAACGTTAAACGCGTCAGGGGATTTGCTTAAAGTTGACTACACTTCACTTAAAACTCCAGAGCTTCAATTCTGTGCCGTATTGAATAGTACGCTATTTTTATGATGAATGCAAACCCCAGCCCAAGGCCTTCAAAACAGAGGAAAATTGATCTTGAATTTAGGGATTGATACTGACCGGTTGCAAATCAATATCATCATCAACAAATATTATGATGAGAGTAGGTGCTCATAACACAGAGTAATAATATATAGAGAAAAATTGGGCTGCTACTTATCAATTTGAAAAAAGCTGATCCTTGAAGTTTTTGTTCTGATTTTACACCTTCAAATTAATGTCCTCTTTAGCAGATTATTTGGCGAAGAACTATCTCAATCCAGATAAAAAGAAATCGAAAAAAAAGAAACCGAAAGCTTCAAAGCAAGAAGGTTCAGCTGTGGTAATTGAAGGTAGCAGCTTAGGTTGGCAGAATGATGCCCCAAATTCAGAGGAAGAGGCGGGAGATGCCCCTATTAACATAGTTTCTAACAAAGTTATCAAAACGTCAAAGGGGTTTACAAGAATAGATGGCTCTGAAATCACAAAGAAACCTAAAATAGAGCTAGTTGGACATGGTGATCATGAGGAAGGAAACACCAAAGCTATGTCATCTGGTGCACTTGCTGGGTTGCAAAATGCGGATGATGTAGATGATCAGATTAGGCAAAAGCAGTATGAACAGATTCAGCTTCTTTCGAAACAAGACACTTTTTTGTCTGGTAAAGAAGCCGAGACAGTGTACAGAGATGCGTCGGGGAGACAAATTGATATTGCTATGAAGAGAGCGGAATTGAAGGCAAAGCATGAAAAAGAGTTAAGAAACAAGCTTGAAAGAGAGCAACAGTTGAACATAGGCGATATTCAAAAGATAGAGCGACAAGAAGAAGAGCAAAAGTTGAAAGATGCTAGAAGTATGAAATTTTCGAGATACGCTAGTGACGAGGACTTCAATAGAAATTTGAAAGAGAAAGAACGGTGGGAGGATCCAGTCTTGGCTTTCATTGGAACTAAAGATCGAGACATGAGGTCTAAAACAGGAAGAAGAGTTTATAATGGCATGTTTCCTCAAAATAGATTCAATGTTCAGCCTGGTATAAAGTGGGATGGTATAGATAGATCTAATGGATTTGAAGATATGCTTTTGCAGAAGAGAGATGAAGTAAAAGAAAAAAACCTACCAGAAGAAATATATACCGTTGATCAGTATGAAGATTTTGACTGAGATATTTATGTGAAGTTCAAGAACACGTTTTCGGGCTTGATTTTGGTAACAATAATAATTGTACACTAAAAATTCTACAATCAAATTAAAGAAACAAAAAAACTTGATTTAACGAACCCGATGCACAGTAAAATCGAATAAACAAACCTTGAAAAAAAAACTCAAGAAATAAAATTCAGTGTAAACAACATCAAAATAAAATAAAAACAGATGTCAACATAACATATCATCAAGTCATAAATTGTTTAAACGGTGGCTTCTCCTTTCGAGTTACCACGGCCACCACGACTACCGCCACGATAACCACCACGATAACCACGTTGTCCACCTCTATTACCTCTACCACCTCTACCTCTGCGAGAAGTACTTTGTTTCGTCGCATCCTCAACTACGTCGTTCGTCGAAACTGAAGATGACTGCTGAAAAGATGGCTCGGATCCACTAATCGAGTTGTTCAACGATAAGCCATTCACCCCATGTAATATTGAATTCAATTCTTGTGTTGCTTGAATGTTTGTGAAAGATGGAACTGGAAGACCAGGCTGAGTTGAAATGTCTGTCTTTATAGGATAATGATCTAATGGCACTGTATTAGAAACCATTTCAGGTGCAACACCAATATATGAGCCCAAAACACGGCCATAAACTTGCTTGGCTGCTTTTCCATTGGGACGTTGTGTGGAATTCTCTTCAGAGGCATTGCCGTCAGTTCCAGAGGAAGAGCCGTTTGAATTGTTCTCAGTCAGGGGGTCTTTGTGGAGAATTGACAATAATTCGTTCTTTTTCTTCTCAATGGTTTTCGAATCTTCAGCGGTGACATGTGAAGCTTTTGGTTTGTAGCCATTAACGTTACCATTACTTTTGAAAGATGGTTTACCACTTTGATGCTGGTGTTTTTTGGAGACTTCTTTCTCTTTTGATGCTTTACTGTGATGAATAAGCTGTTTTTTGGAAATATTCAAGAAAAATGAAGAATCGAGTATAATACCTCTATTGGATTGTAGTCTACCATCTAAATTAGAGCCACCAATGAATGGATGGTCAAAAACAATTTGAAGTGAAACCTTCAATCCTGAACTGAAAATACCAGTAACGGTACCTTTCAGCAAGTAAGGAACTTTCCCTGAATCTTGAACGACCACTACCCGATCACCAAGGTCAAACCTTTGACTGCCAAGCAATTGAAAAGAAGCTTTGGGGTCTAGAATAGCATTTCTTGGAACGGCTTTTATATCCTTGGAAGAAAAAGGAATGTTGATCGAAGCATATTGGGTAATGACCTTTTCAACTTCAAAAATACTGAATCTTGTTAAAGCGTCACTTTCTAAAGAAACTTTGATGAAATCCTGTTTTACGGATTTTAACCAATCAGTTACTTTTTTTAAATGTTGCTCCAATTGTTCGGGATCCGCAATTTTGAAAACTTCTTTAGCTGTGGGGATGGAGTTACCTCTATCAAAAGATTGAAGGTTTTTGAAAAGTTGCGGAAAGCTTTTGTAGTAGTTAGATATTAATTCAAAAGCAGGGAAACTATATTCCCATATTCTATCATTTTTTCTAGTATATCCCAAAACTTTTTGATGACGACTGTCAAATTTAAGTTCTAAACCAATGTTCACTTTTCTGCCTTTTGAGTTCTCAATCATGTAGGATGATGTGATTTTTGATAAAAATAATGGATGTAATCTCAAATCTCTGGAGACATCTCTAGATGAACGATAAGTAAAATCTCTCTTTTCGATATTTACTCTAACATGGCCAATATCAGGTTCAGCACGATCAGATAATTTGTGGACCTTCAATGAAACTTTTTCGGGTCCAACATAACCAACAACTTCTGCAGGTGCACCATAAGCGAAACTTCCCAAAAATACTACCTTTGATTCCAAAGGAAATTCAGCTTCAATCGGTAATGGAGGCTTTTGTTGGAATCTTTCATCTACGTTGACAACTTCTTTGACTATCAATTGGATCGGATAAACTTCTTCGGTTTTGGAGAAAGTTTTGACATATGCACCTTGGGGAGTACGAATCAAACCATTAACAGGTTTCACGTAAACTAAACCTTCAAGTTTTCCAAGAACGACACCTTTAGTTTTGAGATATGAGTTAGCAATGCTTGAAATTGTATGTTGAAAATCCTTTCTTTCTCTTTCGTCTAATGGAGTCGAAACAACCTTCTTCCCATTTTGGATTTTTATTTGTTCATACTTGAACATATCATCCACTATTGAAACAACTTTTGCTTCTCTTAAGTAGGGCCAGCCAGTATAAACCAATTGACCCACGAATCTTTGAGCAACATTTTCAACGCTGTAATCGTCAAAGTTACTCTTAATGGACAAAATGAGCGACTCTGATCTAGAGGGCTGTTGGAACACAACAGTTCCATTCAACACCAATTTGGAATCAAACAGTAAAGTGGACAAACTTGGGAAACCAGCTAACAATTCAGTTCCAACTTTAGCTCCTTTAGGCAAACCACTTATCAATTCCAAGTTCGCCATAGATGGCATGATCAAAACACTTTCAACACAGTGATCATTAGGAAGGTCTTCGAAAACACCAGCCAATGGTGTTGGATAAATGTGGTTCACTTGAGGATTAAAATTGAAAGTCAAGCTTACACCAAAACTATTACGATGTTTCTCAACAGGAGTTAATTTCTCATCATAAGGTTTCATGACTTCTACAAGCCTTTTCTCATCAACAAAAGATATTTTAACAACCGCTTCCCATTCAGCAGTTTTACCATTCAAATCCATTTCCACGTCATCAGGATAAAAGTCAATAATAGGAGATTTTGGATCTGTCATCAAAGGTCTGTATATGGCTGGAACCAACTTTCTTGATCTAGCAGGCAAAACTGCCATCAATTGTTGAAATGGAGTGAATGGTTTACCTTTATCAAACTCTATGATCATATCCAAGCCCTTTTGGACGTCTGAGATTCTTGGAGGGTAGTGATATTTGTAATACCAGTTCCACGAAGGACAACCTTTATAGTAATAATACAAGACCCATTGCAATCCTTCGATGTAATTTTGAGTTAAATCACTCATTTCTTTTTCATCATGAATGCTGAAGCCCAATTTGTCCTTGTAATAGTTATCTTTCCACTTCACAAATTTTTCATTATATAAATCTTTTTGGAGATCCAAGGTTTCATCATCAGCAATAATGGCAGCTTGATATTTTTTGATTGTTCTTTGAACGTCGTGCACTCTTGTTTGAAACTCTTCACCTGTTTCATTTGGCATGATGCCATCAATGTCAAGTTTCGCGGTATAAGTGTTTTGTGATTGTGAATGAATGATTATCAAACCTGTATCAAAAGCAAACTTTTTGATGAATTCTAAATTATTTGCTACATCCTCAGTAGGTAACACCAATGATGGTATCTCTTCATCCTGAATATTTGACACATCGATTTTTTGTGACAAGACTTTCATGAGCCAACTTTTCACAAATCCAACAATACTTTTTTGTTGTTTCATCAACAACAATTTTCCTTGGCGTGCCCTTTTCTTTTCACCACCAATTGAAATATTCTCTAATTGCTGATTAAACCAATCGACATCAACATCATGCTGTTCGAAATTTTCTAGCTCAAATCTGGATAAATGCTCTAACCAAGTTTTCAACCTCTGCAAATTGATTGTACCGTTTTCGTTCAAGTACCCATCAGACTCTTTCAAAGCTTGCTTGAATGTTTCAATCAACAATGGAAAAGCACCTTTATTGATGAACAAATCAGGCAAATTGGGTAAAAAATCATTACCAATAACATACATGATCAAAATAAAATCATCCAAAATTCTTTCAAAATTATATTGAAACGATAAGTGTTCTGCCAAATCTCTAAATTCCAATTCTAAATACTCTCTAACCAAAGACAAGTGCAATAAATTGAATTTCTGACTTTCTAAATCGGCAGATTTAGCATTTCTTCTAGGACCAAAAATAACTTCTTCTCTTAACAAAGCAAAGTGCGGATCGTGACTGACTAACCCCAAGATGATAAGATCTGCATCCAATCCATAGATACAATGTCTCAAGTTGGGATTGTAATCAGGTTGAGCTTTCATAGTTTTGATATATTCCATGATCTTGTGTTCACCTTCACCAGGCACCTCATGACCGGATAAAATAATTTTGATTTTTTGCCAGTTGGAGTCTGTACTTGTTTTTTTGTGAATGAAATACTTCAAATTATTTGTCAACTTTGCCATGAATTCGGTACCTGGTGTAATAGAGTTGGAATCAAATGGTTCTTCTTTTGGAATTTCCAAACCCTCCTTAATGGCTTTTTCTAAAGACTTTTCAGCACCTATTGCAGTACGAAATCTTCTGGAACGCTGCTGATTCATTTTAGCTCTTGGAGCAACACCGTCAATAGCCATGTAGAATGTTTTTTGAGGTTTGATGGTCTGAAACAAATGATCAATATATGCAAAGATAGAAGTGTAAACCTGTTCTTCGGTCATTCTTGTCAATGTGTCGTCATTAGAGTGAGTACAAGTGTGTAAAATTGAGTTCATGTCAAGGTACAAGTTATCAAATTCGGGGATTTGGTTGTTTGGATTAATATCCTGTGATATTAAAGGCCATCTTTCAGATATATATCTGTAAAACTTTGGAATACCCATTGTGACAAATTATTGGCAGATAACTATGATAACAAAACTAGTAATGAGAATGATAGTGATACCAAGTGAGATTTGATAAAATGATATTTGGAGATTAGTGTTATTGATACTTGGTTTTATCCTCGATTTTGATATTGATGTTTTGAAATAGACAACGAATCAACACACAAAATTTCAATCAACTTCTTAATCTTATTTGCAATATGATACAATGGTTTATAGCACAACTATGATACAAATTTGAATGAGATAATAGCTTGGGCGGCAATCCATTCCTCTTATTGAGCCTGAAGTACTTTAATTTTCATCTGTTCGAGGTAAATCGAGAGTTGCGGCGGGTAATGAATGAAAAATAAAAACAAAAATCATCTACTCAATTATACAAGAATATTTAGTGAGCATCAGGTTATTCAGATCGATATCGAGTCCAAAAAGAATAGTCAATCTTCATTGTACACTATAGTACTGTGTCATAATGTTTGGTGGAAATTCGGGGTCTTCTTTTGGTGGGTTTGGCTCTACAAACACGGCCAATAAGCCAGCATTCGGTTTTGGAAATACGTCAAATACAAATACTTCCAATGTATTTGGAGGAAATAATAACAATGCAAATAATAATACAACCAGTGCTTTCGGTGCCTCTAAACCGTCATTTGGTGGTACTGGTTTTGGCGCATTTGGGTCTTCTAGTAATACAGGAACTGCTTTTGGATCAAATAATAATGCTGCTGCTGCATCACAACCTTCATTCGGTTTTGGCTCTACCAATAATGCTAATAATACTTCAGCGTTTGGTAGTAAACCAGCGGGCACAAGCTTTTCTGGTAGCTCATTTGGATTCTCTTCGAACAACAATGCTCTGAACTCAGGAAACGTTGGTGCACTGTTTGGCAACACCAATAACAATACAACAAACTCTTCAACGGGTGGTTTGTTTGGAAATAATCTCAATGCCTCTGGAACTGGAGCTACTAATACTGCTCCTACTACAGGTGGCTTATTCGGTGGTAACGCAAATAATAGCACTGGCACCACAACCAACAGTTTATTTGGTAACAAACCGTCGTCTGCTACCAGTGCAACTGGGGGTGGTTTTGGCACCAATACGGGAGGAGGTTCAGCTTTCGGTGGTTTTGGCTCAACCAATACAAACTCGGCAGCGCCAGCTTTTGGAGGTAGTGGTGGATTTGGGACTTCAAACAGCTTGGGCACGTCAGCCATCAATAGTAACAAGCCGTTTACTTCTGGTGGTATTTTAGGATCCTCTAATAACTCTACTCCTACTACTTCCTTTGGAACCAATTTAGGTGGAGGATTATTTGGTAACAACAATAACAACACTTCAACTGGAGGTGGATTGTTTGGTGGTAACAATCCACAGCAATCACAACAGCAACAATTACAACAGCAACAACAACAATCAATACAGTTGACCGCCATGACCAGAGTTGGCGATTTACCTGAACCGATAAAAAGAGAAATTGAAGAGTTAGATAAATACATACAGCAGCAAGTTGCGATATCAGAACGTTTGAAGAACGAAGAGATGGCTCACAGTGAGTTGATAGATAGTATTCCAAGAGATATAAACTACCTCAGCAGCAAATCGGTGTCGACAAATCAGGCATTGGCTAATGATTTCAAGAAATTGGAGCTGATAAAAGGTTTGTGCAACGAAGTGGTTTCGGACAGTGAAAACTTCTTTAAGATCATAAAAGAGTTGAGTACACCAGGTACTAGAATATCATCCAACGATTTGAATAAGTATTTCAGCAGAAAAATTGCTTTCTACAAGGAGCAGATCAACGAGTACACCAGAGTCATAAACGAGGCAGAGAGCGCTGTTGATGGAATAGAGAAAGACGCCGTTGAAGGAATCGGAAGCTTAGAGACTGTAATTGGAGCATTACATGAACAGTATCAATTATTCATGGAACTTGCCAACAACTTGGCTGAGATCCATCATGAAACCAGGTCTTTGAGGGGTGTAAATAATAGGTTTTAATCAAATGAGGTTGTCTATTGTAATCAATGTAGTACTGAATATGTTCTTTGTAAGAGATCCCTATCTATAATATTGAGATAACATGTTTCCCAATCTGGAAGTCATGTGTCGCCACAGCAACCCCTGAATCATCGCTGATCTGATTGAGCTAAGTACACTTCCGAAATCAATTAATATAAAGCATCATTTAATAATAGATATCTAATGGTTTCGAGATAATTTTTTCTTGTTTAACTGGATATGATCAATTCGCCACTGTATGTTGTCCTGTTTTGATAACCAGCAGGTTGTTGATGGGAATGTTCTCGCGGCGAGCAGATGGCGTTTGTGGTGGATGGATTGCTCTCCTGAGAAATGACTCCATGCAAACCGACTCTGTGAGATTATCTCTGATTAAAAGAATAATTACTAACTTTTAGAACGTAAATCGCCTTTTGATACTCAATTCAACGTTATTCTGATATATTCTTTCAACAAATTCAAGTGTGCTCAATAAGATACCTTCAGTATTCATCAGCTGTTCAAAATTGTCAAATATACAACCCCCTAGTTAATCATTATGAAACAAGATAAGGAATCCGCAAGCGAGGTTTCGACTCCCTCTATTGATTTATCAGCTAACAACAACGAAACCAATACATCTGACTATGATGAACTAGACTCGTGGTCTGTTATATTCTCCACTGACGATACAAATTCAGATTCTGAAACAAGATCCAACCTTTCTTACGGTGGTATCGATTTGGTGAGCGAAGACACAAACTCTCGCCCCAGCTCAAGTGGTTCTGCAAAATACCGTAATCGCACAGCTAATACCTCATCCCCTGCCACTACACCCTCTGGTACTTCTGGTGATGAAAACGATGGTACCTCAGTCTCAATCTCTACCTTGAAGTCATCTTCAACTCCTACTAGCTGCGAAAACTCGTTCACGTTTCCAAGCTTAAAGATCCAGAATAACAAGGAACATTCCAATTCTTTTGTTATAGCCAGCAACTCAAACTCAAGTATTGCTACCATCTCAAACAAACCAAAATCTTCTTCATTCGTGCAGCGCTTGAATTACTTTGAAAGTTTGAAAAACGAAGATAGAGAAAGGGAAAATTCTAAATCCAAGAAAACTTTCAAAAACACAAAGTTATTCAATGATTCGAAAGAGTTTTTCGAAAGTTCAAAAGATTATGTAAATTCCATCAATAATAAGTACAACTTGACTATCAAACATTATATTCTTATTGCTATAAGTTTATTGGTTTTGAGTATCACAACATTTATTTATAACTCATATCCAATTATCGAAGAAGTGCCAGTTGTTGAACCGGTCTCATATCATTCAAACATAATTAACTCTTTTGACACATTGATTTACCCCAAGAAATCTGAGCCAATTAAAGTGAAGAAATGTTACTTGAAATATATATGCTATGAAAAGGTGACTATAGCATCACAAAAAAACTCGTTCTGGGAATCAATAGCTACCCAAGTCAAGCTTCCAATGAATCACATTTCAGCCCAATACTTAATCTTAAAAGATCATCTTTCCGATTTTTCTCAAAATTCTGTTGCAAGGTGGTCACGAATTTCTGACGATTCTATAATCGCCACTCAAGCCATATTCAATGATTTAGAGGAGCATATAGCGGTCTTGAATGGTCATATCTCACGGTTCTCTGTCTCCTCGATAAATCAGTGGAAACATTTCACAGAATCTTTTAACAACTTTTCCACGCTGTTGACTAACCAAATCAATAGGTATGCATATACATGTACCTCTCAACTGAAAGAATTTTTCCAGCTATTAGAGAAAAACGGTTACATCTATAAGGAACAATTGAAGTACTCGATTCAAAGACTGAAGAACTTTTTGCCTAGTTCTGACTTGACAATATGTACTACTGTTGTTAAACTGGTACAAAACAAATTGCAAGAATTGCATGTACATTTTGACTCTTTCAAAAGTTTTGCAAAGAATGCTACAGCTCAAGCTAGTAAAAATACTATCCTTGGAACGCAGTTCTTGCAAAGCGGCAAGTTTTGGCAGAGTGTTAAGCCCAGTTACAAGTCACCAATTAGTGCTTTGAAAGAAAGTGACAGTAATGTAAGTAGGGTTGTCAAGGATGCTGCTCTTTTTACTCATTCTGTTTTCCAAAAAGTGAAGAAAACTGTTTTGAAATGAGATTGCAATATTTATTTTGGTTGGTCTATTTTGGTTTTGGAATATGATTGGTACGGTATACTTTTTCCTATTTTTTTCTATTGTCTAGTATTCAAATTGATTTGATTTCATTTATTACTTAATGTCGTTTTGATTTAAATTTTCTTGGTTAATTAACTTTTGGTTTGATAATATCTACTATTTACTATCTTTTTTCTATTGGTTGTTTACCTCTGGGTTATTATTTTACTTTGCTACTTTTTTATAGTTTCTTTGATTATGGGTAGTTAATAAATTTTTCCTTCCTAACAAAATGTATTCTTTTAGCCTCCAAGTCGAAAGGTAAAATGACCTACTGTGAATACTGTCAAAGAACCATATCATGACATTCATTATTTTATATACAAATCCAAACACACAGTCTGTAGAGTCAATCTATCGACAAAAACGAAGGAATTTCGCTCCTCATTCCTTTTTCTTGCTTTCCTTGTCAGGCGGAAGGCCCAATTCAGCCCAATCAGCGCGATTCATTAAACCATTATCCATCCTACAGTTCAAATAGCCTTTGGCAAGTACCCGACAATTGGCAGCATTTTGGTTCTTTGTTAATTTCAAGCAGTCCAAATACTTTTGCATGTATTCTTTGCATTCACCAAGATGATCCAACGGAAATGATCCTCTCTCTGGTGGTGTTGGATTCCAGAATTTTGCTAGAAACAAAGTTAGTTTATGGACTAAAAGCTATTCACAGCTTCTCAAAGAGCTTATTTACCTGGAGCAGACATGATATTTTCTTGCACTGTCGATTATCAAACCAGTTTGCGACAATTTCTTGACTCTAAGCTCATTTATCAAATATCAGTTGCCGGTTTTTTGATAATAATCAGGACAATTGTCGCTGTAATTAATTTTCGTGCGAGTGGAAAAATATCGTAGAAACTCATTTGTAAGTAACACGCCTCGTGGACAAATACGGAAATCGAAAAATTAGAAGCTACAAAAAACATCAAAAATTCACAATAGATTTAACCAATAACCAACAGATAAAAAAAATAATAGACAAAATTGATTCTAGTAAGATAAAATACAAGATAAAACAAAACATCAGCAGAAAATAATAACCAATAAGTAGCAGTACCAAAAAATGAAGTATGACCAAAAAGTATACCTCGCAAACTATAAAAACAGGTGAAGTAAACGATCATTTTTGATTATTTTCTAAATACACGATTCTTTTCTCAAGATCCATCATCCTCCCCTCTAGGACCTTAACATAATTCAAAAATTCAATTTCCTTGCTGATGATCAGATGTATTTCTTGACTAGGCAACTGGGAAGGTTGCGCTTGCTGGTGTAACAGCTGCTGTAACTGTTGCTGCTGTTTCTGTTGGTGCTGTTGAACCTGCTGGGCCTGTTGCTGGGCCTGGTTTTGTTCTTGGCGTGTGGGTAATTGATGAGATTGGGAATTCAGTATATATGAAGATCTGAAAGGTTGTTGATTGAGACCAACGCTATCGCTGGTAAGATTTGTTATTGATGGTAGCTGGGTATTGATTTTCCACTGATTTGTCTCATAATTCTTCTTTTCTTTATTTTTAGGAACCATCAACTTCGAATCATTATTTGCGTCAATACCACTTGAAAGGTTTGAACCTGTACCAACGTGATCTGTTAAAATACAACCTGATTGGGAATTATTATGTCTAACTAAAGCATCACATCTAGCGAATTTTCTCCCACACTTATCACAAGAATACGGCTTCTCACCAGTGTGCAACTTCTCATGTCTTTTTAAATCGTGTAACCTTCTGAATTTTGAACCACAAATCGTACACAGATGAGGTTTTTCTTTCGTATGAATTAATTCATGAGATACCAAGTTATGCTTTCTAGTGAACGCATGGCCACAAGTTTCACACACAAACTTTTTTCCAGTAGAAAAGTTCGATAGCTGAGGAATGTCCTCGTTAGGAAGGGGGAGATGGAGAAGGGAGTTGTCGATAGACATATGGATTTGGTCAGACATGTTGTTGGTATTGGTGATGAAGATGAATATGAACTTGTGGCGCAGAAATATTAGATGGTTACGTGCGTTGTTTGTGGGCGCGAAACGTGAAAATTATTTGATTCGTTTCACCTATCACGTAGTGCTTATCGCATAACAAAAATTATTCATAATTTTCACTACTCTAAATTAGGAGCGTTTTTCAAATGTGGTTCGAACGGTTTGCATTCTAGTGGTTCGTGTCGATTAGCTTCGATTGCTAGTAACGCTTATTTCATGTCTGACATATAATCGATTTACGTAGATGGATTTCTTTGAATAAAAAGAGAAAAAAAATGATTTTGCCCAGGATCGAACTGGGGACGTTCTCCGTGTTAAGGAGATGCCATAACCAACTAGACCACAAAACCATTTTGAAAAAAATATTTGCTCCCTAACAATTAGAGCTCAAAGCTAACATTCAGATGTACTGACTGAATCGTTATTTCACGAGGGAAGTTGCATGCAATGTATCATTTGAGATTTATCTTTTCAAGCACCTTAACGAAGAAAGAAAGTCATATTTACTTATAATACTTGTACATGAGAGTGGCATTACTATGTTCATGCTGTGGCTTTTCTTACCCACAGCTATATATTTTGGGGAATTTATGGTTTTTACTCAGCTAAGCTTACTGGTGAAATGCATCATATCGAGAGGAATATGTGTGTGATTTTGTGGTGACTACAAATAATTATTCACTCTACTTAACTTGGATACCCTAATTTATAGAAATGTTTTTACCTTTGATTATTCTTTTTCTATATTTTGCAATTGTTACTTTTGACGAGACTTTTCTTCAAAGACATCATATAGATAGTCCATATTGAATCTTACACGGCATGGTTTTGTGGTCTAGTTGGTTATGGCATCTCCTTAACACGGAGAACGTCCCCAGTTCGATCCTGGGCAAAATCATTTTTTTGGTTTCAACGTCAACTTTTTAAGATGCATTGAAGAGTGAGAATTAATCATTATAGGCGTATTCAGCAAAAAGTTTTTTGAGGCTTTGCAAAAAGCAAAAATAATGAGCGGTACGGGAATCGAACCCATGTCATCTGCTTGGAAGGCAAATATGATAACCACTACACTAACCGCCCTATTTAGATGCAAGTTTAAAGAACGAGAAATAATCATTATAGGCGTATTCAGCAAAAAGTTTTATTGAAGTTTTGCAAAAAGCAAAAAAAGTGAGCGGTACGGGAATCGAACCCATGTCATCTGCTTGGAAGGCAAATATGATAACCACTACACTAACCGCCCTATTTGGTGATATAGCATGATCAAGCATATATTTTATACCAGCAATATGGCGACAACATTCTACCACCAGATACCAAGCTAGCAACCCGGTGTAGTAGCTTCATTAATGTTTGGATTATAATTTTAGTCTCTCTGGGGCTGAAGCGACGCCGACAACACATTTTACACACACCACACCACGCCCGAATGAAACGTACTTTTTCTATTGTTGCGATCTATGGATTTGAATAAATACAAACTGTCGGGATTCGTCTGGAGTTAATCCGCACAGGCGACATTTTGCAGCCACCGTAGCGATTTTACGGAGCACACGCTTTGGCTCGATAACATTTATAATCGTATACATTCGATACTGGTACATGTCGCGTATACTATTGTCGCAGCGGCCCCTATCTGGACGGCCAGTTTAATGGGTTCCGTCCACACTCAGAAAAATGGTAAGCTAACACCATGTACAGCGACTTTGGATCGGAGGCACAATGACGGTGCGGAAGTAATCACAGCTGGCCGTAAACTATCTTTCCAGAAATTGAATTGTTGCTTACACTCGATTGTGGAATTGTGTAGTATTATACAGCTTGTCAGTGGCAACAAGAGTCCGAGATAAAGGTGGGATTTATCGCAGTTGAAGAAGCCACTTACATTTATATTTGCGCCATTTTCCATAAAGGGAAATTGGAAGGATATATGACGGTGATAAAGCCGCACCGGACATTCAAAACAAAATTAACACCGGTTGTTTACGTGTACAAACCCGTTTTTGCAGCCACTCCTGCAAACAAAGTTGCAAAACCCCCAGATAATATCGCAGAGAGAGTCGTACTAACGCTCTTTCTGGGTGGTGCCCATTACTTCCTCTGTTAACTCCTGTTATGTTTTTATCGAAAAAAAAAATTGGTGTCTATTGATGTCAAAACAAGGCAATGTTATTCGTCGGTTCCTTGAAACTAGTTGGTCTGGTATAAATATAAGTTGAGTTCCCACTCCCACCAGTAACAGCAATCTAGTTGATAGTATCAAGGTTATTTTTGAAAATAGTTACAAATTCTTTATAGTAAGCCTCATTATTATACTCTCAGATCAGCTATATCAAATAGTGTTCTTTTTCATTCAAAGTTTCCACCAATCTATACCATCCATATTATTTCACTGTCTTCATAGCCAAAGTCGAAATGTCACCACTGGCACACGAAGAATACTCATCTTCAGAAAAAGGTGATGCCACCAGTTTAGATTCCAGTAAAGAAAAAATCGAATACTACAACCCTGCCAATCCAAATGAGAAGTCAATCGACGTTGAAAATCAAAATAATAATGACTTGTTAACAAATCATTTGGATAAAATATTGACTAGCCCACTGGGTATAGAACAAGTTGAGTCATTGGCTAGAGTTTTGTCCACTAAAACCAAGAAGGATTTGGACAAATTCGAAATCGACGAAAACCATTTTGATTTAGAGTTACTCTTGAAATACCTTCGTGAGAAGGGTCACGAACAAGGTATCGAATCTTCCCATGCTGGTATAGCTTTCAAAAATGTTACCGCAGTGGGTATTGATGCTTCAGCTGCTTATGGTCCATCTGTCGAAGAAATGGTTCGAAATTTTTTTAAATTTCCTCTCAAATATTTTAAAAAAGATCAAGTACCTACAAGAAACATTATTCAAAATTTCACTGGTGTGGTCAACGCAGGTGAGATGTGTTTTGTTGTCGGAAGACCAGGTGCTGGTTGTTCAACCTTTTTGAAATGTTGCTCAGGTGAAACTGAACTGTTCGTTTCAATTTCAGGAGAATATTCATACGATGGTTTAGATCAGGCTGAAATGATGGAAAAGTTCAAGGGCTACGTCATCTATAACCCAGAGTTAGATAGACATTTTCCAAAAATCACCGTCAAAGAAACAATTGATTTTGCTCTCAAGTGTAAAACTCCCAATGTTAGAATTGACGGTTTATCCAGACAACAATATGTTGATAAAATGAGAGATTTGTATTGTACTGTTTTTGGTTTAAGACATACATATGCCACTAAAGTTGGTAATGATTTTGTGAGAGGTGTTTCAGGGGGTGAACGTAAGAGAGTATCATTGGTTGAGGCTTTGGCTTTGCAAGCCAGTATTTACTCATGGGATAATGCTACCAGAGGTTTAGATGCCTCTACTGCTTTGGAATTTGCTCAAGCAATCAGAACCAGTACAAATATGTTAAACAATTCAGCATTAGTTGCAATTTATCAAGCTTCCGAAAATATTTACGAGCTTTTCGATAAAGTGACAGTAATTTATTTGGGTAGACAGGTTTACTTTGGTCCTGCAGCTGAAGCCAAGAAGTATTTTGAAAAAATGGGTTGGTTCTGTCCACAAAGAATGACAACTCCTGAGTTTTTGACTTCGGTTACTGATCCAAATGGTAGAACACCAAAAGAAGGTTTTGAAAATTCAGTACCACAAAATGCTGATGAATTTGAAAACTATTGGTTGAACTCTCCCAACTACCAACTTTGTCTTCAAGAACATGACGAGTACAATCAACTTCATCCTGTCGAAGAAGCAAGAGCCAGATTGACAGCATCTAAACTTCAAAGAAAACAGAAGTATGTGAGAGAAAAATCTCAATTTGTTGTAAATTATTTCTCTCAATTGAAATATTTGACAACCAGAGGCTTTCAAAGAACCAAAGGTGATTTTACTTATACTTTGATTTACTTGTTATCTTTTTTCATCAAAGGTATGATCGTTGGTTCCATGTTTTGGCATATCCCTAAAGATACTTCCGGTGTCTATTCCCGTGGTGGTATTATGTTTTATGTTTTAATGTTCTGTGCTGTTACTTCTTTAGGTGAAATTTCTCACTCATTTGCAAATAGACCTGTTGTTGCAAAACAAAAGAGTTATTCTATGTATCATTTGTCTGGTGAAGCATTGCAAGAAATTCTCAGTGAATTCCCTACTAAACTTGCTTCAGTTATCGTTATATCATTGTGTACTTATTGGATGCCAAACTTGAAGCATGAAGCTGGTGCATTTTTCACATTCATGATATTTTTGCTTTTGGTTCAACAATGTATGAGCTTTATTTTCAAGCTTGTTGCAACCATCTCAAAAGATGGTGGTTCTGCATTTGCTATCGGTGGTTTATGGGTTCTTGTTTTGATTGTCTACACTGGTTACATTTTACCAGCCCCAAAAATGCATCATTGGATTAAATGGGTTCACTATATAAATCCTTTATATTATGCTTATGAGCAGATCATGGCTAATGAATTTCACGGAAGAAAAATGGCCTGTGCTCAATTGATTCCATCTGGTGGTAAATATGACGCTGTTCCTCTTGCAAACAAAGTTTGCAGTATCTTCGGCTCCGTCGCAGGTCAAAGTTTTGTCTCTGGAGATGATTACCTTTGGAGTAAGTACCGTTATTCTTTCAGTCACGCTTGGAGAAATTTTGGTATCAATATTGCTTGGACTATTCTTTTCGTTGCTCTTAATGTTGTGCTTTCTGAGTTTGTCAAAAATACTGAAGCTGGTGGTGACATGTTATTATTCAAAAGAGGATTCTTACCAGAGAGAGGACAAGACGTTTTGGATGCCAAAGTTGCCTCCAGAGAAGAGATGATGACGTCCTTGAATGGTATAGGTGTTGACTTACAAAAAGTAATTGACGAAAAAGACGTATTCTCATGGCAAAATCTTGACTACGTTATTCCTTATGATGGCACTCAAAGACAATTATTAGACAATATTCAAGGTTACGTTAAACCCGGTACTATGACTGCTTTAATGGGTGAATCAGGTGCTGGTAAAACCACATTGTTGAATTGTTTAGCACAAAGAATTAACTTCGGTGTCATCACTGGTGATATGTTAGTTAATGGTAGACCATTTGATGAATCATTCAAAAGAAGAACTGGTTATGTGCAACAACAAGATTTACATTTATCAGAGCTTTCTGTGAGAGAAAGTTTGAGATTTGCTGCTGAATTGAGACAGCCTAAGAGTGTTCCTACATCTGAAAAGTACGAATACGTTGAAAAAATCATTTCCTTATTGGGTATGGGAGGTTATGCAGAAGCTGTTGTTGGTAAGATTGGAAGAGGTTTGAATGTTGAGCAACGTAAAAAGTTATCCATAGGTGTTGAGTTAGTCGCCAAACCAACATTATTATTATTCCTTGATGAACCTACTTCAGGATTAGACTCCCAATCTGCTTGGTCTATTGTTCAATTTTTAAGAGCTTTAGCCGACTCTGGTCAAGCTATTCTTTGTACTATTCATCAACCTTCAGCCACCTTATTTGAAGTTTTTGATCGTTTGTTATTGTTAAAAAAGGGTGGTAAGACTGTCTACTTTGGTGACATTGGTCCAAATTCCAAAACCATGTTATCTTATTTTGAAAGACAAAGTGGTAAAACATGTGGAAAATCTGAAAATCCAGCTGAATACATCTTGAACTGTATTGGTGCTGGTGCAACTGCAACTGCTACTCAAGATTGGCACGATTTGTGGGTCAATTCACCAGAATATGAAGCAACTACTTTGGAAATAGAAAAATTGCACCGTGAACTTCCTCTGAGACCAGTTGCAGAACACTCTTCAAATTTGACTTCTACCTTTGCGACAACCTACGACAGACAATTCTGGTGTGTCATAAGAAGAACATATCTTCAATTTTGGAGATCGCCAGCATACATTAGAGCTAAATTTGTGGAAGCTGTTGTATGTTCCCTTTTTGTTGGTTTTTCTTACTTTGGTGTTAACCATTCCATCTCTGGTGCTACAAATGCCTTTTCGTCAATTTTCATGTTGTTATTAATTTGTATTGCCTTGATCAATCAAATTCATGCTTTTGCTTATGATACCAGAGAGTTATTTGAAGTGAGAGAAAAGGCCTCAAATACTTTCCACTGGAGTGCTTTATTAATTGCCCACACATTCCTCGAAATCTTCTGGACCACAATTTGTGCGTTCTTATGTTATGTTTGTTATTACTTCCCAGCTAGATTCTCTGGTAACGCTCCAAATGCCGGTTACTTCTTTTTTGTCTATGTCATAATTTTTCCAACCTATTATGTCACATATGGTCTTTGGATTCTTTATTTCTCGCCTGATGTTCCTAGTGCTGCCATGATGAACTCCAATCTTTTTGCTGCCATGTTGTTATTCTGTGGTATTTTACAACCAAAACAATTTATGCCAGGCTTCTGGACATTCATGTACAAGGTTTCACCATTCACTTATGTTGTCCAATCTCTTGCCGCTCCTATCCTTCATAATAGAACCCTTAGATGTACTCGTGACGAGTTCAATATAATGAGTCCACCTTCTGGACAAACATGTTCGCAATACCTTGACGACTTTGTTGAATCTAGCGGTGGTTATATAAATAACGGCAATGCAACTTCTAACTGTGAATATTGCCCATACACTTTACAATCTCAAGTTGTTGCTCAATTCAACGTTAAATGGGAATATAGATGGAGAAATGTTGGGTTTTTGTTTGCTTACATTTGCTTCAACTTTTTTGCCATGCTTAGTTGTTACTATCTTGCTAGAGTCAAGGTTTGGAGTTTAAAATCTATTTTGGACGTTAAAAATTGGTATAAACCAAGAAAGGATAGACACGAAGAATCAACTAACATTTACCAAGCAAAGCTTGAAGATGAAAAAATCATGAAAGCAAAATAAAAAGCAACATTTTGAGCTGATTTCCAGCTTTTCTATAATTTGATTTAGGATATTAATAATAAAGAAACGCAATATTGAAAGATAAAAACTGAAGTCAATTTGTAACATCATCCTCGTTGTTTCATGTTCAACGGAGGAAAGTTCTATCGCTTATATGCAGGTATGCAAATGTGATGCCTTCAAATTCTGCAATTATCATCAAAACTGACAGTGGTGAAGAGCTCAACTTTTGTAATATCACACACGAGTCCCTACATGATGAGGGAATCCTGTAGAACACCTCCGCAAAAATGTTTGGTTTCGTAGCGAGACCAGTGTGTTCCATCATCTAGTGATTTCTCAAATCAAGCACACCCACATAAGATTGACGTCATACGCCAACATCACAAAATAAATAGCTGAAAGTGTATAGATGCTAGCTGGCTCAGACAAACGTAGTCTGCTTTCGCAAGTTACCAGTGGTATAAAGGATGGGAGGTGAAGCGATACACACGAGGTCCAACCTTCTCGAGGACGGCTTCGATCTATTCCTCCTAGTACCATAGCAATCCCAAAGCAATGATTACAGCCTGACGATGTTTCCAAATATATCAACTATTCAGTTACTTTCTCTAGTCGATCACTGTTGTTCTGTTGCAACTGTTCCTGACATCTTGGGTTTGCGCTGAAATACCGACCCAATGAATCAAGGAGTCATACCATGATTGACACCACACAAAAAGCTCTGAGTTTCAAGGTCTCGTATTGTGTGTCACTAGCAATAGTTTCTTGACCCAGTAACCAGTAAACAACTGCCTGGAACTCTTAACTCGGCGCATCCATCATTTGTCCAAGTTGGCTTGATGGGCCTCGGAATTCAGTGTTTTTCGAGTCTAATACAAGGTTATCTCCAACCAAACGTCCACCTAGCTTTCCTTGCTTTTTCACTTGGCCCCACTCAGAAACTTGTTTCCAACCCGAAATTGACACTTTTGAAGGTGTTTGAGAAACTGATCCACAGCAGATCTCGTTCGCTAAAACCACGACACCGACTACCAATATGCTACGGGCCGCAACCTGCGGCTTCGTTTCAGGTGTATTTGGTCCGATTCGGCAAAACATCAACAAACAATCACCAAACTATCAACAAACAACGTATAACAAACAACAATTCAACTCTTCTAGCTGAAAGTTCATGCCCTGTGGGTGTAATTAGTCAAAAAAACACAGCAAAACAACAGTCAGATCAAACAAAAAACAAAGTCTAAAGTCCATTCAAGCCGCAAGCGAACGAACAACAACCATTCACGATATTCTGCCAACCTTCTGTCCAGGGAACTTCAATGTTTACATCTTTCAAGTAAATTGTTTTCGTTTCAGATTTTCTTCTAAGGTTTTCTTCCACTCGCTCATTGATTCAGAGTTAGTTCACTTGAGTACTTGTTTTAATTGTTGTGCTAGTGTTTCATCTTGACAGTGTTATCACCGCAAAACACTTCAATAGTCCATTCCTCCAACATTTCTCAAACTAAGAAACAATCAATAAAGAAAAAGTCATAGTTTTTGCCCAACTATACAGCACACGGCCATAACAGACAACGCAAAATGCAATCGAGGCCTACAGGCTCTCTCCTACTATTGAACTTGTTAAACTCGTTCCTCATCTTTGGCTTGTCGACCACTATCGCTGTTTTAGATTTGTTACTCTATACCCACAATCATGATACCATCTTGCTTATATTTATTATTAGTGGATTTTGCGCTGCGTTGATTTCCACTTTGAATTTGGCCTCCAGATATTTGTTTCAGGCGTTCATGGTGACGAAAGTTCTCAACTTCCTTATATCAGCTGGTACATATTGTTTTCACTTGGTGATGGGAATTTTGTTTTTCAATAAAATCATTGATGGTTCATATTTGGCTCAGGCGGATTTTCTTTATAACAGGAAAATATTACTTCCAGCTTTGTTTGTCATAAACATATTGTTCATTGGAATGGATATCAAATCCTTGACAGTCGTGGTAATCACTGGAGATGTTCAACGGGGCCATCTTTTTGATGATATTGAAAACCATAACAGTGACTCGTCACATATAGTCAATGATATTGGTTCTTATGATTGCACTTACGCTCCAGGCGAGAAAATTTCTTCACAACATTGTACATCAGATGTTAATAAAAAAGAGTCAATCCAAACTTTGGTTGGCAACCAAAACTCAAACGACAAAGAAAACTTTTACAAACATTTGGACGATCAGTTGATCAAAGATTCACTCCAACTAAATCAAGCAAAAAACTTTTCGCACTACTTACAATATGCTGAAATCTTGAATACAACTTTGAATGATTTCGATAAAAAAATTCCGTCTAGTGACTATGATGCCAGTGAGAACTGGATGAAAAATCATATAATGGACAATAGCTATAACTTTAAGCCAGAGATTGCAGATACTCATAGCTCAGACATACAAAATATTCAACAATTGTCAAGAAAAAAATCCCTTAAAATGTTTACTACTAAATTTCCTCACAAAATGTCATTAGAGTTGCCCAATTTCCATAGTTCTCGAAAATCAATTGAAGGGATTTCGAGCAGTTCGATAGCCCTCCAAGTACAAACCTCTACCAAAAAACAATCACCAGTACTTGGCTCAAATGAAAACAAGAAGTTAACTGAGGAATTAAACAAATACAATTTCAGAGAGACAGCTAATGATTTTACTAAAAAGAATAATCAACATTCAGAGAAGAAAACATCTTGTTCTACTATAGCTCAGAGCGTACAGGATGATTTGAGGGAAAGACCAATTTCTATGATTCAAAATACTTGTTCATCGGTTGAAAATACGCCAACAGCAAATAGACCAGGTTCTGATTTTAGCACAACATCAATGGCAGAGAATAGTGAAGTTTCGCGAAGAAGTAAGAGCTTAGGATGCATCTCATACTCCAACAACAATACGGAAAAGTTAATGAAGAAAAGGCAAAGATGGAAAAGCATCCAGGATGAAAAATTGTTCTTACAAAACGTTTCGAACTCTTTATTGCCACCGGTATTAAAGACTGGCGAGAGCCACATACTTGAATTGAAGAGAAAAATGATAGGCAACACTGAAAGTGAAGGAGAGAATAGAAGAAAAAGTGTTGTAACATTTGATGAAAATCCAGATTATATAAATATTGATACTGGTTACGTCGACTCCTTCCAAGAACGTCAGCATCAAATAGAGAGCTTTAACTTTCCAACAAATAAGTCAGACTATGATGATTTTTTCAAAAAAAAGCTTCAATACAACCCCGACTCAGTCAACAACTTGAATAATGATATAAACGATCTCAAATCCAACTCCCACTCTCGCTCCAATTCTCACTCAAGAACGAGTTCAAGCTCGAAGGTGATCTCGTATCAAAACTTCAACTCACACTCACGCAACAATTCACAATCCGCCAAAAACTCAATATGCCATACTTCTGAAAACCATGAGTTAAATGATTTGGAACTTCATGAGATTTCAGAAGAGTTTGATTTGAATATACAATCTGAATTCAAAGATTTCACTCAAGATACTATCATAATCCATAACAATGATGACTTTCCTTTTGGGTCAGACCAGAAACTCAAAACAATTGAAAACAACTATAAAGTCAAAAGTGAAAATGAGTTTTGGAGCAAAAGCAATTTGGAAGTGACTATGACGAATTTGAGTGATCCATCTTTTGTTAAAGATGGTAAAATTGATTCTGATTTAATTTTCCACAGTCTTATTTTGAAAAATACTGAAAAGGGAGCCCACGTAGGCGTTGAAAACATTGACGATTTGAGTGATTTTTACAGTTCATCCCATAGATCTTTTTCCTCACTGAGTAGATCTCTAAGTGCCCCTTCATTACATACATTCAGAAATATAACTCCAGCCAGCTTGAATTTTTCAGTTCTTTCGGCTCAATCAAGGGACTCGGATTTTTTAGCTCTCCAAAGAACAAAAACTCCCGTTCAAGAAGATTCAGAATTGCCAAATCCAACAACTCCGTCGAACAAAAACTCAATCAAGAGATTTTTACAGGAAAGTCCTAAGAAGATCACCTCCAAATTTAGGCGTTCATTTCAAACAGGAACAACTTCAGCACGGAACAGTTTCGAAACAGATGTACGCCAAGAAACCTCATCAAACGTTTATTTTAGAAATGATCATCATCGCCACAATAACTCTATAACATCATATCAAGTGTCGCTATCATCGGTGAAATCTTCTAATCGATCACGCTCAAACTCACCAATCAAGTCAATCATATCAATGATACCACATCATTCCAAGAACAAGTCTGTACCTACGTTTACATTCCAGATACCCAAAAATGCCTCACCCCCAAAAGTTGTTTATCAAAATCTCTTGGAAGATAGCCTGTCTCCCCGTAGTATGGGAACTGAAAACTCGATTGAAAGTGGGTGTCCCAGCGCTGTCGTAGGACAATACGACAAAGAAAAATGGGGAATCATTCAGACATTGAAAGAACAAGAACAAGTGATTAAACTTTGACCTTAACTTTATCAACATTCGCTAGTGTTTGGCTCTATTTCAAAATTTGGCACTCTTCTCGTATTTTTTATGGTTGTTACTTATCGGATACTTTGTTTTTTTTCTTTTCACTTATTTCTTACTTTTGTACTATAGGTTTAATGGGTACGGTTTAATGAACTTTGATTTTGTAGATCTGCTTGAAAACTTTTTTCACGAATGAATAACAAAAGAGTCTTCCTTTGGGTATTGTATCTAGCCTTACATAACCTTTTCATAGAAGTGTTTATATAGCTACACTTAGAATGGTTATCACACGAAATGGTTTTGTGGTCTAGTTGGTTATGGCATCTCCTTAACACGGAGAACGTCCCCAGTTCGATCCTGGGCAAAATCATTTTATTTTATTTTTTGAGCTTCTGCTTTCAATATAGACTTGCTACGCAAACCTGTCATATACAAAAAATTGTTAACACCTTTCAACTAGTTATCTCGAACCTTGTGTGATTGTTCTATTGTGAAATCAAATTGTGGGTACTAATTATCGAGAGCAACTGCACCGCCAACATCAAATAAAATTAGCCACATCAAATGGCTGACACTGTTACCCCAGATACTAATAGACCCAAAAAAAAGTAAACACGAAAATATGTAAACAAAACATTATTTCTTTTGATGTGAAAGCTGATAACAGTCGTTTGCCACTATCACTATTGCACGATACACTGTAAGTCCCAATACAAAGATATTGAGCTTTTTGAGATTCAGAAACGGAATTTTTCTTGAGTTTTTAGTTACTATTAATCTGATCATTATATATGTCGTTCAGAATATCCCAACTTGATCCCCTACCACCCATACCGGGTGTGGCAACTGGAAACACATTGGGCCAAGGCGCTTTTGCTATGTAAGTGAGCCTATGAAAACTTCACTATCAGTGCTTTGAAACTAACATTATACAAGGGTAAAGAAAGCATGGCAGAAACTGAATCCCTCCAATGTTTTCGCTATAAAATATATACACATCAAAATATCAGAAAGACAAGGCCTCACCAAAGAAAGTGTTGGCAAAGAATATTTGATACACAAACAGTGCAGCGGTCATCCCAATATAATAACTCTCATGAGTGCTGGTACAGACGAGGTATGGTTATGGCTTGCAATGGAGATGGCTTCAGGAGGCGATTTATTCGATAAGATCGAGCCTGATGTTGGGGTTGATAAAGACGTTGCACATTTTTATTTTAAACAATTGATAAATGGTATTGATTTTTTGCATCAATCTTGTGTGGCACATAGAGACATTAAACCAGAAAACATTTTACTTGATTCTGGGGGAAACTTGAAGTTGGCTGATTTCGGCCTAGCTACGGTATACAAAAGGAAAGACGGGAAAAAAAGAGTTTGCTATACCCCTTGTGGCTCTCCTCCTTATATAGCACCTGATGTTGTTTCTGGTGAAGGATATGACCCGTCTTTGTCTGATATATGGGCCTGCGGTATTGTTCTTTTTGTGTTATTGACAGGTATTACTCCTTGGGATGAACCAAGTGATAGTGATTACGATTTCTGCAAATACATGAAAAGCGATGGTAAAGTGAACTCTTTTCCATGGGATAAACTTGAGATTTCTGCATTATCAGTTATTAGGGCCGCTTTGAAGCCCGATCCAAATAAAAGAATCACCATGGAAAATCTCAGAAAACACCCCTGGGTCAATAGAACCAACGGTTTGTTCAACAAAGATGGCTTGTGCAATGACACAACTTTATTGACAACGAAACTTCTTTCCAATTTACATGTTGGTTTGACCGACAGTGATATGAAATCAACGATTGATGGTATACAATATCAGCAAGCAAAAAACGTGTACAGTGCCTCGCAACCTGTTAATAATATTGCTGCCATGTTGAATGATGACAAGGACGATAACTTATTTTTTGCTGCTACTCAAGATACATCTAGAACCAGTTCCAAGGGCAATGCAAGATTGAGTAGAGAGGATGAACAGATTATTTCCATTTTGGCACAGGATCCCGCGATCTTGCAGTTCAAAAAGGGATCAGAGATGAAAAGCTCTATTGCAACCTTCGAGCTTGTTCACAGGTTGACAAGATTTTTCTCGATCTTGCCTCTTGAATCATTGATACCCATCCTCATTGATTCACTCCACAGATCAGCTGTTAAAACAACAGGCGTCAACGAAGAAAACCTTCAGCTGTGCGAAAGGCTCAACGACACCGTGTTTTTCAACATATCTACCTTTGATAGGAACAAAGTTCCACTCAGAGGTTGTATCAAGATCACAAAGGTGGGGGATCTTGACTTGAGAAAAGTGGACTTTATAAAATCTAAAGGGGATCCTTTGGAATGGAGAAGATTTTTCAAGACAATTGCAATCTTATCCAGAGAAGCGGTTTATATAGACGAGTGACTAAGTTAAAAACATTATCATGTCAGTTATTTGTAGTTAAGACTCCACCTAATCTTGGTGTTGATCTTATTGTATGAGCGATAGAGCACATGCTATCCGCCACACACCGCCTTTTTGGGCGGTTTCAAAACGAGGCGAGATTTCAACGCTCGATCTTACGAGAACTGTTGGGATACAGATATGCCAGCTTGAAATTTGATGAAGAATATAGCTGTATAACTTATAACCTGACACCTTCTCAGAAGACCATCCATTGAAAAAGATGAATAAAGCAAGGAAGCCTCCTCCTCTTCTTCCTGAAAAACCGTTTCTGATATTCGGTCCGTATGGCTCTTTCATCATCAAAGAAGAGGAAGAAGCGCCCGTTCTTGAGCAGACAATAATACTGAATAACACATTGAGAGAAGACCTTGAAATCAGGGAATACATCCAGAGCTCACCCATAGTATCCGAATTCAGGCTCAAGAACCCCAATTTGCAGCCTATCGAGTCGTCAGATCATAAACACAATGAAGCACCGAGTGTTCCCAGATCAGGTATCAGTTCAACGTCAACTTTGAGCCAAAGCGACTATCAAAGTTTCAACAGATCCAAAAGTACCTACAGGCTCAACGAAGCAAAAAAGTACAATCCATTGGAAAATGACTCCGTACTGATCAAGAAAAAGAAAAGGTTTTCTATGAATGATATAATACACTCCAAAAAGCTGCATAGACTATCTACACAGTTCAAAAACCTCAAAATATCATCGCTGAATTCGCCAGTGATCAGTTCTATGGCAAGTCCACCAGAGAGTATTACTTCACGCTCAAGTCAGAGCACGCTCTCTACATTCAAAGCCGGTGTCCACGACGGACCAGGCTTGAAACACACAATATCTGGTTCAAGCGCTAAAGTAGACAAGTCAAATTTTTGGAAGTATCACGTATTGAAGTTTGGTAAGGATCTTTATCTTACGACCAATCCTGATTTGAAGCATGTTTACTGTCGTAATGGCCCAGGCTACTATGTTGAAGTCACCGTGCCAAAAGACGTTGGCAATACCAGAGCAAGCAATTCCGAAAAAGGATTCAAACTTGTCTTCAAGGACATCAACGACTACAATGATATTCCTGTAATGACAATTATCAAAAGCAACAAGGCTGCAGGGGGAAACATACGTATCTCTTTGAGAAAAAAAACATATTTGGACGTGGATGGGACATTGAAGAGTATTGATACGGAAAAGAGAATGATTTTCGATGGTGTAGCTCTCGAAAAGTCCATGAAAACGGAGCAGCTCATTGATGTAACGGACTACGAAAACTACAACTTCATGAACTTCGAGTGCAGGGACTTCCACAACCATGACTGGAAAGTGGGCTCTATCCCAAAGATCAAGCAGACAAACAGGGCAAAGTTGATGCTGAGATTGGACTTGTCGACTGACGAGTCGTTCAAATATGCTGGGAAGAAGAACATCTTCTTCTACGATCCGGTGCTCGAGAACCACATTCTAGCGCTCTTCAGGCCAAACGAAACCAGAACGAAGAAGAAAATCATTCAATCCGTCAACAGGAACGGCAACTTGGCGAGCCTGAGGGTGGAAGAGGAGGACCTTGATTTGAGTTTGGGTGCAAGATCCTACTACAAGACTGGCGATGGCCTTTATCAGCAAAACCCGGCTGACGATGCTCCAAACAACCACAAGCTTGGCTGGATAACTTTATACGAAGACGAAAAAGTTCTTAACAACATCGGTATGTTTGACTATTGTCTTGGGATGACATTAGCCATTGGCTTTGCGAAGGTCATTGATGAAATGAGTATATGATATATGTGATAAAAGTTACTTGCGCCTCGATTAGGAAGTCTAACATACTGTAGTGTGATCACCAAGTCAAGGTCTCTGTGAAGAATGTGAAGTTTGAGTTTGGTTTAGTTCTGGAAACACCAAAGCTCAAAAGTCACTGCAGAACCAGCTCATTGAATCGAGCTAGTATCACTCATCCACAAAACATAAGTCCCCTGAAAGAACTTTGTGTGTTTCTTTTTTTCTTGAGACCTGATTTTGCGTTGAACAGTATTCGTGTCTCGCAACAGCTATATCTGGTTTTATCACGATCCACGATCCTCAATCTGCAAAACCGTTAAAGTATACCAGGAGACAGGCATATCTCCGTCCCCAAAACATAGCTCCAAGATCCATCGAGAGATCCATCGAGTGGTTCAACAGCCGCTAAAAACACATACATTGATCCGCCCCTGGGTTGTTTTTGTTTTGTTTTATTTGTCCAGTTTTTGTGAAAAATGTCAGCCTCCACTGCAGATTCCAGCCAGCTATTAGAGGACAAGAGAATCGTGAATATATTGAATAGCGATTCCAGTTTGGATGCCTTGTTAACCAGATTGAAACAGAGTATTACCACTGGTGATGAGTTCTCCAAGTTCATCAAGAAGAGAGCGCAAATTGAAGATGACCACTACACTTCCTTGAAGAAATTTGCGGGCCAAACGCGCTCTCACTTGAAAAGTACTGCTAAACTGTTGAAGAATGACTCTTTCTCGAGGAGTTTTGATGAGATCATATCCTTCGACGATAAACTTTACAATGTGGGAAGCTCCTACGTCAAAGCCTTGAACGTCATGTACGATGAATTGCAGTCTTTAGTGGCCACAATAACAAAATCAAGAAAGCTCATCAAGGATGAGGCCAAAAGAAAAGAAAAAGAGTGTGTTGATGCGATAAGTGCTGCTGAAAAAGCAAAACAAAAGTATTTTCATTTTTGCGATGATTTGGAAAAATTGAGAACAACAGATCCAAACAAGAAATCATTTTCCTTAAAAAACAAGACCGCAGAGCAACAAGAAGACGAGTTGCAACGGAAAGTTGATTTGGCAGACCAAGATTATAAGCAAAAAGTCTCTTCATGTAAGAAGTTGAAAGACGAGATGTTGCTTTTGCACCGACCCGCAAACGCCAAAAAGTTGAAAAATCTTGTCTTAGAATTTGATATTGCAATGAATGTTCAATTACAAAAGTACGCTACATGGAATGAAACATTGATAATGAATTCAGGTGTGTTGATATCCCCATTGAGAGAGGATTCTAACAAACTTTCTATGAAAAAAATATCATCCTCGATTGATAATGAAAAAGATCTATTTGAATACTTGATATCATTTGAAAAGACACCTGCAAATAAAAGTTTGATTCCAGTAGAATATATAGTCCATCCTTCCTTGTCTAAAACTGCTAAGCCTACCAAATCCATTTTCAATAACAAGACACAACAAACAGTAGCATCCAACATGAATAATGTTCATTCTGCACAATCCACACCTGTAAACGGTGTCAATAATGACATGCAAATTCCTATAATTACCACAACTGCTGTATCTGCACCTGTTGTATCTCCAACAAAATACCTGAACATAACTAACTATTCTTCGTTAGATCCTGTTGAGCACAAAGGTGAAGGTTTGAAAGGCCCAAGGGCTTTACCTGGTAAGATTGGACAGCTGTCGCCAAAAACTTTCGGTGTTTCCATTGAAGAAGTTATCAAATATGCTGGTATCGACAATGTTCCTTTGGTAGTAAAAAGATGTATTGAGGTCATAGAGAAATACGGCTTGGATTTAGAAGGTATATACAGAGCCAGTGGAAATGTCTCCGTCGTTTCGAACTTGAAAGATTCCATTGATCAGAATTTTGCAAATTACATATCAATAGGGGAAAACATCCACCCTAACTCCATTATTGATAGTGAAATTTTTTGTGTTGCTTCCTTGTTGAAAACGTATTTCTCTTCATTACCTGAACCTTTACTCACTCAAGAATACTACAAGATCTTTATCGAGACTGTCAAATCTTCAAATAAAGCCTATGTAGCTAAAAAATTGCACAACTTGGTTTATAATTTGCCCGATGGTGCATACTTCACCTTGAGGGTATTGTTATTTCATTTGAACAAAATTGCATCTCATCAACAATACAATAGAATGAGTGCGAAAAATTTGTCTATAATATGGGGACCCGTTTTATTGAGTGATGATTCGCCCAATCCAGAAGATATGAGTTTCAAATCAAGCGTTGTTGAAGAGCTTATGAAAATTGCCGATGAAATATTCGAATCTGAATAATCTTGATGTTTTCATTCGCTGTTTTGTTGTATTAATTATTTTTACTTGTTCATTTACTTGTTTTATGTCTGACTATTTTTTTTTGTTGTTTTTCTTGTTGTGTAATATGCTCTTCATCTGTACTTGCTTTCGATTCGATGACTATATGGTTTTATCTCAATCTAATGTTTTATAGATTTACATCATCTGGACAATTTTGGTAGTTTTCAAATTACCTGTATGAAAAGTATCAAAATTACAATAAAGAAAAAAATATCCTGGGAACATGTATTTCAATACTCTATTTCATTAACTTTTTCATCATCATCTCTGTCTCTTGGATTTTGCAACTTCCTGCTATTGATGTTAAACCTCGGAGGTTTAATCACCCTATTTCTGTCGTGAATACTATTCAGTATATAGTTATTTTTGTAAGATTTGGTGTGAGAACTCATGCCAGAGGAAGGTTGACTAAAAGCTGAACGACTACCATTGGAATAAGACATTGTACGATTTTGAGCTTCCGTTTGCTCCTGCTTTTCAACCATTTTCACCGATTCGTTGAATTCTCGCTCTGAAATCCCCAAGATTTCACTTCTGATTTTCAATACATCAATGTGTATTTTTTTATGTAACAGAGGCGAGTCTATGACTCTTGATTGTATATCTTTTTCTATGACACTCAATATACTATCTGCTGACAGACTTCTTTCTGATTTGTCTTTGTTATGATTGTTAATAATCTCACCTTGAATCAAAGCAGCCATTTTCCCTTTATTTTTATTCAATATGGTGGGGTCATTCTTCACTTTTTGCTCAACTATTATTTGCAACTTCAATAATAAATTCTTGTACGTTTGTGATTGTCTGAAATCCTCCAATAGCAATTTCCTCTGATTATCAAACGCACCGTTTTTCTTGAATACTGTAGTTAGTTGTTTTGGATCAGTAAGTTTTACTTTCCGTTGTTCTTCCTCTTTGTGATCCTCCATCTATAGCCCTTCTGTATTCAAATTATTATGTGGTTGATAACTATCTCTTAGCTTTTGGGAAGAGTTATTAGCTGGTGTAGAATCATAATCCAAGTTCCAGCTGATAATAGCTATTATGATAATGATATATAAAATGTTAGAAGCCCGGTATCAAAGTGAACTTAAGTATGAAGTCCTTCAAAGATCCCATACCAATTTTACTGATACTAAAAGATATGAATCTTTGTATTTAGACAAGAGCATCTGACTTAATAATGTTTAACAAAGATCTTTCCTCTTTGCTTCAATTTGATGAGATGGAGGTTAACAGATCATCATTGAATGTCTCATCAATGAAAATGAGTAAGCGCTCATCACATATGCCTCAGACTCTCACATTTCAAAAAAATATAGCGGATGATGTACCCAAAAACAGGATCAAGAGAATTAAGACCAAAGACCTGAAAAGCAATCAAGAAATAGAGATATACATAAGGCAGAAATTGGATATCTCAACAGACACAATTTTGAAAGGGAACGGCAGAATACTTTTCAGCTACGAATCATTATACCGAAACGTAGAATTCTTGTGCAGATTGAATGGAATACATGGAAAGAATGGTGCTTCAGAGTTGGCTTCAGATATCCATGAAAAGATAGAAAGTCATTTCACAGAATATCTTTATCCCCGAATTCTTGAACTGATCAATCAACAAGACTCTCCGCGGGACTCTTTACAATCTTTTATCGATGTCTTCAATGAATGGGAACGCCGATTGGAGAGCGTTGGGAAGATTTACTTATATTTGGACAGAAGCTATTTGCACCAATCAATATCTAAGCTTGAGATCCGGAAGTATGGGTTGGATGTTTTCGTGCAGCAACTTTTGGCCAAAAATACAAACTCATTGGATGAAAGTGAAGAAAAGGTAACTAGAAATTTGATATTGGTACATTTTAGTCGGATATGCTATGCCTACAGGGAAACAGAAAGCCAAGAAGATTATAAGCTAATGATTGAATTTATGAATATAATAGAAAAGCTCAATTTCAAAAAAGATATCAAAATAGAAACCTTCTTGAAAGAGGATGCCAAGAGAACTTATCAAGCATTACGAAGCAAATGGCTCGTATCTTCCGATAACTACATTCAACTAGTCATGGATAAAATAGGGAACGAGGAACAGTTTTTCATTCAATGCGGAACCACCCCAAAGTTTGTCAATGAAGTTGTTGCAAAAATACAATTCATATTGATATACGATGATTTCAAGGATATATTGAACAAGTGTTTGGGAAATTTGATAGATAGATATCATGATGGCTCACTTAATAAGCTATACGAAATTTGCTGTTCTCAGGGTGAGAGAAACCCCAATCTTACTTTATTAGCGTACGAGTGGGGTGAACTCATGAAAAGAAAAATCGAAGTTATTATAAAGAATTCAGAGAATAATACTTCTGTGGAGCTTATTTTGGATTTAGTGAAATTTTTTGAAGACATGAATCAGGTATGTGAAAGTAGCTTCAAATCGGATGAAAAGTACAACTTCGAATTGAGAGAGTCATTCATCAAAGCATTCTCGAAACATAGCAGACTTATTATTGAAAAGCTATGCAAATACAGTGATCACTTTTTCAAAAACGTCTCTAAGACTAAAAACGGTGTTGCATTGATAGAATCTACTGCTGATAAGGTTCTTGAAAATATCATAACGATCTTGAAATTGATTCGGGATAAGGGTACTTTTATCCAAACATACCAAAGAGATTTATCAAGAAGGCTTCTTTACAATCGAAGTAACGATATGGCTTCGGAGGTTAAACTCGTGGACGAATTCACAAACATCATCGGCGAAGGCGATGCTTGCTCAAATTTGCTTCTCATGTTCAAAGATCTAGACATTTCAAAAGATCTTACCTCATCTTTCGATAATTTCAATGATAGTTACATTGATTTCAATTCCTTGATTTTGAACAAAAAGGCATGGCCGGAAATAAGAATCAACAATATCACGTTACCAAAAGAACTTCAGGAAGTTCTAGATGGATTCGAGCTGTTTTATAAAAGTAAGAATAGTGATAAGAAGAAGTTAGATTGGTGCTACACACTCCATAACTGTACTGTAACTGCTAATTTTCCTCTAGGTAAAAAGGAGTTGAATATGAATTTTTTTCAGACGTTGATAATGCTAGCTTTTAATGAGACTGAAGAGCTCTCATACTCCGAGGTCCAAAAAGCAATTGGGGTCGAAGACAGAATCTTGAAAAGTACTCTTAACTCACTTATCGAAGGGAAGTACAAGCTTTTGATTTCGGACTCTCCAGAGTTTAAGAGCATCAGATTGAACAACGCTTTCTCAGACAGGGCCGTCAAGCTAAAGATACCCACCGTGCAATACAAGGAAAGAGTTTCTTCACATACTAAAGACCCGGCACCAGTGGTCAGAGATCGGGCGGACGAGTACTGTTCTTCCCTCTTGAAGATAATGAAGGCAGAGAAAAAGTTGGCTTATGAAGTTCTCATTAATGGTGTTCTTGAAATGGTCAGAATCAGAGGAGAGCCATCTATTCGTGAGATCAAAACTGCTCTAGATTATTTGATTGAGCACGAATACGTGAAGCGGGAACAGGATGGGGTACATTTCAGCTATTTAGCTTGAAGAAGTTTTCAATTATCATACTTATACGTGGCATGGATATCCGTTATATTTGTAGCTTTCTCTATTTATTGCAAAGGTGATTGTATCGTTGTACTGTTATCACTTATAGTAGATAAAAAGGTGGTTATGAACCCACCGAAAAATAGCCGCCGAAAGAGGAGTTAATGAAAATAAAACTGCATTATTATCATGTATCGATTCCATTTTATCTAGATGAATAATTGCTTTGTATCAGAATAACCCGTTGAGAACTCCTTCGCTAAGATTAGCATTCAATCAATCTAATTAAGACAGTTTAAAAACAGATTCCATAACAGAATTGTTCCAAACTAGGAGCGGGCGTTTTGTACAACAAGAAAACTAAAGTTACCATGTCTGAAGTATCTACTCTATTTATTGCTTCTGTTCAAGAGGCAGTCCAGATGTCAGTTCAGTCAAAAAAACCATTACTCGTATTCATTTCTGATGATACTAATGATTCTAATGACTTTTTCGACAAGTACTTAGGGAATCAAGACCTTTATGATAGACTCAGGCCAGCCTTGGTCTGCTTAAAACTAGTTAAAGGAACTCAAGAGTGTGGTTTTTTCGAACAGATATTTCCCAACACATTTGTCCCTAGTTTCTACGTGATAAGGGAAGGAAACTTGATTGAAATATTTCATGGCGACATAACTTTGAAAGAATTCAAGGAACGATTCGAAAGAATTGTGAACCACAATGATACAACAGAGCAACAGCCAACAACTCAGAATCAATCGAACATCCAACATCATGCATCAACTGCTTCCTCAACATCTAGTTCCATTTCAACTTCACAAGCGCATACCTATTCCAATTCAGCACGCCTGACTGATAGAGAAAGCACTTCAGCAATAGGAAGTACTACCCGTGCCCCTTCCTCCGTGCTGCCGTATCCTGCCTCAACCTCTCCAAATCCAAGCAAGAGGCCAACGAACGATTTGAACCCCAATTCTCAGGAGAAGGAAGTGTTTGCAGCTTCTGCCGCCAAAAGACACAGAGAAGAAGCTAGAAAACAAAAGCTTTTAGCACAAGAAGAAAAGCATCGTATTTTGAGATTGTTGGAGGCAGATAAGGAGGAACGAAGATTAAAAGAGAAAACATTTAATGAGGCCAAGAAAAGTAGAAACTTACTTGATCCTGAATCTGGTAAAATTGAAACTGAAGAAATTGTGAAGAAAGTGCGAAATACCCAAAATTATACAAAGTGTATTTTGGCAATAAGATTGTTCGATGGTACATCATTAAGACATGATTTCAAGACTACCGAAACATTGAACGATGTTAGAAAATGGATAGATGAAAACAGAAGCGATGGAGATGATCCGTATTCGTTTCACAGAGCTATACCCAGAACTACATTTGGCGATTCTGAAGAATTTCAAACCTTATTAGCTTTAAATTTGGCTCCGAGAAGTGCATTGATATTGAAACCAGTTACAAAGAATGTTACCGATTCGTATCAAAATGAACATGGATGGTTAAGTTCGAGCTTGAGTAAAATAGGGGGTGTATTGTCTTCATTTATATCATATGGTTACCATGACGAAGAGCAGAACAACGACTTAGAGGGAGAATCTCATGATCAAACAAGAGAATTAATCGACAGTTCAAGAAGCGCAAGTCCAAACAGTGTGGTAGGTATCACTCCTCCCATATTTTTAGTGAATTCAAGCAATTTAAATTCTAATCCATCTTTGTTGAATTTGAACAACCAAGCTCCATCTGGCTCCAATAATACAGGTGCTAGCAATATTCAAGATGAAAGTGCAATTAACAGAAGTGGAACTCCAAGACCCGTGAATTCGGCAAATTCCTCGCAGTCTAGAGTCAGAACTATATACGAAAACGAGGAGCACAAGGATAACAGTGAAAGATTGACTTATAATGGTAATCACATTAGTTTAGAAGATAAAAAGAAAAAGTGAGTTTTGATTATGAGATTTTTCGTTTATATAATGATTGGCATTTGGGGTGATTTGATTTTTAGTTGAGGTCAGTGTTTTTCTTTCATAAGCTACTACATATTTTGTATTTTGTTGGAAGTTGGTACCATATTATGAATGAAGCGAGATTGATATAAATGTATGGATTTAAAGTACTCTAGTGCTCCAATCTTTACACATTGTGAAACACTTCTTAATTTGTAATTGCCTCTTCTCTCTCGCTTTTTGTCGAAATTTTTGTGTCCTTTTCGCTAGCAGGTGATTCGACTCTCAACCTATTCAATCTTTCCAATAAAACGTCTTCCTCTTTATCTTTTTCACTTTTGATGGATTCTGATTGATTTTTTTCTTTTTCCTTAGCATTCTTGTCGGTTTCTTGTGAAAAAATTTCATTCAACTCATTGTCAATGTCATCTTCATTTATATCAGACTTGAATAATAATAATTCGTCTGAAACTTTGTCAACATTGGCAATATTCTCCTCTATATCTTGCATCAAATGGTATAGTTTACCAAAATCAATAGAAGCATTCAACTTCTGCAACAAATCAGAAGATCTGCTTAATGTTTCGACAGTGTCGATGTTAGTCGAAGCATCGTCAATTTTCACCAAGACTGTTATCAAATTGTTGAGAGATGATAGAGAGGTTTCAAGTGAGCTGTTGAATATTTTTCTAGTTTTCAAATACACTTTTGCCTGTTCTTTTTGATTTTTGATTAGACATTCCCTAATTTTTAGATTGGTATGGTCTATCTTATCGTTCAATTCCAAATTTCTCAAATTTATTGAGTCAATTGTTGACTTCAATTGAGCAATACTTTTGTCTTCTTCGGATATTATGAGAGGCTTCTCATTCAATAAGTTTTCTTTCTTATCCAAAGATCTGGCTCTGAATTTGATAGTATCATCTTCCACTGCGCACTGATTCATATCGCGAAACAAGTATATCAAAATAATCTGTAAGTCAAGAGGAGTAGTTTTCCCAAAATTGGCTTCTATAAGACTGAAAAATTCCAGTTTAGTATATATCCTGGAGCTATAACCATGGTCTTGTTCTTCGATTCTACCCACAACTTGCTCACAAAACGCTTGAACTTTAGTCAACGATATATATTGTTCTTGTTTCAATGAGCCATTTCGGTATCTACTTTGATGATCAAAGTTCATTAATCCTGTTTGTTTGATACACCAAGTCAATGTGCCCGTAATACTGATCCACGAATTTTTGTGAATACTAGTTTTTCGCAGTCTGTAAGAAGAATAAGGCAATAGGATATCTCTTTGGACCAAAACATCAAGAACCTCACCAAGTCCCAAAGGCTTTCCTACCCTTGGAAGCGTCAATGCTTCTTCTAACTTTGAAGAATCAATCAAAACTGTGTGGTTGAAAATCCCATCTTCAATTAACTGATTTAAAAGTGATTTCCAAGCATTTATGTTTGCTTCATACCCCTCAGGATTTGTTATCTTTAAATCCAGAAAATCAGAATACAATGAAGTGATTCTGGATGATGTGAAAAAAGAATTCGACTTGATGACAGTTTCAATGCTCATGCCTGAGATCTTATAGTTACTCTGGACTCACTTGCAACTTGTATTAACTTTCACTCAATCGAGATCAATTATAATCAAAATAATCTTCTTCTTTAGACCCGACTTTTTTTGTCGGTCAAATTTTTGAAGATAGTTCATCATACTATGTTATCAAAAATTCAGATATTCATTGATTAGAATTTTTTTCATACGGATCTTCAAATTTAATTTCCCAAGAGTAAAAAATGGATACCGAAACAGATAAAGTGTTCCATTATTTGGACAAATGTTTACAGAATAATGATATTGTGAATATTTCCACGGTGGATCGATATATCTTGAGAGTCAAAACCAACCCGACCATCATTGGAGCAAATGTTGATTTGTATTTGAGTAGAGCAATTCCTACAATCAGTAGCATTCTCAGGTCATTTGACTATGTTCTGATGGATGATTCAGGTATAGTCTGCGACCTTCTAGATTCAATATTATCGCAAGTGGCGTTTGACAAACTTTTGACTATATATCCATTAGAGCTGTTGCTAGAAGCTATCCTGAGTTCTATTCCCTCCATTTGCACATTGGGCTTGAAATTGATTGCCAAATCTGAACCTCCAGATATACTAGCTAACACACCAGTGTTAATGAGAATGATAAATCTTTTTGTGAGCCCGGAAACTCCTATAAAGGTTATTGACGCTATAGAATTATGCATGTCCAACTTGATGAAAGGAGAGTTGATGAGAAGAAGATTCGCATCGGCTGAAGTTATGCTGATATTGTTACAGATGAAGAACACTGGCACAACCACGCAAAAATCCAGAATAATGGCATTGGTTGTTAGAATATTGCCTTATTTCAAGCAAGGACAACTCCCATCGGAATTGTACAAATTTCAAGAAAGAGACTGTGAAACAAGTGATGTTCTTTTCGTGGCAATTTTCAACCAATTTTACACAGACTTATTGAATTACATAAAGGAGACTTATCCCCAGCCAAGGTGGTTGCTTGAGGATATTCAAGAGCAAATCGACATCGTTGTTAAACTTTATAATAAAAGAAATGGAGATGAACTCGTGAAACAGTTCTGTATAAATGAGATCATTGGTGTTTTTGCTGCTCTTTCGTTTGTGGACGTCTCTACTTTTAATTTGATAGACTCGGAATTCCTGATAATCAAAGGGTTGGATTTGAAAGAGGATTACTCAATCTTATTGCTTTCAACTATCAATCCAGCAATTTTGATGAATGAAGAACCAATTATTAAGTCAATTCCCTTAAATTCTCGAACCATTCATATATATATGAATATCATGTCCGTTCCAGATGTTTTTCAGATTTTGAAAAATAATCAGTTGAACACAGATTTCAAAAGGCAACAACTTTCTACTGTATTGTTACTATCTTTGAGATTGGCAGACTTCCCAACGACTACAAAATTTTTACTTCAGAGCAGTCAATTGATGAACATTTTAACAGATAGTAGTACCTCGATAGCTAACAACGAAGTTCTTGAGATAAAAAAAAAGGCATTGGAAAAGATTTTGATAAAAAATTCTAAGGAAGATCTCAGTGTATGGTATGAATCTGTCAAAAGTTCTTACGATCTAATTACAAAAGGTAAGACGTTTGCTGCTGTGCCAGTAGTACTGACAGAATATTCATAGACTCGGAATTCGAATGACGGATTTACTTACTTGTTCATATGTAGTTTACACATGCAAACCTCTACAAAATTGTAATACAACAAAATAATAATGCCTTGAAATTGTGCCTCTTGATAGAGAAGAGGTACCTAAAGATACAACGACCCAGCAGAAACAATGTCCCTGTGAACTAAAACCAAAGCCGCTTCCATTTTTTCTTCTAAGGCTGTGTTACCAATGGTCTTAGCAGCAGCAACCATTTGTCTGAGCATCTCCTCAAGTCTCTTGAACATTCTTATCAAGGAACCTTCATAAACGTCAGTCATTTTACAGATTTGTGTGAATGTTGCACCTTGACACCATGAAAAGACAACCTCCATTAATTCTGGTCTAAAAGACTCGACATATTCTTTTTCGACCATTTCAATTTTACATTCCTTTGAGATTTTGGCTATTTTACTAGCCATATCTTGCATAGATTTCAAAGGTTCTGCTAGTTCTGGTTTCAATCTAGGGATTTCTTTAGCTCTTTCCTGGAAAACAAAACACGACAATAAAGAGGCGCATTGTTCTGCAGTCAAGTCATTGAAAGTACCATTGAATATCAATTCAGTCAAAAGTAATTCATCCCCTGTACTGATCTCACAAGCGACTCTACCTTTCAATTCTATCACATCTTCTTGTGTTGTAAATCCTAACCTTCTTAACACTCTCTTACGGTGTCTCAAGTCATCTAATTGAATAACTGCTTGTGCCTCTATTATTTTACTCTTTGTTGATTTGATCTCACCATTTAAGGAAACTTTCTTTGAGTACTCATCATACAAATCTTTCAATCTTGGAGAATGAGATAAGGGATTGGAAATTAGTTTAGATTCTAAAACATCGATTTTTCTGGATAATAATTTGAAGTCGTTATCATCAATCTTCATGTTTTCGATTGGATCTAATAATGGAATACCATCTGGATAACGACGCTGTACTTCCTTGATTGATTTGGATAATGTTTTCTTTGCTTGTGGATTTGAAGTATCTTTAGGTAAAAACAATCTAATATTACTGATCTTTTCAATCGATTCCAAAGTTATTGGAATGATCTCAGTCCTGGTGCCTTCGTTTTCTTTGGCAGGCCTTATACCTTCGAGTAAAACGGGAATGTGAGGTTTTATCAAGTTGACTGGGGAGTCAACATACATATTTGAGATGCAAACACTAACCAAATATGATTGATGGTCAGTGAATGCTTGCGCGTTGTTTCTTTTGGTACTTCTTTTCTCGAAGCTTATAACAATACCCCAACCATAATCATGGTTATCCACTTTAACTTTGATAACTCTTCCGGCTTGTAAAAATGGTAATATATGGCCTGGGTGAGTTATAACATGACGTATATCATTGTCATATCCAATTAGCTGCTTCTTCAAATCGTAGTATTCTCTCACCGATTCCTCGTCTTCAACTAGGATGGAGGATACTTCACCTTCTAATTCTTTCAACTTGGTTTCTAATAATGGAACCGATGCAGCTTGTTGAAATTGGAAAAAAGAATTTTCCAACATGTATTCGGGAGAGATACCTTCAACGCGCATGAGATTCAAAATCATGTTGTAACCCAAATGGAAAGCGGAATCTAGTCTATCTGCTTGGCCCTTAACCATCCCTTTGGCAACAGGAGGTTCCATCTTCTCATCGATCATCATAATAACTATACCACGATCATCTAAACCACGACGACCAGCTCTACCAGACATTTGGATATATTCACCCCCAGAAACCCAACGGAAACCTTTACCATCCCATTTACGGACCGATGTAAAGACAACTGTTTTGGCAGGCATATTCAAACCGATCGAGAAAGTCTCAGTAGCAAACAACACTTTCAAAAATCCTTCTTGAAATAAAATCTCAATGATTTCTTTCAAAATTGGTAACAAACCAGAATGATGGATACCGATACCACGTCTTAACAAAGGTAGTATGTTCTTGATTTGAGGTAATTCTTTGTCCGCTTCAGGTAAAATACCAATAGCATTATTGAAAATTTTAGTTAAAGCTTCTCTTTCATCATCAGTGTTAAAATCTAGTTTTGACATTTTGAGAGCCAAAGACTCGCAATCTCTTTTACTGAAAGAAAATACTATAACCGGATTATACTTTTTGATCCAAATCATCTTGACAATTTTGTATATGTCTGATTTTCCATCTTTATTACCTCCCTTATAAGTTTGACCTTTTTTACCCTTGGATTTATCGCTGGATGCTGGATCATCACCAATTTTGTCACTGATTGAAGCCATTGCTTTTTGGAAATTCTCTTCTCTGAAAGTACCTTTTTCATCAACGACCAAATGAATACCATCACCACCAGCTGGGAATAAGTAATGTTGTAATGGGGTTGGACGAAAATCAGTGTAAACAACGTGACAAGGTTGAGTGTGGATTTTGACAATCCATTCAGCAAATTGCATCGCGTTAGGAATAGTTGCTGAAAGAAAAACATAATGGACTTTGTCTGGTAATAAAATAATTGTCTCCTCCCAGACAACACCACGAGATTTGTCTCTCATGTAATGGACTTCATCAAAAATAACCCAAGCAACCTCTCTCATAACTTCTGACCCTCTGTATAACATACTTCTTAAAATTTCGGTTGTCATGACTAAACAACCAGCATCCGGATTGATAGTAACATCACCAGTCATTAATCCAACGTCACCAAATTCGGCTAATAATTCTCTGTACTTTTGATTACTCAACGCCTTAATTGGAGAGGTATAAATAACTCTTTGTTTCTCCCTTAAAGATTGAGCGATAGCATACTCTGCGACAACAGTTTTACCGGCGGAAGTATGAGCTGAAACTAAAACAGATTCGCTTCTATCGATACATGAAATTGCTGTATCCTGGAAAGGATCTAATGTAAAAGGGTAAGTTCTGGCTTCATTTTCTCTTTTATGTTGACCAATTGGAACATATGGGTAATCTGGGGGAACAGCAACTTGATGTCTGACCTGGTGCTTCAACTTAACTGGTGCTTGTTGTTGGTCATCACTAGCTTTCCCTAACAACCCCGAAGAAGCTGCAACTTCTCTTGAGGCTTCTATTTCCAAAGCATCAAAAACAACTGGTTTGATTTCCTCTTTCTTCAGTTTTTTTTCCTTCTTGAGGATCTTTTTCTGGTTTTTCTTTGTTTCATTTTCCTCCTCCTTTTTGGAACGTTTCTTACGACTTTCTCCGTCGCTCAACTCAGAAGCTGAACGCTTTTCAGATTCAGCTTTCTTGTCATCGGCAATATTTGATGATGAGGATGCGACAGAATTTATGACTTCTGCAACAGGAACCTCATCAAAGGCGCCAAAAAGATCATCCGGATCCATGTTTTTGAGTTGTCCGTTTTCAGAGTAGATGGTTGGTATTTGAAAAGAATTTATGTTTTCTGCTATGTCTTCAAAAAAGAGTGAAGGTGAAAATAATCTATAAAAAAAATATCATCGGTCGCGACACTACCCAAATATTCGCGATACAATAATCCATCATGAATGTTCCTTTTCAAACCTCCTGCTGCCTCCAATGGCCCTTGATGAGAATACTTGACACTTGTAAGAAACTCAAGTTCTTCCAAGATAGCAATCATCATTGTGGCTCAAAATTTTGGCGACTTCGTATAAAGTCATTCCTAAACTTCAATCTTGAAATGAAGCGTCCTGTTTTGCAGCACTGACTTAAAAGAAGCACTACTGACATATGAGCAAAAGAACAGTAATGCCATTGAGTGGCAATACAAACGATATCGAGCCAGTAGCTGTAGTCCAACGAAGAACGACATATAAAAGAGTAGCTGCCAGCCAATGAACGATGAAACCAAGCTTAGGTTCTAGAGTCCTTGTACGTACTCACCGATGCCAATGGAAGTTACCTGGCGGAAAGAAAAGGATATCTTGTCGCTAAACATGAGGGTCTCTCAGCAACACTCTTGCTCATCAGCATGCTGTAGATATACGTATTGACGTAGACAGTAAATCTCTCGATATCTAACTATGGAAAGGTCTCACGGATCCCACTGTTCGATCTTTCTTAGGCGAGATTCCCCCCAGATGGACTCAATCACGTAAGAATATAGATGATGAAACCAGGTGTCACATTAGTATTCTCTGTTTCCACTCAAACCATTGATAGCATCGGTTTTCTTGATTCGATATCACTCAACAAAAAAGAGTATAGACCGGATCGGTGTCACCATCTGCGCTCTGACCGCGCAAATTGGCTATAGCTCACATGTCTACCAAAATCCTGTTTGTTTTGCAAAGTGGACAGGTTTTAACTGGGAGTACTCCTCTGAAAGCACTGGGTGTTTATTGAGGAAATGTTGGTATAGACGCCCATCCATACCATATGTTGGCGGCTATTTTACCTACATTTGTGTGGCGGTAACATCTCTCTCAAGATCATTGATTATGTAAGATGGTGGTTCAATTTGCATGGAGATTCCGTACAAGTCTGTGGACAGGCAATACTCGCTGGAAAAGTGTCCAAAAAGGGTGCTCAATACTTCAGATTTCATGTATTGCAAGACATTTGTATCCTCAATAGAGCCCTCGAATATATGGCGTTTGTATCAAAAGTTTTCTGGTTGAATGACTGTTATAGCACCATAGATAAATGCGCTTTACACAAGAACGATATCGTACACAAATACGGACAAAGATTCGCTGAAAATGACATCTCGGTTCTCATCTTGCTTAATCGCAAAAATCCTGTTTCAGTTCTCATGACTGATTGGGAGAACAAGCTCGCTCTACTTTTTCTTTTCCCTTATAATCAGCTCTCGGTGGTCAATAATAATAACTTAAAGTTTTTCATAGTCAATAGTTGATAAAAATGAGAATTTCCTCGACTGTTGCTCTCTCTGTAGCTCTTTCAGCTATATCAACAAATGGTTTGCCAGTTTTCACAAAAGACTCCACTCAACAAACACTCCTCAAACTCAAAGATTTTTTTGACCCTGTCCACTTCAACGAAAACGTTTTGAGCTTGAACGCGGGATCATTAAGAGCGGTAGAAACTGAAGCTTTACAAGAATATGTCACTGAAGAAGGTTTGAGACAAAGGGCTGAAGCTTTGTTCAGTATCGCTGAAACCTCAGTTGACTCGTACGGCCATCCAACCAGGGTAATTGGTTCACCTGGTCATTGGGGTACTATTCATTATGTTTTGAATGAATTGAACAAGATGAACGGCTTTTACAACATTTCTACTCAGGATTTTGATGCGATCGATGGTAAAATTAACTCGTTCTCTTTGTTAATTGACGGCGTCTCTCCCAAATCCACCGAAGCTTTAGGCTTAACTCCTCCTACTAAAGACGGTAAGCCAGCTCATGGTAACTTGGTTTTGGTTGCCAACAATGGATGTAATCCAGATGATTATCCCTCTAATGTTACGGGCTCAATTGCCTTGATTCAAAGAGGTGTCTGTCCTTTCGGAACCAAATCACAGTTAGCTGGTAAAAAAGGTGCTATAGGTGCCATAGTGTATAACAATGAAAAGGGTTCTCTCCACGGTACTTTAGGAACACCAACTGGTGATGAGGTCGCCAGTGTCAGTATTTCACAAGAAGAAGCAGAAAAATACATAGAATTATTGTCACAAGGTAAAATTTTAGAAACTACTCTTTATGTTGATTCTTATGTTAGAACTATCACCACAACCAACATCATTGCTGAAACCATTATTGGTGATCATGACAATGTTGTTATGCTTGGTGCTCATAGTGATTCAGTCACTGCAGGTCCAGGTATCAATGATGATGGTAGTGGTACAATTTCGTTATTGGAAGTAGCTAAATTTTTGACAGACTTCAAAGTCAACAACGCAGTTAGATTTGCTTGGTGGGCTGCTGAAGAAGAAGGTTTACTTGGTTCTGATCATTACGTTTCCGTTTTGTCACCAGAAGAAAATATCAAAATTAGACTTTTTATGGATTATGATATGATGGCAAGTCCAAATTATGCTTATCAAGTCTACGATGCCAACAATAACGACAATCCAAACGGTTCTGGTGAGTTGAAACAATTATACATTGACTGGTATGTTGAACATGGTTTGAATTATACTTTAATTCCTTTCGATGGTAGATCCGATTATGATGGGTTTATCAAAAATTCCATTCCAGGTGGTGGTATTGCCACAGGAGCAGAGGGTGTAAAGTCAGCAGATGAAGAAGCTCAATTTGGTGGTAAGGCAGGTGATTGGTATGATCCATGTTATCATCAATTATGCGATGACTTAACTAACCCAGACTACGAAGCTTGGGTAATCAACACAAAATTGATTGCTCACTCTGTTGCAACCTACGCAAATTCATTCAAAGGTTTCCCAGAAAGAACTTTGTCCGAATTCTCTGCTGAAAACGTCAAAACTATGTTTAAATACCATGGTCCTGATCATCTCATTATTTAGAAAACTCCTTTTTATTTATAAGCATGCTCATCTCTATTTATAGAAATTTATAACTTTCATTTATTTATTGATGAAGTAAAATAAGAGAATAATTAAAACACTATTTTTTGAAATGAACAGTCAATAGCTACAATTATTGGAGCTTATGAGTAATACTAATTTTTGCTGAAGCAATTCAAAATGGCCTCTTTTTACCTTTGTTATTTTTGAATCTAATATTATCAAAATTGAAACCATTGTTTCCAAAGCCATCAAACTTAAAGCCTCCAGAACCAGGAGCGCCATGTCCTTGTCTGAAGAATTGAAAGTTTTGACTTGGGTCGCGACGCTGCTGAGGTTGAGAGGGATCATTAGGATCATCACCTCGGTCATACCTCTCCCTTAATTCCTTGTTGGACAAAACCTCATAGGCATGATTAATCAAGGTCATTTTGTTCTCAATTTCATCCTGAGACAAATCACCTTTGAATTTATCAGGGTGATATTGTTTGGTTTTATCTCTGTATGCCTTTCTTATGGTTTTTTCATCTGCGTCTCGTGAAACATCTAGTATCTTGTAATAATCGTTCTTGGGTTTGGCTGGTTGTTGACGTTGATTAAAGTACTGTTGCCTTTGCTGTTGTTGTCTTTGCTGTTGTTGTCTTTGTTGTTGCTGCTGTTGTTGTTGTTGCGCTCTTTCTTTTTGCTGCTGATAAGACTCAATGATTTCAACCAGCCCTTTCAATAAGGTTGTTGATCTCGTTCTTTTATTGTATGAATTTATAATTTTATTTGCTTCTTCAAACTTTTTTTTGTTTAGTAATGTATCTATTTGTGGAACTTTGATAGCAAAAAAGTTTTCATTGTTTAATTTAGAACAAAATTTATTAGACAACTTCATGTCCTTTTTAAAAGTAGTAGATTCACATGCAATCTTATACAAATCATTCAAAATCCTAAAATCTTTCATGTTAACATTGAACTGCTTAGCAAAAGAAACAAGATGTCTCTCTAAAATTTCAAAATTGTTGTTAGCCTTCGAAGTTTTGGATTCCTGCTTCGTCAACCTTGGCTTCTCAACGAAAAGTCCATCATAGATTGAGCCCAACTCATCACCACTGAGGCTGACCTCATTTCGCAATTCGCTATCATCATCAATTAACAAATGAGAATAATAGTTTGAGCTCTTCTCAAAAACTTGTAAAATGCTAGAAAATCTGCTATACCATTTGGATTTGAGTTTGCAGTTTGTGAATTCATTATCAATTCTCAAGCATTGCTTTACATTAATCCAAGATTTCTCGAAATTGTTCTCTCCATATAACAAGATATCTGAAAGAATATCGTAATTCGAGAGGTTCATGGGTTGGATCTTAGTCAATGAGGTATAACTTGATATAAGATGCTTGAATCCTTCATCTATATCTTTTACTGAATTTGACTCAAATAGCTGTCTGGTACAGCTGATCCTGATGAAATGCAAAGTTGAGTTCAAAGGAGATATTTCTATGGCATTAGAAATCTCCTTGATACAGAGATCAAAGTTTTGTTCATTTGCAGCTATTACCGAAACATTGATCATATTTGTGACTTCACCCATTTTGTCAAAACTTTTCTTGAATTTCTCATCCTCTTGTAAGTTTCTGGAGATTAACTCAGATAACGACTCGAATGCACCTCTTTCTAAAAACAAATCAGCTAATCTTATCCTAGCGGGTTTCATCAATGGATCATACAATAAACAATGTTGGAAATCGTCTATGGCGTTAACTTCTTTATTGAGTGATACCTCAATCAATCCAATTTTGTAGTATAATGTGGGAACATACTTCACTAACAGATGGTAAATCTCCGAGCTTTTCGTATCACTTTTTAATTCAAGGATTTCTTTCAAAACTGATTCATATTCTCGTAAAACGTCAGAATCAGGGCCCTTATTAATGAACAAATTATCAATTACGTTGATTCTTTCGCTGTACGATCCAATTGAGTTTGCAAAAGATGCAACAATGAAATACAAAAACCGTAATATGAATAACCAATTATGATTGATAAGCATCTCTTAGACTCCACATTAATTTAACCAGGCTGATGTTGATTTTTGGCAATGTCTTCGTGAAAGATTTAAATACACTGATGCTGTCGGTGTACGAATTTCTTAGAAGCTTTGTGGATACCGATAATGCAGCTTCTCTATTTGCTATTGTATCAGAAATCTGTAATAATCTAACAAATTTCTATTTTTAAAGTATATTCATCAACTTCACAAAAGTATTCAAATATAACAGTCGATTACCTTTTCAGATTCAAAAAGTTTGAAACAAATCACAGTAATCGATTTCCACTTATAAAACAAATGAGAAAAAGTTGCGACTTCCTACATATAGACCCTGTCACAAATTTTAACAACATCAAATAGCCGGCCTAGTATAGTGGTCAGTACGAGTCGTTGTGGCCGACTAGACCCAGGTTCGATTCCTGGGGCCGGCATTTTTTTGTTTTTACCGTCTCTAGTTTTGTTTCTTTTTATTTCGACTATTGAATTTTGCGTCAAATAACATATATTTGGATTTCATAACTCGATTGGGGCTTGGTGATACAAATCAATTGTGTATAAGCCATCAGGCATATACAGCCCCCTGGGTGATTGACAAAAAAAGAAAGAATTTGGTTTTCACTCTCTATTAAGTAAATCGCTGTTCTGTTTGATCCTGTCCCGTGAGTTTGCTGATTGAACCTTGCAAAATCTTAGTAGAATTTTCTAATTACCGTAAAAATAAAGACCCGATCGAGTAATTACAATTGCAAATTTCAAAACTTTTGTTTTATTTCAATTCTGAAACAAATACGAAAAAGGGCTTTTGTTTGGCGTACAACCAACAAAATGAATGAACTCAGAAATAAAAGAGACATCCTAATGTACAACCCGCAAGAAAAAATAAAAATCAAGCAAAAGGAAAATTTTAGAGTGAAATGGAACATAAAAAACATGAAAAGAACATAAATGTACAGCAATATATGAATATATCTAATGGATATTCCTCAGAAAATCATTATCTGACGATCTAAAAAAATCAAATCCCCACTTAATAAAAGACGAATTTAGCAGTACCTGAAGTTAAACCAACAGTACAACCATCAGTACCAGCACCATTGTATTTACCATTTTCGTATTTACACGAGCCTGATAAAGATGCACCGCTGTCACCAACGATCTTGATGTTGTAGTTTGGAGCTTCTTCATTGTTAGGATTTGGAATCAATGACAAGTATGTAGTTCCACCAGTTGTACCAGCACCTAAAACAACAGGTGCCCAGTTACCAACATTGGAACCAGCAGTACCCCAGAGACAACCATCTTCGACAGAAACACCAGCATTGTTAACATAGTATTGAGTAGAAGTTTTACCACCTAACCAGTTGTAGTATGAATCTTCATTGACAACAGCAACTGGAGCAGATCCACCAGCTGATAATAAAGTTGGAACATTCATATTTTCAGAACCTGGGTAGTCAGTTCTGCAAATAGCAACATCTTGACTGATTTCAGATTCAAAAGTAGCGGTATCCGAACCCCATTCACATAAATAATTGTTGGAACTTTGAGTCTTGTACAAATAACCGTTCTTACATAATAAACCACCAACAGACATACCGTTAGAAGGTTGTTGAGATGGCCATTGAGTCTTGGACATACCAGCTTGACAAGCGTATGAACAGTAGAAACCGTCAGTACATTCGGAAGAAGTGTTACCATCCTCATCCATGATGGTGGTCCAACCACCAGTTAAACCGTCAATCCAAGTGACAGCGATAACACCTTGACCAGTTGGAACAGAGCTACAGGCGTGAACACCATCTTCAAATTCTTGGGATGGATTGGAGTAAGCTGATAAATCACCAGAAATACCTGATGAAGATCCAGAAGATGAACTGGATGAGGTGGAAGAACTTTGGGATGAGGTGGAGGAGGATGAAGTCGAAGCGGCGGTCGAGCTTGATGAGACGGTAGAGGTACTTGAGTAAGTCTCGACAGATGATGATGATGAAGAGGTTTCAGCAGATGATGAGGTAGTTGGCTCGGCACTTGATGAGGCACTTGGAGTGACAGTGTTACCTTGACCATCGACGTAAACAACAGCTGTTTGGGTGACGTGAACAACATCTCTCTTATGTTGATGATGAACGTGGTTCTCGAAAGGAGCGGCTAAAACTGACGAAGCGGCAGTCAATGCTAATAAAGAAATGATTGAAGCTTTCATTTTCTATGATTTGGATATATGTGGAATATATGGTATTGGACAGTTGTTAAGGTATCAAAGGATGGGACTGCTTAATATTTGTTGTTTGAATGGAACTGTCTATAAAAAGATTTGTGAAAGAATGAACACTTTTTATATAATTTCAAGTAAAGAATGAAGGACAAATAGTTGGATTCTATTCAAGTAATTTAGTTAAGTTAATAAACTAGATCGTTGAGATAGTTTTAAATGATAGTTTTAAAAGTTGAATATGAATACTAAAGAGATTTAAGATTCAGACAAAGGTCAGAAACGAGAAAACTGCTACTTTTATAAGATTTGCCAGATTGAGATTTGGTTGTTGTAGCGTCAAGCGTACTGACAGTCCCACACGCTGCGACGGAATCTAGAGCGGCCCATTAAAAAAAAAAGAAAAGAGACGGACTGCGCAGTTGAGCGTCGCCAGACGTCTTTTTTTTTCTGTCTTTGGCATATAATTTAGCTTTCAATAGTCAAACGCATCAACAGTGATTCATCCGTAATCACACATCTCTTTCAGGTTCACTTTCCAAGTCTATTTGGTTGTTCCGCTTGACGTTTGTGGTCGTCTTTCTTTTGTTTCTTTCTGTATTTCTGTTTGTTTTTTCTTTATTTCATCCGAAAGTCAGGTTCGATCGTCGACTGCAAATTGATATTACATTGACGGAACCGTCTCCGTCTTTGTTTGTTTACTTTTTTTCCCCAGTCAATCATGGTATGGATCTACCTTTTCATCAATTCGTAGCAACTATGAAATTTATTCCCTCCTATAGCAAAGTATGTCAAGCGAATAATATCATGAGTTTCTGGTTTTTAAGCTCTTTACTTAATTGACTAGCTACCGGTGTCCAAGCTTAAAAACACAAGAAAGGCTTGAATTTTTGCCTACTATATCGACTAGTCGGGTACTATGTATCGTAAGATCACTTTAATCAGGAACCTCTGTTCAGAGTCCATGTTTTGAAACGTGACTGTGTCATTTGATACACCGACTGACGTTCATGATATCTAGTACCTTCGTAAGTATAGTTCACTCAGAATCGATTGATGAGAGACCCAGATCCAAGGGTCAGGTTCGCACCCGATAGTTTCACAATCCTGTGAAAAGTGCAATATGTAACCTGGGCGATTCACACATGATCGAAAGTTGTTTGATCAATTGCAATCAAAAAGAGGACATCGCAAATGCATCCAGTATGTCAGACTTGGATGACGGGTCTTACTTCAATTAGTGAGCCAGATTGTAAGCAAATAAAATTTTGCATCTAGTTTGCTAAGGTCTGTATGGCCTCGAGGTTTGATCCAGATTTTCTGATTTCGCATACTTATAACGAGCTGCCAACAGAGTCAGGTAAACCCTTTGTTTGTTGGAAGCCTACCTTACTCTCTATGATGAACATGACAGCGGTTTGACCGTCGGAATATTTGATTGAAGCACTGAATCAACATCGCATCATTTGAAAATTACAACCGTCAAGAAATGCTGGGTATGGGTAAAGGCGATGACGCTCAAAACTCTTGTCAACAGTTCTATATAATGTTTAACGAAGTTATAATATCATACATACAGTTTTGAGATGAAGTACTGGAATTAACCCTACAGTTCGCTTTCTGCAGATCCATAATACACTTCGCCAAAGTCAGCAAATCAGTGGTGAATTTTTAGCTCTTCTTGACTTTGAGTTGAGGATTTATTTCAGACAGTGGCTGTTGTATACAAGACCCGTGGTAGATTTTTAGGTATTGCAACATATGCGTCAATCAGGATTTTAGACCTAGAGCTACTAATAATTTTTCAGTCTGAAAGCGTAATAAATTACGTGCAGTAGAAGATGAACCATTGCTAGCGCCATTCTTCAATAGGCTTTCATTCGTTGAGTATTTGGTCTATCTAACCAATATTATACGTATGAACTTAAATTAGTGCATTTTTCCTTCCTCAACCAAAAAATCCCAGCCCTACCAAAATACAGTTAATTCACGATTTGCATAAGTGATTTGGCACTGGAAAAGTTATAAGCTACTTCAACCCTGATATAGGATACCATAGTTACCGGATATGGGCTGGCTGCAAATTAAATTGAATTGATTCCGTCCTCGACGCTGCAAATTGAGAGGCACTATCTACACACAAATCGTCAGTCCTCCATATACTACCGTTTCACGTCCTAGCTTGAAAACTTCACTGGTCAACTCAGAGTTTCGAACATTGTCTTGGTCACCATCTTTCTGATTCTTAGATGTGAATCTGAACATTCTACTGTCAGCGTCTTTTGGTTTCGTAGTCAAGTCGATCCGCTGAAAACAAAAATCATCAGAAGTTTTCACGTTGTGACTGATAGTACCTATTGAGTACTTGATGATTTATTGGACTGATATATGTCTACCAGTAACTAATTTCAAGAGAACTTCGTGACCCTGTCAAGGTTTTTGAGCTATTGGAGCCGTCTTCAATTTTTTCGTCTTCTCTTTTTATCTGCTATGCGTGGATCTCGCTCCAGCAGTTACAACCAATGGAGTTTCAAAATATGAAGTAATCGAAATATGGGATTGGCTGAGAATAGCGTAGCTTATACATCTAGCCAATTCAACAACTAGAAACATAAGCATAGAGGAGCAGGTTCACAAGTTACTGACTGACTGGGTTTTGACTGAGACAAAATCTAGCCGCTGGTAAAAAAAAAAGGAGAAAGACCCAATTCAATGAAGAGTTTTTAACCAACCAATTTCTAGTTTATGGCATTTTTGGTGGCCAGACTTGTATTTGAGTAGTTCATGCTGTTGGAAATTTGAGATGTAAGCAAAGATCGAATAGAAGTTGCCGCACCGGACAGTATATTAACGCAGAATAATGTCTAACTAACATATTTTTTTTATATCAATATGGAAAATTTTCACTACACCAAATGATGTTTTGCTGCTTATGAATCTAGGCTGTTTATTGTGTGAAAAATTTTCACTGAAAGTGTGTTTGGAGATTTTTGAGCTATATGTGTTCAGAGTTGTTCTTTATGGATACGTTACCGTACAAATTAGTGCTCGAACAGCCGGTGTGTTATGTTTCTAATTCCACTTCCAATCATCTCCTCCATTCGAATTCTGCACTTCATTGGGCTTTTCTTCTGTAATTATTCTTCCAGATTGGAATACCGAATGTGCCACCAGCTCATTAACACGGGAATAATTTTTCTCGTATTAATTTGAGGGAGGTACGAAAACTGTTGAGCTAATTATGTAAGACATACTCTAGAATCATTTAATACAGATACAGAAAATCACAATAAATAAAAGACCGCTCACATAATACAATTTCTAGCGCTATGATTCGTGGGGGTCATATATTGGATCAATGTAGCTTTTTTATGACATGATGTGACATCTGTGAGCGAAGATGGTGTATGCCGCCCTTCGCCCTGAATCCTGGTACTAAGATGAAAGTTGCTCATATAATTGTTGATCCACCTATACCGCATAATAAATCTTGACTCTTTTAATTAGCGATATATTTGTGACTATATGCAAGAACTTTTAATGATTTCAACCGTCATATGGTAAAAAACTTTAATTTTATTTGTATTTTTGGTTCTCAAATATCCACAGCATGCTTACACAACAGAGCGTCGTATTGAATGGAAACCCTAGCTTTTCTTATACCAAGCCAAAAGTCATACCGTTATGAAGTTCTCATCTCAGTCAGTCAGAGCATCCTCTGTAGGTTTTGACGACCATTAATGAGGCTCACAGTACTTTTCCGTATAAAAGATGAAAATTTAGTAATTCGTCAAGGCGTTTATAGATATCCATCATGAGCAATCATACATTCTTTCAAAATGTATACACAAGCTGCCTTTTACCTCTAACTCACAAAATAAAGTAGTGTAACTCAAAACAAAAAAAAATAATGGACGAGACAGGAATCGAACCAGTGACCTTTCGCTTGCAAGGCGAACGCGCTACCAACTACGCCACACGCCCTTTATTGAAAGAAACGATCTGCTGAATATACAAACTGAAAAGCACACCTCTTCTTGGCCAAAATTACCTTTTTTATGAGTTAGAAAAAAAATCTCCCGGGGGTGAGTCGAACACCCGATCTCAAGATTACTTTGAAGAAAACCCATTACAGTCTCGCGCCTTAGCCAGCTTGGCCACCGGGAGAATTATATTGTTATAAGCGTTTCCGTAAAATCAATCTTCACTTATGTTCAGCGAAAGTAGTGAGATATTTCGCCTAGATCATCAGGAGTTTTTATCAAACAATTTTTGAGTAGCTTTAAACAAAACACTCAATTGAGATAAACAATCAATGGTTTCTACATCGTCGCTTGTATTCAGGGCGGTCGCTTTAAGTTTGGTGGTTCAAAGATCCCTTTCTCACAAATCTTTAACACCCACAGGAATTTTGGCAGCTTTAGTTACGGGAGTGATACATGCCTCTACAGAATCAAATTTGAACTTGATTTTGCTTTTTGCCTTTTACTTAACTTCATCAAAGTTGACCAAATATAAGTCAAAAATCAAGTCACAATTAACTGAAACCGTATCAGATAACAAAAATCATTCTCAAAGAGGCTTTAAACAAGTTTTATGTAACTCAATATTTGCCTCATTTCTCATCTTGATAAATTCGTCTGTGCGTGAAGAGTATAGGGTGATTACACAAATCGGAATTATTGTTCATTACTGTGCCGTCAACGCGGACTCTTGGTCCTCAGAGTTAGGAATTTTATCAAAATCAAACCCCATTTTGATCACTACTGGTAAGGAATGTCCCCCAGGAACCAATGGTGGAGTTTCTACGGCTGGATTGTTGGCGGCTATCATGGGTACAAATGTAATTGTCGTTGTATCCTTTTTTTTCTTGCCCAGACAGCTTATTGGGCTCAAACTTTTTGCATTCTTATTGGCTAGCGGAGTTTTTGGATCATTGTTTGACTCTTTGTTAGGCGCCTTGTTCCAACCATCCTACATCAATGAGAATGGCAAAATCTTGGACACGCAAGATGGAAGCGCCGTAGATGTATCTAAAGTGCAAAAAATTGAGCTCTTCAGTGGGTGGTATTACTTGGATAACAATTCAGTCAACTTGTTGAACTCGATTGTAACTCCGTCGTTTTTCATGTTGTTATATAGTGCTTTATTCTCTTCTGACTAAGATCATAAAAAGTGATGATAGTCCCTATCACATGTATTCGATTATATAATCTCTCCACCTATAAATGTGCGGCTCAGGTATTGTCACATTTAGTTTTATAGCAGCAATCATGTTTTATTATAAATACTTCACATGTTATATTTAAATTTACAGCGTCTAATTTTCATCAATTGTTTGATTTTGAAGTGACATATAGATCAACTTCGGCTTTCACGATGGCGAACTTATCTACCTTGAGAGTTAGATCTCAGGAGGGTTTGAATCAATTGTTATCGGTTATTCGAGATTTACTCAAATACTATAGAGAAAATAATTATCAGATAAACTGGAAATCAAGACCAGTAGTTCTCTTCATCTCAACTATTTTGTCCACCGGTGTTCTCTCCGTTATTTTCTCTGTTAAAGGGTTACTAGAATTCATGAAAGAGCGCAAAGTCAAATCGAGGCCACTGTTACAAAAGCAGTCATCTAAAATTTTGAAAAATGGCTCAAGAGAAATTTTTGTTCCTTATAAAAACAGGGAAATTCGTATTGTGATACCAAAGCCTAACTTGGACACTTATGCAGCAGACAAGTATTTGTATAAAAATTTCAAAATTGACCAAAAGTTCAAAAATCAGCACAGTTTATTTAATTCAAAGTTTGCTAATCAACTAACCATTATATGGTCAATTTTGATACCCAAGGTTTTCTGCGAGAACTCTTATTTGTTGACAACCGAATGTGCATTTCTTATTTTGAGGACTTGGTTATCTTTGCTTGTTGCCAAACTAGATGGACAAATTGTGAAAAATTTGATCAGTGGTAATGGAAGAAAATTCACCAGAGATTTGATTTATTGGTTTTTGATAGCTTTCCCTGCATCTTATACTAATTCAGGTATCAAATATTTGACAAGAAGGCTATCATTGAATTTCAGAACCAATTTAATGAGATATGTTCACGATATATATTTGGATAACATGATGACATACTATAAAGTCAACTTCAATAGCTCTGATATTCAGAACATTGACCAATATATAACTTATGATATAACCAAGTTTTGTGATTCGATTTGCTCATTATTTTCTAATATGGGTAAACCCATCATCGATTTGGTTTTTTTTTCAATTTACTTGAGAGATAATTTAGGTACTGCTGGTATTGCAGGCATATTTGTGAATTATTTCCTCACAGGTTATATTCTTAAAAAAAATACACCCCCTTTTGGAAAATTATCGAGTGAAAGAACAAGTTTGGAAGGCTCTTATTACAACTATCACTTGAACTTGATCACAAACTCTGAGGAGATAGCATTTTACAAAGGCGAGCACATTGAAAAATTGAAAATCGACTCCATGTTTGAAAAAGTTTTAGATCATACTACAAAAGAAATTAATGCCAAACTTCCATACACTATCTTGGAGGATTATATTTTGAAATATACATGGTCTGCATTAGGGTATTTGTTCTCATCGATACCTTTTTTTATAGCTGATTTAGCCTCAACCACTTCACCCTCCAAAGTAAATGAGAAGAAAAATATGAGACAGTTCATCACCAATAAGAGATTGATGTTGTCTTTGGCAGACGCTGGTAGTAGATTGATGTATTCTATAAAAGATGTTTCTGAGTTGACGGGATATACTGATAGAATTTTCAGCTTGTTAACTATGTTGCATGAAACCCATGCACCCAAATTCGAATATGGAGATGACTTGGGTGTAAAAGATATATCAGGCACAACCCAAATAAACTACTCTGGTGTAAGGTTCGAAAAATTGCCCATTATTATTCCTTCGAAGGAAGGATCAGAAGGAGTGGAATTAATTACTGAATTGAATTTTCAAATTAAACAATCCCAATTTCTTTTGGTTTTGGGACCAAATGGCTGTGGAAAAACTTCAATTGCAAGAGTGCTTGCTGGGTTGTGGCCTATTTACACTGGCTTGCTTTCTAAACCCAATGATGAAGACATTTTTTATTTGCCCCAAAAAACTTATTTCAGTAACGGGAATTTGAGAGACCAGATTATTTACCCATATTCCTACGATGATATGGTTGAGCGTGGAATTTCTGACAATGACCTATTGCAAATATTAAGTGAAGTTAAATTAGATTATTTACTCACTCGCGAGGGCGGAAATTTCAACATTAAAAAAGATTGGAAAGACGTTTTGAGTGGTGGTGAAAAACAAAGAGTTAGTATTGCAAGAATCTTATTCAAAAAGCCCAAGTTTGTGATATTGGACGAATCTACAAACGCGATATCTAATGACGTTGAAGACTATTTATTTGATTTGTTAAGAGTTAAAAACCTAACATTTATTACCTTTAGTCACCGCCCATTGTTAATGAAATATCACGATTATTTGTTGGAAATAAAAAGCAACGGGGAATGGGAATTCAGCAATTTGGGTTCAGATGAGAGTATACTATCCATTGAAAAAGAGATCAAAGAGATTGAATCAAAGCTATCTATGGTAGAAAAGTTAGAAGCAAGAAAATTAGAAATCGAAAAGTATTTGAACGAAGGTGATATCAATACACCCAAAAAAGTCATCGAGGTGAACTGACTTTTGGTCGACGGATTTTTGATCATATCCAAAGGTTCTATGTTTTTACTTCTACGCATAATAACAGCAGCAACTACCAATATATGTATATCATGGATAGACTGAGAATTCCTTGCCGTAGATTGCCGTAATTGTTTTGATTTTTGTTCTTCCGAAAATACAAATAGAGCTTTGTATGAGGAAGGGTCTCAGTTATTCATTCAGTTATCAAAGCTTTGGTCTCTTGAAAACAGTTGAGACCAGGTATTAATGGCATTTTGACATAAAGGTATAAGTTTTCTCAATCGCTTTTTGACTCTGTTAAATGATTTAAGTACCACGACATATCAAGACCTAAGTGATAAATTTTTTTGAGCCGTTAATAGCTTGAACTTGATCAGCATATCTAAATTTATGGTCCGCTATAGTTGGAAAATGGTATCGGAAGATAAAAAACTATTTTATCTGTATTACAATGGCTTTGCAGGTCTTAACAACCTGGAAGTAAAACTGCAGAAGCATTGAGATGAATCATCGCTGGGTAAGTATGTATGTGAAGTGAAAAAATCCATGCAGTTGGATAAGAACAGATATTTTAAGGGGTTTTGTTGAATAAAGCTGAATTATTCGAGTTTCAAATGACCCTACTCACTACTACTCTTCGATGTTTGCTTTCGGTATCATAGATCCAAGTTGAAAACTGACATGACTGGATTGTTTGAATTACCAAAAGCAAGGCCATTTTTTCCATAGGTGATAGAGGGGTTTGTATTCCCACTCAACCTACGTTTAATTGAAGGGCATCGAAGTTAATAATTCTCGAGTTTCACTGTAAGGTCATACTATACAGAGTAGATAAGATAAGCACCTACGATCGGGCGTCATGAATGCAAACACCGTTACAGTATTATGCTATTATGAATAAATCTCACACATTTTTTGAATTGATGACCAAGGGCAATGCAATAAGATTTTTAGACTCAGCAGTATGTATTATAACACATTATTAGAATCATTTCATCAGCTAAACTCAAAGGAGTTTATAGAATATATAATGCGACAACGTCGCACATCCACAATTACAAGCCACAATGCGCCACTTAACAGAAGATTCTGCCAGCATACTGCCATGCCGCTCTGCTGCCAGATTCAGCACTTACTTTAGCAGTAGCATGTAGCTTCACATCGTACGATATGGAGTGCGACGGTTTTCAAGAATGTATCCATGTAAACTAAGAGCTCGAGAATTTGAAAATTTCAGATCTCAATGATCTATCAAGTATGTGGCTTCCAAGGCGTTAGTGTTTTGGTTTACTTTTAAGCTAATTCTCTGCTCCGACTAAATTATATGTCTCCTCACCAGGTGGATCCAAGCTCACGTTGAAGTATCTTTGGAGCAGAACACCCAATTTATGATGCTGCTGGAAAATTTGTTCTCCTGATGTTTTATGGTTGAACAACCTTGATCTTTATATACAAGTGCGTTAACAAAGCGTGTGTTGACTACGATCCATATCTGATACAATAATGGTAACACGTTTCAGATTGTTTCGTGAATGACCCGTAAACCATGGTGAGTGATATGACTAATAAGTATGAAATTTCAACAGGATCTAAGGCATATATCATATACACCAGCCAGTTTAAGCTTCGTGGGCGGCGGACTGTAGGGAAGACCATGGGAACTCGTTAGTAATTGTATAATTTTTCACAGTGCCCCGATATCCTGTAGAAAGAATGAAACATCTCGAATTAAGTAGGAATACTACTCAAGGTACAAAAAGACTAGCTGATCATCTGAGAACAATGTGTTCAGGTACTAAACTAAGAGACACCAGCAAGTCTTTGAATAGTGATCGAGGAAAAGTCAAAGTGTTCTGTTTAGAGTTCGGCAAGACACTTATTTCAACACATATAGTACTGATTCTCTCTGAAAATACAAAAAAAACCGTGTTCATAGTTTAGAGTTCAAGGTTGTTAAGCTTGGTGTTTGTGCACTATCTCAACTCATCACGATGAAGCTTGAGAGCGCTTAGCTGAACAAATCTAAACCAAAGTCAATAAACTTGTCAATTTTATTGGGATAGGGATTATTTGTGTTAATCAGACTCAAAATCGAACGTTTGGGCAAAACACAGAGTCTAGCATTTCCTAAAAAGAAAATATTTGAACCAAAACCGGAAAAATTGAGATTTAAACGAGATTCATGTTTCTGCAGTAGTGAAGAACCAGGCCGATTAATTATAATCGATTTTTCAGTGCCTCATGACAAACAACATATTACGTAGACTCGCCCAAGCTCGCTCAAAAGTACAATCGAAGAATACCACAACCCTAACCAATTATCTATGCCATAGGCGCGAGCTGCTGATGCTTTTTCAGCTCTACTCAATTGTAAGATACCCCAAATTATATCACTGAAGTGCGAACAATATATGGGACACTCCGTGTGGTAAGCGATCGTTCCGATTGTTTGATGCTTGTGGAAACTCTTTGTTCATTTATGAGGTGAAGAACTAAATATCCATCGTAGATAATGTAGGGCGATTGATACTTTGACCCACTGCTATCGTCATCGTGGACTGCTACTTACAACACCCACAAGTGTGAATATGGTGCAGTGTATAGACTGCCTAAAAGAAGATTGTCGTCAAGGACGACTCCATGTGCACGATTTCTTCCATACTAAATCGTACGAAATTACATAGTACTTTATGGCACTTATGGGCAAGGTGCTAAGGCAGCCAAAGACTTGAGGTGACTTTTCGAAAACCGTTGCAACTTCGCAAGAAATGGCATGTGCTTGCCACCGTGCAGTACGACATTCCCATATATGGCAATAAACACAACCCCTGCGCGACATCAAACGCATACGCGCATACGCTTTGCCGGGGCAACGCGTTAATTTAAACAAGTGCTCACAACCAGGTCCCAGGTCGTACATTGCCAAAAAGTAAACAAAGTCAAATCTAAAATGAATGTTGATCTTTCCAGTACATTTTTTGAATCTATAAAATTATCTCATTTCCTTATAGCGTCTCGCTGGCGGTTAATTTCACATTTCACATTTTGCTGATATTTGTGTTTTAATAGGTTCTATCCTTTGTTATTCGGAATCATATCAGTTTCAATAACCTGGCTCTGGCTTTGGCTTTCAATCGAATTCAAGACTCATCATTTGAGATCTCAATTAAATTTCGTGTTTTAAATCGTCAAATTCTCATTCTTAGACGGCTTTGACGCTTATTTTAAAATTCATTTTATTTCAACAGGTTATCCTTTCTTGTCTTGTTGTTGCTCATTCATCATTTAGACTTTCAATTTCGAATTGATTCATTTTGTTTTCGATAACTTGTTCAAATTCAGACATTTTTGCAATATAGATAGCTATACCATTTCATTTATCGCTTGGTCAATTTTTTGTATCATTAAATAAGTTTCAGGATTAACTTATTAGGGAGAATTTTAATTTGAATCATTTAAATTCCAAAACTTTAGTCTTATTTTATTTTTCTTTAAAAAAGTTAAAAAGAGAAATATTAAAAGAATTAATTTAAAGAACCCAGCCCAGTCTTTTCTGTTTAATTATTTGATCAAAATTTGGGTCACTTTTGATTGGTTTTGATTTATCTTTCATCAGAACCATAATCATTATCATCATTCAAGATTTTTATCTCATCCACGTTGAATAATCTCATTTCGAAAATCACCAAAACAAAAATTTATCGAATTGGCAGAATCGTGAAATGTCTTCATCTGATCCAAGAGTGATCAATCCAAAAATATCAAAACGAATTCACCGAGAGGTTAGGTTTGGATCTTATATCCTAGGTTCTACCTTGGGTGAAGGTGAATTTGGTAAAGTAAAGCTAGGTTGGAGGAAAGATGGCAAACAACCATCTCAGGTTGCAATTAAATTGATTAAAAGAGAAAATATTGCCAAAAACTCGGAGAGTGAGATCAAAATTCATAGAGAAATCAACTCTTTGAAACTTTTAAATCACCCTAACATTGTTAAATTGGTAGAAGTTATGAAATCTGGGAAGTATATTGGTATTGTATTAGAATATGCTTCCGGAGGTGAGTTGTTCGATTATATTTATCATCATAAATACTTGAAGGAGGACGTAGCAAAAAGACTATTTGCTCAACTTGTGTCTGGTATTGATTACATGCATTCAAAAGGTTTAGTTCATAGAGATTTGAAACTAGAAAATTTACTTTTGGATAAGCATAAAAATATAATCATATCGGATTTTGGGTTCGTTAATCTGTTCAACAAAGACAAGCACGATTACATGAAAACTTCTTGCGGATCTCCTTGTTATGCTGCTCCTGAATTAGTTTTAACTCAAACTCCCTATGAAGGTAAAAAGGTCGATATTTGGTCCCTTGGTATTATATTGTACGCAATGTTATCTGGTTATTTGCCATTCGACGATGATCCAGAAAATGAAGATGGTAATGATATTGTCAAGCTATATCACTATATATGTAAGACCCCTTTGACATTTCCGGAATACGTTTCTCCTTTAGCCAGAGACTTATTGAGAAAGATTATAGTTCCAGATCCAAGAAGAAGAATTTCAATCAACGATATCAGATCTCACCCATGGTTGACCCAATATGTCAATTTGTTGTCAATCAGACAACCTGAATGGGATCAAATTCATAAGGAAAGTAAAGATTCTACTCAATTAATTAACACATACACCAATAACCAACACGCTAAAAGATTTTCGATGGTCAATGAGAATACTAATTCCGATGCTTTAATGATGATGTCAAAACCAACCAATAGTAATATCAGATCTTACTCAACAACAAATGTCGTTGGCAATAGCCAACTTTACTCAAATCCTTCGGCTCCAGCTACAACTTCGTCATTGGCCAATGCCATAGTTTTACCTACAAACAATGATGAAAACAATGTTAATACTACCATAAATCAAAATCAATCACCAGTCAGAGTGAATTCAAAGAACCAGAATTATCGCCAACATACTAAATCTGCATCGATGTCGAACTCATATTCTTCTGCTAGCTTAGCCTTGAAGGCAATGGTCAATGATGACACTAATTACAACTACAATAATAACGTGCACTCGAAAAGAAACTCCGTTATTTCGATTGATTCCTCATCTCCAACCCAAATTTCTTTACCAAAATTCCCACAACAGCAACAACAAAACGTATCTCAAAGTCAATATTTACCAAGGGCTGGTACCTATGTTGGTACTGGAATATCTACAATTTCTGAAAGCCCTAACAAACCATCATCATCAACACAAGAGAGGAGTATGTTACCTCCTTCTAAAGAGTCCAATAAATTACCTTCTCATAAGAAACCAAGACCCACATCATATCACCCATCGTCAATATCTACTTCATTAACAAATTCAGGCGCGATTTTGGACTATTTGAAAATGCCTTCACCTATAACCATGCCAATTCAGCAATTTCCGCCTAATACATCCACCTCTCCGATTAAAAACAATTATTTGACTGATTTCAATTCAGCTCAAGGTGGCAGTTTTGGAAACTCCAATAGCCAATTGAATTTGAGACGTGATTCTGCGGTGACTCCTATCACTGTCAGTGGATTACTCGCAAATGATGAAATCAAAAACAGTACTGCTATAAGTTATTTAGAAGATAGAATTGAATCGATGGAAATTCAAGAACAAAATAAGCAAGAACAACAAAATAGATCATACAATGAAACTTTGATCGATTCTCAAAAAAGAAAAATATCGGACAATTTGTCTGATAATACAATAACATCTCGTAATGATCAAAACTCTTCAATTAATTCACACCATAAACAAATCCAGAAGAGTCCAACTTCTCAAGAAATTTTGAATATTTTGAAAAACAAAGAATTGAAGGAAAGAGAATTGAGAGAGAAAGAGAGAGAGAACAAGAAGAAAAACAGATTCAGTTTATTGTCATTTTATAGTTATTCTTCAGAAAAACCTTCACCACATCAGAGATCTCAATCGTTATCTATTCAACACCCTCCTTCTTCTTCATCATCCTCAAATTCAAGAAAAATTTTGGAGCCTTCGAATGAGATCAATATCATCAAAAATAATTTATTGAAAGATCAAAAAAGGGTTCACTCTGTCGCTTCAACTCAGACCGCTGGTTCGAGGAAAACAACAAGTTCAAGCAAAGAAGCTTCTGCAGCTCGTAAAGTAATGGATTTTTTCAAAAGAAGAAGTATGCGTGTCAACTAATTAAATTCTTTTGCATTATAATCAATCAATCAATCAATCAATCAATCAATCAATCAATACTTTAGTTTAACATTTTGTCCGTTTATCTGCTGTTTAATTGTTTTATCTTACAACACGAAATTTGAGAAATGATGCAAAAATAAAAAAGTTTTTTTTCTAAAAATTACCTGTTTATTTTTTATCTTGTTCGCCTAGCCTATAACATTGTTTCATGATTTTATTCAACCTTATACCTCACTTATATACCTTATTTATTTGTGTTTTCCTCTAACTTTTATATACATATATATTTGAGATACAGTTTATTTTTTTCTCTCTCTTCATATCCATTAATCATCTTTCGTTTAGTATTTTGGGGACTGTATTTGTATATCTATTAATAATTAATTATGTGTTTTAATTGTCTTTCTGGATGATTTTGTAGAGTTTATTGTTATACTCGCTTATTATTTGACAATGCGATAGTTTCGAATCAATTTACTACAAAAACATAATCAGTTTGAGAATAATCTCTTTCTTTTATATCATTAATCATCAAATTATAATTAATCTTAACCCATTATGTACATATTAATGAATGGAATTAATTTGAATATTTTTCTCTTTGACAGATATATACAAGTTGAACATTTTTGAAGTAAGGTAGTGATAAAAAATCAAATGGAAAATCAAAATTTGCAAAATTCAGGTCAATTCAACAACTTAGTTTTCAATGTCCTTAACAACACCAACTTTAGCAGCTCTTAAAACTCTACTGTTTAAACTATAGCCAGGTTGTTGGACGTGGAAAATAGTACCTGGTTCTTTGTCTGGCTGAGGAACTTCAAAGGTAGCTTCATGTAAGTTTGGATCAAATTTTTCACCAATTGGGTCAATTTTGAGGATACCGTGCTTACTTAATGTCTTTTCAAAAACGTCTCTGGTCATTTTGACACCTTCATATAAAATTTCAACTTCTTTGTTGGATTTCAAAGTGTCTTCCTTAACAGCGTTCAAAGCATGACCAAAGTTGTCAACAGACTCCAATAAGTCTTTGGCGAACTTTTGCAAAGCAAAGTCTTTAGCCTTTTGGATTTCACGCTTTGTGGTCTCTTGCAAGTTACGGAAATCTGCGATTGATCTCACATAACGATCCTTCATTTCTGCTAAATCTTTGTCTTTTGTAAGATATTTCTCCTCTAATTCTTTGTATTTGGCTTCTTCTGGAGACAAATTTTCTTCTGGCTTAGCTTCATCTTTGGCATTTTCTTTGTCAGCCTCTTTTGCTTGTTCAGAGTAGAAACGCTGGGACTTCAACTGAACTAATGATGGTTTGGTCAATCTGAAGTTTGGAGCAACTCTAACTGGTTGAGCACGCACAGCACCATTTCTAACTAAACTAAATAACGACCTTTGCATTTTGTAATATGTATATGTATCGACTGTTCTAACAATATATGCTCTTCTTCCTGATAGCTTCAGTAAGTATATTGATTTTCTTTTGAGTGAGGAAAACCAATCATTCAAGTCATAGAAACTGACCGAATTCGTTGAAAAAAAATGATGAAATCTCGAAATGGGTTTCGCACACTATCGAACATACGGTGCTCATAGTACCGTCGTTTGATGCTGAAGTACTACAGATTCGTGTGATTTTAATCATAAAGAGCTGGGAATTTTGATGAAAGGTATTGTTATATTTAGCCCAATATACTGAAGTTGAGGTTGACCAGTTTTCTCTTCCCAAACACGGTTTTTAGTGGTGTAGATGTCTTCTTCTAGACAGGCCAATAGAGAGGCCGTCTACGAGAACTGGCTGCTTTCTTCCCAACCCCCCGCGGTGCGTGAATTGGGTGATGCTGTTCGTCCTATTCATGGAATTGCTACCAGAAGCTTTTCGCTTCCAGGTGAGAGAAGAGCTCACACCTCGTTCTCTCTTCTATGGTCTCAACCCATCCAGCGTTGAGATCGAATTCCGGTCCATCGCTCCTCTTACAATTTTGCACACATCTTTCACGCAGACCAACAGTTTTTCTCGCTATCGAAGTTCCAGGCAACTGTCTAGATTCAAGTACAGAGACAAGAGTCATTGGGCTTTGCTGTCCAGTTTGGCTACCTCGTCAGTGTAAAAAGGAAAGAGGATACTGGTGTTTTTATCCTCGGGAGCTGTATCGACCGAAGTTCGAAGCTCAATAATAGAAAGCTATTGAATGCGCCCATTCATGTGGCTAAAGATTATTATGTGGCGGTGCTTGTATCGAAATGTGTGTTCATAAATCAATTTCTAAAATCAAAAAGTCGATAATCAAGAAAGTCGAACATCAAAACAAGATTTTGCAGTTCAAACTTGAGATGGTTGTGCTCTGGTATATTTGACGCTGAGAACAAAAACAACCACAGACTGTTATATATCAATACCAATGATAGCTACAATATGACAGGCAAACATGAAAGTACCAAATTGATACTTACCGCAACCATATCTCCAACCAAAGTTTCATTATTGGCGCTAATAGCCGCCTACTGTTCGGGGTTGTTACCTTCATCTTGGTTACCGCCAATTTTATCAGTTTTGGTTAAATTCATTGAAAACGATGACCTATTTGATTACAACGAGCAAAGAGTTATTATACCGCTGTTGGGTGATTTGATCTTCAACTTAAAAGACTCCATTGTGAAAACAGTATCTGATTCACCAGCGCGTGAGAAAACTGCCGCTCAAAGCGATGCTAACAAAATCGAGTCGAGATTACTCAATGCTTTGTGGTCCATCCAGTCAGTTGAAGACTTGAACAATTTTGTCATAAGAGCCAAGTCATTGATAGTTGAAAACTCCAAATCCGCAAAAGAATTGCTATCCAAGGTGGATGAGGAGTCCATTCCCAAAAAACTATTAACGAAGCGGTCTTTTTTGGGAAGTTTCGTCAATAACTTGATAATAAGCTTTGAGGTGATCGAGTTCGAAAACCTTCTTTCATTTTTCAAAAGCTTTCAACAATACAGAGAAGAGTCGAGAGATGACTTCTTGAGAATGGGTGGCGTAATTGAACAAAATGTTGATGAGGAGAATGATTTGAGTGCGATCAAAAAACTAGCTGAGTCAATCACAAGATATGTCACATTCGAGGAAAAGTCGGACAACTTACTTGTGGTGCCAAGGGAAGATTTGGAATATCTATTGAAAAGACAGATACATCTACTTGAAGCATACGGCACTTCAACCCCAAAGAAATTGCTGCAAATTCTTAAACTAATGTCCGTTGGTCCATCTTCCGCTAATATGCAGTCAAATTACTATCTCTCCAATTATTACTTGAAATACTTGGAGTTCTTGAAAGATTCTGACTATGAAGGTGCATTCCAGGCTCTACATCAATATTTCGATTATATGGTTTCGAGTAACAGTAAAATTTTTTACCATTATGCGTTGTTGTCCTTATCCACATTACACGCTCACTTTGGGAATGATAAAGAATCATTGAGAGCTATAGAAGAAGCCATATCAGTAGCTAGAGAAAACAAAGATAACAGCTGCTTGAATTATTTACTTACCTGGCTTTTCAATTTCTTGCAAAACAGACCTGAGTTATGGGTTGAACAAAATTTTTACAACAACAATAATAGTGAGCAGCTATTACTATTCTTGATCAAAAAATCTAAAGACACCTCTCTCAGTTTGTACTCTATGAGTTTTCAGTTTGAGATCATTCAAAATATGAATAATGGAGGACCAATATCTCAGGTTTTTGAATCTCTTATAAAGGCAAGTTATGTTGCAATCAATGATAACTACACAACTTTCATAAAAAATTGTGAATTACAATCAAGTTTATGGAACAAAGTTGGGTTTACGGAGTTGAGTGATGTCTATTGTGAGATTGCCCTCGATGCCTGCAAAGAAAACAAGAATATGTCTGATGAACTAGCAGTAGTCATAAGAAAATCTTACTTGGACTATGGTAAAGGTAATATCGACACAGCATTGGAAACTTTAGAGAATATCAAAAAATTAGTCAAAAAGGATGACACCTTGTTCAAGTCATGGGAGTCCCGAAGATTACTACTTTTGATCAAAACTAGTTTAAATAAAAATCGATTACAATTCGCATGGAATTTAATTGAGAAATTGAAAACGCAAAATATTATCGAGTTGGATTTACAGTATGAAATATTGGTATTAGAAATTGAATATCATATACTAATCCATAATAATTTCAAAGCATTCCAATTAGCCAACAACCAATTGATCAAGTTAAATAAGACCCAAAATCAAGTAAACAAATACTGGGTTGTGAAATTTAACCTTCTCATTTGTGAAATCTATTGTTCGTCGAATGTTCCCTCCAGATGCGTTTCTATAATCTTGAAGCAAATTAACAAATCTGTCAAATTGGGGTACGTCAGTCTTTTGATTGAATGTACCATCATTTTGGTTCAAATATTGCTAATTCTCAAAAATTATGATGACTGTTCCAAGTTACTCGACAGCCTTATGCCCATAATATTAACATCAAATAACATCGAAATTAAGGCAAAGATCTATAAAATTTTATCGCAGATAAATTTGGAAACTTTCAACTCAAAACATTATAAATCATTGAGTAGCAAGATTTTGAATTATTTGGAGATCAGCATTAATGGCTTCAAAAAAATTTCTAACTTCAAGGAGATGAGAAGTTGTTTCCAAATTCAATTGAAATTATCTGAGTTAATTAAAAGCAATGAATTATACAGTCATGCTAATGATGCTATATCGAAAATTGATAAAAGAATTAGGGAGGAGTCTGGTTATGGTATGATTTGAAAATGATCTGTATTATAAATCTATAATGTTTTACCGTATATATTGTAGGACATTAAGTGTGTCTAGCTCATGAGAAAAGGTAGTATATTTTATGTGAAAGATTCGATCTATAATTTTGTAGACTCTCTAACGTAAACCAAACCTTCTTGAATGATTGTTGCGATCAATATTTCTTTTCTGTTAAATAATTCACCTCTTAAAATTACTCTGTTATTGGCGAACACACTAGCTGAGATTTTGAAAAGCATATACTCATTGCAGTCAACGTCCTCATCATGAAAATATATAGAATGATCCAACGAAACATTCCAAAGTTTACGTATGCTGACCCTCAATATTCTTGACAAAGTAACCAAAAAAAATGAGTCCGAAATTCCTGCTAATATCAAATACTGATACCTTTTGTCGGCTAGTTTGTCAGTAGCTTTGACAAAATAATACTGTGTTCTGTTCGCAGGGTTTGTATTCAATTCGTCGGGACATAATTTATAGTTCAGGTAGCCCCTAGGAAACCTGTATGACAATAACCCATCAAACAATAATAATTCTGGAATTTTATTTACGCTTTTAAAGGACTCAAACTTTGTGGTGTTATAAGCCGAAGGTAAATCAGATTGGAAATTGTATTTTGATTCGCTCTCATTTGAGTTCTTTAAGGAATTGTTTTTCGTAAATGAGATCATCATTTGGAATCTTAGCTCATCTTCCTGATAAATCGACACCGTTCTTTTGGCAAAGTTTCTGGTAGTAGAGACCTTGTCTACCTTATAGGTATTTTTCAACTTATCGTCACCAGGCAATATGAAGTAACAATGAACAGAGTGCACCTTGAATTCTGAGGATACTGTCTCGAAGGCCGCTAACATTGCCTGTGCAATAAGGTACCCCCCGAAAACACCTCTTGCATTTGGATCGGGTTTGGATAGTGAATTGTTTGCTAAGAAGGTTGATTGGGTATCTGATTCTGATACTTTGCGTATAGACAAATAGCGCTCTAATAATCCCATGGTATCTGCTTTCTCATGTATTTGGTGGATGTTCGAACGAAAGGTGGATACGCTATGTGTGCCTCAAATATTAGTGGTTCCGTTTTTTTGAAGTACGAATTAACGATTTAAATACTGTTAATAATTACGATCGTTTGTCCGAGGTCCTACTTTTCTCACTATGAAGCGTAAATAAGATCACTTACCTCCAAAACCATGAAGCTGCAAGAGGGGAACGTTTTTTTTTGATATCAAAAGGACCCGAGAACGGTCCGAGGCACAAATGGGGATTACTCTGGACTCTTCAACAAAACAATCCATCATAATAGGATAAAGTTGGCACAATGCGAAGTTGAAGAGGCTTCTCTACTTTTAAATCATGCCAAAACAACACTTCCGGTTATGGTCATAGTTTGCCAATCTCTTGGAAATTGGAGATGAAACTCAGGCTGAAAAAGGATGCTCCATTAGGCCAGAAAATTTCAAGAGGCATGTGATCTCAATGAAGGGGTGTGTTCTTACCAAATGTGATGAGACGGACGAGACGGACGAGACGGACGACTTTTTTTTGATCCTCAAACGAATATATCATAGCAAAAGTACAAGTGTTTGCTATTGCAATCAGCACCAAAAACCGCTACCCGAGACATTGGAAAGATGAGATAAGTGCAATTGCCATGAAAATTCTGAAACTAGATGAGCTGGTTATATGTCTTCTACGTTCACACTCAACGATAGTGTCACTTTCTGTGATCGTCAAGGAATTAATTCATAACAGTATAGACGCCCGGTCAACTACCATAAAGTTGTACATAGACTTCAGGCAGTTGAGTATCAAGGTCTCTGATAATGGATGTGGAATTAGTCCCAGCGAACTTGCCTCTGTTGGGAAGCGAAACTATACCTCCAAGCTACTCAATCCAGAAGACTTCGAAGATTTGGGTACTTACGGGTTCAGAGGCGAGTCGCTATATCTGATATCAAAGAGTGCGAGGTTGTCGATTGTCTCCAAAACCAGAAATTATAACAGTTCTTTCATCAAGGTTTTCTCTGAACTCGATGGGAGTGTCAAGCATTCCGACTTGGTCTCTGGTGCTGAGCCGATGGCTTATTCAAGTGGTACAGACGTTATCGTTGATAGTATTTTCTATAGTTTCCCCGTGAGAAGGCTCCTTACCTTGAGGACGTCCAAATATAAGCTTATCGAGGAAATAAGATCGATAGTGCTATATATTTCAGTGCTGCATCCAGCAGTGTCAATCCAACTTTTTCAAATTGAGGAAATGCTGCAAGATCGTCAAGTTATTTTTTCTACAGGAAACAATCTTGTCAGGATCGATACCTATGAAAGCTATAGCAAAATCTTGAATTCCATTTATGGAATCAACTTGTTCACGAACTATGAAAAATTGCAAACAACTTTTGAGTCAATCACGTTGAAAGGGATCATTTCCAAGAAACCAATTGAGTCCAAAAATTATCAATTCATGGTTGTGAATAACAGGCCTTTTGTGGATTCTAGCTTCCAATCAATGATAAACAAGCTCTTCCAGTCAGCTGAATTTGGTTCTGATGAACTTTTGCAACCATCCTTCAATGCAAGTGTCCAGCTATCTCCCCAAAAGTACAAGTCCCCGACCAAAGTGAAAGCCATTAGTAAAGCTTTCCCTAAGTTTCCTGTTTTCATTTTGTACATAGAATGCCCTTGTAATGTGCATGATGTGACGGGTGAACTCATCTATATCACAGAATACGCCGACTTGATAAAAAATATCATATTCAATACCGTTAAGGCATTTTTGAAAGTAGAGGGATACTTTGTAAGGGATATTGAAAAATGTAATTTAGGAGCGGCATCTGACTCGGCACCGAAGCTCATATCACATCTGAAAACTAAAATAACTAGGAAGGATAGGAATCTTGAAATAGCTCCTGCTACCTCCTTTGAGAGTAGCTCTGTTCTGGTTAAAGAGTTGATAGGAAACTTAAGCTGCGGAAATGACTCTCATGAAACATTGCAGGTCAACAACCCCAAAGTATCTGAATTTTTGAACAACATATCCCAGTACAAAATTTCAAGCTCTGAGTTGAAAAGATGTCAAGTTATAAATCAAGTAGACACTAAATTCATTTTGGTAAAAATGAATCTACAGAAATCTAAAACCTGCTTGCACCATTCTAATATTTTGATCGTGGACCAACATGCATGCGATGAGAGAATTAACATTGAATCATATTTGAAGGAGTTCATATTAGGTTGTTTCGATCATGCTGTGGAAATGAGCGTCCCATTGAACGAAAGACTGATCCAATTCGATGTTAGTTTTAACGAAAAAGATCTCTTCGCTACCTATGAACTGAATCTCAATTTATGGGGTATAAAATTCACGCTTCAAAATGACAACTCCATTATAATCACTCATCTTCCGAAAATAGTTATAGATAAATCCGCGAAAAATAGAGGGTTTCTCAAAGACTCCCTAATACAGTATCTCGACGACTTGAACTGCAAAAGAATATCTCCTTTCATTCCTGTATGCTTTCGTCTGAAAGATTGGTTTGAAATGACCTTAAAATTACCCAAACTAATCATAGATATTTTGAACTCAAAAGCTTGCCGCTCTTCAGTAATGTTCGGTGAGTTTTTGTCGAGGGAAACGTGCAAGGAAATGATCTCGAAGTTGGGATCATGTAAACTACCTTTTCAGTGTGCACATGGAAGGCCTTCCATTATACCACTTGTTGATTTGAGTGATTTCGATGCTCGTCTGTCGTTATATACTTCCTGACAGTGTGTTCAAGTCATACTAAGCCCGATCACTAGGGTTATTTGGCACTACAATTTACAGCAAGGTTAGTGAATACAAAAGTTTAACTTTTGAATCGTATTCATTCGTAAGTATTATCAGTGTGTATGGCATAACTAAAATGGCGTTTAGTTGGCGTTAGTAGATCAGGAGCTAATTGTGGAGCGACTAATGAGATGTGATGAGGTATACTGAATGTTGGAGAAATGGCGGTTTCATTTCCGAGTTTGTCGGCTTATCGGGGCTTTCGTAATTACATTCAAGCGCGACGCGTCAATGGCCGAGCAACAATGGCTGCAAACCCTATATGAAAGTCTTCGAGTCTTGAAATAGCAGACGTATTTATTTTTGATTACCCATCGGTGATCATTTGAGGTGGAACTCGGGGACAAAGTAATAATATTTGATTATTTATATCATTCTCACGATGAAATTTATACCAATTGTAAATTCATACGTCTGTATTACTCTCATTCACCAACTGAACTGGGCATTCATCTCCTTGTAATTTGAGATAAAAGGTGTTCAAATTCTTCCTGATTTACTTCCCTTCTTTTTTAAAAGTATTTCCTGAGGAAATTGAAAAGTTTGAAATGAGGTTATCAAAACTAGTGGTGGTTTCTGCTGTTGCTGGTTTGGTAGCAGCAAGGCGTGAATCATTGGCTGACACATATATTCCATATCCTGTTCCATGCCCGGCCAACAAATCTTTAATAAGAGAAGCTTCAGATATATCAAAGGAGGAGCAAGACTGGGTTAGTAGCAGACATACTCAAACAGATGAAGCGCTACTTGAGTTCTTGGAGCGAGCAAATTTGACGGATTTCGAAGCTCAGCAATTCATTGAAAACGATACTTACGACTCCATACATATAGGCTTGGCTTTCTCCGGAGGAGGATATAGAGCTATGCTATGCGGGGCAGGTCAATTATCTGCTTTGGATAGCCGTGTCAATGGATCAAATGAGCACGGTCTAGGAGGTTTGTTTCAAGCAAGCACTTATTTGACTGGATTATCTGGGGGAAGTTGGCTAGTCGGCTCGTTGGCTTTAAATAACTACCCCTCGGTTGATGAAATTGTTCAGCAAAATGATTTATGGAACTTGGAAAATTCTCTCTTGCTACCATTTGGTGAGTTAAAGTTGTTACAAGATATAGTGTATTGGTTTGAAATAATCAGTCAGGTCCAAGACAAATATAACGCTGGATACAATACGTCAATTGTTGATTATTGGGCAAGAGCATTATCATCCAAGTTTTTCAGAAATGGTAGTACAGGGCTCCAAGAAACATGGTCAGGAATAAGAGATTTACCCTTTTTTTCTGATCATTCATTACCCTTTCCCATAATCGTTGCTGACGGAAGGTACCCCGGAAGTAAAATCATCAATGAAAACTCTACTGTGTTTGAAATAAATCCATTTGAAATCGGTTCTTGGGATCCAGCATTATACTCATTTTTTGATGTAAAATACTTGGGATCCAATCTCACAGATGGAAAGCCTTACGGCAATTACTGTGTGAATGGTTATGATAACGCAGGTTTGATGATGGGTACTTCCTCCTCTATATTCAATGCAGTCAATGTCTCCTCCATTTCGGGCTTATCTACTACTTTTCAATTGGCAATCACTGAAATTTTGAGTCAATTGGAACTTACGGATACTGATATTGCGTTGTATGAGCCAAACCCATTCTATCAGACCTCTTATGGTACTGGTAATCAATCGATCAGCAAATCAGAAACTTTATATCTAGTAGATGGTGGTGAGGATGGACAAGGTATTCCATATGCTCCATTGATTCAACCAGAAAGGGAAGTGGATATAATATTCTCCTTTGATAATGATGGAGATACAGAGAATTGGCCAAACGGTGCTGCAGTCATATCGACTTACGAAAGAGAGATGTTTGGAGAACAACGGAATACTTCAGCTTTCCCAATAGTTCCTGATACAACTGCTGAGTTTGAGGCTTTGAACCTTACCGCAAGACCTGTATTTTTTGGCTGTTATGATGATCAATTGCCAAAAAGTGGCAGCTTACCACCAATTGTTGTTTACACTGCAAATAGACCATTTTCATACATGTCTAACACTTCAACTTTCATGTTGAACTATTCGGAAACTGAAAGAAACAGTATGTTTCAAAATGGGTTTGAAGTTGCTTCGCGCTACAATTTGACTTTGGATTCTGAATACAATGCCTGTGTTGGTTGTGCTATAATAAAAAGACAAAGTGATAGAATGGGTATTCCACAGACTGAGCAATGTAAAAACTGCTTTGAAAGATACTGTTGGGATGGTAAGGCCAGTCACCAAGCTGCTGGATCTAATTACACTTGGAACGGCTTAACAAATAGCAGTTCCCCTTTGCCTGCGTTCAGACTGAACAAAAGTAGCAGTTTGAAAGGACCACATGTCAAAATAAACGTTTATTAACGGAAGTTAATCATGAATTTTTCGTTTAATTTATAATTAGCTAAATCAAAGAAGTCATCTGAAAACGCCTTGTAACGTCTTGTAAAATACAAAATCAATTGACTGCAAATAATCAACATACTACACTCATGTAACCTACAAATTACTCTGCAACCTCGTTATATGGGTTAGCAGCACTGTTAGCAGGACATCACTCTAGCGGCGATATTTGTCTCCTGGCTCATGGTCTTCCAACGCAACATAATACCAGAGTAGTGCAATTTAGAAGGGCAACGGCAACTAATCAGAAATGTTCACCTCATCGTGACTTGTTTGAAGTTAACATGAGCCATTGGGTGGAGTCTAGTCAATTTAGGGATGGCGAACACGATTAGGCTGTAATCTTATTTCACGTCGCTAACGTTTACCATATGAAACGTTCAGCTAAAATGCTTGCTTTAGACGCTCTTGGAAAGCCTTTCCAGGTTGTTAGCCTGAAATTTCAACCTATAATATGCGCTGATATCAATCAGTCACCAGTTAGAAGTGACTGAAAAGTCTTCACGGTAGAACCAATCAAAGACCTGGACCGGTTCAGTATTTGCAATGCTACATCAATATTATTTGAGTTGTCATTGCAAGTCAACTTGGATGAAGCTCGTGTTCCTTTCAATTGATGTCTGAAAATGACAAAGGATGCGATTGCTCTACCTTCGCAAGAGAGACAGAATGATTAAACACATGAAGAATTACTTTTCAGTTTTCAGGATCGTTGAGGCACGGAAGCCGTGTTGCTAGGGTGCTCGATAAAAACGGGATGGCTTTTCGTACGCCATCTAGCTACAAGAAAAGGTCAATCACGAAGCAACGCTCGAGACCCGTTCGCATCGGCTAATTCATAACTCCTTCTCCAACGTCGTCACTTGGCTGGATATGCTGGTCCTCCGCTCTGATCACTTTTCATTTTCATTTCGTGCCATCTGAAGTATGGCAGAATCTATCAAACTTTCATATTTTGCACGACAACAGCGGAAGAAGCTGCGTATACGTGGTGAATAGTAGATGGCCAGCATCCGTGTCGGATCCTTCTAACCTTCACTTGTTTTTGTGTATTCCTCCAATGAAGAAAACGACTAGTCTTATATGGCCTACTGTATGTAGCCCCTGTTTACAGTCATATTTCTACGTTGCTATTTTTAGTGGAAAATTATGCCAAACACCAGCTCGCACTCTGAAAAAGTATGGCGTCATACTGAAATAGGTGTGATTCGGTCCCACCCCGGTCTATTGATCATAATACGGAAATTATTTTCGACACCCTCGAATCAACATCTCTGGGGCCGGATTTAGTTGTCGAGGTGTTACCGGTAGTCTAGCTCCAAGTACCATTATATGAAAAATCCCCTTCTTATAGTTTACGAAGTCTCCTTAGCTCGCACTATCAAGAACGATTAACTGGAGTCTAAAGAGACAAGAAGCTTCGGTTTCATGTGCGACAGTTAAGAGGAAATAATAAAAAGAAAAAGCCAAATCTCACATAGAAATGCGTTGATAAGCCTGGCAAATATAACGCGAAGTCAGTAAATGTTGATACTGACCAATACGAGACATTTGTCTTTGTTCGGAACTGGGCATGCAAATTCCAGCGCACCGTAGTAACTCTACACGTCAAGATATTATAGCGATAAAAAGAAAATACTTATAAACTAACGTGAAGCCACCTAGAAATCTCCTCCAGAGCTATACAACCACTTTTTTCGTTTTTTCAGCTTCTCGAGCCAATCGCTTTGTCTAAAATCAAGAAGTAAAATGTGGTTCTCTTTGGCTGCTTCCACCGCAGTGGGCCTCTTTTTGGCAGAATCTGTCTCCGCCTCTGCCTCTGCTGTTAAAATAGATTTCAAGATAAAGAAAGGTGAACCTCAACTCAGGGAATTGTATTTCCAACATCCTTCGCTCGTGAAAAGAGACTCTGATTCTCCCGTGGAAATAGCCTTGCCCAATGAGGAGTCCTACTATTTGGCCAACATCACTCTCGGTTCTCCAGGTCAACCCATTGGAGTTTTGATTGACACTGGTTCGTCTGATTTATGGGTCCAAAGCTCTCAAAATCCATACTGTGCTAAGAGTGCAAAGCGTGAAATTTCACCAAAAAAAGTTGCTAAAGACAACTCAATCGATTATTCTTCGGAAACTTTGGCTCCCTACGTTTGGTCTATCACCGAAAGTGCCACTCCTACGGAGACTGATCCTGCCTCTTTCGTCACTGAAATAGACACTGCAACCATCTCTGCTACTCAAGAATGTAGTGTTTTGGGGATCTACAATCCTGATAAATCTGATTCATATCACAACAATGACACTGAATTTTTCATTCAATACGGTGATTTGACTTTTGCTTATGGTACCTGGGGTTATGACGACTTTTCGATAGGTAACTATTCCGTGAAGAATTTATCTTTTGGTTTGGCAAACATGTCCAATTCAACACAGGGTGTTTTGGGTATTGGCTACACTGCTCTTGAATCTTCTGAGAATTTGTATTTAAACTTGCCAGCAAAAATGGCAGCTGATGGATTGATTTCGAAAAACCTTTACTCATTATACTTGAATAACCATGACGAAACTGGTTCAATCTTGTTTGGTGCTGTCGATCACTCAAAATATACTGGTACCTTGTCAACTTTGCCAACAATTAACCAATATGCGGGCAGTGGTTACACAAAACCTGTTGAATTACGTATAACTTTATCTGGTGGTACAGTAAACGGCAAAACTGTCGTTAATGATAAGTATGCTGTCTTATTAGATTCAGGTACTACTTATACCAATGTTCCTACTGAGTTATTTGTTTCAGTTAATGAAGCTATGGGTGCAAAGTTAGACGAAAACTTAGGTGCTTATATAACTCAATGTTCAAAATCTGACTTCAACGTCACATGGAATTTCAGTGGTGCTAACATCACTGTTCCTGCCAGAGAATACTTGACAGAATTGATTGATTCTAGCAACAATGTTGTCACTGACAAAAGCGGAGAACCACTTTGTGTTTCAACTATAATGCTGGGTGGTGATGCTAGTGATCCGATCTTTGGGGATGTTTTCTTAAGATCTGCTTACGTTGTCTTTGATTTGGATCTTGACCAGATCTCAATTGCTCAAGCTAACTACGATGGTGGTGCAGAAGATATTGAAATCGTTTCTTCAACTGTTCCTTCTGCCGTATCTGCTGCCGGTTATAGTGCCTCTTGGGTTGAAGAAATACTCACAACTGCCCAACTCAGTTACGAAACCGATACTTTCAACGTTGATAATGACATTTATGCTTTCCAATCAACTGTCCAATGGGACAGCGTTGGAGACTCTACTGCTGCCTCAACTACTTCTGCCAAATCTGGTTCTCATACTAGCGCATCAGCCTCTCATTCTGGTTCTTCTGGCTCTTCTGGCTCTAGTTCATTGGGATCCTCTTCCTCCTCCTCATCTTCTTCAGCATCTTCAAGTTCTGATTCTAAATCATCTTCCGGTTTCTCATTAAATTCTAACGGAAAAGTTTTCTGGAACACAATTTTAGGTTCAGTTGCTGCTTTAGGTTTAATTTTTGTTCTTTAGATGGTTCTATGTTATAGATTCAAATAAAAGTTTTTCTATGAAAAATTGAGACAAGACTTGTTGATCTGAGGATGTAAAATATAACAGAAATTATGGGTCGACTGTAGGATGTTTTTTCGACCAAAATCGTACATAGTCTTTATAGCGACAAATAGAGACAAAACAGCTGCCAAAATTTGAGTTTTCACTCATTTTCAGTTCCTGAGTCTATTGCAGTTTTCACTTTCCTTTTACATTTCTCATCTCACATTAACAAGCGATATTTCAGCCAAGCTGATTCATCAAAAAGCAAATGTATTCAAATAAAGTTTTTGGAGTGGAATTCTCAGCTTCAAATTCTGACAATTCCAAACGTCAAGCTTCTGGTGTTTTGAAATCCGTACTTTACTAAAAAGCTAGTAATTTGGTCAGAAATTGTATGATAGTAAATCCATCTAAGCACAGCAACCGGTCTCAAGATTTTTCATGTAAAATAGTGGATTATATAGGTACCAAACATTGATGACGAATAGCAGGTATCACCAAGAAAAATTATTTGATTATCCTGCATATAGTTGATTTTCAAACATTGCTCTGTATCAATAGAATCAAATGCAGAGTATTATTACTAAATAATTGGCGAAACGAGAAAGTTTATATTCAAAACGGCACAAGTTAAGTCAATTGAAGACATAATGAAGCGTAATCACTTGCTTTCCTAAATCAAACCCTCACAAGGTGGCCTCAAGACGGACCGACTACAATAAAGACGCACATTTTGAAGATCATTCAATTCGAAGAGCAACTGGGATCAGTGTTGAGCAGTCAGAAAAAGAAAGGTTTGAGTCAATAATATGACATGAGTATGAATGTAGCGATTTGTTGCTGTAGGCGTGTAATTGTAATATAGCCTTCGTCATTGCTAGTGCAAAGCTGAAAAAATAATTCATTTTATTTTATAACAAAATAAGGTGAATTTCTGCCTAAAAAGTAACACAACCTCACTATAAAAATTAGTCTTGTTACATACAGATCAAAACTCTGCTTTTTCAAGAGCTAAAACACATACAGTAGTTGCAGAAAACGTATCAATTTGCCTTCATCAACAAATCGACATCAGAAATGAGACTTGCGAAATGGGGTTCCTTCCTAATAATAAGCAGCATTTACTGTCCAAATTATGCAGAATCTTCAGCATCATCGAGTTCATTGAAAATTGATTTCCAGATCAAACATTATGGAACTCACTCAAAAGATGTCAATTTCAAGTATCCATCGATGATTAAAAGAGATGGTTCGGATACCACAACTGAGGAAATCATTCTACCAAATCAGTTGACTTTTTACATAGCAAATTTGACTATCGGGAATCCAGGTCAAGATGTTGCAGTTTTGATTGACACCGGCTCTTCTGATTTGTGGATTCAAGGCTCAAATAATCCATACTGTGAAAGGAGTTCGTCCAAAGGAGATGATACTGATGAGTCAGGTTCTCTGGCTACAACTAATCCCGATGAATTTGCTACTGAAATAGATACCTCAACTATATCTGCTACTCAAGACTGCGACTTGTTGGGAATATATAATCAGGATGATTCAAGCAGTTATCACAGTAATAATACTGATTTTGAGATAGAGTATGCCGATCTGACCTTTGCTTCAGGTACATGGGGTTCTGATCAAGTAAAATTTGGTAATTTTACAATAAAAAATATGTCTTTTGCGGTAGCGAATATGTCTAACTCGAGTGAAGGAGTTTTGGGGATTGGTTACCAAACTTTGGAATCTTCGGATCAGACTTACTTAAACTTGCCTGCGAAATTAGTTGCTGATGGTTCAATCAAAAAGAATAGTTACTCTTTATTTTTGAATCCCGAGGACCAAAGCGGCTCTATTCTATTTGGTGCTGTTGATCATTCTAAGTACACGGGCCCACTAAAGGTTCTACCAGTTCTCAGTACTAATGGCAGCCCCAAACCCTCAGAAATGTTAGTCACGTTGTCTAGTGTTCTGATCAAAGGAAAGAATATCTCCTCTGACAAGTATGCTACTTTACTAGATTCTGGAACAACATACTCAACGTTACCACATGACTTGTGCGATCTGGTCAATGCGGCATTAGGTGCTTCTTATGAAGAAAATATTGGTACTTACGTTACTCCTTGTGGTAATACCAATTGGAACATTTCGTGGGATTTCAGTGGTGCTACCATAGTTGTTCCAGGTAGTGAGTACCTAGCTGAATTGTTGACGGGAAAAGGAAAACCTGTCAAAGATGGCAGTGGAGAAAGTTTATGTGCCGTAACAATTTCCTACGGTAGCGAGAACCCTACCTTTGGTGACAACTTTTTAAGATCCGCTTATGTGGTCTACGATTTGGATTCTGATCAAATTGCTTTGGCTCAAGCAAACTCAAACAATTCAGATGAGGATATTGAAATCATCTCCTCAACTATCCCCTCAGCTGTTACTGCCGCTGGTTACAGTTCCTCTTGGTCCGGGGATGCCTCAGAAACAGAGACTAGATATCCTTCATCTGGGACTTACGATATCACAGAAACAGAATTGTCTTTTGGACAATCCCCTGTGTCGGGGTCATCTCTCCATACTACTTCGCAGTCTTCATCGTCACTGGGTGGAAAAACGTCTGGTATCAACTCGGTCATCAAATACCACGAATCTACCAATAATGAGAAGTGGGTGATCATGACCACTACTTCTTTATGTTGCTTATCGCTTGTCCTAATGCTTTGAAAGTTTTCAAATAGCAACCACTTTATATTTCAGATTTTCTGTAACTTTCTCGTTGCCTGTTGCTTGTATTGGCTCCATTGTAGAATGTACCTGCAATTCATTTTGCAGCCACTGCAAATTTGACGAAGCAAATCAAACCAACTCTTCAAACGTGAAAACTGAACGATTATCATTTAGCCTCCACAACACTGGCACCACCAAACATTGAGTGGTGAGGAGTAGAAGGTGATTAGCAAAAAGTTGAGATATTCTTTATATAATTCATATCTACTGACCTACTGCCATCACAAACACACAAGTAGAATCATCTTCACAGGTAGAAAAGCAATTCGGAAGTTTTCTTGAAGAAAAATTCCAATTCAGACAGTAAGAGATCAGCAAATGTCACCACATGAGTCACAATGATCAACATCAGCTAATATTTTAGCGATATAGGTCTTTTCTTATGGTATATAGTAATGGGCCACGTCTAGGGCTACAGCCCTAATCACATTAAAATATAGTCGAGTCACAAATTACCTAAATGGGAATTTTTAGTGTCGTTTTATGTGTCTCCTATTACTGAGAAGGTGTAAGGGTTATTGTGAAAAATTGGTTGCGATCCCTGGTACTATCACAAGGTGAAAATTTCAACAGTTGATATTAAATGAAAGTGTATAATGTACTATTTGATATCAATTAAGAATCAGATTAGTCAAAAATGGGTAAAAGGTATGTTTGAACTAGGTGTTCAGAAGAGATTGCAGAATTTTATATACCTGTTAGTGTTGTTTGATAATATTTGCAAATCCATGTTGCATCAATGAGATAATTTGATATTGAAAGAGAGGAAGAGCTCACCATAAAATGCCACTCTACTTTTTCATCCGCCAGAAACTTCATCATTCAAGACAGGCATATCAGGATGTTGGGTCTCATACCAGCATTCGCAGTGTCTGACTGTGTGTTTGTGATACTATCGACACCAAAGCAGAAGAAATAAAATCTTCTATGATTACAACATCGCAATAAAAAACGGAAGTACTAACAACTCTAGTCGTGGTTACAGATCTGGTACTCGTTACGCTTTTCAACGTGATTTCAAAAAGCATGGTACCATTGCTTTATCAACCTACTTGAAGATTTACAAGGTCGGTGATATTGTTGATATCAAAGCTAATGGTTCTATCCACAAAGGTATGCCACACAAGTACTACCACGGTAAAACTGGTATTGTTTACAACGTTACCAAATCATCCGTCGGTGTTATTGTTAACAAGATCGTTGGTCACAGATACATTGAGAAAAGAGTCAACTTGAGAGTTGAACATGTTAAACACTCTAAATGTCGTCAAGAATTTTTAACCAGAGTTAAAACTAACGCTGCTAAAAAAGCTGAAGCCAAAGCCAAAGGTGAACCAGTTAACTTAAAGAGACAACCAGCTAAACCAAGAGACTCCAGAATCATTTCCACCAAAGGCAATGTTCCTCAAACTTTAGCTCCAGTCCCATACGAAACTTTCATTTAAACAACAATTTTTGTTTGTCTATCAAGGGGTGCTCAAAAATATTTAGACTACTTTGGTGGTCTATTTGTTTATTTGTATATTTAGTATGTCAATAAAATTCGAGAAAAGCTTACCATGGTTATTGTAATATATCTTCGCGTGTACTTTCTTGATTAGCTATGAAATAACTGTGCTCTCTGGATCAGGAGTGAGGTTCGTGTGTCACAGGTTTACATGATGTTTGAAGTACGTACACAGCGCATCCTCCATTTTCGCACTTTCCCCATTGACCTACAAAGTAAAATCATGTTCGAGTTTGATTATATTCATTACATGAACCATTCAATGCTTTAAAGGGTCAGAAATTCTCTTAGCGTCTTGATATAAAATGTAACAAGATATATTTTGCGCCAAACGCTTTCACCAATAAAACCCAGCTTCTCGTAAGAGGAGCATTTGAAAGGAATCGTGCTGTAAGCACGACTCAACCTCCAGGGAACTGTCTAATAAGCGCGAGACTTCATCATATGAGTATAAAACTTGGAAGGTTCATAAGGAAAAATAAAACAAAATCATTAAAAGCGAAATCGCTCGCCAGGTATTTATAGTGATGGAGGTGAAAAATTCCAAAATAGTCGAGACGGGTAACGGCATCTCCAAAATATTTTTCAAAAACAATTTCTATGGCATTTGACTTAGGGTTGCCTACTTCTATAATGATTTCTGTGGTTAGCTAAATATATATCCAGTATAGCACATCTAAACAGGATGGCAATAAAGAGAAGAGCTTCCGGAAGTGGTGCCTCTAAAAAAAATTCCAAGATGTCCAAAGTGACAGAATCAAACCCAAAAGTTTTAAACCACAATGAAATAAAACAGTTATCAGACCAAATCAAAGAATCAACCAAACACTACAATAATTTTGTGGTGTTGATTCAGCAATATGATCACATAAAAGCCAATTTCAAAGATGAGTTCAAAATTGAAGAAACTGAAGCAAATGGTCGGTATTTGTCTTTGAGTTTGTATAGGAACTTCGAAGAGTTATTGAAAAATCAGGTCTTGATGATCAAGAAGAACGATGACGAACAGAGAAAAACAGCCTGCAAATGGTTACAGTCGAGATACGAGCTGTTCAAGGCTGTTATTTTGGAGTTTACTGTGACAGATTTTGGCTATAAATCATCGTTGCAACTTGACTTGCTCGAGATGTACTTGAACTTGGTTAAATTGGAAAGTGAACATATGAGATCAAACAAAGAAGATTTATATTTTCCAACTGCCACATATATAAAATTAGTTGAAGCATTGTTACTCAGTGAGAATGGTATAATTTTACCAGATGGAACAACAGATAACTTCATAATATTGGAATATTTAGATTCTTTCAAAGACAACTGGGACTTGCAATTTTACTTTGTTAACCAGTTAAGTGAGAAGCTTCTTGAATGGAAAAATGAGAAAAACAAAGAGACCTTACAATTGATTATATCTAATTTTTTCACGATTTTCAGAAATAAACTCTTGTTTACCAAAGACGATTTATCTCAATTAAAAATGTGGACAGACTTCCCACCTTCAGTATTATTGAAGCATTCAGCATTTAAAGCTCAATTCCAAAAGGCAATATTAACAATTTTGGGTTTCCCATTATTATCATCTCAATATAAATCGATTTTGTTGGTTTTACATAAAAGAATCATTCCATACATGGCTACACCTCAACATTTAATGGATTTTTTAACAGATTCTTATGATATGGGAAGTGTGATATCTATTTTATCATTGAACTCTTTATTTGAATTGATGAAAAATTATAATTTGGAATATCCAGACTTCTATAAGAAGCTTTACTCTCTATTCAATCAAGAGTTGTTACACACAAGGTATAAATCAAGATTTTTCAGATTATGTGACTTGTTTTTATCTTCTACCCACTTACCAGCTAACTTGATTGCTTCATTTATCAAAAGATTAGCCAGAATATCTCTAGTTTCTGGTGCATCAGGTGTGGTTATCACCATACCCTTTATATATAACTTGATGAAGAGACATCCTAGCTGCATGATAATGTTACACAACACTGAAGCATTCACTGAATATAGCGATCCTTTTGATAATTCTGAATCTGATCCTACTAAAACAAGAGCTATGCAATCGTCATTATGGGAATTAGAAACTTTAATGACTCATTACCATCCGAACATCGCAACCTTGGCTAAAATATTCGGTGAACCATTTAGAAAGCAGAGTTATAATATGGAAGATTTTTTGGATTGGAGTTATGTTACTTTGTTAGAGAGTGAAAGCACCAGAAGGTACAAAAAAGAAGCTGCGCTCGAATATGAAGAATGGGATGGTTTGTTTGTTTCAGGTGAAAATAAAACCGCTTTTGCTGAAGGGTGGAAATGGTAATTAATGAAAAATAAAATAACGCCAATATGCTCTGTTTCACCGTAGTTCGAATAGAGTTGATATGGGACCGCGCGTAAGCTTATATGTATTCTGTCATCAAATGATGCAGAATCAAAGTCTTGAAAAATTTAATAGTTCAAATTCAAATTATTTATTATATAACGGATAAAAGAACACTCAACATATAGACAAAGAAAAATCTTATAATTTAAGACGTTGAAGGATAGCAATTGTAGCTTCGAAACTTTCAATTTCAGCATTAGCAGCATCTAAACTATTCAAAGTTAATTCTTTGGCTGAATCTTTGGTCTTTTCAGTGAATTTAGAAATTTGTTCTTCATACTTCTTCTTGTTTTCTGCGACTTTTGACATTTTGTTTTGAACTTTTTCAATTTCGGCATCAAGATCAATTTGACCTTTGACTAATAAATGCACGTTACATTCAGTAGTAACTGATTGTAAAGCACAACCAGATGGGACATCAGATGCCGATTTGACAACTTTGATGTGGTCAACACCTTTTATCAATGAGATAATGGAGTCTTGTTGTTGAGTGGCAATCTCAAATATTTCAGCTGATGAAGTTTCAACGTAGATTTCGGCATCTTTCTTGATGCCGTATTGGGACAACAAACTTCTTGCATCCTTGCTGATATCCAAAACTAAATTATAGGTTTCTGCAGATTTAGCATCATCGAAAGATTTCTCATAGACTGGGTATGAAGCGACAACGATAGATTCGGTCAAATCACCACTTCTTCTTGGAAGTCTTTGCCACATTTCTTCTGAGACAAAAGGCATGAAAGGATGAATCAACCTTAAAGCGCCATCTATGGCAGTGTATAATGTATTTTTAACTGATTGTTTTTGAGCTTCAGTACCATCTTGAAGTAAGGATTTCGAGTTTTCAATATAAACATCACAAATATCATACCAATAATTATAGATAGCACTAGTTGATTCCAAGAAATCACGTTCATCCATAGCTTTATTGACAGATTTAGCAGTATTAGTCAATTTGTACAAAATCCACTTTTCGACTAAAGATTCGTGACCTGTTAATGCAGCAGTAGCTGGTGGTTTGTAGTCATCACCAAGTTTACCCAAAACAAACTTGGTTGCTTGGTAAATTTTATTACAGAATTTACGGTAACCCTCAACACGTAAGATATCCAAATTGATGTCTCTACCACCAGTAGTGTAAGCACATAAAGCAAATCTCAAAGCGTCAGTACCACATTCTGGGATACCATTTGGATAAGATTGTTTTTGACCTTCTTCAGCTCTCTTTAATTCTCTTGCGTCCAAATTACCTACTTTCAATTTATCATGTAAGGCTTGTAAAGGTATACCACTAATGACATCTAATGGATCAATCACATTACCCAAGGATTTAGACATTTTTCTACCTTGGGAATCACGGACTAAGGAATGGCAAAATACTTCTTTGAATGGAATATCACCAGTTAATTTAAGACCTAATAATATCATTCTACTAACCCAGAAGAACAAGATATCCCAACCGGTTTCAAGCATTGACATTGGATAGAATAATTTCATATCAGCTGATTTGTTTGGCCAGCCAAGAGTAGAGAAAGGCCACAAACCAGAAGAGAACCAGGTATCTAAAACATCCTCATCTTGTTCCAAAGTGAATTTCTTGTTGTGGAATTTCTTTTCGGCTTTCTTTTGAGCTTCTTCTAAAGTACGGCCAGCAACCCAATATTCATTATTGAGCCTATCGTTATCTTCACCCTCAATGGTAACAAAATAAACTGGGCAACGATGACCCCACCACAATTGACGAGAAATACACCAATCTTGAATATTTTCCAACCAATGGAAGTATTCGGATTCGGATGTTTTTGGAGTGATAGTGATTCTACCATCTTTAACTGCTTTGATAGCTTCTCCGGCCATTTCTTTTTGGGAAACCCACCATTGAGGTTTCAAGTAAGGTTCAATAATATCACCTGATCTAGAACAGGTTGGGATTGTCATTTCATTATCCTTTTGATCAATAAACAAACCTTTTGTCTTCAAATATTCAATAACTTGAACACGTGCATCAAATCTCTTTAATCCTGCCCACTTACCACAAGCTTCATTTAATAAACCATCGTCTGTGAATATATTGATTATTTCTAAATCGTGACGCTTACCTGTACTGTAATCGTTGTTGTCATGACCTGGAGTAATCTTGACAGCACCAGTACCGAATTCCATATCAACAGCCTCAGCATCTGTGATGATAGGGATCTTGGTACCTAAGAATGGATGTATGACAAATTTACCGTGTAAGTGTTTATAACGAGGATCTTCTGGATGAACAGCAACACCAGTGTCACCAAATATAGTTTCAGGTCTGGTAGTCGCAACAATCAACTTCTCATCTGAGTTTTCAACTGGATAAGCAAATGAAGTCAAAACACCAAATTCAACTTTCTCTTCGTAACCTGGAACGGAAAGTAAAGTTCTACCAGGTATGGTCTTGTTTTCAACTTCCAAATTAGAAATAGCTGTGTTCAACTTAACAGACCAGTTGACAAGTCTGGTGGCTCTGTAGATGGTACCATCTTCATGTAATTTAACAAAGGCTTCGACGACAGCTTCGGACAATTTATCATCTAAAGTGAAAGCTTCTCTTGTCCAGTCATAAGAAGCACCCAACTTCTTAACTTGTGACTTAATTCTCTGGTGGTATTCTTCTTTCCATTCCCAAACTTTGTCAACGAAAGCTTCACGACCCAAATCATGTCTGGTCTTCTTTTCTGTTTTCCACAACATCTTTTCAACAACAGATTGAGTAGCAATACCTGCATGATCGAAACCAGGAACGAATAAGGTGGTTTTGCCTTTCATTCTGTTAAATCTAATTAAAGAATCTTGAATGGATATAGTCAAAGCGTGACCAATATGTAAAGCACCAGTGACATTTGGTGGTGGCGCTGGAATGGTGAAAACACCTTCTGGTTTTATGGCACCTTCTTTAGTAAATTCAGGTTGAAAAAGACCCTTTTTGTCCCACCACTCGTACCATGAGCTTTCAACGTATTTTGGATTGTAAGCTTTGAAAGCTGGGTTTTCCAATGATGTGATGATTTTCTTTTCACCAGGTTTGGTTTCGTCAGTGAATTCTGGAACTGGTTCAGCGACCTTCTTTTCCTTCTTTGGTTTCTTTGGAGCATCAGCTTGCTTTTTGGCAGCAGCTTCTTGTTTGGCTTTCTTGGCTAAAAATTTTTCCAACTTTTCAGCTTTTTTACGTTCTTTCTCCAACTCTTTTTCAGTTTTGGGCTTTGATCCTTCTGCAGGTGGTTGAGCCGGAGTTGAAGTTTCAGCTAAAGGAGCTTCATTTTCCTTTTTGGTGATATCACTCATCTTATAAGTATTATACGAAAAGAATCGTTCCTGCGGAGTCTTTGTTAGTGCCATTCTCTTTTACAGAGGATTCAGAATATGAGCGTCTCTCTTGAGACTCGAAATGACTCAATTAGGTCAGCTCTTTCGAACTATCCTGACCCATTTTCCTCTGCTTTCAATCGAAAAATGTTCCCGATCATAATATAGGTGATACTCACAGTACCTAACACTCTCAAGGACTTATTTCTAACAAAAGATGTAGCTAATAGTCTAATAGAAAAAGACATAGAGCTTTTTTACAATTATCTTTATATATGGCCAAATGTGACAAATTTTCAACTGTGTCAAGATTCGGGCGGGTAACACAAATTATTAGACTAAAAACTATCATAAACGTGAGTCAACCATCATAACACTTATGTGATTCATAATAATTCATGTGATTCATTATTATCGAACGTTTATTTCTATTAAAGATTAGCAATTATAGTTCCAACTGCGTATGATACAAGTTGTGTGAAAAAAAATACAATAAACGGCAATACCCAGAACCCATTAAACCCAATTAAATACATAAATATAGAAAGTGCATGCACTTATCAGAAAGAAACGTCACGAATCACTGGTTCACCTTGAGCATAACTTCTTTCTTCGTAATGAGACGAATGGACAACTCATACATCCAGATAGAGATGGCACTGGTGGGTGCTGTCTTCAAAAGGGCAACATAAAACCCTTTATAGAACCCTCTAATACCCTCCTTTTTCAGAACTTGCATTGCAACACCCCAAACAGAATTTTGGTGAGATGGATTTCTGATCGTGCCATACATTTGCAACCTTTTTCTTATTAGGTCCAAGGGAAAGATAAAGCCCTTGCTGACAGCGCCGGCGACAAAACCACACATTGGTTCAACAAATGGGATATTGATCTTCGATGAAAATTCTCGTGCAACAGAATATGTCCAGAACATTATTCCTGTGCTTGCGGTTATGGAGCAAATGGCAGGCTTGACACCAGCGTAAAAACCCTTCACTCCTTCCCTTTTGTATATGCTTGTGACTGTGGTACCAAATGGTAAAAGAACCTTTGATGAATTTGCAGCAAATCTAGTACGAAGGAAATCGAATGGGTAAGTGAAAATTGTGCTGGTGGTACCAGAGCAGGCACCGACAATGAGTGAGTGGATGGACGCGTGTACTTTAACCCCGAAGTGTTCTTCAGCATTGAAGAGATAAGTGTTGAATGTGGAATAACAGGTGAATTGCGTAGCACCATATAATATATACATAACTTCGGCCGGTACATTTCCTTTCCAGAGTGCCTAAATCCATTATTAGTAGAGATTCAACAGGAAGCAGAAAAAACGCTCACATACCTTGATGCCCTCTTCCTTCACAATGGTCCTCATCGTGCCTACTATACCTGTGTATTTCAGCGAGTCTACCTGTAGCTGTAATCGTATTTTCACGATATCCAACGGAGCTGTCACCATTCTATCAAATTTTGTCAGCAACTTGTACGAAATACAAACAGATGAAAAGCGTTACATACCTTGACACCGCACCAGAAAATGAACCTGCTGCTGCCGAGAGCAACGGCGGCACCTGGCAGCCTTGTTGTAAATGATTTTTCTGCTGCGAAGGCATCTGAATTGCAACCAAAAACACTATATTCCCAAAGCAAGTTTTTTTTGAAACCAAATTCCTTTGTCGAATAGTAAATTTATTGAAGCTTGTAGTTTACGCGATGAGATTAGCCCTTTATATGCAGGATTTGATGATACTCATTGTTTCGGTTATTTTCCACGATAAAAAATCAAGCATTATATCAGCCTTATAGGCTGATCAAAAGTGTCTCTTGGACATCTACTGCTTCAAGTTTCTTATGAACAAAATCGAGTGCACGATCATAATGTATGGTGAATCTGCACATGGAGTACGAATGTCCTTGTAAATAAAAGTATTCCAGCACGATGTTCGAGCGATTCAAGTGCCCACAGTGTTTACGGCCATAGTTCTACGCTGTCGAAGGAGGGAGAGACGTAAACATGTTGATACTGGCTGTTACTATACGCTGGACTGTTGGCTTGCGAGTAGATGGTTCTTTGGAGCATCGGTAGATGAAGCGACAATCTGTGCCGATGAAAGTTTGTAGTGTGGTTGCGAGAGTACGACCATCTTCGCTCAAACGACCTGGAACACATCGTTGTGTAACATTCACTGCACTGGGTGATTTTCAGCTCCCGTGGATCAAAGGTTCTATTTTCTGTGCAATGTGAAGTTTGTGGTAAAGTTCAGTGCAAAGTGGTAGATCATGATTTCATCAGAGACGTGCGATGAGTCGAGTGATGCCAGCACCCTTCTGTCAGTGTGCCAGCAAGAAAGACAGATTCAGCTCCTGGGTAACTGGTGCCATAGCGCTGTTCAGCCAACCTGTGCTTCCCATGTTGCACACTGGGTGCGACATACCAGAACTGGTGGAGGAGCCAGGACGACAGCAGCACGCTATAGTATTAGGACATCGAAAGCCCCGATTGTGAAATCTTTCAAACAGTATAAAATTTTTATGTTTACAGACTAAGTTCCATGCCCGAATAAACACAAGCAGTGAGTAGCAGACCTGGATTTTGACGTATCGGCACTTGTTCTTCTTTCATATGTTTCAAATCGCCCGAGACTACGAGAAAAACACAAATTTCAGTTGAAATATTACCTTTTCATAGGCTTCAGACCTTATTTTGAGAGACCCTCGGCGCTTCAACACACTATCTCTTGGGGCACAGTTTCTTTCCAGCAATCGTACAAGTCTGTCTGATTGCTGATTGCTTTTGTTCCTTTGGCGCAGCGATTCAGGTTTGTGGGAAATGTTTGACACCAAAATCCTGGTAATTAAATTTCATACAATGTTCCCGATTCGGAATTTTGTAAACAAAAATCATCGAACCTTTTGTGATTCTGTAAATTTTGTGTTTTACGTAAAATTCATGTTAGCATAAAACAAGAAATAAAGCTACTTAGGACCTTTGTTTTCTCTTTTTCTAACATCGTGATCTTTTAGTTGTGCTTAACGGATTGTCTATCTAATTGTTCACCTTTTGTTTGCAGAATTTTATATAGGATAAGAGTGTGATACATCGAGATGACATCAAGACTTGGGAACTTTTTCAATAGATCAAAACCATCAGATATTGAGGATTTGACGAAATCCTTGGATAACATCAATGTTGCTTCTAATTACGGGTTGGACTCCAATGGATATGTCAACTACCAGCAGTACTCGTCGCCCTACAAAGGCGTGCAAGACAACTATATTCCAAAGGTGCCCCCAATGAACCTCTTCAACGGTAACAACACCAATATAAATGATAATGGTGCCACGAGCAACAGCAACAACTACAGTAATTACAACAACTACAACAACACGGACAAAGAGAATATCACGCCTCTTCCCTCACCGACAAAAACTCCGGCCAATGGTCTATACAATGTTTTGGGCCAGCCTAATATCACGAATCAGGCCCAATTTAACCAACCTCCCCCCGAACCATACAACCCGCCAAACAGACTAAACAAAGACTTTTACCAGAAGGCCAATAATCAAAAAACCAAAAGAGTTGTTACAGTGTGCCAGATGTATTTTTTGGACTACTACTGTGACATGTTTGATTATGTGATTTCTAGAAGAGAACGAGCAAAACAAGTGAACGTCCAATTATCTCAGTTCTCCGAAAGCGAAAGAGAGGTGCAATGGAAAGACTACGTAGGTAGAGAACGTGCTTTGTTAAGAAAAAGAAGATTAAAACCCAAGCATAAAGATTTTACGATGATTACTCAAGTCGGCCAAGGTGGTTATGGTCAAGTTTATCTTGCACGTAAAAAAGATACCAGAGAGATTTGTGCATTGAAAGTTTTGAATAAAAGATTATTGATGAAGTTGGATGAAACCAGACATGTCTTGACAGAAAGAGATATTTTAACTAATACCAGATCTGAGTGGTTGGTTAAATTGCTATATGCTTTCCAAGATCCTGAAAACGTTTATTTAGCTATGGAGTTTGTCCCAGGTGGTGACTACAGAACTCTTTTGAACAACACTGGTACATTAATCCCACCACACGCAAGGTTTTATATCTCCCAAATGTTCGCTGCGGTCAATGCTTTGCATGAGTTAGGCTACACACATAGAGATTTGAAACCAGAGAATTTCTTAATTGATTCAAAGGGACACATAAAACTTACAGATTTTGGATTGGCTGCTGGTTCGGTTTCAACTGATAGAATTGAAAGTATGAGATTAAGGTTGGCAGCAGTGAAGGATTTGGAATATAAAGTACCAAATAGATCAATCACTGAAAGACAAAACTTATATAGGAATTTGAGACAAAAGGATGTTAGATTGGCTAACTCTATCGTTGGTTCTCCGGACTATATGGCCTTGGAAGTACTTGAAGGAAAGTCCTACGATTTCACTATAGATTATTGGTCGTTAGGATGCATGTTGTTTGAAACAATAGTTGGTTATCCACCATTTTCTGGTGGTACACCAGATGAAACATATACCAACTTAAGAAGGTGGAAAGAAGCATTGAAAAGGCCCAGATATGAAGATGGTAAATACGTTTTCTCAGATCGAACATGGCAGTTGATTGTTAAGTTGATTGCCTCACCAACATTGAGATTAAAAAATTTCAAGCAAGTCACTTCAATGTCATATTTTAGTGATATCGACTGGGAAAACTTGAGAAGTAGAACACCACCATTTACGCCCCAATTAGATAATGAAGAAGATGCTGGTTATTTTGACGATTTTGAAAATGAAAGTGACATGGAAAAATACAAAGATGTCATCTTGAAAAGACAGCAGGTTGAAAGATTGGCTGACAGAACAAATGGTGAAAACAAAAATTTCATTGGATTCACATTCAAACATAAATTGAGTCCAAATAATAATGCTTCCAATATCTTAGCTCCTATTGAAAATAATGTGCCAGGTGTTGCATTAAATCCCTTATCAACATTATATTGATCATCATTCAATCTTCATGATATCACACTTCAAGTTCATCTGTTGTCTCATTCTCTAGGGTTCTCAATTTGAGTCGTATCTATATAAACTTCTTTTCTTAACTGGTTCTTTTGCTTATGTTTTTATATGAGTTACCTTCTCTTATATTTATTTTTGGTTTTGTATATTTAATTATCTTCATGAAAATCTATGCTGGACGTTTTATGTATTTGTGCTGAATTTGAAGTTCTGTTCTGCTCTGCTCATTTTAATTCGAAGTGTATATCTTTTCAATGTCCTTAAAAGACCACGACTTTTCTCAAGTAATTCGTTGCTACTACATCTTATTTGATGATTTGTGGAGTCACAAGTAGAAATGAATCCAATTAACATCCAATGTCGCACTAATACAATTCACGATATTATTTCAATTATCATTAAAGCTTATTTAAAAATAAAAAAAACACTCCTAAAACCATTTATTGTTGCTTGATATTCGATGTTTAGAAACAAACGTGTCTATATCAAGCTAATGCAACAGCAACCTTCTTACTTTCAGAAGAATCTTCAGCTGCTTCCTTTTCACCATAGTTTGCCCAAGTGTCATATCTGTAGTTAGTGTAAGCGTAGAAATTGTCTCTGTCATACTTGGTTAATTCTAAACCTTTTTCTAATCTGTGAATCAAATCAGGGTTGGAGGTGAAGTATCTTGAGAAACCAACTAAAGTTCTGTCATCTTCAACATCTTTTATGATTTGAGTGAATTTTGGAGCATCATATGAATAGTTACCAGCTCTTAAAACTTTACCTTTCCAAATTTGGTAAACGAAATCATTGGTACCTTTTTGATTGGCGGCAGAGACATCAACGATACCAGAAACTCTTGGTTCAACAATTGAAATATAAGCTAATTCTTTACCGGCATCAGCTCTCTTTTGCAATTCAGATAACAAGTAACCAAAAGTTGCAATTGGATGAACTTCATCTTCCTCAGCTTTCATACCTTCGAATTTAGCCCATGGGGAAATTCTTAAAGCGATTTTGGAAGCGCCAAATTTTTCAGATAAGGTATCGACAATTTCTAGAATCAATCTAGCTCTGTTTTCAATAGAACCACCGTATTCATCAGTTCTTTTGTTGACAGCTGGTTGAGTGAATTGATCTAACAAATAACCGTGAGCACCGTGTAATTCCAAAATATCGAAACCAGCATCAATGGCTTGTTGAGCGGCATTAACGTAGGTTTTTGAAACCAAATCTTTGACTTCAGCGGTAGTTAAGGCTCTCAATGGGTTACCGGCGGCTAAGGCTTTCTTTTTGTATTCTTCATCAGTGTAAGTAGCTGATGAGGAAACGTAATCTAAACCATTTTTCTTCAACACAGCTGGATCAGCAGCTCTACCCAAGTTCCATAATTGGATGGAGGAGAAAGATTTGTTGGCGTGAATGTGATCGTTGATTCTTTTCCATGCTTTGGATTGGGTAGCATTCCAGATACCTGGGGCTCTGTCATAACCAGAAGCTTGTGGAGAAACAAAAGTACCTTCAGTAACAATCAAGGTACCTGGGTACTTGGTTCTTTTGTCGTAATAGCTCAATTGTAATTCAGATGGAACATGATCTTCAGTAGCTCTGAATCTGGTGGTTGGAGGATAGAAGATTCTGTGTTGAACTTCAACGTTACCGACCTTTAATGGTTTGAAAACTTTAGTGTTGCCTAATGGAGTCGACATGTTTTTTGATTATCAGATTTTTTGTAATGAGATACAAATATCAAACATCCATTGAAATGGACCATATCGTCTTTATATATATGTATATGTAAACGTACCTCAATTAGTAATCTCACGGAGAGAAATCCAAAGAACTGCTAGTGATAAAATTTGGCTATTGGGAGAACATCAAAACACTCCGAAACTATGGGAAAAGAGCATCTTTCGCGACAACGTAGTTGAAATAACACTATAGAAGCTGTAATGTCGCATGCTAAATTCCGATAGTAGCGTCTTTAATACGACATTTTTTGATTTCACCTGTTATATCAAGAAAAGAAAAAACAGTGTGAAGAAAGATTCCGGTTTGCTACGCCACGGCACGTGACTGAATACAATATCTGTCTGTCAAGTCACTGGCGGTGAAATAAAGAAATGGGTAGAGTGCTCTCGTAGATGGCACCCCGTTTCTTTGTTTGATGAACGCCGGCCTTCATGGTTGGTAGAGTTGGAAACGACTTTCACAGTGGCTCCGGGACCAAATGTGGGATGATTTTGGCAGCAATCTACCAAAAATCAGAGGAGATATTCATAATCGCACTCGAGAATAGAATTCCGTGGTTTTTTTCCGAACAACAATAATAAGGACCCTCTTTATGCGCTCTGATGCTTGTAGATACTATTTGCTTATGAATTAGATTCTGGGTTGAGAAACAGTATAGCTGTGATTTGTCAGTTTCATCTCTATTTGCCCGGCGTGGAAAATTCTATGAGCAAGAAGCCAGTATTCAACCGTGTGTGCTTATGTAATAGTTTTTGCAGCCATTTTCACACTGATAGGTAGGAATATAACTTGCCGAATAGAAAAATGTGTGATTAATGCACCGTACTGATGATGTATACGGCTTGTTTCGCTTCACCACTTTGAACAGTATCATGGACATTGTTGAGGCTAGTGAGATGTAGTCTCGCTGAGAGAAAGCTTTTTCAACTATATAGATAAATGTAAATTACTTATTACGCAAAAACTGGAAATTCTGGAAATCTTATCATCATTTGTGTGCTTTTTTCAACAATATTTGATGCTAGTTTAACAAAGAAAACCAATCAGCAATGAAACGCTCAATCACGACGTCATGAACCCATCTCAAGATATATGTGCTTGTTTACCGAATCACTCCCACTTAACTTTCAGGCAATATCATTTGTGAGTTAAGCTGATTTTCCGAGCATGGTTTGTTTCTTCTTGCATACTGGTTTTTTTTTTGTCCAAACAAACATCCAAGGGACCTTTCTTCTCCATTTTTTTTTTCAAAGAAAAAACATATTTGTTTATAATTTGGAGTTTCAACAACTTTTTTTGAAATATATTTCTCTGATGATTACTTGAGCGTTTAATGATTCATTGACTTCAAGGAGTTTCTAGCCAGAACCTTTTTCTATGTTTCTAACGGTGGCAGTTGGAAAAGTGATAGCAAAGACATCTTTTACAACTATCCACAAAACTGAAAGACTAATTCATACATTTTCACTACGGCCATCTGTTTTTGAATACTTCAAAATGACTCACTATCACCCTGGTTCACAGAAAAAATAGTACACAGAAGGTCAGTCAGTATCTTTACAAGTATATCAAAGTTTGTATACACGAAACATCAGTTCAATGAGTAAAACATGTTATCATTATAGATGAAAATCTCAGCCCACAGATAAGCAGTATGAAAAAACTTTAATAAATCTTCAATTGTTGAAGTGCTACATTGAATAGGTTTGGTTTCCTTCCGATTTGAAGATAAAGCTCGTTTTTTGTTTTCTATATTGTTTGTATACCTAAGTAACTTGAAATGCAAATATTGGACTTCGAGAGTGTTTGATTGATAGTATTGGTGTTATTATTCACGCTCACTCAAAAAAACGATAATTGCACTTGCAAGTAAAACTGAAAGAAGTCTCTGGAAGAGAATGAAGTTCACGTGGTTCAGTTATCTAGAGTTTTGAATCACATCTTTTACATCAAATCAAACCAAATCGTTGTAAAGGAATCAAGTAGATTTTATCTGAGAGTAAAATGCTTTTTAGGCGCATTACATGTTATGGTAGCATTACTAAATTGATTCTGGTATCAATAGGGAGCTGTTTTCAGACTTGCATATTGGGCTCATTTTCCTTTCGAATTTACAGATATTGGATTACGCCGTAGATCATTGTTTAACGAGCCTGTATTGGATGAGAGTAGATATAACCATTCCCTTTTCTTGAAAACATCATGGTTGAGATCTACATCTTTGACTGAAAATTTGCTTTTTATCACGCAGCTAGCTCTTTCAAAATGACAATATCAGCTTTTGGTTTTGTCATTGAGGTAGTACCCATAAAGTACAACATAGATAGAATTTTTGAGTTCCCTTTTTGAAAGTAGACATCTTTTCATTTGAAGAAAGGTCACATTTCAACTGAGACATAGTTTTCAACTTTATTGAAATAGGGCGATCACTTAGTGATTGTTCAAAATCACAAATCACTGCAGTTCTGTTACAAAAGGTCTACCTAAGTCTTCTGTGGAGATTTATACCTTGCATCTGAATCTCTCAAAAGCTCGAAGCTTCAGTAAAATTGCGTCAAATCCACGAGATAATTCTTTCATTCTAGTGGAATAACTTGATTCTACAAGCGTACCATTGAAATTTCTTTAGCTCTAGCTGTATGTATTGTAGTTTTCAAATGTACAGCAAAACATTTTGCCTACATGAATTTGAAGAAGAAAGAATACTCTAGTTCTTCATCTTCAGAAGAAAGGCGATGAACCCATAGTTATCTGCTAAAAAAATTATTCAGTGTATGCCAATACGGAGGTATCATAAAAGCGCAGATATCTACAGTGCAAGGATTTCTGACTTCACCTCAAAAGAATAAAAAAGGTATGAAATACAAAAAATCAATTTTCACCTAAAGCAAATAGGTAAGGTTCCAGTCACAAACTGTGGCCGTTGACTTATTTGATAAAGGAAATGAAACTGAGAGTGCAAGCAAGCACTTTCAGTTACAAAAGCTACCAGTTCGACAAAGCTCTACAACCTTCACTCTGTAAATCCAACATAACAAATATTTTTCTTGATTAGAATGTTTTAAAAGATTACTGTTTCCCAAGTGTGTAGGGAACTCTTCTCAGAAAGACCATAATACGATACTTTCTTACAAACTTCATTCAAAGCTAATATGGCTTTTTGCTAATGGACAAATGAAAAAAGTTGATTTAGGTGAATGTAAATACGTATCAGTCATGAAGAAAAGCTTTTTTGGCACCCAACATTGAACCAACTTCAGTTTGCTTTTGATACTCGAAAGTGAATTTATTCACTGTGTTGATAAAAAGAAAGGATAGTCCAAGTGGCCACGTAAAAGCCAAGCCAAATTTCCTTTTTGTTGCCTCGTAATGGTGTATCGCGATACCGTTGGAAGAGGACTTGTTTGATTATTTTGGGGCGCCTCACCAGTGTGGGCAATGTAAACAAATCAAGAACACCTATCATTTCTAAGCTCATTCAAGTGTTTTAGATTTGTCCAGGCCGTTGAAATATTTTTCGAAAGGTTTGTAGATAAAGTCCCGGTAGTATACACATCTGCGATGTTTACTAATGCCTTGGGTCTCTTGACGAATGATGAGCTGATGTTTCTTTAGCAGAACATTAATATATCGCAAAAGAAGTTCCAGAACTCGCTGCTATTTTCAGTTCCACACTTTTAAAAGAAGATGTCGTATACCAAAAGGCCCCAATCTCTACAAGGGTGATACCTGATAAACAACAAATCTGTAGTCGGAAGCGTAACTTTTTATTTTGGTGCACCTTCATCCAAAATCGTTCCTCCGGGTCTAAATGGACAAACAATGAAATACCTATTATTACAAATATTGACACACTGTAAAAAAATAGACAATACCTTCATAGTACAATCCAGTCAATCCACTTTGCTAACATCCTCTCTCCGTGGAACAGTTGCAACCTTCGTTTGCGCCCCTTACAAGCTAAAGTATTAGCATTTTCTCGATCTTTAATCAATGCAATCTTTCGAATCATATCTCCTCAATAACAAGATGTAAAAACCTTTTAAAGCGCCCAAAATAAAAGAAACTCATTGCTCAAACAGAAATAGTCCAGAATTTATACCGCTTGTGGCTAGTAAATAGAATTTGATAATGATGAGGCGTGTATAACACAGGTTTTGATAAAATAAATATAAAGTAAACATAAAATTTCTAGGTTTGTTATAATATATCTTCAGATAAATATACTAGATTTCATGATGGATTTGGAGGCTCAATTGTTAGCTGATTTGGACTCTGATTCTGATTCCAGCTCCGAAGAATTCAAGCAAAATGCTCATGAGGATGATGAGACTATGGAAATCAACGATTTAAGTGAAATGGGACTTGAGGAAAGACTCAATGGGCTATTATCACAAGGAAAGGAAAAATCAGTACAAGAACTATTGACTCAGGTGGATTTATCGGCCATTAAAGATATAAGAATCATTTCAAAGATTTCCACATCACTTAACTTAGTTATCAATAAAATTGAGGAATTTCTAGCTGAACCTCTATCGATTGAAACCGTTGGTCGCGTAGAGGATAACGAGGAGTATCAGTTCCTCATGAAGATAAACGACTTGACAGCTGTAATCTCAAATGAAATACAACTCATCCACTCTTTTATAAAAACTCACTATAGATTGGTTTATCCAGAGCTCGAATCCCTTATTCCCAATCCCATAGATTACACCAAGATAATACAAATAATCAAACAAGATTTGTCGCAAGTAAACGACAATAACACACATTTAAAGCAGTTTCTCTCGGGTGATAAAATTTTACTTATAACCATGTCCGCTATCCAGCAACTCAAATCAGGTACATCTTTCATTTTCAATGATGACGATTTCAACAAAATTTACGATGCATGTAAAATTCTCATCAACTTACACAATTCTAGAGAAAAAATTGTTCACTACATCTCTTCGCGCCTCTCAATCTTTGCTCCAAACATAACAAAAATAGTTGGGCCTCAATGCGCATCCCAAATTATAACATCAGTGGGTGGGCTTTCAGAATTATCAAAAACACCATCTTGCAATATCGCTGCTATAGGATCCAAAAAGTCGGTGAACTTAGGAATGGGTCACTCCAGTATTCGCCAACAAGGATATTTATATGAGAGTGACTTAGTACGTACATGTCCTTTAGAATTGCAGAAACAAGCTATGCGTATTATCAGTGGAAAATTGGTTTTAGCTGCTAGGGTAGACGTCTCCCATGGTTCTCCGCGGGGTGATATGGGAGCGAAGTGGGCTAAAGAGATTGAAGACAAATTGGAGAAGTTGGGAGAGCCACCTGAAAATCGTGGTGATAAGGCTTTGCCTATTCCTATTGACAAACCATCAAAGAAGAGAGGTGGGAAAAGAATACGAAAATTTAAAGAGCAATTCAAGCGATCGGAGTTGGCCAAAGCTCAGGATAAGATGGTATTTGGACAAAAAGAAGATAGTGTGCTTGACTCATTTGGAGAAGAAATTGGACTTGGAATGGCTAATAAAGCGGGACTCAGGTCAATTACTCTCAACAATAATACTAGAGCTAAAATGAGTAAAGGAATGAACCAAAGATTATTGAATGCCAACAAAAATCACTCAAGGTTGTTGGAAACTGACACAAGGGATGAAATTTCTTTCATAAATCCCAATACTAAGGCCAAAACAGAGACTGAAGCTGCTACCAACAAGTGGTTGAAGGGAGCGAACAATGTAAATTTGTTAAAAAGAAAACCAGAATTGGCTTTAGAATCTGAAAAAGTAAAGCAATCGAAATAACTTCAGTAAAAGATAGAGCAACGAATTTGATGACAGAAACATTCCGCCTTTTGTAGATCCTACATTCAGAAAGTATTACCACTAATTTACAACATTATATCTAGAATCAATATCTAAAACTTCCATATGTAGTCCTTGTTTACTTTGTCAACAATAGCTTTTCTGAATTTTTTATGAACATTTTCACACTCGGTTGCAGCAAAATCCAAAGCCTGATACAACTGCTTTTCGCTGAATGATCCATTAGACTCTGTCAACAAAATTTTGCTGGTCTGTGCGGAGCTGATACTATATGCGACAACATGATGTGATGCAGAGATGATTAGCTGCTCGTTGGATGGGTTCAACACAAACTCATCAATGCCAGAGTGCAAATGAGGAATACTCAAGCATGTAGCACTGAAAGATGAAAGCAAGGCTATATTAGCATCGATCAACGCCAAATAGGCAGCGTTTATTGCTCCACTCAACTCATTCACGGTATATTCGTTTTCTTCCCCTGCCTGCAACACCTGGATCACCACCTGAATAAGTTGACGTGGATAACTATGACGATCTATGATGGATGACAAAACTGCTCTGAGCTTATCTTCCAACAACTTTTCACGTGTGTTGGAGACACCTATCGCAGGTCTTATTATTATCTCTAAGGCTGCCGAGGTGGGTAGTTCCTGTCTGGCTTTAGCTTCTATAGGGCCTGTGATGGAGCAAAGAATCTTCGTAGCACCAACTGAAATCTGCGCAGAACCATCTGCACGCTCGAGAAGAGAAGTTTCACATGAGATACTCATCAGCGACAATATTATCTTCTATTTTGTATAAATTTGGTATGATCTTGTAGAATATCCTATTCTAAGGCCCTCTAATAATTTTCACTTACCATCTCATGTTACATATATTATTAGGTAATCCATTGCGAATTATGGTGTTTTTGTTCATATGAACTGTCCATACGCTCGCTGTCGAAGAAAACACTTCATACTGAGTTTTGATAGACAAAAGAGGGCAAATATGTTCTTTGTATCAACCTGAAGCTCACAATCTATTTTCAAAAACTTTTTAAAGCCAGATTTTGAGAGTCTTCAACGAGACACTCGGATGATGGTTGCACGAAAATCCCTATATATCAATTCTGCGTTATATCCAACCACAAGCAAAATCCTTTTCTCTATGAACGAGTTGTCCCCTATGGTTTGTCATATAATTGGAGACGCAATGCGAACATGGAAGACTGGCGTTTCTTGTTTTGATTGAGTCCACCTTTGAGTGTCGGATTCTTTTTCTTCTAACCGAACTTGATATACACAGATATAAGATCGAGAGGGACATACAGTTCCCACGGACTACACATCAAAAATGGAATTACACTTTCACCATGCTCCATTAGAAAGTTTCTTTGATTAAATATCGCCAAATCTTTGTCAAATTTTGAATGAAATCTGTTCTGAGAGGAGGTAGAGAACAAAAAAATATCAAAAGTATTATACAGGTATACTCTATGCACCAATGTTATAGACCTGCTCAAGACCAACCTTGATCTTGCCTTTGATATCAGGAAAAGCCTCAAAGTATATTAAACGTAGGTTTCATTTTGAGATGAAAATCCCTTTTCGTACTCTTCCTTTTGGAAATGAGCTACTTCATTCTCCGTTACACAATTAGTAATGAGAGTAATCTTTTGATCTTTTCTCAATATGGCAACTTATACGGGTACTCAGCTTAGGTCAATATCAATTGTTCAACTCTTCACGTTCAATAGCCAAATTTTTTGAGTGACTAACAAAACTTTCAAAACGATGCAAATTTCGTGTTGTGCGCAGACTTCATTCCAACGGGAACTACGATGTATATATTGTCATTGAAACTGTTTTCTATATGAAACTGTTTTTCATTTGATAGTAACAGTCATATGGCATCAGTATTTTCTTCTTAATCGAAGTCAGCAAAAAGTATGCTGTCAATAAAATTCTGACACTTTTATGTCTCTGATGCCAAAAAATCAAATTCTCAATTGTTATTATCGCAAGAAAATGCCAAGATTATACGTTACTTTCAGGTCAATTCCAAAAGTCCATAAATAATAAAATGAAGTTTATCTTGTGAAAATGCTTTTTTACTCGATGAAAGTTTTTTGAAAATTTGCTACTTCAGTTTTTCCAGCTACCATATCCATTAATATGTAAGTTGAGTACATATCATAGGTCAAAATTAGCTCTGATTCATTGTGGTTCAAACTCATCATCAAAATAGTGCAGAAAGCTTCGATTCGCTGCTATACTCAACTTTCATTTTTCTTTTTTTCTTGAAGAATTATTGAGAAGCGATACTGCAAAATAGCAATAATATCGAAACCAGGCATACCTTGAGAAAAAAACATTTATAGGCCCAAGTCACTGAATACTTCATAGTTTGAATCTCTTATTATGAACCTAAAATAATCCAGAAATATTGGAACAGGGTTTATGGTTGATCAAATAGTGTTTAGAAAACTTTTATGCAACATTGTAAAGTTAAGAAGCCTATAGCTTTCATTACGGGGCTGAATATGCTGAATCTCCAATGGACAATTAGTGTAATGCTTTCGTATTTTACTCGATTGTCAAATTGCTATCAAATTGTTTTTCTGTATGAAAGTCACTGATGATGTACAGTATCTTCTCTACATGTTTTCCAAAAACCTATCTCTTGATTTTGTAAGCTTATCTGTGATCATTTCAGCTACCGGAGTAATAGCACAGGTTGGATTATAAGGTCTCGTATCAGAAAATAGGCTGGATATCTTATTATCATGTATCAACTCGTGCTCTCATAAAATGTTTCTTCCAAGAAAATCGCGTTGGTCTTGAGATTTCTGGAGGGAGATCAATTCCAACAGTTTTTTTCAGTCAGCCTCTACTTTATAGCACACTTGTAACTTCAATTTACATAGTTCGACGTACATCTCTGGGATCTGATATAAGCCTCCCACTATTTCACACTTATACCTAAGCTTTTATGAAGTTCTGTCTTTTGCTACAATAAGTAATTCTCAGCTTGCAAAAAACTTGTCATTAAGCTATCTTCAAATTGAAATAACACTGCACATTCATTTTAATACATTGCATCCACGGTACAACAAGCAGCAATAGACATATACTCCAGCTTGCAAGACTTTTGGAACAAAAAAACTGACATTTTTTGTGATTTGCAATCAGCCTTGATTTTTTCAACCTGTGTTTGAATACAATCAGTACTTACACAAATCAATGTTGAAAAATCATGGAAGAAATAAATCGACTTCTCTTCTAAGACATCAAAATGATAGAGCAAGTTCTTCGAAATTGGCCAAATGTGAATTTGATTTCAAGCAGTTGGTTCAGGGAAGCAAATTTCAAAGTTCCCTTAGATTGACATCTCAACCTGATGGGAGAAGGAACCGCATTCATGGTTATCACTTGTGATGCCACCATCCTAAATGTAGCACATCAACACAAAACCTGGGAAACAGACGGAACAACTTCTGGAAAACGTCATATTCTGGACCAGCCTTATTGAAAAATCCAAATAGAAAAGCAAGAAGTTATATTTCAACCCTTGTAATGTTCTATCTGTTACTCCATATTTGGAAGCGATTTGTAGTGAGGTTGGATGGTCCACTCTTTTGGACCATCTTGGACCAAGCTGTTACTAAGCATCCAACGGCAAGTATCAGCAAGAACTAGTCTCATACAGGAAGCTATAGGAATTATATAACAACACCATAGGGTCATGACTTAGATGGTATTCCATGGATATATCTACTAAAGCCTTATTCATTTTTGTTTATATGGTCACCCCACCCCACTGACCTGAAAGTGAAATGGCTGCGCTACAAGCTGAAATTTCTTCAAGGCTTTGACCATTAAGGAGTAAGAACCTTACTCCAGAACATCGTTTCAACAAAGCAGTAAACGAAATCGAAAGAAGATTTGACATGATGGGTGTTTGATGCCACACCGTATGATACACTTTCTCCTGTTTAGGTGTATGATGAGAATTCTCTGGGAGGTACAAAGTGAATTACTAATACAAAACTTACTATTTAAAGAAGCTAATTGTCACAACGACTATCATATCTTTTCTCAGCGAAAACATAACCAAAGAAGCAGAATCTTAGTGTCATTACTATCCGATTTTCCTTATCGATAATTCAGCTTATAAACATGACTATCACGGCTTTGAAAGACACCAAAGTTTTCCAGCCATTGAAGGTGGGAAATATAGAAGTTTCACACCGCGTGTTTTTTCCACCAACTACGAGAAACAGATCTGCCGATGGACAGGTTCCATCAGACTTGATGTTAGAGTACTATGATCAGAGGACCAAGTATCCAGGTACACTTATTGTCACTGAAGCAACATTTATTTCTCCTGAGGCGGGTGAAACAATGGGACATGTCCCGGGAATATGGAATGAAAGACAAACTAAAGGTTGGAAGAAGATTGTGGACAAGATCCATGAGAATAAGTCATTCGCTTGTATGCAATTTTGGTTTTTGGGAAGAGGTGCCCAACCAGATCTTTTAAAACAGAAGGGTCTTGATTATGTTTCGTCTTCAGCTATTTATCACTCACTCGAAAGTGAAGAGGCTGCAATCAGGGCTGGAAATCCTTTGAGAGCCTTAACCACTGAGGAAGTGAAAACTTTCATTCACGAGCATTATGTTAATGCAGCAGCAAATGCATTCAAGGCAGGATTTGATATCATCGAGTTACATGGTGCTCATGGATACTTCATCGATCAATTCTTCCAGCTCTCTTCTAATAAGAGAACTGATGACTATGGTGGCTCTATTGAAAATAGAGCCAGACTCGCTTTGGAAATCATTGACACTTTGTCTGAAAAATTTGGAGCTGAAAGAATCGCAATCCGAATTTCTCCTTGGGCAAAGTTTTTGGGAATGAAAGCTGAGAAGGATGAGATTCATCCAATCGCTACATTTGGATACTTTTTATCTGAGCTACAAAGAAGAGCAAACGAGGGTCGAGAAATCGCTTATGTCTCCATTGTCGAGCCCAGAGTGCAAGGCAATGTCAGCGTTGCTGAGGAGGAGCAGGTTGGTAGTAATGATTTCATTTATCAAATATGGAGAGGCAAAATCGTTAGAGCTGGTAATTATACTTACGATTCACCTAGCTTCAAAACCATTGTCGATGACGTTAATGATGATAGAACTCTCGTTGGTTTTTCAAGATACTACATTTCGAATCCAGATCTAATAGCAAGATTGGCAAATGGGCTTGAGTTAACAAAGTACGATAGATCAACATTCTATAATAATGATAACAAAGGGTATAACACTTACTCTAGTTATGGTGAAACTTCAAATGTGGATGAAGAATCTTATAGGTTACCAGTTGCTTTAGCTTAAATACTAGTAATGATCTAGCGTGACAGCCTTCTTACAACCTATCTCATGAATTTCAATATGAGGCACAAATAGCTCTCAATTTATAGGAGAATAATTTACCTTTATATAAGAAATATTGTTTATGCTGTTTTGTATCTCTTTTGTAATCCTGCATATAATGAACATTTTGCAGCCAGCATGCCATGACCATTTATCCACCTTAGCTTATAAATGCTATCAAATTGATATCAACAACAGATATGGCTGCACTTTTCATACTTCCTTCCCAAGCAATTTTGGGTGCGTTTTGCGAATTGAAAATTATTAACATAAAGTTGCAGTTTATACTCGCTTGGGAGCTGACAGCAATCTTAAAATTGAGTAAAACCCAGCAAATATTTTATACGAATAAGTTGTTAGTTTCACTCCTAGGTTTTGATGGGTAGACATAAGCATTTGATTCGTTATCATCATTTGCAGATAAAATTTTATTCACAATATTGGACTCAAAGGCATTCAATTCTATTATGAAATGATGAAATCACAATTCGAGCAAGCATGCAATTGAATACCGTATATATATACATGCACATTTATCCCAAAACAAGTCCTACTTCAACCTAGCTACAATTGAAATACGTCACTTTCTTCAAAGGACACAAAAGTTTTTGATCCAATAAAGATTGGGGTTTTTCAGCTTAGTCAAAAAATCTTTTTCCCTCCAACTACTAGATATAGGGCTGTTGATGACCACACACCATCAGATTTGCAACTGATGTATTATGAGCAATAAACAAAATACCCAGGCACGTTGGTTATCACTGAGGGTACGTTTGTTTATTCAGGTGCGGGTGGCCAAGCTAATGTTTCAGGTATTTGGAATGAAAAGCATGCAGAAGCGTGGAAACAGATGATGACCAAAATTCATGAAAACAAATCATTTGTTGCATTGCAAATGTGGAATCTAGGAAAAGCAGCAGATCCTTTCAATTTGAAAGAGGAAGGTCAAGATTATGTAGCACCTTCTGCAAGTTATACTGGTGATGAATATGAAGAGAAAGCAAAGAACGCCAAAAATCCCTTGAGATCATCAACTATTAAAGAAGTCAAAGATATCATTCATGAAAAATATGTGATGGCTGGAGAAAATGCAATGAGAGCTGGCTTTGACGTATTGGAATTACATGGTGCTCATGAATACTTTCTTGTTCAATTCACCCAATCTTCCAGTAACCAGAGAGATGATAGATATGGGGGATCGACTGAAAATAAGGCTAAATTTATATTGGAGTTAATTGATGTATTGTCTGAAAAGTTTGGACATAAAAAGATTGCTCTCAGGCTATCACCTTGGGACAAATTTGAAGGTATGAAAGCAGAAGAGGATTTAATTCATCCAATAGTTACCTTTGGTTATTTGTTATCAGAGTTACAACGTAGGGCTGATGAAGGTAAAGAAATCGCATATATTTCACTCGTGGAGCCAAGAGTTTAAGGTAGCTCTGATGTTGAAAAAGATCAGTAAGTGGGAGACAACAAAATATTCTACAAAATCTGGAAGGGTAAAATTTTGAGAGCTGGTAATTATATTTACGATTTACCAGATTTTCATCAAGTTATAAACGATGAAGAGGATGATAGAACCATGGTTGGATTTTCAAGATATTCTACCTCTAACCCCGATTTGATTCATAGGTTGAAACAGGGGCTTAGTTTGGAGAAGTATGATAGAGACACATTCTATACCAAAGATAATATAGGTTATACTATTTGAGGAAATTACGATGATAGCACTCCCAAGAAGCAGGAAGAAATACGAAAACCAACTAGCTTGATTTGAATTCACGATTCTTATGGTGGTGTTTTTATATTTTCGATTGCATGTGTAACTATGAAGTGAAATGTATCAAAGACAAAAAGGAGCCAAGAATAGGTTCGTTGTAGCTTTGAATTTAATTAAAGTACCAAGGGAAGGATTCAAAGATATTCATTTTTTTTTAAGATTGACGCTTGATTTGGTTCACGGCTCGAACTGCAAAAACAAGGTAGTAAAGCTAATTACACCCATCCCCATACTGCTAACTAATATTGGTGCTCCTGTATCAAAACCAACAAAATAAGCAATTGGTGGGACAAGAAACTTGGAAAAGTTGGAAATAAGCGTAACAAAAGCCATGGCTGGTATCTTGCAAGAACGTGGTGTTACTTGAAAAGTGTAGCTCCAAAGCAAACTGTAATTGAACCCAGTGATACAGTAGCAAAGAGGAAATATCCAGCTTGCAAATTTGTCATTATTAACGACATAGTATATCAAAAGAAGAATCATTGCTACAATTCCACTTAAATATAGCAATGGCTTCTTTCCAATTTGCGGCATGCAAAATGTTAAACTTGATCCAACAATAGGGCCAAAAAGACCTGAAATGGATATGAAAACCAATTTTCCATAGATCTTGAGTGAATCAACCAGATATTCCTGAATTGTTGAGTGGCTTTCACTTATTGTGTGTAAAAAAATGAAATGATAGTCATAGAGTAACAGATAAATTACACCAATGACCAACCACGATATAGTCAAGGCAATTGTATTTTTTTTCAAATTTTTGCTGGATACCATTACGTGAAGTTTTGATCTCAACAGCTTTGTGCTTGTGGCTGTACTAATAATGGAATATTTGTTGTCTATGTAGCCGCAATGTTTTAGTTGATCCAAGGTTAATGCAATTTTTCTACCATACCTCACAGATAATGAGTGCAAAATAGAGAAAGCTTCCTCATCACATCCACAAGTCACAAATAATTGCGGACTTTCTGGGGTATCTGTGAGCTCGCTGTTTGTATCAGAAATATTGAGGGTAAGACTGAAAAAATGAAAACAAAACATGAATATTGTAGTGAAATACCATACCATCTTCCAGGATTCATTTGACATATTTTGATCAGAGTTTTTCATGAAAGTCATCATAGCAAAAGAAGTGATAATTTGTCCCATAGATTTCCACGAAAATAACAATACAGACAACAGACGATACTTCAGCGGTAAAAAATCAAAAAAGATACGAGCATCAGTCGTAAAAGAGGACCCAATGGCCATATAGCCTGAAAAGAAGATGGAAAGATAATATTGAATTCTAAACATATGAAAGCTGTCACTATGGTACAGGTATATTCCAACCAAACAAAAGAGTAACATACTATATTTTTGAGTATCACCCAAATCAAATAGCAAAAACCCTCTATTTGTAAAAAAAAACCTATGTATTGCGCCGATAAGTGATCCAGAATAGAACATTTGTAGAATGTATGGAAAACTACTGTAGTCTTGATTCTTCATCATGTAGCGATAGGTGTAAACGTAACAATAAGTCAACACTGATTCCGCCAAAATTCCTGTGCCTGAATAAACGAAAAGCTTCAAGTGGAACCAAGTGAGGCCGATCTCATCCAAAGCCTCTTGAACTAGCTTTAACTTTTCATTCAATACTGGGTCATAGCTCAAATCCAACATGTTGAATTTTGGTGCCTGTATCAGCAAAGGGGCAGGTCCAGGTGGTTGTTTTCTATTATTTACGGCTTCGATTAGTAGCAGACGTCCCTTTTCAAAATAAAAATCCAAGCTGCACATTTTCTTTTGCTTTTTTGGAGGAAGGTTAGATTCTCTAGTTTTTGGTCTGGTGATTCTAATGTCAATCGACTTTGACATATTGGTTTGTCTGAATCTAATTTTGAGCGGATACAAACGTGGTTTGAGTCTGAAAAAATTTTGTGAACAAAACAAAGAGCTCTCTCAGTCATGGTGATATATATAAAAGAAATGAACTACTCTCACGAAAGCATCTTGAAGTCTAGCTTTATGTGTTTGTGGTATAATAAACTCTGAATAGGGCACGTTTATAGTTTGGGAAAGGACTACAAAAATGTGATAATTACACGAAAATGTTGCAACCAAGTCTGCATTATCTATATGCACACAACAGATGATGCCAATCATTTCAAATGGACTATACGTTTGGCTATATCCAGGACCTATTCAGAGGCCTCGTTGCATACATGAGAGTGATACCTTGGTCACCCTTTTCAGCGAAAATAATAGTGATGTGATGATGAACTATACCTCTTTCAAAAGGCGAAAAGAATACAAATGTTTACTGCACGCATGTCCAGCAAAATATAACCAGTTTGCAGCCAGGAACAACTCACTCTCTCTAGTGGAAAGCATAGTCAAAACATAAGGTCATACGGATCTTTGATTGGACGGTTCAAAAGGAAAAAATAAAGCAGCTAGCCCGATAATGCCAACACAGGCCCCGCAAATCCAGATAGGAACCGAAGAACTGGTATCTGAATAGTAAGCAATAACAGGAACAAGAAGACTAGCAAAACGATTCATCAACAATGATAAGGAGGCACCCGAGGCACGACAACTAGAAGGTAAAACTTCGGGAGTATATCCATATAGACAGCCGTAGTAGATATATATTGCGAGATACGAGGCACAAGCAAACCCTATGTTTCCCGCGCGGTTCCTGACAGAAGTATAGCCAAAAAGGAAAGCCATCGAAACCACTCCTCCAATGGCCAATGTGCCTCTTCTGCCAACCCTGGGAATAAGAATCAAAAAGCCACCAATAATTGGACCTGCGAAACTGACAGCAGTAGATATTACGGCATCTCTGTAGACACCACCAGTAGTAGAAGCACTTATATTTGCACCACGAGTTGCTAAGTATGTTGGAAGAAAGTTGGAATAAAGAGGATAAGTTATTCCAATTCCGAACCACGACAAAAAGAGAGTCAATGTATTTATAGTCATTTTTTTATTGGAAAAAAGCATCAAAACGTTTTGCTTAGCTTTCAAGAGATACTCCTTCACAGTTTTTTTATTATGAAAGTCAGTTGTCATATGAATTTCACCGCATGCCTGAAGTTTTTCCAATGTCAAAGAACAGTTTCTATTGTTTTCTTTGGCAATTCTTTGCAAAACCTGAACCGCTTCTGCATCCCTTCCATTAGAAACCAAAAATTTAGGGGATTCATCAAGTTTCAAAACGAAAATTCGACAAAGAGCAAAGACTAATACGATAGCAGCATTAACATACCACACATATCTCCAACCTCGATTTTTGAAGGAAGGACAATTATCTCTACTTTCACAATGGTACTTGGGAATGAAGGCCCACTCAGTTAATGCAGTGATAGTCTGCCCAACTGACCACCAACAAGCAAACAAAGTCGTCAAAAATTGATATTTGAATGGTAAATATTCCAAAAACACTGTGGCATCAATAGCCAAGTTCCCCCCGAGTGTAAAACATGTGAGAAAAAGAAATATGCAGTATAAAGCTAGACTACCCATCCCTCCAGTGAAAAAGCTGAAGATAGAACCTAACAATAGGGACAGATTGAAAATCAACTTTCTTCCCACAACATCAGCTGAAAGACCCCAAAAGAACGCGCCAGTCAATAAGCCAGCGTAGAGTACCTCTACGGTAGCCGAAAAACCCAAGCCAAATTGGTAATTGAAATAAGTCAAAGCAGCAGCGTTACATGAGACCAATTGTGAATCGGCAGAATAACCAAACCCAGCGACTATGAAAAGCTTCACATGATACCAGGTAAATCCTATTTCATCTAAAGCATTGTTGATCAAGTATATTTTTCTTGTCAAAACAATATCGTTTGATTCTAGCGCGGTCATGTCTTTCGAGTCAATGAGTTCATCATTGATATCCGAAGTGTCGCATTTTCCTTCCACGTCAACGATCAAGGGATCTTTAGTATCTGTGATATCTTTCTCCGTATGGTAGGGATTAGCTTTCATTGTCTCCATTTTCAATCTTGTTTCTGGTGACTATCGATCTCTAGACCTGCTGCTGAAAACAATGTTTGAACACAAGATCAATTTGAAAGAGAAAGACCAGTTGCCAGTTCTTAGACTGTTTTTCAAAGCAATTCACAGATCTCGCCCAATAGCTTATCAGTTGGAATCCATTATTTGAGAGAATCCACAGATCTCGCCGTACCACCAAGTCATCAATGTGTTAGGCCAACCGCTTCACGTGGGGTACCTTTTTAATTGAATCATAAGGGCTCAAGTCTGCTCATTGAAGACTCATTATCTCTGAAACCAACGTTTTGAGACTATGATGCAGTGCCGATCTGGCTTCAATGAAGATCCAGATACGCCAGTGAAAGAGTGCACTATATGAACAAGATAGGTGGTGTTGGTATGCCTTTTTCCTGGTGTTTGCTCAACGAAAACCGACAATATATGGCCCCTTGTATCTTTATCGGTGTCGCCTTAACTCAACTCAACTATTCCGCCACTCTAAACTTAGCACCTTCTCTCAACTTTTTGTGTTGGGTAGCGATATGGGCTTACATTTCTATCCAAAAAGGTATTTGCGGTTGTCTCATGATCTTGGCCGAATGCGCAATTCTCTCTACATGTGAAGATGACTTCGAATAAAGATTGATTCCATACTAATAATATACACCTGGAGTTTCAGCTCCACGTTATCAAATGCACAAAGTAACCATGTCATCATGGTATTCAAGCGGTTGACTTAGAAATTTCATCTCTTTGTTTTTTAAAGTTTGTTGTTCTCTCTCTAATTCTGGGTTTCTTGGTTCTTGGTTTCTTGAATTTACCAAGACCGTTCTTGATACCAGAAACCCTCTGGCCCTTTGAAGCTCTCGCACCTTCTACAACAACCTTACCAGCACCGGATCTATCGGCTTTACCTAAGATTTTTTTAGCTCTACCAAGTTTGGTTCTTTGTTGATCGGTCAAGTTTGATTTTCTGTTGTTCAGCTGGGCATTTGAATTGGTTGGCCTGATGTTCTTACAGCGGGAGATTCTCAACTTTCTCTTTTTATCACTGGTTGTCAATGGCTTTTCGTTCCACATCAAGGCCTTGGAGACTGATAAGAAATCTTTGAATTGTACATAGGCGAAACCCTTACCAAGATTAGTCTTGGAGTCTCTGACGATACGGACATATTCGATTTCACCCAAGCTTTCAAAGTATTGCCATAAACTCTCTTCCTTCTCATCGAAATCCAAATTTCCAACGAAAATACACCTTTTATTATCTTGTTTCGACGGATGCGCAACGTGGTCAACTCTGATGTGGTTTTCCGCAAAAACAGTGGAATTCATTTCGAGAGCCTTCTTTGAGTCTTCTTTGTTTTGATAAACTATGTACGCATTGACCGTATCTCTTGAATCGTGGAACTTTTGTTGAACAAAGGCAACCTTTCTCGGTAACGCTTCGTTGAATGAAATGGATCTAAATCTGACGGATTCAACCTTTCCAAATTTACTGAAAAGTTTTTTGAAGGCTTTATATACTTTTTTATCGGTTATCACTTTAGATGATACATTACCTATGAAAATGGTGGATTCTGCTTTAACCAATTCCTTTTCCTTCAAGTCCAAAGCTTTGGCTTCCTTTGCCTTCTCTGGCTTGTTATCGCTTTCATCCTCTGAGTCTGTCTCGGGGCTATCTGTCTTCTCAGTTTCGCTTGCAACAATCTTTGGCTCCTCAATGGCTGGCTTTTCTTCTGCCAAAATTTTCTCAAAATAATTGGCTTCCAAATCAAAGTTCTCCTCTTGCTTGCTTCTCTTGACTTTCTTCTGTGGTGGAGCTTCTTCATCCTCTTCAGCGTCCGAGTCGCTTGAGGCAGGCTGAGGCTCTTTTCTCTTGGGGATATTTATGACAGTTCTAGGTTTTATGACTCTTTTGATAGGTCCTGCACTGCTCTGGAACAAAGCATTAACAGACTCATCCACTTTGGAGCTTGACTGGAAAAGTGAACTCAAGGACTTGGATGCTTTAAATTCATCTTCATTAGCTGATTTCGCTTCATCTGCACCCTTGCTTTCTGACTTTTTGCGATCACCCTTCACAGCGCTGGTTTTTCCTTCGCCGGAGATATCTATTGACTTCTGACTGCTATTTTTGCCCATGATCCTATCTTCAGATAACTCTTGCCCCTTTCTTATATCTTTAAAGAGTTTATAGGAAGTATTTTATTTCAATAGTGATGAGATAAATGTGTGTGCGGCTTAACTAACAAATTTTTTTTTGGATTTTTTTCCACTTTTCATTACTCATTTATTATATAATCAAAATTACCCGCCAAACCATCTTATCACGGGCGTTACCCGCGCTTCACCAGTATAAACATATAATTCATACAAATTGACAAGGAAACAATGTGTACTTCATTGTATCACAACATCAAATTAAAGCTTTTCTTACTATCCTTCTTATTGTTTATACTATTGCTATTATCTCACATATTGAAAGTATCCACTTTTACGAGTTCTGTTACAGTTTTACCTTTTTTACCCCCCAAAACGTTTCCACCCATCAGCTAGGAAATTAAGCATTTCTCAGAGCGTTTTTTTCACAACCAAAAGAGTTACAAAAGATTGAGATTTTCACGAAGAAAAGGACTTGTTCAATCATTGGAATATAATTGGTGTGTACCTGAAGAGAGACATGTCAGAAGTTCACGAATCTCAATTGTTCGTGGAAGATAAAAGTATGTATTCAACTTTGTGGTATTTAATGAAATTTCTTATTATTTTCTCCTCTCAATGTGTGTGAACGGAAACTTTTCTCTGTCCTCAATCGTGAAGATCTGTTTGTTAGATCGCGACAGTTTTCTGGCATGTTTGTTCTGATCATAATTTTTTGATCGGATGGGCTCAAATTTTTGTTCACACCTGTAATTTTAGAGGAAAAAAGACGCCCATACGGCGTAATAAGAAAATTGGAAAACCACCCTGATCGCTCTCTAGGAGCTTGACCTTCAAATACTAACCAATAAATCAGGAAATATTACAGATAAACATCAACAAACTTCCCCATTAACCGAAATAACCACCTCACCACCGCAGGTGCCCTCCGATTTCAGCTTGGAGATCGAGACAAGTAAAATTGACACAGACAAGCAAAGTTCACAAATCACAGAAACTCTACCAAGAGAGAAAAAGACAGCTACGAGTTCCGTTCCAAAAAAGGATAAGATTTCAAGAAACAACAGCATCGACAGTTACATTAGTTCTGATTTGAGTGAAATCGATTCAGAGGCTGAAACTGACAAAATGGAATTTCTAGATTATCAAAAATCAGATTTGGAGAAGCTAGCTAAACAAAAATCAACTCCAGCCACTGAAAATGCTATATCATCAAAGGGTTCCGAGCTTTCGAAAATAGAAACACCTACTCCAACCACGGACGATTCTCCAAAAGAGAATGGGGACGATACATTGACTTTAGAAAACAAGGATGAATTAGCTCCCTTGCCGACAGATACGAAAAAGGAATTGTTGTCTTCAGTAGTTAAGAATAAAAATGAAGTTAATCTGTCACTAAACGGATCCAAAGACTTAACTAAATCGTTTATGAATGGAAATTTAAAATCGCGTATCGAAGATGAGGATGAAATGGATACGTCGGATATATCGTCCCTGAATGAATCTAAAAGACGAAGCTCCAAAGAGCTGAAAACTTCAAGAAAGAGACGAAAATTTGAGGAGAGTGAAATTGAATCGACCATCGAGGAAAATGAGGCAGAACAAAATGAGAATGATAATCAAACCGAGGAAGCAAATGGTGCTAGTATAGAAGAATCAGAAATAAATCAACAAAGGAAAGAAGCTATACAAGCGTTAACAGAGATAGAAATTGACTTTGCAGAATTGAGAGATAATCTATTTCAAGACAAGTTACAGCAACTCGAGTACGAGTTGAAACTATGCCTCGAAGGTGCTCATCCAGAGTTACAGAAGATATACCTCAAGATTGACAACCATTTCGTCAAGAAGAAAACTTTAGCTGAAAACAACTTGAACTACAAATTGCAGTGTATCGACAATCAAACAAAATCTCAAAGATTACAACTACATCAACAATTTTTCAAAAATGTACAGGACTCGAAATTCGATTACTTGACTAATACAACAGAAAAATGGTACAAGATAAATAAAGAAAGAACAACACTAGACAACATAATACCGGATTACAACTACAAACTACCAACTGACAAAAATAGTTTGATACTACAGAGGAACAGTATACACAAAGAGATAAGCTCATTGAGCGGCTTGAAGAAGTATTATGGCTTCCCATCAGCTCCTGAAATCAAATCCGCTAAAAAGGAGGAAATTGAAGATGATTTAACTGAAATGGGACTAATAAAACCTTTGTGAGAAGTAGATTTTGCATTTTTTTTTTCTCGTTTTTTTTTTGTTTCATTGCCCAGATCTTATTTATTATGGTTGGCTTATTCCATGTTTTCAATGGTGATATATGTTAATGGTTAACTTATTTGAAGTTCGTGTTTATTAGAGTGTATATTTATGTAAGTTGTTTTGTTTGTAATGTATTAAAATGAATGGTTTCAAGTTTCAGACATGTAGAGAGGTGATAACTTTCGGTATTTCTGGAAGTCGGCCTCATACTTCAGCGACGGAGCGAACCTGCGATTAATCCAAGTGCAAGATCGAAATTTCAATGAATGGCGCCGATGCCTACACAGTTTTATCGTGGGTGAATCAGTTGCTCAGTTAATGTTTGAGATATAATCACCCATGAAACCGTCCCTGACAAACCAACAATCGGAAAGAAAACGGAGATTAAAATGTCTGGTCAATTGTCACTAACGGGGGCTTTACAAAAAGACAACCTAATTCCCCAAGCTCATGCATCGATATAATAAGAAGGTCACTAATAGTATATGCCCTTTACCTCATCTTGATAGAATACCATGAAGTTCTTTATGATAACGCGGTAAAAAAACAGTACTATAAATATTGAAAATTTGAAAGGTTTTATGCATGTAACAGCGCAAGTGGTTTAGGGGTAAAATTCAACGTTCCCATTGTTGAGCCCCCGGTTCGAGTCCGGGCTTGCGCATTTTTTTATAAATTTTATTTTAACATGAGAGACGTAGAATTGGTTCACGCACAAGAGAGCAAAAAGACAGAAACGTGTTTTGGAGTTACTAACAGATTTATATTGAATTGTTTGCAAATTGGTCAATATTCATCAAATATAAGGTGTATTTCGTACCTTATCTCCTATTACTAGCTGGTTACACTAAAATGGGACCGCAATGCCGTTTGCTAGGGCCTTTCTCCTTGTTGGTTCAAGTTTTACTTGGAGTTCTAGCATTATCGTCATTGGTATTCAAGAGATTTCGAGAATACCCCAATAGAAGGCCTTGGAAAATTTGGTTCTTCGATGTCTCCAAGCAAGTGTTGGGCAGTTTGGGTGTGCACATTTTGAATGTTTTCATGAGTATATTGAAGTCGAACAGCTCTTTGGATGACAACTACAATTTCACGAAGACTTCGAGCGTCTATTACCAATTATTGCAAGATCCAAACCAAGATGATTCTAGCGACAATCCATGCGATTGGTATTTTTTGAACATACTATTTGACACTACGATTGGGGTGTATATATTATGGTATTTCCTTTATCTCATCCACAAACTAGCAAACAAGACGGGTATCAAGCAAATTGAATCTGGTCAATACGGAAATCCACCTCAGTTCGCAGCATACTTCAAACAATTGGTATTATACTATGTTGGGCTATTATCAATGAAGTTGGTTGTCTACATCTCTTTGATTGTCATACCGGGCTGGGGCCCGCTTACAAATTGGTTATTGAGTTGGTCGGACCCATTTCCAAGATTACAAGTATTCTTTGTTGTTTGTATATTTCCTTTGGTGATGAATATAATCCAGTACATATTGATTGATAATATAATTCAAAGTCCTGAGTATAAACATACGCCGTCAACTTTGAATCAAGAAGTTCAAGGGTTATTGGGCCAACCTGATCCTGTACAATCTGAAACTATTCATCTGCCTCCCATTTGAAATAAGTAGCACACCAATGTTTGGATTCCAGTACCTCTAAAGGTGCCTATGCTTTATTCGTTGGCTTTTCATTCTGTCATCTAATTTTCAGTTCTCACTTTTTTCTTCAGGTTTAGTTAAATTTTCATACTTCAGCCAAAAATAGCTTGTCACTTACCAGTTAGATTCCCTGGGTGTTTCTGTAATAAATATCGGATAACAACTTCGCTCTTCAGACAGTGTAAGTTCTGAATGTAATTTCAATCTATGTGTTGTTAGTCCATCGATACCCTTATTCAATTCAACAATTTTGTCAAAAAAAGAGAATCTCAACAGAAGATCTCTTTCCCTTTCGTTTACACGGACAATCAGGTAGAATATAAAAACTCTTCATTGGTTATTACAATGTTAACTTCATCTTTTGAGTAGGAATACAAATAGATGCATTAAGACTACTAATTGCACGTGAGTGTCATATGATTACAAATCACAGACCATAAAATTTATCACCTCTTATCTATTTTACTTCAACCTCTTTACAACTTTCATTTTCTCCATTAACATCAAGTTCCGAAGAATCTCTATAGTTCACTAACCTCAAGATGTCCAAAGAAGAAGTTCAAAAAGAAATTCCAGGTACGTATTCAAGATATGACAAAATGTCTATTAGACCCAGATCGCGAACAAATAACTAATGTCGAAATACAGCCAAACCAAAACCTTGTTGTGTTTGCAAACCTGAAAAACAAACCAGGGATGAGTGTATCATGCTTAATGGACAGGAAAGCGGTAAATGTGACGGTTTAATTCAGCAATACAAAGTCTGTATGAAGGGTTTCGGTTTCGAGACTTTTTGAATGATAGATGCTAGTTATATTCGAGCAGATTTTTATGCTGACATTTATTACACCATAGTCGAAGAAGATGAAAACATGTACATAGTCAATTTGACGCAAACAGTCAAGAAATTGCATTCCTGATTTGTAGTGCTACAAAAGGGCAAGTGAGTAAATTATGAATATTTTATATTACCTCCCATAACGTAACTTCAATCAAAAGAAAAAAATAAAAAGAAATACAAGAAATTGTTTTTTGAAATACACTTAAGTCACATTAACTCGAAACTCAAGAAATGCGATGACAATTGTTTTAGATCTCTTGAATTTTGTCTTGAGAAGAAATCGCACCCGATTTTGTCTTAGCATCAAATGCGAATTTCATTATTTCTGATAATTCATTGAGAACACTGACCATACTTTGAGGGTTGTCATCTGCAAAGATTGACCCGTCACCCTTGATTATACTTATGTGCTGGCGGAGTTCCAAAATTGCAACAGAAGACTCGATACGTGTGATCAAATGATCCAAAAAAGTGATCAAATCAACATCGGACAAAGCCTTATTGAGAATCATATTGTTAGCATGAGGAAAGCCTGGACTTGTTTTAAGCTGCTTTTCAATGATATCTTTTGATAAAATTGAACATATTCTTTCCAACTGTAAAGATACTGTGCGTAATTGGTAAACAAAATCCAAGGTTAATAGTCCACCCAATCTACTTCTTTCATTTTCCTCACCGCCTACTTTTTTAACCATAGTGAACCTGATTGCAAGCTTCTTTGGATAGAATAATGAAATAAATTCTGGAGTTTCTAGACCCTTCAACTTCTTTTCACCAACCTCACGAACCTCAAATCCAATTTCTTCCAACGAAATGATTTCTTTCTCGATTATTTCACCAACTCTCTCGTCACCATAAGCTGCATATAAAGATATACCGTCATTCTTCACTTTAGCGTGGCAAGATTCAAGCTGCCTGAATTCATCGATAAAATCACTGCTGACAGTGATTTGACCACCGTCGGCACAAGCACTTATTCTAGCAGCCCTATTGACCATGGGGCCAAAGTAATCCATACGTCTTGTAACGATATCCCTTTCGCACACTGGCGAACCCCAATGAATACCCATTCTGACAGACAACCCTCTAAAAATGGTATTACCATCATTATCAGTTATCTGACAGCCCTCATCACTTTCGACTATTTCAGTGGGCCAGTCAGCTTGTAGTAATTGGTATTGTACGTTGAAACACCAAAGTAAAGCTGATGTTGGTGAGGGGAACGAGACCATGAAAGCATCACCTTCAGTTTTGACTTCATAACCTCCAACAATTCTCAATTGACGACGCATGATGGCATTATGAATTTTAATGGCAGATCTCATTGCTACTGGGTATGTATCCCACAAGAGAGTTGAGTTTTTGATATCGGTGAAAACCAAAGCCACTTCTCCAACTGGTGGATCAATTTCACTCTCCAATCTCCTTAAAGTTGAATCTTCGAGTGCACTTCTATCTCTTCTTTTTTTGGTTGTGAATACATCATCATCTTTGTTTGTATAACCAAAGCGGTTCTTCGACTTTTGTCGACCCAAAGATAAAACGATAACTGTTATCTTATCAGTAGCACCATAGGAAATGGCATAATCACGTAATTTTTGAGCTGCAATCATTGGGTCTGCTTTCTCTTGACGCATAACATCAACTGCTGTTTCATAAGAAACATAGTCCCATAACACCCTAGTTGCCATAACTAACATATCATCAGATTGAGTTATCTCAAGCTCCGAGATATCAGGGCCCGCATGAACATGTGGTAATAGGTTGAAAAATCCAACGGCTCTAGATATTTCTAAATAGCCATCCAATTTACCGTCACCTGAAACATAACCACCACTTGCTCTGATCCTTTCAAACTCGTCACGAGACGTTGGATCATGCTTGGTTGTCAACACAATGTGATCACCGTTATTTCTCGACAAGACTGCCATAGTATCACCAATGTTGGCACAATAAACTTTTTTATCTTGGATGTATATCACAGTGATACCACAACCACTCAATGCATCAATGTTTGATAACTGTGCAACTGTAGAAGATCTGTGCGAGGAAGACATATTGACATTAACGTCATCAACTTGGGCGACCAAAAAACTATTGATCTCTTTGTTGAGAGCTAGAAAAGATCTTCTCATAGCATCTGGAACAGTTTCACCGAATTTCAACTTCGATAATTCTTCCGTAAACACTGAAGCAAACGATTCTTGAACAATCTTAGAGATTTTATGACCTCCATTTGGATTCGTATCACCTTTACCATCATAAAGACAAACCAAAACTTCATTCTCATTACCTCTAAATTTTTGGATCAAAATATCACGAATGGAAACGTTTTCCTTCAAACCTAAAGTATCTGCAATACCATAGCCTAATGTATTGAGCTCTGATGTAGTAGTACGAATACGTTTATCAACACTCTGATCTGGAACTGATGGTGTTGTCAATGTGACATCTATCAAACCCAAAACTTTTAATTTCTTCAAAACAAAAAAATTGTCTAGCTCTTCTGCTTTATTATCAACTGCTCTATTGTTTCCAAAACTCTGCTTGATCTCAAGCCTTTTATTACCAGAAAAGTTTAAATATCTCAATTCAAGATTCCAATGCCAGTTCCAATCGTACGGCCAATTCGAGATATTATATTTCAACTGATTCGATCCAACATCGAGAACTTGCAAATTATTGATCTTGCCCAACTCAGCGGGTAAAGTGACAAATTTGTTGTTGTTAAGATGCAAAAGCTTCAAAGTTTTGATGTGTTCCAAATCGTCTGTGGGTAAACTAGATAATTCATTACCAGAAAGATATAATTCAGTCAACCTGTTCATGCGCCTCAAAGCACCATAAGGAATTTCAATCAACTCGTTATAAGATAAATTCAAAGTTTTTAATTCTGTTAACAAAGAAATAGATTCAAAACAATCATCACTCAAACTATTATCTCCAATGCTCAACACTAGCAACGAATCAGCAAAACAAGTAGGACCAATGTTTAATTGACTGGTATGGCTATCACGTCTCAAATCTGTATTGCTGCTGGTTTCTGAATCAACTGGAGTTTCATAATTTCCATCAATACTAGTAAAGTGAACATTATTGTTGATATAAGAGGTAAGCTGCAGGGACGACCTTCTGGAAGTCGGTGAAATAGCAGAAGAGCTAGTAGACCAATCTGAATTACTTCTAGGTTGGTCAGCATTAGTGAAAATCTGCCTAAAGTTTGTGGGAGAAGGCTTTGTAAAAGTATTCGGTGGAGGCTTGGGAAATGATGTTAATGCATTTGAAGAAACATTCAAAACTGAAAGTGAACTCAATTTCCATATTTCGTCAGGCAACTTTTGGATGTTGTTCGAGTGCAAATCAAGATATTGCAATGAGGTCAATTCTGAAATTTCTGCTGGAACACTTTGCAAATTATTGTTGAAAACAGATAAAAAAACCAAATTTTTTAAAGTACCAATTTCGGCGGGTAAAGATACCAAGTGATTTTTATTCAACAGTAATTTCTCCACATTGGGTATTTTTGAGATAAAATCATTTGAAATAGATGTGATTTTCGCTTTCGATAAATCTAAAACGGTTAATGATGGTAAGACATTTTCGAACTGTAAATTCGTCAACGGATTTCTATCGAAATCAAATAATCTCAACTTTTCCATTTTATCGTTAAATTGCGATACCTTATTTTTAGTAGAATACAAAATCTCCAAATTTGGTAAAGATCCCAACGCATCGATGTTACTCAACCTATTATATGTGATATCCAATTCGGTCAAAGAAATCAAATTTTTAATAAATCTGGGTAAAGATTTGGATAGTCTGTTGGTAGAGATATTTAACTTCACCAACTTAGTCAATTTTGAAATAGTTTCTGGTAGTGTAGACAAATAATTGTAAGAGAGGTTCAAATCCACTAGATTTGGTAAGTTGGTGATAGGATCAGGGATTTCAGTAAACAAATTTGAAGATAAATTTAAATATTTTAGATGCTTCAATTCTGAAAAAGTGCTGGGCAACACTGAAAGTTGATTACAATTCAAGTTCAAACTTGTCAACTGAGCCAAAATGGATATCTTTGGCGGCAACTCGCGAAGAAAGTTTCTCTCTAAATCCAACGAAGATAGCTTTGTAGCCTCAAAGATATTCGATGGAAATTTTGAACATCTGTTTGAAGAAAACTTCAACAACCTCAAATTATTACAAGACTGTATGAAATCCAAAGGAATATAGATGGAACTGTTTTGAGAAACGTCCAAACTTTCGATTTCATATGCATGTTGGTGAAATATGATGGGGATTGTTTTCAAGTTCATGTTTTTGATATCAACGTGAACGTAGTCCTTCGAAATCGAATCTTCCTCTTCATCTGTCAACGCACGAATAACATTTTTCTCCAAAACAAATTTACACAAAAAACTCAAATCTTCCCTTCCAATAATGGGTAAATTCTCTCTCTCTGTATAACCAGATAGTAATAATAAATATCTTTGAATCTTTAATGGTTTATCTCCTGAGTCTAGCAGTTTTGAGCCATTTCCAACCCTCAAACTGATTTGGAAGTTAGAAATTGAAGGTAAGAAAAACTTTCTTGCGACAATATTTAAGATTTCAACTGTAGTTGTTTCGAGCTGACATAAAATTGTGGTGAAAGTGTTATCTTCTTTGAAAATACGAATAGTATAATTAGGCTTTTTCCCATTGGGTGTAGCAGTGGCTATATTTGGCTTGTTCGAAGCGGAACTGAAGAGTCTTATCTTTGATAAATTTTCAGTAAAGTTTTTATCTTGATCTTCAAGAGTTGGATGTCTTATAATGGGAGGAAAGTTATCACCATCGTTTTTGAAATCGTCATCTTTTATACCCGAGTTCAGTAAAAAGGAGGACATCGAACTTACAGATTCTTTTCTTTTCTTTTTTGCATCAACTTTCTCTTCTTCAGTAAATTTAACATCCCAACTATCTGGGGCCTGCCAACTGTTTGAGTTCAAATTGTTGCTACTTGTAGCTCTACTCAAATTGTGATTTACAGATAAATTACCACTGACAGGTAAATTCTGCTGAGAGTCGCTTACTATACCAGCCATTTGATTCAAATCTATATCTAAGTCGAAACTTGAAGTGCCAGGCTGCGGCGATAGATTTGAGGAATTAGGGTCTGAGACATAATGACTGGATTGAAGTTGGTTTGAAAAGCTATTATTAGAGTTTCTGTGTTGTCGTTGCCCTTGCTGATACTGTTGGGATTGTTCAAGCTGCTGCTGTTGGTCTTGAAACTGTGTTAGGTGTTGCTGCTGTCTTTGGGGTTGTTGGTATAAATGGCGTGAAGAATGCAGATTTTGATAAAATGGCAGTAGTTCCTGCTCCTGCTCGCGTAATTGCTGTTCACGCAATTGATCACGGAATTGTTGCTCACGGAATTGTTGTTCGATTGGGTGTTGCTCATATTGCTCGTATTGGCTTTCTTGTCCATGCTGATCATGCTGATTGCGGTTATGGTGGTGATGAGAATGATGGTGGTGATGATGATGTGGTGGTTGTGGTGGCTGTTGTTGTGGTGGTTGATGTTGTTGCGGAATCTGTAGCTGCTGCAGCTTTTGTTGAGATTGATACTGATATGGATAAGAGTTGGTTTCCTCTGGATCCTGAGCAAATGCTTGGTTACTTGGTGGCACCTTTGATTCGCTGGATAACGATGTAATTCTTAATTTTCCTTTAGCAGCTTTCAAACTTTCTTTCAGCTTGGTTGAACTTGCTGAAGAGACGGAAGATTTAGAGTGTAATATATTATGACGGTGACCTAGTAACTTGTGAGAGGCTTCTTCAATTAAATTTTGAGGTTGATAATGGTGCATGTACCCATTGTTATGTTGCTCGTTTTGATTTTGAAAATCATTTTGTTGTGGATCATTTATTTTCTGTTGATGGCTTTCTTTTGGCTCGCTCTCTCTTCTTGAATAGATCAATTTTCCTAGCAAAGATGCCTTCTTCTTAAATTTGGGTTTTATAGGTTGCAACAATGGTGGTGTTGTATCTTTTTGGCTTCTAGCGTGGAATCCTTTATAATGGCTACTCGGGATATCGTCCTGGGTTTCATGTTCAGGTAAATAGCTCTCATAACTCGTAGAGCTCAAATGAGAAGGCATTTGGTTCAAGTTGGGACTTGACGTTTGGTGATGAAGGTGGTTCACTATGGAGGACCTGGGACTGGATTTCGCCAGCTGTGTACCAGACTCATTTTTGGAGTGGAATGGGGAGCTGTTTCTTCTGGGTGATGTGGGATCATTCGATTTCTCATCGTACCTTGAATTGAAATGCAAATCCGAATCAATTGTTGAGTCTATATTGGTATCATCATCATCATTTTCATTGCTTCCAGTAAATGATCTTGTGGTTGGTGATACTGGTTCTTCAGCGGGATAATTCGATTGAGGGACTGCTAAGTTGGATTTGCTGGGATATCTGTCCTTTCTCAAAAGGGACATGTTATTTTATTCCTTTATAAATACTCAATGAATGACAAATCCAAAGGGTGCTTACTTTTTTGAAAGGAAATTTTACTTTTGGGGTCCTTTTTCTTGATTGTTTGAAAGTATTCGATAACTTTTTCTTGCTTCAACAAAGTTCACTTCAGGAGATCGAGTTTCGTTCTTGGTCTCGAACTACAATTTGCATTTCATATTACGTTCCCGTTACGACTTTAGTAGTCGGTTATGACACGTGCAATATACCAACTTGCTTTTACTAATAGTACTCTACAAACTTGCTTTAAATGATTCTCCTTTTCTTTGAATCTATAGAAGGCGCCAATCGTATATGCTGTCTTTGTCCTTTGAGGGCCAATCGAGACATCAAGGTGCTAGAGAAAAAAACTGAAAATTTGGTGCGTGGGGTTCAATCGACCTGATAATTAATCCAGGCATTATTTCAACAGCAACACCAGCTATTTTCAACCCTGGGTGCCGCAATGTTAATCCCTCTCTTTTTTCTCAATTTGCTATTGTGAATACTACCATAATCGCTGAAGGACAGCATATCGCCAATCTGCAACCCATTACTGATGCCATCCAAAATACCTAGCTCTAGCTTGGTGATGATTGACTGGCTCAAGCTGGTGAAACACTCAGTGCAATTTTGTCCCGTGATAATGCTTCCTTTCAACCATGTTATATTGACAATGCCGCTATAGTCGTCTATGAAGCTGGCCACGAGTTCATCGTCGACCATTTCGCTGAGAGAATTGAAAGGGTTCCCTCTCACTTGAACGTCACTCTTGTTGCCGAACAACACAATGGAAATTGTAGCGATGTTTGTCAAACACAAGATATCGCTCATAAAATCTTTCAAATCTAAGAAAGAGTTTGTGTCGTTGATATCATAGATCAACACCACGCCAGCGCTGTCACGATAGTAATTTCTGGTTGTTGATCGAAATCTCTCTTGACCAGCTGTATCCCAAATTTGCAATTTCAAAGAATGACTACCAACTTGTACCAATTTTGACTGGAACTCAACGCCTATGGTTTGGTTCAAAAAAGGTGCGTGCTCTTGTATATATTCATGGCCATTGATGAAATATTTCAACAAAGAAGTCTTACCAGCGCCAGAAGGACCAACTAATATAACTTTGGCTAGATAATCATAATCCGGACTTAATTTGGTAGCTGAAATTAGTGATGATATTGACGGATATGAATTCATAAATTGACATTAATAAACCCAGATGAAAGTTTACCTTTTGGCTTTTAGGAATAACTTTCAATATCATTGACTCATGTTCTTTTTTATAATGTTACACTCGAATCACATTGTTTATATGAGATCCTTTATCGTCGTGTAATTAGGCAAGTTTCACGACTTTCGATTTACGTAACATATTAGATAAGATATTTTCCAAGCTACATATATAAAGGTTGAAACATCATGCTTTAGAACTATGGCAAGCCCATTCAAATATCGCTTACTTTTGCGCCTCTCGATATGTCTTCGTAAACGTCAAATCTTCTTTGGTAGTTGATTGGAATACCCGTTCTAACTTTAGGCAACAATTCGGGATCCAACTCAGCAAATACAATTTCTTCCCCTTCACCAGCCTCAGCGATAACACTACCATAGGGATCAACCACTAAGGAATGACCATAAGCATGGTAGCCAGAATTCAAATCTCTGGCTGGTGAACATAACACAACAAAAATTTCATTGTCAATAGCTCTGGCTCTAGCCAATAAATGCCAATGTAAAGGGCCGGTGGTGGTATTGAAAGCACCAGGATAGAACATGGCAAATGAATTATTGGAAGGCCTTGCAGCTATGGCAGCTAATTCAGGAAATCTTATATCGTAGCATATGCCTAGACCAACATTACCGTAAGGGCCCAATGGGAAAACTGTTGCTTTGTCACCTCCCGTTAAGGTTATAGATTCTTTGAATGTGATACCATTTGGAATTGAAATATCAAACAAATGAACCTTTCTATGTTTCGCGATTATCTCTCCTTGAGGATTGAAACTTACCGAAGTATTATAGACCTTATCATCTTCAGCTAATTCTGGTATAGAACCGCCAATGATAAAAATTCCGAGCTCCTTAGCTAATGACGACAAGAGGGTTGTCGTTTCACCATTGGGAATGCTCTCTGAATACTCTCTGAACTTATCAACGGAGTATGGAGAGTTGAAGCATTCTGGTAGCATGACCAAATCAATCTTTCCGACAGTTGAAGTTTGTACTGCTTTTTTGATTTGCTTGGTTACGTGTGACAAATTCAATGACTTATCAGCCGTTGCAGCTAGTTGGATCAATGCAATTCTCAAAGACTTCGACAAAGGGTTGGCTATGGTTGACATTTTGAATTTTCTTCTATATATATTGATTTTTTGATGTAAAAAGATACGGAAAAAACTTTTCTTTTCTTACCAGGGGTTCTATTTGGTATGAAAAAAGTAGTTATTGTAGCTTTGGCTCAACTCAAATCATTCAAAATTAAACTGTGGATCGAATTAATAACCTATTGGTTGTGAGCGTTTGCTACAGCGAAATTAGTTTGTGCCTATCTTCAATGGTTTGATACACTCTTTAGCACGAATATTATTACTAATTCAATACACACTTCCGATACAAAACTATCATGAAGAAAAAAAGCACTGGAATCTCAAATACTCTATTTCTACTCTGAATCTGAATCTGAATCTGAGTTCACTTCAATATTAGGCATCTCAAAATCAGACTCATTGTTATCAACGACATCATGGCTCAAAGTGGATTGAGACACAGATTTGGTTTCGATCTTCAATTCTTTTTCAACTTTCTCCTTTGTAGCGTCAACCTCGGCATCCACAGTAATTGTTGTTACTGGTAAAGGGAAAACTATTTCGTTGGCACCACTTTTGAAAATTTTGTTGTCATCAACGTCATCCTCCATTACAGTATCTTTGTCTATAACGAACTTGTTTTCTTCGACTTTCCGACGTTTGTGGCTGATTTCCAAATCGCCGTCACCTTCAGACGTAAGTTGTTCATCTCTTTTAGACTCAGCATCTAAGTGTTCGGCTTCATCATTGATTTCTTCGAATTCTGTATTGCTTGTGTCAACTTTTTGTGAAAACTGACCCAAAACAGGAAATCTTGGATTGTTAAAGACGCTGATTAACACATCATCTGGTAAAAGAGAGCTCACTATTGGTAAAATGCATAGTTTATCAGCTCCAGGGTACAAAATAGCATTTTTCAACATGTCAACTAATTCTTTGGGAATCTTCCCCTCATTTTGACTCAAAGAAGTTTGAGCTTCAACAATAATATGCTTTAAAATACGAAGATGCTGTGTAGGTGGAAAGTTTACCCTTGTAATCAATTCATTCATGAATCTGTGCCCTACTGATTTTGTTGATTTTGGTGGTTGCATCACAAATAAATGTTTGTGGGAAAGAAGATCCGACAAAGGTAATGAGTCCTTATTTTTGGATTTCTTTTTCTTGGAGCTTGAATTGGAATTATTGTGTAGAGTACTTCCCTCTCTAGATTTGAGAAGGATAAACGTCATGTCGATAAGTTGAAGAAACTGAGTATAGTCAGGGTATGTGTTGATCAATTTCAAATAGTTGACACAACAATCCAAAACTGACGTAAACAAGTGCTCATTTCTGAAAACATTAACAGTGTCTATACATTTATTTTTGACAGGTATCATTACTTCCATGAAAGATATTATGGAACTTATGTGACCTGCCAAGTTATTTTTATAGACTGCTGGAAGAGCCAGGAGTAATTCTACCAAACTGGTGTAATTCGAAGCTAGAGTGGATTCTATCAAAGCTTTCACCTGGTCATCACGAATATCTCTGTTGTATTTCAAGAATTTTAGGTTGATTGAAGTGATGATATCCGAAACAACAATAATATTTCCAATTGGGACTTTGACGGGAAAGGGCGTGGCAGTTGTAAGAAAGGATTTTATCAAGCCAAGTAAAAGGCTGACTCTATCAGATATTTTCAAGATCGAGGAAGCCTGATTAATGTCAATATGCAAATTGGGGAAGGTGTCTTCACCATCAAGTTTGAATATTTCGAACATGCTAGTGATATCATGATCTTCAAAGTTAAGGAATTCTCTGTAGATAAGCAAAACCTTGCAGAGCTCGTTTATATGACCATTCAATCTAGCTAACCAATTTTGCTCTGGATCAACTTTCTCGATTTGTGGTAACGTTGCTAAACATGCAAACAAAATGTCTTGTAAGCTTTTAGGTAAGTTGTTGGTTGAAAGAAGATTGATAAGCTTTTTGTAGAGTTTATTTCCGAATGGTCTAAACGTAGTTGAATGATTTCTGATGAGATACGTTAAAAAAGTGACTGTGTTTTTTGGGTCGAGCGCAATCTTCTCGATAAGATTCTCTATCAAAGCTGGAAGCTTTGGCGTAAGAATCTCCCTAGTCAAGGTAGGCTTACCTTTGATCTGAATACACAAATTTCTCAAAACATTAATGCACGACACAACCGTAGCGTTTGAATTCTGAGGACCCATGTTCTCCAAATATTTCAAAGCAAGACTGAAAAATGCGTTACCTTCCAACGCCAATACATTTGCATTAAAAATAAGAGCGTTTATAACATTCAATCCACACCATTGGTTGTATGGGTTTTTCGAGTTGAGCAAGTTGAGGGTTCTAGAGCATATGTGATTTAACTCAGATTTTGAGGCGTTAGACAATACGGACTTGTCTTGATAGAGTGAAGTTATGACTGGCAAAATTGCACTGGGAGATTCAAGCTCCTTTATGATGTGTGATACTGGTAAACTCATCTTGAGATTACTGGCCGGGACTAGCTAAAGTTTTGACTGGTGCTAATTGATTTGGTCTGATATTTTTTTTTCACCATATAAATTTTCCAGCTAAGATGAGATGTGCGATTACCGAGTTTTGCTCCAGCTATCTCTCCTCATATAAGGGCTTCATTGCGTAGATGTTGCCGACGAGAACTGCCGCTGATCAAAGTGTACTTCAACCATCTCATTCAGAGCCTTCAAATATGTTGCAAGTCTTCCGAGCTGTAACTGGACCAAACTCAACATATTTACGATCATCTTATGTGTGTAATTTTTTGTGGGAAGCATCGCTACCGCTACTCGGAAGTGCATCACAGTAAGTAAAACGAAGATGATAGTATAAAAACTAACCTGAATATTTGGTCGTCTCAGCTAAACAATTTTCGCCAGATTGGGAGTCACTGCTGGACGGAAATCTTAAGTGGATCACGGCGCAGTAGTAGAGTAAGTGTTTCTCAATCTCTGCGAGATACCCGTCGGCAAACTGAGCGAACTCATCACCAGAAGCATCGTAATCAAGTATCCGGTCTCAACTTAATTGATCACACAAAGCTAAGTTAGCTGGTCGCCACACAATTTGGAAGTGGGTGTGAACAGTAATTCCAGAACGACAAAAGTTGAAGTGATTTATGGTACTGTCCCGATTGAACGATAAGGTTGTCTCAACTATAATGAACATTAAGGCAAGAGTTTTTGATTGTAACGAAGCTTTTTTTAGTTCGATTCGCCATTAGGTGGATCTTCGAGGTTGTAGCTGGAAAGTGGGCCATCGTTCAAAACGCGGTTCACCAAGAACAATCTTTTTTATTGTTTCTCAACAAATAGTTGTCTTCTTGCAAACAAAACATCAAGCAAAACACAAAATTAAAGCAAATTGTGTCTTCAAGACTGATACTTCAAGATGTCCAAAACCATTACAAAGCAACTAACAACAACCGATGTTTTCCTATTCATTCCAAATTTGATTGGCTACATTAGAGTATTTACAGCAATCCTATCATTCATCACAATGAAAAACCATCCAATATATACAATCATCATGTATGGTATATCTGGGTTTTTAGATGCTTTTGATGGAAAAGCTGCAAGAAAATTCAATCAGACTTCCAGAATTGGTGCGGTTTTGGATATGGTTACTGACAGATGCTCTACATCGTCTTTAATATGTTACCTCTGTATCGCCTACCCATCACTCTGTATATTTTGGCAGTTATTGGTATCTTTGGATTTAGCTAGTCATTACATGCACATGTATGCTATGTTGTCAGCTGGCTCAACATCTCACAAAAATGTTGATGAAAAGCAGTCCAAAATTTTATCACTATACTACACCAATAGAACAGTGTTGTTCATTGTATGTGCCGTAAATGAGTTTTTCTACGTTGCTTGTTATCTTCACAGTTTTGGTTTCTTAGTGGGCACTGTTTTTATTTATTTGAGTTTCCCTATTTGGGCTTTCAAACAGTTCGCAAACGTCATTCAATTGAAGGCTGCTGCTTTGATATTAGCTAACTTAGATGTCAATGAAAGAAACGCCAAAGCAACTTAAATGCTTTCAGGATTTGTTATCGTCTCTCCAAATTCATAAATTTCACGTTTTAAGATACAACAAATATCGGATATCAATAACAATAGCAATACTGCTACCTATAATAACACCACTAATAATAACACCATTGATAATAACAACAATAACGATAATATCAATAATGAGTCGATATGTTTTTTCTCAAGGTGAAAACCTCCCTCGTAATCTACAAAAGTGAAAATTCAAAAAAAAAAACCTATTTTAACTGTCTAAATACTATATTTATTGTATCAATCTATGCTTTTACTTTTAAAATTTACTAGTAGAACTTTAATATCTGCTGAAAATGTGGAAATTTGGCTTTGTCCAAAAAGTAATTCAACAACTAAATAAGCTTCATGGGGGTGCTCACTATCATGTCTTTTTTGACAACAATAAAGAGGCCATCACTCGAACTGCCATTTGTGCCAAATGAAAACTCGGCGAATCGCCGACATATACTTGAATACGCATTTTCGTCGCGAAACTACATTGGTTATCGTTGAAGAAGGTTGCAAGTATATGAACACGTATTTTCTTAACTTCTTACCTTCGGTAACCTCTATTTAAAAACAAAAAAGAACCTACTGGAAGAAACTCAAATCGTTATCGTTCGCGCTATTTGTATTTTTGATCGGGTTTGACAGTATCAAAGGTTGAGAAGAAGTTCATAAGTGTGACGTCGTTTCCTCGAATCAGGGATCAGGCGAATTGTATACCCACCATAGTAGCAATAGATCCGAAAAAATCTTGGGAAGCTGTAGAAGAAAGTACGATTTCAAATTACTACATTATAATGAATATCTCTTGATACAATTTCGTGACTTTTTATGCCAGAGAAGTGAAATTAATTGATTCCTAACTTATCAAAACATAAACGAGTACAGTAGTCGGAATACATATTCAATACTTCAGGGTTGTTTTCTTCCACGACCCCCATATGTTCACTTAAAACTTTTTTCTTACCAAAAGTAAGAATTATACCATGGGGCCAAGAGTCGAGGGGAGGTAAACTTTCTAAGTCTTTTGGTTTGTCCGCCTGCTTATTTTTCTCGTTAATAAGCTGTAAAATGTTTCTTCCTGCAAGAGCTCCGGTATAGTCTGCAACACCGGCCCTCTTCATTGCTTCAAAATCAATAAGATCACCAGACACAAATACGTTATTATACTCTTGTGATCCAGAGGTTGATGCCAACTGCAATGTTGGTTTGATATGAAGCTCTTTATTGGGGGTTATACAGTTACTGAAGCTTTCAACGACCGGTTCAATATTGCTGGTATAAGAATTGCACCAATAAGTCAAATCAGACTTGATTATTTGACCGTCACTCAAAATCAACTCATCCCCATTCTGTGCAACTACTCTTTTTCCGAGTACCAATTCCACTTTTACTTCCCTAAGCAAGCGTTTCACTTCATCCTTGAATTTGTTAGAAACAAACTTTTCTGGAGGTAACGATTCATATGGATGGATTAATTTGACAGTTTTATCAGGAAAATCACTTTTTAACTCACATGCAATCTCAATCCCTAATGCACCTCCACCAATGATAGCAAAAGAGTTTGCACTATTGATTTCTTTTGAGCTCAAACTCATCTCTTGTATGTATTGCTCACTGCTTTTTCCAGTAGGATTGAAAGGCCACTTTCTTCTTCTTCCAGCAGCAAAAACGCAATAATCAAAGTCCACAACACCTTTTTTTGAACCAGTATCTGAGCCGGATTGGTTTTCTACCAACACATAATGTGCATTAGTGGGTGTTAACTTGGTGCATTTACCTTGGATATAATTTATTTTTAGGTTCTCAGAGGAATCAATCTCGCCAGCTACGCGAGACAATTTTTCAACCAAACCCTCATCTGTAGAAATGACGTTATCGAATTTTATGTTCCAATTCTCAATCTTGGAATAAGAACTTTTAGCAAATTCCAAATCATTCAAAGCCCTAGGGATTCCAATTATATTAATGAAACCAGCTCTTGGTTCAATCAAAGTTATAGAAATCTTTGAATTGGTGACTCCTCCAATAAGCGACTTTATTGCTGCAATTCCTCCATAGGAACCACCTACAACAAGAATTTTGGAAATATTAGATGTCATTTTAGGTTCTTTTCTTTTTGATTAAATCCAGTTTGAAGTATACTGAGCTAGTGGTATTTATTTTTTGGTACCAGAACAAACTATTTATATCGTTTCAAAGATCATAAGGCAGATGCAATAATCGCAAAGCCGAGAGTAGGCGTTGAACAAAATTATAAGATCAATCAGATATGCTATACAATTCGGTTTTAAATTCCCCATTCAGCTATTTAGATCCGTATATTTGTGTAGACCATTCGGGTTTCACACTATATTCGGACATACAGCCGATATTAAGCCGACAGAGTTCTTGATATCGATCCGAATTGTTTGGTCAGCTTCCTTGTGTAGTGATCGATACTGATTGAAATGAGATGAAATGCTGGACAAGTATAGTGTTGATTTCTCCCTTATCGGCATGGAGAAATTTCATTACTACTCAAAAAATGAGTATTTATGTCCGTCAAAATTGATCAGAAGTTATGGAAATCCCAGAATACTGTATAACAGACCAATATGATTGCAAATCCGTCTTCAGCTATCTCGTATTTTTTTCAACAGCTCAGACTCCAGCAGGAAGTTTTGAGGTCTGATACTGTCAGGTACCTAGATGTAACCGAATCATAACAGAAATGTTATGCTAAACAAGACTTTACAATAGCTGGATTCGGTACTAATGTAACCTCTGAGATCAAGGGTTCTGCGTCGCAAAAGACGTTGGTACAATCCGACAACTACAAGTCGGGATATTTGATGATAAAGGGGGAGATATCTCAACCAGCACGACTTGACCCCAAAAACGCTTAACTCAAGATGTGGTTCAACTATAGATATAAAATGTACTAACTATCGTGAAACTTCAAAATGAGAAATTACAAATTCACGTAAGGTCGGCCCATAAAAAGGAACTAGTCTCCAGATGGTATTTTCCGAGATTTCGTCGGATAAAAACATATTCTTTTTATTCTTTATCATACGACTAAATAAAATACAACATAAAGAGTTTTCCAAAAATAGGAAAAACAAGGAATTGGTTGTATAGTGTAGTGGTTATCACTTTCGGTTTTGATGGAATCTAAAATTTCCGGACAACCCCGGTTCGAATCCGGGTACGACCTTTTTTTAATTTGGTTTTTTCTTTCCAATAAAAAAAGAAATATTTCCGGAACCCCCTTTTCATGCTCCTTTGCTGTATCCGATAATTTACGTATTACAAATATGAGAAATCATAAACAATATAATTTATATAGTCTATATGATATAATTTTATAACAATTTTAAAAAAGAAACCAAACTTTTAAAACCAGGGGAGAAACTGGACTTTTGTCATATCGAACATTAACTAATTGACCCTTCGCACTTATGAACTCACTTTCCAAAATTCAAGTTTATGAGCGATTGGTTCAACTGATTGATCTTATTCATGTAGTTTAATCTAACATCGTTACCACTTCCTATCATTTTGGCATTTGTTGTGGAAGACGTGACTGACAATAAACCACCATCATCAACAAAGATTTTGCTGAAACCAATGTAATTTTGGAACAACTCATAGGTTGCCAATGTAAATCCGAATTGGGGGGACGATCTCAAAACCCTTGCCAAACTACCCTTGAAAAAGGCTTTCGGCCCTTCTTCAGTCAAAATGATCTTGAAGGTTTGACTGACGCTAGTGTACCTTGAATTCTTTATTTGTAGTCTTGTTTTTATAACATCAAAAGGAGTCGTTAAAAATGCTGCTGGCGCACCAGCCAACGCACCACTGATTAACAACTGCCAACTGCTCAAGTGGTTTTTGGGGAATTGCGGATCATATCCAAACAAGTACTTCTTCAAGTTTGCATAAGTTGGAAAATAGATAGCACTGAATGGTATATCCCTCAAAAGACAAGCGAGCGACCCTTTATACAACCCTCTAAAACCCAATTCTTTAACGATATCAGCTGCACTTTTGTTTTTTATAGTTTCAACTTTATTTTCCATTGTTTTGTGAATTGAAGTCGATAAATTTCCTTGCATTTGCAACCTGATTTTTACAATTTCTAAAGGATTTGTGAACAAGACCTGACAGGCACCAGCTGAACACCCAGATAAAATTTCCCAAAGCGGAGTGATTTGTTTGGTCTTCTTGTCTGTACCTAAACCCCTAACCAAATCGTTAACGGTCAATTTTATAGCCTTCTCTGGAGCAACACCAATCAATTGTGCAGTAAGACCTGAATACAAACCTTTGAAATTTTCACGTTGAATAGTTTTTATCAAACAATCCATTGAGTTTTTATATAGGGATAAATTTTTTTGAGCTTGCATTCTTGTTTTGATCAAGTCAATGGGATAAACTATAGTTGCTCCTATACAGCCAGCAATTGAACCAAGTACAAAGGAATAAGCTGATTCTAGAATTTTTATATGTGGAGAAGTATGTTGCTTATTTTGCGACTGTAACAAAGGGATTTCGAAATCATTTTTTGATATACTAGATGATGCAGTGCTTTTCAATGTCAATGATAATAACAAGTTTAGCTCGTCACTATTTAAATGGTCCTTCAAATTTAACTTGAGCTCGCTTAAACTGGTTTCGCTCTTGATGTTATCTTTTATGAAGTCATTCAAGAGCTTCAACTTTGACAATGAGGAGTAGACTAAAAAATAATCCTCGCTTCTCATCTTTCCAAGTTTGGCTAGTTGTTCATCATTTAGATTCAAGTTCAAGTTTCGAGTGAGAATTTCGATCTTGTTGTTGTTGTTTGCAACAAGTGAAATGTCTATATCATCATTCTTAGATGCTGTGTTGAATTCCAAAAACTTCAACAATGACTCAAACTCGAAGAAGTTCAAGTGATCACCGTTATTTAAGTCTTTGTTGAAAAACACCAACAAATTTATCAATCTGTTTATAGAGTCTTTGTTTCCATTCAAATTAAACAACTTATTCAAGAACAACTCAATTGAAATCTTCTTATTGAATTCACTGAAGTAGTCGAATAGTATTTCATTGCAACTGTTATCATTAAAGTACACCAAGTTAGACTTGTTCAAATAACCTTTGTGTTCCGTATCTAAAATCTTGAAAATTTTTTCGACGCCCTTGATTTTGTTGACATCACCCTCACTTATAATGGAATTAAAACCATTCAATGATAACGTTTTGATGGAGCTGTTGGAATTATCGAGTTCGAGTATGCTGTCCATTTTGAATTGCTTGGAAGGAAAAAGAATAACTGATGAATATACGATTTACCAACCTTTATATATGGAAGCGTGTAAATGTATGGAAAAAACAGGATCAATCTTATGTAAATAAATAAGAAAAGAAAGTGGAGAAGATACTTTCTCGGTTACTGAAATATGTTTCAGCTCTCTACTTCTAATTTTGTAAAATCTCTAGCACTTTTCTCAGTCACTTCAACAGGAGTCCTTTGATTAGTCAGGTATCTTTGTATTATTCTAACCTTCCTCAACGTAAGCGACATATGATATTTTTTGTTTTTGATGAATCAGTAAATTTGATTTAAATCATATGGTAACATTTCTTTTCTCCGGAGAATATTCACATGGAAAAAAATAGAAAAACCGTTTTGTGGGGTAATTACAATATTACATAATTAATTATTAATCCCAACCGCAGTAACCTTTAATCCGACCATTATACCGAGATGGTGTACGGATTATTATAGTGGTGTACGAAAGCACTACATGTATATATATGAAGAGATATAGATATACGTTCCTATTTCTTATACATATCATCGCACTTAATGAATTGTCTACCCATAGATCTTTCGCCTATGCTGTGGATGAGTTTTCCATTTTCGATGTTTAGCTCGTTTTTGCTTTGCATCAAAATCTTGGAAACCAAGTCACACAAGCCAACCATGTTCTTCTTATTAATAATTCTTGGTAGAAAACCACTTAGAAGCAAAATCTTGTCGTAGTTTAGGTCACTGTAGAAATCATTGGAGTTGATAAGGGTTTTGAAGTTGTTCCTGATTCTGATAAGATAATCGTAGCCGTCCTCAAGCGCAATAAGCTTCTGCTTACTTTCGGTCTCACCAATTTGATTCAAATAGTTCAGCTCATTACCACACTTCTTGAAATTGTAACACCACATGGCAAGCACCGCAATGCCTAGCATGTGATAGTTCTTGAAAGGATCCTGATCTGCATTGTAGAGTAGCTTGTTATTTTTGATATCCAACAACAGCTCCCACAATATCAAATAACAGTGAATGATAGCGACTGACCCATTGACGCTATTTATCCAATCGTCAATCCTCTTTTCAACGATGTCGTAATCATTTATGTTGACCTTGACATTCATACGTATGGGAGCTCCACAGAAAATATAAATGTCATAATGCGAAATATTTAATGAAATCTGGGCCATATGAAAAATTACATTATTCTTGTAGTGCGAGAAGTCGAAGGCAGCAGAGTTAAGTGAATCAGATACGTAGTTGTCGTCTTCTTTGAATAAGTTCAAATCGTCTATCAACTGAAAATTCTTCTTTTTAAAGTTTTCGAAGTTGAGATTTTCAGCACTCGAAGGTGGGCTAAGTTTTAGCAAATTGTTCTGTAATTCAATTTGCTGTAACTGATATATGATGGATATCAATCCTGCAAGAATAATCTTCTTGTGGAATTTTGTTATTCTTTTGTTAAACTTGACATTGCTCAAAAATTCCTTATTGATCAACAAGTTCTTGAGGTAGTTTATGAAAAACATCTTGCTTGATTGTTCTTCTTGCGATTGCTGTTTTTCATATTTGATTATGTCATTAATGCTGTGCATATTCCATATGAGTTCGTGGCACGGTAGACTTAGTTGCATTTGGTAGGAAAATAAATTGATTTGATGGCCAAATTTGATACAGTCATGGCAATCTATGATAAAGGCCAAGTAGGTTATCCTTTTCATACTTTCTTGCTCAATCCACTTTTTATAGAAATCTTCGTGATGCTTATGTTTTATACTTTTTTTCTCTTCTTTAACCTTATTGTTGATTAATATGTCCTCCTCCCGATCAATATCATTGATTTCTTTTATAGGATTCCCACCCAATGTAGGCGAGCGACGAAGCAATTGAATGATAATACCATGGTAAATATGCCCTCTTTCATGCAAATTTCTTACACTGTAATTTTTCTCAAATATCTCAATCAAAATCAAGGACTGAAAAATCCATATTTGGATGGGCGAACAGAAATCCTTGTTCTGAAAAATTAACCACCTGAGATTGTTGGAAATTTTTAGATTGAGCTTGAATATTTCCTGGTAGTCCAACTGTTCCTCTTTGAACTCATCTAGTAACTGTATGTTCGACTCATTGTTCATACACTCCGTTAAATTTGATCCGATCAAAATCATACACAATAAAAGTAGAGGATTCTGTTCCTGGGTATTGAAAGTAGGAAAATGGAGTATAGGATACTGTGGATTGAAAATCAACCAGTAGGACTTCATGAAAAACGTTAAATACATTGGGTCTATGTATTTCTCCCCCACCAACGCAGGAATGAGACTAGTGAAATCATTGATATTGTTATTAGTTATAAGGATTTGTTTGGGAATGGTGGACTGGTGATTATCAAAATTGCTACTGAGACTTGAATTGGGACTAATTATTGGAATGCTTGTGGAGCTGAAGTACTCATCTAATATTGAGTTATCAACAGAAGTGAAAAATTCGGGTCCCCCGTTGATATTGAACTGGTTAAAGTCGTCATTGAAAAGCCAATCAATCAACTCATCGTTGCCTTCACTATTCAAATTTTCAATCATGTCCTTGTTTGGGCTGCTGTTAGTCTCAGTACTGGCCAAGCCGTTCAACGAGATTAGCTTTTCCTTGTTGAGCTGCTTCTCATTTTGCAATTCATGTCTCTTGTAGTGCCTGTCTTTCAAATCCTTTCTGACGAATGTTTTGGAGCAATTAGGCCAGTTGCAATTATAGATGAATTTGGGGTTGTGGTTCAATTTGTGTCTCTTCAAATGTTCCAATCTTGAAAACTGTTTGAAGCAATTTGGTTCATCGCAGCTGTGAATTGAACTTCCTCTTTTCTTCATGGTAGAGGGCTGCTTTCACTATCATTGGTCTCTATTTGTAACGAACCACCAAATTTTGATGAAGAATTTCGTGGGGGTTTTTCGTGGGAGAAGAATGCGCCGAAGGTTCGTAAAATACGAACACGAGAGCGATAGCGAGTACGAAAGAGAATACTGAAATGCGCCACGAGGCTGATGTCATTACCGGGGCTTATTAACCAGGCGGAGTCCAGCGTTTAATATGGTATAAAGGAGTAAATTAGAGAATGAATGAGGGAGCAATAAGTATTTATTCTTTCAAGACAACTTAGTTCAGTTCAATTATCAACATAATATATTTAGTTCATCCCGTTCATCTGCTTCCCAGTTATCGAACTAGAAATCCACATAACTCCAAAGAATGATCGCACTAGTAGTAGTCGGTGCAGGTTTAATAACCAGAGAGATATATTTGAAAGTCAAGAAGAAGAGAGCCTCATCTAAGGCCAAAAAGCTACACAGATTACAACAGGAACAAGGAACTGAAAGTTCCAATTCCCCCCTTCCGGATGAGCCCCCTAGTTACTATCAAGTCAACCCATCTTCCAGTCCATCGCATCGCGTGCCGAGTAAGAACAATGAGCCTGCTCCGGCGTATAACGAGTCTTCGAAAGACGTGATGATATCTTGATAACCTACGTCTGTTTGTGTTTTGTGTGCGTTGATTAGGTATTCTAATAGAAATGAGTTATGAATTCGAAAGATAGTGTAGAATCTGTAGTATCTTGTATACAGAGCATTTATTTCGAATTTCTTTTGGCTTTATCCCATGCACTAGTCTTCTTCCTTTTATAAATGTCCGAACCATCCCTCTTATTGTTAAAAATACTCCAGTCTTCACCAAAGAACTTGTTGTTTTGTTCACGTCTCTTCTGTTTACTGTCTTTCTTTGACATATTGGTTGACAATCTTGTGAAATTGGATTCTTCGTAATTTTGTATTTCCTTTTCTTTCGCCAACTCTCTCGTTGTCTTTGTGCCTCCTCTACCATTGGTAACAATGTTTGATCCAATGGATGTCTCCAACATCGGCTTATCGCCAGTTTCCATGAGATATTCTTCCATACTCTGTAACTTACGTTTATTTTGTGACGATTTGTTCGAAGCTTCAGTGAAATTTGTGGTGGTTGGAGGTACAACAGCTGCAATTCTTGGTGGTTTATATTTCTCATTCGTACTGGTTGGGTCGCTGCCAACGCTGCTAGACAATTTACTGCCTTTCTTTTCCGGCTTGATGTTTTTGACGAGTGATTGAGCATCTGGTTTATATGATAATTGGTCTTCGTCTGAATCACTTTCTTCATCTTCCTCGTCACCATCTTGCTCCTCTTTTTCATTGCTCTTCGCTTCATTCTCCATTCTGGCGTATGCTCTGACCATCTTGTCTAACTGATAGCTCAACCTTTTCTCCAACGACTTGATACCCCTCTCCAATGTGACTCTCTGGACAATCGTATTCTTGACAATATCGTCTCTGAATTCATCTTTGTGATCTTTATTTTGCATCTGGTCTACTCGCGACAACATGAACAAAACCAAATTATTTATGTACGAAAGCATTGAATTGTTTTTCAACGACAACAACGAGACACCTTCCAACTTTGTTCCTTCGTTCTGGGTTTCTTTGATCAATTGTTGGACTATATCGGGAAATTCTGCGCCTAAATTTTGGATGATTTGGGATACAGAAGTCTCCGTTGAGATAACGGTTTCCGTTATAACTTTGATTATATCATCTAATGAAACCTCTGCCATTTCTACTTGGTTTGCTTGTTATTTTTTGACCGCAATACCTCAAATATTGCACTGATTAATTATGAAAAAAATGAAAAATTATACAGAAATAAAAAAAAAAATCTTGCAATGCCATTACCCGGAAACATTTTTTTTTCCCATAGATATTTTTTTATCTTTTTCATAATACTGAAATCATCTTATAGCCCCAAGATTACTTGAGATATAACTGACTAAAATGGTATGTTACTGTCATGGTATCATGATATTATCTACATGGATACATTATGACAAAAAAGAGGGCAAAAAATTAACAAAAAATAGCCTCAAAACGAATATATCGAACAACATATAAAACAGCATGGTAAAAGATTAGACCATGATGAAAAGAAACGTAAGAAGATAGCAAGAGAAGGCCATAGAATAGCCAAGGATGCTCAAACTTTGAAGGGTTGGAAAGGTAAGCAATTTGCCAAGAAGCGTTATTCAGAAAAGGTGGCAATGAAGAAGAAGATCAAAGCCCATGAAGAGTCTAAGATTAAGGGCCCATCCGCTCCAGCTCAAGATAATGGTGAAGCTTTACCAACTTATTTGTTAGATCGTAAGAATGAGAACACCGCAAAGGCCATTTCTTCATCGATTAAACAGAAAAGATTGGAGAAGGCTGAAAAGTTTTCAGTTCCCTTACCAAGAGTGCGTGGTATCTCGGAAGAGGAAATGTTCAAGGTCATCAAAACAGGTTCTAAAAAATCAAAGTCTTGGAAGAGAATGATCACAAAACACACATTTGTTGGTGAAGGTTTTACAAGAAGACCAGTGAAGATGGAAAGAATCATAAGACCTCAAGCCTTGAGACAGAAGAAAGCAAATGTTACTCACCCTGAACTTGGTGTAACTGTTTTCTTACCTATTTTAGGAGTCAAGAAGAACCCACAGAGTCCAATGTACACACAACTTGGTGTATTAACCAAGGGTACAATTATCGAAGTTAACGTCTCTGAATTGGGTTTGGTTACCGCTGGTGGGAAAGTCGTTTGGGGTAAATATGCTCAAATTACCAATGAACCTGACAGAGATGGTTGTGTAAACGCTGTTTTGTTAGTTTAACTGTGTGTATTATTTGGTTTTCATATTGTTTTTATCTTTTATCTTGGATGGGATTAGTTTAACTTTCATTATTATTTTGCATTCGATTTTATTCTTAATTGTTAAGAAAGCGTAGTTCCACATTTGATTCAATAGCTGGTTTGATAAATTGAGCAATTACAAAGGCGATCAAAACACAACATCGATATTTATTTGTAACAGATAAATCGAAAGATTTAATCACATGGAATGATATCTCAGATAAAAAATGAGAATGAGTAGAGTAGTTAATTCATGACAAAAAAAAGCATAAGACGCTTATAATTAGTAAGTGAGAAAAAACCATAAAAATCAATGAACAAAGTATGATATTGTATAATTTTGAGTAATATAAACTTTTGAAGTTTCAATATGGGTTAACAATATTGAACGAGTAAAAAAATGTGAAGAAAATATAGTAACAAACAAACCGCATAATTTGATTTCTCTAGCTTGAAAGAAACATTTCCAATATCTTTGAAATTTTCTAATAATACTTTTAAAATGAATATTTATAACAACACAATCTGAAGCAATGACTTTTTTTGAAAAATTTTAATGTTTTATAAATAAGTTTTTTTAGACCAATTGAAATAGTAATAATAATAATAATAATAATAATAATAACGATAATAATAATAATAATAATAATAATAATAATAATAATAATAGTAGTAATAATGGTAATGATAATATTGGTAGTAACAATAGTTATAGTAATAGTAATGATAATAATAATGATAATAGTAGTAATAATAGTATAACACATAATAAAAATAACATAACAGTGGATAAATTAAAAATGATAAATAGTTAACATGATAATAATAATAATAATAGTAATAATAATAGTAATATAATAATAATAATAATAATAATAATAATAACGATAAATGAAAAAGAGTGAAAAGGAATCGTATACTTTTTTGATTTTTGATTTATGAATTGAACCTCCCTAATTATAAAACACGAATAAATGAACAACTTAAAAATATGAACTAAAAAGTAATTTTGTGAAATAAGATTAAATTAACCTGAGAAAATATGAATGGGTATCTTGTATGATCATCAATATTGATAACCATAATTGTAGTTTTGATTCAATAAAAAGCTGTTAGAGTTATTGACATAATTCAAGCTTATATTAGAATTACCGAAGTTCCTTGATGTAGGTGGAAGGCCATTGGAGATTTGAAAATTGTTCAATTTGTCACTTGCATATGGTAATTGTTGAGAAAGTTGTGACAATGGTGGAGGAGGTGGTGGTAGGTAATTGAATCCTTCATTCAATTTAAAATACTGTTGAGGCAATTGTGGTGCACCCTGTTGCAGTTGTTGCTGATTTAATGGCGGCAACAACGAAGAGGACGAAGAACCCGAAGCTGGCTTTGAGTTCATTGGCACAATGTTATAGTTTGGTAAAGGCATGTTTGGTTGTTGACTGAAATAATCATTTGATCTAATAAAATTCGGAGTTGAGATATTTGTTGAAATGTTTGACATTGAGTTGTTGAAAGAGTTCATTGTAGAATTAGAACCTGGAATTGAATCAACTTGAAAATTAACTGACAGATTACGACTAATAAACTCGCCGTTTGAGTTCATGTTTACCATTTGATTTTGATTTGACATAGCCAACTGGTTCGGAGGAGAAATTGAGCTTGAATTGCTTGACTGAATTGCATTAGATGCTAAATTCAAACTTGAGTTTCCATTCAAAATTGAGTTGATTTTCAGCTGTATTCTTTTACCGAAACTTGACAAAATCTTGCAATTTTTGAACCAGTTCTTGATGATAAGAACTTGTTCTTTCTGACTGAGTAAAACATCAATCAAAGTTTGAATAACATAATTTCCATAAGGATCATTGATAAATTTATTCAAATCTAATGTTAAGATTTTGAAAATCAAAATCTGTTTTAACTTACTGAATGTGGTGATCGAATTTTCATCATTATCATAGTTCTTTTCGTTTCTCATCTCATCAATAATATCATCGTTTTCAACATTACCTAAATTCTTCTTTATCTTGTATTTTTCCAACTCACTCTTTTCAAAATCGTAACAGTTCTTCAAAAACTTCTCAATAACATTTGAAGCAAACTTCTGGATAATCAAGTCATTCAAATTGTGCTCAATTTGTTTGAAAATTTTCAAGTTAATGCTGAAATCATTCAATGACAATAAATATTGAATGACATAATTACCAAATTGATTTTTAATCAATACATTACAATTCTTGATTATTTCGTTAGAGATTTGTAACAATTGCTGATTTGTAACATGAATGAGACATTTTTGCAAAACACAACAACCATGTTTATGGGTTGAGACTGTGATAATATCACTACAAATTGAGTTGTAGATGAACTGACAGTTTTCTGGAGAAAACTTGTTCAAAATTTTTGTGATAACATGATTCCCATTCAAATCTTTTATGAGATCGATGATAAAGGACTTCAAACCAGCAATGATCAAGTTGATCTGATAATTGTTTCTCAAGAATTCTATGATTTTTTGCAAAGCTCTTGTCCCATGCTGATTGATGGAAATTTGGAACAAATTTGACGACAAATTTTTGATCAACAAATTCAATTGTAATTCACTACAGTATGAGATGAGTTTTTGAATGAGGTAATTGCCAAAAGGATCAATAATCAATTCGTAGATGTTCAAGTAGATTTCTTGAAAAACAATCTCAAAGTTATTATCATTCTCCTCAATTTTCTTTTGAAGGAATCGACAACCAAACTGATCTTTGGACAACTTCAAAATCTCCAGTTTCAAGCTTGACAAAGGAACCTTATTGAGATAGTTCAATAAATCTTTATCAATTTTTTGGTTTCCAATCGAAATTGAAGCTATACTTGTGGATGGTTGATTTGAATTAGTTGGTGCTGGGTTAGGTGTAGGACTTGGATTTTGACTTGTACTTGTATTCTGGCTTGTACTTGGATTTGTTTTATTAGCGTTCAAACTCAAATTGGAAATTGAATTGGTAATATTATTTGTATTGGAGTAGGACAAAGACCTCATTTGGTTTGATTGATTAGATTGATTAGCAGTTGGCAAAGGCAATGAACAAGATCTATTATTTGAAAAATTAATCTGGTTCAAACTCGATATATTAGTGGCTGTATTGGCAGAAGAAGTAGTATTGACAATATTCATATTAACAGATTGATTCAATCTTGAGATTGAGGAGTCCAAGTTGAAAGAAGGCAAGTTCAAATCATTGTTAACATCATAGTGGTTGTTACTGTCATCGTTCCAAGGAGAAATAGAATTACTATAAGAATCAGGAGGAGTTAAAGGTTCTATTAATGACTGGATGGAGTTGATGGATAAGTTTGTTTGATGGTTCATGATGGTTTGAATGATATCAATAAATACTAATTATTATAGTAGTTAACAAAAATATGGGAAAAAGAGCGAACAGATGTCTTTATATTTATATACCTCTGCCAGACAATTCCTGTGGTTACAAATTGAGCAATGGAGTATAGACGATACAGGCCAATCGCACTAGCCTCCGCCTAAGCTGGCTGGGACACTTCGAGTGCGAACGCTTTGTATCCACTACTAACACTGATGGTTAACTTAGCTACTGAATTAGGGTATTTACAGTTAAAAAATGGAGTTTAAATCGTTAAAATTGGTTTTTTCCAGCCTTTAAAGTAGTTGGAAAAAGGTGGTTTTAATCAAAAATTCATTTAATCAGAAAAAAAAAAAAAATTAAATCCAGTTACACCCTGCGTATCGGGAACGATCCCGTGATCACAGACCACACCCGCCTCCTTCCTGTCAGGACATCATCCAGATTATAGAAGAGTGGTCTACAACACACACTTCAACACCAGATATGAACTGGACAGTGTTCAAAGAATGTAGTTGTGATGGCAATGTAAGCATCGATAACGGCTTGACTTGGTCTATTTTGTATATTTTGTATTGATCCTTACTCTGGTTGACAATGAAGTACTTTCCGGTGGGATCAACGCTGGTTTCTTGGTTTCCCAAGTTGAAATTCTGATATTGATAGTCTATAACAACCTCAATTTTGTCTTCAAATATCTCAATTAGTTTGATCTCTTTCAATGAGGAGACTAGGAACTGCCTTGCGCCGGACTTTCTGGGGCTGCCGGATCGGATCTCAATGATGCTGCGAATGCTGGAGTTGAACTTGATCTTCAACCACGGTTTGTCCTGGCTGAAGAAATTGAGCATGCTCAACAAGCCGTTGTTGCACCCAACCCAGAAATAACCACGGTTGTACCCCAAATAACTGACGCCACTGACCAAGGTATCTGCGTATGCTGTGAGCGATCGATGGCCCTCGTAGTAAACTATGTCAATTAGCAGCGACTCGCCATCGTCTTCATCTTCATCAAATGGTATTAGATTCAAAAAAGCACCATCCACAAAACCTAAAATTGAGGTCAACTCAATATTACATATCTGTAGATTCAACTGCAGGAGCAATCTATTGGAGACATGGAAGATCCGAAAGGGAGGGTTGAAATCAAAAGTTATCACTACAATAGTGGAGCTCACATCAGACGCAAAGATTAGTATTGCTTGGATAGTCACGTCGAGAAACTGACTTTTGAAAGTTTGAAACGTTTTGAAGTGAATCAAAGGCGAGTCACTTGGAATAGTTGTGTCGATACTGTGGGAAAACAATAGGACACCATCCAAAACATGATGAATTTTATAATCAGCAGTTATTACAATCAAATGCTCTGGGCTCAATTTGGATATCTTGAGGATTTTTGAATCGAATCTTATTCTTGATTTTTCTTTCAAATTTAGTAGCTTCAAGTCATGGTTCAAATTGACTGCCTGGTGGTTCGAAATGTTGCCATTCAATTTGTAATCCAACAAATCAAACGTCAAATACTCCCTCTCCTTCGTCCGATCTTTACTGTATTTCTGTTGCCTTTTATTAGATTGGATTGTGTTGTTATGGTATCTACTCTGATTGTTATCTAATTGACCATTTGTGATTTTGAAGTACTTCTTCTTTGCAGAATCAAAATAAAAGCCAGGTATTTCCATTTGCAGCCAGTTAAAAGTTGCAGCCTTCTTTGTAGCAGTAGTGATAAGTTGATCTTCCTTTGGCTTTTTGATTTCGATATAATTAATTAAAAGAAATAAAATAAGAGTGGCTAGAGATTACAATCCCTATTATGTAATGTCTGTGGCAGAGCACAAAATAATTTTCTGCTATCGGGATGTGGCGCGTGCGCTACATAGTGAAGAAATACCATAGTACAGATAATAGAGGTGTGCCATAGAGCATTAAAACTCACTGAGTGGTTACTAGTATTGAATTTTACACATTGATTCAGCCTTTATACTGCTAATATAGCATACACTAAATGAATTATAAGTTAAATATTGTGAGTCCTACTACTAATTTGCGATCATTATGATCAGTCTGGGATCGCAATTTAATATTTTAATTATACACAATTTTGAAACATTAAGATACCACAAATATTTACTGTTGTATCAATTCGTACATTGTAGCTAGCAAAGATCAGATCCAATATGTGAAGCATTCATGGAATATTTGGGTGAATAACATACTATCGGACCACATACACTAAAGAACTCTATTTGACTAAATAGTTACCAACCCCTTTAGAAGCATCGTGAGTACTAATTAGTCTGGAATTTGTTTCCAATTATGAGATGGCTGCTGTAGCATTGTTAAACCCAAAGATTGTCGCGGATAGGTAAGTCGACGAGATATTGGGTAGAAATTTTGCCCATCCTAACATGTTGGTAAGGGTATGTTACAAACGTCTGAGTTATTTATCGCAGGTGTAATAAGTTTGTATTAATTGTCGTATACAGCCTGTGGTCAACATATGGGTCAAAGGCTAGCGACAGAATTTTATATTATCAGCATTATTCGCATATTTTTACTCCAATAGCTGTCACTAGGTGTTTAAGTTGTATGCTGAGTAATTTCACAATAAGTAGCTGACTGATTGATTTAACGTCTGTGTAATTGATACAGCTAAAGTGTACATAATTTCGAATACTTGAGGTGTCACTATGAGCCAGTCATCAGCGAATCTCCAGTATCCGAAACAAGTAATACCAGTAATCATAATAATACTCAATTAATTAATCAATTAATTAATTAAGGTGAAAATTGGGATCTTCGATAATATTGTACAAATTACGTACGAGTGCTAAAGTTTTGACTCTTGGAATCACTAGATCTTTCCATACAAGTTACAAGCTAAAATAGTACTGCAAGACTTGCTTAGCAACTACTGCTGATAATAGACTGTGAATTGGGTTTACTCAATTTTTCAACCACTTCCTTTCTAGCGCGTAAAATCCACGGGTTTATGTTAGGAGTGGTGGCCCTTCGTGGTACTTTCCACTGGATGTGTCTACTATCATCAAGGATTCCTTAATTTTTAATCTTTAACTTCAGATACCTCTTGCTAAGATGCCGCCCTGCCACTCCGCGATCCATAACTATATGTCACATTATATCTGACTATTAATAAATGAAATTCTGATCCATTTCCACTTTGTCTAAGAATTTCCCACCTATCACGATAAACCATGATAAACAGTAAATGTTTCAACGTCTATATGCCACCACATAAATATAAGTATACGTAATCGATGACTATCTTCAACGCAAAGGACGCTGTGCCGCGTGAACGCGCAATCACGTGAGTTTGTTTACCTTTTGGGCAAAAATGTCAACAAAGATAAAAAAAATTCGAATCTCATCGCGATGACAACCGTGCTATCCGGAATCCGGATCTCACCAATCGAGGGTTACGTAATATATTAGTAAATAGAGGTATAGCATCTTTATAGTACATATGTATATATATAAACAGGTTCAATTACGTGGCTCATAGACATTCAATCTGGTAGCAACTCGTTCGTCGACGATAACCTCTTGGACCCACTCACTGTTTCTTTCCAAACCCTTGTTGACCCATTTCAGGGGCCAGTTCAACTCCTCCTCCTTGCCCATCAAGATGTCCTTGGTCTTGTTGAAGGGTCTCGTGTTGTTCAATAAGATCGCTGCGGTCTTCTCTCCAACCTCGTCGGCCAACTTCCTTCTGTTGAAGAAGTTGTACATTCTCTTGGGCATTTTGGAGAAGGTGGTGAGGTTGGGTAAGTTGAAAACGTACACAGGTTGCTCGAAAAGAGCCGGTTTTTTGGTGGTAGGGTCAATGATAGTGGTAGAGAAGTTCAATTCCGGTGCCAAGTCTGAGGCAGCATAATCGGCTGGTGCTATGTATGGCTTTGTAACTGGTGTTGCTTCCTCATCGTCTTTGGCTTCTTCTTTGACTTCTTTGACGTCGTCCTTAGTATTTCTGGAACCGTCAACGTTCTCCACCATTTCATCAAGCGACACAACATCAGTTGCATTGTCGGCTGGAGTTGTTTGAGGTTCAATTACGGCTTCCTCTTTCGGTTGCTCTAATGGTCCCAATAAACCTTCGTGGATTCCACTCAAATATTCCTTATAAACACCTCTACCAACACATATAACACCACCGGTATGAGCTCTGTCAAGGATCAAATCCTCATCAACAATATCAGCCTTACCACTTTTGAGGTAGTTTACACCGATAACATTCTCAGCTGAAAATATTTCATTGACTTTAACGGTTTTTTCATTGTCATCCGTCTCGTTATTTTGAACGAGTTTCTTGATGCTTAATGCATTCCATAATTGTTTGATTTTGAAACCCAATGAGCTTTCGATTTTTTTAGTCTTCTCCTCCTCCAATTTTTCAATCTCTCTTCTGGCCGCTTCCCTTCTAATTTCTCTTATTCTTTCAGCAACCATATTTCTAATGTCACCCTGTCTTTCTTCAGTCACTACATCAAACTCAATACCACCGCTATTCAAAACAGGTTTTATGAATTTTCTGAAATGTTTCAAGGATTTGTCCAAGTAATCGTTGGGTGCAGGAGCTATGAATATTGTCAACTTTCTGGGAATCTCATTGACTTGGTACTTGGCTTCTCCCATATGCTCGACAGCACCCATCCATTTCTTTCTCATCTGTTTCTGTTCATACTTGTCATAAAATATACCTCCTCCTATACTACCAACAAGACACCAAAAGATCATCCAATTACGGGATGGTAAACCAATTTTTGGTATACCCAAGGCTCTTAAAGCTGGATTTGACCATTGTTTGGATTTCTTTACTACCTTCTCTGTCCCTTTAGAAGAGTTTGGCTCAGAAACTGGTTCCTTTTTAGGCGTTTCTTCTACCATTTCTGCTAGTTTTATTGAATAGAGCGGTTGAACGATGGTGAGCTACAATTTTATTTTTCAGTCATTATGTTCAATTGTCGGTGTTGAAGTGAATTATGTTCGTTGGTCGGGTAAATTTTTGGGCATATTATAAGAAGAATAACATTTGCTGTGTGAAATGCAACAAAACTGGTGAAAGCTTTTCTATTCAAAAACTTTTTGAACAAACACTATGGGTACACGTCTTCAACCTTTGGCTAATAGCTTCGAGCTAAACGTTCACGTAACCTAATTCATTGAGAGAAATATAAGTTCAATTCCAAAAAGAGGAAACAACGAGTGGTTTTGTGGTCTAGTTGGTTATGGCATCTCCTTAACACGGAGAACGTCCCCAGTTCGATCCTGGGCAAAATCATTTTTTTGCACCCTTTACAATATCAGATAGAGTATCTACAAGACAGAGGTTAGGTTAGTCTAGAGGTGCAAAGTTAGGCTGGAGTAGAATATGTGTCTCACATGATTAGTGAACTTTTTTCACGTTAATCAAGGGCATGAAAAAACTACTTAAAAATTTGAGGTATAGCTTGCGGATAGGCTGCTACAATACGGTTGATCTTGAGCTTATGACTTTAGGTATAGCCTATTGCTCGCAATGTAGCTCAAAATGGTCCATGGCTCAAAATGATTAGCGACATCCTAAGAAATTCCAGGATTGAAAGAGTTTCCACTGAAAAAGTCAGGATATATTTTACAGAATAACCTTAAATGGCACTTTTATCTATAGCGAACTAATTTTGGTTGATCAACAACGGATGATATATGTGCTACAACACACAAGTGGAAACTTGTGTATGCCTTCTTGTTGTACTTTTCGTTGTCACTGACAACTGAGTTTACTTTAGTATTTCAGTCTTTAAGAGAAAATTCATGGATTGGTAATGCATACGCTTAAATGAAGGCTGCTCAACATTATTTATGCTAGTAATGAAGCTATGGTTAGTCATTTGCTAATGGAGTCGTCTCGTTTAGGCCAATTCAATATCAGTCAGCTATACTTTGACTCCTCTATCTGTTATTTCTAGTACAGAGATATTGACTCGTTGACAAATTTTTGGACTTAAACCCCCGAAACGAGTCCTAAATTTACCGATCAATGGCTTATCAAAGCTCTACATTATAAAGATAAACAGATAAACATTCATTTTTATTGAATTATTATGGATAATTTGAATGCGAGCAATTCAAAGATCACCCGGGACAGGATAGGTTGAAACCCATTCGGCAACTTCTTTAGAGAGTGCTTTGACGTCAGTAGATTCATCTGCCAATTTTTTGAAGGAGGCCAATAATTCTTTTGGAACAGAACCTTGTTCTTGGGCTTTCAAACCAATTGCAATTGAGACTGCTTTCTCGATGTAGTCAGAAACTTTCGCAAATTCTTCATTACCGAAACCTCTAGTTGTCATGGCTGGAGTACCAACTCTCAAACCAGATGGGAACAAAGCGGATTTATCACCGGGAACAGTGTTCTTATTGGCAGCAATATGAATTCTTTCCAAAATGGCTTCAACTCTTGCACCATCGATTTTTTTAGATCTCAAATCAATCAAAACTAAATGTGTATCAGTACCACCAGAGACGATTTGAAATCCTCTAGAGAGCAATTCATTGGCAAAAAACTTGGCATTTGACACAACTTCAGTTTGATACTGCTTGTATTCCTCAGTGGTGGTTTGCTTCAAAGCAACGGCTAAAGCGGAAATAGTATGGTTGTGTGGACCACCTTGATGAGCAGGGAAAACTGAAAAGTTGATTTTTCTTTCCAATTCGTAAGGGATTTCCTTACCTTTTTTGGTGACCTTTCTTATACCTTTTCTGAAAAAGATCATAGCACCTCTTGGACCTCTTAAAGATTTATGGGTAGTTGTTGTAACTATGTCTGAAAATGGAAATGGTGATTGAGTGACACCAGCTGCAACTAAACCAGAAATATGGGCCATATCTGACAACAAATAAGCACCAACTTTATCAGCAATCTTTCTCATTCTAGCGTAATCGATAACTCTTGAGTAGGCAGAGGCACCAGCAACAATGACCTTTGGTCTAAACAATATAGCATTGGCTTCTAAGGTGTCATAATCGATAACACCTGTTTCTTCATTTAATCTATAAGGCATAGTTTGGAAATATTTTGAGATATAAGAAATCTTGGTTGTTGGGGTTTGGTAACCATGAGATAAATGACCTCCGTGAGGTAAGTCAAGACCCATAATTCTATCACCAACCTCTAAAATTGCAGAATAAGCATATAAATTGGCTGGAGCACCAGACAAAGACTGAACATTAACACCCCATTCTTTTGGATCCAAACCAAATGATTCCAATGCTCTTTTTTGACACAAAGATTCAGCTTTATCGATGATTTCATTACCACCATAGTATCTTTCACCTGGATAACCCTCAGAATATTTATTCTGCATTTCTGAACCTAAGAGATCCATAACCGCCTTTGAAGTATAGTTCTCAGATGGAATCAAAGTAATAGATGATTTTTGTCTCTGTCTTTCTTCTTTCAAGATTTCAGCCATTTCTGGGTCAACATCGCTGACATGCTTTGACATCAATTCTTGTGCTTTAGTTGATAAAGCGTATGAGCGCTTTGCGACTTGAGCGGAAGCTCTAGCCAAATATTGAGACTTGGCTAAACGTAATGAAACTGCAAACATGGTTCTTGCTTGAGAAATCAAAGGATGATTGTTTTTTAAAGAAAAATATGGTGTAATTTTCAACCAAAATGTCAAAAGAATTAAATTTATTTTGATGAAAATTTTATATGCAGGACATTTTTGACTCACCTATAGACTTCTTATGTTTTCGGTGTTATAACTCCAATAATTTTGCTCCGAAGCTCTAAAAGGAAGAAGTTTGACTTTATGATTTTATCCACATTGATGCTGTTTTCCAGTGTGTATCCATCTTCCATATACAGAGAAAAGTCCCACTCTTTGGGGTGTATTACATGTTAGTTGAGAGCTAAAATCTGTTCCTACATAGGACAATAATTTTCAGGTGATTTTTCATTCATTATATGCCGGATATGTTGCAAAGGTTATAACAATTTTCATATTTAGCCAAAGGTTTGTTTGAAAACGCTCGAAACTTCTTGAAATACTCTATCCGTTGGTGAAGGGAGATTTTTATTTTGTTGGGTCTGCTTCAAAACTATTTACTCACGTATGCTTGTTGTTTGGCATTGATTCGAAAGATATGCCAATTAAGTACTTGGACATAAATAAAATCTATACCATATCAAATATATCTCAAGGAACGACAGCTTTTCGGTAAAGTTGAATAGCTTTTAGAACAACGTCTTGAGTCAGTTTATGGGCTCGTTTATGGTAAAATCTAGACTCTATGGTGGGGGCATCGAACAGTATAGCCTTGCGATACTTGGGCCAAAAAACAACTTACAATTTCAAGGGTCCTCACCAGTTAGATGAGAGAATATTGAAAAGAAAGAAAACGTTAGCGCCAAATGTATAATGATAACCAAAAAACACCAAACCTATAAATATTTACATATGTTAGAGTGGTCTACGCCACAAGTCCCGACACCATCACAAAAGCGTATTTCCCCAAACCACTTATCAGACTTCAAAGAATCTATATGACATCTCAACTTGGGGTTTGGGGTGAATATTTTCTTCATGATCATGTGAGATTGTATGGGTAACTTTCTCAAAACAGCATTTATACCAATTTCTATATCATACTTATTGTATACTGGAGATAGCAAATTGTGGAATTCGTCGGTTACTGATGTCTGGTCCTCTAAGAAAGAGAGGAAATGCAAATCGGATAGCCTTGCTGATTTCCAGGGAAATTTAGTGCTCATCATATAGTAAAATATAATACCTAGCGACCATATATCAGCTAATTTCCCATCGTACTTTATTTGCTGTATAGTTTCTGGTGCAAGATAACTGTCAGAACCAACGATACCGGAAGCCAAATATTCTCCTGTTAACGGATTAGTTGAGGAGTTAGCTGAATGTGTACCACGATCAGAATCTATGAAGTTGAAACAAGTATCGAAATCTATGAGCTTGATAATTCCATTCTCTTTGAGTACAATGTTTTCCAATTTGAGGTCACGATGGCAAAATCCAGTTGAGTGCAAATAATTTACACCATTACAAATTTGTTTCCAGAAACAGAATGATTCATTTTCCAGTAGTAATCCTCTTTTCTTGATTAATTGAAACAAATCAAGAACGCAGTATTCCAAATATATTTTGATCACACTTCCGCTGCCTGAAGTATTGTAATTAAAAGTCTTTATGATATTGATATGATCCATCAGCGATAAAAAGCTATATTCTTTTAGCACACGACTTTTGTATTCTTTCTTATTTTCAAATTCCTCTCTAGAATTGTAAGTTTTGATCACATATAGTTTGTTTGATTTCCCGCCTCTATACAAGTCAACTGCACCTGACACACCTTTACCTAGACCTTTAACCTTGACATCGGACAGCGAAGTAGAGAACTTATCCAATTTGGGCAGTTTTAATTTTTTAAGAGTTGTATTTGCACTATGAGAAATGTCGGAAAGTGGAAGTCTTTTTTCCTCACCTGGACAATCACTTAAAACAGAATCCTTTGTCTCCTTGGTTGACTTCTCTCCATGATGAAAGGGATCACTGAAGCTCGATTGTAGGTCTAAAACAGACTTGTTATTATTCTCTGCGACCTGATTCTGTTCCGATGGGGAATCCAACAAGTTCCTTCTACTGCTGAATTTTTTCAACATCCTTGTCACACCCATTTTCAATACCTTACAGCAATTATCATATGTATGAGCCGTATGAAATGTTTGAGTTTTGTAAGCTTTGGAAGTTTTGGAAATAAATGTTGAGAAGTGGAATTTGGAGTGAATTTATAATCTGACAATCTTCGTGAATTTGTATTCATGCAGAAGCAAAATGGGTGGATATGGAAATTAGCTTTTATGGAGGATAAATGTTAATCAAATCTCAGACATGTCCCTCTTCGCTTTACAAATTTCGTTGATCATCAACTATAACCTGTGGGTATAGTGACTTTAGAGAAAAGATGTTCAAACCTTTGTGATGTGAATTTGCCCATAGGGATGTTCCGAACTAGAATTGTCGCAGCTAGCTGAAAAATAGACCGAGCCGCGCGCTATCGTTTTGAAGGCATACCAGTCCAATACGTCAGTAATCAAAGGCCCTCAAAAGACCGTTACGGATTACGTTTATAGGAGGCTCAACTTCCCACATAAAGACCATAGCAGTTGGGTTTGATGATGGTGTGAGGAATATCAGGCCAAAGGGAAACAACACTTTGGCGTCATGTGCGGTGTTCTATTTGAAGTGTCTTTAGCCCTTTGGTATGTCGAATGTAGCAGTTATCATACACAAAACATCGATACCTTAACTGCAAGCATGAGAGTACTTGACATAATTGTAGTTCATGATTTGGAAGCAGCATTTGTGAATCAGAAGTCAACAGGGCTGTTCCCTTTTTAGCATACATTGAACTGAAAATATATCACAGAATTTTCACCCACTTCCCACTGCAGTGGGGGTACTTGTGGGAGGATTTGAGCTATCTGTTTTCTTGATGGTACGAACACTAGAAATACTTTTGGTGGATTTGCCTCGTGTGGACCCCCCCAGTTAACATCTCGTGCCATGCGCATATGTCTATTAACTATTTAGTATTTATATCAAATTTACAAGCTTTCAAAAGTTAGTTATAATGAATTGTCCTTTAAAGTTCTTCAAGCTAAGCTAACATCTCATTTTCCTTCTCCTCAAAGTCATTGAAATTTGACGTTGAACCATTATGTAACTCAACTCTTTCCACTGATGCCGATAGTCTGTTCACTTCAGTTTTCGAATCGTAATTGTCGTGTTTCAAATCAAGTTTATTCAACTGATTTGGAATTAAAGATTCTCTTAATCTTTGTGCAGACTTCAATCCTTTTATGATACGATCTTTATCGTTCAACAATTCTTTCATGGACATAATTTCTTCCTCTTGATCTCTGACCAAGGCGTTCAATTCCTTGTTGTTATTGTTGCCATTACTTGGTGAGTTCGTATTCAGTGAAGAGTGAGAATGTGAGTTGGCTGCTATTTCAGCCTTCAATTGATTCTCTAAATGACTTATGTAAGATTTGAACTCATTCACTTCATATTGATTTTTCATGAAAAAATTCTCAAAACTCTCAATTATAGAGAAGTCTTTCACTTTCGAAGTGATTATGTTTAGTAAATCGTTTTTGACTATGATCTCTTCTGTTCTCTGTAAATCAGTCAACCTGGTTAAATGTTCCAACCTTTCATTCAATATTCTATTCTCAGATTTCAATAAGGTCAACTCGCTCATATCTCCTGCATCCAGTATTCCCGAACCATTTGAATATCCATTCTTCTTCAACAATTCAATTTCAAGTTTTTGTTTTTGTATAATGTTATTTAAATTATTGATGATCTTTTTATCATCGATACCCATTTCTTTCTTAGAAACATTCAAGATGACGTTTTTAGCTCTGGCTGCAAATCTTAACGTGTTCGAAGTTTCCGCAATTGATTGCTGCCCTAGATGAATGGTGCATAATATACTGATAAGAGAGTCACCACTGAGAGCAGGCTGTAACAAACGTGTCAATTTTGAATCTCTATAGGGAATATGGCCGTTATTTGGATTATTCGAGGACAATCTTGAGATAACAGTTGATAAAGCTAGCAAAGATTTGTTGATGAATGATCCCTCTTTTCTTCTTTCGTGTTGGGTAACTGCCCTTTCGGAACCAGCCAAATCACAGAGGGAAAGTGTCGAATCAGTTTCGAGATTATTGGAGTGGTTGATCGAGTTTATTCTTATCAAAACAACTGCATGAGATCTAGAAGATCTATGATTGAAATCAGTCTCACCAGTTTTTCTTGATAAATCACCTTTTTTCAAAATATTGATCAATTGCTGAGGCGAATCAACCGCTTCTTCATGAATTCCCAAAATTTTTACTCCATGAATTGGATCGTCTCTTATTTTCAACTCCTGGTTCAAGTTCTCACCCAATAAATCTATAATTCTTTCATTATATATCTCTAAATATGAAACATTGATTTTGAAGGTTTTGCTCGAGGTAGTGGCAATTCTGTAAAATATTTCATTTATTGCCAATGGAATCAAACCTGGATCATTTTCAATACCTTGCATTGAGTAGGTTTTACCTGAACCGGTCATACCATACGCAAAAACAGTTCCATTAAACCCATCCATGACATTGGTGATAATGTTAGAGACGCATTTATCATAAACCAGTTTATTGTTGATAAGAGGACTGAATACATTGTCAAATGAAAATTCACCAAGATCCTGATTAGTTATCGTGTTGAGTGTTTCGTTTATTTCCCATGACTGATTATTTTTCTCGATGTTATCGCTAGGAGGTTTTGCTCTGATCGATACCGAAATCGTACCTTTGTAGGAGTTGACATTATTACTATTGTTACTGTAGTGCGATAAAGGAGTCTGTGGTCTAAAGCTCATAGCTGAACCAGGTCTTGATCTTATTGGAGAGGACCTACTATTATTCAAAGGAGTAGACATTCGAAAGCTTGGACTGGGTGCAGGAATCGATCTGAGATTCATATTTGATTGTGGACGTCTTAAAGGAGTCGCTTTTGAAGGCGATGAGGGCCTCTGGTATTTCTTCATCATAAAAAATATAGTTTAACGCGTTATTTTAATATTATCTTAAAGCGTTCTTTGTTTGTCTTTTTGAATCCAGTTTATTTTGATTCTCTTGATCTGAAATTGACCTTGGATATAAATGCACAATACGGGTTTTGTTCGAAAATAACAGCTATTTGACTAAAGTACTGCAATTATTATAAACAGATATCAATACCACCCTCCTTTGAGAATCTGCAATTGAACTTTAGTGTCTGATATAGGATAAAATATGAATTGTAGAGCTTCTGTGAAATATTTATTTGTTTATTTGACCGTTGTCCTTTCCGCGAAACGATCCGATGTTTTGGTCCACTATTGATTTTTATTTTTGGTCCGCTACAAAATGGGTACATTCAAAAAGCATTTACTTCAAAAAAAAGAAAAAAACAAATATCAGTTTGGACAAAGTCCGTATCAATTCAAAATACATGTGGCCAATACTCATAATGGTGGATAGCACTAGAAAAAAACCGAAGAAAAAAGACAAAAAGGTGTAAATTTCCAGATAACAAAACACAAACGAACCAAAATAAAGTCAAAGAAGCTAAACTTCACCCATTGCAACTCCCACCCACATTTGAACAACATCAAAAACGTTCCTAATCGTAAAAACGGATCATAAAGAACAAAAAAAGAAACCCAAACTAAAGTAAAAAAAAAAAGACAGAAAAGATAGTCACTCAACAATATTAAGCAGCGCGTCCTTGTAACCATACTGTTCTTTGTTGTTTTCGAAAAGCTCTTTTAGTTTCTTCACGTAAATACCGTGGTGATAGTCAACTTCAGATTGGCTTGGGTCTTCAAGATGGGGAATATCAATTGGCTCTCCAACAACAATACTAATCTTTCTTCTGAAAGGCAAAAATCCAAAATCATAGTTGAAGATACCTCTGGCCCAGAAGAATGGAACTGTGAATCTGAAATTTTTCTTAACCCAGTTTTGGAACTTGCTACCTTTTGAATCTTTCTTCGGCTTCAATACATTGTAAATGTCAGTCTCACCGAAAGCATACACGGGAATCAACTTAACATTTTCAACACTCAAAGCGAGTTTAACAAAACCCTTTCTTTTGTTCAAAACTAAATCATTATGTCCTGGTGTTGCTAGCAACGACTCTTGTGCGCCTCCAACAACACAGCAAACTGATTGTCCTTTCTTTAACAATGCCTTCACGTTGCTGGCATTAGCCGAAGTCAAGCCCATGGACATAATGTAATCTCGGTGAATGGGAACATCGAATTGATTGAGTAGTGTCATAGTATACACTCTTATTGCAGGAAACAATCGAGAAAAATTACAGCCTTCAGTTGCAAATGCTCCCATAACACCCATTGAGATGACTCCGTGTGGGTGGTAGCAAAACATGTAATTTGGACCTGTTTTCGTTTCGTTGAAATGTGTCTTTCGTGACAGAAAGTAATTGAATAGAAACGACCTGTTGGCAGTGGCAGTTGGCACTTTGCTAAAAGTAGGCGTCAAATCAACCGTTTTGTTCAACTCAATAGGAAAGTACCTGGCAAACCATTTCCAAATCACTAGATTTCGCATCATCATAGAGTATTTATAAGTTGAACCATTAACTGGGGACTTCAAATCCAAGACAAACCACCATATTAAGTACGATATACCCAATGGCCATAAGAATGGATACACCCACAAGAAGAGAAATGAACAGAAAATGGTTGGAATTGAAATGGTGTGCCAAAGAACTGCAAATGTTTGAAGTCTTCTGCTCAATGGTGTTGATAATGGGGCAAAGTGTTGATTCGAATTAGTTATTTTCAATGAGGCTGGGACTTCAAAGGAACTGGTACTACCTCTGGAGCCCGCACCAGACCTATTCTGACCTTCAGTGAATCCTTCCATTGAATGATGACCAATACCACAAATATATGTTTCTGTTGGATTTTTGTTCCATGAATTTCAAGTACTAGCAACACTCTTTTTGGCATATACGGTTCATTTTTTTCATGCTACATAAAAAATCGTATTTCAACCAAATAAACGAATAAATTATCTATATACAATGAGACGAAAAATTTGACAAATACACATAACCAGACAAAATTCAATAAAACCAAAAGAAAAAATGTATATAACTAACTAAATAAATGTAAAACGTAACCCTAGTCATTATTTTGAATTCATTTCTTGAAGTATGCACTGATGTTAACAACTCTTCTTCTACCTCTGCCATCATGTTCCCTGATATAACACGGCTTCTCCGCTTCTTTGACATTTTTGTTTTTTGTTTTCTCATCATTCCATTCCTTAGTCAAAATGTTGTATCTGGCATCCACGGGTATACTGGGGGGCGTGAAGGCGTCGCTGAAGGAACGAGACCCTCCCAACTTTATCAAGGTAGCGTAATCTTCCAAAAAGGCGACCTTACTGCTTTGGTAGTCTTCCACCAAATCCATGTCGTCAGCCAGTAATAGTATTCTTTGGTTGGATTTGGGAGTATATTGTTCAATTTCAAATCTGTAGTCCAACAAGGAGGGCTCATCTATGTCCACATCATTCTCCTTCTTCTCAACTTTGTCTGCCTTCTCCGTCTTCTCCTCCACTGTCTTCATCTTCTTGAGTTTGAACGGTTTGTTCGACGTGAAGTATTTCTTCAACGTGAACTGGTTCTGGTTCATCAACTGGGGCTTGACCTTGGTATTGGTGTCTTCCACTGGCACCTTCGCCGCCTTTTTCACTCCTTCGTCTTCCACAGCTCTGAATTCCTCAACCACTTGCTTTTCCTCTGCCTTGCCTGCCTGGCTCTTGTCCTTCCCCTTTGCGCCTTTGGCTTCTTCCTTCTTTGTATCGTCCTTGATAAACTTGGGTGGCGCTTTCGACAGGTACCTCTGCGACATCTTGAGGACCTGCATTGGTCTCAAACCGTTCCTTCTGGCTATAAACATTTTTAAGGTGTTCTCTCTATTCTCTTATCTGAGAATCACTTCCACCGTCCACTGAAATAGCTCGCTTTTATCTGGTGCTGTTTGGCCTATTTATTCAACACGTTCTGAGGAAGAAATTTCGAGAAAAGGAAAAAAAACTAAAAGAGGAAAAATCCATCTCGCGCTCGTAACCACGACGGTTATTCAAAGCTCTCTTAAGAACATAGAGATTCCACCATCTTCAAAAAGAATCAAGACTTACTCGTACTTCAGTGGTTCACGTTTGTCAAAACGTTGATCAAGGCAATAAAAGGTAGAAAAGTGAACACAGAAGGCGAAAATGGTGTTTGGCATCGGTTTCAGATCAAACATTTCTCATATCATCGGGGAAAACCCCATCAGATTCAAAAGAAACTCCAAGAATGTTTCTGACGCCGACTCCAAGAGCTTCAACTTGCAACAGCTTATCAATGAAAACGTACCTGAGTTGAAAGACAAATCATGGTATTGGTCTCATGCGGGCTACATGAATGGGCACTTGCAAACTGCAGCGGCCTCATTCCACAAGTTCCAGCACATCGATCAGGTGTACTACAAAAGGTTCATGCTACACTTGCCTGATGGGGGCATAGCGGCAGTGGATTATGTCCAACATCCCAAAAACATAGAGGAATTCATGGCCATCGACAACGACAGTCTCAAGCACGAGACCCAAATACACGAATTGCCTCCGAGAACAAAGTACTTTTCCCAAGAAGAGGTGGAACGTTTACCCTCGGATGATGACAAGCCTTTGATGATTGTTTTGCACGGTTTATCTGGGGGTTCGTACGAATCGTATATTAGATGCTTTTTGGAAAAAATCACATCTGACCCATACAATTTTGAAGCTGTTGTTTTGAATGCTAGAGGGTGCGCCAACTCCTCGCTAGCAACACCCCAACTATTTTGTGGATTATGGACCGATGATTTGAGAAACTTAGTTGAACACTTGAGAACAATTTATCCTAACAGAAAGTTGTATGCTTTAGGTTGTTCATTGGGTGCCTCTATTTTGGCAAATTACCTTGGCCAAGAATCCGATAAATCTGAGTTGTCTGGTGCTGCAGTATTAGCATGCCCTTGGGATTTATTCGATTGTTATATAAATATCAAAAGTTCGCTTTTAGGTAATTATGTGTACTCTCCAGTTATGGCTCAAAATTTGTTGAAATTGCTAGATAAGCATTTACCTCAACTTGATCCCAAACATCTTGGGGAGTATGAAAGTATCAAACCCAAAATCAAGAGGATAATTGATTTTGATGACTACTTCACTTCGAAACTTTTCGGTTTCAATTGTGCTACAGAATACTATAGACACGCTTCTCCTGTAAATAGGCTTTTATCAGTCAGAACTCCTTTATTGATTTTGAACTCTTTGGACGATCCAGTTAGTGGAAGAACAAGTTTACCTTATAGAGAGGTCAAAAAGAATCCATATACAATAATGATTACCACAAGTCTTGGTGGTCATTTGGGTTGGTTCGATTCTAGTTTCAGAAGATTTTATTCGGATCCATTGTCTAAATTTTTCCTGGTGCTCAACGAAAATTATTTGAGTGAATCAGACTTGATTGTGACTAAAGGTTCTTTACCTGTCAGGAACAAAATGGTCGATGGCAAGTTGGTTTTATAAGGAATTTTTTGGTGGGTGCAGTTATACAATGAAGACCTCAATATTCAAAATGAAAACATAGATAATTTATAGATTTTATACATACTCTGGCGCTTGATTTTCAATACATAAAATATGCTAATTTGTTTAATAGTCTAACTTGAACTTTTCTTTTTCTTTTACATAATGATCAATATCACTTTGAGTGATTATTGGAAACTGTTTGCCCAGTTCGCCAATGCGTTTCCTACCACCTCCCAATTCAGTTAATATATCAGCAAATTCTATTGCCCCAAACATGCCAATAGTATGGTACTTTCTGCTATCGCCAAACTCTTTGTATCTTTTATCTAACCAATTGCGCTGCTCTTCAATTGGCGGAAGACTGACTTTGCCTGCTAAAAACCTCGATATCAATATGGCTTGATACTCTAAAGTCTTGAAGTTGATGGCATCAACTGGTGTTCCTACCACACTTAATAATGGGTCATCAATATGAAATATATGTTGATACAAAGTGGGATTAATATTTCCAGTCGTGAATGTGGGATAGGTCTCATTAAGGAAAGGGTACGACATTTTGTAACCTGTGGCATATATGATATAATCAATATGTTCCAAACATTTTCCATTAGATAGTTTGACCGTAATTGATTCAGGCGTTAAATCATAACTGACAACAGTTGGCACGAGTTTTATTTTTTCTGTTTCAAAAATGAAATCTGTCATGGTTCTGTATGATTGATACACTCGTTTAGCGTAGGGCGCAATAAATTTGGCCAAGTCATGAGATGAAGGCCTCGACCCAATTACCAATACTATTTTGTTTTTGTATTTCAGTAAATCTTTTTCAGTATTTGTAAATATCTTTGAATGTGACACTACGTGTGGATGCTTTGACATGAGTTCAACTAGACCTGGAGTTTTTGGTAAAAATGGTACATGGTAATAACCTGTTGCAATTATCACTGCATCGAACTCTTGTACTGACCATGAATCCAAGTAATTTCCATGTGAATCCTTTTCACTAGTTTCTTCTTTCAAATATAAGATAAATTTGTTTGAGTTTCCATCCTTACCAATCTTTTCAATGCTAGTATTCAAGACCACGTTACTTGGGTATTTTTGAAAATAATCCAAAATGTATTCCCTTACAGCATCCGTTGTAGTGAAAAAGTCCAAACCTTCTTTATCTAATCTGGGCCAGCGAGGTTTGTCTGAAAAAGTCATCAATCTCTCAGGAGTTTTTGTTCTCATTCCCGTATAGCTTGGCGAAAAAACATGCCTCTCTATCAAATTGGAATTTTTTCCTCTAATCTGCTTAATTCCATCAACGCTTTTAGATAATTCTTGCAAACTTGGAGTAGCAATATGAGGATCAGAAACCCAGTGATGTTCTCCTGGGACAAGCTTGAGCGACGCTGGCTTTGAGTCAACGTTCCATGTACCTCCCAATTTGTCCCTCCTTTCAAATACAGTTATCTTATCGAAGGAGCCTTCTTCTTTCAAAGTGTCCAACGTTATGGCTCCCGAAACTCCTCCTCCTATAATTGCAACCGTTTTGACTCTTCTATCTTGCTTTTTCTTCATCTTAGCTTTTGGAACTTCTTGAAAGATATAATCCTTTGTGGTCGCTTGATATCCATATCGCTATCATTTAATACAAATTTTGTCGAATCATTGTGGCATCTGCGAGATATGGCGTTATCTTTATCTGATAAATTTCCCTGTTAGGGACTCAAAAATCATTCAAGCCCTCCTCCATGAGTAGCTAAATAGGTACCAAAGGAAAAATTCAACGTTGAGCTTATTAATCCAATTTGAACTTATTTCATCATTGATCTACAAGAAGTGGTATGCTTATCTTTTTTTTTAACATACTACGGTTCCATGTTATACCAATTACATAATCTCTCTAATCTCGATTCAGTGAAGACATTTCCAGCATGAATTACATGATTTATTGAGATCATTGAATGAAAATTAAAAGGTCGTTAGATTTATTAACAAGGTCTGTTATAAAGCCTCAAATATACATAGTCGAAAATTTTATGAAATACTCTAATCTATGTAGCTCCTCAAATTTAAAGAGCCGCTTGATTTACCAATTTCTCTCAATCTGTTCTTCGCGGTGAATTCACTTGTAGATGGCTGGTTCTTCAATTGCGGTGGAAGAGTAGGATGGTTGTTAAACTTCAAGGCTTCTTTTTCTTTTATCCTTTTCTTGGATATCAAACTTTGCCTTTTTTGTTTCAACTTTTCAATTTCAGAGAGTTCCCTTTGGTACTTGATCAGTGATCCCATTTCTTGGAAAAACGCTTCCCTTTTGACTTGGATGTTCTCCTTGTTTTCATTGTGAATATTTCTATCCTCACTGTCAATAAAAACATTTGGAGGTTCCTCGTGCTTGATTTGTACGGGGATCGTTTTCTCAGATTCCTCACCTTTGACTAGAGTATGAATGTCTTTTTCCAATCCTTGGTTTTTTTTTTGTTTGAGGAGGTTTTCGTTTTTGACCACCCTTGTTTCTTGTTGTTTTTGGGTATGGCTTCGAATCAGATCCCTCATTTTCAAATGATGTTGTTCCATTTCTTCTCTTTTGATCTTTTGTATTACCTGCTGTTTCGTGATTTGTTCTTGTTTAATTTTGATGCCCGCACCAAAGTTTTTATCAACAACGACATCAGGATACTCAGCCTTGACCATACAACCATTTTCACTGCCAATGTCAGTTGTAGCTGTTTCTACACTTCTGTGACTCCTTTGGCTCCGTCTGCTACTGAATGTATAACACGAACTTGAGCTTGATTCAGCGCTAGACTGAGATAACATGCGTGATAAAATACTATTCCTATTTGCAACTATGTCTTCTTCTCCATTCACATACCCTATATTTGATGCTGAGTTTACCGAAGCTCTTTTCGTTAGTGCTGAAGGTGATGCTGCATTGATTATTTGTGACTCTATCTGTGGAGGTGATGTCGTCAATTGATTGATCTCTTGCCTAAGAATTATCCTTCTTGTAACAACATGCTTCAAATATTGACTCCATAGCAGTATAATCTCTTCCATTTCCTTCGATCTTTGATTGGTTTTCTGGTCATTTGCAGTTTCTATTGGCTTTTTAGGCTTCAGAGCTCTCTTTTGGGGTTGTGGAGTATGCTTGACTTGCTTATAGGTTTGTTGCTGGGGCTGCACTTGTTGTACAAATTCTTGATGTACTGGAAGACTTCTATCCATGGTTTGATAATCTCCGTATTTTGATGCTCTTCTTTGCTGCGATAAAGATTTCGACACTTCTGATTCTTTGATATTCAGTATACCCAATATGGAAGGGAAGGAATTTGCTAACTGCTCGCTATATTCAGAAGCATCATAGTCTTTGAATACGAAAGATGATTTTTGTTTTAATTTTTTTTCGTTTGCATACTTTTCATTTTGTTGGTTAATGTACTTAGCTAACTGTTCTTCTTTTCTAATCCTATACGATATTTTCTGGTTAGCAAGGTTTCTAGATGACACAGAGGACACAATTTTTCGGGCTGTCACTTTATTACTGCCTTCTCTAGACAAGTTGTTCGTTATGGTGTAGTTCCTGATAATCGAGGGTTTCCTTTTAGCGAACAATTTTCTTGGTTTTATCATGAGCATTTTGACCAAGAATTTTTTAATTTTTTTGCGTATTCTTTTTGACTTGGTGGTTGGCTTATTGGCAGTCTTCAAGCCTCGCGTGGAAAATATTGTAGCTTGTGATTGCATCGAATCACTAATCTCTCTCGAGTTCCTCTTTTGCGAGATTTGGGACACTGGATGCGAAAGAGCATGCGAGGGTTCTGAAAAATCATGGGATCTAGTGTTTGATAGAGAGTGATGCGAAACTGATTGTGTTATAAACTGATTGAACTGTGCTGGAATTTGGTGGAGCTGTGAGCGGTATGAATTGTCCGCTGAGTTTGACATTGTGTTGGAACTGGAGTACTTCTTTGGACGTCCTAACATCTTGTCTGTGTTGAAGGAGCTGTTGGTTTGAGTGTGCAACGGCGAAGAGTTCATATTGGAGTGACTTGGTGATGAGGCTATTGGACTTGGTGTTGGAAATTGAAATAGCAAGTGGTCACCCTCAACCACTTCTGGTCGCTTCTTCAAGGTGTTGTAAGAATTAGGAGCAGGCGCCATTTTATAATGTTGAATCAAAAATATCTAGTTCTATTTTTATGGCACTGTTACAATAAGCTAGTTTACTTTTACTTTCATTTAAGATTTTGATATCAAATTGATGAAATTAGATCAAACTAGATCATCATCATCTAGTTTGAAGTGGCTGGTTGAGTAGTCATTTTGTACTGCTGTTCCCAAATAGGTAATGTAAATAAATGATTATTAGAGATTGCTTATGTAATTTGACACTTTAATCTGTGATTACCTCCTCCGGTTCTGTAAAATACACTTAAGACCAATATATACACGTGTATCATGACTTTCCAAATGTCACCCATAGCCAAAAGGTCGATATGTGACTGATTACCTAATACTCCCACAAAGTGGTGTTATCTTTCGGCCTTCGAGCGGAAAAGCATGGGCAGCACACAATTTGCTCGCAAAATGTCTCGGAGTGGCCAGAAATCGACAGTCTGTCTAAGGAAGGCGCAAAACCTCCAATGTAGGGTCTTGTTAATTTCACCTGATGCTTTCTTAGCAATTATGATGCTAGATAAAATTTCAAGCTGCATTATTGCTAATCCACATTGCGCGGAACCCATTTACTACCCAGGTTGGTAATATATAACCCCATAAACTGTAGTTGGTTGATCCGAGTAGAGTATACTATTTGATGTGCTGAACAACTTTTGTGAGAGACGTTGCCGTTGAAAATGCGATTTAATTAGCGTTATTCTACGATTTCGTTTCGTCGATGTCGTTTTCCGTTGACGTCGCTCACGGAATCCTATGATTAATCCGATTGATATGCTGCTCTATAATGTGTTTTTACGATCGATGGTGCTTGCGGAGGCTGAACAACACCAAATCTCTAGAATTGTTTACTGTATTTGAAACTCATTTCAACTAGTTTTATCGCAGGGCTGTTGCTACATTTCAGCAGGCATGAGTGGTGTGTGTGAACAACTGCTACATGGCTAACCGCAAACATATATCCTTAAGGTCATAGGGTGAAAGAAGTTTGCTGTTGATTCTTTTACCAAAGCTTGTAAGAACTCGACAGACAACTGTAGAATTTGAGACTGTGGTGTTGCAGTCTATATTTTGTTTCTCAACTTTCATAGGGAGTAAAGCAGTAAAATTACGCTCTAACTTGTTGATGAAACTTGTTTACTTGCCGACAAGAAGAATCGTGATTTTTGAAAAGTTTACGAGAGCAAATACATGGTGGTACATGGTTTGCAAGATCTAAATTTTTAATACTGGAAAATAAAACTTTCGGCTGAATAAATTTGTAGCAACTGGTGAAAGTTCAATAAAACTTTTAACTGCTATACCACTGTTGAATTTCTTTCAGGGACGAAGATAGTATGGCAATATGCCTAGCGGTTGAACTGAATGTTACAACGAACGTGAAAGAAAATTTATTATTCAATAGTGAAATCCCAAAACCCTAAAATCACCTATAGGTATATACGTTAATTCAAGTATATACCTTATTATACACAATGAAAAGCAAACTCCTATTTTACCAACTTTTAACCTCCTAAATATATTTCGTTCCATGGAAATCAAAAATTAGTTAATATTGTGATTTTTAAAATGCTTATATTTTTTGATCTTTTCTTCAGAATATTCCAATTTATTTATCAATTTATCAATTTCATTCTGTTGTGTGCATATCAATTGCTTGCATTTTGAATTATTCTGATTGATACTATCTATCTCATCCATTATTATTCTCAAACCTTCTCGCAAAAATTTATTAAAGTTGTTTATGATTTCCAAGTCTTTGTTATCGTAGTAACCTTTTTGACCGATCAAGTTGTAATTGTATTTGAACTCCGTTGTGGATTCTTCTTCCAAATATGTTTCTATCTCGTTGAAAAACTCAATAATCAAGCCCATATAGCTATCTTTCAACACTTTGTACTTTTCACTTGAGCTGGACTCCATTGATTTCAAATGGTTGTCCATTTCACCAATTTTATGGCTCATTTGATTGATTAGATCATACTTGGCCTCATTGTCTTTACTCAAAATCTCATTTATATTTGAAATCTTGTTGTATTCATGCTTCACATCTCTGAGATTGTTACTTAATTCATGTATTTGCATGGTCAGTTCATTGATCTTATTATTCATATTTTCCATTTCTTCGATCTTATCGGTTTTTATTTCTAGATTTATTTCCTTCAAGCGAACTACCTCTTCCTTTTTATTGCTTATATCATTTTCTAATTCCTTGATTTTGGCTTCTAAGTCACTCAAGATATTTTCATTCTGCTTCACCGTTGATTTCAATCTTGTTATATCTTCTTCCTTGATGCTAATTTCTTTACTTAATCTTTCAACCTCTTTCAATGAAAAAGATATGTCCTCTGTCATTTTGTTCTTTGCTTCCTTCTCTTGAAACCTCAAATTTTCAAGTTCGGATATCTTAGATTTATGATCATTTATTTCAGTTCCCTGGCTAGCGACTAATTCATTGAGTACTGATATTTCATCATTATGGTCACCGCATTCCTCCTCTGCTTGCTTGAGTAGGTTTTCTACTTTCTTGATTTCGTTGTCTTGATTGCTGATCTTCAGTTCAAGCTCTTGAATTTTGTCATTCAATGATTTTTCACTAAGTATAGCTTTTGCCAATTCTTTATCTGCCTCCTCGACGTCTTTGACCAATTTATTTAAATCGCTCTTCAATAACTGATTCTGCTCCTCCACTTCATAGAAGTGCTCATTTTTTTCAAAGGTGGTGAGTTTTTCCTGGTCTAACTTGTCTTCAATAAGTTTTTTCTCCTTATAAAGTTCTTCAAGTTTCGAGTTCATTTTTGTTTGGTAGGTGCTGAACTCATGTTTAATGGTATTCTTCTCTTCCTCAAGCAACAAACTTTGCTGTTCTATACTAGAAGCTCTCGATCCTTCTTCCAGCAATAAAGTCTCCAACCGCTTTATGGATTCTTTCAACATTATTTCATTCTTGCTGAACTCTAATTGTAGCTTGCTTTCAGTTTTGGTAAGAATCTCAATCTGCTCTTTGAATTGCACATTCAGTTTCAAAATATCTTTAACCACATCAACCATATTAGAATCTGATTCTATCTTTCTCCTTGGATAATGAGTTTTCAATGAACCTTTGATATCTTCAATTGCTTTTGATTTATGCTCAAGTCTTAACTTGGTACTCTTCAAACTGTTCTCCACAGTATGAACTTGAACAGCTAAACGGTCCACCTGGTGCATCGTGCTATCATATTCCTTTGAAGTTGATTGCCATTGGTTTTGTATCTTTGTGTTTTCATTACTCAATTGATTTATTTTTTCCTTCAAATCCAGTATCTCTCTTTCAAGCATGGAATTTCTTTCATAAGATCTTGATAGCGTGGTATCTTTTTCCATAATCTTATTACTAAGATTATAGTAGTCATTTTGGACTTGGTAAAATTTAGTGCTTGCCTTTTTACTCAAGTGCAACAAAGTTGATATAGTTTCTGACATCGAGCTTTGTACATTGAATGGAAGAGAATTCTCCAACGGGGACATGCTTTGTAACATCAACAACGCCTCCTTCAATTGATTTATTGACTCGTCGTCAAGAGAAGAACTGGATGATAGCGTCAGTGATAAACAATTATCTGACTGGCTAACTGGTAAAAATTTTGTTCTCAGATTATGTAGCAGGGGATCCTTTGAGTTTAATGGTGATCTAGGAATTGGCGAAGAGTTGTCTAATGGTGAGCTGAGCAGCTTATCAGGATTTAATGTGCTAGAGTCAAATACATCACTTCTGGCAGAAGATACAGAGCACGAATAGCTTTTACTACCCGTGCTTGCACTCTTCTTATGTTTTGTTAATTTGAATTCTCTGAGCTTAGGAACTAAATCTTGAACAATATTAGAGTCATCAAAATCCAAATTTCCTTCAGTAATATCTTCTTCATTGTTGGACAAGTGTTTCGTAAAATTAGATTTCGAGGGAAAAAAAGCCATACCTAATGATTCCTCATTGGATTTCATGGTCTCTTTCGATGCTTGATGCTTTCCAGGTACCTCTTCTATATTTTCTTTCGAAGTTTCGCTTAGATCATTCAGGTGGTCATTTCCCAAGAGCATATTCTCAAGTTCCTCATCATTCAAGGATACTTCAGGATTGGTGTCAGATTCTGTGTAAGGGTTGACGCTAGTGGGATAAGAAAACTTTTTTTGTAAGCTATTTTCATGCAATCCATAGATCTTGCTATAGCTTTTCTTGAAAACAGCCGGTTTGCCGTTGTTGGCCGTAGTCAGATCACTGTATTCACTCGATGTCATTCTTTCGGGCGATTCTAAGTTCAAATTTGGTTTAATATCAGCTCTTTGAGCTTTAATACGAACAGATTCTGCCAGCAGTAATTGAATTTCTGAGGATTTTTCTGGTTGAGCCCAAGCCTGAGTTTCGAGATCAGTGAAACGAACAGATTTATTTTGACCGCGTTTAGAACCATCAAACGTCAAACTTCTCGTGGGTGAATTTGTTGCCATTTTTTTCAATGCTAGATCAGCCCGTCCCTCAAAAGGATCAAAACTCATATCTATTGAAGCGTCATCATCACTGAAGTTCAATAATTTTCCCATACACTGCTTCCAGGTCTCAGTATTATTACCTGGCGAGGAGGAACTGTGCGACCAAGAATGGCGTCTACTTCTATCGATCTGGATAAACTCACTGGAGCCTTCATCAGACGAGGACGAAGATCCAAAATTTAAAACACTCATTTAGAGATTGAAAGACGGTTTTTTAGCCAACTCTTGAATGTTTGAAATTCAACAAGCAAATGGAGATCCCAATTTTCACCAGATGTCATCAAAATTAGAATCCTAAGAGGTTGGAGTTTTGCCGCCCTGAAGATGGATATGAGATACTTACACAAAACGGTTTATTGGTTTTTGTAAACAAAGGTCATCGTGCGGCTTTAGAATCAACTTGCTAATGACACACGTGTTTTGACAGTAAAACAAATTTTTGAAGGCTTTATTTTTTCGGATGGTTCTACATAGTGGAAGTCGATGTGGCAATAGGTACATTTGCTCTTGATTGGATTGGAGAGACACAATGAGCAAAGTAGCACCTAAAAGAAAGACCACGGGACCATCTCCAGAGTCATTAAAGCAGTTGGAGAAGAAAAGAAGACAGGTTTTCAAGCCAGTCTTGGACAGTCCTTTCACTCAAGCGCAATGGCCTATAGTTGATCCAGCGGTTAGCCAAACAATTTTGGGACTATTGACTGTTATGTTGGAGCCTATAGGAAAGCACCGAGAACTTACGAGGCAGAATCCAACAATAAAGCCTGAATCTCCTGAAATCATAAATCATGTTACTCTAGGTTTCAATTCTACAGTCGGGTCTTTAGAGAGACAAGCCGCAAGAAAACAGCTTCCATCGGGAAGCACTAATATGAAGGAGGGAAGTCACGTTGAGGTGCACTATGTTTTTGTTTGTCGCAGTGACATTACTCCATCCCTATTGACGCAGCATTTTCCAGTTTTATCATTCACGTCGTCTTCCGAACACTCACAAGTCAAATTGGTCCAGTTGCCAAAGCACAGCATGAAGCAATTATCAGATGCTATTGGAATGGTCCATACAGGAATTATCGGGCTCGATCGTGGATTTTCTGGCTCTTCTGTTCTAGTGAAATTGGTAGATGAAAACGTAGAAAACGTTTTTGTCCCATGGTTGGAGGAGTTTTCGAAGTATAATAGCCCTAACTTAAAAGTGTTGCAAACTACAGCACCCATCGTTAAGAAGAATGATCAAAAGAAACAGAACAAGAGTACGAAAAAGGGTGGCCAGAAACAGACGGAGTGAAGTTAGAACTCATCTCAGATTGTCTCAAGTAACACGAGGGATGAAATCACTGGTACGGAGAGGTCAAAGACTGTGACATCCAATAGGTTGAGTGTGAAAGAAAGATTAATGCAAAAATACTGATATGAAAAATACATTTCGTGCGGTTATGATGTTTCATTTCATCTAAAACACAACTTTTTCAGCTTAATGCTCACGTTCATCAACAGACATTTTTTCCAACATGTAGGAGAGATAGGTGACTTTCCCAATCTGGTACCATTCGTCAATGTATGAAACATTCTCTTACCAACTTCATCATTGATCCTTTTTCTATCATATTGGATCATTTCCAAAGGAGGCCTCTTAAAAGAGGAAGTCAAAAACCTTTGATACTTCTGGTCTAATTCAGGAAGATTGCTTGAAAATTTTGATCTCAACTTTTCTGGTAAAATGTCATGTTCAAATCCAAACGAGTTTCTTGTCGTTAGATATGCAACTGATTTAGCCCTGGTTAATGCAACATATAACAATCTTTTCAGCTCGTCGTCTCCTAGAAGGGAATATGCTTCATTGTTGCGCCAACCGGTTTTTCCTAGAACAAACACAATTGGAAATTCTAGTCCTTTTGCTGAGTGAATTGTAGATAAATTTATAGTATCGCTTTCGTTTTTCACTTCTTCGTTTATATATTTGTCTAGGAAGTAATCAATTAACGGTACGTCCACTGGTTTATTGTCTTTGGCAAAAAGTAAACTATTGTAAAATAAGTTCAAATCATTCCTCAACTCCCTTTTTTGAATATCTGATTTTGTACCAGATATAAATTTGTCTTTGAGACCATACTTATAACCCAATTGACACAAAACTTCTAGTATAGTCTGTATATTTTCAGGGTCTTCCTTTATTTTGTATCTATACCTTTCAATCTGTAGCATAAATTCTTGCATTAAATGGTTAACTTTGTTGTTTGGATCCTCTGAAAGTATAATGTTCCATAAAGTCTCGTTATTCGTTTTCGACTTTGTATATAGTGATTGTAGTTTAGCAGGACCAACACCTTTGATCAATGAAAGAACTGAGAATAATGAAAAATCGTTACTTGACGAACTGATGATGTTCAAATAATCTACAAAGTATAAAACATCAGTCTCAACCCAACTAGGGGCCGATAAAAGCCTTTCACTCTTGAACCCATAATCTGTCAATACCGCTTTGCATTGAGAGATTTGAAAATTAGAATATCCTAAAATAGTTATGTGATTTGGCTGTATAAGCCCATGACTGAAAGTGGTAATCCTGGAAATTTCATTAGCAACGAACTCATATTCATTCTGGCTATCGTCAAATACACTAAAAAACGGTTTGGGTCCCGATTCACCTATGACGACACGCTTTTCTTCATTGCTAACTATAGCTTCAGCAGCACCTATTATCTCGGGAGTAGATCTGAAACACTCATTCAAATTGATTTCTGTGATCGTGTGATTTGGAAAAATCTGATCTAAGTTGTCCATGACATCTGAGCTGGACCCAAGAAATCCGTAAATACTTTGATTATTATCACCTGCCACTGTCAAATGTCTATTTTTTGATACAATTCTTGTTATATCGATCAACATATCGTACATATCTTGAAATTCATCCACGATGACACACTCCGTAAGATCGAAAATTTCGGGAGCTTGTTTCATCAATTCCATCCCTTTTACCACCACATCCAAATGGGAGAACAAGTTGTATTCAGTAATAATATCAGCCAATTTTTTGACTTCGTCAACATTGGCTTTGTATTTGGCAGCGACATCATACGAGCCCACCTTGGACTTGATATCTGAAATAACCTCTAGAAATTTTCTAGTTTTGAGTTTCAGAAATGATGGAAATAGTGACTTCAAGTTTTTCCATTTTATATCTTCCAAGACTTTGTAGCCAGACTCAAATCCATAATATGGCCCAAAATCTCGCAACAACCTATTGCAAAAACCATTGAACGTATGCAATTTTATGAGAGATGTCTTCTGATAACCTAAATTTCTCTCTAGCTGATTTTTCAAATTGTTCACAGCTCTGTTGGTTAAAGACAATATCAATATCGCCTCTGGTTTCACACCGTTGCTGAGAAGATAACACACTCTATTTACAATAGTAGTAGTTTTACCTGCACCTGGACCGGCGTTAAGTTTTAGCAAGTGATTTTTGACAATTGGAGAAACAATAGCTTGATATTGGGATTCGGTCACCTTTATATCAACGTCCTCATAAACTAATTCCTCTGTGTTGGTAGAATAATCATTACCGGAAGGGTATGCCTCAGGATCCACATCACCTTCTATTGTTCCATTGAGATATCTAAAAGCACCATTTTTTTCCAAGTCATCCATAATCTTCAATCACTGGACATCAGGAAATTATGTGAAGTATTCTTTTTAGGATAGAGAATATTCTATGGTACCTTGTACTGCTATACATTCAATGAATATTTTGGTGGTTATGAGCGATGTAAATATTATTATTCTTGAGCTGATACTCACTTTAAGGATGTAAAAATAAACCACATGATTTATTCAAGAAGTCAGATGAATTGATTTGAACAATACAGGTGTGTTGCGTTACAAACAAGAGACTCAAAGTGGTTATGAATAGTTCAGTTTCTTTGTCCATTCAATGGCGCTGATGAAAAATCGATGATCTACGGATATTCTTGTTAGATTTAGTCATAAGCACATTTCATTTGCGAGACTTGTACGCCTCTGTAAGAAGTTTGAAGTGTTCTCTTTGTTCTTTTGCCAATTGATTTTCATCATTTTCATTCAATATTGTTAAAATCAAGAAATAGTTGTTGTATAAGAATAATTCCTTGTTTTCACCTTTACCCTTACCAAAATGGTTACTTATTTTAGTTAATACCGACTCAAAGTCATTTCTCAACCTCCCAATACTAGTTGAAAGTGGTTCACTTTGTTCTTTCTCTGTCATTTGACTGGAATTCTGGGTCAATTGCAACAATCCTGATAGATAAATAGCAAAATGTTGCGTGATCTGATGAGGTGCAGATGAATTGATATTCAGATATGTAGTTTTCAAAGCTGCCCTTCTCATGTTCTCACAATTAGCGTCTATTATTTGCTGGAAGCGAGGCCATAAGGTGATGACTTGTAATTTCAAATAGCTTTCCATCACAGGTATACGACGATGTTGCAATTCGTATTCCAAAGATTGAGTCAACCTTATGCAGATCAAAATTCCGTACGAATCAAATGATTCTGCTATAAGTTTCTTAGTGTAGCTTATACCTAATAAAAACGTTTTTGAAAAGATCTGTTCAAAAACACCATCTATTTCTTCGAACTTCTCATCCAACTGGAAGAACTCATTCAAAAACAAATATTCAACAGTCCCGTTATCTACTAATGCCAAATTGAAACTCCTAAACCCTGTCTCCATCCAATACGTCAATGGATTGTTCTCAGCTATTTGAGAAACCAAAACCGTAGGATCTTGTGCCGTCAAAATGCCAATTCTGTTTCCCAAACTCAAATATTCAGTCAATGAAATCAGTTTCTCGGGCTTCGACGAAGAAGGATAAATATTCAAAAACTTGTTACCTTTCGAGGTATATTCATCATTTCCTAAAAGAACGGATTTATCAATATTGAACTGATTCAATTTTTCTAAAGAGTACAAATATCTGGAAAATTGATTACTATAGTACCACCTCATTGTATAAATATAAGCTTGCTTCAATTCTTCAGCTAACAAACTATGATTTTCTTTCAAAAAGGGAAATATTTCCTTTGTCTGTAACAATCTATTCTGAACAACTTGAGAAGGCGTTCCATGTGCCCTCAATAGCTTTATTTGTTTGATCAAGAAATCCCTTATTCTCTCTACACATTTTAATGTTAGCAACTCTATGTTTTTTTCAAGCTCTTTCATGGCTTTGGTATCTTTGTAGTCATATGAGCTCGATTCAATAAATTGTTTTTTTTCATTAATAAACCGTATATTCTCAACCCAACTGGAGTTGACTTCACCTTTAATGACACTCTTTATGACATCAGGAGGAACCGCTAAGTCCAACAATATCGGTGCTAATTTTTGCTCTAATTTTCGCTTTGACTCCAACTGGTCGTTCAACAAATTGGATCTTGACTGTAAGCTTTCCATCTCGTTTGACAATAAGGACAATTCTTCATCAAAATTGGTCAAATAAGCATAAATTGGTTTGACTTTCTCCCGTGACTCGATGATCGATCTGTGAAATTTCTCAAAGTCTGCAAAAGATGTCTTGTTACTGGTAGTACTGAATTGTCCTTTGTTAATGGTCGACAAAAACCTTATCTGTTCTAGTGATCTCGAAGTGTCTTTATGATCCTCTATGAAGCTTGCAAGTGGGTTTAGATCAATTTTTTCCAAACTTTTCTCTTTGTCATTGATATCGAAAGGTGTTTTCAATATACCTTTCAAGATATCCATACTGGAGGTCACCTTCTCATTAGCATTATGCTTTGATATTGATCTCCGTGAAATCCTGACTTTTCCAGCATATGGAGCGGAGGTACTATTGTTGTTGAACATAATCGTTATTTAGTTTTGTTATGAGATCGTTTCTGCAACTCTTCGGACATGGATATAACTTTGTAGCCAAAAACTGAGCCTATTCCAACAATCCCCAAGACAAGATTATAAGACCAATTGATGAGATAAATTGCCTCTTTTTGCTTTAACCGCCAGCTTTAGGATTATGATCTAATATGATATAGAGGGTTTTTCTCTCCATATATCAAACCGCCAGCATATGTTTATTCAAACACGACCTTCAAAGTTATGGGCACATAACCGTGATGGTCAATAGTAGAGTTGCTTGTACTGAAATGAAGAGTGCTTCGTGAATGAGAGGTATTGCTGAAGTATGTTGAGCTTATGAAACAAGAAGCCGTGAATAAGGATATCGGTAAAAACTACGGAAAAAAAAGTGTCAGTTTATGTCTATTTCAAGAAATAACATCAATCATTGGATGTCGCATATCTTTGCAACCATACCTGCCAACTGAAGATATGTAGAAACACCTTCAAGAACTCGCATGTGAGTGAACCCAATCTCTTTGATGATATCCAATCTTTTTGATTCACTGATCTCCATAATATTTTTCGTGACTTTGAAGCTAGTAGAAGCTATATCAACCGCAGAATAACCTTTTTCCCACAAAGCATTCAAATAATCAATAGCTTCATCGATCTTTCCATTGGAAGCAGATATTATCATTTTACGTATCACCAATGGGTGTGGAGAATCAACCACTTTGAAAACATTCTCACTGTTTACAAATGCGAACCCTGCCACCGTACTTTGTAAGTTGTTGATGGCTTGTCTCATATCACCTTCAGCCGTGAAAATTAGCGCTTCCAACCCATCATTAGAATACTCTATATTTTCCATTTTGATGACTTCTAAAAGCCTTTTCAACACCTGATCATCTGGTAGTCTGCTGTATCTCAAAATCGCACAACGTGACTGCAAAGGCTCAATAATCTTGTTTGACATATTACAAGCGAAAGCAAATCTCGTGGTGTTTGAATAAATTTCCATAGTACGTCTCAAGGCTTGTTGAGCACCCGGGGTCATAGAATCTGCTTCATCTAATATAACGATCTTATGTCTTCCAAAAGGTAATTGGACCTTTTTTTGCGCAAATTGCTTGATTCTATTTCTGACAACTTCTATACCTCTATCATCAGAAGCATTTAACTCTAGAACAGCATCTGAATATGCACCTTGTAATAATTCCCTGGCAAGACAGTGGATTGATGTAGTTTTACCAATACCCGGAAGACCTGATATAATCAAGTGTGGCATGTTTCCATCTCTTGCTATCAACTTCAATCTTTCGACAGTTTCTTCATTACCAACAATGTCTTTTAGCAACTGGGGTCTGTATTTTTCAACCCTGTTCATTTTTGGTTAGTATTTTTGACAGACAAATCAATTCATGGAAGCAACTCACCAAGGCAACTCTAATTTAAGACTTTTGTCGGATGTCATCATATGTGTGTTATTATTTTTTTTCTTGATTGGTCTTCAACTCAATTTTTAATGTCCTTTATGAAAGATTTATTTTCGTGATAGTCGCGTATTCATATTACGTGCCAGATCCCCAAATTATACAATACTTTCGCGCACACTATAGAGTGGAAACTTATGAACTACATTACCTGATAATTAATCAACCAAAATCTATTGAGAGGTCATGTTGAGCTATTCAATAACGACGGAGCTATAAAGCTAGGCTCTCGCATTCGCAATGAACAATTTGATTTTTTGTAAGTCCTTTGTTCCATCCGTCTCAACCCCACCGGAAACGTCTACACCCAAGATACCGTTTACTTTCAAGGCTTCTCCAACGTTATCATGGTTTAGTCCCCCAGCCAAAATGAACCTGCCATTTTCTTTTTCTCCCAACTCGTTTGCTGCATTCCAGTCGATTTTGACTCCCTCGCCCCCTGCTTCTGAATCCAACAATGGTAGAAGATATGGGAAGGCCGACAAGTTGTTGAACGAGCGTATGATCTCTTCCTTTTTCTCAGGAACAAATCTTGGTATTATGGGTAAAGGTATTTGCTCGATGTACTTCTCTTTATCCTCTGATCCGTGGAGCTGAACTATATCGATGTCAGTCTCTTCGATGATGTGCAATATTTCCTCTATGGATTGATTGCGGAACACACCCACCAAATAAGGCCCAGAAACCTGAAGTTTTTCAGAAACATAATGAAAGTACTCAATGTGGGACCCAAATTTCTTCGCTTTAATGTCCTGCATCAACTCTGTTGACGATAAAGATCCTCTTTCCTTTCTTTTGCTTCTGGCCAAACTGGCTATCTCTTTAGCGGTCGAGTGCTCAATGGTTCTTTTTCTATTTGGCACCAAAATAACTCCAAGCAAACCAGCTCCACTTTCAATGGCGGTAGCAGCAGCATCACATGTTTTGAGACCACATATCTTCACAACGCTCATTGTCCTTGTAATATCTTCTTCTTTTTTGTCTCCAATATGGTATTTTGGAAGAAATTTGGCACTTTTGAAGATTATATAATCACTTATAGAGACAATGCTCCAGAATGGTGTGTTAAAAACCGAGATATTTACCATGATTTAAAACAATTTAATTACGTTTTAATATTTAATCTTGAAATTACAATAAATTGAGGTTATTATTGAAGCTAAGATCTAATTGAAGCAAAACAAAGTCAAAATAGTATAAACAATGGCTATTCCCAATATATTTGCGCTGTTTAGTGAAGACTGGAAAAAGAGAAATTACAGGTAGGTTTTTTTCATTTGATGTGCTTAATTAGCCGCTCAGAGAGTCCAAGTACTAACATCTCCAACAGTCTTTATGGTCAATGGTATGTATTCCTCCCTCTTTCTTTTCTTGATAGAAGCGTTTACTGACGATGGAACAGGATTGGATTCTTGACTATTATTTTATGTATAGCTTTGGGAATTGCTAATATATTCCATTTCAATGTTGTGATAGTGTTTGCCATAATATGCATGTAAGTAAAGTATGGCTGTGATTCCAAAAAAGAACCATTACTAACAATATGAACAGAGTGCAAGGCTTGGTCATTCTATTTGTTGAATTACCAACCTTGTTGAAAATATGTCCTCTAACTGATAGATTCGTTGGGTTCATCCATAATTTTGATGAAAATTGGCCCAGATGCGGTTTCTATCTTTTGAATGCTGCTATACAATACTTATCACTTGTTTGTCAGGCAACTTCTTTGTTGGTCATTGCCATCATGTGCACTTTCAGTAGTATTTGTTATGCTATTGCTGCCTTGAAGCATCAAGAATATTTGAAAACAGATTTCAGTAATACTCAGCAGGCTGCTGCTAGTGCAATTGGTGAACATGTTGTTAGAAATGCTTTATGAATTATTTTTCTATTTTTCTAAGCAACACATATCCAATGCCTTGGAATAGAAGACTACCTTTTTTGTGTGAATTTTCAGAAACTTCTTTTGAAGCCAACATATATGGCTCCTGCTTATATCTTTTGAATTAAATGTTTTTATTAGGATGTTTTGCAAATACAAGCGCTTACTATCGTATTTGGGTGAAAATCAATAAATGTCACACTGATAGATTTCTCTTGGTTTGATTTCGTAACATCAATAAAATGTAACTGAATAGTTAGACTGTGGTCGTCATACAATATTTACCGCAATTATATTCTTGAGTTGATGGTGCTCGTACTACCGACAAGTGAGTATTTGATTCAAACTTCAATGGTTCATCTAGCTCTTCAATATGGCTATCTTTTTGCTTTGAAAAATCCAATACTGCATTAGTCTTATCTAACTTTTACGGATCTTGATACATCTTTTAAAAAAAGAGAACGCTTACGGGAAACCATTGCATCAAGCGTTATTACTGAAACATATACACTCTAGGTAATCCAATACCGTAGGTTCTGCGGAATCCAATTTCTCTCTTTCTACTCAAATACAAAAGAAACTTTTAGCTATAAATGTCTACATAGATTCTCATCAACAGACCTGTTGAGGTTATCTAAAAATATTAATTATTATTCACATTACACACATTAACTTCACCAATATCATAACTCATTAAAACTGCCTTGATTGAGAGACAACATCCCAAAGATAGACCCAGACATGAAACAACAAAAGAATTTTTCATTAAAACAACACATAAAAATACAACATTGAAAAATTCACTTTTAAGACTTCTAGAAACTTTTGAGACTCTACTATATGATAAACTCAAATTCAAAATAATCGTACAATGCAACCAACCTAATTCTGGTTTGAGGGGATCTACCACTCTCGGTAAACTCAGTCTTGAGATCTTCAGTTTCCCTGATGGCGAGTGTTTCCCGTTGCAAGTTGAAATACACTCCGCCGAAACAAATCATATTTAAGTTAGGCAATTCATTCACCAACTGTTTTACTTCCACTTCAATTATACTGTGTAAGATTAATTTAACAAATCCATTAAAAATCTTCTTGGTTTTCCAATCGAAACAAGAGGAACCATCGTCAATGAAATTATTGACACTTATTGGATATTCCCAGAAATCCAAGGTAGAGTCAATTGAAAATATGTCTTTTCTCAAAATTCTCTTTTTTAATTCAATAAGTAAAAAATTTGCCAACCTATAGTTATTGTAGCAGTCTTTCAAGTAGCAAAACTCATTATCAAAATTCAAGTTTATAATTGAGTCAATCAAATTGAGATTCTCCATTGTCAAGTTATTGAACTTGTGATTGTAGTCATTGATAGCATCGACGGAAGAAATAATGCTATAATTATACCTAATGCTGACACAATCTTGGCAGTGACAACGATTCAAAATGTTCAAGAAATTCAACTCTTCAGTTGGATTGAGATAAATCAACCAGTTGTGAAAGAAATCAGGGATAACAAGTTTCTTCAAATTCTTCAACGATGATATTGAAACAAACATAGCCTGTCTTATTTCAGAGAGCTTTTTGGTTTGTATGGAATGTGGATTTGATGTCGAAGAAGAGACTGATGGGTTTTTGACTGACAAAAACGGCAAATAAGTAAACTCATCCAAATTGATGTATAGTTCTACCAAATTTTTGAAATGAGGTAAAAACCTAGAAATGACCTCAGACCACTGAATGAATGAGGAGTTTTTGAAGTTCAATATTGATAGTTTCTCGATATTCAACCAGTCAAAACCATTTTCCTTATTAAAAAGATCCCAATCACTAAAAAATTCAACTATGCAACGATTACACGATTGATGATCACAATTGAGCTTCATTTCCAATTCGCTCAAGTTTGATAACTCAATTTTTTCGTTCAAGTTATTAAACGATAATTTTGTGTTGATTGAATTGAACCCAAAATTCTTGAAACTATGACTATTTGTAATGGATAATTGCTTCAAGTTCAACTTGGAATTTCCCAACTTGATATAGTTCAAAAAGTATAAAGTTGTGGTTGGAGAGTTCAAATACAAGTTTCTTAAGCTTTGCAAATCATCAAAACAATAGTTACTGGTCGAAGATTCACTTATTTGATATAAGCTATTGGAACGTTCTATATAGATTTTCAAAGTATCTATATTTCTTATGTTTTTGATTGAGGCAAGATTTAAATCAAACAAATCATTGATCGCTAAGTTTCTGAGGTATCTCAGCTTGAAATTATTGAAAAAAGAACTGCGTACTAATGAATCTGCCTCACTCAAATCGTTAAAATCGTACGTCATGTGTCCAGAATTGGATTCTCTGAAGCTTTCGTTGAATATCTGCACATAATTCAAATCTAAAATCTCAAAATTTCTCAAATTTGAACATTTATACAAACTCATGAATAGTTGGTTAACAAGTGTGACATCGTTGATAATGTTCAAATTTTGTGGGTTGGAACTGGTTAAAATAACAAATTCGTTGATCATGCCCAATAATTCCAGATTCTTTTTCAAGGAATTGATGAATAAAGGCAAGTTAGCAAATTGCAAAATTGTGAAATTTGACCTATTTTGTGTACTTGCTACTTTATTATGATCATCGACCAACATGATTTTTTTGAATCTGTGAGAGTTGACGAATTTGTTGAAAAGGTGGCATGTCAAGGAGAAGCTATTCAAGTCGCGCGGAGAGTCATTTAAAAATGACATGATATCAAACAACAAATGATTTGGAAGGTTATTGATGAAATTGTTGCTCCAGTATGTCAACTTGTTTTGATTTGCGAGGCTCTGCTGCGAGAAATGATTTGAGTAATTCTGAATGGCCAACATCTTTGAAAAAGAAAGTTTTGTATGTATCCTACAAAGGATTCCAGCAAGATAGTGTATATCAATGAAAATAAGTGAAGTGTGATCAAATGTCTAGTAAAATTTTTCAAGATCGATTTCAAAGGAAATCCAATTTATTTATAGTCATTTTTAAAAACCTGGGGAAATCTAGCAATTTTCCGTTTAGTTTGGTCATTCGATGAGCATCGCGAAATGAACTCCGTTCTTATCTATATCGTACGCTGCGTATAAGGATGGATTTTCAAGGGGGTTAATCCTCGAGGGGACGTACGATTTGATGGTTATGAACCGATGTGCCGATAACCAAGAAGTTTTCTTCTATTTATAAAATTTCCATGATGATTATACTTCTTTTATCACAATCGATGCTACAGATGTTGAAGAAAGATGCCTGAACAAATGAAGAGATCGATAGTGGCAGAGCCAATAAGTGAACCATTGCCAAAAAAACCAAAGCTGAAAGAAATTGTACAGGCGGAATCTACCACAACCGCCACGGAAGACCTCTCCTCACATACGTTATATATCAAGAATCTCAATGACAAAATCAATCATACGGTGCTAAAGCATAACTTATATTTGTTATTTACAACTTTCGGGGATGTTCTACAGATTGTTTTGATGAAGAACTTCAAAATGAGAGGTCAAGCTCATGTGGTATTCAGTAGTACTGAGTCTGCGAGATTAGCCTTGAGATCATTACAGAATGATCTTTTTTTTGGCAAGAACTTGAAGATAGAATATGCCAGAAAAACGAGTAAATTGATTGCTGAAAATGAAGCCTGTTGAGCCTGAGCGCTTGTCCTCATAGTGCATGGTACATTGTACTCTGGATGTATTTTAGATGTATTTTAATTGTATACTAACTAATTTATCGTTCAAATGTAGCTCTACATAAACTTGACTGTATTCGTTGATTATCTAAATGGTGGTCGATTGTTGATCAGCTTCTTAGTTTCCCGTATTCTCTTCTTTCTATTGAAAGTTGCTGGAGGAGCAGCCAAAGAAGGTATTCTGCTGCTGGGGTCATTTTGCATATACCTGGGAGGTTGGTTTAGGTTTGGTTGGGGCAATTTTGTTTTCGGTTGAATGATGAACGATGCTTCGCTATTGGTATAACTATCATCTTGCGTGTTTTGCTGATGGAGTATTTTCGTGCCCCTTCTTGTTGGTTTCTGAATTCGAGAGCCCACTTTTGCCAAGTGTGGTTTTGGTTGTAGTATTTGGTGTTGGTTTTGTATCTGTTGTGTTTGGTGCTGTTGCTGCTGTAACGTGGATTGTAATTGTTGAGACTGCAAATTATGGGAGGTCTCTCTCAATCGCGCAAGATTCTCTTCTGCTTCTCTTACTCTTTGCTCCAAATCTGAATTGTCATTGATTCTATCGAAATTCTGCTTATTGGGAGCTTCAATGAACTCGATACACCAGGCATTCATCTGTAACCCGTAGAGAAACGATGCGAAAGACTCATTGAACGTGTTCAACGATTCGTGCACAATCTGTAAGTTCTTCATGTTCAAATCAAAATCACCCAATGAGTCTGAAAGCTCTGCAAAAATATTAGCGTTTATTAACGATTCCAAAGGTAAATTATCTGGATCTATTGGATAGTGAATTTTTGGAGACTGCGGTAAAATTGAAGATCTTGAAGACAATCTATGGGGCGTCGTCGGCCTTGAATTTTTATTCATTGTGCTTATTCCTCTTTCTATAACCTATATGAAGTGGCGATTCGATATGAAAACAGATCTGATCATCAAAATAGAGACATTGATTAAATAATTTATTGTTGTTGTTTTCTTGATATAAAATATAAACGCGATATATGAAAACACCGGGCAACAAACCTTCACTATATACATATAGACAATATTCATCATAACAGGCAAATCAGCACTGATAACTGGGTCACATCCATTGTTTGGCATGTTTCAACTTCTCAGCAGTAGCAGCACTACCTCCACTGCCCTTTTTGGTCAATGCAACGTACAATAAAAAGGTGGAAGCAATACTCAAACCATACCAAGTGACCAAATATTGCAAGTGGTTGTTCTTGAAATCCACTTTGGGAACTTTACCTAGAGGAACACCAGCCTTTATGAACTGAAATGGAGCAAACTCTGCAGATGGATCGTGATTTGTCTTACTTTGAATGTACTTTTCCAATATTAAATTTGGGTCCTCTGGCTCATTAGTTTCCTTTGATGATGACTTTGAGCTTGATTTCCAAAACTTCCAAGCGCTTTCCGTGGAAGCATCATTGGCAGGTCCACCCGAAGTATTGGCATACTCAGGATGATCTCTCATATCGTAGACAACTTGCGCATATATTCTCAATGAGCGGGTTTGTTTGCACATAACGTCCAAATCAACCCAATGAAACAACCGTGTACCTAACTCATGGCTATAATTGAAAACACCCCCATCAGGAACAGTTCTTAGCAAGCATTCTATAGTTATTTCTCCTTGGGGCACACTCAAATGCTTCAACAGCCTGCTTTCTGGATCGACTTTATCTTTCAGGATCCATCCTCTCTCTACCAAAATTGGATCACCACCATTTGATCTGATAAATGGGCAAACTAAATTATAGCCAACCACTCCATTCAACACTCTTGGGCCCACAAACATCTCTTGTGAGTAATCGTAGTGTCCTGTGATGAGCACTCTTCTGTACTCAAATTGACTGATAATATTTGGGTCAACCTTTGCAGGTAATGGGAGCGGTGGTAACACAAGGCGGTCCTCACAGGATGAGATCAAGTCAGTTTTCCACTTCAACCTACTGAATTGCCAGGTACCCAATCCAAACGTTGCAACTGGCATCAAAAACATCAAGCCTAAAAATATTCTTTTACCTAATCTATCTGATGAGGTAGTTTCTTCTGGCTTCTGCTTGCTTGATTTGATCGGATCCCAATCTATTGTGTGTGTTTTGTATGTCCTAAATAGTGTCAATCTTTGAGAAATACTTCTAGAAGGTTTGAGATTCCTCCATTGTGATTTGGCTAGATTATTCATGGTGTTGATATCTGTTGAGTGAGGTTGTTTTTTCTCATCCATTCCAAATTTTTATTTTATTAGTTCGACTCGACTTTGTTTTCAGCTATCCAAGTTGGCTCGATTCAGTGTTGCTCCACTGTCCTACGCACACTACACTCGAAATTACATCTGAGATAAATGGTGTTATCGATGAAATAAATGTTATCTACAGAGCAGATGATCAATTAATGAAAACTTAAATTCTTTAGCTTTTTCAATAAAGTATCGTCAAACTTGTAGAGACTCTCATCTGTATTATCTGATCTAAATTCGAAATTTTCACTAGTTGTGATAATCTTGGACAAGCTTTTTCTCTCTGAGTCTTTGCCTCTATCTTCTACTTCTTCTTCGTCTTCATTATCATACTCATCTTCCTCATCTTCCTCTGACGACGAATACATGAATGGATCATCCTCAACGAGATCCGACAAGGCACTCATCATGTTTGAAACAACTTTCTTTTTCTGGAGTGACTCGTTTGATATTGAGCCTTTCCTCAAAATCTTATTCTCTGGCACCTTATAGAACCAATCCAAGTTCTCATCGTATTGATACATTTCCAAATCCACGCCGTAAGGTTTGGGGACCAAACAATATATACAATGTAATGGGATCTTGATATCGGTGATCAAGTTCTTGTTAAAATTCATAAAGTAACCTAGCAAAATTCTAGTAACGATTTTATGACTTATGATCAACACATTGTTTTGTAATCTCTCCAAGTCTGTAATTATCGGTTTCAATCTATTTATAACGTCGTAATAAGACTCCCCATTGGAACCAGGAAATCTGAAATTCAATTTGTTCTTCAATCTAGAGCTAAATTCGTTGGGATATTGATTTTTAAATTGTTCTAGCGTCAAGTTTTCTAGTGCACCGAAAGACAAATCATTCAAATCCTTCATATTTTTGATCAAATATTCGTTGTTGTTTTTGGTTGTGTTGAAAAACTTCAGTGTTTCTATTGTTCTTGAGTAAATTGAAGTCCAGACTTCAAAGACTGAATCTATTTTGTTGCTAGCTTTGTTATTTATAAAATTCTTTTTGAACTGATTCAATCTGAAATTTTTCTTCTGAAAATTTATGAATCTTGTTAAAGTTTTCGAAAACTTAACCCCTAAAGGTGTTAGCTTATTCAAATTTGATGAATCAATACTATTTGAATCGGTATTACCTAACCGATGCTCAGCTACTAATATATCATTATATGTTTCCCCATGTCTTGTCAACCAAATCTGCTTGTCGTTCAATTTGAAATTCAAGAGATAGAAAACTGTCTGACAAGCTAAAAATCCATCTATGTTGAAACTTATAATCTTCAACCCAACATCAATAATTTTGATATATTGGATATTCAATAGCTCATCATCATGGTCAATTGTTTCGTAGATCTTCTCGTAATTGAGTAACCGACCTTTGAAGTCATTCAATGCTTCGTTAACATCATCATAATGAATATAATCCGGGCCGCTCAATTTCAACTTGATGTTTTTCTCGATGATTAGTGGATCATTGCAGATGCTCTCCAAAAACAAAATCTTCAAGTGAGGTATTTTGCTCCTCAACTTTTCAACAACCTTTTTACGACGTTGTTTTGTTGTATTCGTAGCATCGAATATTCCCACACAGTTATTGGGTTTTATGATCCATGCTATTAGTTGTGTTAGTGTGTCCATAGCCCATTCTTCCCTCTTCGCAGCACTACCATGGTTTGCTGGGTCAAAAAATTTGGAGCTGTGTTGATCATTATTCGCTGTTGTGTTCGTTATTGTGCTAGATTTATTTAGTCTTCTTGTGTTTCCAACATTGAATACTTTGCAATTGTATTGTAGCCAGTTGAAGTATTTTATGAGCTTTTTGGTGATGTACAGTTTTCCCCTTGCAGGGAGCCCAATCATAACAATCACCAACTTATTTGTATCCTCCATCAGCGGCTATCTTCTCAAAAACACCTAAAGATTGTTGTATCATATTTTGATCTTTGATTATCTGGTGATGAAATATTTGCTGTTCGCGAATATGGAGCAGTGGAACTTTTTGCAGCTACTTTTTTGGCGGTCGTCCCATCAACAATCTACATGTCGTAATCCACTATCTTAATATTAAACTTCATATATATCATACAAATCACATTAAACAATTAAAATACATTCGAGATCAATGGTCTGAGCTTATGGAGAATTTAGGGAGCTTATCCTTCTCTTTCTCTTTATCCTTGTCTTTACCCTGGTCTTTGTCCTTCTCTTTCTTTTTGAAATTATCAAGATTTATGAACTTGCTGTTTGAGATTTGAAAATTTGAGTTGACTCTGCCTAGGGGGTTCATCTTAGTGATTGATGTCATCAGCTTATGCTTTGCAGCATTTGCTGTAGCTTTGTTAGGTAGCTGATTCTTAATATTGTTCTCGCTTTGAACTAGCTTCAAATCTATCAAATCTTGCTGCTGTTTGAGAAAATTCTTCTGTTTTTTCAAATATTCTTGGTGTTTCAAATTGGACTCAAGTATGGAATTGTTAGTGGCAGATGTTGAAGCAGGAGTCGAAGGAAGTTGAGGCGATGGGTTGATTGGTTTTATAGATAAGTTAGACAAATCGGGTAGATTCAATGCTGTGTTTGAGATGTTGGGATTTGTTGTCAAACTTCTTGCTGGTTTTGCGGATGCGTCGTTTTCAGATCTGTTCAAAGAGGCTGAATCAATACTAGAGTCAATGCTCGATTCAATACTGTTATTTAAAGTCACCGTCTCTGCGGAATTCATACTGAGTTCGTTGTTTAAGTTATTGAATGTTCTCTCGAATGGATTGTCATTTCTAGTATTTGGTGACTTGAGCGAATTTGGCGATTCACTGGGCGTTCTTTTCAAATTTATTTCATTCAAGTCGTTCAATTTATTGATCAATTGATCCTGTTGGTTCATATTCGAGTGTTCCAAGCTTGGTGTTTGAATCAATGGGGTATGAATACCGTTCAATGTCATTTGGTTCAAGCCATCCAAATTAAGCCTCATTTCTGATTTATTCGCGCTTGCGGTGCCAGAGTTTGCACTGTTATATTTGTTCTCCAAAAATTTGAATCTGTCCAAATGATCCAAACTTAACAAGTCAGTTAAATCCATTACCCAATCCTGGAACTCACTATCACTTTTGAAAACAATTTTCTTTTCATCGTCAGTAGAGCTATTTTTAAAGAAGTAAAACTTCTTCTTAGTCAAGTTTTTCTCAAACTTGTACTCATTTAGGTAAATTGATGAAATTGGCTCATTAGATAGATTTGTCAGTTTGAATTCATGCAAAAAATTTGCACTTAAAACAAAGTAGTTCTTGGAGTAATTCTTCAAGTATTTGTTTTTTTTGAATAAATACCCTTTCCTTATACATTTTGTTAATATTGAATCTTGATACGGATAAACGATATCTTTGATTGATCTGATAGTGTAGCTTTTGATGAAATTAGAGTTTTTGGCAATAAAGTATTCCCACTCATTTAATGGGTTCTGATTGATAACGGGTTCCAAATTTAAAAGTAACGAATTTTGCTCACTGTTAATCAAGCTCATCAAACTGGATAAAGTTTTTTGTAGGTCGCCGTAAACGATTTTCTCCAAATTTAACGCAGAAGTTTGTAGATTCATGAATGCAGCTTTCAAATAATTTTCCTTCAATAATTGGTTTTTCAATTGCAAATCCAATTGAATCTTTAATAAGAATGGATCCCAATATTTGACTTCGTAATCCTCATCATTATTAAGCTTGAATTTTTTCATCGGCTTTTCGTTGACGAAGTTTTCAATCAGCTGAATGTACATGGTCAATATTTTACCGGTTGTCAGAATTTCTTTGTTGACATTGTGGTGGAAATCACCCTTCAAATTTTTCAACTCTTTGACCTTGGATGAAAGGTTTTTCTTCAAGACCTCTAAATTGGGTATAATGTCGTTGAGCAATTTAGTGCATGTTTGCTGCTCATTTATATAGAGATTCTTATGGTAATTGGTCAAGGTTGGAGCGATGTCCATGATCGAGTTGTTGCCTTTTTCCTTGAAAAAATTGGGCGGTATCTTTAAATCATTTTTGAGTTTCTGGTTGGTCGAGTTGGGAGACAACTGGGAGAGCGAGGACAAACTAGACTGGGTTGTCACTGAAGTCAATAAACTGAATTCACTGGTTGAAGACACAATTGAGGGAAATTGAATGGTGTTATAAAGTTGATAATTGATTTTGGAGGTGTAGTCCTTGATGATACTGACTTCTTTCAAGTAGTGTATCAATTGTCTCAAGAAATGCTTGTAGACAGTGAATCTTCTGGCCAACTCTTCACTAGGTTCACAATTGGGGGGAGGTAAGTTCAAGTAATAGGGTGAGTTGTAATTGGATGCAGTTAAAATGCTGTTGAGCTGGGACATCTCCTGAAAATGCAATGGGACGAAGAGGAGGAGATTGGGTCAGTGGGCCTGGCAACAAGCTACAACAAACCAAAAGCTGGGAACCAAATCCGTGGTCAAATCCAGGGGCGAATCAGGAATCACGCTGTAATAAATAGAGAAAGCACAAACAAGTCAGCCGCTAGTTGCACAGACTTCAGAGTAATCCGTCAATGGTAAGTCACTTCTCAATCAGTGATTAAGAATCAAGAACCAAGAATCAATCACTTAAAATTGAGCTGACCTGAATCAACACAATTACCCGCAGCAGTAAATCAAACACCTGATGTTACAAGTGCTACTGAATGTATAGAGAGATATATGTGTATCTCTTCTGTCGCACAGCTCAGCAAGAAAGTGGCGGCAATATCTCTTATATCCTGAAAACATATCCAGAGCATGCCGCCATGGATGGATTAAAAGGAAGGAATGGAACAAAACTCACATCCTGCATATAGTCCCTCTGGATGTACCCATATACATGCTCACATAAACCGACGAAACCGATCTCTGACTATAAATAAATGAAATTGATGGAGCTTTCACGTTTGGGGGATCTGGATCCTTTTTGTGATTAGATATTATGTGGATCACAATTATTATTATTGTTGTCGTATTTAGCCTTGTTTGCCGCCAGGATACACTACTCGCTAGCACCCATGTGTCAACTAGCCTACACAGCCATACTCAGCGCGTAGAGCGATAGCAATTCTCCCACTTACGTAACGGCTTACCTAAGTGGGCGTGTGCTTTTTTTCGCCCATACACATGGCTGCCAGAAGATACAGGCTGCTACTACTCCGCGAGTGCTTGGGGCTTGATCCGTTTTACGTGTTGCTTATGTGGTTCATGGTCTCTGTCGGGGGTGTCAGCGGAAACCAGTCCCTTCGAGACAGTGCGGTTTTCTACGTGGCGTACTACAGACACAAAACGCATTATCACATGGAAGCAATTTCTTCAACAATAGGGTAACCGGTGCAAAGCGCACGCATAAAATTATCTCAATAGCGATGGCTATATATATGGGAGGACGGTGAATATCTCTTTTCACGACAAGAGACAATTTAACTACAACACAAATTATACAGTGCACAATGTCCACAGCCATTGACACACCTAAGCCGCCCACGAGAAGAAGATCTTCGATCTTCTCGTTTGATTCGTCGAATCCCTTGTCTCCTCCTGATGAAAAAGATTACATTGCTTTATTCGAAGACACAAGACATTTTTCATTGTTGAGAAACTTGCACATGGCGGACTTCATCACGTTGTTGAACGGGTTCAGTGGGTTTTACTCGATCATCTCATGCTTGAGATTCACGTTGACAGGCTACGACTACTACGTGCAAAGAGCGCACTTCTTCATCATACTTGGTTTGTTCTTTGATTTTTTCGATGGTCGAGTTGCAAGGTTGAGAAACAAGTCGTCGCTCATGGGCCAGGAATTGGACTCTTTGGCAGACTTGATCAGTTTCGGCATTGCGCCGGCCTCGATTGCCTTTGCAATTGGCTTCCAGACCACCATAGACGTCTTGATATTGACCTACTTCGTGTTGTGTGGTTTGACCAGATTGGCAAGATTCAACATCACCACGTCAAAGGTTCCCAAGGACAAGTTTGGCAAAGCCAAATATTTCGAGGGTACTCCAATACCAACCAGTTTGTTTTTGGTGATTTTGATGGCATATCTTGTCTACAAGAACCAGATCTTGAACAACTTGTACGGTGGTATTTTCTTGCAAGGTTCATTCTGGGAGTTCCATCCTCTAGTTGGGTTATTTTTTATCCAAGGTTGTGCTATGATCAGTAAAAGTTTACACATTCCAAAACCATGATTGTCTTTGGTTGGTCTGATTTGAGATGCGGGACGAGTTTGCTTGCGCGAGGCAGTATGTAATGCTTGTGAAATGAATTCAATCGGTTTGACAGTTGAAAGCGTAGTCATCAACAGCTCTTCTTTGTAGTCAGCCTGATGATTCGAAGACATCATGGCATCTTATTGTATATATTAGATAATCGCCTATTAATGATATAATATTATGGCATGTGACTATGTGCTCATATTTACACCTCTCCGAAAAGAAAGAAATTGTGGGGTTTTTCACATGAAGTTGCAATGAAATGATGGTGACCATTATGTTATAATGGGGGATTATCATGTTTCCACGGCCCTTTCACGGGTGGAGGAGGATGTTTTGCGAGTAAATTATAAATAGCAGCGTATTCCATAATATAATGAAGTGGTGTAATTATTGAAAATTAAACATTATGTCCACTTCAATAGACAATAGTCCCATTCCAGACACAGGATTTGTCATTTCCTCGGTGTTCCCAATACACTATTCTTCTATAAACAAGTCGGTTGCTCTTCCAAATTCCTCGAAACCTGGTTTCAGTCCAGTATATAGAAATAAATTCTCATCAGAGGCTTTGATCGAAACCCCACATCCTTCACTCAACACGTACGACAAAATCTTCAGAAATGCCGTAAAAGTGTATGGTGATAATAATTGTTTTGGTTACAGAAAACACAAACCCAATGGGGATGTTGAGGACACTTTTGAGTGGTTGAAGTATACGGAAGTTGACAAAATAGTTGACCAAGTTGGGTGTGGTTTGGCTGCTGCAGTCAACTACAATCCTTTCCGCATTGTCGATGATGAGGATGATGGCTCCTTCACTGCTTGTTTATTCAGTCATAATAGATGGGAATGGGTAGCAGCTGATTTGGCCTGCTCTCGTTATTCAATCATCAACACTGCATTGTATGACACTCTCGGCGCGGACACAGCAGAATACATCTTAGAATTAACAAAATCGCCAATTGTTGTATGTTCACTAGAGAAAGTTAGAACCCTTATAAAGTTGAAGGTTGAAAGGGATGTCAAAATATTAACCACGATCGTTTCAATGGATCCAATAACTGATCCAAATTTAGTTTCGTATGCCAAAGTCAATAAGATCATGTTATATGACTTCAAGCAATTACGCCAGTTGGGCGATGTCTATAAGAAAGATCCAGTGCCTCCTACACCCGATTCGATCTATACCATAAGTTTCACTTCAGGTACCACAGGGTCAAAGCCCAAAGGTGTCGTTTTGACTCACAGAAATACGGTGTGTGCTATAACGGCATGCTTCATGATGTTGAGTTGTGCTCCTGCCTCGGTCACATACTGTTTTCTACCATTAGCTCATATCTACGAGCGGATGAACACTGGATTTCAAGTTGGTTCAGGATTATCTATTGGTTTTCCAAGAGATAGCAATCCATTGAATCTAATAAGTGACTTGAAAGCTTTGCGCCCAGTGATACTTACCGCTGTTCCCAGAATTTACACTAAAATTGAAAGCGCTTTGAAAGATGCCACGATAAGCTCAAATTCCAGCATTACCAAAAAAATTTCATCCCATATAATCAATTCCAACAAACTTGTGCAAGGAAATCCAACAGATGTTACTGCTGACACGAAACCATCCATCAATCCAATATACGATCTCCTTTTCAACTCCAAGTTGAGATCCAAAATTGGCTTTGACAACTTGAGTATTTGTTGCACCGGATCCGCTCCAATTTCTCCGGAGACTGTCTCATTTTTGAAAGCTGGTTTGAACATAGGTTTTATCCAAGGGTATGGACTCACAGAGTCATTTGCGGGAATAGCACTTTCTGATCCCTATGGGGTGCCCGGTTCGTGTGGAGCTATTCTGACAACTGGAGAAATGAGATTGATGGACTTACCAGGTATGGGATACACCCAGTTCGATGAAGGAGGGTCTAGAGGTGAACTTTGTCTTCGTGGACCTCAGATCACGTCGGGCTACTATAAAAACGAAGCAGCGACCAAGGAAGCTTTTGATGAAGACGGATGGTTTCACACCGGAGATGTGGCCCTTATCGATAATGATGGGAAATTGTACATCATTGACAGGGTGAAGAACTTCTTCAAGTTGGCCCAGGGTGAATACGTCACACCCGAAAAGATCGAGAACATCTACTTGAGTGGTTGTCCTTTCATCACCCAACTTTTCATCTACGGGGACTCACTACAAACGTACTTAGTGGGGGTCGTCGGAATCGATTTCGCCAGCTTCAAAGACTTCCTCGTGCGTAACTTCAACTTGCCCACCAGCTCATTGAGCGAGGAGAAGCTCTTGGAGTTCATCAACAAAAGGGAGAACAAAAAGAAGTTGGTCAACCTCATGAACGAGCAGATCGCGTCCTTCAAGTTGAACGGATTCGAAAAGCTCCACAACATTTTCGTTGACATCAATCCGTTGACCTTAGAGAGGGACGTTGTGACTCCCACCTTCAAGTTGAAAAGAGCACTTGCGACCAAGTTCTTCAAGAAAACCTTAGACAACTTGTACTCGGAGGGCTCAGTCATCAGAGACTCCAAGATATAATCTAGTATATAGTACCAGAGTGTGTACCAAATTTCACGTATGCTTTTTCATATGCCATTTGAATGCTTTTGTAGCCTTTGCGAGCCTATACAAGCCTTACCTCGCAGCCATTTCCCCCAACAAAAAGAAACAAAATTTGTTTCAGGTTGAAACACCGTTTCGAAAAAAATAATTGATTAAAAATTACACTTACTTAAGCGATTACTGGTATTATATGCACAGAATTTCACTATTATATATGGTAATTATCGTAATTATCATCTAATTATTGGTACTTTAAAGAGTTAACTGAACATTATATTACGTTGATCATCCAGTCTAATCATTAGAAGCAACGAGCAAGTGACCATGATTCAGAAGAGAACTAGAACAAGAAATGGTTGTCTCACATGTAGGGATAGACACCTCAAATGTGATGAACAAAAGCCCATTTGTGGCAACTGCTTGAAGTCAAATAGAGTGTGTTACCAAGGGTTGAGATTGAACTTTTCCCAGTACCACTTGTATACGCCTGAAAATTCCAGTCAGAACGTCAGTATGAACGGTTTGTTGGACCAGTCCTTGACGGTGGCCTCATACTATGAAAACGGGTTGAAAAGCTACGCTCCCTACAGAAAGTACCACACCAACGAAGACTTGATGGAAAGTGAGAGACAGTTCGAGTATGACACAAATGTGATATTACCTCCCTTGAAGAAGCAGAAATCAACCAACAAGATCAAAAAAAATGAGTCGTTCACCCCCAGCACGTCCATCGTCGATGAGTTTGATCAGGTAATATTGGAAAACATTGATTTGACCAATATTCTCTCTTCCAACATCTCCGTTGACTTGAATAAGAAGTTGTTCAATAAAGAAAATGTTAACCCCATGAACTTCGATGATTACTCCAGTCAGTCACAGTCAGAATACGAAAATGAGCACTATCACCTCGATGGTAACTTGAACAACACCAACAACAAAATCATTATAGAAACAACATCAAACTATTTATTAATCAACAGGAAAATAAAGCCAATAACCAGTTTACCTGAATCAAAATTACTTATGTCGTATACGCAGAACTCGTGTTGGCTAATGGATTTATTCAACTCCAAAAACATTTGGAAGAAAATCATACCAAATTTTGCAATCAGCGAATCAATAATATTGAACGCGTTATTGGCGTGTGGTGCTTCCTGTTACACGCCAATAAACCAGCAAACAATTCAAACCTACAAAAAGATTTCAACCTCAAAGCAACCAATGTTGTCTGCCACGAGTGACTTGAACAAACAGCAATTGGAAAAATTTTTACTCACCACAAATTTAGTTGTCGCGAGTGAATATTACACATTGATCAACACAAACAACTTGATAGGTTCAGATTTGTTGATTCAGCAGTTGAAATTAGCATCAACTGTAATGAACTACGAAGTCTATCAAGACTCTTTAATTATTGAGTCATGCTTCGTTTCTCATTTGATTATTGATGTGTTGACAACATTGATAACTAGCAAACTTTTGATTTTTAATCCATACAACTTTGATTTTCTTTTCAACGACTTGAACAACAATACCAACAATATAAACGACATTGGCGTTAGAAAGAATGACTCTTGGTGGGTCAGGAAAATTTTCCAGTTACTATTCAAAGTTGTATACATTTACCAAATTGGAAGATTCGATTTGTTTGATAACATATTAAAAGAATTGAAAAGCTTTGAAATCAATTTGCCCATTGTTTTGAATCCGATTATTTTTTCCAATCAGTTTCAATCTTATAGCTCAAATTCACCTCCTGGTGGTTTCAATCTAGATAATAATGGTATTGAACTAGGCATAGATGGGGAAGATGAATTCCCTAAGATTATTTTCAATAACGAAAAAGCAATGATAATTCATATATTTCATCACTTCATTTACTTGTTTGTCGAAAAAAACTATCCTATGAATTACTCGATTTTGAAAGACTTCAAATTTTATTACTTGATTTACAACTATGATTTGAATTTAAACGCCACGTTAGATCAGCAACTGGATCAAGAGCAATCATTGAATTACAAGCCTCCAATGTTCCACCATCATCAGCAACTTCAACAGCGGGAATTAGATGATTACGAAAAAACAGAAACCATCAATAAGATTATCAAGAAAATATTGTCGATTTTGTTATACTCCAATTTCAATATAAAGAATCTCAAGATATTGAGAAACTTCAATTGGATTTTGAAATTCCTCAAATTTTTTGTTGGGTCTTCTTCTTCCAGTCAAAATCAAAATCCCAACGAACAACATAGTACATATAGTAATGATGATGACGATTCAAATGCTAAGATATTGGAATATCTTTGTTCCAAATTTGATATTATTTAGTGCTTTCACTTACTTCAATTCATGATCTTTGAGGTAACACAAATACAAGAGCATGAATTATCTGCATTTTTTATCACACTTTTTATCCATAATATAGCTTGTCATTAGAGTTTTAATTTTTTTTTCAGATTACGTGGGGTTCAATTATTTTTATTTGTGATGGTATTATTAGAGTATAGATTTATTAAATTGTATATTATTATTGGAATAGACTTTTTTTACACAGTTTTTTTCACATTTGCTCAAAAGATTTTTTACTTCTTGTTTGAAGAACGTTATTAGTTACAGTCATTTCTTTTTCAATCAAATTGTATTGTTATAATTGACTTTTAATGTATATCATATATTATCTAAACATAGAGCATTTTGTAATATACTCCTGTCATGATATGAAATACACGCACTATTTAATGTCAAATATTCAGCTAATGGAGCATCTTCCAAGATCAAAAGGTGTTACAAGGTCATAGTATGAGTAAAAAACATCAAGCTACTCTTAGTTACTTTTTCAAGCCAAGCAATAAAAAATCAGTTAGCCCCAAGACTGAAAATAATAAGACTTATTCAACGGAAAGTGTGCCAACTGATTCAAACAAATCAAATAGTGATAGATTGAACCAATTTAAACATGGAAACGATGGAACTCCTATAATTGACACTTCCTTGAGAACTAAGTTTTCCCAGGAGCTTGTGAAACAAAAGCGTGTCCGTGAAGTAGTTGCTACAGAGGATGAATTTGAGAATAATAACATTATATTCAAGAAAAGATCTTCCAAAAAACCCAAAGCATCGAAATACACGCCATTAGAGAATCAAGTGATCCAATTCAAGGAAAAACATCCTGACAAAATACTAGCTATCCAAGTAGGCTACAAATACAAGTTTTTTCTTCAAGATGCCGTCATTGCGTCTAAAATTTTGAATATAATGCTCATACCAGGTCAAACATCGTTAGATGATACAGGTAGTGCGCATTTTGAAAGATTGGCATATTGCTCTATACCAGATGTGAGATTGAAAATTCATTTGAAAAGATTGTTGAATAATGGTCTCAAAGTTGGTATCATTGAGCAACTTGAAACTGGAGCAATAAAAGCATTTAGTGATAACAAAAGCAGTATATTTGAGAGGAAGCTTACGGGTGTATACACCAGTGCCACTTACTTCGATGACGAGGATGATGTGTTAGCTTCTCACTCTTCCACCGGTGAATATATCTGTTGCTTGGTTGATGGTTTGAAAAACGAAAACGAAATTGTTTTAGTTGCTGTTCTGCCCATAACAGGTGATGTTTGTTATGACACTTTCAAAGATGACTTTGTCAGATCTGAATTAGAGACAAGGTTACTATATTTGGAGCCTTCTGAAGTTTTACATGTTGGAGAATTAAGCAAAGAGAGTTCGATAAAACTAAATAGCATGAAATGTAAAGTGATGAGTCTTTCAAAAAAGACTTCTTATGACCAAGAGTTAGTTGCGTTGATCAATAGACTTCATTTCACTAGAAAATTTCACAGAACGGTTCAGATTTGCATTTTGGAGTTGATAAACTACTTGAAAGAATTCAATTTGAGTGATGCCTTTGACATCGAAGAGAACTACAATTCATTCGATGATTCGAACCATATGACTTTGAACTCAAATACGGTAAAAAATTTGGAGATATTCAAAAACCAAACTGATAATTCTGAAAAGGGATCATTAATTTGGTTATTAGATCATACCAGAACACAGTTTGGTTACAGATTGTTGAGGAAATGGGTAAGTAAACCTTTGCTCAATAGAGAGTTGATAGAACATAGGTTGGAAGCTATAAGCGACATTAAATTAAAGTATAATCATTACACTGAATCTTTGATGAATTCCATATCCAAAATGCCTGATTTAGAAAAAGGTTTAATCAAAATCCATTACAAAAAAGTCAAGAGGAAGGAGATATATTTACTATTGAAAGGATTCAATGATATTTTGAGAGTATGTAAAAATTTCAACGATTTCGACATTGACACAAACTATTCATCTCCATTGATGAGAGATATCTTGAAAGATTTGAAAAACTGTTCGAATGACAATGTTATAGAAAATTTTATTGAAATGATTTCAATCTCCGATGCAGTGGATGAGAAAGATTTAACTTCACAAAAGAAAAATTTTTTCAATGTTAACAATCACACCTGGATTAAGATTGAAGAGGCTAAAAAGCGGATAGAAGATACAGAACAAAATCTACAAAAGGAATTGCAAGAAATCAAAAAATTATTGAAGAGACCAGCTATGGAGTACACTACAAATTCAAAGGAAACTCACTTGATAGAAATAAGGAATACAATGGTCAAAAATTTACCCAAAGAATGGGTTAAAATAAGTGGAACAAAGACTGTATCAAGATTCAGATCTCCACAAGTTTCAAATCTCCATGCTGAATTGCAATATCATAATGACCTATTGATTAATGCGTGTGATGACTCTTTCAATGAGTTTTTATCGATGGTTTCATCAAATTACCACTATTTGAATAAAATAGTGAAATCCTTGGCACAATTTGATTGTATTCTTTCGTTGGCTGCTTCAACATCTGCTTCTATAAATTATACCAAACCAGAATTAGTTGATATGCCAACAATAGAAATAAAAGAAGGAAGGAATCCAATAATCGAACAACTCGCAACGACAAATTACGTCCCTAATGACGTTTTTATGACACATTTAGAAAACCGCTGTCTCATTATAACTGGACCAAACATGGGGGGGAAATCATCTTATGTGAGACAGATTGCATTGATAATAATTATGGCACAAATTGGGTGTTATGTTCCAGCATCGTTTGCCAAGATCAGTATTTTTGATTCGATCTTAACCAGAATGGGTGCTAACGATGATTTGATAAAAGGTGAATCAACCTTCAAAGTTGAAATGAATGAATGTTCGAATATAATCAAGCATGCTACAGATAAATCCCTTGTTATATTGGATGAAATTGGTAGAGGTACGGGTACTACAGACGGAATAGCTATAGCTTATAGTATATTAGATTATTTTTTGACTACAAAAAAATCCCCTTTAACTTTATTCATAACGCATTATCCCTCATTGCATGTTTTTGAAAACAAATACTCGAAGTTGGTCAAAAACTGCCATATGAATTATATTGAAGAGAAGGTTGAAGGTCAAAGTTGGCCTGTGATTACATTTTTATATAACGTTGTTGATGGTGTTGTTAATAATTCCTATGGTTTGAATGTCGCCAGGTTAGCATCAATACCAAATGATATTATCGATAAAGCTTTCCAAACTTCTAATGACTTGAAAAAAGAAATCGAAGAGTCATATTCCCAGAAATGGGCATGGAGAACATTGAAGACTATTGGATCATTATTGGATAATAGTGGAGATGGTGATGATCTGCTAGTCGAAAGTTTGAGGAACATCGATGGAGACTGATTTATACTTAAGCTACAAAGGTCATGTGTTCAATAAATAAATGAATTATACTTAATTTTGAATAAACCTTTTTTTTTCGAATAACGCAGCTTTACCTTTCAAACTCAACAACCAAAATGGAGAAACAAAAAAATGGAAAAGAATTGTAAAACAAAGATATAAAAAACAACCATGACAAAAAAACAATGACTTCGATAATGATGATGATGAACATGACACAGTGGAAGTGAACAATAAATTGACACAGATTTCAGCGAATGTAGGTGGTCAAATATGTAATTTAATAATGCTTATGAGGAATTTGAAAAACACTAGAAGTTATTTGAAAAAGCTTTTTTGATGTCTAATGGTTCTAGTCGATGTAACTGTATATGCGACACTCCCATATGACGTTTCATTACCATATAATAAAGAATCATCATTGTTTAAGATATCATCATCATCACGATGTAATGTAACTGAACTGAAGTTTTGGAAAGGATCTATCTGATCGCTATCAGTTTTTTTGATTTTGGCTAAAACTTTCTCGTTCGATATATCAACGCTTTCACTATGTTTGACTCTCTTTTCATCACTAGATTTGTTCTTCGATAACACTGGAATCATTGGTGGCTTTTGATGTCTTAATAAAGCCCACTGGGTATTTTTGAAAAAAGGGTGGCTCTTGATATCTGAGGCACCAGCTTTGGAGCCCAATCTTTTATTTTCATCTTTAGTCAATAACTTTCGTATCAAACTTTTACAATTAGTTGAAACTGTTTGATAGCTTGAACCATCAGGAAATTTCACTTCTTTTTTCAAGACAGCATTGAAAGTTTTATTTCTCGACGGACCCTTGAATGGAGTAGTTCCATAAAGCATCTCGTATATGAATATCCCCAAAGTCCACCAATCGACAGCACTAGTATGTCCTTGTCCTCTAATTACTTCGGGAGCAATATATTCTTCTGTTCCTACAAAAGAGTTTGTTCTAAATCCATCAATGCAAACTTTAGTGTCTAATGTTGGGCCAGACATATTCTTAGTGTTTGCAATCATTTCAGGAGCTTTGTTGTTGTTGGTCTGTTTTGATAAATCAAAGTCACTCAACATGATATGACCTGATTGGTGTAGTAAAATATTTTCTGGTTTCAAGTCTCTATAAATAAATCCCATTAAGTGTAAATATTCAAGGGCTGCTGTGACTTCTGCTGCATAAAATCTTGAATCATTCTCAGGAATGCACTTACTAGCTCTAGTTTGTAAAGCCCTGAAGAACTCACCACCCATGCAGTATTCCATACAAAGGTATAGGTAATCCTCGGATTGAAAAGAATGATATAATGTTACAATAAAGGGATGGTTACTTGTCGCTAAAATCTCTTGCTCTGCTAACGCCCTCTTGATTTTATTTCTTTGAATCATTTCTTTTTTGCTCAAGACTTTCATTGCGTATAGTCTATTAGTCTTTTTTTCTTTAACCAAATAAACCTTCCCAACATCACCTTTACCCAATAATCTAATTTTCTCAAAAGACGACGGTGCGACCTGAACATCTAAAACTTTGGTTGAATTGCTGGAATAGCTCCTGCCTTGAGTATTCGTTCTTGGTCGGGTTTTCACTTTCAATTCGCCAATATGTTCATCTAGGTTCATTTGAGTAGGATCAAAACCAGGTAAAGGGGGAGCTAATTTATTGAAATCTGAAGTTGATTTATTTGAGCTATCCATTATTTTCAAACCCAATGGGGCCGAAGCAACTCTTCTCAACTTCCTCTGGAATGATGATTCACCAGCACCTGTGACTTTCTTACCTTCTTGCTCATGTTGCGATTCTCTATTTTTTGTTTTTTTTAGATTTTCAAAATCATCAATATTAACAGTGACTGTTTCCTCTTCTTGAAATTTTGACTTGGGTTTTTTCTTCAATGATTTGTTTGAATTAGAGTCGCTGGTATTAGAGCTGGAAGAGCAAAGAGATAAACTGGACTTGTTTCTTGTGTGAAATGGATTATGCGGTTTGAAGTCGTTCTTCAAATCCATACTAATGGATTGTGAAGACTCGTTTCCAGAATGATTGAAAGACTGATTATTTTTCAAAGAAAATGCAACAGGCCCTTCTCCACTTTTTTTCTCTGATGCAGCAGCTACCAATTTGTCAGTAATATTCATGTTTGTGACCCCATGAACGTGTGGTGGTAAACCTTGGTGCGCAAAGTAAGGATTTGATGAAAGAACGGGAGAACCAACTACTGCGGTTTGTGATTTTGCTCTGCCAGATGATGGCGATCTTGGTGATTTTTCGCTGTTATTTGAGGTAGAAAGAGCCAAGTGTGGACTTGTTTCTGACCTTTTGCGCATAATCTTTTTGACAATGTTCGAGCTATATGATAGGTGAGTGTCTTTAGATGAATTAGAATCATGGGTTGTATCGCGAATTATATCCTGGGTTATATCCTGAGAAGTTTCTGGTATTGAATCCGAGTTCTTGTTTGATATTGGTATAATTATTTCAGGAAAGTCAATTTGATCCTCATAATTGGGTACTTTCATGGGAGAGTTGTTTCTCGAGAAGTTTAATTTGCCTGATTTCACCGAAGGGGATTTATTAGCATGATTGGCCTCTGATTCAGTAGGTGTTGAATGGCTATAATTCGGTGAGAATTTGAATAGACTCTTCAACTTGGTAAAACTAGTTTTCTTATCATCTAACGAAATCATCTTTAACGACTTCAGATAAGCACCGTCATGATCTGCCAACACTTTATGTTCAGGAGTTTTGTCTTGATTCTTCGATATTCTTTTTTCACCTAGATTAGTGTCGACAGAGTTTAGTTGGACATACCCATTATGGGAATTCATGCTATTGTTAGTGTTAACACTGCCGTGGTTGTCCCTTAAATCATGACTATTACCATTCAATATGTTGAATTTAGAGTGACTGGTATGATCACCCCCAAAAAAGAATTTGGACAATGATAGGGATCGAGATCTTGAGTCTGACTTGCTATTAGTAGCGGGTGTAGTGATCTGAGGAGGTTGCAAGTACTCCTTGTCATCATGAAAAAAAACATTTGAGGTACTGAAGTTCGTTATAGAACTGTTGGTTGGTGATTGTAAACCATTTGAACCGATGGATGAGTATAAGTTTACCATTTTAGACGTTTGTAATTATGATCTGCCACATCAAACACTCTGAAGAACTGGAAAGACAACTTTAAGCAAACTCGATGATGGAACTGTGAGAAGATTGGAATCTTTAACTATGAGATTGACAAAGTAGAGTATAAGCAATATTCTTTGTAGGCTTAGAACACAATTATATTGTCCGCACTCGTAGTTGATGTGTGCAAACAGAACTGAAGATCAAAAAAAAGCACAGGGCAAAAGCTATGTAGCCACTATTCAAGAGCACCAAATGTTTAACTGCTAGATGTCAATAAGCAAAAAGAGTGTTTGCCGCTGGTAAAAAGCTTTGATGAACGAGGTAAACGATTGAAACTTTCATTCGTTGCTTATTATCATTTCTACATTAGGCGCACGTGATTTAACTCCTAATTTTAGCTTGAGGGCGCTATCAACTGCACACAAGCTGATGAATAATACATTAGATGCTTGTTTCAGGGGAAACTGGCATTTGAAATGGACTCCTGGCAATAAAGTGGACTGGTTACGCTTTTTTTGGGAGGGCGAGACCTACTTGGAGCTTTCTGTGGTGATATTGCTTTCTCCTGCGCAACTATGAGTATGTACCACCACTACGTAGAGCTTCATAAAAACACACCTTCCTAAAAGAACAGACTGTAATATCAGTAAGACACCAACCCCTTATGGAGCTGTAGGCTTGCAAATTACCTAATTCTTTTCTGGGATGTGTTTTTGATACTAGAAAAATACTACATGTTCACATTGCCTCGAAAGATAATCAGCACTCCCTAGAACACAAATACTAATTTAAGATTTTCTATTCAAATTTACAAACTATGATACACTTGGGTTCTGAGATATCGGGCACAGCTGTCACTGGCAGTTCAAACTAAATGTGGAGGAAGGAGGAAGTTAGGAATCGAGTTCTTGATGTAGTAAATATGGTCACAATTGCGACAGGTCATCTTCCCTTCGATGATCTGGGTCTTCGTGGATGTTAGTATCAACAATGAGTTTGGAAGGTCCCAAAATTTCAATTATATACGTACTTCTAATAATAAAGAATGCAAGTCTTTCAATAATGGCTGATTTTCTTCCAACGTTGGATCGATATTTTCGGGTTTCTGTTGTGGTAAAGATGTATTGCCCAACTAGCTTATGTTAGTGCTCCCATTCCAAGTAGATACGTTCTGTTGGCGCACAAAGTGAAAAATACGTACATTAGCAGCAACTTTCAATATTGCCACCCAATCCAATCTATCCAACATGCTAGCTATGAATTCAGGATTGAAATCAATCTCTTCTTGAACCAACTCTGTATCTGAATATTCCAATGGGAACGAGTCAAGTGAGGACTCGCAATTTTTGACTGCACATCTAACAAAATTGGTAGTGAGGAATTTCATGTTAATGTCTTTCACTGAATTTGACCTTTTCTTCCTCTTTCACAAAAGTTTTCAACTGATGTGAAATTTTTCATCTTGATTAATGTTATCATATAAAGAAAAAAATTAAAAATTTTGTTTTTTCGGTAGAAGCACGAACTCAGTAGTTTATATGGTGGAGGGAAGGGTATAGCCTTATGGAATATGGTGATGAATAGGGCCAAATCATAGCTATGGTTACGATGTTTTGCCTACAATTGATAAAACATTAAACATTGATCTCTATATTTACAAAAGATGTCTCTATATATTGTGTGCATTAGTATTTGAGATGAAAAACAAGTCATTATGATTTTCTAGATTTGGCTTGATACCTTTTTTGTTGATCTGCTCTCTGACCTTCAAAACGCGCGAGGCTCTCTCCCTTCTCAACTCAAAGACGGTTTTGTCAAAGTGTAGATATTTGTCGTACTTAGGTATCGTATGATCCATTTTGAAGAGTAATAGCGTTGAATATAATTGTTTTATGAACTTAACGTCGGTGGACTCTTTGCGTGCCTGTCTTCTGGGCATCTTCTCATTATAAATGCGGAGGTCGAGATGTTTGGATATCCCATCAGGCTTAAACTCGTGTTTTCGATTCTCTATGTATTGATCAATGTGAGGGAGTATCCAGTTCAATCTGGCGTAGTCCTGGGTTTCACATGTGATTTGTAAAAGTAGTTGTAGTATATCCGTCGTGAATAATTGCTGGAAATTTGTTTTGTTCAACTGATTTATCACTTTCATCGATTCAGGTGCTTCGTGTAACATTAAATACTTGTGACCGTCATTCAGTATAATAGTGTTGTGTATAAGTTTAGTTATTACTAAATCAACCAAATCATATGTTGAATATTTGATGCACCCAAGTAATAAGTTCGCTATGAGTGGAGTTGTACCTTCATCTTTACCGAGAGGAACTTTGTACCCTAAGTTGGTTGCTTTACCAAAGAGTTGATTTTGGTCTTTTTCAATATCTGGGTCTTGTGTAGGAATGCTAGGATAAGTGGAGTGCATCGATATTGGTAATAACAGTGATATCATTTCACTCGGCTGTGGCGGTTGCAGTGATGTTTTATCCAACTCGAGTACCCTGACATACTTCAAAAACGCAGGTTTGTTTGTTTCTGTAATAGTAGATGCTATTAATTCTGGATATAAAAATTGCTTATGTGGAGATGTGTGTAGAATTGTGTATATTATATGTTCGTAATTGTGAAGTTTGCACATTTTGAAGCGGTTCATTAAAAGGCTCAATACATCAACTGAAAATGGCATCTCTTTCTTTGCGAGAAAAAACTTCATGATTCGAAAAACTAGTTTGAACCTTGCATTTTTATCATCATTTGATTCTTTCTTCACTTCCAGATTATATAACCTAAAAATGTCATCTATTTTTTTCTCATAATCTTTGAAATTATATTCCTGATTGTAATAGTAAAGGTTGTGATCAATACAGCTCTCTATGTCATAAGACTTCCATAACTTGTGATACTCATCTGCACTGAGCGCATATCTATCATGATGCATTCTGGTCAACAATTCCCTTTTAGCCCTCTCATCGATATTTTTGATAAAGTCCCCGAATCCTTCAATTTTTGAGTCATTGAAAACAGGCAATAAAAGTTCCACTAGCAAAGTGAGAGTCTCGCTATCTAACTCTTGTGATAATTGGTTGCTGCTGTTGCTCGTGGCATTTAGTAATTCGCAGATGTTTATCTCAGCAGCAACAGACTCCAATAATTTGTAACTTAGTATTAGCAAGTATCTCTCCGTTGATATATCCTGAAACTTCGCCCCTCCAAGAACATCACCCATCTCCTGGATGGAATCAAAATCATGTTCGTTGGAAATAAGCTCTTCAATTTCACCAACCACTTCGTTAGAATATTCCTCCATCAATCTCTCATGGCGTTGCCTTGCTAACGTGCAGTAGCGCTTGGTTGCAATGCCTATTACTAAAGCCATGGCAGTGTTTCCCGAAAGAAACATAAGATGAGAAGGGGAGGTGAATAGCCGCCAGAGGTACTCAAATGAGTTGACATTGACTGGCTTGGTATATGATATTGATGTAGTGGGTCTGTACGAACCCGAATGAAAGTGAGATTTCGAAGAATGGCAAATACGAGGTATTCTGGCTTTTGGAAATGCTTGTCTTCTTATCATTTGAGTCTAATTTGGGCCTTCATTACCTGATCCTTTGGGGTTGATATCATAAAAAGGACTGATTCGATCACTATAGTGTGAAAAATTCAGAGACCATTCGATTTTAGTTGAGCTCGTACACGCCAATCGTTTTGCACGCATTCAGAGTCGCACTCAAAGATCAAATTGCACTACTCGGTACTATGAACCTTCACCAATATACTACTTAAACTTCCCTCCAAAAGAAGAACACTCAAAGAAACTAATCTGTCCATATATCGTATTAAAAAGAGTTATATCAAAACAACACCAAAAAAAAACCTATTTCACGTGATATGCACGTGGCTTTTAACCAGGGCCATCTTTTTGGGGTATTAAATTATATTTTGTATGGTGCTTACGACACATGTATAGAAGGTGGTATTTTTTTGGTCTGAAATCCAACATATATTCAGGAAATTTACATGGTTTTGATAATAACCATACGTCATTAAACTAATGAAGCTTTGCTATCTTTTTGGGGGGAGAGTGTAATTGTTTGAAGCTTCAACTTCTTGTTTTCAGTGATTTCATTTGAGTTTATACTCACTTTAAGTCCGATGGATGATACCCTCAATGGCCTCCAGTTATGAATGGCTTTCTTAGTCTGCGAGTCTTTTGCTTGGATAGATATTTGAGTATGGCCTAGAAAGTAAGCGCTCAGTCGATGAAAGTGGGAAATTTTGCTCATAATTCCAGACGTGACTGTACATTGGGTAGGTTCTGGGCAGTCAACATCTCTCAAGTGTTTTGCGTTCAGGATAGATTTGAGAGTCTCGTGTAGGAGAATCTATATAAGCACTTAAGTACAAAGTTTTGGGTTGGAGTGTGACTAATTGACTATGATTAGTTGAAAATTGTAGCTAATCGCTTTTGAACAACAAGATTTTGGGTAAGAGGATTGAGTAGCATCCAAAGCCTTTGGGAACTAGATCTTTCAGTGATACAAATTAAGTAAAAGTAACATGAAGTGCAATTCGATATCTGCAAAAATTCAAATTACTTTTATGTACTTTTAACCTGAGAACTTTTTTTTCAAAATCTTTTGCTGATATTGTGGTGCTGATCTCTACCTTGAAAAATCACGGAATAACCTTGAGAAAAAAGATACGGCAAACACCAAGAGATATTTAACTTTTTTAGCAAGTAGCTCTTTGTTCTGATGGACAATTCAGTCCACAAAATGAAACATGACTCAACTTCACATACACCGACTTCTTTACTAAGATTAATACAAGACTTTCTGGAATGTATGATGAGCCTAGATTTTCATGCTTGAAAAGACGTACATAAAAATATGATCAACTTTTTATCTAGTATCCTACACTTTTTGATGCTTGTTCAGATGAATGCGAATACAACACCATGTCGCACAAGTTAGCAATATAAAGGAAGAGTCCAGAACTTTTTGGTCTCAAGACACACCAGCTCCTGGTAATATAACTACAAGCAGTCGGATGTTTGTTCTAAATAAACCTTCACTTGTTAGTGCTTGTGTGATGAATTGATGATGATGACTGGGTCATTGAAGAAGTTCTATTTTTACGTGTAGTTTGCTACGGTAGTCAAAATGACAAGACTAATCTACTAAGTGGTAAATCGTTCCTGAAGGTCCGAAATACTCCTGAAACACTCATAGGAAAAATATAGATTGAAAGCAAAGCTTTACTAGGCTTTTCACAGCTGCTGATAGTTCATATACGAAAAGATTTTGCTTTTGTTGAAAGCTAAGTTTGTTGAAGCTTAACCTTCAGTTCTTATTGTATTTCTGTTTCAGTCTTTTGTCGACACTAACAGACATAATAACAACTTCAACCTAATCTATAGCATACCAGGGGAAGCACCAAAAATTACTGAAGCATCCAGTACCATGATATTGGAGTAATAGTGATAGTTTTACCCATGAACATATTTCAGTAGAAATTTATTTGGGCAAAAGGGAACAAGAAGTTCATAATAAACACAAGAAGTAGACCAAGCTTTATTTTAACCTGAAAAAAAAAACATCCGTTTATCGATAAACTGGTAAAAACAAAGATTTTCATCCAGTCAAAGTTACCTAACAAGTGGAATTTTCAGGGTCAATCCCCAAAAACTCAATAAGATAAACTTTGAAGAGAAAAGCTTATATACACAATGATGCTTTAACCGATGTCTGGAACATGAGCGAAAATGTTGTGTTTTTTAGCAATATTTTGCACTTTCATAGTATTTTGATATAAAGACTTTGACCTATACAACTCTCTTCTCCCAGGATTTTTGAAATGCAACGACAAGTGAATCTCTCAGTATGCTAGCTCATCCTGTTCTTCATGATTATACACTTTCCGTCCTATTCATTAATATACGAAAATGATCCAAAACAAAAGTTATTGAGTTCCAACTTGATCCTTAATCAACAATTCAACGAGATAAACTAGCAGAATCAATTATATTTTCCTACTTTCATTATCCATATTATTTCAAACAATTTCAAGTTTTATTGTTCTATCACATAATACATCACTACGGGTACTATTATACGGCTGCAAAACGCATAACTGCGGCTCAGAGGTCGAATGCAACTTCATCATTATAACTAATAGCTGATAATCCTCAAAAGCACCAACGACGAATTGAATATTGAAGAGACACGCTTCTTGGGTATACAAAATCGCTTTCATATTGAAAAATTTGTATCTTTCGATTTCTCTTCTGCCGACAGCCGCCTTAGCAACGTCTGAGAAAGGTCATACCAATGGAAAACCAAACGAGTGTTTATGCTTATCCGGAGGGATCAGTAGAGATATGAGTCCCACTTGGAGCCCCTTGGAGGCCCTTGGGTATGATAAAACTAGAAAATTAATCTGGAACACTCCAGACAGGCAAATAACAGAGTGATTGATACATCAGGGTTTATTTCGTCCTAAAAAGAGCTCTTTATTTCCAAGAAGCGTTGCTAGTCAAAATGTGGACAATGTATACAACTCCAATTAGCAATATGTGATGTCTCAAGTCAGTTGAAATGTCGATGAGTATCTTAGATATGATGTCTTAAGAATTGTGAGTAACTAGCGAAGATAAAAGCCTGTTTGGTTGATTCACCTCGATAGCTGTCTGTGATATAAATACTCAATTTTGTTTAGGTTATTATACTCTTATGTTTATCAAGGAGTTGTACTTTTCTAGTCAACAGTTCCGAGGCGTCAGATTCAAAATCTCTTCGTTTTTCCAAGGATCGTGCAAAAGCTATATAAAGTATAACTATTTTAAACCCCACAGCACACTTGAATGTTCCAGATATATAATTTCAATTTACTCGATCTATTCCAGTTTGCTATTAATGTGGTCTCGGTTTTGTAGGTTTTTTTGTTGCATCATTTTCTTCTTACAGCCATGATCACTACTGAAATTATTTTTCGAGAGTTAAGCAAATCCGATATATGTATATATTGAAGAAGGGGCAAGGATTGTAAACGAGCCATACATACTGATATTATCTCATGATTTACATGATCGTTATGGTACCTCTAATTCTGAATGAGAGGAAAATAGGTTCCGACTTGTGATTGTCACCAAATAACAGTTAATGTTCTTTCCTATAGAGTGGGAAAGTGTAGACTCTTTGGGATAGAAACCCTTTTTTGAGAACCTCAATTCAAACATGTTTTTTCGCTGATCATTTCGGTTTATGAAGGTTGCAGATTTTTATGTGGATTCAATGTGGGTTTCACTTTTGTGAACAATCTTAGACACCTTTGAGTATAGAATTTTTACAGCTTCAAATCGAAGAAAACGTTGAGTGGAATTCAAGCTCCCAGATTCTGCCCCATATAAAAATAATAAATGTCAGATATTTCGAAAATCATCAATACAAATATTCATCAAGCAGTGGAGACAGAAATTGTATATGTGCGAATAGTTGGGAAGCTGGACATGTAGATTAGTTGACTGCATTGAAATTCCATAAATCAGCGTACAATATTGGTTGATGTGCTGCCACAGTCAGCTTAAGATCATCCAGTTAGACACCTTGTTCTATCTTTCGTGATATCACGACAAGTTTGAGAGCAGATTTGATCACATAACTATCTTGAGTTCGATGTACTCATATTTAGTTTGAAGTATCTAAACAATCAAAAGCAACATATACAATAATCAATATGGGGAAAGTAATGCATAATAGAGAGTAGATCTGAGGTTAACTTGTAACCATAGTGAGAAATTGCTTGTAGTTTCAAGTTTGGAGGCTTGTTATTGACAAAAAAATGTCTTCAAAAGAACGCCGTTTTCCACATCTACTTACAAAGTAGTGAACGTACGTGCCTATCTTTTATTCAACGAATTAATTTTTTTCGTGGGTGTCTTTTTATCAATACAGCCTTAAATGAAGTGACCGAGCATTTCATTAGATCCTCTATTTTAGTGGACGTGAAATTTGTCCGCCATACAAAGTATTTGCGCCATCAAGACATCCCAACCTGAGCTGGAAATAAGTTAATATGATAATTAATACCTTAAAGTTTATAATATAGCTTATCGAAAATCCCACACAATGATAATCAGGTTATATCGGCACCAAAGCAAAATGCTTTTGAGCCAGTATAAACGTGCTGCTTCAAAGCTTTTGTCCTTGTTCAAATTCTCAATCGATTGGGCGTCATTTCAAAATAGAGATCCATTCAATTCAAAAAAAACTACTATCCTCTTGTTTTGATATATATAGCCATTTGAAAGGAGACCTTTATCCTTACAATTTCTATACTACTATATCTCACTAATCTTCAGATTTGACATTCGAATGACAAAAATAGCTACAAATTCTACATATAGATCTCCTCTTCATCTAGAGCTCAAATTGTTCGAGAAATAGCCAACAACTTGGAATACCCTGAGTTTAATGTCAGATTTCATACATTCTGTATCTTATACGGATGACACAACATAAAAAAAGCCAAAAATATTTCTTTGCAAGCTGTTCAATTAAAGGAAAGAGCCATATAAGATTTATCAGCGCAATCATCAAAACGTAGGTCCGAGTAGTTTTCTTCGCTGTTGATAAGCATTTATCCTCTGTTGGGGGTCACCCACTGATCCCTGAAACCTGACTGATGAGTTATCCCCAATCTGTCTTCGGTATATACCTCTACAAAGAACAAAAACTGGAGACAATTTTAGTCGATACTTCCGTTCAAAAACATAATTGCGATACACTCAGTATGATCTAGATTTAATTTTTGTAACTTCAGTAATATGAACAGACATATTCTGCAAATTGTAACTTCCGGTTCATGTCTGTTACCGTATACACTTTGATTGAAGAGGCTAAAACAACGATAAAACCATTTTACGTTACAGATTTCCAAGTTAGTGTTTTTTTATGTTAAGCATACAATCTTTCATTTTCTCCCTTAAAAATAGCATAAATGAGCTGTGAGGTGCAAAACCTCAAAAACTACACTCACAAATATTCAAGCCCAGCATATGTTCTTACCTATCCTTTTTTTGGGCGAAACAATTTCGAAAAATTTGAATTTTGCTGGAGCTATATACAATGTTCTATATGACGTCTTGATGACTTCTAGTAACAAAGACCTTCCATCAGCTTAAATGCTATGCGGGAAACGAGTGGAAGTAAGAGACGGGTACAAGCTTAAATTCACCGTCAATGATGATATACCTTACTACTAACAGCTTCCAATTAGTAAATTTATTGATGAAGCGCATGATACTGTGTATAGATTCCATTTGATGGTAGCTCTCACAACTAAAGTATGCACTTGTAGTGCAGAAGTATGAACTAGACATTCCTCAACAGTCTCATTTCTCCACCACTCTTTGCGTAACAGTAAATAAGTATAATTTCAAGGCTTCTAAGTTATGATAACTCGTGTAGATAATTCTATTAGCGATCAACAAATGGTCCACTGTTATATGGCTGCAAAATATACCTATAGCTGTATTTTGCTGCGGCTTATAACTGGACTTAATGTTCTCATGAATTCAGCTCTTGCCATAAAGAAATAAGGGAATCACGGAAAGGAGAAACATTCATTTTTTGAAGCAAATTAAACTGCCATCTCAGAAAACATATACATCTCGCGTTTGTGCAAAGAGGGCATTGCGCTGATAGCATTCTCAGGTAAAAATTATTTTTTTATAAATATCTCATAAAAACCATGAATACCCAGATATCTTAAGATCAACGTTTTAGTTCGTAAAGCCACCATTGTGTTTTAATTTCCAGAATTTTGTTTATTAGTGATGTGACTACTTGATGTTCAGCTGTTGTGGACTTTCTCCGAGTGTACGAATCAGTATATGTATGGTAAATGGTAGGATAACTCCTACATATGTAGATCAGTGGGTCATTATTGAGAGTCAGGCATCATAGTATGGCAAATTGAATCAACCAAGACAATCTGTAATTTTAGGGTGTAGTGAATTTTGATATTTGGTACACATGAATAGTCAATTTTTGCTTCGTTAACAGGAATTATACTTTACTTCTCTTGCTTTGCGGTGTCCTATAGTGTCTCGGGATTAATAATGATTGAAATTAGCATTCCATAGGATTTCCTAGCTTGTTGATTGAACTTCAATTATACTTATCACGAAGTCAACAAAACGAGGAGGGTCTGCAATATACACAGCCATGCAAATATTTCTCCAATTTGCTACTACAAGATAGTTTCGAAATACGATTGTTGTAGGCCATCAACTACAGCTCGTATGTAGCGAATCATAGCAAGACTTTGCAAAATGCTAATTTTTATCGACCCTCACTAATGTAGCTTGCCTTGCTTGAGTATTTCATTTTATGTTGATTTTCCCAGATTGAATCGGTTTGGCTCTCATACTCAATAAAGAATATAGAGACATTGGATAGGCAGATGAGCTATTAGTAAAATAAAATTGTTGAAAACGTCGCTGCTATTTTGTATTCGTTGGCTGATACCCAAATAAATATTTTACAGTTAATCCGTGTCATGAAGATGTGGTTCCAGGCAGACTCGCCATCAACTGAATAGAGCAAGTAGGCCCTGCATCAAATGGTATATACAAATGATACTTTTTGTGGTTTTTTCCTCAAAAAAGAACTCTGTAAATTAGGTGTATATCATTACATCCCATTCCACGTGGCAATTAGTATAAAAATATGATAAAAATACATGATATTACTGGGTTTATTTGGAGTTAGCTTCAAGTTTGTTAGACTTGTATCCATCAAACTTCAGTACTGTAGAAAATTAAGTAATTGATCACACCATCAACAACTATTGATGGTTGTGTCGGGTCTCGCGTAGGTTTATTTGATTTCACTAAAGCTGAGTAATATAATGATAGTATTTGAATTTACTTAATTATATCGGACCTTTTCTGGTAGAGAAGTCAAATCTAAAACTTTGTCGATATTTTATACCAGCTTATCATTAAATATTCGTGTCTGCAATCACAAACTAAGTAATCTTGAACTGTACTCAGAATAGAATTGAAGCTTCCGAGTTATTTTGGTTGGTTTGAAAAGAATAGTTGAGCGACAAACCCTCTTCGTACATTAAAGTTAGCTACTGTGATACAGACTGAAGTTTGAGGGAAAATTCACTAAGGAATCATCTTGTTTTTAAAGCCGAAAGGCAAGGAATCTTCCTCTATGTCGAGAAATACATATTTTTTCAGTGGATAGTTGGCTTGATTCATTTGCCCAACTTGAAGTCCACATATAGTCGATTACCTTTGCAAGTTCTCCGCTCAAACACTGGGCATCTTTTTTTCGATATTCCAATATGTGATGATCTTGAATGTCGCAGGTACAGGGAAACATCAATGAATATGAGTTTAGTTTTCGTGAAAGTATCATAGATTCTGTCACTAGAGCTACAAGTAATCACAATGAAATCTCGAGAATGTTTTGTGGTCACTTTTTCATTGAGATAAGGGATGATTGTCATATTTAATGAGTTACTGAATTCAGAATTTCAGCTTTGATCAATCTGCTTAACCAGCATATACGGTCTCCCCGAAAAAAAATGTCATAACAAGTAAATTGCGTGTTTAACTGATTTTATTTATTTTCTGGAAAATAGACTTTAAAGAAAGCAAAGCATGTACAGCTGTCCCTACAAAACTACCTATCAAACTATCTACTCTGTCACTTTTTGTAGTGCTCATCTTAAGTGGGGATTAACCCTCAGTTTAGCAATTGGCTATTTTCTGAGAGAAAAAATCAAGCTGGTATTCCACATCTTTTTTTGAAAGTCCAAATTCATAGTAACTACCAAACTTGCTCGAAAAGCTTGCATTTTGTTATTGACATATAAAAACTCCTCTATATATAGTCGAATAGTGGTGTGAGCCGCACGAAAGTTGCAGTATTTGTCGGTGACCACAAAACTATTCCGAAACATGTGATTTTGAGAAATAAAGAACCTGGTATTATTACAACTCTATGGGTCGTCAGTGATGAATTTTTTTATATCTATCTGGCAACTGTTGAATAAATCCAAGGAATGGATCCGAATGACATTCATTAATATCATTTTTTTCGATAATTTGAGATTCATATCGGGTCGAAAAAATTCAAACCGAGTCTTTCATCAACACTGCACAAAGAAGCGTATCCTGACTAAAATATTAGGCCTTTACAATTTGGGATGATAACAGATAGTAAAATACAAATTTGCGCTTTCTTACACTCATAGACGCACGAGTCTCTTTAGATGGTTCATGTTGAAGATTGTTTGGCAAATGAAGGCGCAGGCAGTTTCGGCATAACGCCCAATTTCTACTCATTTAACGGAACATGTATTTCAGAAAAGTTTTAAAACGCCTTGAGTGGTTACTAGTAAATATTATTAATAGGTTAGCTGGCTCTACACATTCTCCATAAAGCATAATTGAGTACTTGAGCAAATTTACCATACCTCGCACAAAACCAAAGCATAATCTCATAAAATTTCTTCACAATATGTAATTAGTTTTTCTGCCAATTACGTTGATTATGATACTTTATAGACTCATCAAGGATACAAAGAATTTTCGAAGGGTTAGTGAACGCCACCACAAGGTTGCTACACATTATCTCCACTTGGCTGTGCCAGAAATAAAACGGAAGACTTTGTTTGAATTTTTCATCAATCATCTGTCTGATGTGTTCTATTCCCTCTCTTGATAACCTTGATTCTAATAGTATATGTTGATCCAGAGTTGAGTTCCCCAAATACACAAGCCGCACAGTTGTAGCGGATTTTTTTGGTGAGCGCTTCTTCACAACAATCATCTACGTTGTGAGCTTCCAATGTTCAACAAATGTTGTCAAGTTTGACTATAGACATATAAAGATTGAACTGAAGTGTTTCTATCAATGTTTATGCTTTGCTAAACACTATTTTAGTAAATGGAACCATTTCGCTTTGAGTGATTTTTGTTTAAGACAGCTCATAAGCTATACAATCGCTGCGGTAAACAAGAGAATTCTGATTCAAATGATGTCGGTAAAACATAGACAGGCTTAGTTTACTTGAGCTTTAAAAGGAGTCAAATATCTTTTGAGTAAAAAATATATGTAAATGAGATCCATCAAAAACATTTAACCTCAACTTCCAATGTTTAAACATTGGAATCTACAATCACGCACATTTGCTAAACCATACGGTAAAATCTCAGTTAAATGAACTATTATTTCAGTTTATGAGGTACTCCATGTATCATAGTTTCCTTATGGTGTGGCATGACTTTGTTCTTTGAACTTTGAGGCCACGATTATGAAATTGCCAGTAGTAATAGTAACATCAGTCGCTCGAATCAATGCAGCAATGAACCAGCCAGCCGCGTATAACTTCGTAAGCTATGCACAATACCAAATGAAATAAATTAATCAATTGAGTGTGAATATACAAAATGGCATCTTCGAAAGAATAAGAAAGATGCTTTATGATCTTGCCTAAGAATATCCAGCAGTAGATGAGATAGCTTCTTGTTTGTTGATAAAAAGCCTTACTCATTGTGTATGAACTGAAAATTGCAGCAATCCTCCAATAACAGGTAATCTGGCCGAGTTGGTCTAAGGCGCCAGGGTAAGGTCCTGGTCTCTTCGGAGGCACGAGTTCGAATCTCGTGGTTATCATTATTTTTTCAAATTTTTTTAAAAAGTTAAAGCACACTTATGATCTGGTGAACATAGACGGACAAGGCTGATTTGCCTTATCCATGCCAATCATGAGCGTACCCCCAAAGGCATCAAAAACGAAACCAAGAAAATCGATAACGAACAGAAAAAACCATACGCCATTAGACATTTAATTACTCACATAATATATAATGAAGAAAATTTTCGCAACCGAAGGTAACACTACAACTTGTTAAATTTTGGAAGCGAATAAATACTTAATATAAAAAGATAATAAACACAATAAAATATATAAATATAATTAGAATCACATGTTCAACAAAGAACGTAATCTTTCAACTTCATTTTGCAAGTCTTGGTTTCTGTTCATCAATTCCTCAACTTTGTCTTCCAACTGGTTCATTCTTTCCATTTTTCTTGCTCTTGATCTTCTAGCAGCTTCTGTGTTTCTAGCTCTTTTCAAGGCAACAGGATCATCATCTTTTGGAATAATTGGAGTCAAAGGAGCTGAACGCTGCTTACGGTTATATTGAACACACCCCAAGTGATCTGTTTTGATACCAGTAGTAGACGAACAGATCGAAGAACGTTTGATTTGTTGTTCGAACTCGAAATCAAAGTTTTCACTTCCATAACTATCAGATGCTTGCTCTGGTGAATGTGATTCCATCTCCGAATATGATCTCTTCGACATTGGTCTTTCGACCTCCTGCTTCAACTCTTCATCCGAAAACTTGAAATTAGTTTCTTCAGTAGATTGAGCAGAAGAGTCTAATTTGACCTTTGACGATTCGTCAAACTCGTCTCCGAATAATGAGACCCATTTATGAGACTCGTCGATGTTTTCGTTTTCTTCAAACATTGGGGAGCAATCATCAATGGCAGGAGTGGAAAAAACAGAATCCAACAGCGCAGAGTGGATATCCAATGGCGACACAGTCAAAGAAGGGGAAACATTCAAGTTTGAGCCCAATCCTTCGAACAAGTTATCAGAAAGTTCTGTTTTGATTTTTTTCTGGGCAAATGAACCAAAAACGGATTCACCCAATATCAAAGGAGCTTGAACAGGAGCATGTTGATAAGCCCCAAAGTCGAACATTAAGTCCGACATTTGGTCAGGTTGTTCAATTGTAGCAGACATGATATATATTTTTGATAGATTTAGTTTGGGTAGTATTTGTATTTTGCAATAGTAGGTAATGTATAATAAATTTTGACTCAATGAAAGATAGTTTATTTCTATTCTAGTTCTAGCTTAGGAACGTCATGATGGACGGGATTCTTTTCTGAATAATCACGAAAAAAGACACATATTTTATAAGGGGGTTTGGGAAAGTAGTTTAACAACAATTAATAACTCTTTCAATGCTATGATAATAGTAGGGGCACCGAAATTTTATTTTATAATTTTAATAATTATAAGATTTAACAAGACATTTTAGATAAATATTTAACTTGGACACTGGATAATGATAGAAACTTTTGATAAGGCAATTTGCTTTTCCGAAAAAAGGATGTTGTTGGTTTATTGTTTTGTTGTTTTTGTTGTTGTTTAACTGTAGAACAAAAAAAAATATATTTATAAATGTACAAGGAAAAGACGGTGTTTATATATTCTTGCTCCTGGCGGTAACTCGTGAAAATTTTGCAGTTTGTGGGGGCGTGTAGACCCAAAATTAGACGCCGATACACCTCTATTGGGAAAAACCCGAGCAATGAGTCACACATTTGGGGTTACGAGCTCAGATTTACCACTTTATTTGACTGTTTATAAGTACAAATCCTCTTCTAGCCGCCCATACGCAGGTTGGCGTCTCCGGATCAGTCCCGGTACCGGAAGGCTTACCAATAGCGCTTAAGCCGATCGAGTTGCCTTTTTTGGTTATTGAGATCTAAGACCAAAATGTTAAGACTCCAGACCTATGATTTGACGCTAACCGTCACATGATCACCCAGTATCGATAGGAAAACACTTTATGGCTCTACATGTGGTTCTACATGTGAGGGGCGCTGTGTGTGCAAAGCATTCAGACATCAAAAGAGGTAGATTGCGAAGATGCGAGCACCCAGTCGTCAACAGGTGGTCAAACAGGGGATCAAGCAGAATTGCTTGCAACGTGAAAGTCACATCTAGAATCTCGGCGTCTCCTTTGTGCTACCTCCCCCTGAAGCCTGGAAGCAAAGAACCACATTCCCCTAGTGTCTAACAATATAAGAAAGCATAGATTGTTTCGATAGCTAAGTGTATCAACACTGTGCCAAGTGTAAGCACTGACTGTAGTTTAGTAATCCTGACTTAAAGATGTTTACTCGGTGTTCAACATCGACGGATATCCGAAATCACAGTGTCCACAGGAAGCTCGACCTCATTAATTGGATGGATGGATATCATATCTCAAGTCCAGCAGTCCCAATAAGTAAAAACACACATCAGTCACGAAGCTGGGTTGCAGTATGTATCCCAAATAGTGAATGTTGGTTAACTTTATTTTCGGGGACTTTGGGGCAACAGTGTTTTGCACCGTATGAGTGTTGATGATTATGGGTAACAGAACTAACGAATATGCAATATACTATTAAACCACCCCAACAGATTCAGCAGAGAACAAAAAAAAAAGGAATACATACTGACTAAAGAAGTAAATGCGCATACTCACAAGTGAGGCCAATTTATCCACACCACCATCAATCTAAGATCCAGTCTGTCAACTTCTTCCACTGAATGAACAGAAATAATCCGTAAGATAATAATGCAATGGCCAACAATACTATAATATTATCCTCAAAATTGACCGTCCCAACATTTTCGGTATTGACGTTGGAGTGGTCTAGTATGATTTCCCTGTTGGCACTGTCAATGCCAACCAAAGTCTGAGAAGATAGCCCTTTCTTCTTCTTCAGTTCCTTCGTTTTGTTATTGTACGATTTGGTATTGCTCTTAGTGATCTCGTCCTCGTAAATTTCACCTATGAAATATGGCTCAAGCATTTGGAGAGCGTCTTGAGAATGGCAAACATCTTCAAACGCTACCGTTGCATCAACACCTCCACAATCTAGTAGAACTTCACCACCACCTCTAATTATTAGTAAAACAGCGATCATAAAGAAGGGGAAATGAAAAAAAAAACGTACGGGTGATTTTCAATGAAATTTGAAATATCGTAGACGTTGTTCCATAAAATCATCCACAAATCGCCAACTTTGTTATGTTGTTTGATATCTTCAACGTGATACCTTATTCTTCCCTTGGGATGTGCATTATCATTCTTAATAACTGTCATGACTTTGAAAAATCAATTTTTCCTGTCTGGCGTTCTACCCCAAATGAACCGATATCAATATATTAGTATTAGGCGCTTAGTCTTAGGCTCGTAGCTTGGGATCAAAGGTGTGTCTTGACGGAGGTAAGTGAGTTAGCCGATTCTCCCTTTTAATATATCTTCTTGAAAATTATGAAGTAAGACTTTTGTTGGATTGTGTATATCATAAAATTGATTTGACGTGACAGTGAGTGCTGTAGCAAATATATTAGCTGGGAGTTTGCTGCCAATATATGATAAGATTAATTTTCTTTTTATCAAAAGATTCTAGTACTTTATATTCTGTGAAATAATATCAATTGATTGGATTTATTATTTGGACGTGAAGCTACTTGCTGGTGCTTCCTTGTTTCCTTTCAATTATTTTTTAGTATTGATCAAGCCAATACTCTATAATATGAAAAACCAGAATATTAAAGGAAAAAGGTAATTCGTTACGTAATTCATGAACAGCGCTCACAACACAGGTTCTTAACTGTATCGATGAGAGATATTTCAAATTAGACAACACATGAATTTGATATGTTTTTGAGCTTATCTTCAAACCTCTTATCAAAGTAGCTTCTTCGAAAAAGTTTAGGTCTTTTACTGCATCACAAGGACTTTGAAATTTCAGACAAATCATGAGTAGTAGCTATAGAGTGAGGAAGCAAAATAGTGAAAAGAATCAGCAGGTGCTCAAACAACTTTTGAAGGAAGAAGGTAACAAAACATGTTCAGACTGCAAACTTTCCAATCATCCTAGATGGGCTTCTTGGAATTTGGGGTGTTTCATTTGTATCAGATGCTCAGGTATACACAGATCAATGGGTACCCATATATCTCGTGTGAAGTCTGTTGATTTGGATACATGGACTGACGAACAAGTCGAGTCCATGGTCAAATGGGGCAACAACAAATCCAACTGGTACTGGGAAGCAAAATTGCCAGATGGATATGTTCCCGATCAAAGCAAGATTGAAAACTTTATCAGAACCAAATATGACATGAAGAAGTGGGTAGGATCTGCTAACGTTCCTGATCCTTTGAGTATCACTTCGTCAGGTAAGAATGGCGGCTCCTCACAACAAACCGTTTCAAACAAGTCAGCTCCACCTCTAATTTCTACGTCGCATGTGAATGGGGACAGAGACAGTCCTAGAGCCCAAATTCAGCAACAGCAACAGCAACAACAGCAGAAAGCCAGACTACAATCATCCTCTTCAGAATTCTCAGACTTCAAGCTGGCTACATCGAACTTCAAAACATCCTCATTACCCAGCTTGCCTATTGAAGATACTTCAAGTCCCATCCAATCATCATCGGCATCTACAATTCCCATAATTCCATCTAATAATCCAACTACTACGAATACTAGACCAGATTTGAAAAAATCGATTTTATCATTGTATTCGAAACCTCTAGTTCCCTCTCCTAGTACAAACTTATATGGTAACCTTGCTGCTCCCACAAACAATGCTCACGTTGGACAATTTGCTACGACTAATAATACTGGCAGTAATACTTACGGAAATCAGTGGAATGCTACTACAGTCTCGCAAGTTAAGACTGCTTCTGTTAGTAATAATGGATTGGACGATGAACTTTTCAAGAATGTTTGGGGCTAATTGCCAGCTCAACGTGAGTTAGCCAATCATAGATCCGAGTATAAGGACAAAAAATAAGACATATCGTCGTAGTGTTAGATTTTACATTGTTCACAATCAACTAATACTTAATAAATATAATCTAATACTAATGTCAGAAAACGAATAATACTAATGAATTAATAAACCAGTTATCCTAATATATTCTATTCCCACTAATGAAACTGAAAACAGTGAAGAATTGTGTCAGCTAAGCAAACGTTAGTTGACCAACTTCTCAATGACCCCCAGTAGTAGGAAGACCAACATAAACTTTGAAAGAGTCATAAATAAGCCATTGGAATCCAGTAAGAGTACCAATCATAAAGATACGAACGGGTAAACCATTCCAAACACCAGCAAACCCAATTCTCTTGTAAATACGACTAACAGCTTGACCTGTTGATTCAGTATCCTTCTTTTCGTTATTTATTTTGGAAACCATAACATCTGCAGGGTGGGAGACTATAGCACAGAAAATACCCGCGATGTAACCACCTAAGAAAGAGACACCAGTTTGTTGACCTGTAGTGTACTCAGATTTCTTTTTAGGTAAATAGTTGTAAATCAGTTCGACAACTTTTTCAAATGATGAGAATTTGACCATAGTATATGGAATTTGTCTAAACCACAATGGTGACAACCCCTTATATAAACCAGTAAAACCTTCAGTGGAGGTGATTTTACTCCATCCTTGGAAAACAGAAGTTGCAAATGGTGGAATAGATGTTTGGGTTCTGACTTTTATTGATTCCCATGGACATAAAGCAATATCAGCTAAAAATTCAGCGGAAGCAGAAGCAGCCAAGTAAACACCTGTAGTATATTTATTTGCAATATCTGGACCCACCAAATCACTATAAGTCTTTTTGAAAAATTCATAGAAACCATATTTACCGGCACCTTGCAATGAGTAACCAATAAAGGTAGCACCGACACCTGTAAAAATGCTATCCCCTTTAGTCTTGAGGATAGTTTTCCAACCTTGGACATTACTGGTGTACAAACCTGAATCAACTTGTCTACGACATTTAACAAGATCTAATGGTGTAACGGCAGAATGAGTTGGACCACAGGCTAAATTGTGTTTGTTAGCATGTTATTTTAGGTTTTGGGTATTTTCGTCTAGATTGACTGGTTGCAATCGAAGTTGTGATTGCAAATGCATTGATAACGGCAAGCTCCCCAATTGCAATTGGACGTGAAACTAATCAAAGTACTATATCAATTTCCAAACGGATGAGCTCAAGCCAATACTGCCGGCCCCCTGTTTGCTGAGAAGTAAAGAAATTTGACTTATTTTGTGAAAAAAACATCGCATTTTAGCCGCCGCTCCCATTATCAGCTAGTAGTTGCAAACAACACAGCCAATCTCGATTGACAAAAAACACGTTGAACGAGAATACATACCAATAATACCACCAAGTGTACAAGCAGCGTAATATTCACCGCTATACAATTCAATTTTGTGGCTTGGTTCAAGGGAAGATTGAACGAAAAATTGGGAAGCAAAGCTTTTGCGGTCTGAACTTTGTTGCAAAGCTTGCGAAGCCTTCATAGCCGTGGAAGACAATGGATAACTCATTATGAATGTTGTGTCAAAGAGATGTTGAAAATTCAATTATTGTAACTGTCAATAACATTAGAAAAAACCCTGGGAAGGCAACATTATTTATAGTTGCTCACCTCTCCAGTTTCACGATTCCAAGGTTCTTCTTATTCCGGAGGCTCCTTCGGTGCCCGCACCATGCAGGAGGACTATGTTATATACCCTACGATAAATACATGACAATCTCTACAATTTCTATTGGAAGAGGATTGTCGAATGGAAGAAGCAGAGTAAGTGTGGTCTAAGGGGTCAAAACAGGCAAAATTACGCAGCTTTTACCAAAAAGTGTCTATTCAAATACCTTCTTTATTGTATATCTTGTTTGATACAAAAGGGAACCTGACGTAGGACATGCTGATCAAATGAAACATATAACAGAAAAGCGAATCTAACCTTGTGACGAATCTGTTGTATGGGCAAACTTAGAGACCCGCGGATAGGAGTCAATCTCTAGCTCACGGGGTCTAAGAACGTTCAATTGTCCAAAACAAATCAGTGACTGAAACTTCTAGTTCTGATTTCTCGTCGTAGTCATACCATTCACCTTGACTCAAATCTATAGTGTTGAACACCGTTTTCGAGTCCACTCCCCTGGCTTCGAAATTTCCCTGGAACAGTTAGTGTCATCTTTCAGGTTTCTCGACATTTATCATATACGTACTTCTGGGATAAAATCGAGAAACTCAAGGCCTCTCGAATCGATAGTCAACAAAGGTACTTTTTTCTTCCTATTTTCAACTTTGTATGTATTTGTTGTTCTGGAAATAGCTGTGGTTATTAGTATGAATCCCAGAACTTTCCATTCTGCTTAAATCCACTTACATGCTGAATGTTCTTTCTTGAAAAATTGTTAGTAGTGAACCTCATTCAGAGTGAAAAATTTGGTTAGGACGTACTTTACACTGACGGCACTTGAAAACAAAGCTAGCTTCACCTCTGCTACCTGTGACCTCATGAGACTCAAACCTATTTATAGTAACTGGCTTGTAATGTTCTTCTCGACATGAAGTACACTGGATGATGAAGGTGTATTCAAAGGGTGTGCTTGGGGCATCAACTGGTCGTAAATCAGTAACACCATCTATTTCAGCTAAGAGGTATAATGAAAGTAAAACCATGTTTCTTTCTCAATAAATGCACAACGATTGACAATCAGCAAAGAAGATTATCGTGAAGATAAGCTTTATCTTGATTCTCATGAACGAAAAATTCGATGCTGAAAGTGGCTGATCTATATATAATTTTCAAATATCAGAGTGGATTACGTTAACTTGCTGATGAAAAGCATTAGTCATTTTGAATAGTATTAATTTGAAACATTTCGAAATATGATTAGTAGCAAATTAGACTGAGCAATGAGAATCATTAGCATGGACAGTGATAAGTTGAAACTGACTGAAATCATTTGTTCTTTATGGCTGCTTATCTGTATATTTCGTTTCATGTCCATAGTAAATAGTCCGGTTGTGTGCATCATCCTTATCCCAATTCCGTCTTAATTCTTTGATCCTTTGGATACTGGTTTCTTTCCTCTTCTATTTGTTGAGTTACCTCATGCCAAATGACCCAAGCTATTCAACATTCTCAAACCCAGTATACGGCGATAACCAATTCCTGAACACTTTGTTGAAAAAAGACTATGTTGTCATTGATAGCTACAGAGTGCACGTACCCACCGAATGACAATTATTTGCACCTATCAGATACAAAAACTGATCAAATTAATGGAGATGTCGTGATTAAATGGATCGAGTGATCAAATCACTCACTCCTGATTTTTAAATGTACCACTAGTGAATCACTTCGATGTACTGATACAGATGACGCTTATGTGATAATAAAGTACTATTTATACTTCGCATCCCAAAGTTAGTGATCCTTCTGCAATATAATATGTCTAGTGCCCACTACTTTGGAACATGGAGTGACATTATTCTGCCTAAGGAGTTTATCCACGTACAGATACCCTATCACGGTAGGATAAAAGTGGGTTTAAGATTCACTCTACCTACTGGAGAAAACTCCTTCTTCAGCAAAACAAAGAGGCTCCAAAGTTTTCAAACCCCATAGAGTTGAGTCGATATTTTTGAAGCTATCGGTGATATGACCAGTTGAGAAACATGAAAAATAACATAAACTTTGAATCAGTTAATGATTTTCGTTTCTCCACGTACTATAATTCTATCAAACTAGGTTTCTACCAATCTTAACCGCGTTGATAGCACCAAGACTTGGGTAAGAATTATTTTTCAAAGGACAAGCCGGCTGATATCGCGGCTCTGCTCTGCCACTGAACATTTTTGTTATACTCAGATCAATGTGGTTTCGGGTTATTTCGATCACATTCAGTGTCAAGCCACATGCGTCTCCCACAGGCACACACAAGTTGTGAAGGAAGTATATGTTATTTTGAAAGGGGTCTATGAACGAGATCATGGATATAGCAATTATAGGATTTTTAACTTATTTCCTTTAACAACTATTCACCACTAAGAGGGCACAATTTACCGCTAATTTGTTCACGAGTCACTTCACCAAGCTCAAGAAGTAAGACAAGCAAAAAAATTTGAATCAATAAATGTCATAAATGTCACAGGAATCACATCTTCTATTATTTGATTGACATCTAAATTGTGATACGTTGCAGTGATCGGTTTCGACATAGTTGGCACTTGTATACACACCTACATGATCCGATTGATTATGATCTCACACATTAACTACTATTGTATCGCAGCAATCTGGTTAATAGTGAAGAAGTGTTGACGTTGAACTGTTCTTTTTGAGTCAGTTGCCTGATTCTGGCGTTCGTTCGTATAATAGCCTGTTCTGGGAATTTAGTATTGATGAGAAGGAATTTATGATCTTCATTCTGCGATCGCCACTAGGGTTGCCTCCTGGGATAATTAACGCATCTATCAAAGTCGGCCCAACTTGTAGTGACCATCTACATAGATGGCTTAGAGGTGCAATTATTAGAGGTGTAATATTTGCTCTTCACACTGAAACTGAGAACTCAAAGTGAGGAAAAGAACAGCCCTGCTGACCAAATTACGGGAGCTCTGCGTTTGACCAGAATTTCCATTTTATGGTTATTGTCAAATTTTGTTCAAATACTCTTTAAACTCACATTAAGTTGGCTACTCTAATTACTCAAAATGTGCGATCACAATTTGTATCGGTACTATATCTTTCTTTAGTCAAAAATAAATCTTGTTGCTTAATCTATACAAGTGAAGCCCACCCTCGAACAACAAGCATATTGAACCTTCACGTTACTGTTACAAATTTTGAAGGAGCTTTTACTGGTTGCAAAGATTATAGCCTTATCGATTCAGCCAAGTATCTTCACAATGTCAGAACAGAAAGTTTTGGTCAAGGTGTGGTACTAAAGTGGTTGCACAAAAATTACATAATAAATAAATTATATTAGGACTCCGTTTTTTACTTTCCTTCGTTGGCCTCCGTTCGAAATCACCCCATGTCATGCCGTATGGCCCATATGAAGATTTCAACCTCCGGATATATCTTGGCCAACGTAAAATTTACTCTCTACACTTTATGATGTATATACAATAATTGAACATCACACTATATCAATTCGTAAAAATCTAATAAATAATAAATAATCAGTAATAGTTACTAAACTTTAATTTATGGGTTTTGTTTGACGAAATCAACACCCTTTTTGATGTTTTTGACTAAAGTTTCTTTAGCAACGTTAACTAATTCTTCTTCATGAGCAGATAATTGACCTAATGGGTGCACTTCTTTAACACCTTCTGGGCCTAAAGTGACCTTTGAGGAGAAGAAAGTGACACCTTCAGATTCAAATAATGGAGATTGAACGAATGATGGTTCAATAACATCTCTTTCACCAGCTAAACCGTTTAAGACTGAACCAGCAAATCTAGCACCAGCTTGAGCCATGGATAAAGTGGCTGAACCAGCACCGTTCTTGGCTTGAACGACTTCATCACCACCAAATTGAATTCTCTTGATCAAAGCATCACGGGTTTCGGTTGGGAAATCTTTGTGTTTGGTTTGAGATAATAATGGGACGATGGTAACACCAGAGTGACCACCAACAACGGTGACAATTTCATCGACTGGGTTGGAACCGACGACTTCAGAAACGAATCTTGAAGCTCTCAAGACATCTAAGGTGGTGACACCGAACAATTTGTTTTTGTTGAAAACGTTCTTGGATTTCAAGACTTCAGCAACAATTGGAACGGTAGAATTGACCGGGTTAGAAATGATCAAAACAGCGGCATTTGGAGAGAAGTCAGCAACAGATTTGGCTAAGTCTCTAACAATTGAAGCGTTGGTGTTGAACAAATCGTCTCTGGTCATACCTGGCTTTCTTGGGACACCGGCTGGAATGACAACAACATCAGCATCTTTCAAAGCGTGTTCTAAACCGTTGTTTTCTGGGGTGTAACCTTTGACAGTGGAGTTGGTTGGGACGTGGGAAACATCGGCGGCAACACCTGGGGCGCCTCTCAAATCGTATAAAGCTAAGTCAGTGACTTTGTGGTTTAATTTCAATAAAAGAGATAATGGTTGACCAATACCACCGTTAGCACCTAAAACGGTGACTTTGTAGGCAGATGGAGCAGATGATGAGAATGAACGTTTGGCAATTCTTGAAAACATTTTGAATATGGATGAAAATTATATATAATAATAGCTTTCCGAAAAATGGAAGGGTGGAAAACTGGCTTTATAAATGTTTTGGACACTTGCTATTTGAATCGTGACCGTGAAGCGAAAGTGCGCCAATAGAAATGAACAACTCTGAAGCATCCGACCAGTCTCCGAGCGGTTTGACTGGATAAACTGGGAAGGGGCTCCAAACCACATATAGGCACGATTACACATTTCATCATTTCAGCTTCTATGGTGTGGGTTCCAGAAACGAATGAAACTACACAACACTTCAGTAGCAATACCCACGAGCACCGCTACGGTCAAGCGTGATTTCGTTATTGTGTATTGGAGAACACAAACCCAAACCATCACAATCACACTTTATTAAAGTCAATCAAGGACATTCAAATGTCTCATATGTCAACTCGCATGTCAACCTGTATGGCACTCAACAATGAGAGTGTACACCAAGTAAAGTCATGACGATGTACGCAAACTCCTGGTCCAACGATTTGGCCTGGTAGCTGAGCAAAATTTTGCGCTTGATAGTACTTAGCCTGATCAGAGACCTATTTTCCCACAAGTGGTCACCTCCAATTTGAGAAACAACTCGTTGAGGGTGGTAATTGGCGGCATATTTTCTTACAGCGCTGGTTTCGACGTCTCCAAACCTATTTTGCCAGGCATTGTGTATGATATAATGGCCCAAGGTAGACATTGCACTCACATTAATACTTCTATAGCTCGTGATTCCTTCGAATATCCGTATCTTTCTCTTGGGGTATTTCTTGGAGCATAATTTGACAATATGCCTTCTACCACCAAGTGCACATTCGATGGCAATTGATAACAACATACGAACATTATCATGATCCTGGAACAAATGCTGATTGGCTATCAAGAAAGTCAAAACACTACACTTCGCGTTAACACAGGAAGCATCTCGAATGAATTTTTTCGCAGCTGGCAAACCTTTACTTTTTCTGATATATGTTGCATTGTCGAAAGCCCCATCTTTGAAGTACCGGGGATCGCTCCTATGATCGTAAGGAACTTCAACGTCTGTCTCTTCACCCAATGAGTCCGTTTCTTCACCAAACGAGTCCGTTGAGTTTGAATTGGTCTCTTCCATGGCATTGCTGCCCAAACACATCTTCACTACGAATTCATTCAACTCTTCTATTTTGTTTGACTTTGTCCTTCCAACAGTAGGGAAAATCGAAAACAGGCTGGTCTCATAACTGCTAGTTTTTGAAAGACCAGGTGAAGTTGAGCTGTTTGGAGTGCTTGTTCCTGAGGAATCGGAAGACAGATGTATGTCATGAACACGATATTTGGGAAAAGCCTGGTGCTCACTCGCCACTGCCTCATCATCAGTAGCATGATTTGATTCGCTTGGAGTGGACGAACCGCTGTATATCAGGGAACTTATACTCAGGCATATAGACGTGAGAAATTTCATTCTCAAAGATTTGATTGTAGTTCAGACGATTATAGATCTATGTCCCTTATCGTGCGACAGATCGGTAGCAAAAGACAATCGCAGATTCAATACCAATTTGGCTAGATACCTCAAAAGTTGGCCTGAAAAATTGAATTGCTCAACCGTATACTCTTATTAGTGTTGTATTTGATTTTTACCTAAAATGTGAATCGTTTGAGCTGTTCTTATATTATTTTTTTTAGGGAGCAAGTTTGGAAATACCAGTGTTGCTGCCAATTTAAGTTAGACTCGATCGATGAATTCAAAATGCACATAAAAAGTATCATGAGATCTGTCGAAACCAAGTCAAAGTGTTTTAGATTTGTTACTATGATGTATTTTGTGAGCTGGGTTGGTGGTAGAAAGTGACCCTTTTGACAAAGATGCTATTGTTAACTATGTCAATTATCTTCAATGGAAATGTTGCAGCAATATCAAGCTTGGTATTCTACGCTGGAAAAATGGGAAAGGGCAAGAGGATTGTGTGATACTTTGTCCCACTACGATAACGTGTTCCTTGCTCGGTGATTTGTAGCTGTTTAGATATCTCGCCTCCTCTTTCTGGAGATTTTGACCATTACCATCTCATTTTACGGTTGAAGTTATTATGATGATGCAATATGGTGATGCAACTTGAAGATCTGAACACAGTGTTATTCATACCGATACTCATGTATTTGCTTGGAAGAGAGTTAATTAGTAGCGTAATAACAGTAATAACAACAGCTGAATATAAGATTCATCACTTACAGTATGAATCATTCCATGAACATTCTTTTCGTCCAGGCCAGTCCGCTCATTTTAAGTTATGGGTCAAGAAGGGCTGGGGCAACTATAAATATCCCATTCCAAAGTGGCGAAACACTCTTGTTTTGACTGTCAGTTATCTAGGAAAGGCTATTGCAACCAGATTGATAAACAGCTGGTGATCAAGGCTAACAATACAGATTTTTCGACACAAAGCGATTGAAAGCAAATCGGATTCCAGCACAAGCTGATATCATGAAAACTAAACTGCTGTATACAGTGCCAAAGAACCGCAATATATGTGACATATTTCTGTTCGCTGTGTCTAGCTAATCACTACCAGCTCGCTTTCAGTTGAATGTAATTTCGACTTTTTCATCGGTACTAGTAGCTTACGACTTGATTATTTGCAAAATTTGGTAAAGAAGTCTTAACATTACATTTCCTATTGTATAACATCAATTCACATTAGCTGAGACTTTTGAAATCTGAATCAACTGCTCACTAAAGCATTTTCATTTTCGTGTGATAATTTTGTTAAGCGACGACTATATTTCATTAGATTTTCAAATCGAATTGACAACCTTTCTACATACCGTTTATAATACTTTTACAACACTTTTTGTTCGAAAGATTGATCAATAATCTCAACATTTTACTATCCAGTAGATTTGAGACAGGTGACATAGGGGATAAGTGGAAAGTAGTCCCAAGATAAAAAAAGTATGTCAAACGAACACTATGGAGATGATTCAGATGTTGATTCTTTGACAGAGGATTTGGAAAAGGTTGGAGGCTTTCCAAGCATAGCAGGATTATCATCCACATTCAACTTCAATTTGCCGTCGCTTTCAGACTTTGCAAGCCTACCCAATCTATCCAGTTTACCCAACTTAGCAGAATTACCCAATTTACCTGACCTCCCCAATTTACCCAATTTACCTAATTTGCCAGAATTGACTCAATTGAAAGCATTTATCAAGGCGTATAACGATAACACCAACAACAATGTCAGTACAATCAAAACATCGATATTGTCGCGTATTCAAATGATCAATTTTTTGAATGATTTGAATTTGGGATTATCTTTTCAGACAGCAGTGGAGCGGTTGAAACCTTTGGCTGATTTGATTCATCAGACAATAAATTTACCTGCTGATGTTGATTTAGATGAAGATGTAATTGAAGAGCTGCTACATCATACTGAACCTGTAGGTGTTGAACCTTTGGTAACTAAGCACCAGCCAGTTTTAAATAATGTTGTCGTTCCGCGCGACAATGAAATCATCAAACATCAAAATGAGAGTTTCAAGCATCCGAGTACTACAGAGAACATACAAGACAAGAGTTTGGATGGCCTTACTATAGGGCAAATCAAAGAATTGACAGAAATAGAGTCGTCCAAAGATTTCAACAATCAGGGTGTTCTACGAACGAAGATTCAGAAGATTCAGTCATTAGTCGGCGTTACTCAGTCCAACAAGAATAAGTTGGTCACTAGATTAATGATGGGAAATTACTACAAATACTTGAACGAGCAGGTAGACAATAACGACGAAAGCGATGCCAATCATTCGTTGAATTCGAACCATATTCAAAAACATGAATCTTATAACTCAAGCCTGAAAGATAGTGAAGATTCTAGAAGCAAGCCTTCATTGGTTACAGCTCTGGCCGATGAAAGTGATTCAGAAGATGAAGTGACATTAACAACACATGATAAGAAACCATCTTATTATAATGAATCTGAAGCCATCCTAGGATGTCAACACTATCAGCGGAAATGCAAATTAGAGTGTGCGACTTGTTTTCAATGGTACGCATGCAGATTCTGCCATGACTCTGAGTCAAACCATCAAATGTCAAGCAAGAAGGTCAAACACATCTTATGTATGAATTGTTTTGAACCCCAATTTCCCTCTTCAAATTGCGAACATTGTGAAATAGAGTTTGCGAACTATTACTGCGATGAATGTGTTCTTTACGATGACGATTTGAGCAAAGACATATATCACTGTGATGATTGTGGTATTTGCCGCTTAGGTTTAGGGTTGGGTCAAGATTTTTTTCATTGCAAGGGGTGTAATGCTTGTCTTTCGATTGATTTACAAGATAGTCATAAATGCATGGAAAACTCGACACAATCTAATTGTCCAATTTGTGGAGAATACATGTTTACATCAACCAAAACTGTTGTTTTTATGTGCTGTGGTCATAGTATCCACCAGTCGTGTTTTGATGAGTATACGAAGCACCTGTACAAATGTCCTTTGTGCTTTAAAACTATCACAAACATGGAAGCGCAATTTAGAGTGCTCGATCAGGAAATCTCATTGCAGCCGCTACCTATTCCCTATAAAAATTGGAGGTGCATTATTAGTTGTAATGATTGCAAAGGCAAATCAAATGTTAGTTATCACTTACTTGGGTTGAAATGTGACAACTGTAACAGTTACAACACAGCACAGTTGAAACTTCTAAAACCTGAGGAAGATGACATTGATTATAACAGTAGTAACCGCGAGGATCATAGACCTATTATTTATTCTTCCAACAATTTGAATTCAAACTTCAATATTGATGGAAGCCATTCTGACAAAGTGTCCGGGTTGAACAACAATAAGAAAAACCATGATTATCATGAAAGCTCGAGTGACGAAGAAAACTGTACCGCCCAAAATTTCATAAAGTTTGGCAAGTCTGGTAACATCCTAAGTAATGAGAACTTGACTTCGTTCACTTCAGTTTTCAATAATATAATTGGCTCTTCTAACACAAAAGATGGGTATGAGAGTTACGATAGTGAGGACAATATTGGTGGGTTTTAGTGATGCATGTCTGTAATATTACATCTCACGAAATAGAAACTACATTGAAGGGATATTATATATAACTGGGTCAACTGCTGAGAATTCCACATACAAAAAAACAAATGTTGGCAAACATAATAGTGATGATGATAATGATAATGATAATAATAATAATAATAATGATAATAATAATATTAGTTACAGTAGTAATAATAGTCATAATTATTGAATGAGAGCTGATTTTGTATAAAGGTATAACCTTTAGACCTTGTACAAAATAGGGGAGAATAACTTTATCACGTACAATATTGAAAACAAGAAGAAATAATATTAGATAAACCTTTTCTATATTTGTGTATATACAAATAGAAATAACTAGTTTTCAAATGCTGCCTCGCCATTTTTTAAACTTAATATTGATCGAACGTCAGTGGTGTACCTCAAACTATTCAAAAGAGGTAGTAAATGTAATAAATCTGCGTCTGAGGGATCATTAATCCATCCTTCGATCATTATAGCATTATCTTCATGTAATGCATAAGATATTGGGGAGTTGTCAATGATAATCACCAGCGATAAATCAGAAGAAATGATGGACAAGTCCTTAATGTAGCCCGCATCTTTCCTAAAAGTACAATGTTCTCTATAATATCTTCTTTTGAAAAAGTTTTCACCGTTATCCAACCAATCAATTACTGGATCAGCATATTCTTTGACACTCGCCGTAAATATTATCACATCGTACCACTTCAGAACCTCTTTCAAAAACTCATCGCAGTAAGGCCTTTTATGAACAAAATATAAAGCAGCCATGTTATTGATCTTGATTTCAACCATATGTGCCGTCGACATTCTTGCACCTCTAGAAAGGGAGTGAATCAATGTTTCGTCAAGATCTAATATCAAAGTCTTTTTCTTCGGCGGGTGTCGGTGAATGGGAAACAAATTCTTGGGAGGAGGTATAATGTATTTTGAGTATGAGGTGGGCGATTTTATCTCTTCAGAAAGTAAATCCTGTTTTCTAATGCCAGACTCTCTGCTGGGATCAGAAGACTCCATGTCATTTGAATTAGGGGTAGAGTGAACAGTAAATTGATAGTTGTGATTGGATGGATCCAAACTGAAAAAGTATGTGAATGGGTATGTTATGATGAGCCAGGTAAACAACAAAGGCTTTCGTATCAAGTTGTCAGGTACGAACAAAACAACATACACGCTCTTCCTCCATATGGAATAATCTTCATTGGACTCTGCTTCAGTTTCTGATTTCTTCTCAAAATCAATACTTTCATTATCATCGTCACCATTCAGACTCAGGCCCAGGCCCAGTCTCAGTCTCAGCACCACTTCTCTACTGGGTATGTGTTCAGCGTCACTCTCCAAGCCAATAGACCCTGTTGTATTATCTGTCTCTATCAAGTGGTGACCTGTCTGTGGCAATAAAAAGCCATTCTTGTTGAATTCTCTTTTGGCGTCAAACTGGTCATCCGCTGAATCTGTGATTGTGGATTGCTCGTCTTTACTGTGTAGTATGTGCTTGTCTACCGTGTTTGCTATGAATTGGATGGAGTTCATCGCTTATGCCATAATCGTGTGTGAAATCAAATGGGTTATCTTGTTGTGTGTGAATGAAATGGGAAACGTGGTTCACTTGCGCTGGGAACTGGTGTTTTTCTTAAGTCAGGATCACTCTTCCGTGGGTCAAATGAAGTTGATTAATTCCAAACTCGATATTTATTTTTGGCTGGAAGTGAGTTGCAGCTGAGATGAGCCGAAACGCATGTGTTGGGATCAATTTTAAAGATGGGAAATTCAACAATATAATTATTTCTACCCAGCAACACAAACTCTAGCCGCCCATATTTGAACTGATAGCAACAACTAGATAAGTGATGGACCAAAGTGTACCGTCCAACGTGATTCTTCCCCCGGTGGATGTTCGTGAAACCATCGACAAAACAGCTGGTTACGTCCATAGGAATGGACCCTCGTTCGAGGTGAGATTGAGAGACAAAGAGTCTGCCAACAACAAGTTCAACTTCATTCAAGCCAACGATGCATACAACAATTATTACAAATGGCGGTTACAGCAGTTGAAAAGCGGTGAGATAACGAGTGCTGATATCTCCAAAACCTCCAGCCCATCAGTGGCAAACATCGACAAAGCCAGCACTCAAGAGAAACCCAAACCAGAAGAGTTTGATTTCTTGTTTGACTTGCCGCCCATATCGTCTCTAGATTTGGAGATCATTAAGCTAACAGCCTTGTTTGTTGCGAAGAACGGACAAAACTATATAAACCACATCAAAGCGCACAAAAATGATTCAGGGCAATTTGACTTTTTGGACTTGAACCATTCATTGCACTCTGTGTTTCAAAAGTTTGTCAACCAATGCAAAATCACACTCAATCTTACAAGTAATGATAAAATACTCAGCAGAATCGATGCTGGGGCCAAAAACCCTTATGAAATACTCTCGAAAGCGTATAATAGAGCTGAATATTTAGCAAGAGAGGAGCTCGATAAACAGAAAGAGCTCGAGCAAAAGGAAAAGGAAACCTTAGAATACGCTTCGATAGACTGGCAGGATTTTGTTGTTGTTGAAACAATTATTTTCACGGATGCCGACAATGTTACAGAACTACCACTACCATTATCTTTATCAGAATTACAATACAGATCCTTAGAACAAAAGAAGGCCACAATGATGATTGAAGAAGCGCCTCCTGATTTTGACGAGGCAGAGGAAACAGCCAAAATCTCTAGTCTTCAGTCCCATTCCCAGCAATTACCTTCCGAAAGTAATAAGCTACCTCCTAAACCAGTTAGTGATTCATATGTTCCTAAAGGTATGAAGGTGAAAGCTGCAGGAGAATCAAGAAGAAAAGCGAAACAACAGCCCACTACAGAAAGAATGATCCAATGTCCACTTACAGGAAGACAGATTCCAGAATCCAAATTCTCTGAACATATAAAAATATTGCTTAGGGATCCAAGGTATGAGAAAGAGAAGGAAAGCTTTGAAAAGAGAAACTTGACCTATAGTAATTTAACAACAGATGAGGTTTATCAAAACATAAAACAATTAGTTGGTTCTGGCACAAGGAACGTGGAGAGCTTGAAAAACAAAGTCCAATGGGATGGTTATAGTAGCTCCATTGATCTAACGAAAAAGCGTGCAGCTGAAGAGGTTACTCCTGAAGTTCTTGAAAAAATCAAGAAAACAAAGAACGAAAAAGAAAATAGAATCGGCCCTCTTTAATGTATTAATAGTATTTCAACCATGTTTCTGTAAATTCTCGACTACACTTGTGCTAAGTATACCAAGCGTTCACGATACTGGATCGTTCAGAACAACTACAATATCTCAAACAAATAAAGATTTTTTTTCATGCATCTAAACACAACTTGGCGATATGTAAGAATATATTAAACAATTAATCAAATTACAAAAATTAGAGACAACTAGATTAAGCTTTGATTGAAGAAGCTCTTCTTTTTCTAATTTCAGCTTTTTCAGCTTTACGTTCGTGTAAACGTTTAGCTAATAATTGAGCATATTCAGCAGCAGCATCTCTTTGAGCTTGAGCATTTCTGATTTTTTGAGTTTTCAAGTGACGTTTACGTTGTAAAACTTGTGGAGTAACTAAACGTTGAATCTTTGGAGCTTTAGTGTATTTTTTGTCACCTTTAACAACTTCACGTCTAACAACGAATTGTCTAACATCATCTTCTTTTGTTAAACCAAAGAATTTTCTGATGTGGTTAGCTCTCTTTGGACCTAATCTTTTAGGAGTTTGAGTGTCAGTTAAACCTTCAATTTCAGAGTCACCTTGTTTGACAATAGATAAAGATAAAACAGCTAAATCTTGGGCAACAATACAACCTCTGACAGATTTTCTTTTACGTTCACCAGTTCTTCTTGGTCTGTAACATGAGTGACCTTTGGCTAATAATAATCTAACTCTGGTTGGATGCATAACACCTTGTTTCATTGGGAAACCTTGTTTATCGTTACCACCAGTGATTCTGAAAATGTAACCTTTGAATTCGTCACCAACTGAATCACCTTCGACTTCTTGACCCATACGTTTTTCGTAAAAAACACGTAAACGATGTTCATCATCAATTTCGATACATTTTTGGGTACCGTTGGCTGGATAAGAGATATTAAGCTGGAAAAAATTAGTACTTGTTACATTTATATGATCCTTACTGAAAATTTTCAAACATCATGAACTTCATTCTTTTGGGCTTCATCCTCATCTTGACCAATGAATTAAGTGTTGCACCACCTCTTCTCGTTTTGCTTTTGATTATTCTTCCACAAAGCTTGGACTTGAGCTGGTTTTTGTACTTTTTTGGGAAATTTTATAAACAACACCATATTTCATTTCGATGAAGGCCCAAAGTGAATGTAGCTTATTCAACACGATTGAAAACACATAAGAACAAGAATAAACTTAACATACCTTCATATTGATGTGGTATATCTTCTGCCTTGAATTATTGAAATTTTATCAACTTCTTAAAAATTCTTTATAATCAACTATTTTATCAAAATTAACCCGTATGAGAATTCATTATTCGTGCTTGGTGAAAATTATGGATTTTTTGATTCCAGTCAGATATTATGTCAGCTTGATTTTGGCGGGATTGTAATTACGTTTTTATGCGATTGGGTTGGTACACTCCATAGTATATCTGAGACTAACATGCGTATATAAAATACCAACCATATTGGGAATGTGACTGCTTTGTGAGGATAAAAGCTCAACAATAGGGCTCGTGCCCTATATTTTATTGGGTTATCGACATATAGCATCACTTTGCCAGGATATATCAGTAGTTTGCGTACACCCAGAACTATGAAAAACCATTGTATTTATAAATCGATAGAATCTGTATCACCAAAATCAACAAAAAAAATTTCCCAAATTATCCAAGCAATAAAAAGTATAAAGTAAAGTAAAGTATAGTAAAGTGAGAAAAATAAGTGAAGCATAGCTAATAGTAACACATGTCTTGAATAACTAAAAAAAAGTAAACGTAAAACATTCATATATACAGAAGTTGCCCTATACGCACACGCACACACACACCATAGTCTTCAATTAATTGTCATAAAAGAAATAGTAAGACCCCGTTACTTATTGTTTTGAGAATTGATCGAGCCGAAGGGCCCCACAAACTGTAGTGGTGAGGGAAGTGTATCGTTTTTGAAATTCTGAGAGCCTTTGGTATTGTAACCACTCACAAAATTTTGAGGTTGCAGTTGTTGCAGTTGTTGCAGTTGTTGCAGCAGTTGAAGTTGAAGTTGGAGTTGCAGTTGCAGTTGTGGTTGCAGAACGTTGATTAGCTGTGAGCTCGATGGTGGTTGAATAGACGTGTTGGAGGTCAATGGCATGGGTAAAAAGTGTGGTGTAGAAGTAGGGAGTGGAGTGTTTCCTGTTCCATATGGAATGTTCCACTCTGAAGAGTAAAAGTTCGAAGGTGAAGGAAATAAGTCGTTCACATATCTTGAAGGTAAACCGCTGATAGGAGTCTGCTCACCATTACCAAAACCTGGGTAGAATGGAGGTTTAAATTGTGATGACGAAGTAGGAAGGAACGTTTTATCCTTTAAGGAATCCTGCGAGTCCTGAGATAGCTGATGTTGCAGATGGTTTTGATTATTCGATACCCCCGAAAGACTATTTGAATTGTGGGTATTATTATGTATTCCGTGCATGTTGCTGTTAATAGTATTAGTGGAACTGATATCATTGATATTGCTATTGTTTTTATCATTACTGTTATGGATGTTATTGTGATTTCTGTTTTTGTTGCTACTGTTAATATTACTTTTGTTGCCGTTGTCATTATTATTGGCAATGCTGTTCTTGTTTGTGTTCTTTTGATTATGATTGTCGTTGTTGACTTCATTTGAATTGATGATATTACTACTACTGATATCGTTATTATTGACGATATTGTTATTACTATTATTGTTATTATTATTGTTGTTGATATTATTATCATTATTATTATTATCATTATGATTGGTGCTATTTATGTTATTGTTGTTGGTATTGTTGGTATTATTCGTGTTATTGAAAACTTGGTTGAGAATTGGCGTAGGTAGAATGTTACTTGAAAACTGGCCGGATGGTGAGGGTTGAGGTAATGAAAAAAAAGGCCCAGGACCAGAGCCAGATGCGCTTACAGGAGTTGATATCGATGATTTGCTGTTGGTGGCCGACAAACCAGTCAATAAACTAGACGCTTGAATAGGCGGAGGTAAAATGGCTTTTCTATCAATGTTTAGATTTGAGCTGGAGGAGGTGTTTGTATTATTTGCAGATGTGGCCGAAGCGGGCGATGTGTTTGGAAGGTGATGATGATGGACATGTGAGTTATTTTGACCATGATTTTGAGCATTACTGCTAGAAGGTTTATTATTCGAATTTGAATTATCACCTTTAACAATATTCAGTTCGATTGCAGTGATTGTTGTGGCGCTATCCTGGTTTTTCTTATCAGTAGGGTTTATCGGTATTTGAACTCTCAAAACTGGTCTTTGATTTGGCTTGGAGTTGTTTGCAGAACCATCTGATTCGCTGTAGTACGCAGGCGAGGAAGACTTGTACACAGTAAGAGAGGGTAAAGATGGTAATGAGTTCTTTGAGTTGAAGTTTGAATTAGTATTTGAGTTGTAGTTCATATTTTGGTTTATATTGAGTTGGTTACTATTCAAGTTCGACATTATTTGAGAATTGGTTTGATTCAATAAATTTCTTTGCTGCTGGAAAGTTGTTTGAATTTTCAATTGGTCTGGCGTTTTGTATGGCAAATTCTTATTATTATTATTATTAAGCATTGTTAAGTCATGCCTACTGTTACCAATTATTGAGTTTGTGGAATTACTGTGATTGTGATGAAAAGTTACTTGTTTGGGAGAATGTCTGTCTGTGAACGATCTTTTTCTTCTTTTTGGTTCTGGAGTTGACTCCTCATCAGAGTCCTCCTCATCAACATCTTCAGAGTCGAACATTTCATCCTTGAGTGAAGCATTACCGTTCTGGTTGGCATTGGTGTTTATTCTAGATTGCTTTTTATAATTACCATAATCTCCAGGAGTTTTGCTCTCTTGGGGCTTCGAGACTTTGGAGTATTTAGAAAGTAAATCTTTCGTATCGACTGAAGAGAACTCATACAACTTGTTATTGTTACCAAATATTATGACAGCCAAGTCAACCTGGCACAAAACCGATAATTCGTGGGCTTTCTTAAACAAACCTGCTTTCCTCTTGACAAATGTTACCGTTCTGTTACGTTCATCAATAATTGGTTGGATTTCAATTTTTCTTCTACCCATGTTGAACGAATGCGCTTGGACAGAGGGACGTATTCAAAAAAGACAGCTAAGTTTAGAAGTCGTGATCCGGAATAATGAAGACCAAGACGTCTACTATATATTCCAGATGTTTGCTATGCAATGAATACAGAATTAAGCTGAGCCTAAAGGGGAGGTGACCTGGCAAGCAATGGTAGATCTGACTGAAATGGGGACTGGAGGCGATTCAAGGGTGACCGCGTTAATCTAATTATCAAAGCAAAACGTTCAGCTAATGTGAACCAGTCCAAATTTGATGGAAAGAGATGATTTGACCTTGAAATGGAATCAGTGATATGATGAAGATTGATTTGGAATGTTTGTTCCAACAGCGGTTATTTTTAGAATTTTCTCTGATTTTATATGACTGGAAAATAGAACGGTCCTGGACCTTACACGCCCCATTACTCTCGCCTTGAGGTTTTATCAGAGGTGCTTTAAAAGTACTATTCAAAATCCATCGTGAAGATGCCCTCCTTAATGGAGTTTTTGAGATCTCCAGTTTTAGGGGAACACAGGCTGAGATGGCCTAGGTGTGGTACTCCATTTTAGCGCCTCTCCCAATTTTTTTGGGTTCATAAATGCGTATTAGAAGAGGGATGGAGCATGCCACCATTCATGAAAGATGAAGTAGGGCCCGTCTCTGTCAGAAAGAATTTGATGGCTCAATGGATATTGAACTGGGCTGTTTACATCGATGGCTTCATTGAGTCTTGTGGCCTCTTGTTGGGTGGATAGACAGCGGATCTAGTAGAATGGATTATAAGACACCGAGACAGAGATAGGCATACGGGAAGGGAACAGTCAACTACTGCGAGCGATGCTAGAGCCAAGAGAAGTCATACGCAAACAAGCCCTAACCAATAGGTGCTTATACTCTTTTGTGGGTGTGTAGTTAATGTTGTTCTCAGCTCTATCAATTTTTCAACGGATCGCTTTAAGAAAGCTCCGCTGAATGCTGAATAACAAGCACTACCTGCCTGTGATGTATTCGATGTGAAAAGCTTCGAAGGATACCAGTGTCAAAGCAGACCTATCAAACGTAGTACAAATATCCATGTCGTTCACTGATCTGTTTCAGATTTTCAGTTACCCACTGGTGCTTATTAATGACAATCATAATTACAGGTGTATGCCTGCCACTACAAGTTCTCATAGTGTGATAATAATGTAATTATAGTAATTTAGTAGTATTTAATAGTAGAAAATTTGTAACATATATCGAATCATATCATAATAGTAAACTTTTAGTTTGTTTTTTCATTTTTGAGATTTTTAAGTATATTTCCCAAATCAGAACCGTGTGAAAAATCAGGTTCCTTGCAATAAGAATTTTAAAAAAAAGAACAAAAAAAAATGGAAACACTAAAGAATTGTAAATGTTTGAAAAATATTAAAAAATGTAAAATGTCAGTGAACAAATAAATAAATAATAATCAAATAATAACTAATTAATTGAACAAATAAATGAATAAACATCAAATCCCAAAATATCAAATTTATCTTTGCTTTTATTTCAAATAACGATTAATTATACACATTTTATCGTTAATCTTAACCATAAATTTATGACAAACAAACTTTCCACCCAATAAAATTTTTAATACGCAATGTTTTATGACAAAAATCATAGTACCCAAAGTTGAAAACTCAAAATAAAAATAAAAAAACAATAAATAGATAGCAATCAATAGCAGCATTAACAGCATATATCCAACCCAGTAGAAAATACGCCACTGTAAGTCATCCTAACAGACTGACAACCTCTTTTTTTTCAAAAATCATTATTGCGAATATTCAAATTTTCAATTTGATGAATCAAGTTGTTGCCATTATGACCTTGGAAAATGGTTGTGTTACCAGTGACGCTATTAGAAGGAGGGTGAACACTATGATCGTCTTCCATGAAGAATTGTGTCTCACTTTCTGAATCCATTTCTTCTCCGTTAGAGCTGTTTCTTTGTTTACCTGAATCTAGTGATTCACCGTTATTGATGTGACTATGAATATTTGCAGCATTATTGGAGTTGAATTGGCTTGTATTGTTTGGGTTTATCAAGTGACTGAGATTTGGTCTAGGCATTGAACTCGATGGTCTTGAGCCTCTTCTCTGCAATTCTTGTGGTGTCAATAAATCTGATAAACTACTAGGTACAAAATCTTCTTCATACGCAAAATCATCTTCATCATCATCAATTGCAGACTCACTTATGGTGCTGTAAACTGTATTGTTACCATTATTGTTATGGGAATTTGTGTAACTCAAAATAGGTCTTGATGTTGGTGTTCCAGCAGAATTAATAGGCTGGTTGAACGAGTTTGAATGTAATTCATTCGTTGGTGCACTATTTCCTAGCCCATTCAAATTGAAGTTATTGGAAGCCGATGAGGAGTAGCTTCTCAAGTATGAGTTACGATTATTTTCATTAAAACCAGAATTCCATATTGAATTTGAAAAACTATTGGACGATACTTGGGGTACTGATTGTTGTTTGGACGGGCCGAGTAGATTGTAGCTCCCTTGACTAGCAACTGGGGACGTTTGTGAGACATAGAGGGGCTGGGTACTCGAATATGAAGCAGGAACTGATGAATTTTGATTCAAGGATTGAGATTGTTGTTGTTGCTGCTGCTGTTGATATGAATAAGAAATTTCAATTGGATTCGTCGAGCCTGCTATGTTCATTTGGTTGGAGTTACTACCAGAAAAGTTGTTCATATAGACACCATTTGAGTTTGAAGTTGGCGAGGTAATCATTGGTAAACCAGAAGTTGAACTACCTACTGGAATTGAAATTGAATTACGATGAAAGCTTTGTTGCAGCAGCAGCAGTTGCTGTTGCAGTACCAGTGACTGTGAAACTTGTTGTTGTATTGGCTGCAGGGAGGGATTATTATTGGCATGTTGATAAGCCTGGGCTAACGATTTTGAATTGATTCTTCGACCATCAGGTAAAATATGAGCTAAAGCACATTTTAAGCCGAATTTGCAATTGCCCTTTTGAAAATATTTACATGGAACGGTTTCATTAGTTGAATCAGCAGCATGTGAGAAAGGACAAGAATTTCCAGCTTGACATACACCTTGACGGAAAAATTTACAAGGAACATGACTCAAATTTTTGGAGTTCGGAGATTTCTCCAGTAGCCCATTTCCATTCAAATTGGAATTGGAATTGGAAGCTGAATTGGTGACTGGAGCAGCTGAGTTTGTACTGTGACCATTGCCCTTATGAGAGTTTCCCAAGTTGAAGTTGTTACTATTGCTGTTTGTTGCAGATGAAGAAGATGAATTCATTAAAGTGGGATTGTTTACCCCTTGATAAACAGTTGAGTTTTTCGAGACTGGTATGGAGCCAGAAATTCCACTATTGGTGGATATACTAGTTAAAATATTCATGGGAGAGGTGCTATAGCTCATGATGGAATAAGATTATGATTTTAGTTGAATATTGTAGTGATCCCCGTTTTTGATTTTTTTCTTTTAAACTTATGACAACTAAAACGGTGAAAGGGGATATCTTGTAGCACTTCAACAACTTTCTTCCTTTATGAGAACACAGAATATGATATTAGCAGTACCAAATATGCCAAGTAAACAGTATAGCGAGGAATATGGCAAAAAGTGCTAGATTGAATAGCTGGATGCTGAGTGGACTTCGTAAGGAGAACGAGCTGGTTTACCTCCTTATCTGATTGGTGATACCGTAACCACAAACACTATCAAAATAATTTGCCGCAGGAACGGAATAAAGCAAAATTTAACGGTAAAATCAAAGATTCCAAAAATACACAATAAAATAACTCTGCTAATGGTTTAAAATCAACTTCTAGTTACTTTGTTTCGATGTTTTTGCTGAAAATGAATAGGTGGTGTAGCTCCTTTGTAGATGGTTTGGTTTCTTTATCTAATCATAGAAGAGCGGGTAACGGGTGGATTCACCTCAAGACTCAGTTCTACAACACAATTTAGCACTATACCATGTAAAACACAGTGAAAGTCAGCTAAATAACGACAACTCTACAGATAAGTCAGACACTTCGCAATGGAAGTCTTTAATTGTGTTTCATAATATTGTATTGAACAGAAAATCGAAACTTTAAGGGTAGATGACAACATAGAAAAATAGGTGTGGTAGGATAAAAAAATGTACTTCAGCAAGATATACAAGGTGAAGAAGAAACGGAAAAAACGAGTGTTATTGGGGAAATATGACAGGCACTCTTCTCTTTGATTTCTGATATGAACTTTGTTATGTTGATGTAATAGTTAATTGACCTGACCACTATTCATTGTAATGATATACAAGATAATTAGGTAAACCGTAGACGCCGTAACCCAATCTTTTGGCCATTTTAGCAAAGCCTTCAGTTTCAATCAAGTGGTAGAAAGGGAATGAAGGGAACATAGCACCATCTCTATGGACGTCAGCTTTGACCATAACAGCGGCACCACCAACACCATCCAATGCCATTTCGGTATTGATGTCTCCGTTCGCGTCATAAAAGTAAGCCATCAATGGTCTATATGTTGCTATTTCACTGTAACCTTCCACGATGATTTCATCGTCTGCCATCATAGCAGCGATTTTCAAGCCTTCTTCACTTTCGGCCCAATTATTAAAATCGTAAGGTCTTATGGAATTTTCCTTCTTTTCAGCATCATAGTATCTTTGGTAACAGTTAGCAGATATGACTGGCTTGTCATGACTAACCAAATCTTGAATTAAGGTTGGGGGACTTTCAATAATATCAGCATCTAACCAGAGAACCCATGAAGTGTAAGGCCCCAATGTGGTAAAAACTAATGAATTTCTGGCCAAGGCCATTAACGATCTTCTATGTTTTTGAACTTTCAACGCATGTCTATCTTTTTCCATTTGAGAGTCCAAAGAATCATGGTCTTGTCTCAATATGGTAACTTTGGCAAATCTCAACTCCTTGGAAGAGGTTTGAGTCTGTTTAACAGCCTTTTCCAATTTCTTTAATGCAACGTCACCTTCATCTGTTCTTGGGATGATAAAACCTAACTCAATTGATTCTCTTGGGTAAGACAACTTTAACAAATTTTGCCAGTACTCGTCGTAAAAACGTGACATTGGGGTTAAAATCAAAACTCTCTCCTTGTTGTACGCAGCCATAGGAGTAGAAGCTAATTTATTCAAATCATAATGTGATATATGATCACCTGGTAAATTTCTTGGAATTACGTCTCTTGGTCTTCCAAATAAACCTCTGTTTCTTGTTTTGTAGGTATATTTTCTCTCGCTTTTCTTAGATGAGCCGGTTTGGAAAAAAAACAAGTAGATTAATATCAATATGGTCAATGGCGCCAAAGCATATAAAGGTTTTCTTCGTATCTGACGAATGAAAGGATTTCTGATCACAACCATTTCTAACGTTCTCTCTCTGGCGAAAAATTCTAATTAATTGTGTGTAGGTACGAATCAGAATGACACCACAAAAAACAAGCTTTCACTAAAGTTCTGGAAATCTAGCAATTTTCAGGTAACAAAAAGGTGAAGTGAAGAAGTTAAGGCAATTCAAGGAAACCAGCACCTAAAATGTTGAAAAACTGTGGAATGATATTTGTAAAGTAATATTGATCTGAATTACTTTTCTCTACAGATAAATTGATAGAAAAAAAACTCTTTTTTCAGTTGAACAACTCTCTATAAATGGACCAGTAACTCAAATTTCTCTGAAATGAATTCTAAGCTCAATAGATCAATAGCTTGAGGAGTTTTGTGGAAGTGAAAGGTTGATGATTCGTGAATGATTCGTGTTTATTTTCGTCTCGTTCGCCAAACAGTTGAATCACCATTTCAGGATCACTGAAAAATCCACCATCTAAAAAAGTGTGTTACCCGGATATTTACGCCTATTATATGGATAAGGCCACACAGTCAACAAGAAAGCGAAAGAAAAAAGCTACAAGGAAGGACTGTTGGTCGAGTTCTATTATATTTGTAGTGGTGAATAAGTATATACAAGATCTAGCACTTTTGGTGGTAAATTTAAGATGATTTGATCGACTTTAAGTTAGGATTTTCACGAAAAATGTCACCGCAAGTTTTCATTTGGTTTCTTATGATGGTCATAGAACTAACCTCAGCAGCGTCTGGCATCACTTTGTCAGTGGGTTTGGACTCGAAGATGGTACCGCAAAAGACAACATCGTCAGTGTATGGGTCAATGGTAAAAACCCCATATTGCACAATGGATTTTTTCGTGACGGTTGGCTCGTGATTTGGTCTGGTGATGGTGACTTGTTGCGTGGTGTCCAACTTCAAGGTGACCTGCAATTTGTCAGTGACACCTTCTTGGTTGGGAATGGTAGTGAAGTTGATGACACGAGGTTGCTCGTTCAACTTGACCAATTTCCATTCGATGTTCATCTGTTTAGGTATGACACCTATTCTCTCTTTCAATGCGTTCTCAACATGGACAGCAACACTGTCCTCGATGGAGTGGATGGACTTATTAGCGAACGCTTTGTTTGTCTTAACATAGATGTCCACGGCCTTTTCCTTCCACTCTTTGAACTGGACGTTGATTTTGAGCTCTCTTTTGTATCTGGCAACTCTGATTAAAGACAGTTAGTTTCAGTGCACGTTACCGTATCACATGTGAACAAAAAACACTTACTGGAAAAAATTGAGACCTTGCGCCAATATTCTTCTACCTATGCATTTTAATTTGAGTGATAAAGGAACCTCACTGAGCTTTGGAGGAACGTAGTATCCTACAAATCATGTTAGTATGTCGTCTTATGACACTGAATGAAGATCTTCACGTACTGGTGACAACTCCTATAGAACGTATGGGGAAGCTGGCATTAGGGTCTGACCTGGTTCTGAAACTAGCATATCTGATGGAAATCAAATTTTTAGCAGAAAATTTCACAGGCGATGAAATGACCTTCACAGGAGAAACTCTCATCCAAGCCATACTAGATTGGCCCACAAACATGCTTCAATAATGAGAAGAAGCTGGTTTTTGACTTGATTTACCAGTATTTTTCGATCAATTAAGTCACTAAAAAATTGTTGGCGTGCTCGAACAAATAGAATCTAATCGGGTAACAAAAAAAAAATTTGAAAAAAAATAGATTATTTCACTATTTAATCTATCAGATAGTCAAAATTTTGAGTAAAAGCAGCATCAGAAGTGGGGTGAAATCAAAATGTCATCAGCTAAGAGCAAACAAAAGCTTGCACCTGAAAAAGAACGTTTTTTACAATGTTGTGGGGATGTGTCGTTAGAATTGGTGGCCGGGTTGAAAAATTCTAAAGAGATCAATCTAAATGGTCTAATAACTAGATACTCCAAGAAATACAAATTAAAACTGCAGCCCAGACTAACAGACATCATATCATCTATTCCTGATCAATACAAAAAGTACTTGATACCCAAGTTGAAAGCCAAACCAGTTAGAACTGCATCGGGTATCGCAGTTGTTGCGGTTATGTGTAAACCACATAGATGTCCTCACATAGCATACACAGGTAATATTTGTGTTTACTGCCCCGGTGGTCCAGATTCAGATTTTGAATACTCTACACAGTCTTACACAGGTTATGAACCAACCTCAATGAGAGCTATAAGGGCTCGGTATGATCCCTACGAGCAAGCAAGAGGTAGAATTGAACAATTAAGACAGTTAGGTCATTCGATCGACAAAGTTGAATATATCATTATGGGTGGGACTTTTATGTCTTTACCAATTGAATATAGGGAAAGTTTCATAACCCAATTGCATAATGCTTTGACAGGTTTCAACGGACAAGATATTGACGAGGCCATCAAATTTTCCCAGCAATCATTAACGAAATGTGTTGGTATTACTATTGAGACAAGACCCGATTATTGTACGGAAACACACTTGAGTGACATGTTAAAATATGGTTGTACTAGGTTGGAGATTGGTGTTCAATCAGTTTATGAAGATGTTGCAAGAGATACCAACAGAGGGCACACAGTAAAAGCAGTATGTGAAACATTTGGATACTCGAAAGACGCAGGGTACAAGGTGGTCAGTCATATGATGCCCGATTTGCCTAATGTTGGTATGGAAAGAGACTTAGAGCAGTTCAAAGAGTATTTCGAAAATCCTGATTTCAGAACAGATGGATTGAAAATTTATCCAACCTTGGTTATAAGAGGTACAGGTTTATACGAGTTGTGGAAAACGGGTAGATATAAGTCTTACAACGCTAACGATTTGATTGATTTGGTGGCGAGAATTCTCGCATTGGTTCCACCATGGACAAGAATTTATAGGGTTCAAAGAGATATTCCAATGCCATTAGTTACTTCTGGTGTCGAAAATGGTAATTTGAGAGAATTAGCTTTAGCCAGAATGAAAGATTTTGGTACATCGTGCAGAGACGTCAGAACTAGGGAGGTGGGTATCCAAGAAGTTCACAACAAGGTTCAACCAGATCAAGTCGAATTGATTAGAAGGGACTATTACGCAAATGGAGGTTGGGAAACCTTCTTATCGTATGAAGATCCAAAACAAGATATTTTGATTGGTTTGTTGAGGTTAAGAAAAGCATCTAAAAAATACACTTTTAGAAAAGAATTGAAGAATCAACAGAGTTCAATTGTCAGAGAATTGCATGTGTATGGGTCAGTCGTCCCTGTTCACTCAAGAGATCCAAGAAAGTTTCAACATCAAGGTTTTGGTACATTGCTCATGGAAGAAGCCGCAAGAATTGCAAAAGAAGAACACGGCTCTTCAAAGATCAGTGTTATATCAGGTGTTGGTGTTCGTAATTATTATGCGAAATTGGGATACTTTTTGGATGGCCCATACATGTCAAAATGGCTAGATAAAGATAGTTAATGTAATGATATAGGTATTTCAAATTACCACGAATTTGTAAGTTTCACGATTGAAGCGCTCCGTAAACTTTTGTTGATCCTGGTTTTGTATACAATTGTAAAATGATTTGTTCTATTATTTATTGAGAAAAACATTACTTTATAGTAATCTCTAAAAATATTCATAATTACACCCCTTGTTCAGCCAAAACTTATAACACAAACTACCGCATAGAAATAGAGCACTCAAATAATCAAGAAAATTATGATGACGGCGACAAAAGCTCGTAGGTAATCAATTAATCATTAAAGTATATGAGCCACGAAAAACTTAAATTATTTGCCAATATTAAATATTAATGAAATAAACATTATCAAGAAGAAACCCAAATGGAAAATTCAAAGGAACTGAATGTGGTGAGGTAATCAAAAAAAAACTATATTGAATCAACCGATTTATCCCAAGCATTCTCACATAATCTTAAAAACTCGCTCTTATCCTTGAATTCATTGTTTGACTTGAATATCTCAAACTTGAAATATTCATTCATAATGTGAATTGAGCCCATAATGGTCTTACTTCTTTGGGTCTCGAGCTGGTTCTTCATGATCAAATCAGATAATTGAATGTTATCTTCATCATCAATCGCCTTGCCTTCGACATCGTCGTCATCATCATCTTCAATTTCATTATCTTCTTGGATAGGATCAGATTTGGGTGCAAGTGATGATGGCGAATGAGACTTTGACTTCTGGTTCAACCCACGCTTGTAAATAATCTCCATTTCAGCTGCTTCCTCTTTAGATACGGGTGTTCTATCATTTATTTTATCGTAATTCAAACCAAATAGCTCTTTCTGTGCCGACAACGGCTGAGCTTGGATTGGCGCAGCCTTTGCGAAATCTCCATGGAACACATCGGTAACTGTGCTCTTTTTCAAGGTTTTCATTGTAGCAGATAAATGTGGCGAATGCAATTGCATTTCTGGGTTTTGTAAAGTTCTCGAAGAAAACTGGTGAGCATAAGGAGTTTTCAAACCTCTAAATCGCTTATAAGGCACAGCAGTATTTGGTGTCAAATATGGCCTAAAGTTCGAGTTTAAGTTTCTTGTGTTTGATGCGAAATGAAGTGGGTATTGCTGTTGATTCATGAATCGAGCGTACTGAACAGGAAAGTTTTGTTGTAAAATCTGCCTTTGCTGTAAAACTGGATTTGCATTATGTCTGAAAGGTGAAAAATAGTTATTTGGTCTAATTGGGGCTGATTTGATTAGTGGGTTGAATTTAATGTCATTTTCATCAATATTGAGTGCTTTGGGAATGTTGCTTCTTTTCAATCTCTTGGAGGATGGAATATTGAATCTGTTCAATGTACCAGTTAAACCAGTATCTCCATTTGATTCTTGAATTGTGGAGTAACGCTCACTCTGGTTCTTCTTATCATTACTAATGTTATTATTGTTCTCATTGTTATCTTCAATATTCATGTCCTTGTTATTGCTATCATTAGCATCACCGTTCTGGTTGTTATTGCAGCTGTTCTCGTTACTACCATTTTCGAATATTCCTGACTTGGCATGGATTGATGTCGTAGATGAAGGCCGCGAACCATTTCTCTGGGCAATCAACTGCTTTTGTTGCATTTCAATCGACTTCGATATCATAACAGTTGATTTCATTTTGGCATTCAATGGCGGTAAGCCAGGACTGACAAGTCTCAAAACAAAATTCTCTAGGTTTTCTTTCGATTGATTGTTGCCAACCAACAAATTTGTGGTGTTCTTTAAGTTTAGCGACGCTGGCCTGTGTCTTTTCTTCAGTTGCCTCTCCTCTTCAGATCTATCAACATTTATGTTTTCCTTCCCCTTGTAAGTGACAGTTTCGGGGGCTTTTTTGGACTCTTCTGTGACATCTTTGAGGGCGTCAAGACCTTCAGGTGGTGTGTCGGTTTCTTCTGGTAACGCACTTGTATGATCCATTTGCTTAGCTACAGCCAAAGGGCTTTCTGTGGTGGAGTCTGATGGAGCCATCCTTCTGATATCGCCAAATGCTTTTTCCAGTGACTGATTCGACAATTGAGCTGGATTAATGGGAATATATATGTAAATAACTTGTTGGCGTCTAAAAAGTTAAGTTTAGGTATCACCGATTACCACGAGAGTAAAACAATTTCAAACCTGAGAGTAAACTGTGCAAAACAAATCAATATGACCGGATATGCGTGGAATGAAAATCGAGGCACCAGCAATGACTAGCAAGTCTTTTCAGCAAGAGTTTGAAGATTCTATTTGTTAAATATATCTTCAAATTGATACTCGAATTATCTTAAATTCAAATTTCGCTGATTCAAGTTTGAATTAAAACCTTTTTACAACTGCCGCAATTTGCTCTTGAAACAAACATGCAGTCAATATCGCAGTTGTTTACAGCAATCTGCACTTAGTTGTATGTCGGTACATAATCAACTATGAGGTGTATGGATGTTATCTAAGTATACCGCATATCGATGCATATTTTTGCGTCTGGAATCCGATCGTGCACTTTCAAATGTGTTTTCCGGCACAGGGAAGTACGTTCGACTCCTGGAAAGATACTTATTTTATTGGGTTTTACTTCATAGTTTCAGCTTTGTATTTGTTTAAAAACGAAGTCATCCAGAATATTGAGTGGTTGTTACAAACTCTGCACTAATTAATCAGTTGCACTTGCTGAAGTTGATGTGTTCCACGGCTGGCGGCCGCGCAAAGTAGCATGCTCCATTGATTCGAAAGCGTAGCATGTCGCAACGCACACAAACCAGACAGTCATCTATACACATGGGAGGACGGTGATACGGGATAACGTGCAAAAGTGGCCATATTTATGTTGTTACGATCTCTGAGAGAAGGTGTGTGTTGTTCTGAAGGCCATCCAATGATGAGTTTGAGTGCGCTTCTGAACTTTTCAGGTCGAGCAAATAGTCCCTGACAAGGCCTCTTCGCAGCTGTGTTGGCACTCTATAGAAAGACGTGTAGCGGGACCATATGCTGTGTTTTTATCATTTGACCACCCACGATGTCAAGGGTGAGCTCCATTTCAAGTCGAGCTCAGATCTGGGGCAGCATTCGATCATAGCACTTTGTATCCAAAGCATTCGTTACGATAACCTGGATCATGTAACTAATTAGAACGAAAATATTGTTGCATCTGTCTCAAGTGATCAGTTTCGAGCGGTGTGTATGAGCTATCATACACCGCCGTATACAGGCTAAGGCCATGAAGAGAAATAGGTAGTCTTAGTGCACTAGTCCACGACCGGTGAATAACCGTAGAGCGTAAGAGCTAGTTTATTTATTCATCTCTGTAATGGCCCTGGTGTTTCCCATAGTGCAAAATTCACACTTGATTCGATTGGTTTGCGTACTTGTACTAAAGAAAGCACCACATCACGTGTACGATAAGTTAGACATGTTTGTCGTGGAGCTTGTAAGATGTGGTATGCCACCTGAAAATGAATCATAACTATATCATTATCCATCTCTACTACGCCCAACATAAGACACAAGAAAGAATGTGCAGCATTCACTATCCGAAAGTTCTGCTCACTAGGTTTATGCTTTGAGGCATATCTTAAATCACAATTATTTTCTTACAAATTTTTTTTCTCGATGCCCTTCTTTCCAAAAGTTGATGAAAAGGAATCCTGACTGGGAAACTCTACATTCAATCCAGAAGAAGTGTTCCTATGAAACTACCTTTCTAGTTCCGTAATGGGCGGTGCCCTCTGCCGAATGGAGAATTGTACACTAGCTGAAGTTTTTCTAGCAGTATGTGTCAGTCAGCAATTCAAAACCTGTATCAATCCATAATTGATCTTTTCTTCTAGGCCTTTCCCATGATTAAAATTACAGTTCCTTGTATAGTGTGTTGAAGTGCCTCATGGATTTATATAGGTAGCGTAACTTGTATCACAGAAATCAGCTAATTGTGGCTCTTCGCGCGTACTTTTCAGTACATCTATAATTTAAGCCCTAATTGGTGAGAATCGAACTCGGAAACTTCTTTCGTCGGCAAAAAATTTGATTTCTTTCGCACAATTTTTCTTTTTGGATATAAATATAGTATCTTCTTCAAAGAAATAAAAAAAAAAAAATGTCTCAGGGAACCTTATATACTACTCCTCAAGTTCGTGGTATTTTACCTCGTCTTTTGATCCAACATTACAAATTAGATATTGATGTTGCGCCTAAAGATGACCCTAAATTTACCAAGTATTTCCCAATTGCAAAAATTCCAGCATTCATTGGGCCAAAAGGTTTTAAATTACATGAAGTAATTTCAATCTTAGTTTACTGTATGTACTACTTTTTCAGCTATAGATCATTGTGGTGCTCGTGAGCTTTTTCCTGATGAGAAATTTTTAAAAATTATACAGTTATCCCTGTCTTAATAAACTATGTCGAGGATATTATGTCTGACAAAAAGATCACAAAACACTATCAATGGAGAAGTTTTGATAAGGAAATGTTACTAACTCATTGCAGTCATCAACTTGGGTGAAGAAAACTCAAAATTGTTTGGAAAAAACCACAAGGAGTATGCTTTAATCTTGAAATGGTTATCAATGATCAACACCGAGTATATGCCAAACTTGGCAGCCGGTTTTAGACCTTTGATTGGTCAAGCTCCTTACAATAAGAAAGTGGTTGAAACCTCTTTAGGTAATGCAGAAGTTGTGGCCAAAATCTTAGAAGAAAGATTAAGCGAGTTTACTTATTTGGTTGGTGAAAGATTAACCTTAGCCGACTTATTTGGTGCTGTGATGTTTAGCAGAGGATTTGACACTGTTTACGGTGATGAATGGAGAAAGGCTCATCCTAGTATTACCAGATGGTTTAAAACTTTGATTCAAACACCCATTTTGAAATCTTATTATGAAAAGTATGAGTTTAGGGAAAAAGCTGTTGAGTACGTCCAACCTAAAAAAGTGAAAGCTCCTAAGGCTGCTCCAAAAGCTGTCGCCACTCCAAAATCCAAGCCCAAGGAAGAAAGCGAAAGTGATTCTGAGCCTACTTCTTCAGAACCATATGTTCATCCATTGAAGGCTTTAGCCAATCCAAAAATGCCGTTGAATGATTGGAAAAAGGTCTACTCAAATGAAGATACTAGATCGAAAGCTTTGCCATGGTTTTGGGAACATTACGATCCAGCAGAATGGTCGTTATACAAAGTTGACTATAAGTACAATGATGAATTGACTTTGACTTTCATGTCTAACAATTTAGTGGGTGGTTTCTTCAACAGATTAATTGGCTCCACAAACTATCTTTTTGGATGTATGGTTGTCTATGGGGAAAATAATAACAACGGTATAACCGGCGCCTTTTTGGTTAGGGGTCAAGATTTTTCTCCAGCTTTCCATGTTGCTCCAGATTGGGAATCTTATGAATTTACCAAATTGGATCACCTCAAAAGTGATGATAGAGCTTTTGTTGATAACATGTGGGGTTGGGATCAGCCTGTTATTATTGGCGGCGAGAAGAAGGAAATAGCTGATGGTAAAGTGTTCAAATAATTGTTTTTATTTTTTTTAGCAATTTTTTTTTTTTGAGTAATGAAATGTATTTCTCACTTGCAACGATTGTAGTTTTCTCATTTGATTTTAATTTGATGATAGTTTTGAACTCTAGCATCGCTTTTTATTTGCCTTCGTCGAATATGAAATCTGATCGTTTACTTGTTTACTTGATTTGATTATTGGTGATAATAATCTTTGCCTCCACGCGTATATGGTCGATGTATCGCTTTGACCAGTATGACTACATCATTACGTTTTGAAAAAATGGGATAAAACAGTAAACAACAAATATATTTTTAGATTAATCTAATATTATTCAAAACGATGTGCAATGCTTTTTCATATAAAAATAAATTTAGGAAACTCAAGTGAAATATCATTTTTGATTCATAATATCAACATATCCTCTACGTGCTCCTCTTTTGCCCTTACGAGTTGTAGCACCAGAGGCATTAGCTAAATTGATGATATCATCTAAACCTGTAGCCGCTAATGTTGAATGTGATGGTTTACTTCTCAATGGAGGCATAGTCGCAGATTGCAGAGCCTTTGATGGACAAGGTGGAACATTAGTCGATATAGGCGGTGCATTATTAGGATCTGATGGAGGCGGAACATTTGCTGCGGTAGAAGGCTTCTTCACTGGTGGAGGAGGGGGTGGTGCAACCATTTGCTCTTCAAGAGGGATCTTTTTATTGATCCATCGTTTCAATTTTTCATCATACACAAAACTACTTTCTTCTCCCAATTTTGCTCTGATGGGTTTAGGCTTATTCGGATCTTTCTTAAGCCACGAAAACCAACCTTTAGTTGGTGTATTCGAAGCGTCTTTTTTCTTATCTTCTGAATCGAGCTTTGCTTTAGATTTTTCGTTCTCTTCGTCGGGGTCATCGTCGTCATCGTCATCATCATCATCATCGTCGTAGACAACATCTTCATATTCTGGTTTAGGTTGATCTTGTTCGACTGGTGTTTGTGAATTCATTCTAGTATCATCATTCATCTCATAACCCCGAGCAGGTATGAATAACGAGCTATTCAAGTCAGGTTTTCCAGCCGTAAGTGGAGAAAATGTTGAAGGATTTGAAAACTCATCAGACGCTTGATATGGAGCAAACATTGACTCTTCATTTTCACTGTTCAAAAGGGTGTGGCTATTTTTCTCTTCATAAGACAATATATTCTCGTTGGGGGAACCTGCATACAATTTATTTCTTTCGTTTTCATCACCGAAAGTCCCTTTGTTGGAGTTGTGGACCTCTTGATCATTATTGTTGTCAACTGCGACATTTGTGATAACAGGGGGTTGATATCCGCCAAAAGTGTAAAAATCATACGAATCGATAGGCGCTGAAGTTTCCTCTATTGATTCAATTCTTATGGTATCAGTGACTGGTACAGCAGGTGCATATCTGGAGGATTTCTTAGGTGATGATAAATATTTCGAATTGTTAGAATACATATCTCCTCTATCAGACTCTTCGGGAACTGCTTCAGGGACATCAATTTGAGGTGTAGGCGCGTAAGGATTTGATCTTTGAGACGCAGGCAGATACTTGTTAATTGGTCTTCTTTGGGGGGAATACGAGCCCGCTTCCGAACCAACATCGCTCTTGAGTGACGGAGATTTCACCAACCTAGACATGTTTTCATAATTAGTTCTAGGATCGGCACCATTGATGTACAATGGTCTGTCACTCACTTGAGAACCAACAGAGCTGGTAGATTTTTGAAATGAGTTATTTGAGTAAGGACTGTGTTTGTTGGAAATGGGTGCAGTTAAGTTTTTAGGAAGGATTGGAGAATAGCCATTCGTTTTGTTTACTGCGGGTGGTTGCAACTGACGAAGCTCTTCGTGCAATCCAACTTGAGTGAGACTTGGTGTATTTGATGGAGTGTATTTCAAACGGGCCGACATATCATGATTAGGGGATATTTGGTTAGACTGATTTTGTGCCCCAGGGGAATACTTGTTAACAGTCATAGAAGTGTTGCTTCTAGAAAGTGTTTCCCTCTTCATTGGGTGGCCTGAATAGTCTGTACCAGTCCTCATAACTGCAGTGGGTCTAGAATTACCCATGCTTGAACCATTGAAAGATGCATCAGACGAGGTCGGAGCTGACACAGAATTGATAGTTGACAAGTTTGTAGCAGAAAAATCTTGACGATACTGGGGTTGGGACTGTGGAAATATTTTTGCACTAAAATCTAACACTGAATTATTTCTAGAAACTGATGGGCTGAATTTACTGAAAACACTATCTTCTTGTGTCTTTGTATTAGATGATTCTTCTCCAGCAATGAGTTTATCTAAATGACCCCACATCCTATCCAAATTCAAATTGCTAATTCTCCATCTGGTACCAGTTTCTGATGTTCTCATGGCTAATATTCTAAGCTCGTTCAATGCTATGGGGCTCATCGTGATAGTTTTACCTGTGGATTTGAGAGTAGCGCCAATGACATCACAATAGTGTTGAGCTTCAGCAAACATGCCATAATCAGCAAGTAATTGGGCATGCTTAATCTTGAATTGAATCAAGTGTGCAAAACCAAATTGAGGTAAACTGCGTTCTGGAGACAACTGTAAGATACACTCATAAATTTCGCTTAGCTCAATCGTCATTGAGTTTGAGCCAAAATTAGTTGAAATCTGTTCATCCGAGCCAAGTAAGGAAAAAACGACACCATCTTTAGAAACAGGCGTAGTGGATAACGGGCATCCAGCCAAAATAAAACATATATGACCAATTTCAATATATCCAAATTTGACCAAAAAATTACCAAATTCGATCAAAAATTCAAGTTTGGAGGAGGGATTATTGATCAAAACTGTGGAAACCAACTCATGCCAGTTTTGAATAACCCAAGACCTTTGTACTTCATTAGTTACCAACTCTTGGACTGTAGCCATTACGTCACCAGAACAAAATCGCAATGATATGGCCAACAAATTGTTTATACCATTCTCACCGTTTAAGACAGATTTGGTATAGTCTGTGACAACAGTACTCAATTTACCAATGAATGTAGAGACAATTAACGCTAAAGCCCAATCACCATGATCAATCGCAAATGTTAAAGCTTTTTCTTTATTTCCAGCTTGAAGCAAGCTCCAAAATGTTATGGTATTGTTCTGATCCAATCTATGGGCATTTGCAGTTGATATGAAACTCCTTCTCTGTATCTGCGAAACAGGAGTGAAATTTTCAGTATTGGCAGCTGAATTGTAATCTACGTTTGGATTTAAAATACGGCAAACTGCTTCAACAAATTGTTGCGAATTGAAGTCACCATTGTTGTCTAATAAACAAACAAGAACATTTAACAATAGTCTGGGCGCATTCAAAATTTGATTATTTTCAATATATTTGTGAATTGACTTAGATATATTTTTGGACTTTGAAGTTGATAATGGTTCTGTTATCAACAAATCGTTCTTGATTATATCTTTGGCGCCAACAATTTTTATTGTAGTCTCCAAAACATTGTAGTTATTTCTGCTTCCATTTAAGGTGACAATTTTTTTTCCAGTTCCCCAATGAAATACTGGGAATTGTCTCACAAGAAGAGCCTCCGGGTTTTGAATCTTTTGGATAACAGGAGATGCACTAACTGGGGCCAACCCAGGAACATAACTAGGATAAGTGCTTGCTTTGAGAGCACTATTAGAAGTAATTAGTGATGGTTGAAAAATGGTGTTGTTATTATGGGATGCAGAGCGAGATGAAGCTGAACGAAAACTTTGCGGCGGTGTTTGAATAGTAGCTGGTTTGTTGTTGTTTGATGGTGCGTATTTACCGGCATTAGGTAAATACGAGCTTGATCTCTTATGTTTTCCTGGGACATTTTTGGGAGTCAATTCGTTCGGTGAAGGAGTTTCAATGACTGGAGATTGGAGTTGACGATTCCCATTATAAGGTTGAACTTGTGCATATGGGTTGGTAAGATTCTGCAAGTTTCCTTGAGCATATGGATAGAGTTGTGCCGATGGTTGAGGATTGATTTGCGAGTGTAACAGAGCTGGTAATGGTTGGGGTAATGTTGTAACTTGTTGTTGTTGTTGTTGTGCGATGTGTGGGGGATGTTGATTTAATGTAGGAACAGAAACTGTGCCTTGGATAGGAACAATAGGTTGAGGAAATTGAGAATGGGAAGAATTTCCGATGGGGCTGTAGGTATTAAGAGCAGGGTATTGCTGTATACCTTGTTGAGCTATAGGTGCCTGTCCATAAATTGGCTGATAATTCTGTTGTTGGGAATTAGCTTGTACTGGAAGAGGCATCGGTGGCTGAGTAGAATAAGGTGACAATTGGGCACCACTTGGAGATTGGTTGCGCGCTGCTTGCACTTGATACATATGCTGTTGCTGATTAGTATTGTAGGCATTTGGAGGGGGGTGAGTTTCCAAAGGAGAAGATTGGATTTGTGGCGAGAAGGTCTTAGCTGGTTTTCTTCTCGCCTTTGGCAAAGGTATTGGTAACTCTTCAAAAAAAGACGATTTTTTTTGTTGAAGCTTTTTATGATTTGGTTGAGTGCTAACATTTGGAGTGGCCAAAGTTACAGCTGGAGGATTACTCGATGTTGAAGTCACAGAGGCTATCGCCGAAGGTAAGTAAATATTCGATGTTTTGACTTGGGCTCTAACTTGCTGAGGTTGATATTTTGATTTAATTGCTTGGTCTGATTCGAGATGTTGACTCAGTTGAATTCTCTGTGGATTTTTTAGTGGGTCTTGATGTGATGCTTCTAGCAGAGAATGATTACCTTCCAAAAGATCCTCATCCTCCTCAAGAAAATCAAATTTAGCCACTTTCTTCGTTGCATCTTTGACATCGACGTTCCCTTCTTTCTTCTGTTGGATCTCTTGCCTCAAATCTTCAAGGAAGGATTCATCATCTTCGACGATAGGGTCGAAAAAAGGATCTTGTACCTCTTGGGGAAAGCTTTTCTCCCAAGGCAACAGCTCAGTCTCTTGCTCGGCAAAAATGGAGGATAAACGATTGTTTTGGGAGTACTGTTCCACTACCACTACAGGCTCTCCTTTCTTTTGTTCATCTGAAAACTTATCAAAGCTAGGGATGAGATTTTCTTGATGAGCTTCCAAATTTTCAGAAGACGTTTTGTCGGTTGTTTCCCATGGTAAAGGTTCTCCGATTTCATCGACAAATAGATCATCTAGTAAAACACCATCTGTATTGGATTTTGAATTGAAGTTATTTTGATTGGCGTTTGCTCCACCATCAGAAACTTCCGTTCCAGGGGCCTGTGTTATCATTTCCTCCTCGTGATTAGTATTCATTTCCCAAGGTAAAATATCAGCTTGCAGTTCACCGAAAAACAAATCTTCTGCAGTAGCTACATGATTCGATTCTGTTTTCTCTTTCTCATCGTAGGTGCTAACATTTTCTGTAGTTTTTGGAGAGATGTCAGCATGTGTACTCGATTTTGTGTCGGGCTCTATCAATTGAGTCTCTGGCTCCACCTCCCATGGCATCTTTTCGGACTCTCCCCCAAAAATATCCTCAATCTTTGTAGAAGGCAATTCTTGATCAGACGCAACCTTTGTTTCTTCCTCCTTTCCTGTAAGATCAACCATATCACGTTTCAAATCGTCATTGATTGGTTGCTGTAATGTCACTTTATCATTTGGCGAATCATCCCTTTCTTCAAGATTATTTTCATTAGAAATTATGACACTATTTTCCTCGTGAGTAACCTCTTTCATATCATGTATCTGCAGAGGGCTTTCAGTACGCTCCGGGACTAGATTTTGAGAGTCAACATCAATCTCAATCCTATTGTGAGAAGCAACACTATTTTCTATTGTTAGCTGGTCGTGAATAGTTTTGGTGTCCTTATCTTCAATCAATGTAGGCAAGTTTTCACCATCTTCCGCTAAAACTGCCTTCTCAGCATCAGGCGACTCCCCTTTAACTTCTAACGGAAGCCTTACCGCTTCATCTTCTCGGGCCAATTGTTCGTGAATGGTAACTGTATTCAAATCTTGAATCAAAGTATTTAATACAGGTGAATCCTTATCATCTGAAGTGTTGTCTTCATTAGGGTTTTGACTGTCTGAAGTGGCTTTTTGGATTTCAATTTCATTAACGTTTTTCTCGTCCAATTGGCCGATAACCTTAACTGAAGTTTTTCCACTCTTGTCGGAGAGATCTAAATTGTTTGATTCATCATTTTCTATGTTTTCAGTTGATACTAAATCAGCTTGGTCTGACTGACTGGCTTTATCCGATTCATCTTTTGTACTATGAGCTGAATCAATACTGTCCAGACTCATTATTTTAGAAAGCACAATTGAGTCTAACTAAAATCAATTTAGTGTTGTCCTATAAACTGTACAATTTTTATCCAAATGGTAAACTTCTTTCTTTGATAGTGTGATTTGTTCATTTGTTATGTTGAAGCGCTGTTCACCATCATAGTAGGGTAACACTTCTACTTATTATGAGGATTCTTCTTTTGAGCATATAAATTATCTACTCAAAGAAGGGTTTTTCTTAATATCAACGGGTCGCACCTCATGAGAAGTTGATCTTAATAAAAAACATTCTAGAGTCCGTGGCAGACATCTTGATTATTAGCGATTTCATTTAAAAGAAAATTATATCTACTACCAAAAAAATGCCTTCAGCCAGAGTCGAACTGACGATCTCCTCATTACTAGTGAGGTGCCTTACCAACTTGGCCATAAAGGCTTTTCTTCTGTTAAGATATCATCAGTAAGTCTATGATCTACTAATATTAGCATATTGGAGTCTTAAAGAAAAACATAATGAACTCTTGATGAATTTTACAAAAAGAAAGGTCATTAATGAGAGCCTATATTCCATTATAATAAACATATATAAAACAAATCAAACCTGGAAAAAACGAATTATAAAATGCAACAATAAAAAAACAAATTTAGATCTGAAAAAACTTGGTAAATGTCAAATACAAAACAACGACTTGCCAGAGTTGACTCAATGGATTAACGGAAATCAGTTTTACCATTACCACGTTTACCAGAAAACAAATGTTTTGGTAAGGCAGCTGTAGAGTGACGATCACCTTCACCTTGTCTAGCCATTCTGTTTCTTTCACGACGTTGGATCTTGGCCAATCTCTCGGCTTTGGATCTTAAAGCGCCATCAGCAACACCATCGTTAAGACGATCGGTTTGACTGGTTGGAGCTCTCTTCTTACCTGAGTCTTCACCTCCTTGTTCATTTTGAACAATGTCCTTACCGGAAACATATTTAGTGTATTTGGAACTAGCTTCCATTTTCGATTGTAAAGCGGTTGTATCATGACCCAAAGAGTACATATGTTCTTCCATATCTGAGTATGATTTTTTGACTTGAGAACGAGGCATTATGGCTCTGTTCTTCAAAGCTTTACGGCTTCTAGCAGCATTCATCATCTTCTTTTGTTTATCACGAATCCACCTAGCTTTCTCTTTGATATCGTTGACTTCATCATCTTCAATTTCAGAATCTGAGTCATAGAAACCATCTTGTTCTAATTTTTCCTCTTCATCTTCCAATGCTTGTAATTTAGCAGCAATATCAGGGTCTAAGAAATCAAAAACGTTACGACCATCTAAGACTTCTGGCATGACATCGTTCTTCCATTCTTCGTCCTCTAAAAGATATTTGTCTTTCAAATTGATATTAAAGACACCAGCACCTCCGTTTTCAGCTTCGATATCACGAGCAAGCTTACGACGATCTGGGTCTTCGCTGTCATATCTCTTCAAAGCTTTAACAGCATCCGGAATGTAAGCTTCACGTTTAATGTCATCTCTAGCAACAGGTTGAGAAACGTGGATTTTGTTCAAAACATTGTTGACTCTAGCGGTACCCTTTAATTTTTGTTCAATTCTGGCTGTCAACAATTTTTCACAAGCTTGATTTCTAACTTGCATAACGTTATCTTCTTCGTGACATGAAGTTTGCATTATTTCCACACCTGGAACCTCCAACAAAGTTTTCAATAAATCTTGCTTATCTTGATCTAAATCTTCTGGTTTGATGATATCTGTTTTGTTGATAACAACTAAAACTGATTTGTTGGCGAATAATGGTTTGATTGAGTGAAATAATTTGACTTGAGCTTCAATTGAAAAACCACACTGTTCGGATAAATCCATGAAATACAAAACACAGGATCTCAAATGAGCAATAGCATAAATAGATTGCATTTCGATGTTATTCATCTCTTCAGTTGGTCTGTCCAATATACCTGGTGTATCGATAGCTTGGAATCTAAGATATTTGTAATCAAAATGACCAACATACAATGATTTGGTTGTGAAGGCATATGGTTGAACTTCAACGTCTGCTTTAGTAATGCATCTCAAAAACGATGATTTACCAACATTTGGGTAACCACAAATCAATAAAGTTCTAGTATTAGGATCAATTGATGGTAAACGACCTAAATGTTGTCTAACTTGTTCCAAATAGGTGAAAGGGTCTTTCAACTTCTTGACAATTGTAGCCATACGACCCAACGCAGCTCTTTTCAATTGCTTACATTGAAACAAAGATTGGCCAAATTTCAACAATCTAATGTAATCTCTGGCAACCTGTTCAATCAAGGTTTTGGCTCTAGACACAGCAGCCAATGAAACTTTATAATGATTCTTTTCATATAAGGTGTCCATCAAGTCACGATGAAAAGGATGAACATCGTTTATATTAGGGAAACCGGTGATTAATTCTTGAAATTTCTCAACGAAACCTTCTGAGGTAAACTTGACTTTTCTCATGTAGAAAGCCCTGATACGTGAGATTTTGAAACCAGGTCTGATGACAGTGGGAGTTTTTCTTTGAGTTCTATTAAGAACTATATCCAACATGTCATTTGATGTGGGAACGGACGGGATATCCTTCCAAGTAAGCTGCATTTTCAATTTATTTAGCTGTGTGAATTAAACCAAATTGAATTACTGTTATTTGAGTTTGTAATAAATTTACACTAAATAATCACAACAAACAGCTTGGGAATAAAATAGTAAAATCAAACGATTCTGTTAATTTTTTTTCTTTACTTTTATTTTCTTCTCATAACAAATTTTTTTCTTCTTGCGTGCGGCTCGTAATGGGATTACCCTCTAGTATTTTTTTCATGTATTTTGCACGACTCTGAATTTTTCAGTGCGGCTCATACAATTTGTATGAGGTATAAACGAAGTATTTTATAAAATTATATAATTCAGGCAAAGTGATTTTTCAATCACAGCAGGGAATAGCATTTTAGTAGCTTCATTGACAGAATTTTTGGTATTCAATGTCACTTTTTGTCGTATTGGAGCACTTGTGATCTACAGCAGCAAAAGTGATCGTATATCGAAGTTTATCCTTTTTGATTACCATTGAACCCAATTGTAGATTGAAAGTTCAGAGATGTTGAAAAATGTCTTTGAATAATGAAGCCAATTCTAATTGATAGTAGACATTTTTCGATAATCATCCTGAATGAAGGGTTCATCAAATAAACTAACAGTAAACAAAAGCAACCATCCTGGAGAAATGTGTCGAATCATATTTTGGAGGACTCATTTATGCGAATCAAACAATAGATATCGGGCTTTATTATTTTTCCATTTCTCAAAACTTTGTCCTCCACAGCATAGGAGAAGGGTGCTGGAACGAAGTTTCTGGAGTAGTACAATTTCAAAGCTCCCTCATTGGCGGAAAAAACATTCAACACCACACCTATATTGCTGAATATTGAAGGTTCAAACCATACAGGTTCCCCATTCTTGATCTCTTTCAGGTCCGGAGTAGTGTTCTCTTGGCTCAATTCTTTTCGACTAATCGTGTTCAAATGCTCGGACAAGCTCACCAACGTATCCAACATCATTGAGCCAATGCCAACCCCCTGATATTCCTTCTTGCAGTGAATCTCATACAAGAAAATCACTTGGAGGCTTTCTTCTTTGGTGAGCATGATTGACATGAATCCCACGATTTCCCCAGTATGGTTAGTGTAGTAGATATAGACCAACCCCAATTCTTGCATTTCTTTGTATTTATCTTGTTTCCATGTTTTGCCATTAATTCTGGTATACAAGGAGCCCAAATTGTCTGACAATATATCAAGAAATGATAATAGGACTTTCTCCGGTAAATCTTCAACTTTCTGGACTTGTAGATTCAAATTTAAGTTAGCTCCATCTTTCTCTAATCCTATTATTTCATCAAATATGTTGTGGATCAACGTACAAAGTTTTGACGTCAATCGGTCCACGAAAACAGTATCTGACTCGTTGAATGAAATGTATGAGATCTCTTGTTTCATCTCATCAATTTGTACCCTTTCAATGACTTGCTTTCCCGTAATGAAGAGACAAAATAGGAATCTGTATAGAAGTTCTGTTAGTTGCCCTTACATTCCTTTTGCTATTGTTTCGTCCCGTCTTATAAAGTTCGTCTGAGGAGCATGAGGGGCATAGTCTTCTCAAGGGGAATACGTCCCTCGATTTTCAAGAGGTCAAACCTGGGATCTGCCCCTCTTGATTAGCTGGCCCCTTGTGGTACAACTGCTAGTCAGTCATTGAATACTTATTTTATGAACGCTCATATTTCTCCTGTCACTTTAATAATGAAAATCTTGTTAGAGTCATCATGGTTGTAAAAATGCTTTTTTCTTGTTTAGAACACCTCAAATCATCCTTACAACGATTACTCTAGAGTCAATATATGTGTAAATATTTTTGGCTGATCTAGAGGCCTTCAAATTTTGTGTTCCAAAGAGCTACCTACAGTTCCTGCCTCAAAAAATCGTTTATTGGAATCCTTCCACAAAATAAAAGAAAGAGTATCTTGAAGTAGTTACTGAGACATGTACCATTCATAGTAAGTGTTATCCTATTCCAAAGTCTCTGTAGATCTTTTGCAAAAGAACTATGGCTCCCTCAGAACTGAACAGTATCAAGTACAAAATCATGGTCAGTGACAAGAATAAAGCTATACTCTCTTTATGACTAATATATATTTTAAATGATACGTTCTTTCATACATATTATTATCAAAATAAAGAAGGATAGTTTTATCACCCGGTAAAAAATTTTTGGGTGATTGGAATAAACCTTTTGAGTACACTTCTAGATTTATCTCTAGAGAAAATCAATATTTTAGACCAAAGTATATTTATTCACCTGTCAGTTTGGTGCCATTTCTGTAATCGTCAAAAGTGCTGAGCATATAGCACCTCATTTGTATGGACACCTTTTTGTAAAACAAAGCTCGAACTCTATAATTTTGCCTTTCATACTGATATATTTGAATGGATGCATTTTGCAAATTTTGTGTAAAGAGTTGGGGAAAACGAAGCTCAGATCAGATTAGAAAGACATTGACAAAAACCTCTCATCATTTTGAAATTTCAAATACATTGAATTTTTGGTTACTTATGTTTTTTTTTGCATGATTAGAACAAAGACATGCCACCTAGATGTTATCTGTTTGAAGTTTGCATTATTTTGAGGTGCAATCCAATTGTAAAGCTTTTTTTTTCTCAATTCTTACTTTTTTTCCCATCAATAATATATAAGACTAACGTAAATGTATCTTATCCTATGTCTTCACTCTTACAAAAAGTAAACGCATAATACATGCTCAACATTGCTGAACAGTATTATTTGCAAATTTATTTTTGACAGTGGGAAGAACATAGGGCTGCAAGTATTCGGTATTATAGATGTTCTGCCCTTAATCAGAAAGACATAAATCTAGTGTATGAAATGGCAATGCAAAGCAATTTCTGCTTAGATTAACAATCTCATGATCTGACTTCTAAAAATCTACTTACTGAGTCAAAATGTTACATGTACCGTAGATTTATGAGATCATCGTGTTTTTTTATTATAGAATGGGTTTGGATTATCAGACAGTGAATGAAACCTACTAGAATATTCATTTTCAAAAATGTTTTCATGATCTGATTGAAACCCTGGAATCATTAAACCGAAAATCACTTTATTATCTAAAAGCTCAGGGTTTCTTCTCGTGAAATATAGGTAAAGCTTCGAGCAGGGGGGACTTGATTGTGAGTACTGAACTTCTGATAATTTCAGTTATGAGTCAACACTTCTCACCAACTATTGAAAATTAATAATTTGCTCTCAATTGTAGGTATTTGAATGAGTGAAAGTCATTGCTGCTAATTTTTTTGGATTTGTTATTATTAGAAAAGTGTAAATGCTTCGAGGTACAATCATTTATCAAATACAGCTTTCGCCGTTCATTATTTTGCTATAGAAGCTCTATTGTTTATTTCTACCTCTTCAAAAGTAGGAAGATAGTTAGTTTAAGTATGTGTTTTCTAATTATGGCATATATAATAAATTGAATTATACAACTAATTTGCCTTTATTGAGGAAACATAGCTTTGACTTTCAATGCAAATAAAAGATCAACCCAGAATATGGTTGGCGCTCTTTCACCATGTTCATGAATCTTTGATGGGCCCTTACTAGTTGCAAAGAATTTCTGTGTTCTTTGATTGCAAAAAATAAACAGTTTCAACAGCTCTTTTGCTTTCAAGAGCCGAATTCACTTTTTTAATGATAGCAACCAATCACCATCTTCTTTGTTATCTGATTTGTCCAGAGATGGACGCACAACTCTCCAACATAATCTAGTGAAATCACTATGCAATAAACAGGATGAACTACGTTGGTGCTCTGATATTTTCGAAAACAAAAAATTCTTATGCTAACTGCCTCATCTTTTGAATTTTTGATTCTCAAAAATTAACTAACAAGTCCACTTCAACTAATTTGATCAGGTTAATAAAAGCGATATCAGGCAGATATCTCAGGTGAATAGTGTCAGCCATACTGACATTGAGCATACAGCTTCAACTCTTGTGCAATGATATCATTACAAGTAAAGTTGTTAGAAAGCAGAATTCAAATAGTGATAGATACTGAGAAATAATCATTTCGAAAGATTTGCCTAAGGCTTAGAATAGTTGATTAAATGAGGTTGAGTTTACACTTAGAGCTACACTGAGTATGTGACTTTCTGTCTTGCAGTCTGATCTGATCTTCGTTCATCATGGGAGGCTGTATTTAAGGTACCGAACACAAACTAAAAGTCCACCAAAATATGATAATTTTTTTGATTTATGTGAAAATCGATGAACAGCTATTCATTACTAGTCTAATGCCATGGACATCAAGAATCTTTTCTACTTTTCTGATTTCAGGTTCCAATCTGGGATCAGATTTTTAAGAGGTCTTTTTTTTATGAGGGTGATGTTTGAACCAGACTGAAAAGAAATACGCTATGCTGCATTTCAACTACAAAAAGAAACTTGTAAAAGGCGTTACAAAATTTACTGTGCAATGTGCATACTTCCAAGTTAGGTCTGTAGTTTTTTAAATACAGCACTATACCCTTACTTCAATTTCTTTCCTCACTTAAAAAAAAGTCATTTTTTATTTACCAGAAATTTCGACAATTGGCCATGTGCTTCCTTTCATCATCTGAATGAAATTGGACTCCAGTAAAGGAAGAGGGATTCATTTACAGTTAGTGTTCTTTGTATGTGACTATTAACACCAAAAATATTCATTATCAGGCAGCATTTGAGGGCCATAACAAGAGTATCAATTCCAGAAAAAGTCGAAAAGTTGCAAAATCATTCACATATGGATTCAAAGGAATCTATTAGTACCCTGATTTGAGAATCAGGCGGTGTCTTGTTTCTCTAAGATAATTTTGTAATATATTCCGTTAAATATGAATATATAACCTCTTTTAGACGTATTGTATTGCAGAGTTGAGGAACTAAGATAATGTTACTGCAGAACTGCAACCGGGAGTTAACATTTTGCTTGCCGTTTAAATCTAGACTTTTACTGCAAAGAAATATTACAATTCTTGCCATGATTTTGACCATAATAAATTTTGTTGCTTGGAATAGGTGATATGATATCAACAGCTATCTTATTTGACTTGATAGCACCATGTTTGGTTTACTTCTATATCAGATGTGCCAACGGACTTGTTTTTAGTTCAAGACTGATGAAGTGCCATGATACGACTGAAAAACATGCGAAGTTGTCAAAGCCTTCAATTTGCGATAGCTGAATCAGTTTAAAAGCTGAACCCATGGACATCAAGTCTCAGACGGTCAATTGTTGAAATGAGTTGAAATCTCGTTTAGTGAAAGCTTTTCAACTGTATGTAGCCATTTTAACTGCCAAACCTTATCGATAGTTGAAAGCATATGTATCACATTAGGTAAAAAATAGGCACACCGTAACTACGATGTGTATTGATATCTCAATATAGATTCAAACATGCGTAAACGATTCAGTATGAGAACAGGTACGAAACAAAAGCGATAAACTGCAATGTTTTTATTTCATCATCACGAGCTGCCTTAGATGACCATTCCCACTATATAGTTGTTTTGTCGGTTTACACAATACTAATGAATTATTATATAGGGCTTTATAGTGGACGTTGTTATCCTTGTACTATAATAACGTAATTTTGAAGAGACTTCCCTCTATTGTAGATCATCACGTTAAACGAGTATCTGCCAAAGTTGTTTGCAAGATATCGAACAAAATGCTCCCGTCAGTCAACCGAACTAAAAGTCAATAAAATTAATCTTAATCTCAAATACGTTCTCGAAATTAAATGTTTTGGAAAGTTCTCTTCTCGAAACTTGGAGAAAGATATAAACGAATGTATCGTATATCCCACTGATGTCTACCTACCATCCATGAGTCATGATTCAAAGACCATGGCTGATGGAAGATTGCCGCCAGTCGAACTAGTACACTCTTTAAACTTCTTGAGCCGCCTTTAATTTTCAGTTATCGAGTAGTATTGAGATGGTCGTCGTCTGAAAATTCAAAGGGAATGGAATCTTTCTTAGTTATTATTCTACGACTCGAAAGCTTCGAAGGGGTTTGCAGAGTAACGATGTGGAACCACCTATTTGAAAAAGAAACCAACAAGCCTCGCTGCTTGTTCTCCTAGTGTACCAAAACTTCAATTTTCTCATCGTTGCCTTCACCAGTTGCTTCCTTTTTCCCACTCCCCCGACGACCACAACTTGTACTCAAAGTCACCACACCCACTGACTACAACTTGGTACCACTACAGAGACCGCTTCACATCTGTGCAGAGCTATTTTCTGCCTTCTGTGATCTGGTGCACCGCTCAACGTAGCTTTTATGTCGCTGGCTCTTCTTACCTGGTGTTCTCTTATATCTCAGGATTCAGAAAAAACATGATGAGAGTACCAGCTCCTATGTAACTTGCAACATCACCTCACTAGTTGAGAAATCTCGCGCGGTGGCCAATTGCCCTAAACGGCAATAGTTACGATCTGCTTATTTCGTGGCTGCGAGATCGCAAAGAAACTTTTTGGTGAAAAGCAGTGAACGTTGTGGTGACAGTTAAAGTACAAGCGGACAAAAGTGGCGGCATGCCGCCGCACATGTGGATGCTGGTGTTGGAGACGGTGGGACGAGGACGGGACGGACTCGAAGACATAGGTGCAGCACCATGATTAACAACCCACTCGAGGTATCAGCGGAAAGTCGCTATCTTCCTTCGAAGGATTTGAAAATGAACATGTCACAATAGCACGCAGTTTGTCATAAAGGTATTACGGAGGGCAGAAGTTATTGCAGGTCAAAGTGATTTTTTCACCTTCATGAAAAACATATTTTGAAAATTGTTACCTAGGAAAGCCAGTGCCCAGATATTCATTATTCGCCGTTTGCCTACATCAGGAGCTGGATTTTGGGCATTAAACCTTTGTGTGCACAAATTTCAACGTACTGCCACACTTTTTGTAAGCCTGACAGTACATATCTGAAAGGAAAAGATAGTAACTATAGTAGCTTCACTTTGTGTGGATGGGGATTCTCGCGGAAACATTCGAACGATCTAACATGCTATTGGACTTCTGGTGGAGCTCTGGTGGAGCTCTTCTTTGATTTATTATCGCCTTTATGAAGGTGCAGATGCTCGTTACAATTTTTAGAAGCTCAAGCCCGAAGGTGGTAACCCCACATCAGATGTAGACCATATACCAAATTTCGATCCTCAATTAAAGAAAAAAAGAGCAAAATTCGTGGTTGATCATGAATGGGTTGATCAAAAGTCAGATCATATCGAACAATTTGATTAGTTGAAAATGGATTTTTCGTGTATAATTATTGAAGTGGGAAGAGAAATCTATTTTGGCAGGTCTAGAGAACATTGTTGTATAGTTTACATGCTGGTTTAAATACCGGAATGAATAAAGTGCTATACTGACCAGCTCAACACTAACACTGAAAATGCTGTTTATCGATAACTATGCAAGCATTTCTCATCTGACGTTCTAGATCCAGGTAGTTTGACGGTGCAACACCTATAATCTATCTTTTCATGTAAATAGTTAGAACGATTTTACATTGGAAACCCCCAGTTTTGATGTTATCAGTTATTAATGGTGAATTTGAAAGTTACATCGTTGTAAGTTACTTACTCTGAATAAGACTGTTGCTTTGTATTTCAGTAACTGATCTGTATGATCGTCTATGAAATGTACGCAAGTAATGTGAAGATCATTATTATGATAGAACGCTGACATAAACCCTCCATAATATATTTGTGGCAACTTCCGATCTACGTTTTGCGTTTGGTTTGGCTTTGGTTTCATATGATTTTTACTGTAGCGTCAGAAATTACATCCAATAAAAAACTGTTATTATATCGGTCTTCGTTAAATTGTATGAATTCTGATGTATACATTGAATCAATAAAGGTTTGATTCACTTTCCAAATATATAATGCTTCAATTCAGTTATTTTACAATGCATGTCATATAAGTCATGGCCTTTGTGAAAAACCAGTAGTTAGACATAAATTCTCGATCTCAGACATTAGGTTGACTTTCATCATGTAGCGTGGTACAAATCTGTACCATATAATGTGCAAGCAAGTTGTTGATCAGAAGTTCGAAAGTTCCTGAACTTTTTTGAAGTGTTTGATAGAGTCTTTGAATCTACCAATTAATTATTTAGCATGAATAAGATCTCCTACATTTTGGGAGCTTCTAACAACTGAGTACTGTGAGCTGTCATGGCCCTGTGACGGCAATCACCATTTCTCTTTAAGTATAGACGTTCGATAATTCCCAATCAGTCTAAGGTGTATTGTCAATTTGTTTACTTCTGTTTGTTCACTCCAGCCTCAACTTGGCGGTATCGTAAAAAAAACTCCTGACTTGTCTTTAAAAAAGCATTGGTCCTTACTATTCTTCACCTTCACTGAAAGCAACAAAACTTGATGAAAGTTAGTGCCGACTCAATAAGCTATAGTATCATTATCATATCATCGAACCTTAATTATGTATTATTCAATGAAAGAAAAGTTTCCATTGAATATGTGTCTGATTTTGAGGCAAGAGTTGAGTACAGTATGTGCTGTACATGAAAAGCATTTCAAATACAACCGACAGCTATGATTGATCTCAGTGTACAGTTCTCAATTATTTTCAAACCACCAATATTCTTCAGGCATACCGATTGAATACAGTACCTTACGTAAAAGCTTTTTCATTTTTATATGTTGAACTGAATACCTGAAGAATACTAGAAGAAACTTGGACAAAGTGGTATGGGATGAAATGCCAGTGGGCTCTTTTAGCATTGTACTGAAAAGAATATGAGTGTCATCACGAACATGGATTGTGTGCTGGCTTGTACAACAGATTTAAAGGAAAGAATAAAAATCATATTGCATCATCAGATTCGGACTCAATTGAAAGTCACGACTCCTTTAGAAGCATTTGAGTATATACACTCCTGATGGTTCTTCTCAGCTTACTTCATGGTGTAAATTGTTATTCCACCTTTCACACTCTATCCTTTAAAAAGTACATACTAGTCGCACTTTTCGACAGTATGGATTTACAGCAGCACACATGCTATATACAGTACAGTACAGGTGCTAAAGGATTGAATTTGAAATTAAGTCTGTAAGCCGTGAAAACTTTATCATTTGAGCTAACTTGCCTATGATACAACTCATTAGCACTGAAAGTTTGATGAACAGGTCAAACAAATATCTGTGAATTGATTGTTAGCTTGATAGTTTGTTCCTGATCGTCTTCAAGTAAAATCGATCGATCGAGCAGCTAGTACATATATAATATCGTCGTACAGCTTCGTCCTCTCTAAATTTCCAGCCCATCATTTCAAAGATTTTAAGCTTATTTGATGGGCCAATCAATTGATTATTGGGTCTCTTCTCAAGTTTGAAGTATGAAATTTGAAATTTTATTGGCTTCGGAGTATTGTTCTTTTGATCGCTGAGGGAAGTGATGAGGTATTCCATTTTACAGGGCACTTCGTGTTACTATGTTGTGGAATTTATGATTTTCCAGCATCAGCCTTGAATATATCTAGGCTTGCGATCAATAATCAGTTTCCCCTGTTTTTCCAATCCCGACTACGTAATGGCTATTAGCCTGTATCAACCTCAATCCTCTGCTAAAGATACACTTATTTGAAAGCTTGACGATTCAAAAAATATTATTACATTGGTGGGTGATATCACCTATATCACCCAGCGCCTAAGACCTCGACTTCTTAGCAGCAATGCTACATTCGCACCATATTGGTCTGAACATAATCATTCGTGATCCACATCTCAGACGGAATGTACTTCAACGAAATGTACTGAAAACCCAACTTTGAGCCCACTGGAAGCTATCCGATTTCCGAAAGTTTCAGTTAGATCTGTGAGCCTGTCTATTTGCAGTAGCTACTACGTGACTTTCAACAATGAGTTGGCCTTAACTTAACTTCGAGTTGTAAGTTCCATCTTTTGTGCTGGCTGCGTCCAACTTCATAGATTCCATTACTTTTGTCCGAGTCAATTAATCGGTTATGCTCAAATTCAACCATCAAGGTCATGTTATAGTTGTTATGGAAAAAATAAGCCAATGCATTTTAGGAATTTTGATAACTAGTGTAAAACACTAATGCTCTCATGGAGGCATGGCTACTTAGACATGTTAGCGAATACAAGCTTTTTTATAAAAGCCCACTGAATGACTCCGAATTAAGACGGAGTTGATACTAGACCTCTGGAAGAAAACCGAGTCGCAAACGTTTTTTAAATGTATATTGGAGTCCTACTTGCAACCACTTGCGGAAAGGTATTTCTTTGAGTCTACTGCAAAAAGTGTGCCCATAGTGGTTAAGTTTGAACTTGAGATTATTAATTCTTTACCATTCCTTTTCAAAGTTAGTTGAGGCGTACTAGAATTACGTTTGTCGTTTTAATAAATGAAATTATGAAAGACGGCTGCAAAACAAATATTTCAAACTCTTTTTGAATTGAAATATGAGATTAGTAACGTAGAGCAATGGAGCTGATAATTTTTATTGATAGTAGCTTCATAGATTATCATCAAAACAGTTGAAAATATTATTTATTGGCAATCAAATGCTGAAGAACAGAATTTCAGCGGTACCTCTGTGGACTATATCATAAGTGGCAATTGTTCACACAAAGAAGTGTAGTGATTGTTTAATTATTTCATACACAAACTGATAAAGTAATGAATTGTAAGTGGCTATGTGTTAAAAGTATTGGGTAAGGATGCGTACAATTATGGGAGTGTCTATGATTACCACCAAATACTCCTCAAGATAATTCACTCCCAAGCTTACTAGTGAAAGCTCGTATGAAAAGAGTGCCAATACAGTACGCTATCGCAAATACTAAATAAAGTAGAACATGATTAATTCAATTCTGTTATGTTGTGTGCTTTGTTGCCTTTTGATCCCACTATCAATCATATAAAAAATCAGGTTACTCAACTAATACTTCAAGGCGTGCCTGACACTGAGCGCAAATATAAGACTAGATTGATACATGAACTGAATTATTCTAACAAGTAGTGGTATGCTTTTTACTGGAAGGCAACAAGTAATAATCCCTGGATTTTTGTATCAGTTTACGGGTGTCGTTTTTTTTCTTTCAGACTACAAGAAGAAAGCACTATTTGAAACTTATTCCAGGGTCAGTTAACAGAATGTACTGAACTGATAACTTCTAATAGCTGGAATGAAATCAGTTATGTGGATGTACAGATTCCTTCTCTATTTACCGATTCGAATTGCAAGCCTATAACTGATTACTCGTGCAAGGAATTCAAAAGAACAGCCTTTTTCCCTTTATTGCGTTTAGTCTAGAACAAACAAATATGAGCAGGTACTTTTTGATTTCTTAATAAGTATAAATATAGAGTAGGACTATGAGTTTTGCAGATTGTAAAGCTAAAAAGAAATCACACCTTGAAATTTCAGTGGAACAATAGAATATTTTCAATCAAAGCAAAGCAGAACCGTTTGAAGCACAATTAGCAAGTTGAACAATAGCTATTGTATTTACATACAGATATATGTTATTGCGTAGTTTGTAGTAATATTGGCTAGGGTTCAATGTTTGGAAATCATAAATATATCGTTGTTTGGAAATCAACAAAAACCTTCCAGAAATAACAAAAAAAGAGCGACAATGATAGTAGATAACGACACAATAAAGATGGCATACTGTATTCAACTACTTGTAGTTTACCTGAAGAGTGCATGTATACATTTCGTTTCGGCTCTGTTACTATTATCTATATTAGATATAAATTTGTTACAAGTGACCACCGAATGGCTGGTATGCGAGAGACAAAAACTGCCCCTTTTCAAACAATCAATACGTTTAGGCAAGGTTACAAAGAGCCAAACATTCAATCTTGATTTGAGCAAAGTCACTTCAAGTACATAGTAATATTGGTAATTGAGGTGTTTTTAGGTTGGCATGAGTTATATGTCATCTGTAAGTTCTTCCTAGAGTGATTCAACATATTACATCGTTTCCTTATAATAACTTTTTCAAGAATGACTGTGAACTCTCTTGACAATATGAAGTGATAATATGTGAATCAGATGTAGACTCAGTAGTTTTAAGGGATTTGTCAACCTATATCAATTGAGGGCCGTAATGATGATACTCAGCAAGCACAATCACAGGAGTTGATTCATAAGCACATTTTCAAACAAAGATAAATTGGAGAAGTGTTGAGCTTTAATGCTATAGTGCTATATAAAAGAGAGGTCAACATTTTTGTAAGTCATCAGTGTCAATTCATTGCTCCTCAAATGTTTTTTGTGCAGTTCCTACAAAGAGGCATTCAAGAAATTAAAGTCGATAACAAAACATCTTGCGTTTTCTATTCGTAACAGGTACGGCTTTAATAGCTAGAATAGTTAGAATCAGGGCTACCAGATGGGGATGTTTGCAATCACAGAGTGAGGATTTGATGGTTGCTATGAGCTAAACGAAAGCTGAACAAGGTTTAGTAGGATATATCTATTACTACTTCAACAGTTTTGTAGGATTCGTATTCAAAAACATCAAAGGTATTACAAATAAATCAAACCATCAGGATGAAAGTAAATAATGCCTTCAATGTGTAAAGCAGAATCGATCTACTTTGAAATACTACTGCACTTAAAGAAGTTTTATCTAGCAGCAAAACATCTCCTTTGCTTTTCCAGTGAAATTTTGAGATTAATCATAGCGTAACTTTTCTAGTATAGGTTTTGCAGTATTGTGTTGAATTAAGCAAAGTTGTTGCAGGTTTATGATCTTAAACTATATCTCTTCAGTACATTCAGCAGCCAGCCTTTCAGATGCCATCATTTTCTGTTTCTTCGTAAGGAGTAAAACGGAGAGTCGAGACTATGAAATGATTATTTAGATAACATTCAAAAAAATGAATTACAAGCACCATTCAAGAGTTGTGCAAGATCCAGCAGTAAAAGGCATTAAAGCAAGATGTACAGTGTTTAAATAGTGCGCCTACTTGAGTCTTTTTTCGGTTGAACTTACAAAAAGAAGGACCCAGGTTATTTGCCATGAGCATTGCTGAAGAGTTCATCAAGACCCCAAAGCCAAATCGAATAAAAAAAAGCAACATCTGAAAGAATTTGGATGAATAAAAATTAATAAAAAATATCGTATATATTGAGTAGCTGATTTTTTTATTATTTACAGAGAAAGGGTGAAAATATTTTTACACCATAGTAAGTAGATACTTTTTTCAATTATGACCTTCATCAGGTTACTCGCAGGCCTGCAAACTCAGTATTAAAAAAAAAGGTGTAAACCTGTGCTCTCTGTGCGTCATAATAAACACATTAAGCTGCGTGATACTTATATAATATCATAAGTTACGCTCTTACTCAAGACATTGTATTCAAGAACATGATCGCTACAAGCTGAGTAGCCATATGCCGGTGTCGTTTGAAAGTGCTTGTATGGGGCTGGAAGGGTTGAGACATATCTGTAAGATGGCTCAACAATGTCGCTTTCGTCTCAAATTTCCGTCGCCATAGATGACAAGCTACACTATCGGAACCCACCATATTGATACTATATAAATTCTTCTGTCACCTATCTTTCTGTGTATAAAATGCGAGTTGCATTTTGACGGCGCAAACTTGAAACTAGTGGAGCTTGGGTATAGTCCAAGAAATACTGCGACTGTATAGGTGATGATTTGCCCACAATAACATAAAAAACAATTGAGCCATCAAGTCAACAAACACGTTGAAGCGCGGGTAGGGAATAGAACTATATTCAAAGTTTTCATCATGAACCTTTATCATTATAACCAACTTCAGACTTCGTAACGTATAAAACCTACCATATCAGATCTGAGTGAAGGCCTCTACATTTCGAAATTACTATAGAAGACAAGACATTTTTGGAAGCCTGAAGTTTTGCAACTTCTTTCAAGAAAGCACATTTTCCGAAATTTCGAGTAATCATCTTATTGTACTTGAAGATAACACTAGAAAACGCTTTTGACTTGACTACCGTTTCTAATCAAATCCCTTGGAGTTATTCTTTGCATACAAGATTGCATGAGTTGAAATTAGATATCAATATAATCATCTTGTAATTGATGTGAATATATGTAAATTATGAAGCCATTGTTGCACCTGAATTCACTAATCAATAAAGGGTTGCTAGCGACATTCTATCACTACATCTAAGAAATCAAAGACGTTATATTGTATTCTAGATCAAATCCGACACACACATGGGGCCTTCAAATCAAATTCTTTGAGAATAACGTCTACCTTCAATTATTTAAGACATGTACCGCTTAGACGTCCTCTTGAAATTGGGTACAAACGTATTTGTTGAAATATTCAGCACGGGGAAATTCAATTTATTGTGCCCTGAATTCGTCTTCATGTAACAGCTTCACCCAGATCCAAGGTTCAAGTGTTACGTCGCAAAGCAAAGTGTGCTAGACGTTATTGCAAGTTGTTGCTAGTATCCTGCTGATCTCGAGGCACCAACTTCTGCTTCAGTCATAGTTGTCAGTGGTGAAAAGTTTTTGAAAGAAGTTACATGAATGAAGGTTAGATGGATATCAATGAAAATAAAGGTGATAAATGATGGCATTACGATACAACTAAATCACAAAGTAATTTCCATACCTGGACATCTTCTTTAATGTTCTGATCATTTGTGGGTACCAAATAGTACAATATTTTTTTGAAGATCGACATCCCGAAAAGGTTAATGCAGGAACCATTTTTGTCCTAGAATCTTTTCAGATGGGTTTTCATGGGCTATAATAATAATAGAAATGATATTTTTAAATTGTTCTTAGATTCGAGATTCGAGAATGCAATATTGATTTTGCCTTTGAAATTCCAATGATTTAAGCTTGCTGATGAATCATGTGTGATATACACACATAAATTATCTAAGGGATACATTATTCACCTCACCAGATATAAGATTCCTCTTGGACCAGTACCCGTGAAATACAAGGCACAAATTTCAAAGGTCAGTTGTCAATGTTTATCTTGAAAATCTTTTTTTTACGACAGTTCAATCCATTAGTTGAAGAAACCTGGCTTATTTAAGAACGCACTGATATAGATAATGACCGACAAGATTATGCGAAAAATTTCGAGGCCCTAAATTATACGATTATTTACCGGCTCATAATTAGAAAGACTGCCTCAAGTTAATGGTTGCAGTTGACTTTGAACCACTTTAACAGGTATCTCTTTATTTTCACCAATCACAAATGAAGGTAGTAGTTTTCGTAGGGCAAAGTGCAGTGTTTCAATATGCAAATTGAGAAGTCAAATTTCGTTTTGCAATAGATTTATTTCTCGTAAGTGTTGTCTGATTACTAACTGTAGTAAAAAGAAATTAGAAGAGAAACTTAAACAATCAATCTCAATTTATTTTGATTGATATTTCAATTTTCAAGGAAAGTAAATATGATTTGAATACAAGACATTTGATATTCACTAGGTAAAATAATTGGTTTTTCAGAGCTTTTCAGCACTTAAGTGCGACTTTAGTCAAAAAATATCATACATGTCACGATGCTGGCCTTAAGCATCGTATCCGAACGTACCTTGCCATTAATTATAGGCCATTTATATTATGTCCTCGCTTCCAATCAAGATGTGCCTTCTCCAATCTGATAGGAAGGGCCAATTCTTGCAGAATTGTACAACGATGACGTGAATAAATAAAGTAATACCCATGTGACAATTTAGTTCCATTCATCTGATCGAATCAAAGAAAGCCCGTCGAAACCAGATCCAATCGACGTCTTCTTCGGTTGAGTGTAGCATTCTTGCTCTTTGATTTAGTGCTTACAACGCTGGGAGTCATTAGCTACAATCATGTATCTTCCCAGCATGTCAAGATGACTAGAAATCAAGACATGATTTTGTATAATGTACACTGTACAAATCACACTCGTCTTGTTGATAACTTGTTAATCCTTGAAAGCCATGATGAGGACAAAATGGGTTTTGTTGAACCTAGCGCAAGATAATAAACTATTCTGAAAATTTTTCGGAACTCAAACATAATTACAAATTGAGGCTATTTGGCCCAATATTCTTCCTTGATGTGATTGGTTGCTTTATGATAATGAAAAGGGCTTTTGATGCCAGATGCGCACTAGGTATAGAGCACAATTTATTTGCTTGGATAAAACTCGATCTAGCTATTCAATTTTTCTCGCCATATACAAAAACTTCAACTTTAAGAATACTTAAATTTGGAGACCACGTCATATCTGGTAACTTTCAATTTTATGATCCAATCGTCATGAATTTTGATTTTGGTAGTGCAAATTTTCAGAAATAATTATTCTGAAAGTTCACAAATTTACAAAAATCAAGGATGGTGCTCCATCTAATGTGCCCACTTGATTCCCAGTGATGAACTACAATTGTTCAATATACTCGATTTCTTTGTGCAAAAAAAGATTCATTCCGCTGCATCTCGTTATATGGGAGTTGATTGAGGATATCAGTTTCGCTTTATCATAGTGATTTCACATCCAGCAAGCCATTCCTAAAAATGAGTCGGAATCAGCGACCTGATAAGTATACCCGAAATTTTATAGTGCTATTAAAGAAAGAGCACAAAATAGCTCATTTGAAATTGCTCTAGTATTTGATGTTGTAGTGGCCAGCTAACGTAAACATGAAGACGTAATTTCATATGCTAAGCTCCACTATATTAGTATAGGCATCTGAAATTGATAATTGTGGTTCAATCATTCATACTGTTGATAGTTTGAAACACAATTCCGATGTTAGTGAAGACACAAATTTTTTACTATCTTTGGGATTAAAAGTTCGCCCAATTCCAGCCACTGATACTGATTTGACCTTGGAGTACAAATTACCCCTTTGGTAACAGTTTTGTCTATATCCACAAGGGTCATAATAGAATCGTCCCATATTTACGTCTTAAACCACAAAGATGTGAAAGGTTAGATGTCAGTAGATAAGTTACGAGCCCATCGCCATTTTTATTTCACCATTAGGAATTTTGAGATGACTGCTGAAATACCACTATCAACGACGTTTTTTGGTGGTGTAGCGGAATGCTATAAACCAGTCTCACATCGAGCATAGTTTAAGGCGCAGCTTTTCAATTTGCCTTGAATTCATTGGGTTTATTTTTTGAATTGCTTGCTAACCTCAAGACCATGCATGACTCACCCTGATGGCTACAATCTGGCTACAATCTGGCTACATAAATCACCATGTACTAAGGAAAGAACCCTTGGATCCTACACATTTTCGTAACTATTATCTAGGCTGTAGTAATGCTTTGCTGCTTTTAGGCTCTCATAATTTTTTCCAGAAAATCAGATCTTTAAAATACCGATCCCACAATCATCCGTCTCGTCTTCAAAATGTACCACAATGTTCCAAATGGAGACGGTCGTGATAATGCAAGCTCGCCGCATTAAGGTTGCAATTCATCCTCAAATTAACTTTATTATCAAGATCCGAAGCAAGAAAAGGTTTGCCTGCCCCTAAAAAAATGATTGATCAACATACAGTACCAATATCCTTAGCTTCAAAATTCTTTGAGCTTACTTCAGATATTGTTAACACAGTAAAGAGAAGGAAGAATGTGTTTACTGATCACTATGACAAAGAATATGTGTCATAGGAATAAACTTTTTGAGGGCTATTCAGAACATCCTTAATCGAACATTCAGAATGGAATTACATTTGTGGTTTGACTGATACTATAGTACTACTAGTTTACAGAAGAATCGTATATCTTTCCACTAATGTTTGTTCAATAAATGGAGACTCAATAATATTTTGTCTAGTCAGATGATTTAGTTATCGCAATATATATAATCCACCCACTACGGTTGTAATGTGAACAGTATCTTTGAAACGAAATTTTTTTTGTAATGACTAGAAGCTGTGAGATATTCTTGGACACAAACTATCAGGCAGCCAATACTTCGAACACTTCTAGACACAGTTGCCGTCAAATCAGTCAGAAAACAAACGTATTTTATATTGTATTCAATTCACGTACAAAAAATGATTTCTTTGAATTGCAACTTCTTTGTAAAGACTAAAAGCGAATCCTTTTGTAAAATTTGCAATTCGTGTAACTGTGTGCTCGGTCCCTGAATTCAAATCACAAACTTTTTACTGATGGTTCAATAAAACTATAAATTATTATAAGGAGAGAAGGTAACTTCTTCAACAGTTCATTTTTGATTGTTTTATTTTTCAACAGTGGTTCAGTCATCATGAAGACATCTCTGTGCCATAGTGAGAAGTATTGTTGCGACGAGAGTTTTGACTAACTCGATATCATGTTGCTTTTTACAAACTGATCATGCAGCCCTAAACAATTAGTTCCTGATTTTATAAGAAACTTTCTCTGGTTGATAAATTAAATCAGCACCTGTTAACTTCATGTAATATCGTATGGGTTATAACGCTCTTCGCTCTTCTGTTCTCAAAACTTATAAATAATTAACAAATTGGGTTGTCCGAAGAACCTAATTAAGGAGAAACATATAAGTTACCTAGCCCACAAATTTTTTCTAATCTTTTCAATGAATTTAACTAACAATAACGTGTTGTACGCGTATGTTTTGTTAAAACAACATATAAGTGAGTGAAACCTCATCTAGTCGAGAACCAGCTACATAAAAGATCAAAGACTCAGTCTTCTCAGCAGTACATCTAGTTTGCTAAACACTTCTATTTTTGCGTTGTTGCTATTCAAAAAACAAAATACTGGTATGAATATACTCTCTGCGTAATGTTTATACAACTTTCTGGCCATTGAAAATCTCTTCTCGAGTTTCGCTCAAAAATTTATGCGAGAACCAGTTTTTGCAGCAATAATCATAACATTAGCTGTATAATTCGCAAACCAATGGCAGCGCTTGAAAAGGATGTTTGTTTTCTTGTCATTTTCGATCTATGCTTAACTCGAAGCCATGTCTTATGTTTGACCAAAATAGTCTTTCTAGATTGAGAGGCATCGAATTGAATGCAATCCGTTTCTGTGAACTGTCTTTAAATACAAATGGCTAGTCACCAGCAGCAGCACTTCAGAATCAGTTTTGCAACCGTTGTCAAGCTGTTTCTATCTGTTGCTCCTCCTCGAGGCGGATTATTCACTCATCGATTCAGCTCTCGAACTTCAACTGACAAATCCTTCACATGGAAAAAGTTGTTCGCCAATTTCATATTTGATTTGGAAATACACAAATTGTTACATCGACAAGATATCACGAGTGACTGGGTGCTTTAAAATGTTGATAGAGTGAAAATTTCCTAAAAAGAGCACTTTGTTTCAAGGAAGAGCACCTGAAAAACAAACAAAGGAATCAATTTACATTTCTTCATCCGACGAAAAAAAACAATTCTTTTTGAGTTTGAATTGTAGTCCTAAATGAACATAAAGAGAGTCTGGAATAATTCATGTATAGCTAGAACTTGAAACTTCAGAAGACGGAAGACTTAAGGAGTATGGTCTCACTTTCAATTACATCATATCTTTTGGACTTAATTTTCCGTCTTTATCGTGTCTTCGTCAATATTTGAAGTCCAATGTGTTAGTGTTTATATGCCGGATATGGTTCAAGTCTCAACTACAGGGATTCATGATATATGAACCTAAATAGATTGAAGCACATGAAGATGAAGATGAAGATGAAGATTCACGAGTCAAGATTTTATATTTGGTCCCTACTGCTGTTATTATTAATGCAAACTTCTTCTGGCTGAATCTTGATATCGGAAACTTGAATGGGTAAGCGAAACCATTAATAGATATAACATAGTTTATAGCTTCCGGTACTGGATACAACATATTGATCCGAAGTTAAGTTTAATTAGTATTCAATTGCCCAAAATAAAAGAGAAACAATTTATTGTGTTGTAACTTGTTAATTGTCAAGCTTTGAATTAGGACATCTGATGTGAACATAGCTATTCATCATTGACTCCTTGGACAAACTAGCTAGTTATATTACCGATCTGACTCGCTCTGCATCATTTCGCTCGCTACGCACAATCAACCATAAAATTGAATATATGTTAGCTGAGTACGGCTAGAGATTCTTTAAACTTGACTAAGTAGATATTTCTTGTTAGCTATTTTTGATTGTGGTAAGAACCCATCAACATTCAAACGTAAGAACAACTCATCGCGGGCCCAGTCTATCTGTTGATATCCAAGACTCACGCTATAGATCATGGGTAATCGTGATACTGTGAAAAATGGACCTTCCGGAACAGGCTGGACTTGATACTGATTTATGTGTAATAGTATTAATTGTAAGAAAACCACAATCCCATGTATGTCAAAAGAAGAAATGAAACAATAGTAAAATCACATATTTTAACTTTTTGATCAAGTTTCAAGCATTTGGATGTATCTAGAGATGCTTAAATCACCAAACCAAAGTTTAAAAGATGTTGCACATATTTTCACAGAGATAAAGTTTGATGCATACGAAAACCCCCCCCAGCCAAGAGTCATTGATGATCAATATAGAATTAAATAAACTTCCATATAAGTAGATGGTTGGTTCTGTGTACAATACGAGACGGTAATACCTTTGTTTATGATATAAAATTTAGGTGTGGTTGTGCTCGCCAATAAACTAATCTTTTTAGTTTTATACTGTTAGCATTATTCCCACGAATGTTTTCTTCATTTGGGATTTTTTAGATGAATGTTGAAAAATAATCATCGAATTAGGCTATGGGCTTGTAGGGTTTCATATCTGAAGATAAAATTTGAATCAACTTAATCCTTTTTTGGTGCAAATTCTCTCTTTATTGGGCAACAGGCACGAATTATGATTTATGATTCAAGTAGTGTTAACGGAGACATAAATTTTGATATCATATATGACTCGTCGATGAAACCTCGACAGAAAATCTTGAGACGGAAAACTTGTAACGTCTCGATTCAAGGGTTTCGAGAGGGTCGAGTTTTATGTGCAGCATAATGGTTGCAAAGTGCAATATCATCTCATTTTCAACATGAAGGTATATAAAACCTTGATCTTTGACATTGACACTGGTCGATAAACCCTCTCCATAAATGGATATTGATCTTCTAGAAAACTAAAGCATGCTACTGATTTCGTGTCTGTTTGACATGGTTCTGAATAAAGTTTCAAGGATTAATTCGTTATACATCTTCCAACAAGTATAAATGGGGTATAACGACAGATTTTCACTGCACAGCAATGGTATTATAAAAATATGACCGTGTTTGTTGCTTGTACTATAATTGTACATATGTGGACATTTATGATTTTATACAGTATCTAGCTAAAGTGAGTAGTTTGATTATGTATTTTTCGCTATAAGTCTGCTTTGAGTTTTTGTTGATTATATAGTAAGCATGGGTGAATCATCAATAGCCCAAACTTTTGGTTAGTTCTCTTTCCAAAAATTAATCATTCAACGTATATAGAAGGCACAATATAATACGCAGTGTATCTTAATATCTTATGCTAGTCTGCTCGATGTCAAGTTAGAATTTTGACTATAAGCTCTAAAATAAAAAATAGGTTGCAATTAGCTTATCAGTATGACTTATACATATTTATAACTTATGGTTTTTCAGAGTGAAAGGGTTCAAAGCTATTTTTATTATGAGATGAATTTCGCTTTTCTTCTTTTTTTCAAAGACACAAAGACATGAAAAGCTGGATACTTGTCATGAATTAAAAGCATGGCTGCACTACAATAATCAAGTCAATGAAGGAATCTCAAACAAAAAAGTCAATTATTGACATATGACTACAAATCATCGTAAATGTTTTTGCTCAATAATGTGGTTGCAAACCATGATGAAGCTTGTAACTTTACTTGATTCCCTCAAAATCTAATTAAAGAATCTCACAACCATCGAGTCGCATTATGATCTTAATTCTATTTTTTATTCATGAACTTTTTTTTGAGGTTTGTTACCCATCAATCTTTTAAAGTGGAACCTTAAAAACTGAGATGTTTGAATCTTACACCCGGGGTTCTGGATATTTTATTTTGACTGAACATCAAATTGTTTTCTTTAAATCAAAAAGAAATATTTAATCAACTGATGTAAAAACAAAATTTCGTTGAGTTGCACAATCCCTCATCTTGAATTAACTATTTCTGGCTGAGAAAATACAATAATAACGGTGGACAAAAGATCACAATAAAATCAAACTGAAGTGGACAGTGGTGATCAGCGTCAATTACATAACTATCGACGTGAATTATTTATACAAAAAGCTTAATTATAAGCTGTACAATATGGCTTTTTCTCTTTTCGAATAACATTAATTCTCAAGGCAATTCAACTAATTTATAGGAGCACGATACCCAATAACTATTGATTCAGGTGCCTGATTTAAGATTATAAGTTATTACGCGTTCTTATCAAATGAAATTCTAATGTAAAGTTTCTGTCTAATTGGGTATTTTTTCTAGAATCTAGTGTACACTTCATGAACTTTAATATGGAAAATTGTCAAATACAAGTCAGTATTAGGTCTATGTCCCACATCAAAGCATGGACGGAAAACGTGCGAAGTCTTTATAGCTTTTAGCCAAACCTTCTCTTGAGCTTCAGAAGGTGAATTTAAATTCAGAACCCATTCACATCGCTAAAAGTTGATAAATTTATCTGATTAATTGTGAAGAGTCTAATCAATTAATACCATGACTTTCTGTAAACCTAATAGCTCATCAAGCTCAGGTAATTTTAAAATCATAGTGGAAGAAGTCAACTGGTCCTAAACGTCTATAATTGTCCACAGTGGCATTCAAGAAAAGGAAACATTATCACCAACATACAGAAGAGCAAAGGTATCAATGAGAACACCCAGTGAAGTTAATATTTCTATCTCAATAGCCAATAAAAGCTGAGCAATTAAAGGTGCTAAGTAAAACAACCCTCATCGAAGATAAAGGTACATATCAGTTGCCTTGAAAAGAGTGCTCAACTGGACAAAATCGCTCTGTACGACGAAAGCTACTTACAATAGAGAAATATCAATTTTTGGGCATGAAGTTCCAATGAAAATTTCCTGCAACTGATGAAGTTTCTTTTTCTTTGTCTAATCACGTAGTAAAGCCTTGGTCACTGCTGAAATTTGAGACTTGATTCCAACCTCCAGAATCCAGACTCTTTGACAGCAGCATGCCGAAATTTGAATAAATGAGAGTATTGTTTACATCGTCTATCTTTATTATAAAATTGTAAGCTGAATTTGATTGATAAGACGAGGGAAAGTGGTACCTGCTTCTTCCAAGCACAATCGTGAATTTGGGAAGTGATAAATCTCACTCGTGATTTACAGGAAGTTATTGCACCTTGCCGAGCCCGAGCCGTGGAATAAGAATTGAAGCGTGAAGAGCGAAAGTATGCTTGTGATTCCTGTTTTCGAGCACTTGACTTTCATCTCATAGCTCTTATCTCTTACTATTCCTAGGCAATATTCGCAACAAAACCAGCACTCACATGATGCTCTTTATTTCAAACATTCAGCTTCAAAGCTCATAAGCCCCCAAACTTTGGCGGAATCGCAAAATGATTTTTCTACCCTAAAAAATTGTGGATTCTGTATCTTTGTGGACACGCAGCACTTACAAGTTGCACTTACAGTCACTGTAGAGTATTCACCTTTGACTGAGCCGCAAACATTGCAGACGCAGCTAGAACCGTCTCGACTCGTTAGTTTCCGTCTCGTGTCATAGCTACCGCGACAACTAGCTCACCATACAGGTGCGCACTAACCGCACAGACGCCGAGCGTCCATATACATAACTAGTAAGTATGCGCATTACTGCCGCATATAACGCACAGGACGCATTTATTTGTCACTTTATTGTCTCTGCATGGTTGCTGTGGGCGCACACGCGCCGCAAGACGGTAACTAAACTTGTTACTTAATTCAACCAGTTTGTCAATGTGCTCTGCGGCTTGAAGACATTAGTGCAATTAAATGAATTAATTTAATTTAATCCTCCATGGGCAACAAGAGATATGTACAACTTTCTGTAAAAGTTATAAATATTACTATTTGTATATAAGGAACGACTCTGCTTGATTTTCCAATTTTCATTACTCCTTCATAATTATATCTTTATCATAAATCGGAAACTTTAGGATTGATACATTTTCTCTTTCAATTGATCTTCCTTTTACCGTCATCATTAGATACACTTCTAGCAATTACAATTATTTTCTTATCAAAATCTTTTTTCAACTATTACAGGTTATACAGTTCAGTTTCAGTATTTAACTCATTCGCTCTTTTGAAGAATCAACTCTATCTTTCATACAGTATATCAAATTGTGTAATAACAGATAACATAGCACAAAACCAAACTTGATTTCATTCTTACGGATACAGAAAAAAATGATGACCAGGGTAGCTGAGCAGCCATTGATGTACTCATCTCAAATGCAACAACAATATTACCAATTTCCAAACAACCAGTATAATTCATTACCACCACCAACTTTGTCACAATCCCAATATACCATACCAAATCAAACAAACTTCAATTCTATTCCTTCACACATAAATACAAGTCAGACTAGTCAAAGTTCTGTTCAGTCAAATCCAGCCTTGTCCCCTAATACGGCTAGTCCAGGCCAATCAAACGATTTTAATCAGAATGGAAATATCAATCCAAACTCTCAATCAAATGCTGTTTCTCAACAAAATCAAATAGTGCAGAATCCTCAAAACAGCCAGTCTCAAACTAACTTGAATTCTCCAATTCAGCCAAACACACAACAACAAGGACTCATTAGTCAATATCAACAGAATGGTTTGGTGTATTACGCATATAATCAGTATCCAAATGCAACCACTCCAACATATAATCCAAATCAGGAATTTTTCAATAATCCAAATCAGCAACAAAATATGATGAACTCGATTAACCAGGTTTCTTTGGACAACAAGTTTAACATGAATGGCTTATTTTCGAGCACGAATGCTACGTCCTTATCATCCAATTTGCAATTCAACAACTCTAACACATTGCTTGATATGAAACAAGACTTACCTCAGCAACAACCTTTAAATAACAGTTTTAGCAACATGGATACCCAGAACAATCAATTTACACCAGGTATGCTTCATCCGAGAACGGTGAGCTACTCAAATGACCAAGCAAGGCATTTATCTTTACCAGTCGGTCAAAATGGTATGAATATGGCACACGGTTTGGTGCAAGCTGGGTCCCCAAAGGATGATTATTTCAACAATCAAAAAAGGTACAAGCGGAGAAGACACACAGACGGTTATACTGTCAACGATATGACTCCTGAGACAGCTGCTAGAAATAGATGTCAAAGATGCCAAAAACAATTTAAAAGACCTTCCTCGTTACAAACTCATCTCTATTCTCACACAGGTGAAAAACCATTTGCATGCACTTGGGATAATTGTGGCAGGTTATTCTCAGTTAAATCAAATATGACTAGACACATGAAATTACACGAAAGAGATGCCAAATTAAATAAATCTGAACAAGACCAACAATCACCACAACAGGATCATGATCATTCCAACACAATTTCGGATAATGTCAACATTAATGATAATCATAGCACCAGCAACCATATTCTTCATCAAAATAATAATCATGCTATCGGTGTGACTCAAATCATCTAATAAATTTAGATTTAAATCTAATTGTCTTAAAATACATTTTTTTAGAAAATTGGTATCTTCTTCATTTTGCTTCAAAACTTACATTTTTTTAAAATTATTCGTGGATATTGTATAAAATTAGTTTCAATTGGCAGGTGCTTATAATACTTTTTATTGTGTTTAATAGTTATTTTTTATTGCATTTTTTCAGTTCGGTATCATGAGTGTTTAAAAGTGAATCTTTTTCTATTTTTATATATAAGTTTTTTTTTGGTACGTGACTTTTATTTAAAAAGTCCCAGAAGGTTTTAAGCTGCTTCAAAAATTGTGAACATCACTTTAATGATATGTTAACATTGTTTAATTATAAGATTGCTGTAGACCATCAACGAAAAAGGATCTCTTATGGCATCTGGTATAAGGACCATATTGCAAATAATTTGCAGTGACAAAAGATTTTCGTGAAGCTTTAATGTTGATTGATATTTTGAACAAAGTAAATCTTCAACTTAAAATCCCGTTGATTCGTTCTTTGTCTTGTCTTTAATTTAATTTGAATTGCGTCTCAAGTCTTGACTCTTGTATGTTCACATCATGACGCGGAAACTTTATCACAGCTTAATAATTGCTAAACTCAAACATATATATTATTGATCATAAAAGATACTAGATCCCAAGATAACCGCAATGGATTCAATCTAATACTCAATTTACAATATGTTTTACAACACGGTACACAAAATATATAGAACATTGATATGATCACTTACAGAATACCTTTATTTACTGAGGTGGGTTTGAGTAATCTTAGAAAAGCCAGTTGATTGATAATATGTTTTATTTTGTGATTATCATATTTTTTGTTAGCTCATTTATAGTTTATTACAACAAAAATAAAATAGAGCCAGGCAGCTAAATAAAAACTTGTAACTCTCTATTTTGAAAGGTTGATCGAAGTTATGTATTAGTATCAATGCGGTGGAGAACTTAACTTTTTCTGGTTGGCTATCTTGTGGCCAATTTCTGATCGTAATTGGTTATATTAACCAAAAGCAATCTGATATCTCCCTGGACCTCATCTTGATAACTAGTTGATATTTTTCTTAGAAGCTTCAATATCGGTTCGAAGTGAGACTTGATATTCTACTCAATTTTTGATTAAGTTATCATAAATATTTTCTTCAAGCTGACCATGAATTTAAACCATACATTCATCGATCTATATGTAATTAAAAAAAAAAGAAAAGTAAATGTCAAGTTATTCCCTTTGTTAACACCAAAACTCTTTATGCTTGATTACGGCTATCTAGACACCAGTTACAAGATATGATCTTATTGAGGCGAAAGACATTGAAAGGCAAAATGTTGAAATAACGATATATTATAAGACTTTCTTAACCAAAGAGCCCACGATATAATGACTTTGACCTTCGGATTGGTATAATAAAGCATTGACATTTCGTAATATAAGAGTTTGCTGCTCATTGAAAGCTGGGCATTATCTGCCAGCTGCAAATAATACAATCACAATATCACAGACCAACGATGGATGTAACGCTATGGAGTATAGTTTAGCCACTTTCATGAAAACCTTGTGTTTTATAGGCAAACATATATTACAATAATTGAAGTAATCAGTTGAAGAGCAAGAGTTTAACATTATGCAGCTACAATCAATTCAAAAAGAGTTAACTCCTTGTGTGTGGTTGCATTTAAACCTACAATACTTATGGCTTGGCTGGATTTACCGAAGTTGGTTTAAAGATACATTGATATCTGATGTAGTCTTCCAAAGACAAAAATATGCTTTTGAGAAACTTTCAAGAACAATACAAGTAGATTGGCTGCTGAAGCTAACACCAAGTCTCTTACCTTATATGTGGAGTCTGGTGAGATTTTCTACCTTCTAATGAAGTGAGTGAACGAGCTTTTTGGTTTTTTTTGGTTCAGTCTATACAGTAAATGTTTAGGCAGTTCTTGAGACTGTGATGAGATATCGCAACGTATACATACATACATACAGGTCTACAGCTGGCGATTCTGTAATCAATTTTAGGGAGTATCAAGCTTAACCAATTTGTTAATCCCGTAATTTGTTATTTTCCATTGTTCGCACAAATAAAACTACGTAGATCGATACTCTCTGGATCAGTTGATTATCCCCCTAAAGAAATCTAATTTGGTTCAATAAAGTCTGAAGTTTAGAAACTCATGACACCACTCCATTTATAGTCGAAGACCTAAACAAAAGTTGTTCTGATCCGAGTAAGGTTCTGCATCAAATCATCTATCATTTTAGATACAAGCTAGCGGATGTAAAATTGCTTATCCTCCAACTGGTGATCTGTCGATTGGAGTATAAACTGAATCACAATTTAATCTGTTCATAATTGTTTTTTCTTGTGTAAGTGTTTTATAGCGTTGTTAATATTTATGTATGGAGTCCTTTAATTTGATATTTCTACTGGTTATGAGAGCCCTCAAGAAGCCCGGTAAATGATAGATCCATCAGATAGCAAACTTTGAAAAGAATCCCAGCGCTTAATTTTGTAACGATTGTGTCATCTACCAGTAGCAAAATCAATGTGAGAAACATACATATTCGTCTTGCGTTTCAGTGGACAATTATGACAATTCGAAGCAACATACCACTAGTCAGCGACTATTCTACCTGGGATTTGACACAGCCATTTCCTATTCAGATCAAATTCAGTCCAGACAGAATGAGATCCAATACTAAATAGTTACATTTTGTACTCCCTTTTACCGAGTAGCAAAAATCATATGATGTATGAGTGAATTGAATGTTCTTTTCCTTTGGATTGTACTCTTTTATTTATCTTGTGTCCTCATCCCATTTCCTGCTCTGCATTGTACAAAGGCAGAATATTGAACTTGTAAAGCACCATGACTGAAACAAATAGGCTTACTACCAGGAATATCCTTATGGGCTTTATATCACTAGATTTACACTCTGCGGTATGACCAAATCAGAACACAATCATTTTCCTAGGCGCTGAAGCATCCGTCAAATTGGATTTGAAACCAGTCTCTTTGATCTTCGTGGGATCTATCTCAGAAGCAGATTCGTACGACGCGCTATTCTCGCCAATCCAACCATTGAGATCGTACGATCACGATTGGCAATCCCATTTCGAAATGGCTGCAAAAACCAATTGCAACCGTTCGAAAACTTTAATTCTGGGATCAGGATTTGAACGAAGACAAGGAGTAGGATAGAGGTGAAAACAAGAACAGTGCTCATAAGAAAATAAATCAGAGAACCACTGACTTCAAAAGACTGACTTATACACTAGAACCATATTCATATATATACAGTTTTTCAAAGTGCAAAACAATTTACCGACATCGAGCATTTCCTTTGTCCATTGAATATTCATGATTTAGTAAGCTCTGTGATGATCAATTTCAGTCAATTTTCTGGTTTTGACAAGCGTTCATAATAGCATCTTCAGCTAGCCTTTCTGGCTAATTGGACTTTATGTATACAGCCATAATTTATCGCCCATAGAGCCTTTCAAAAGTATTGATACTTCACAAAAAATTTTGGGCATACTTCCTGCAATCCAAAAACTCAACCATACACCATGTCATATTCTCCCACATCAAGCAGAATAAAATTTCTGGAAACAAATAGATGGATACATGATGCTGTAATTGCATTGATAAAAATAATAGAACCATTCGCCAAATTCAGGAATGCACGTACAATTTCATCTCACGGTTTCTCACAAAAATAGAGTGGTACATTAAACTTTCCAGACCATCATTGTATTGTTTTATCGTACGATTTTTGCTTCGTTAAGCCGTCGATCGTACGACAGAACAATACAAGCTCAAGTTTCCCCCGATTTCCAGAAGACGAAGACGGAAACCACAGAGAAAAATCAAAGAAAGTATAACAACTACAACAAAACACATCATGAAGTTGGGAGGAACTGACGTTAACGGGAAAGAATCAAACAATAGCAAACATATGTCAATGCTCAACGAGGTTTAAGTGATAAGTCCATTTGTCGAAGTGCGTATACGATGATTGGCTGGAAAAACATCTAGCAGGTACAACAAAAACTTCATTTTTTTCGGGGACAAATACATCACACTAGGATACTATGCGATTGGCTTTCTACAACAACTGTGACTCCCTTGAAGTGTATCAGATCCTTTGTTTGAAGAGTTGTGGAGCACTATCGAACCAGTGTTATGAACCCGCGCAAAATATCACATGATAATCACGTGAAACTATGCTGGCCAATAAATCTCAATCAATTTTTGCTTTAACTACTCAAAAATAACCAAATATACTCTCATTTAGATAGAGCTATAAACAATTTGAATATAACAGACAAAATGGGAGGTCATCATCCAGCTCCAAAATATGTTCGTCATGCTTCACTTCCAATGCCAAATGTACCACGCTTTTACAGATACACCTCAAAAGTTTTAGGGGCAACCATGTGGTTTTGGATTATGTACAGAGCAAAAGAAGATTATCCTGTTTGGCTTGGTATGAAACATCCATGGGAAAACCATTAAATCAGAGAATCACATTCAAGGCAATGAAACTTTACTGCTGGTGGTATTTATGGCTTCAAATCTTGCCATTTTGGTAAAGTGATTATTGGCTTAGCAGCATACCATATTTATTGATGCTTGAAAATTTTCTAGTATTTTTCCACGTTGTTTACTTATATCAAAATTATTTATTAATGGGTTCTGTTTACTAGGTGATTATGTCTTTTGTTAAAAGAAATTTTTAGAGAAATAGATTTCTTTTATTATGAAAACGCAATAGAATGTAGATTGGTTTTACCTCGCAATATTACGCAAGATCTTACCTGAAGCCAAAGTCGATGCGCCAGAGATATTTTATGATGATAACATACAAAAATGCAGTTCATAACAGGTTGTTGAAGCCTCCTAAATGAAAACCAGCGATCACCAGACCATGTCGATTTACAGTAATTGTAATGATATGTATATTGAGCACTTGCAAGAACATATCTAAATTCTCATTATTTCAAATGAATCAGACCAAGAAAAGTAAAACAATCAAATCTCCAATATGAATATAACCATAAGTCACAACCAAACCATATCAATTACAGAATTAAATTACGAAAATTCAATACTCGATAGTAAAACATTAAAAAAAAATATTAACACAAGAAATTCAATTTCCAAATATTTCGATCATTTGTTAATGTTACCAAGACTAGAACAAAATTAACAATTAACGATTATGTGATATCGTCCGGGAATGCATGGAGGGCAAACAACATCACAACTATTTCGAAAAGTCGCTAGAATGATAATGAATGATTTATGATTAGACGATAAAAGTAATTCCTGAACAAATAATGCGACACTATTGTATCTAAAAGTGTTCCTTATCATTATAGCAAATGTATCAGAAGATTAAGATAATGATTGGGATGAAGTTAAATTAAAGTATCGGGAACAGCATGACGCGTCCAAGGTAATTGAATTGGAGTTCATGAAAATTAGTTATTAGGTATTGATAAAATATTAAAATTTAAGTACGGATGAATTGAATGTGGGATGAAACTGAATGGATTATCATTAACTAGTATCGCGGATTAAAGCTGATGGGATGAATTAAATATTCTATTATATTGATTAAAGCGGCGAAATAATAATATAAGACATATATGATGATTCGAGGATATGGGAGATGTTGGTTGTAACTGATAGAATACTCATAATCAAGTTGTAACGATTGTTTTTTTATAGCTGCCGCTTCTTTCCTGGACTGTTTCCAATGAATAAAAAGTGCCTGGACTATGTTCTATCCATGCTGTTGGTTCGTAAGTAAATTAAACAGATGACATACCGATTATTATTGAATATGTTGTTGTATTGATGGTTTTTGTGTTTTAACCTACTCGCTAAAAATAAGAGGCGAATCCTGCTCCTTTTATAGTTTTTTAGGAGTAGTGTGAATACCGGTGGCAGGCGTGTTCCATATTAGTTGTAGGGGCGGTTAATGAAGTTACTATGACAAAGAACCACAATAAAATTAGACCTGTTCAAACGGCTGTACAATCTCAAGTTAGGTAGGATTGTTCCATAAATATGCCCAGCTAAACATACAGCTACTTTGAAAAAATGGAGGGCGCAACTGATCAAACACAAGTTTTTATGTGATTAAAAGAACCACAGAACAGGCACAAGGTGCTCTTTTCGCTTTGTACAGTTAGCCTTGCCACCACAACTGATATCAACATACTGTAGTTGAAAGGCACGGTAAATACTGAATCTCGATCAGCCATATCAGAAACCCCCACCAAAGATTATGACAAGAAGAAATCTTGAATCAGAAGATTGAACTCAATCTAATTACCCAAGAAGTTACAATTTATCCTCATCTAATTAAATTACAACCAGCGATGGCCTCATTATCGTAGAAAATGAAACTGAAACTCCATATACGCAGCGATTGCCCAAACCCTTTATTCATTATTATACATACACAATTTCTATAAAGTTAGTATCACAAGTATTCCTTTAATTGCAGTCATGGAGCTGTTTATAATTATGTTTCTATTTCGGAAACATGGTCAGCCCAGATACACACGATGGAAATATAGCGATAATGCAATTACATTATTGTAGTTGAGTGTCGATCAGCGCGAGAAAGCCTTCTTCGACTTGTTCCTCACTTTTTTGATTGACTTTTTACTGCTTTCTATCAATCCACTTCTGTGAGGTTGAAATTTAGGTTTCGATGGTAGTTGGCCCACTCTCGACGGAGCAATGCTATTGTAATTTGAATTTCTCGAATTACCATAGTTTTCATAGTAGTCGTTGTTGTTGCTGTGATTGTTAGTAGTAAAACCTCTATTTGAAGTAGTTTTTGGTAAGAATTGTCCCGATTTTGTTGGCTGAATATAACTGTCGTTATAATTTGATGGATTCGAGGGAGGAGAAGAAAAACGGTAGCTTGAGGCAGAGGGAGCTGTTGGTATCGTCCGGCTGTTTTTGGGCTGGTCATTATGCAGCAGTTTGTATTGATTATCTTTACTTTTAGCTGACTTTTTTGCTTTTTTCTTTTTTGGATCTTTGGAGCTATGACTTTCATACTTCTGATCATTATGCGAATTGTAATCATAACTTTTGCTAGAGTGATAATTTGACGCATTGGAAGAGTAGTAATCGTCATATGAATCGCGGTTCCTCTTTAAGTTGTTAAAATATATCCCCCTCAATTCTTTTGGTAGATTATTTCCACTAAATGCGGAGCCGTCAAAATTTGGGATACGAGAGCTTCTTTGCTCACCACATTCATCACCATAATGTCCTTTGGCCCCACAATTATAACAATATATCGACAATGGTAATGCAATTTTCTTATTTTGATTGGGTATCATGATGTAACTCCTCCAAATGCTAGGACATCTATCATCTGAATGGTTGTTACTCTCACAGTTTCGACAAAAATTTCTCTTGTTCTTCTTCTGACACTGATTTTTGAAATGCCCCTTTTCACCACAGTTGGCACAGACCATTGACTTTGGACATTGCGTCTCATAATGATCATCAACAGCACCACACGAGTGGCACACCACTACCTTACATTTGTTCCTTATGTGTCCTCTTCTATGACAATTGCTGCAAATGGGTCCACTCACGGTATCAGCGACACCAAAATATCTGCCCTCACCTCTAAGCTCAATAAGTTCATCAGCATTATTGTTGACCTGGTCTATAGATAAACTGTACATTGATTTAGGTGAGTTTGGACCTTTTTGTTTCTGCTGGAGTTCATGATCGTCTTCCGATGCTACTTTGAGAAGCGTCTCATCTCTTTGACTATTTGAAGTTAGACTTTTTGCTACCGCTATACTCAATCAAAAATAATACTTACATGTCTTCAATGAATGGTATTTCTGAGTCGCTCATGGCGTATATATATAAATGATTGTATAATTTGTTGCTTCTGACTTTTTTTACTGTTTTTTTTCAGTTGTTTTTTTGGTTGTCTCGGTTTGAAGCATTGGATCTCGTCCACGAACTAATTTTGGATGTTAAGAATGAGTCGAAATTTTCCAAGTTTGACACCAAAAAAAACCCATCTTTTTATCTTAATTACACCTAATCGATAAAGAAGCTGAATTGAATCAACAAAATGGCGGAAGAAGTTGGCAAAAATTTTGCTGACCTTAGTGTCAAAGACAAGGCTATCAGGGATGACAAAACAAAGAAGGAAAAAAAAGTTGTTCCCCAGCTTTTATTAGATCCACAACCAGAATTTATTGATCATAGAATCAAGTTGTTTGATGAGTTGAAAAGCCAATACGATGCGGAAATTGCAGCCAAAGAGAGAGTTCCCATAAAGATCACTTTGAAAGACGGTACAATCAAAGAAGGTGTTGCATGGGAGACCTCCCCATTCGAAATCGCTAAAGCTATTGGAAAATCTTTCTTGGAAAGACAAGTCATTTCCAAAGTCAACGGACAATTGTGGGATTTAGAAAGACCACTCGAGGGAGATTCTGAATTACAGTTCCTTGACTTTGAGACTTCTGAAGGTAAGATGGTTTTCTGGCATTCCTCCGCCCATGTTTTGGGTGAAGCTTGTGAATGTCACTACGGTGCCCATTTATCTCACGGTCCTCCTACTGAAGATGGTTTTTTCTATGATATGTCTATAAATGGTGGGGAAACCTCAGTTTCTCAAACTGACTTTTCTAATCTTGAAAAAGTTGCTACTAAAGCTATCAAAGAAAAACAAAAATTTGAGAGATTACTTGTTAGTAAGGAAAATTTACTCAAAATGTTCAACTACAATAAATATAAGCAGAGTTTCATTGCTTCAAAAATTCCAGATGGTACTTCTACTACTGTTTACCGTTGTGGCCCATTGATCGATTTGTGTGTTGGTCCCCATATTCCTCATACCGGAAGAATCAAGGCTCTCAAAGTCTTAAAGAATTCTTCCTCATACTTCTTAGGTGACGCCACTAATGACTCATTACAAAGAGTTTACGGTATTTCATTCCCCGATAAGAAACAAATGGATGAACACTTGAAATTCTTAGCCGAAGCTGCTGCAAGAGATCATCGTAAGATTGGTAAAGAGCAAGAATTATTCTATTTCAATGAAATGTCACCAGGTTCTTGTTTCTGGTTGCCACATGGTACCAGAATCTACAACACTTTATGTGACTTGATGAGGACTGAATACCGTAAGAGAGATTATGATGAAGTCATTACTCCAAACATGTACAACTCCAAATTATGGGAAACTTCTGGTCATTGGGCCAATTATAAAGAAAATATGTTCACTTTCGATGTCGAAAAAGAAACATTTGGTTTGAAACCAATGAATTGCCCTGGACATTGTCTTATGTTTAAATCCAGAGAAAGATCATATAGGGAATTGCCATGGCGTGTCGCTGATTTCGGTGTTATTCATCGTAATGAGTTTTCCGGTGCTTTGTCTGGTTTAACCAGAGTCAGAAGATTCCAACAAGATGATGCACATATCTTCTGCACTCAAGATCAAATAGAAGAAGAAATTTCAGGTATTTTCGACTTCTTGCAATTCGTCTATGGTATCTTTGGTTTTGAATTCAAGATGGAGTTATCAACCAGACCAGAGAAATTTGTCGGTGACATTGAAACTTGGAATAATGCCGAAAAGAAATTGGAAAACGCTTTGAACAAATGGGGAGGTGCTTGGGAGGTTAACCCAGGTGATGGTGCCTTCTATGGTCCAAAGATTGATATTATGATTAGTGATGCTTTGAAAAGATGGCATCAATGTGCTACTGTTCAATTAGATTTCCAATTGCCACAACGTTTCGAGTTAGAGTACAAATCTAAAGACGATCAAAGTGACATCAACAGACCTGTTATGATTCACAGAGCTCTTTTAGGTTCCGTTGAAAGAATGACCGCTATTTTAACAGAACATTTTGCTGGTAAATGGCCATTTTGGTTATCACCACGTCAAGTGTTAGTTGTCCCAGTTGGTGTCAAATACTTCGACTACGCTCAATCTGTTCAGAAGAAATTGAAATCTCTCAACTTTTATGCAGATGTTGACCTTAGTGGAAATACATTACAAAAGAAAGTGAGAACCGGTCAAATTCACAAGTACAACTTCATCTTCATTGTTGGTGAAGAAGAAGAATTGAATAAGAGTGTCAACATCAGAAACCGTGATATTCAAGAATTACAAAACAAGAACGTCATGGTCCCATTGGAAGAAGTTATTCCAAAATTGATTGCTTTGAAAGATGAAAAGAGAAGAGATAACGCTCTTTAAATCATTTTTGATTGTGTAGATACGTGATTTTTCATTTTGGTTGATTTTCGAGTTTCTTTTTGAGTCAGAATATAGTTTAATTTTAAGGTTGTGTGACGTAGACAGAACCGTAGTGATGTAGAGCAGTCAGTACTTTTAGATTGGTAAACTTGGTCTTGGTTATAGCTACATTTCAAGGTCTAGGATTCGCTTCAAGCATATATTACATTTTCTAGAAGAAAGACACATTCAAGTCTGAAGTTCAGCATACTTCGCAACAATGTCATCAAACAACGAAACCTTTTCTTGGTAATCCACAATGGCGGGGTGGTTTTTATTAAGTGCAGTTAATTCTTGTCTCAATTCTTCTTCCTTATCGCCGCCAGTTAATATATTATAGGTAATTTGGTTTGCCAAAAGTTCTTCCTTATTCAAACCACTGACTTCTTCGAGAAAGCTGTTAGCCTGGTTGATAATGTCCTCTGATTCCGGTAAATGGTGCAACTGTAAATTCAAAACAAGTAAGCCAACTAAATTTCTTAATGACAAGTTGGAAGACGAGATTTCTTCGTAAAAATAGAAACTACTTTGAATCTTATCATGATCCAAGGTTGAGTTTATCCAAGATTCAGCCAAGTTGTAGATAATATCATCTTGAGACCATTTTTTGCATGATTTCAACTCTTTCACACTTTCCTCGGGATGATCAAAAGCTTTCAATTGAACAATAAGAGAGATACATTCCAAAGAATTTTGGTGCTTTGACAACAAACTTAAAGCTTCTGAAACATCACCACTGTTAACGAGATAGATAGAACCCAATACCTGCACAACTTCTTGTGTATTTTGTGTGGATATCAAATTCTGCAATTGCTCTTCGCCAGCTGCGTCACCAGTCAAATACAAAACATAAGCTCTGATGGTGGATAATGTAACATCTTCCTGCCCTTCAGTTTCTGCCAAAACTTCGTCGTAAAGTTTCAATGCAATTTTGGAACGTAAGATGTATTCTTGAGCTTTTGGCTGGGCTTCTGCTGAAAACTGAGAAAGCTCTGTTTGGGACACCTGTTTGTATTGGCCCGTAAAGAATTCCTGGCGGATGGTGTAAAGTTCTAAAAATCCTGGTTAGTAAATCAATTAATTATTTATATAATGAGAAGTTTACTCACCACCTGAATCTGAGTATAAGTCCATTCTTGAGTTCTTTGTTTGGTTGTTGTGTTGATTAGAACCCTCAGATCCGTATAGAAATTTATATCACTTGTAATCTGTTCGATTTTACCCGGTTATGAGCGGGAAGGTCGCAATATATAATAGGAACATGATATTCTACTCATGAAGTGTTACTCATGGACCTATAGTTTTACCAGATTCATGGTTTTTAGTTCTTAAAAGTGAATTGATTGAAGGTAAACAGCTTATTTGAGTATGTTAGAAAAGGGACCGTTTCCACCAAGACCAGTTGGATTCAATAACCCCACTCCACTGTCTGAAGCAATCAAACTCTATGAGACAGATAGTGTGCTCACCCCAGAAGACAGGGCGTATCTTGGTGATAAGCTTCAAAAGATAGTGAACACCACATTGATAGCGGGCTGGGTTGGATTTTCACTAGGGTTTGCTGCTCCATTGCTTTATAAATACAAGACTACCGGTTCAACGAAATCGGTTTCCTTTTTGATGGTGCTGATTCCAGGATTTGTTGGTATGGGTATTGGTTCGAATTACGCTACCAAATATTCCATGAGTAAACAAACTGAAATTGCAAGCACCGATGGTAAGGATAATTGCGTGAAAATGCTTAATTTGATTCATCCCGCTGAAGCTTCTAGATATTGGATGTATTACAAAATGAGTGCTACAGATCCTTCAAAAATTTTCCATGACCCCAGATTACCAAAGGATACCGTTAATGGACAACCCGAGAAAACCAGTATTTTACAAAACAGAGATATAATGGGGTTGTATTCGGGTCCTGGTAAGGAGCCAGTGACAGACCCATTCGAATTGGAAGAAAGGGATCGTATGATGAAAGAAGCAAACCCGGTATACAACCCCAACTCATCTTGGGCCCAAATAAGAAAAGAGAAGGGTGTCAAAGGAGACTCAACTTGGGAGAAAATAAGAACTAATCCTCAGGTCAATACACCAAAAGCTAATCCAGGTGAATCATCTATTAGCTCCAACAGATGGGGTGAATCGACAGACTCTGGCTCTGCCGAAAAAATAGATCAAGAATCTTTTGATGAATTATTGGAAAGAGAAAGAAATGCAGATGATGACAAGTGGTAAATCTCAGTCGCTCTCTGTTCATGGAGTTTTATTGAAAGAAGAGATGTGTACGAGTTATCTTACTGACAAGAAACGATACTAGTTGGCTTCAGAAAAAAAAGTCTCTTCAAAAAATTTGCTGTATCTCATATTTACATTTATATATATTTGTATGGGTTTAAAATAGTGTTTGGATCGTAATGTTTCTTCAAATCTTTCATCAAACTGATTTCGATATCGGATTTGGAGTACCCAATGTAGTTTTTCTTTTGGAATCCTATACCGTGTTCTGCTGAAATAGAACCTTTCTTGTCACTAATCCATTGATAAACAAAAGGCTCTAAAACTTTTTCAACCTCTTTAGTATATCTTCTTACGGCAACATTCAAGTGCAAATTACCATCGCCAACATGACCATATCCAATAGCGTCAATAACAGGGAATTCATCAGTATCCCCAACCAAATTATTCTCAATCAATCTGCCTCTGACAGCATCAACCAATCCATACAAATCTTTCAATGGTAAAGAAACATCATATTTGTAAACTCCTCCTCCGATGGTCGAAGCTTCTGGAACTTGTTCTCTCCACTGCCACAAACTTCTCAATTGGGTCTCGTCTTGAGCAACTATACCATCATCAACGATGCCATTTTCCATGGCGTTTTCTAAAAAGGCTTCTAACTTAGCATCATCGTGTTCCTTGTTAGAACCTGATGTTTCGATCAAAACATAGAATGGATATTCACCCTCCAAAGGATGTTCTTGCTTCAAGTGTTTTGCATTCAATTTTTGAGACCTACCATCCATAAATTCAAACGCTGAAAGAATTTCTGATAACTCACTTCTGGCATGAACAAAAGCTTCTTGAACTGCTTCGTAAGAGGATACACCTAAGAATGCAACGTTGAAAGCTTTTGGTCTTGGTGGACACAAAACTGACACACCTGTAATGACACCAAGAGTACCCTCGGATCCAATAAATAATTGTTTTAAATCATAACCGGTATTGTCTTTTCTCAAAGAATTAAGAGAATTCACTATGGTGCCGTCTGGCAAAACTACTTCCAAACCCAAGACTGAGCCATGTAAAGAACCATAACGAAGTAATCTCAAACCGCCAGCGTTGGTTGCGACATTACCACCAATATGACAAGAACCTTTAGCACCCAAATCTAATGGAAAAATGTAACCTTTCTCAGCCAAATAATTGTCAGCAATTTCTAGAATAACACCAGCATCAGCTTTCAATATACCACTGACGCTATCGAAATCCCTGATTTTGTTCATGCTTGATAAGGACAACACTATTTCATCAAAAACCGGAACAGATCCACCAACGAGACCAGTGTTTCCACCTTGAGGCACAACTGCGATTCTTCTCTCGTTACAGTGCTTCAAAATTGCAGAAACTTGCTCAACTGTCTTTGGCCTGAGAACAAGTTTTGATTCACCACGGTACTTTCTCATCCAATCTTCATTATAAAATAATAAGTCATCAGCTTCTTGGATAACTCCATTTTCACTTAACAAACCTTTGAAAAATTCCAAATCTGACTCAGTAAGTTTACTGTATTGTTCAAATCTGTGAACGTTTGGATATGTATCCCTCGTTAATGGGACAACTTTAGTTGAGTAGAACTTGAACTGTGAGCGAAATGCGATTCCACCAGTTCGCAAGGAGGTAGCGCGGATAAGGGTAGGTGTGAATCTACGCAACGATTGTCTCATCATGTTGTGAGGGTGATTCTTGTAGGCTGGAAAAAATAGTGATAAATTTTACGGTTATATAGTACTCAAAAATTGTGCTCTGATTAATCTTGAATTGATGATTTATTGAAAAATGTAGACTGCCAAATCTAGAAATCAAAAAAAATCGGTCAGTTATTGAAAAAAAAGAGAATCTGAAATTTTTTAATAACGAGATAGAAGTGAGTTTTGATTAACTCTATCAAAACTCAATACTAAAAATGCCCCGTGATCCACTTATTGGCATTGTTGGAAAACCTTCCAGTGGGAAGTCTACTACGTATGTCCTGAATACTCAAAATTGCAGGTATACATACTAACTCTCTCAGGCTAAACAGTACGTTCCGTAACTACTCACTTTCACATGAAAAGATCATACACTAATAGTAGGTTTGACTGACGCGGATGCTAAAGTGGGATCCTTTCCCTTCACAACCATTGAGCCAAACAGGGCCACAGGTATGTTGTATATCTCAATTTATCACCTAAATGATTGTGGAGCTAATATGAAGGGTATTTACAAGTTGACTGCGCATGTTCAAGATATAACAAGCAAGAGTTTTGCAAGCCAAATTACGGCTGGTGTACTAATGGTAAGAGATTCATCCCAATAAAGTTGTTAGATGTCGCCGGATTGGTTCCTGGAGCAAACGCTGGTAGGGGGTTGGGTAATAAATTTTTAGATGACCTTAGACATGCCGACTCATTAATACATGTGGTTGATGTTTCGGGAACAACAGACGAAAATGGTAAAGCTACTAGAGGGTACGATCCTCTTCAAGATATTGAGTGGTTGCAGGATGAAATCAGATTATGGATCGAAAACAACTTAATGAAAAGGTGGGGTTCAATTGTTAGAAGACATACAGCCACAAAATCCTCAGTAGTGGACACATTACAGGCACAGTTTGGTGGTTATGGATCGAACGCAAAGTTGGTAGCCAATGCTATTCATAAGATAAATGACTTACCTCCATTAGAGAAATGGACCAACGAGGATATTACAAAAGTTGTGAAAGCTTTCATGTCTGAAAAGTTTCCAACAGTTTTAGCATTAAATAAAATTGACCATCCTGATGCTGACAAGAATGTATCAAAAATCATGTTGAAACATCCAAATACCAAAGCGGTTTTAACAAGTGCTGTAACGGAGGTTTTTTTAAGAAAATTGCAACAACAAAAATATATCAAGTATGATCCAGGGACCGAATTCGTTGATACACTAGAAGATTTAGGAGAAGAATCTGGATTGAAACCTTTGACCGAAAAGTTGGCAAGTAGAATAGAAAACATCAGAGATTTGGTTTTGTATAGGTTCGGCTCAACGGGAGTTGTTCAAGTCTTACAGGCGGCAGCTGAGGTTTTGGATTTGATACCAGTTTATACAGTAAGAAACATCTCTTCATTCACAGGCTCATCGGGGAATCATGTTTTTAGAGACTGTGTATTGTTGAAAAGGGGCACACAGGTGGCTTCTGTTGCCAGATACATAATGGGTGAGGTGACTATCGCTTCTATCGAAGGTGTTGGAGGAACAAGAGTGGCTGAAGATGACATAATCGATAATGGGAGAAATGATATTTTATCATTCAGAGTTGTTCCGGGTAGCAATAACTAGAATAGATAAACATTTGTGTATCCTTTAAGTAAAGATTTGTAGGATAACTACACATTTAAGGAGTCGAGGAAGCTGGAAGCAACAATTTTGGATGTCAATGGGGCAGAACACGCTTTTCAATTGCTTTTTTTTAGTACTATATCTCACCTCATATAGTGTTAACACACAAGATAAAACACCTTCTTTTGTTGTTTCACCATGAGTCTATACAACTGACGGCTATTTGACTTGATTTGAACTATATGCAGGATATTTATCTCAAGTATTTACACCCAGGTACCACGTTGTCAAAAACAAGCTCCATATCAGTTCAGGTTGCTATCAATTGCGTTGAACACCACATCAACTGGATCATTTGGAATTGAAATAGAGATTCCTCCAGCCTTGAAACCACTCCACTACATGAGACTGAGTCACCAAAAGAAGCGTTTTCCTCTTTCAATGCGATGATGCTTTGGACCCTGCGCCAAAAAAAAAAAGAGTCATTTGTTCAGGGTCAACCAAATTCCTTACCCTGGTGTGACCTCGATCTAACTCTGGTAAGACTCCGGTACCGTATTTCCGAGTCAACGTTATTCTTTGACTCTTTCTTTTGCAGCCAACAACTTGTCAGGAGTGAAAGTCTATTTTGACATCCTTCTCTATTCATTTGCCTGGAACCCCAAACAGCAGCACGCTATTTCAAGCAAGGTGACCAATAAGAATCTAGTATTTTACAAATGTGTTCAACTTGATAATTGTGACTCAGACTTTCAAAGCCCGAGAATATTAGTCCTTTAATGAATTAATTTGATTACATAAAATTGGGTGAAAAATCATGATCAAAAATTTTTCAAAATTTGAGCTTTTTTCGGACCTTTGACGTCGGGGACTCAAAAGGGGTACTAATTCAACGACAAAAAGAATGAGTAAATCTTCAGTTTAGTAGTCAATTGAGATATAAACTCCTATAATTCGAGCGAATGATGAGATATGACTGAAATTTTCAACCGTGTTGTTCCATTGGGCAAAGCGATTGTATAATGCTATCAGAGGAATATTGTTCAGCGTAATTTTCATCCTCGGAATTATGCTCTTCCACGTGACCTTCTAAAATTTACCCAATTCAACATATATAAAGATCATTCCCATACACTTTTTCAATTAGTACTAACCTTTTGTTTAACGTCTTATATCAACTTTTGAAATAATCAAAAATGGCTTCCCCACAACAAATTAAAAACTTGAATCAAACATTTCAAACCGCTATCAATATTTCGAGCTCACCATCCCATGCCGTTTCAACCTCCCCAACACACTCATATATGGACCAAGTTCGTCCAAGATCATTCTCTTCAACAAAGAAACAAAAAGCATTAAAACCATTTTCCACTGGTGATATCAAAATCTTGTTGTTAGAAAATGTCAATCAAACTGCTATAAACATTTTCAATGGTCAAGGTTACCAAGTCGAATTTTACAAGACCTCATTACCAGAGGATGAATTAATTGAAAAAATTCGTGATGTTCATGCCATTGGTATTAGATCAAAGACCAAATTGACTGACAGAGTTTTGAAGGAAGCCAGAAACTTGGTTGTTATTGGCTGTTTCTGTATTGGTACTAATCAAGTTGACTTGGAATTCGCTGCTGCCTCCGGTATAGCTGTTTTCAATTCTCCATTCTCCAACTCAAGATCAGTCGCTGAATTGGTTATTGCCGAAATTATAACCTTAGCAAGACAGTTAGGTGACAGATCAATTGAATTGCACACTGGTACATGGAATAAAGTCAGTGCCAAGTGTTGGGAAATAAGAGGAAAAACCTTAGGTATTATTGGGTACGGTCATATTGGTGCCCAATTATCTGTTTTAGCTGAAGCTATGGGTATGAACGTTATCTATTACGATATCAACATGATTATGGCTTTAGGTAACTCAAAGCAAGTTCCAGCTTTAAATGACTTGTTGACTCAAGCTGATTTCGTCACCTTGCATGTCCCCGAAACCCCAGAAACAAAAAACTTGTTGGCCGCTCCTCAATTCGCTGCTATGAAAGATGGTTCATATGTCATAAATGCTTCAAGAGGTACCGTTGTTGATATTCAAGCCTTAGTTGATGCTATGAAAGTGGGTAAAATCGCAGGTGCTGCTCTTGATGTCTACCCTAATGAACCTGCTAAGAATGGTGCAGATTTATTCACCAATGACTTGAATCCTTGGATTTCAGAATTGGTTTCTTTGAGAAATGTCATCTTATCACCACATATCGGTGGTTCTACAGAAGAAGCACAATCAGCTATTGGTGTTGAAGTTGGTACCTCATTAACCAAATACATTAACGAAGGTATTTCAACCGGTGCTGTCAACTTCCCCGAAGTTGCTTTGAGATCATTGGATTTGGATCAACAAAACTCTGTCAGAGTCTTGTATATCCATCAAAATGTTCCAGGTGTCTTGAAGACTGTCAACAATATCTTAGGAAACCACAATATTGAAAAACAATTCTCTGATTCGAGAGGTGATGTTGCTTACTTGATGGCTGATATTTCAGACGTTGATTCTGCCGATATCAAATCATTATACGAGCAATTAGAACAAACTCCATACAAAATTGCCACTCGTTTGTTATATTGATTTAACTAATCAATTACAATGATGGTTGATCATAGATTTGGTTCATTTTTCATATTAAAATTCATTTTTTTGGGGTAAACTTGTTTAATAATTGTTTTCTTTTGTATTTTTGTATTTCGGCTAAAAAACTGAATAAAAACTAATGGTTCTTAATTGAGACTGTAGACACTTGGTATATAGGGCGATAGAATCAGATCATCCAATTTGAAGCGAGACTGTCGCATCCAAAGACGACTTTAAAGAACTTCGAAATGTATCTAAGCCGGGTTACACTTTGAGATTTCTCCAGGCCTCAATTGAATTACCTTGGTGGCAACTGTTACTTGGAACACTAATATATAGAGACAATCACCAATTGGATCAACTTTGGTAGAAAGAAGTATTTGCCTATCTATATTTTCATTTTTTGATCCATAGAAAAATGGCATCCGTTTCTGCTGCTCCTTATTTGGCCTTATTGACCGAAGAAGATCAAGATTTAAAGGTATATGCTTTAAATTCCTTGAATAATATTGTGGATCAATTATGGGCAGAAATCGCTAACAATATCGTTGAAATTGAAGAATTATACCAAGATAAGTCCTTCCAAAAGAGAGAATTGGCTGCATTAGTTGCATCCAAAGTTTACTACAATCTAGGTGACTACGATTCCTCTGTCAAGTTCTCATTGGTCTCTGGCGATGAGTTCAATATCAATGAGAACTCTGAATACATTGAAACTATTGTTTCCAAATGTATCAACAAGTACATTGAGTTGTCGCAAAGTCATTATCACAATCTGAGTGTTAAAATCGATGAAAAGTTGACTTTGATTTTTGAAAAGATGTTGGAAAAATGTGTGAAATCTAATGAGTTGAAGTTAGCCTTAGGTATTTCTTTGGAAAGTTATAGACTCGATCTAATTGAATCGATCTTGAAACACCATTTGTCATCAAATAATGAGGAATCTTCTCTTAACTTAATCAACTATGTTTTAACGTGTTCTAACACTGTTATAGAAAGTACTGTTTTCAGAAACAAAGTTTTAAATACATTGGTCTCCTTGATATTATCATTGAAAAATCCAGACTACTTTATAATTTTCAAGATAATTGTTCAGTTAAATGATGCTGATTTGTCAACAAAATTATTTACTCACTTGATTGAGAAAAAATCTATTTTGATTGCATATCAAGTTGCTTTTGATTTAGTCAGTTCCGCATCTCAAGAGTTGTTAGAAAATACCATAGAGTTATTATCAAAGGATCCCAATTTTGCAAAAGGTGCTAATGAATCTAAATTATTGAAAATTTTGACTGGTATTCCCACATGTGATTTAGATGTAACCTTTTTACATAATAACAACAACACAGATATTTCTATCTTGAACAAAACTAAGAGTTTGTTAGATGGAAGAAATTCCATATTTCACTCAGCTGTTACCTTTGAGAATGCCTTTTTGCACTGCGGTACCACCGACGACTCTTTCTTTAGAAGAAATCTAGAATGGTTGGGTAAAGCCAGTAATTGGTCTAAATTTTCAGCCACAGCAGCTTTGGGTGTAATTCATAAAGGTAACTTATCACAAGGTCGTACTATATTACAACCATATTTACCAGGAAGTTCGGGTTCCCCACACACGAAGGGTGGTTCTTTGTTTGCGTTAGGTTTAATTTTTGCTGGTCATGGAAGGGAAACCATTGATTATTTGAGACAGCACGTCGTCGAAAATGGAAACTCCGCTGGTAACTCAGATATTGATATCATTTTGCATGGTGCCTGTCTTGGTGTTGGTGTAGCTGGTATGGGTTCGGGAAATCGTGCCATTTATGATGAATTAAAAGCTGTTCTTTACTCAGACTCGGCAATTTCAGGTCAAGCTGCTGGTTTATCTATGGGTTTGATTATGCTTGGATCAGGTGATCAAGCCTCTATCAATGATATGTTGCAATATGCCCAGGAAACACAGCATGAAACAATCATCCGTGGATTGGCCATTGGTATTGCTTTGTTGAATTATGGTAAAGAAGATGATGCTAAAGTAATCATTGATACTTTGATGTCACAAGAAGATGCCATTTTAAGATACGGAGGTGCTTTCACTTTAGCTTTGGCTTACGCAGGTACTGGTAATAACAATGCTATCAAAAAATTGTTACATTTCGCTGTGTCAGATCCTTCAGATGATGTCAGAAGAGCATCGGTACTCGCTTTGGGTTTCATCCTAATTCGTGATTACACAACTGTTCCTCAAATTGTGGGATTATTATCTGAGTCACATAATCCACATGTTCGTTATGGTACTGCATTGGCATTAGGTATATCATGTGCTGGAAGAGGCTTGCCAGCAGCAGTTGAAGTTTTGGAACCATTGACCAAAGATCCAGTTGATTTTGTTCGCCAAGGTGCCTTAATTGCTATGTCGATGATTTTGATCCAAGAAACTGAAAAGACATCTTCGAAAGTCAAAGATATAAGACAATTGTTTGCTTCAACTGTCAAAAATAAAAACCAAGATGCCTTAGCTAAATTTGGTGCTGCGTTAGCTCAAGGCATTATCGATGCTGGTGGTCGTAACGTATCGATCCAATTGGAGAATTTACAAACAAATACAATAAATATGAAGTCCATAGTTGGTTTAGCAATTTTTGTCCAATCTTGGTACTGGTTCCCATTAACTCACTTCTTATCCTTGTCGTTCACACCAACATCAATCATCGGTATAAAAGAAGATTTGAAAGTACCCACATTCGATATGAACTGTCATACTAAACCTGACTTGTTTGATTACCCACCCAAAGTAGAAGAATCCAAGGAAAAACAACCTGATAAAATTGAAGTTGCTGTTTTGTCAACAACAAAAAGAGCTAAAAATAGAGCTAAGAAAAGCAAAGCAAAGAAACAGGGAGAAGAAGATAAGATGGATGTTGACGAAGAAACACCAAAGGCCGTTGCCGAAGATAATCCAGTTACGGAATCCACGAGTGTGCCATTGACGGCTGCAACTGATAGTGAAGAAGTTTCCAGCACTCGTTATTCTAAACAACCATATAAAGTTACTAATATGAGTAGAGTTGTTCCAACACAAGCAAAATACATTTCTTTCCCGAAAGAGGAAAGATTCATCCCAGTCAGAAAATTTAGAGGAAATATTGGTTTGATTGTTTTGCGTGATACTAGAGAAAACGAGCCTGTTAAGATCATCAAGACTGTCAGACAACTCAACAATAAAGATGCTCCAGTACCAGAACCATTCACAATAACCGAAGATGACGAAGATGATGATGATGAAAATAATTAGAATTTGTATCGTCTTCTTTTTTCTCAATTTCAATATGTATCATTAGTTTGCTGTTTTTGTAGTATTAACCGGTAATCGTAATCACATACCGCAAAACGTAGGGGGTATTTTATCAACAAATGTTATCCGAAAATACGAGGCCTACTGTTTTGTAGAGTATCTATCGCCCGATGTATCTTAAAAGTTGTCATGGATTTTGTGTATACAGATTATTTGAAACCTCCCTTTCGAAAAAAACATAATGTAACGAAATAGAATTTTGTCCTAGTTAGACGTTACACCTTTTTTTCCAACAAAGCCTGGCTAGCTCAATCGGTAGAGCGTTTGACTCTTAAATAGGACATCAAAAGGTTGCGGGTTCGACCCCCGCGTCGGGCTTAACAATTACAAATTTATTTGTAATTTTTTTTCATAGAATATAATTTTCAGCTCCACCCACTTTTCTTCAGCCAATGAAATGGACTTCAAATTTGATTTCTAGTCATGTAGTCAAGGCTGTCACAATTACTTTCTGTTTACGAATAAATCTTTTTTGCTGCAGCACGTCCATGTTGCTCGGACATAAATTATTCTCTCGAATAAAACATGTCAAAACCTGAGCCATCACCCTATAACTAGAGTAAAATCTGTCAAAGATTTATGCCAGATCTCAATTATTATAAAATAGTGTATACCAGGCAAGCACATGGGTAGCTTACAAACTTCCACAAAATCGTGAATCGCCTAGCTTCCTCATCTACCAAAAGATTACGCCATACTTGTTGACGCTGACGCGCAACAAGAAGATGCCGGGGATAACAGATCAATGATATATTTTGATCACAATAGTTTGTTTGTCAGTGTTTCAGTCCAGATTATTTCATTTGATAAATAAACAGAAACGAGCCAATCAACACACGCGCATTACTCACCTATCCTAGTTCTTGGTTTTTTGCACTACCCTTTTCTGATGCTATTGCATATTGCACGCTCGTAACCAAAACAAATGCTATTTTTTGCTGCCCTTTATAAGAAACACACTTCTGCTTTGGCAATTCCACAATTTTATTTCGATAACCTGTGTTTGCTGTCTTGTCAAATCTAACTGTTTGTTTTCGTTATATTTGGCTTCAAGTTGATTATATATCACTATACCAATATCATCTTTTTATTCATCTTCTCTTGAAAAGGCTTCACTTTTCTACTATTTAGGGTTGCAAATTCGTCTTGAAACAATCACAGCAATTTTATCCATCACGAAACTCAAGTTTTTTTCTACAAAAAAATTTTAGCCGCCCATCAAAAAGATAAAGAAGTTATACACAACGCATAACAGAATCATATGTACCATGTCTTTGGTTACTTTGAAAAATCAGGTCAGTCAGCTTTTTGACAAAAAACAATCCTCTGACACTTCCATCTTAAATAATAACAACGATAATAATGTGCCATATGGTTCAATCTCAGACGAAATAACATTTTCTCGTGACAGGACTCAAGAAATAGTGAATGAGGAATTCGAAACCTACTCGCAATCTAATTCAGCTTCCTCAGAAAAATCAGGCATGTTCAACAATATAGATCCAAGGGTCATGTCTGATATCATAATCGGTTTGTCTGACGGTTTGACCGTTCCCTTTGCATTGACAGCTGGTCTTTCTTCATTAGGTGACTCAAAGCTAGTTATAACTGGTGGTATGGCAGAGTTAGTCTCAGGAGCAATCTCCATGGGTTTAGGTGGTTTTCTTGCTGCCAGGTCAGAGTTGGAATATTACAAATCCGAAGTAAAAAAAGAAAAACAACAATTTTTTGATAAACCTGACAATATAATCCAAGAAGTTGCTGATATAATGATTGAGACAGGCGCTCAACCTAACACTGTCACATCATTCATAAGAGATATGGAGAAGAACCCCAGGGGTATGATCGATTTCATTATACGTTTCGGCAAAGGTTTGGAAGAACCAGCGGAAGGTCGTCAATTAACTTCAGCATTAACTATTGGCCTATCATACTTCTTTGGTGGATTCATACCTTTGTTACCATATTTTTTCACTGAAATCGTTAAAACAGGTTTGATTGTTTCGGTAATTGTGATGATTATAACATTGTTTTGTTTCGGATATGTTAAGACTGCTATATCTTTAGGTGCAGACTCAAGTCTAAGTAAGCGAGTGAGTGAAGGGTTTCAAATGATACTCATAGGATCTTTAGCTGCTGGGGCAGCTTGGACCTTGGTCTACTTCATTGAATAGCATTATTTGATTTATTAGTGTCCTCACCCACAAATAAAACTGACTTCAACAAAAAATCAATCGACTGAGCTGAAGATATCACAACATTAAAACTAACAATTGTTCAGATACTTCTAATCCTCATTCATATTTGAAAGTTCTGTTGAATCGAAATATAGCATTATTCTGGTTTATGCTGCAAAAAAGATACTCTCAACTTTTGATAGAGAACTCGATCTTTCTCATATAGATTTGGTAGTTTTTTTTTCAAATTTTTATGATAGCGGTTTATTGGGTTCATTCTACTTATTATTGTATACCTGTTTAGCATTTAATCGTTATTGTATTTTATGAAGAGTTCGACAAGCCTGAAGCTGTAGTTTACCATTGCTTAGCGCCAAATATCATGTCGCGCGTTGTATGTTAGCTGCTGCTGCTCTCTTTGCGAAGCAATCAAACTCCCAATGCGGCAAAAAAAAAAATAAGAAATTGACACGGACAGGAATTGAACCTGCAACCCTTCGATTGCAACTATTCCAACTGGAGTCGAAAGCTCTACCATTGAGCCACCGCATCATTTCTAAGATAGATTTGAGGTATCTCATATATATAGTAAGAACATAAGTGTACCATCATATCATCTCACTTGATTTATTTGCTTCGAGAACGAATGGTTTTCTCAACGTTGAATTTGTAATCTTAGTCTCTCTTAATATGATTTTTTCTGTCAACATTCAAGTACGAGTCGTGTGAGTTCAAGTTCATTCGACGAGAACAGACATGTGCTTTTCCTTGATATATTGCTTATAAATACGGTGTGATCATTTTTTCATTCAAACTCAACTTCTAATTTTGAAAAGGTATTGAAAGTTGATGTTGAGGCCTTTTATGGGATAGCAGTATAGGAAACCAAAACTCCCAAAATAGTATATGGTTCAATTCTCATTATTAATCTAATGGGTAATTCCCCAAAAAGCTTATTTATAGCGCTATCTTTCCGAAAGTGTTTGACTAATACCTAAACATCTAGAGCTATCGAAAATGATACTTCAGAAGTTGATGAAGTACCTATTTGTGAGCTGACGAATATAAAGTCTTACCATAGTTAAGAGATACTGAGGAAAGAGTATTTTGCAGCTCAACACTTCCATATTGGGTAAGTTAAATACCATGGAGTAAAAATCCCCAGGTTTTTATTTTGATCGCATTCAGATAGCAAAAGACGAAGTAAACGAATTATTGAATCAATGACTGTCTGATTTTTTGCGGATGGGCGTCAGGTTTAATAATACTCATTTTTTTGCAAATGGATATACATTTTGACGCTGTAGACTTTTTTGTGTTTTATCCATGAATTATTTTGCAGATCAGAAAGATTCAACGCAGTATAAGTCCTGATCACTTACACTGGAAAGATTCACGATAAATACCATTAACAGGAAAATGCTAAATAATAGTAAAGTTCTTGTTAAAGCTTTCACATCCAGCGCTACAATAAAATCTCCCTCAGAAGTCCCTCAAAGACAAGTTCTGATTGCAGGAAAAAGTGATACAAGCTCAGGCGCTTATACAAATGCTGAATCTGATATTTTTGAATATTCTGGTAATGAAACAGTTAATTCGCCCGACGGAAGTCGCAAAGCTGCCCCAAACATTCAGGTTTCATCAACTTTGGCTCACGAAATCAATTCGGTGGACTCAAGAGATGCTTCTAACAGTTTGGTCATTGGAAGCGCTAACATCGATAATTTGCAACATGTTGGCCCTCCCGAAAGGGCTTATCCATCTTCTCGTATGGATACGGCGTCCTTGAACAGAAGTCGCACAATTGACGTAGAGTTAAATACAAATAATGAAGAGTTTGAGAGGATGACGGTGGAACATCCTGAGCCTATATCATTGACAAATCCCTCGATAAATAAGCAGAGATATATTATTGCAATGATCTGGATTTTTACATCTGGGTTCTCAGATGCTTCTCCTGGTATTCTTCTTCCCAAATTGGAAGCCTACTATCATATAAACTACTCTATTGTATCACTTATCTGGTGTGGTAACGCTATAGGGTTCCTTGCTATTGCCATCTTTTCCGACAAGATTCAAACCATTTTTGGGAAACACAAAGCGATGATTTTGGGCACAGTTTCTAATATTATAGGTTACTCTTTGGTTGCGAGTGGGACTCATGTATATCCTGTTATAGTGATTGCATTTGTTCTTTATGGTGTTGGTGTTGCTATAAATTTATCACAGTTGAATATTTTTGTTACAAGGTTGAACAATTCCTTCCAGTTAGGAATATTTCATTCGTTCTATGGCATCGGTGCCACCTTTGCTCCCATATTAGGGACAATAATGGTTGATGATCACCAAGTAGACTGGAATGTATTTTATTTGATCCCGTTGTGTTTGATGTGTATTTGTTTCTTGGGGATGGTTGTCTTTTTCAAAAATTATGATGAAGATATCAAAATTTGGGATGCTAACTATAGGGCTCAAAACTTTAGCGAAAGTGATGGGTCTGATATAAATGTTAATGATATTACCGATGCCGCACCTGCTACGAACCACGATGATTCAAAAAGCGTTTTGAAGTCAGCATTAACTAATAGACTTACATGGTTATTAGCTATTTTTACATTGTTTTACCAAGGCAGCGAAGTTTCATTAGCCGGCTGGATTGTGACTTTTCTTTTAGACTACAGACATGGTAATTCTTCAAGTGTTGGATATGTAGCTTCTGGATTCTGGTTTGGTATCACCATTGGTAGATTTGGATTGACTTCGTTCACTTACAGATATTTGAATGCGAGAAGAGGTATATTACTATTCACGTGCATATCAATTGGGTTTGTGATATTGTCTTGGGTCGTTCCTCAAGTTATCGTTTCTGGAACAATGATTTCAATATGTGGCATATTCGTTGGTCCAATATATCCCGTCATGATTGGTTTTGCAGCTAGATTATTTCCCAGAAAGATTCAAGTCGTTTCGCTAACTATGTTGTCTGCATTTGGTTCATCAGGAGGCGCACTTTTCCCATTCATAACTGGTTTGATATCAGAGAAGTCTGGCTCCTATGTTGTTTTACCTATTTCTATTGGATTGTTGAGCATGATGGTCATGATTTGGTTGTCATTACCTTATGTCGAAAGGAAAGGTTTAGCCAAACATTGGTGGAGTCACGTTTGGTGATTTTGACCATTTGGAAAATCGATATTCAGATGTGTCAGCTCAAATGTATCCATTTCTTTGATAGAATTTCCACTCAATTGATCTTTGTTCAATCACAAAATTCATATCGAAAAATTTTTCAAAATCAATTGACGTTTGGATTAAACTGTCAAACTTGATGTTCAAGTTCCCGTTATTGATCAAATTTTTCATAATCAAATATACACTATTAACATCTTCAATTAGAAGTAAATTTTTTTCAAATATTTTGAAGATAGATAAGCTAATTGAAAACAATTTTATTTCGCCAAACACAATCAAGTTGTCATAAATTTTGAACAATATCTCAATTGGCAAACAATTTTCAGCAAAAATGGAGAGAAACCAACTGAAAGTGATAATCTCCAATTCTATCCCTAATTTCGTGAAATGTAAATTGAGTTCAGGCATTAATTTTTGGAACAAAAGCTTCAACACCTTTTGATCGATTCTAACATCAATAAGTGGGTTCTTAAAGAAGTTTTTAGTTAATATATTATCACACAAGCTTTGAAATAGCCAAAAGACATCTTCTTCATTGGAGTAAATTAGCAAGAAAATTGCAATAATTTTATTCATACCTTGACAATAACCTATATCAGGATTTTTTTTACAGAAGGCTATCAAAATATTCTCCAACTTCGCTAAACCAGGACCCGGCGCGTTATCGATAAGATTGTTGAAAAATATATTATATGGCATTGTACGATTCAAGTCTAAATCAATTTGAGCCAAATCGGTTTCACTTATAACATGATTCTGAAGAATATTGGTAAATTCACCAGGAACCTTTTTATTCTTGGCACCCGAACACTCCAACCATAATTTTGATCTGTATTTCATAGGTATACCATAGTTAATCAATTTGGTAAAAGTTAAGTAATGTGACTTCGCTTGATTATTGTGCTTTACTTTTTGTAGATTCAAACCTCTCAAGCCTATCATATCCTCATCAGGGATAGTCGGACTGTTACTGTTAGAATCATTATAGTAATCGTTGTTCAAATTCTTGAAAAACTCATCCCATTTAGTTTCAATTTGCTTGTTTCTTATATCATCCAAATCTCCAATACTTTTCAACTTCAACTTCAATCGATCATTATCAAGGATATTTGACAGTTGAATTATGTGATGATTACTGGGTAATTGGGAGACTAGCCTATTCTCTATATTTGTGTTCTCATTAGAAGGCTTCAATTTCTCCATACTAGATGAGTCACAATTCTTTTTTACCAAATCACCATCCACGAAAAATCCATACTTATCAATTTTGTTTGATGATTTTATAGTAAATATTGGTGGCTGAAATCTTTGTGGAACAATACTGTCAAGTTCGACTGGTACTTTGTTATAAGGAGATGTACCATGAAGTGCTGGCATGCTCAATGAATGTGGCCTGCTAGGGGATATGACACCTTCGTTCGGTGTATCGCTTCCAACTCTATTTTTGGAATTACTGGAACTGGAGGTCAAATGAGCTAGTGAGTTATAAGAGATCAAGTCATCCGTTGAACTGAACCAATTTACTAGCCATGATTGTCTCAGTTTTGCTTGGTTTCGACCCTCTTTCAAACGAGTTTCATATTCTATGTGTTTGCCCAACCTTTCGGCACCCTCTTTGAAAAAAGTATTGACATTTGATGATCCTGATGAAACCGTGGATTTGCTGTTATCTAACCTTATCAGCATCGATGAATTAAAATTTTCAGGATTCTCCAAAGGTTTAGGTTCTAACTTTTTTATTGATGATTCGTCGATCTGCTCATCCATCGCATTCGAGATCAATTCTTTCAACACATTATTGACGTTTTTTTCAACTTTCAAGCTTGACAACTTTTTTTCAATTTCAATAGTAGACAAATTCCCATATTCATTTAATAGCTTGATAAGCTCCATTTCTCTCAAGGTTTTCTCCTTCCGAAGGAGAATCAATTCCGCTTCTCTTATTGACAAATCGTTAGACAACTGTTTGACCAAATTGACTGCACCATGCTTGTTGATCAACTTTGAGATTTGCTTGTCAGAACAATAATGTAGATTTCCAGGAATGGAATTGGCTGTCGAGCCAAAAAGATCAGACTTAGACAATGCTATGCTGAAATTTTTATCAACTGATGAGGTGCCATCATCTGTGGTATTATTGATTGGATCATTGACTGACATGTTTGAAGTGGTCAGTTTCAGCGCTAAAGTGGGGAGAACTCGATCTAGAAAAGACATCAATCCATTATATCTTCCTTCTTCCAAATGTGATGCTCAGATAGAATGTGAGGTTGGTTTCATGGCATTTGCCGCCTATATAAAGGAATGTTTGAAATTGACTTCATCAAAATAACCATCTGCTATACGAGTCTAATTCTTTCTTGCGAAGGTCAGAAGCCCGCGTTCATTATCAGGCGTATTATGAGCACTGTATCAATACATCACTTCAAGTATATCTCTTTTTAACTAACTGCAACATAATTGTCCACTTCGATGAATGGTTGTAGATTTTTTTCGCAATGTAGTCAAGTACTACCAGGTTGTGTGGAAATGCCTTGAATATCAGCTTGTTCGTGGAACCACGTTTGTGCGAAGAACTGGGCAGAAGTGAAATCGAGAATGTTGACCGAAGCATTTTCCATTGGAAAGTCTATACCAACACACACACCAGATATGCTGTTCAATTGTCGTTCCTTCCTTTCAAAAAACATACTCACATTGTTAAACATAATGGCCAGTCGAAGCAATAGCAACTACTTCATTTTTGGTGTAATCATGAAATCTTCTACCGGATACATGACGTTTTACTTAGTAAGCAATTTTGACCCAGCTCATCTCTAGGCCAGATTGTGTACAAATGATTTTGATCTTCATCAACTCCATTTTCTGGATGTATTTTGAGAAAAAGTCCAGCCAAATTCCATCACTTAGAGATAAACATAAATTAGATTATAGAAGCATGTTCCGAATAGGTCCAGTTAGAGGATTTTCTGTTTATGCACCCAAAACTAGCCAATATACCTTTTATGATCGTAAGTATCGAGCAAATCTATGGATGGGAAGTGATTGGAAACTAACATAAAATCTAGTTGCTACAAAAATTCACCGAAAAGCACTCACAGACGATGACATCAAACCCCCTTCTCCTCCAAAAAACATATTGCCTCAAAATCCCATTCCTTCCTTCCAAGGTGCCTATAAATTAGAAGGTGGAACAGCTGAAGAAAGGATATCGAGAATTTTTGGAGGAAGGCTAAAGGGAGAACCACCCCAGTCATCTTCAAGATTTGAGAAAGGGCAAAGTCGTCTCATTGCGGGAATCGAAGTACCAGCAAAGCCAGTCCAGCCTGATAACTGTTGTATGAGTGGATGTATAAATTGTGTCTGGGAGTTGTACAATGACGATGTGAAAGATTGGGAAAAGAAGAGAAAGGAAGCTGCAAGGGTTTTGCACGCCAATGGTGGTGAGTGGCCAGAGGACTTTGATCCTCCTTCCTATTTGAGCTATGAGAATTTACCACCTTCATTGAAAGCCCTCAGCAAAGACGATATTCATAAGAAACAGCAAATTCAGGACGACTTGATACTGAATGATGAGGAATCTAGTTGGGAAAATATTCCCATAAGTATGAAAGTTTTTGCTCAAATGGAGAAAAAAATTAAAGAAAAACACATACAACAGAGGTGATGATCTTGTTCCGATCTCCTCAAGTAAAGCATTTATTCGATCGCTCACATCTTATCATCGATTCATTAATATTCTACCCAATCTATAATTTTCTCTAGTCAATACTATATATACTACATGGACATATTCAGATTGTTAGTTGAAAATTGCGACGTAAATTATTCATAAAAATAGGTGAGATACCAATTCAATTAATCAATTTCTCATTTATAGAGCAGCTTCAAAGAGAAATTAGAATTCGAGGGAAATATATGTTTACTCAAGGGTGACTTTGTTAGCTTTCAAAAAAGCTTTCGCTTCGTCAATTTGACCTAATAATTCTTTATATTTATCTTCTTTATCTTTGAAAGTGAAGACACCCCAGCCTAGGGTAGCTAAAGCATAAGCACCAAATGTGACCAAACCCCAGAATGGCAACTTTACACAATTAGTATCAACTTCTTCATAGTAACAAACGGAAATATACGTACAACCGGAACAATTTCGCTATATACAATTGCGGGAGTTGGTATAACTCCAGTCAACAAACTGAAATAAATAGCACTGATAGTGAACAAGGCCAAAAGAGTTTCTGTTGCTTTAGTCATTTAGTTTCTTTTCCAATTGAACTCTAACTAAGTTGTAACTGTTGAGAAGTAGGCGAACCTTCAACTTGTTCTTCATTGACGTGTAATTTGACCAAGATATATTCTTTGAGTAGCGAGTTCACGGTGCTCATAACCATTACAATTTGTAAAAATAAAAAAATGCCTTCAGCCAGAGTCGAACTGACGATCTCCTCATTACTAGTGAGGTGCCTTACCAACTTGGCCATAAAGGCAATTGTTATTTTACCAGCAGCAGAAATATATATATATATCAGAGATTTCTATAACGTTTTCATGGTTCCTCATGCCTAGTGTATTATGTAGTTTTTCAAATCACTATGAGATGTCATTGTAGAGGATTTAGGACTAGAGTTTTCTCTCACATATAGTCTTTTTTTTGGGGTCCATAGTCATGCCTCGTGCCAAATATATACTACGATTTATTGGGATCCAACTTCAAAGTGCCTTCCACTGACCGACTATTCACTGGAAGACACCTTGCTATCTTTCAACTTAACAGAATATCCAGTCACTATCAAGCTCATTGCTTGTCGTTCGTGACAAATTTCAAAACTTCGTCCAGCCAGTTCCAATTTTTCTGTTGTTTTGAGCGACTTGAAAATGAAAAGTGCAGCAGCGGCTTATGCATGACCTATGCATATTTAAACTTAATGATATAAACAAAATAACTTCATTTAGATAAAACATTATATATCAGAAAAGAAAATTGAACTTTTGACAGTTATAAATACTAACAGCTCATAAGAAACATAGCGCAAGTTCAAAGAAAATTTCTCAAACATTTCCCTTTCACCTGGCAGCTATCATAAATTGGTGTTGCAATGTTGACTTCATCACTCATTATATCGGTTTTGCTTTTCCTTGCAGAAGCAGATGTTTCGATGGCCACCCAGAATAACAAAAACACATTGAACAAATTCTTTTGGGATTATAACAAGGAGTTGGTGGTTGAAAACGAGCTAGAGTTTTTTCAAAATATACATCAGGCGGCGGATCACAAAGCGTTGTCACCAGCGCTTGTGTATAAACCCAATGGAAATATAGATTTGACATTTGATCCAAATAATAACACGGTAGAAAGCATTGATGATATAACTCCAGAAATGTTGAGTCCAAATGTTCTTATTAGAATATCCGATTCAGATTCATACCTCAAGTCATTTGAAGCCTTCAACACAGCAGGTGATGACGATGACTTTGATACCATCCGTCCTAATGGTCCAGGAATTAAATTTGATAATTCTTTGCTTGAGCAAGTTGGTAAATATGATTATTATGAGATAAAGGTGGGAAAAGTCCGAGAAAAAAGTGTGGCAGAGCCCGCTATTCCACTTTCTGGTTGCCTCTCAAGTCTCAAAAGCTCAAGTGGTGGCACAATCACTCTCACAAAAGGAATAACTTTAGGCCTTTCTTATTCTGCTTCAGTTTCCAGTGCTATAAACTTTTTGCCGTTAACTCCGACCTATTCAGGAACTTCAGGTATATCCACCTCTTGGGATGTCAATATTGCCTATTTGTGTAACGTTCCAGCTAATAAAAGGGGTCAGATAATTGCTAGACCTCTTTCTGTGGTTGTGGAGGATGTACAGATCCGTGGTGTCAATTTCAAAAAAGGTTTTTTCAACAAAAACAAGCTAACTGTTGATACTAGTGACTATATTGATGTCGGGGACATAAAAGGATATAAGAATAGTGGGAGCCTAGCACTAATTTGTGTAACAGATGAAAAATACTTACTATGTGACTGATTTGTTTGTTTATATTTCAGGTAACGTCCCGAAGTAAATTATAAGTACTAGATATTGAAAAATAGACACGAGAAAAAAAATCACAGTAGTGTAAACGATAATAACAAATAGCAAGTAGTGGTGATTTGTTGAGGCATCAAAAGGAACACAAAATATAAAAGTGCACCAGCAAAAGGCTGAACTGAATTCTGTTTTTGAGAAACTCTTTCTCTGTATCTAGAGACTAACATTACCAAAGATGCAAGATAGTCTTTTGAATGACATCAAAAATTCAAAACCAAGATTGCTTATAATTTTCTAAAATAGCAAAAATTCCAGCAAATAGTCGAAACCAGTCACTAATTGTTTCACTTTTCTGTCCACCGATAAAAATATGTAAACTATCACTAATTATGATTCGAGACTCCTAACTCCCAAAATTTTTCAAAGGACGCTAGGATGTAGAGGAACAATACTCAGAAAAAAGTTATGTCTCCAAGTGTCATCAAACAATAAAGGGGATCAAGGACGTGCAAAAGAAGAATTGAAAAACGAATACATGATGTAAAATATACTTTGAATAGCTTAACAAACATAACTCTTCATAAACCGCAGCAAATATCAAAATTTCGTAATCATAAAGAACTAAAAATTAAACGAAAATGTAATCTGAAATCATTTTTAGCAGCCTAGTCTACTTTATCGTTTTGGTGAATCAGGAGAAAGAGCCGTTGCTAAAACCAGAGGTGGCAGGAATTCAAAGAACCACAATGATTTTGAGATGTGATGCACATCAATAGAAAAAAGCATGTTGATTTATCCAATTGGTGAGCTTAGTATATGGCTCACCAAGCCAAACACTATGAAAGCAGCTGTGATGTTAAATCAGCAATAGTAGCAAACCATCAACTGCAGCGAGCTGCCATGCTTATCGAAATTTTATTCCTTATGTTATCAATCTGCCATCTAGGTTTATTGATCCACACAATTTAACTGCACTTATATATGACAATTAATTGTGACGTCTGAAATGACGATCTTTGCTAGTAGGTTCAAGATAGTAATATATTAAAAATATCGGCAATTTTTATTTTGGGAGGCTTTTCATCTACAAACTAGAATGTGACTTTTCTGATAAAGTTACTCAAGTAGAACTGAGTATTTGATTCTTACGAAACCCACAATATTATTCCATGGAGATTTAGTGAATACTAAATATCAGATACGAATAAGTACGAATTCTTTTCGTGCGATTTGTGGATGGAACCCACATGTTTGAAGCTAGAATTATAAAAGGGTACTAAATAATCACAAGTACTTCCAAGAATCTGACACTTTCTCATTTGGTTTTGGCTAGACGGACTATAATCGTAATGATTATATACTTTCTGACTTATATCTGCAACAACTTACCAAAATGCTTTGAAGTTAGAAAGTGTGAGTCAGAAGTTTCAATTATTGACTTGATCCAATAAAGGTCACATCTTTCGTGCTAGTGGTATGGTTTTGGTCGCTATTTTGTACTACAAATATTCATCCGAACTATTGAGGAATCGCCTTGCTATATTTGTGCCTCAGAGCTCTATTTATCGAACGGACATGCCGTTTTTTTGGCTAATGATACGACAGTCATAAATTAATTGTGTACCTCCAGAATAGGATATTCCCAGCTTTCAAGTAACAATTAGTAACTCCCAACTGTAAAGAAAATACTCTCGCCGCTTGAGCGTTACTAGTAAAAATGCCACTTTTCTTCAATCAACTGCCAGACTACAGTTAACGTGATACACTCACCCTTCCATTATGACACTACCAAATCGGGTCGTCACGATGAAAAGCACTAGATGGTAGATGACTTTCTCATATGTCTGGCAAGGCAAAATGAAATAACACTGAAGCCATGTTATCGTCGAAAAAGAGAGAGAGCTCATGTTCAAAAGAAAAATTAAATTTGAACTCAGCAGCGAACATTGTAACGCCCAATTATGTTCATGATGAAAACTCAGACATTTTGATACCTGCGCCATCACAAATGGACTAGAATTTACACCTCGGATAGTATCTGCTGAAAAGTTCAAACACACTCTACACCCTAAAACCCAAATAAAATCAATGACCATTACGCAAGAAAAATTATTTAAAAAATAAACCATCGAGAACGACTCGCAAATAGTAACAATGACATGAAAAATGATAATGATGACAATTAAAAAAAAGGCAGGCCCAAAAGATGAAATTGAATATATAGATTTTGCACATGAAAGTAAACCATTTAAACCCACTAAACAAAAACCATTTTTTTTTATTTTCTATCGTAACATAACAACACAACATCTAAAAAGATCAACTGGAAATGATATAATTTAATATCGATATGACTTCGATATTCAAAGAAAATTCGAATTGTGGAAACCAACAAAATTTTACAAGTGCGCGATCAATCTCTTATTCTTTGACTGAAATCGAACAAAAATGAAGAAAAGAAGTCTATATTCTCCTTTGATGAATTTTTCTTAAATGAGCCTTCAAATTATCATTTCTGTTGAATTTTTTTCCACAATTTGGCTCATCACAGTGATAAGGCTTTTCTGAGGAATGAGATTTCATATGTCTTTTGACGTGCTCTGGCCTCTGGAATTTTGCAAGACACAACTGACATTGGTGATTTTTCTTCTTCTTGTCGGGTATGCTAGTCTTATCAGTTACTTTGACCGGTGGTGGTTGTAGAGGTAGTTGCGATATAATCTGACTTTGTAGCATATGTGGTGGTGACGGTATTATTGATGAGGATGATGATGATGCTAGAAGCTGAGGTGGCATACTAGTGTAGTTGAAATGGTGTGGCGGTATTTGCTGCTGAAATTGTAAAGCAGGAGAATAATTTAAATGGTGTTGCTGAGGTGGTTGTGAAGGAGGGGGGTAGTTCAACTGCTGTTGATGAGTCAGATGTGCAGGAGAATTATGATTGATGTTGTTTGAGTGGTAGCTGTCTTCAAAAATATAAGGCATATTGAAATTATTCAAGTCCATGGAATCGTGAAATTGCGGTAAGTATTGAGAATTCAAATTCAATTGGTTGTGAGATTGCTGAAACTGATGATTATTTTGTAGTTGGTTTTGAGACATTTGAGATGCCAATTTTAATGTTATATCAGCAGCAGCATAAAACATATTTTCATTCATGTTTATTTCACTTGTGTTAGATGTGACAGAACCAGCAGTGGTTAGGCTTGAGCGAATGTTGTTGTTTGTACCACTTTTTTCACCTTCTATTATGTCTTTTGAAGATGGTTCAGTTATAGAGGAAGTCAAATCAGATAACTGAACCTGAGAGACCAAAGAGTTTTGAGAACCCATCGTCGCAGAATTTATAGAAGCCTGCTTCTTCTTAAGCTGCTCTATAGCGTTATCCTCTTGGTCCTCTATTTTCAAAATGCTTCCAATTTTCGATTCTGCAGAAACTGTTCTCAAGCTTGTATTATTTTCATCTATTTCAACAGGACTCAAGTCACTTCTGTCAACTACACCATCATCTTTTTTACCCGAGCCATCAGAAGTGCCCATGGAAGATTCTTTTCCAATGAACATTTGAGGCCTAATGCCATAAGTAGGAGGCTGGATTTGATTCTCATCCATTAACGATGAAGCTGTTGTGGCTGTGAGAGGAGTAGTAAGATGTGTATCCTCAGCACCATCATGCTCACCATTATTATTTGGCTGAATGTTTTTAGGAGATAAAAACGTTGGTGGTGTATAGAAAGGATTTGTACCTAGGTTCAAATTAAGTGAAGGGGACTTTGTATGTGATGCTAATGCCAATGATATATTAGTTGCATCTATCGACAATCTAGATCTAGTTCTTGTGTGTCTTCTTCTGATTGGAGTTTTACTAATTTTTGGGGATGTAACTGTAACTGAATTATTTGTTGGATTTCTGGGGGTAGTGAAAGGTTGTAATGAAATCGATGTGTTTCTCGGTCTTCTTGGTGTATTGTAATTCGAATTTGAGCCTGGAGCGTTCGCTGAAAATGAATTGATTGATGAAGCAGGCGAAGCGTGAATTGAGTGACTGTTCGATAACTGGTCAAAAGATGATAAGTTGTTGTTCGTAAAGTTATCGTTAAGATCACTAAAATTCAAATTCAAATTTATGTTGTCATTCGGAAAACTTGGCGGCTCATTCGAAATTGAGACAATTGAAGATATTGAGCTATTGTGGTTATGGTGATGATGTTGTTGATGATGAGCATGATTGAAATTTGTGTAAGCATTATTAGCATTGCTGTAATTGTAAGATTTGTGAGGGAAATGTGAGGGTTGTAAAGTGGGGGGGTATTGTAAATGGCTAGTTGCATCTATATCTGCTGAGTTTGTTTTCTGATGAGTATTCGACATTGGATATATGAAGTTTGAAGGAAAATTTTGAATGTTGTTTGTATTTTGGTTATTGTTGTTATTCAAATTCAAAGTCATGCTTGAATTTATGCTTGAGTTGACACCCAAGTCTATATTTCTATTGTTGGAAACAGGCACGATCAAGTCATCAACGTTATCACTATTTGAGTTATAAAAGTTTGAGGCGAGATTATTCCCGTGCAAATTGATGTTGGAATTCAAATTCAAATTATTGTCAGGTAAATTTCTGTTATAAAAATTATTTTGATTATTCATGATTTCATTATAATTGCTATTTATATTATTGTTTAAAGTAAAAGGATTATAAAGTTCGATTTGCTGAGGAACTGGTGAACTCATAATTTTATTTCCTCAATAATGATTTCCTTTTGTAAAGAATTAAACAAGCTTGAACGTTATGTTTTGGGTGAAGTGTGCAATTTTTGTTGACAGGTCCAAGTATTGAGTTGAAATATTTTAGAGTCGATATGATAATTTCAACAACAATTTATTTCTCAAATATTGGGTAATGGATATTTAATATAGTATAAAAATAGTATTGATATGTGAATCGACCTCTTCCAAATCCGGTAATATGTTTTAACGCGTTATAAAGATAAAAAGTCAATTTTGCAAACTAGAATGAAACCAGATCGAGTAAACACAGTTTATACAACAATCAATAACATATATAATATATCAACAAAGAATTATGGATGCTCAGCCAAACACTTGAAGAATATAAAATTATATATATGTAAAATATCAAAAGAATCTGGAGGCGGAGAAAAATTTTTCAAAAGTTTTATAAATATGTGAATTTTGAACGAAATATCACCTCTCTTGCAAAAGGACTGATTGGGGGAAGATGTGGTTGATTCACTGAAACGAAACAATGTAGCAATATAGATTAAAATTTCAGTTGTTTATCAATTTTAAAATTTTTTAATAAAACTTGAATTAACTTAACTAGATGTATGAGTAGTCTCTGGTTAAATTTGATGTACTTGGATCGTTGTTTGACTCTTGAGTTCCCAACCTAGCGATACGTTTAAAAATATTATAATTAAAGTTGGGAAGTTGGAAACTGATCTGTGAAATTGAAATTGCTTGAAAGTGAGACACTCGGGATCTAGAAAAGTGAACGGTTGAGTGCTTGGAAGTGGTAACTGCAACTAAAAGATAGTAAAGAAATGGTAGCAACTGTGGTAAGCAAAGGTACACTTGCTTTGCTGGTCTTGCTGGACAAAAACTGTGGGCGTCTATTGGGCGGCTAATATATAATGTGGGCGCTTCAAATCAACAGATACAAATTAAACAGGAAGAAATCGAGATTCAGAAAATCGATGGAATCAAAATCGAAATCGAAATCAAACCGATAAAATTAAACGCTGCGGCTTGCAAATGGTGCATGGCACACGGAATCGGGACGGAAATTACGTAACGCGTTATATAAGGATGTATTTCCCAATTTGTTGCCTCTGAAACATAAAGTATAAAATTGTGTGCTAAAGTATAAACAAAAGCATAAACTGGTTGTTTGTAGTGTGTCTAGGTATATAAACGTACGGTTTCAGCTCGCACATAATTCATTCAGCATTACAATAAGTGGTTGACAAGTGACACACAAAAAAACTCGCGAGCACATCACGATAGCTCAAAAGTATGGATCAGAGATGAAACTCCGGACTATTTTGCACTATTATCACGAGTTATAAAGTTCTCTCAGGTTCTCAGCCCAAGCCATACTTTGTTACCTGTGCTCTGCAGATGTCGGTGGTCAAGCTTTGAGCCTCCAAGTAGGGAGGAATAATGTTCGAGTGGTTGTCCACTTTCACCACCAAGTGCATCTCTAGAGCCCGCCGATTTCAATGTCAAGCTCTCGATTGCTTACGATGGATCACAATTCATCACCCAAATCATCACAACTAGAGACACCGACTGTTATTGCACCTGCGAAATCATTATTATTTGGGCAAGCACTAGCTACACAGATTTATACATCGAAATAATATTGTGAATGTTCTCTACTGGTGAAACATTTTAGTTTGAACGCATCACACATGAGCATCTCTGCCATTGGTTACTAGAATCTTGTAGCTACAGTATTAACTCACAAATCATAACTAACCATTCAAATGTCAAATTTGCTGTGCTGGCGAATAGTCATGTCCGTGGCACCATTTCGCTGTCAAAGCCTTTGTTTGAATTTTCAGTTTTCGTTTCCACCATTGATACACTACAATCGATTGTATCAATCCCAGATACCGGAGCATTGCTAATCTTGATATTCCAACGCAACCCCATTACCGTTCTTTGTATGTATACTTAAGGTACCTATCGAATTTAACATTCACGTCGAATTTCGAACTCGAAAAGTGTGCTTATAGTGGCTATAGAGGGAATATGCTAATACTTCAACATGACTATTTCATAAACATGATGAAAATTTTTCGAAACTTGAGACACCAGTCTGCTATTATGCGAGTTGCAACTAATAACTCCGATCTAGTGATGATTTAAGCGTCATAAATCAAAATTCAAGACATAGGCTTAGTGGTTTAGTAACTTGCTGATTGTTTAGTACAAAGTGAGTGGTGATGAAGCTAAGTTTAGGAAGAGAGCATACACTCTGAATTAATTCACAATTACACATTATAAGTCAGCAGTTTAGAAAGAGCTAAAAATCACTTCTGGTGCATCGCAACCCACATGAGCTGGCTGTTCAGATCTGATTGATAAGCACTCTATCTTGATCAGCAAAAACGCCAACTAGAGATATCGCCTATATAGAATAGCTGTGCCTAGTATAACTGTTTTTGTCCTCGTAGTTGTGACATTATTTGCAGTTGCAAGCTATCAACAGGGTTGGCATGCTCCAACGTCCTAATTCGGAGCCCCAGTAAATCAAGAGATTCCGCTTCTTTACAATCTAAAGTCTGGAAGAGTAGATACATAGGTTCCGTTGGCTAACTCATCCTTCGAAACATTTGCAGTCTTTCGGTGGAACTTTTTCAGTCAATTTCTACTTCCTGGTAAAAATTCTGCTCCTATTGTTGTTACAATACCCAAACTCGGAGCCCTCAACCTCAAATAGTTTGCATTATATATAGTGAATGGACGACTAAATGGATTCTAGTTTAGTCGATGATTGTTGTTGTTTGTGAGTATCTAGTAATCAAACTCTATCAATCAACTGTCAACGTATTCCCGAAACAGCTAAAGCGATATTATGGAGACAAGTCATAACTTTATTTTCAAACCTTGACAAGAAACAAAAAACACAATACCTCATAGATGAATTGTAATTAATCTGTTAATAACGCCCCCCTCAAATGATTTCCGTTGCACAAAATAATAAAAAACTAATTAAAATGCTGCATTATCATTTTGATAAAATGTTTGCATTCATATTATTTGCATTCACAAGGCAATTGGAGTACTCTTAGTCGCGTCATTGGGTTAAACCTCGTCAGATTCTTCTTCAATTAACCAATTTCATGTACTTGAAAGCTGTCAATAATCGTATCGTCACCGGCAGCTTCAGTATTGCTTAGCTTTGGGGTCACTTTCACTATTGCAGTAACGCCTGTACATAAATATCCAACACTAACGATCGAGGATATCAATTAATTACTTTAAGTCACATAATGCGTTTTGCGAATTCCATAAAACCAGATGTTTTTTTTTATCATGGTGGAAGATGGAAACCGAGGCGAGCCCCTTGATTTTTCATACAACGTATCGTCATGTTCAAAATGAATCAAGTGCATCAACATCGTTTGAACGCAACTTATAAAATTACTGAATGAAAAATCACTCACCGTGTACTCCCAATGATATGGAGTGCTGAAGGTTCGATACAGCAGCTATATACAGCTTATTCCAATAATTATAGGAGGAGGCTTCATCGGGCATTTCTGGCTTCACGCTACCAACTCTTATGTAATTTGCAGCCAGCCTTGAGTGTTATGCTGAGTAATTGCCCAATCGAAGCTATAATTAGAGATCTTAGGTTTGAAGGTTACTGCAAATATGGCTTGATTAAAAATTGGCTTTTTTCGAAAGTCAATAGTTTCCTGATGGACAACAGTTCCTCAAGGGTGTTGTTTGGCGAGTGAAAATCGCACCATGAGGTGATTGCTGAAGCTCGGGCTCTTTCTGATCTTCGCATTTTCGAATAAACCAAGAAACAGAAGTACTAACTATCTATTGAAAACGTAAGATTTGCTGTTATTCATGACTATATTGAGTGCGGTATATTCAGGAGGTTGCACACTTCATAGTTCGCAGCGCAGTCACTGTAGTTCTATGCATAGAGGTTTAGTTTGATATATAAGGAAAGTGTGCCGGTCTATTATGACCAAGTGTAGTGGAGCAGAAAACTTGGCGCAACCCACCTGGTGATAATAGTGATGATAGTGCTCTCCAGTATCTTGGAAAACTTAAACTTCCTTCTAGCATCAAAAGCTGGAGACAAGAGAGGAACAACATCATATTCTCTTTTCTCATACACGAAACTCGATATACGTATAACCTGCGATTATGCATATAGTCTGGCCATCACATCTTTGTCTCCCAGCAAACAGTCTTTTCAACCATTGTCATGTTGAAAGCTCGAGTAGTTGTTCACGAGGGGCGTTAATCTAATGACTGCTCCACCCGCTGCTTAACCTTAGATTTCGAGCATCTCGTGTTGTGACAACTACGCTTTCTTTGTGGAATCATCACATAAGCGATTCCGCCAGGTCTTCCTGATCAAAAAACCACCTGCAAACTTTCTCTATCTCCCAGTTGTATGTCAATATGTCTTAGTCAATAGTGTATGATCGTTGAGATTTACGGGTCAGCCATCTTCAAACGCAACGAACGATACCGTAACCATGTTCAGGCTCACCGTTGATCAAAATAGTATTGGATGCCAAAAACATGATGTATAATTGAACATTACAGGTAGTTATGATTGCCAGTTCAAACTAAGTTAAGCTTTTTAGAATATTTGAGTTCGAAGATCTGCTTCCAAGTCAACCTACATTGCAAACAACTACTGCATTTGATTTTGGATCAGTTGAGTACAAAGTTTTGATATCTATAGAATAGAAACATCAAAAACGTAGATTTGATGAGTTGAAGCTGTTGACGTTTCAACACAACCCTAATCTTGTCATAGTCAATGGTTGTGATAACCACCCAGATGGTGAAGCTGATCTTATTCACGTGCCATATAATAAGATGAATCACCACGCTGTGACTGCGTTTGAATTACATATGCCACAATCAGTTGATCAAAGCTTTGAAATTTTGTGAAATGAAGCATCCAAGGGAAGTGTGGTTTCTTTTGAGCAACAAGAATGTAGACTTTTAAAGTGCTAGTTGGGTTTGCTACTAATGGATGTGTTGCAAGAAGGATAAAAAAGCAACTCAGAGATTTGTTATATTTTTGTTTTACCTTGTAAAATGAACACCTCAAATGAAGCTTATATTCTCTATACTTGATACAATCATAATAACCATACACTATGGCCTATTGAAATAGTCGATGTAAAAGGGTATCCACTTCATAGAAAACCCTGAAAATTCACGTGATAGATTGAGGTAGCGTAATCGGACGTCACGTGGAGATAAGAAAATTCACCATATATGGCTAATAAACAGTGATGTGGGAATAGCTACACGAGCTACACAAGCTTCAAAACATATAGTTACATTCAAACAGAATTCTATAACATTTCCTTTCTGTAAAATCAAAATCCTTCATGTTTCAACAACTACCAATCAAACAGTAATTGCGTCAATCATCACTCAAAGCTAATGATTGCTTTGCAAGTTGCGATTAGCTCATCTTTTCTTTCAATATCATTTGACTCGACCAATTCATATAATTTTGCAGCAACAAACTTGGAGTTGTTCAACAAAGCTTTGAAGCCAGGTTGCTTTTGATTCTCATCAATTTGTAGAACTTTCTCATTTAAAGAAATAATAAAATTACACAAATTTTGCAAGTTTTCCTTGTTTGCAATATTTTTACCTACTGAGTCTGGATTCTGTGACAACAATAATCCTATCACTTTGATTTTCTCAAACAACTGATCCACTGATATTCTGGCCCCTAATTTGAAAAGATTGCTTGACAATATTCCCAAAACCTCAGGCAACCCCCCATCATTGAAGGGAACCTTTGAAATTATGTTCTCTATCAAATTACAATATATGACTTCAATTTCACTACCAATTGATTCGTCGTTTATCTGGTCTTGAAATAAGCTTAAAAACTCCTGGTCATTCAATATCATCAATAAATTGTCAGTATCACTCAACCTAATCAATTTTTTTATAAACTTGAAGTTGATCATAAGAACTTCTTTATAGTACAGTTTATTATCCATCAATGTTTTGCTATATGTTTTGATAATAAACCAATTTTCTGGTGCCGTCACTTCTTTGAGCATATTTTCGTTTGATGTGAGTAAGTTATTTAACAAATGAATGGACTGATACTGAATAACATCGTTATACGACTTGATCCCTGCAAAGAATGAACTCAAGAATCCTTGGGGTAACTTACTTCTTAACTTCTCTCTTGTGTTCTGGTCTGATATATAGTTACCCAACACTATGGCGGCAGCAGCAGACAGATATGGATTTTCACTGAGGATAATCCTTTCAATACAAAAATCGAGATCTCTTTCTTTGGCGTTCTGAGGGTTGGATGATAAGTTTCCGCTTGTAGCAAAAAGTCTTCTATATATCTTGGTCAAATTTTTCATTTTAGCAGCATCTACAGAACTCAACTGCTTCATACATGCGAACACCTCACTCTGGTAATTCAAGATCTCTTGGAAGTCTTGAAAATCCGATGACAAGTATATCAAATTGGTAGTGCTGGATAACATTTCGTCCAAAACCTCGCCATCCAACGTCGTTTTTTCAGCAATGATTTTCCTGAATACTTTTATAAATAGCTGGAAATCATCCGATGTCAACCTTTTCTGTACATCAGGCGACTGAATCAAGTCTGAGAGCAAATCCAATAGTAATTCCAACTCATCCACTTCGGAAGTCAGCATTTTCACTTCTAGGTATTTGACCAAAGATTCGATGAGCTCAACAAAATATGGAAGAGCAGCCTCATTGTCGTTCACGATATTTCTTAGACAGATAACCAATCTATCAGTCACTTTATTCGGAGCACTTTCTAGCTCAAAACATTCTTTTACATTGCATAAAAACTGTTCATCATTGAGACAAGTCTCTCTGTTCGGAGGGTTATCAGCCACCAAATTACACACAACTCTCAACACCTCGAGCACGATTCTATCAATTTCTGTGCACTCTTGTTTCTTTTCATTATCGTGAATTTGCATGGAAGCCCAATCTGATAAACACGTATTAACCAACCCTATAAACAGAGGTACAAACGATACAACCCGTATGTTCGTCCTGGTATCTTCATCTCTGAGTAGATCGCCCAACTCGGCGAGTATTTCAACGCTTGAAGCTGGAATTGAACTCACCAGTTTCTGAGAGCAGTAGGGGTTTAGCAGCAGTAATAAGCTTTCTAAATTTGTGGGTGACATTGGTATCTTAATTTTAGCAACGGACTCAAAAATGATATCACCATATCATCTAATTTGATCATCAAATAGAACTACCCAAAGAGGACGATTAGTTATGAGCCCACACACCTTATAATTATAATTGATCAGAAAAAAGTTAAGAACTTTAATACATAGTCAAAGAAACAAAAAGTAACTTCCCAAGCCATAAATACTTTGCTTCCATTGATGGCATTTCCCTGATTTAACGTTAATCCATATTATCTAATATGAACTCCTTTGATAAAGATAAAATGATTACCGCATCTATGAACAATCTGCAAAATCAAAGCCAAAACTCAAATCAAATTTCAAATAATATCAATTTTAATCAAAATCACAACACACTGAACGTTACTGAAGGTAGTCACACTCATCATATATACACACCCTCAAAGTCTAATTTATCGATAGCCATCCAAAAAGCAGAGAAGAAAACTTTACCGCTTCTCAAGACAAGAGTCCACCATTCCAGCCACCATCCCAGCCAACAGCACCACCATACCAATGACAATAACGATAATGACGATGATTCAGATAATTCATCATCAGACCCAGACGACGATAGCGATTTAGAAGAGCCAGAAAATGAAGAAGATAAGGAAGACTATGTTCCTGGTGGATACCATCCCTGTTATATTGGAGAAACATATAAAAATGAAAAATATACACTTGTTCGAAAATTAGGCTGGGGCCATTTTTCAACAGTTTGGTTGGCAAGAGATAACGATTTGAGCTGTCATGTTGCTATGAAAATTGTCAGATCAGCAGATCGTTATACAGAGACAGCTCTAGATGAAATCAAATTATTAGAAAAAGTTGTCAAATCTGATTTGAGTCACCCCGGCCATCAACATGTTATTAATTTGATAGACACTTTTGTCCATAAAGGACCTAATGGGGAACACATATGCATGGTTTTTGAGGTGTTGGGTGAAAATTTATTAGGTTTAATTCGCCGTTACAAACATCGAGGTATCCCAATTATTTTTGTTAAGCAGATTGCTAAACAAATTTTGTTAGCATTGGATTTTTTGCACAGAAAATGTGGCGTCATCCATACGGACTTGAAACCTGAAAATGTTTTGATTGAGATAGGAGATGTTGAACAGATTGTCAATTTAGTAGCAAGCGAAGAAAACGCAAAAAGGTTACAAAGGAAATTGGAGAGGAAAGCTTCCAGAGGTGATCACTCACAATCTCAATCGCAATCTCACTCACAGTCTCATTCACATTCTCATGTTTCCCAAAGAAAAATCTCAATTCCCACTGCAACCGCACCTTTGTCTGCAACCGGAAGAAGACCCAGAAGACAAACTTTAATCACTGGCTCTCAGCCTTTACCATCTCCCATGAAGTCATATAGGGTATTTTCAGCAAATTCTGCTTCTACAGCAACAATTACCAATGAACCATTGGAAAATTCTTTATCGTCGATGACTATCTCGATTGATAATAACAACGCTGATTTAGATAGAGATGTGAACGACGAGGAGATAATTGGTGTGAAAATTGCAGATTTGGGTAATGCCTGTTGGGTATACCATCATTTTACTGATGATATCCAAACCAGACAGTATAGGTCACCGGAAGTTTTACTAGGAGCAGACTGGGGAGCTTCAGCTGACGTTTGGTCATTTGCGTGTATGATTTTTGAACTACTCACTGGTGATTATCTATTTGATCCAAAACAGGGTACCTCATATACGAAGGACGATGATCACATTGCACAAATTATTGAACTATTGGGGAAATTTCCGAAAACGTTGATGCTGGAAGGTTCATATACTTCAGACCATTTTAATTCCAGAGGAGAATTACACAACATTTCAAAATTAAAACCATGGGGTTTGACAGACGTGCTTACAGAAAAGTATGGTTTCCCAAGACATGAAGCGGAAGAAATCTCTGGTTTTTTGTCGCCTATGTTGAAGTTGAACCCCGAATTGAGAGCAGACGCGGGCGGAATGGTCAACCACCTGTTTCTATCTGACGCTATCGGTTTAGAGAGCATTGTTCTAGAAAGACCTGTTGGAGGTACTGGTGAAGATATTCCAGGTTGGTCCAAGGAAGCTTCCAAGTAAAACTGGTTATTGAATGTTGAGCATTTGAGCTTTTGTGTTTTTTTTAGTTTCCTTACAACTGTAATTTTGTATCATTTTTGCATAGCGTTGGTGTATAGTAAGTTTTTTAGATAATGAAGGTTTGATAAACAGCTTGAACAGTGTATTGAATCACCTCATCCTTAGACCATCCGGTCAATTTGAGCTCGTGCAAAGCTGTAAATTGAAGTACCGGTAACCGGAACTTTGAATAAATACCTTGCACTATAAAAAAGATCATCTCAATTCGTTCTCTTGATTTATTCAGTAGTTGTGTTACTAACGGCCTAATATCATTGAAAACAGGCAGTGCTACTCAATTCTAGAACACTTTTCACTTGTTAAAAAAGGAAAGGGAAATTTTGAGGTAAGTGGTTTGATTCATCATCTTTTCAGATTCTACGTTGGAGTACACATAAACTCAGTGAATTTCCTTCCCCTAATATCTTAGTTGGTCTATTCTAAATATAGCTATACATATTTTTGGAGTGGTATTCATTCAATTCAATCGGCAGTTAAACCATTTCCTCAAGTGTTGAAAGAATTCGATATGGTGGACGAAACAACGAGATTGATATATCCTCCCATTATTATACAACATCCAGCCGTATCTACTTCACGCAGATACACTAACAGCGATGAGATTATTGGCAATACCTCTCCAACAAGAGCTCCAGCATCTCTTCAAAGACCGCCAATTTTTTCAATTCCTTCTACAACTTCAATCGGATCACACAAATCCATAAACAGTTTGAACAATCCCGTGAACAACTACTTGTCGAAAAGAAAACCTCAAGAAAACTCAATTTTTGCATATCTATCATACTATTTTCCTCTATTATCTTGGCTACCAAAGTACAAGAAGGATTATGTTTTGGGTGACTTTTTAGCGGGTTTGTCATTGGCAAGTATTCAAATACCCCTTGTTATGTCATTTGCAACTTCTTTGGGACATTTGTCACCGATGGCGGGCCTTAATGGTATTATTGTTGCTTCTTTGATTTATCCAATAATGGGATGTGTACCCGTCTTGATAGTTGGTCCTGGCGGTTCCATTTCATTGATATATGGTCAGATTGTTGAATATATAAAAGAACACCCAGATTTATATCCTGTTTCAGAATTCCAAGTTGTCGCAGTGATAACCTTTGTATTAGGATCAATTTTATTGATGGGTGGTTTATTGCGATTTGGTTTTTTGGACAATGTGCTATCTAGAGCGCTATTGAAAGGCTTTCTTGCGGCACTAGGAGTAATTATGATCATTAACGAACTAATTCCTGAGTTGGGATTATCAAAGATTGTGGAGTCAATTAAAGAACCTCATAGCTCAACCTTCCAAAAATGCGTTTTCTTGTTTAACCATTTTTTCCAAGGACACACATTGACATCGAAGATATCGATAATCACACTTTCAATAGTCCTATCTATCAAATATATTAAGAGTACATTAGTTGGAACGTATAACTTCAATAAAGCAGTCTTTTTCCCTGAGTTATTATGTATGGTTATCTTTACAACGTATCTATCTTATTTTTTTGATTGGGAATCACAGGGCGTCGAGATCATTGGTACTATCAAAACAGGAAAAACTCCTTTCATCAATCCAATCCAGACTTCATCGTGGGGAAGTTTCCAAAAATACTTCTCTACATCCTTTCTTTGTGCAATACTAGGTTATTTCGAGTCAACCACTGCAACGAAAGCATTGGGTGCAAAATATAACTACAACGTCTCCTCCAATAGAGAACTTATCGCGTTAGGTTTGACCAATATTGTTTCATCATTTTGTGGAGCGATTCCTTCTTTTGGTGGATTTGGAAGATCTAAAATCAATATAATGTGTGGGGGAACGACTCAAATGGCAAGCTTGTTTATGGGATTTTTCGTATTGGTGTTCATTCTATTTCTTATGCCTTATTTGTATTATCTCCCTGAATGTGTTTTGGCTTTGAGTACAACCATAGTTGGTCTTACAATTCTTGAAGAAATTCCTCAGGATTTGTTATTTTTTTGGCGAGTTTCAGGGTACGATGAGATCATCACATTTTCCATCATATTTTTCACTACCATATTTTGGTCAGCTGAAGCTGGGGTTGCCTTAGGTGTTGGATTGGCCGTAATCAGGTTGGTAAAACATTCAACCAAATCCAGAATTCAAATAATGGGAAGAGTTCCCGGTACGACAGTATATCGTAATGCTGATGAATTGATTGAAGAAACTTTCGTTCCAGCTATAGATCAAACGGAAAGCCTACTCAGCGACGAATTACGCCATGACTACGATAATATTGAAAACATAATATCAGAGATGGAAGAGATCGAAGGATGTTTGATTGTTACGATTCCGGAGCCTTTGACTTTTGCCAATATTGGAGATTTGAGAAACAGGTTGAATAGGATTGAAAAATATGGAACTCTTTTGGTTCACCCTTCGCAGCCCAGAATTAGAGACACTTCTAGAACAAAAGCCTTGATAATTGATGTGAAAGGAATGTCAAAGGTGGATACTTCTGCCATTCAAGGATTATATGAGATAGTAAAGTCGTACAGACAGAAAGACATAATAGTTGTCTTTACTAGAGTTCCTACAGATATAAAAATAAGGGAGATCTTTAAATCTTCTGGTATTGTTGATTTGGTGAAAAATGAAACTAATGCGGCGACTGGAACAATACCGAGATCTTTATCATCCTCATCAATTGTGTTGACTGGTTTAGGGGAAGGGTTCTACTCAAGTATAGATGAAGCTTTAAAAGTGATTGATAGAAGCCAAGCATATGTTTAACATTCTTGATAAACATTATTTAAGTAGATGTTTGAGTTCATGTGTGAATGAATCATTTTTGAAGACCACTGTAGATATTTCATGTGTGAGTGTAAATCAGGTGCACTGATTACTACATCAACAAGTAACATACTTAAAACAACGTTTATTCTCTTCCACTAGATCGAATAATATTAAATATTGAACTATCAATAATTAACGGTTACAGATAAAGCTTATAAACATGAAAAGTTAACATTTACCTGTTTCTATTTGTACACCACCAAGCACTGCTAACAATAAAAAAAGATGACATAAACGGAAATTCTTTTTAATCCCAGACAATAAAATAAAATATAATCTAAACCAGTTAATATAACTGTAGCATACCAATGGGAAACAACAAAAAACCAAGTTTTTGAGTGTCCGACTAATCAAAGATTATTTAATCAAGTTCTTCACCCATGTTGACATCACCGTCAACATCTGCCTTTTCGGATTTTGACTTGTCAGCTTCTCTGGCAGCTGCAATTTTTTCAGCCATAGCAGCAGCTTGCTTAGCTTCTTGCTTAGCTCTGAAAGCTTGTTTCTTTTCTTCTTCTTTAGCTAAGTAACGGCCACGAATGACGTTACCAATGGAAGCTAACTCTTCATACTTAGCAATGTATTTGGCTTTAGTTGAATCTTCACCGGCATCGTATAACCAGTCTTCAGCTTTGTTCAACAAAGTAGAAAGTTTTTCCTTTTCAGCGTCAGAAGCAAAATCTTTATATTCTTCACCCAATTTACCACGTAAAGTGTAAATGTATTCTTCCAAGGCGTTTTTACGATCTTCTGTGTCAGCAACTAATTTATCTTCCATGATCATTGCATTTTCTTTTTCGAATAATTTAGATCTAAGTTCTTCAGATAACGAAGCAGTAGAAGCTTCAATGACTAAGTCGTTTTTCTTAACCAACTTCTTGACTTGTCTGTATTGTGGTTCGTCATCTTCTTTTGCTTCTGGGTTTTCGATCAATTCTTCAACTAATTTTTCTTCAGCGGTATAAGCAGATTCAATAATGTAAAATCCTGATGGGTCATTACGCAATTTCAATTTACAAGCAATGGTTGAAGAACCTTCACTAAGTTCAACACCTTTTAAGTTCCATCTTGCAATTAAAGGATTAGTACCTTTTGGTAATTCATCCAACTTAGTATATCTGGCTTCAACTGCAAAATCTTTCGCACGGTGTAAAGTGATCAATTTGGTAGATGGGAAAAAACCACCTCTTGGGAAAACTTCCATGTGATCGGTGTCTTCTTCTTCCTTATCCCAGAAGTAAGAGACGGAAAATGGGTTGACATCTTCGAATTTAAATGGACGAACACGTAAAGTTGGAGAGTGCATAGCGCAAATGAAAGCGTTACCTCTTGCGATAGCTTCATCTTGGTTCAAAGTGAAGGATAATTGTTTACCAAAAATTTCGGATAAACGAGCTTTCAATGAAGGGACACGGGTACAACCACCAATGACTTCAATAGTGTCAATCTCATCAACAGTTAAACCAGCAATGGCTAAAGCTTTTTCAATTGGAAGATGAACGCGGTTTAATAATGGTTGAACGTATTCTTCTAATTCATCACGGCTTAATTGGGATGAAACATCAACATCATTCATAACAGATTCAACGTTGAATGGAGCTTGAGAGTTGGCGGATAAAACTTTTTTCAATTTTTCAGCAGCAGTTAAAATACGGTAGAAAGCCTTTGGGTTGGTTCTGACATCAATTTTGTATTTACCAACGAATTCTTCAGCAAAATGGTTAGCGATTGCGTAGTCGAAATCACGACCACCAAAATGTTTGTCATAAGCAGAACCTAAAACTTTCAATTCACCTCTCTTCACAGCAGCGATGGAGACTTGGAATGAAGAGTGTCCGATATCGACAAAAGCGATTTTTTTTGGTTCATCTTCTGGTAAATCATTGGCTTTGAAAACACCATAGCCAACAGCAGCAGCGGTAACTTCGTTAACAATTCTGACTGGGTTTAATCCAGCAATCAAACAAGCATCGGCAGCAGCACGACGTTGTTGTTCTGTGTACCAAACTGGAACTGACAAACAGATATCTGTGATTTTACCTTTGGTTTCTTTGACAGTGGTTTCTTTGATTTTGTTTAAGTACATGGCAGCCAACTGGGTAGAGGTGAACTCTTGTTGTTCTCCTAAAAATCTGACTTTAGCGCCGACCTTACCATCAATTTCAACTAATGGAGCAGAGAAGTATTTCTTTTCGATTTCGAATTCAGGGTCATTGAAATTCATGCCCAAGATTCTTTTCAAGTTGTCAACTGAATTCTTCAAATTGGAGGTTTGTTGATTCTTACCAGATTCACCTATGTATCTGTTCTTCAATCCAAATCCGACTAACGATGGAGTGGAACGGTTAGACACTTCGTTGACAATGACATCAATACCTCTGTTTCTGGCACAGGCGATAACACTGTTGTTGTTACCAAAATCAACACCAAATGGAGTACTCATATTGTTGTTATAATTATAATTATATGTGGAAATAGAATTCAGAAATAATTTATGTATATGCTGGAAACCACCTTTTTCTTATATAAAACCAGAATTCAAATCTGAAAAAATTTCCACGCTGTTTGTGGGAGGCAATACAGAGGTTCGGCGGGTAATCACAGAACTTCGTCGAACACCATAGAATGTGCTAGAACAAAATTACAGCAATATTAAATCAATAGCTACAAAAGAACAAAGTTCTGTGATTATTGAGTAGATTATTGTTAATTTAAATTATGGTACACATATGAACTTGAGAATAAATTCCAAATGTAACTGAAACTAGAAGTAGATGTCAAAAAAGGAGCAAAGCCAGTAGAAGTGTCGCTAGAAGCTTTCGCGGAGAATCGTTAAGAGTGTCTGCCAACCAGGAGACTCAACAAGGAGAGCAAAGTGCTCGTGCTTTCCCTCTGTAATGTATTTGATGATCAACCCAAGCTCCTCGTTGTTAAGAATATCCATATTGGCTATGTAGCACACAAAATGGAAGTCTGCCAAGCTTGAACCATCGCCCAAATCACTTTCTATCTGTTTTTTGATTTCTGCTAAGTCCTGAGAGGTGCCCATGTGCAGTCTATTCTCTATGGCAAATTTTTTAGTACTTCTGAACAAAGGATTCGGCGTATCTGGAAATCCATGGGTTGCGGTAACCAATAAATAATCGACTGGAAAAGCAGGCTTTGCATTCTTCTTAATTGTCACCCCATATTCATTCTTCATGTTGTAGAAGATATCGGGGACATACCGTTTACCTTCATTGGAATTGATGTATGAAAATGAAGGTTTAGTTGAACCTGCAATTATGTCAGCCTTGATCAAAGCTTCGGCCTCTGTGGAAACCTGATAAGAGGAGATGTCGATTTCCCCTTTTAAGTTGCCAGATATAACGCAAGTAACGAATTTTGAGGAAAAGGTACCCGAGTTTGAGTATTTTGTGATATTGGGATTCTTCAACTGCAATGTTCCGGCTAACAAGACCTCCAAAGATGATAAAAAGAACGAATCTTTGTGTCTTTTACAAAGAACTGAACCGTCACCCTTGCCAGCGTCAGTCAAATCCGAAAATATCACACCCACTTTTACTAATCCTAACTTTGAAGCAATCTCATCGATTTTTTGTTCTTCGGGCCAATCTAACAATCTTAACCCATCAACTTCATCAAATTGGGGAGGCTCATATATGGTCTCCACTATAGCTTTTATACCTAATGGGACTTTATCATATAGTTCATATTTACCATACAAGTACCCAATCCTTTGTGTACCAGTAGTCCTCCAAGAGTCAATGAAGTCATTAATCAAGCTTGAGTTAGAAAATTCAACATGATCAATCATTCTGAATTCTTGTTGCTGTAGTGTGATTGCCGAGGGTTGACATTTTGAACAAATCCCCTTAGGATATGGTGCATGGCCACTAGGGCAGTTCAAGTTGATATTGTAGTTTGGCTCTTCCAAAGGTGGTATATATGATGTTGCATTATTTTTATTGTTCTTCGTTTCATTCAATTCATTCAAATAAGCATGAAATGACATATGCTTTATTTTATTTTCATCACGATACGACTTATCCCATGGTGGTAACGGCGAACAGTATTCACACATACCTTTTTCTGTGTGCCTACATAGATCTGATCTTTTCCTTTGAATTAAACCATCTTTCTTATCTAAGATCTCATCAACTTGTAATTCTTTGACCTTAGAAGGTCCCGAATGAGTTGGGATGTTGATACCAGACATGTTGATTGAAGTACCATTTGATTTGGGTGCAGACGGACCAGAATCAGCTTTGGGGGACTCATTTACGCTTTGATACGTAAGAAATAACAACTCACCATTCTTCAATCCTAACCCTTCAACAGTTTTGCCACAGTAATTAGCCGCTAGATTCCCTTTGTCTTGAGGTTGGTTGCTTATGTACAAAGAACCTAGATCAGTCTTGACTTTGCTCAAAACTTGCTCTAAAACAAGTAAAAAATCATCTTTGGGTTCAGCATTGATTCTGAACATACCATCTTTGGTTCTAAATCGAATGATCTATTAAAGTTAGTTGTTTGGATTTGTATAACGGATCATTGTTCCCAGCTTCTAGATACATACAATCATCTTGGTACAATTGCCACTAGGATGAGAAATACTAGAATTATTCTTTTTTAATTCCTGGATTGAACGTAATATGACAATTAACAAAAAGGAATATCCTCTTCTATAAAATAGTCAGCTTCCGATACAATGAATGTAAAAACTAATGAAAATAGATCTTGGAAAATGGACAGTACTCAATTACAAATATTTTAGCATTCGATTATTTCGAGTTTGATTTCCGAGACCAAAAATTCTGTGATTCTCAAAACGCTTCAGGAACATACAAATCAAAGTCAAAATGAGCAAGATACAATAAACTCCGTGATATATATCATTAAAATTTAAAGAAACAAGAGGGAATTGAATGGATAAAAAAGATGTCAGCTGAAACACTGTTGGTTTCCAACATCCCGGATGTAAATGAAAATATCAAAAACAAGAAAATATAAATAGGATACAAAAATTATAAAAAATATGGAAAAAAAACTAAGAAGAATAATTTTCCCAACCAGCTGGTCTTTGTAAATTATTGACATTATAGTATTTAGGAACACAGGAATAGCCTCTCCATGTAAAATCGTCATTTGGATTACACATACATTTTTTGCTCAATCTGACTTCCTTATCAACAGGACAGTTATTGAATGGAACATGGTAATATCCAACATCATCGAAGAAATGGACTTGATCCCTCGGTAAAAACAAGGCCGCAGCAATAGAATGAACTGGTGCATCACCCCAACGTTCATAAAAAAATCCACCAGCTTTATCTAAGTATTCAAAATACTTGGTGTATGCTTCACCTCTCCAAAATTTCAAAGAAGCAACCTCAAAGTTGGACCAGAAATGACAACCGTTGTAAGTTTTACCGCCATCATCAGAAATAAAATCCATCATGTTGTTCTCAGGTAAGTATTGAGGATTTTCTTTGATGAATTCCAAAGTTGTGTCCCACAATGTTGGGATGGTGTCTTTATATTCGGGCAAGGAGATAGTGAACGAGTAAACTTTGTTGTTGTCAGCCATAAACTTAAAAATATCATAATCAATATCACAGAAAATTTTGATGTCTGGTTCAACTCTCCAGTACCAGTCATAATCCATCATTAATTCGTGTCTCCAGAAGAAACCTGACTCGTAACGACACATATGTCTGTATGAAATAGAATCCCCGTAAATGATCTTGTTGGCTTTCATTGTTTCACGAACTCTGGCTGCTTTTTCCTTGTCAATCCAGTCGGGGAAAGACCAGTGTTCTTTTGGAATCAAACCATATTTGGTCTTACCAGAGCATAACGCAGTAGTAACGGTTTTGAACTCTTCTGAAAATGGTTCATCATTCAAAAAGACCCAATCGTAGTTGAATTTGTAATTGAAACGATCTTCAACTTGTCTTATAGAGCCCATCAACGAGTGCAAGTCTGAGTTTCTGGCCAACGAGACAAATGTTGCTTTCAATTTGTCGTTTGGTGCTAATTTGTTCGAAGTTTCACTCTTTGGAGAAGCTGGCTTGGAAATGGAAACTTCGTTTTGGATCGCATTAGTGTTAGATGTTGAGCCAGTAATTTGGTTCAAGTTGGAGTTTGCAGCAGCGTTATCATTGGCAGCGTTTTGATTGGAGCTTCCAAGAGAATCATTGATTTTGTTGGAGACATAAGCAGTGTTGGTCGAACCTTTCGACAATATGAAACCACATACTATCAAAATGGTTACAAAGACACCAAATCTCAAGAGACGCGCATTCGATCTGGCCATTTTGCTGATTGAAATCCTTATACAATTGAACGATTGATCAATCAGTGTCAATCAACTTTTATCGACTCAACTAGTACCAGAAAAAACTGAATATTCCAACAAGCAAAAATGACACGAAATTTGGATCCACTCTAAACTCAATACATTACCCGCTTGATTTGAGTTACGCGCCCCGGTGGGGTTTTTCAAATCCGTCTCTGAAAATTTTCTGGAGACGCGTCTCCACGAATAGTATATGAGGATTATTAGGATGGATTATCTTCATGATTAGGTTGATCGCCTTAATCAGAAGAAGCAACCTTAGATGAGGAAAATCCAACAGCTTTCAAGCGAATACATCGCTGATCACCCCACGTATGAAACCAAGAAGCAAAAAACGAACAGAAAGTCGTTCAGCACCATATGAACAAGCTCAATAGCGATGAGAACTTGTCAATCTGGAAATTTTTTTGCTTTCGATCCACAAGTCAAAGAGCTTCCTCCCCGTGAACGATAAAATGGGGCCCAGTATTTACGAGCATTTAGCTTTGTTCACGACGGGGAGATAGACCTGTCAACTTTCTTGGTTGCGTTTTATTTGATGAAGCTGTGATTTCTCCAACTGCACTATTTTAAGCTATGTTTCGGCCACTGCGTCTAGAGACACCTAAACACATTGAACAACTGGGTGCGAAAAAAATGGCCCAAAAGAGCGTTTGCAACTCACTGCCCCTATTGAAAACGTCGTGATATAAAAGCCGAGTTCAAGCATCGAAAACCAATACCAACTATGTGTTAAAGCCAGACACCTACTTCTCAGCATATTTTGGAACTGTTTCTGGCGAAAATATTCAGCTGTCAATTAACCCCATTTCAGCTCAAGGATCAATAAAAACGAATCGCAACACCCCGTTTCTTTAGTCCTCGTCGATGTCAACCCCACTGGAGAGTAGGCTGCAAATTTTATTTTCACAGCCACCTCGGACGGGCCACGATATAGCTTGACCACTCAATTAGCGATTATTACTTGTTTGATCTTTCCCAATCATCAGACCCATTGTGTTTAGCTCGCCCGATTGAATGTAAACTTTACAGTACTTATGATGTATTAAACTAGTCATGAAATGATTTCTTAGCTTGCGGTGATACGGGGTATGATTTCTGAGTGTACTATTGACAACTTGGGTTCGAAACAATGCGTGAAATATATTCATATGGACAGTTGGATGAAACACAGATCATCTAATAGCCGAGGAATTTTGTTTTGCTTGTGTACTCTCTTGTTTCGTCAAAATTCTGTGCATTTAAGTGTTGTTTTTGAAGTTATATCCCCGAGTTGAGACATAATGATTTATCAAGGCTTGTTTATCAAATGCCGCAGCCTCAGCCTTTATAAGTAGGCGACATAAGATTTTCCACATATATCACACACTTTTGTATCATATAATTCAGAAATCCTCGTAGTGATATACAAAAGCCAACACTTATTCTTACAAATGAGCCCTGCAGTTTTGGGAATTCTTCAATATTTGTAGGAACAATTGCGTGTATATATGTTGCTTCATTTTCCAAATTGTTAAACTTTCAGAGTCTTTTCTGACTTTTTGCACATCTAGAAAAATTCTGAAATATTGCCAATAGAAAGTAAAGAGGATTATCATCAGGGCGGTTTGAAGGAAAAGTAGCAATTCAATTATGTTGTCCTCATTGAAGAATTCAATCACAGATATCAAAAATCGTCGACTCATATCAAGGAATATAACGGTATTTAGGCTTTTCTCAATCATAATTACTTTTCTAGTTATTCTATTTTCAATTTCATTGCTATTTAGTCAGACCTTGACAAACGAAGAATATGAAATACGTGAAAAAAAGATTAAGCAAAAAGAAGAAATTGAGCACTTGATAAATAAGAGCCCTCCTGAGCATGATAACTTGAATAGTACTTCAAATACAAAAGAAAAGGCAACATTTGTAACATTAGCAAGAAACACAGAGCTATATGGATTACTATCATCCATCATGCAAGTTGAAGACAGATTCAATAGCAAATTTCACTATGACTGGGTATTTTTGAATGATGAACCGTTCACTCAAGAATTTAAAGACTTGACTTCATCAGTTGTAAGTGGTACAACAAAATATGGATTGATACCGAAAGAGCACTGGTCTTATCCAGAATGGATTGATTTGGATAAGGCCGCTGAAACAAGATTTCAGATGAGAAGAAAGAAAATCATTTATGGAGACTCCGAGTCTTATAGACATATGTGTCGATTCGAATCTGGTTTTTTCTGGAGACACCCTTTATTAGATGGTTACGATTGGTATTGGAGGGTTGAGCCTGATATTCAGATATATTGTGATATCGATTATGATGTTTTCAAATATATGAGGGAAAATGACAAAGTTTATGGCTTCACTATCTCCTTATATGAGTTTGAAAAGACTATCCCAACTTTATGGGAACACACAAAGGACTTCCTAAGCTTACACCCTGAATACATCGCAAAAGACAATTTGATGAATTTCATCTCGGATGACAATGGTGAGCACTATAACTTGTGTCATTTCTGGTCCAACTTTGAAATTGCCAACTTGAACTTTTGGAGATCTCAGGCATATGTTGATTACTTTGATTATTTGGACCAACAGGGAGGGTTTTTCTACGAACGTTGGGGAGATGCGCCAATTCACTCTATTGCTGCCTCATTGTTTTTACCTAAAGATAAAGTATATCATTTCCCAGATGTTGGTTATACTCATTCTATATTTACGCAATGCCCTATTGAAGAAGGCTTCAGAGTTAAACAAAAATGTCATTGCAACCCTAAGAATGATTTCACTTTCCAGAAATATAGTTGTGGAAAAAGATATTATGAAGTTCAAGATTTGAAGAAACCAGATAAGTGGGAAGAGTACTACCAGAAATGAGCATATTGTTATCAAAGACAAAAAATGACCTACAAGCTACAAATGTTGAGCTTTATATGTGTAAACTAATCGAAATTGTGAAAATATAATCATTAAAGAAGCTAAGTGAACTCGTAGTAAAGCAACATTTTGTTAACAATACGGAATTGAGGTTGACCTTGACTTTTTATTGAATATAAAAAATATTTTTATGGTCAAATTGCCTAAAAATCCTTTCAAAGCGACTTACTAATAGTCATATGGAAAAAGTCAAATGTTTATTACAAGGCGAACTATGTGAAAATCTGATTTAGCTTTTGAAGCAAAATTTAGTACAACAATTCATCTCTCAGAGATGTGTTTGAATATTTTATTGTATGAGTAACTTTCTGTAGTCCAATTGAATAGCTGAATGAACTGTCTCAAGTGAAATCTGACCACTCGGCAGGTTTTTTCAACTTTTGAACGTCATAATATTTAACACCACAGCTATAGTCTCTAAACGTAAAATCAGAGTTTGGATCGCAGTGACATTTGTGCTGATATCTGAATTCATCATTGAGTGGACATTGAGTATAAACACTATGCTTGTAACCAACATCATCGAAGTAATGAATTTTGTCTTTAGGTAAAAATAATGCTGCGGCAATGGAATGGATCGGGGCATCTCCCCAACGTTCGTAGAAAAACCCTCCCTGTTGGTCCAAATAATCAAAGTAATCAACATATGCCTGAGATCTCCAAAAGTTCAAGTTGGCAATTTCAAAGTTGGACCAGAAATGACACAAGTTATAGTGTTCTCCATTGTCATCCGAAATAAACTTCATCAAATTATCCTTAGCAACATACTGAGGATTCAATTTCAAGAAATCCTTTGTGTGCTTCCATAAAGATGGAATGGTGGCCTCAAACTCATGAATTGAAATAGTGAATCCGTATACCTTATCATTCTCTCTCATAAACTTAAATAAATCGTAATCCAAGTCGCAATGTATCTTGATATCGGGCTCGACCCTCCAGTACCAATCATAATCGTTCAATAAGGGGTGTCTCCAGAAAAATCCAGATTCAAAGCGACACATATGTCTGTAAGATTCCAAATCACCATATATAATACGGTTAGCTTTCATTTCTGCCCTCACCTTCAGAGCCTTCTCTTGATCAATCCACTCTGGGTAAGACCAATGCTCTTTGGGTATTAAACCATATTTTGTTGTTCCACTGATGATCGCACTGGTAAGCTTCTTAAATTCTTCAGTGAATGGTTCATCATTGAGAAACACCCAATCGTAGTTGAATTTTCTATTGAACCTGTCTTCTACTTCCCTGATAGACGAGATCAATTGATACAACTCACTGTTTCTAGCCAATGTGACGAAAGTGGCATTCTCTCTTTGGTAAGATTGTGGTGCTAGTGGAGATGACGATAACCGATCGTTAGAAGGTTTGGAACTTGATCCAACATCCAACAACGATTCCTTTGGAATATGCTGGATTGGGTTCTCCTGAGGACTGGATTTATCGACATAAACTATCTCAGGACTGACCAACGTGGAGACAAAATACACGAATAGTAATGATGTGACGACTGCTATTATTTTGATGTGCAACTTAGACATTTTCAGTTATCTGTTCATCAGTGTCAAGGGCTTGGAATGTTTTGGTCAAACGTGTGAGTAGCCGACGGCTTATTTATCACACAAGGAATGGGAACGGTGGTGTCTTGCTTCGATGGATTTGTATATCAGCAAGAAAAATAGAGGAGCCAGTTTTTCTTTGTCCTTGCTCGCTTCAGCACAATCAATAGAACAATAGCCAATTGAAGGAGTGGATGTTCATATAGTAGATGAACGAAAAAAGCGATACCCAGATGTAAATGAAATGTGCAATGGATCGAAACGCTGAAAATTTATTTATAGCCTCAACAGAGCAGTTTTTTAGTGGACCGTACCACGCAGGTTATCCAGGACATCTCCAGAGATCATCCTTGTAGCCTTTCATCTTTGTGCTACAAACTTTTCTCTTCCACGTAAAAAACAGGCGTTCCTGCTGCCCTACTAGCCTGTATTGCTGGCCATGCTCGCTTTCTGGACGCGTTATATCTTCTACTAATAACCCACCGGACGTTTTCTACAACAGACTTGCCTTACTGGCTGTTTTTTTTTTGACACACCCACCTTCATTCTTCACACGCTCCACATGTACTTACGTAGTTGAGTCGTGTTCTGAAAACTTCCGCCTACTTATGGCTACCTGTTGATGAAAAATTTCCGCATCTGACCTCAATACGAAGACCGCTTGTGTCTCAAACACTTCTAGCTCACGAGATGATATTATCTTTCAAATGATCACCAACATTAGCCTTCCAGCACCTATTTGGCCCTCTGAATGGATGAATCCACTGCTTCCCATTTATGTCTTCTAGAACGCGAACCAATTACGTCACAAGTAGTGGATGCTGCATAAGCACCACAGACGCCGCGACTCCATGCTGCTATAAATGGCACGTGATCTCTACGTTTGAAACACGTGACACGTTGATGGAAGAACCTCTTGCCCATCCCATCGAATGTGATCTGTCTTTCCAGTTAATGATGGAACCAGGGGAAGCAGACGACGCTGGCGACGACGCTGACTTCGTGAAAGCGAGCGCCAATATGACGTTTTCCCGTACGCTTTCCAGCGACGGCGAGCGACTTCGAGCTAGACACTGGTGTATGTCAACGTGGAGGAAGAACAGTTGGAAGGGGCTCAGTCCAATCACACGGCGGGAGGTGCGCGCGATTGAGGGATTGCAACGAGTGAGTGGCCCTGTACTGGCATCCCTGTGCAAAAACATATGTAAACGGAGAGCACAAATACAGGGGATGTGCCTGGAGCACAGCGTTATTATAAGGCTATATGTTAATATATACATATAATTGGGCGGTTAGTGTAGTGGTTATCATATTTGCCTTCCAAGCAGATGACATGGGTTCGATTCCCGTACCGCTCATTTTTTTGGTTTTCCTAAATAATTTTCTCTACCAAATTGAGTGCCACACAATGTGTCTCATCGAGGGCCTGAGCATGGAAACTGAAACAACGTCGCTCGTGGCGAGCTATGGGACACGGGTTTCGCGGGCAATAGATGCTGTGGAAAAGCAGCAGTTAGCTGGCTGCGCTACCGCCAGAGCACCACCAAAATTGCTCCTCTTCTGCGAATACTGAACGCTGCCCACAAGGGAGCGCTTTTTTGTCAGCAACAGAGAGGTGTTGTGCTACAAACTTCACGGAGTTGTACTCCGTTGCGCTACCCAAAAACACCTTGTTTTACGCAAACAAATGCTGCTCCCAACAAGCATTCCATTTGAGCAGTCGTGATCTCAAGCGACCAAATTGACGGGCAAGGATGTGTTTCTCTTCATTTTTTCTCTGTAAAACTTGTGCTGGAGCAAGTGCAAACTCCAACACCAAGTTCACGCTTCGACACTGGTCAAAGTGCTCGACAAAATGCTGTTTTGTAGGATTTCTGGTTGCCCTCATTGAACTGGAAGTTTGATCAATTGGAGTGGAACATGTCGTGTGAGACTCATATTGTCAGTGAGGCAAAAACAAATTCAAAAAACAAAATAAAAAGTTGTTCTTATTTCTTCAAGTTCATCAATCTGAAATATAACAGCTTCAACTGTGGATCGGTATGTGATTCTTTGGTGATGAATTCATGTTCTCATCGTGCTTCTTTTGATTGAATGTTTAGGTGGTGTTTGACGGCTGTTGAAAGTTTTGCGGATTGTGCTGGAATCTCGTTCAATCGTATATTCTTCTAAATATCGTGTTTCTCCCTGATTTTGTTTATGGATACTTATCATTATTTTTCATCCACTGTTTTCTACTTCCATCCAGTAGCTTTCTATATAGTACAAACACATATAGAGCCTTCTTCAGCATTGAAACACTCCAGAGACCATATAAACTAACATTTTTCTAGATTACCACTTCAATTCATTGTATTTTTCTAATCAAGAAACTATTCATTAGTATACTTTTCGTTTTCCAAGATATAAATCCCCATATATTAAATTGAAGCAGTTCATATATCTCATAAACAAGTTTAAGCAAAATGGAATCAATACTTGATTTTTCAAGAGAGCTTGATGTTAGTCTTTTAGATCAGGTTGTGGACACTTTTTATAAGGGTGCAGGTGCTGATCAAAAGAAAGCTCAAGATATATTAACTCAATTTCAGGAACACCCTGACTCGTGGCAGAGAGCTGATCAAATTTTACAATTTTCTTCAAACGCTCAATCAAAATACATCGGTTTGTCAATCTTGGATAAATTAATCCAAACTCGTTGGAAAGTTTTACCAACTGATCAAAGATTGGGAATCAGAAACTTCGTTATCAACATGGTAGTCAATTTATGTGAGGACGAAGCGATTTTTAATTCCCAAAAATCACTAATCAATAAATGTGATTTGACTCTTGTCCAAATCTTGAAGCAAGAATGGCCTCACAATTGGCCAAATTTTATTAGTGAAATTGTCCAATCTTCAAGAGCTGGTTTCAATGTCTGTGAAAATAACATGATCATTTTGAAATTGTTATCAGAGGAAGTTTTCGATTTTAGTCAGGATCAATTAACTCAAGCAAAAGCTCAATCTTTGAAAGTAAAAATGAAGCAAGAATTTCAAGAGATTTTCAAGTTGTGTTATGAGGTATTAGATAAAACAACAAAACCATCCTTAATTGTTGCAACATTGGACTGCCTTTCAAAATATTTACATTGGATCCCATTAAATTATATTTTCGAGACAGACTTATTGAATTTGTTGGCAATCAAGTTTTTGGCTCCACAGGAATCGAGAACCATTGCTTTAAAGTGTCTCACTGAAGCCTCATCTTTAATATCTCCAGAACATGATCAGATATTTGTCACAATGTTTCAAAATTCGATGAAACAATTGTCGATTGTTATTCCACCTTCAACAGACTTGAAGAAATCATACACCCATGCTAATTCTAACGATCAATCATTTTTACAAGATTTAGCAATGTTTTTATGCACTTTCTTGTCAACTCATTTACTAGCATTGGAATCTGATTTGAATTTGCGAGACTTATTGATCACTTGTCACGAATACCTTATTGAGTTGTCAAGAATTCAAGAACGTGAGTTATTCAAAACCTGTTTAGATTATTGGTCAAAGTTAGTTAGTGATTTATTTGGTGAAATTCAAAGCTTACCAGCAAATGAATTGTCGCCATTGATGCAACTAGGCTATTCTTCTTCCTTACAGGCTACTGCAACTGGTGGTGCTCCAAATCCTGATTTATTAGCCAAATTCCCATTGAGGAAGCACATTTACGCATCAATTTTATCGAAATTGAGATTAGTTATGATTGAATCAATGGTCAGACCTGAGGAAGTTCTCGTTGTTGAAAATGATGAAGGTGAAATCGTTAGGGAAACTTTAAAAGAAAGTGATACTATCACTTTGTACAAATCTATGAGAGAAGTTTTAGTTTATTTGACTCATTTGGATGTCGTTGACACGGAACAGATAATGAGTGAAAAATTAGCAAGGCAGATTGACGGTTCTGAATGGTCATGGCACAATATCAATACTTTATGTTGGGCTATTGGTTCAATTTCAGGTACTATGAATGAAGAGATGGAAAAGAGATTTTTAGTCACTGTTATAAAAGATTTGTTAGCATTGACTGAGATGAAAAGGGGTAAAGACAACAAAGCTGTTGTTGCCTCAAACATCATGTATATTGTCGGTCAATACCCTAGATTTTTGAAAGCGCACTGGAAATTCTTGAAAACTGTTGTTAATAAATTATTCGAATTTATGCATGAAACTCACGAAGGTGTTCAGGACATGGCTTGTGACACTTTCATTAAAATCACTCAAAAATGTAAAAGACATTTTGTTACTACTCAAACTAACGAACAGGAACCTTTCATTGAGGAGATTATCAGAAATATCCAATCAATCACTGAAGACTTGCAACCACAACAAGTTCACACCTTTTATGAAGCTTGTGGTTGTATTGTCAGTGCACAACCAGCTAAAGTAACAAGAGATCAACTATTAAACGAGTTGATGAGATTGCCAAATTTGGCTTGGAATGCTATTGTGCAACAAGCAGGTCAAGATCCTCAATTACTAACAAATTCCGAAACTGTCAAGATTATTGCTAACATCATCAAAACTAACGTGGCTGTATGTAAATCTTTGGGTCCATTCTATTACCCCCAATTAGGGATCATCTACCTTGACATGTTATCATTGTATAAAGCTGTTTCAACTATGATTTCGGACTTAGTTGCAAAAGATGGATTAATCACAACGAAGACACCAAAAGTTCGTGGTTTGAGAACTATCAAAAAGGAAATATTGAAGCTCATAGAAGTCTATATCAGCAAAGCTGATAACTTAGAAGAGATTGTCAGAGATTTGACCGAACCATTGTTCACTGCTGTTTTAGCTGACTATCGTACTAATGTTGCCGACGCTCGCGATGCTGAAGTATTAAATTGTATGACTACTTTAGTTAATAAAGTTGGTCATATGATTCCTGATGGAGTTGTTTTGATTTTACAAAATGTTTTTGAGTGCACCTTGAGCATGATTAATAGAGATTTCACAGAATACCCTGAACATAGAGTCGAGTTTTATAAACTTTTGAAAGAAATTAATGCTAAATCTTTCCAAGCTTTATTAAAGTTATCAGGTCCTGCATTTGCGTCTTTGATCGATACCGCATTATGGGCTTTCAAACATAACAACCGAGAGGTTGAAACAAATGGATTAACTCTCACAATTGAACTTTTGAAGAACGTTGAAAGCTTAGGACCAAATCCTTTCGCAAAGGCATTTTACGAAAATTTTTATTTCCCAATATTATCAGACACTTTTTACGTTTTGACCGATTCTGACCATAAAGCAGGATTCAAATTCCAAGCCATCTTATTATCAAAATTAATCGAGTTGGTTGAAAATAACGTTATTTCAAATCCATTGTATCCTCCAGGTTCAGTTCCAGCAGGTACCTCAAATTCACAATACGTGAAAGACTACTTAGCAAACATGTTGATAAATGCGTTCCCTCATTTACAAAAAGAGCAAGTTTTCAATTTTGTTAAAGTATTAATGGTGCAATTCAAAGATCAAAACAAATTTAAAGGTACATTGAGGGATTTCTTGGTGCAAATCAAGGAGTATGGTGGAGATGCAACCGATTATTTGTTCGCTGATGATAAAGAAAGTGAAATCTTGGAACAAAATAGAATCGAGAGAGAAAAAGCAATGAAAGTTGGTGGTTTGATAAAACCTTCTGAAATGGACGATGAGTAAGAAAACAGTTCCAGTCCCTAGTATAAGCAGAATTCTTAGCCACAGCAACCAGTCATAATTTATTGAATTCAAGTTGAACAGTTCAAGACAGTGTCAATGTATTCTAGTTATCAACATACTACAACCATCAGTTGAGCTATAAGAAAACCAGTACAAGAAGAAGTAAACTAAATAAATTCATTTTTTTTTATAAATAGATTCATGTTAAATTAAGGTATTCCAATGAAGCATACTGTAGTGTATAATACGTTGACTAGGTTTTGTATCTTCTGTAGTCGCATTGAACTTACATAAAAACAATAATTCCATGACTTTATATATATATATACACTAGTACTTTTGTTTACCCCAAATATTATTTACAACTTAAGCATATTTTTTTATAGCATCTTGAACTTTGATGTATGAACCTTTACTACCAGAGACTGGACCTTTAACTAGGATGTAACCATTCTCAACATCAACATGGACAACTTTCGAGTTCTGAATGGTGTGATTGGTGGAACCCATATGACCAGGCATCTTTTTACCTGGTAAAACTCTACCTGGTGTTTGATTGGCACCATAAGAACCACCATGTCTATGAACAACGGAGGTACCATGTGTAGCCCTCATACCTTTAAAGTCCCATCTTTTCATAACACCTGCAAAACCCTTACCTCTAGTAACAGATTTAAGATCAACGAATTGACCGACTTTGAAGTGGTCAGCGTTTAATTGAGTACCTAATGGCAATAATCCATTTTCGTCTTTAACTTGAAATTCCATAACACGGGCCTTTGGTGAAACGGTGGCTCTGGCAAAATGACCCAACAAAGGCTTGTTGACGTTTTTGATTTTGTCGTGAGCACCAAGTTGTACGGCATAGTACCCATCTTTTTCTGCCGTTTTAGTATGTGTGACTTCAACAGCATCGATTTCCAAAACAGTACAAGGAAATCTGTTGTTGTTTTCATCAAACCACGAAACCATACCCCTTTTGATACCAATAAGGCCAACTCTTGTAGGCAATCTTTTTCTTTGTCTCGCTGTTTCTGGTGAATGGTTGATAGCTGGTGCTTTTGATACTACCGATGGAATAGCAGCTGGTGCTGTTAAACTTGCACCATGACGGGTAAATTTAGGGAAAAGTGATTGTCCCAAAAGAATAGGTCTGATTGACCCAAACTGTTTCCAAAAATGGCTCATCTTTATTCTTGTGCTAATGAGTATTTCCAAGATTAGACTCGAAAGCACCAGTTTTTTGATTCAAATGTATTTTTCGAGATGTTTTTTCGAAAGTTGAAAATCGTACTAAGCATAAATCAAGTGTCGTTTTGTGCATAAGTGCTGGCCACTATATGATTTACATCAAAGAATACACATTTCTCCAGCCCTTCTTGATTTGCTGATCTAACTATTGATAACGAATAGCGGCTAGGTTACTGGAAGTGCGTGAAGAAGAGGTATCCAAAAAAAAAAAAAACACAAAAGTAGCTCGTACTGGATTGACAAACTCAGATACAATTGAACCCAATTTTATGTACATGCATTGCTCTAGATTATGAATATAAAAGAAGTGAAGTAAGTATCCGTTATGAAATCATTTGATCTTCTTGGCCTTCAACTTGATGGTCTCCTCATCGACGTAGATACCTTTCCCTTTATAAGGTTCCGGTGGATGACACTTTCTCAACTGAGCAGCAAATAGCTTGACTTGCTGTTTATCAGCACCTTCTATGATAATTCTAGTAGGAACGGGTGACTTGACCTCCATGCCTTCTGGAATCTCAAAATACTTCAAGTTAGGAATACCAGCTTTCACGGCAATATACTTTTTTCCATCTTTTTCTTCGAGTTGAGCTCTGTAACCGGTCCCAACCAATTTAAGAATGGTCAAGTGACCCTCAGAAACACCAACGACATTATTTTGTAGAATAGATCTGACAGTCCCCCACATTGATCTGTGAATTTTATTGGATTCGTCTGGAACACTAACCTTTATATTGGAGTCCACATTCTCCACATTCACAAACTCAGGAACTATTAATTTCAAACAGCCCTTTGGACCTTTGACAACAATGTTTTTGGTGAGTTTGTACTGGTAAGTACCCTTTCTGATGGTTTTTGGACTTTCAACAGGTTCAACTAAGCATGTTATATCTTCCGTTACTGAGATAGGTGCGCTTCCTATATGTGATGCAGCGCTTTTCGACGTGGAAAAACAACGAGCCTGACAACGGGGCAAAACTCTCTTCGTGATACTACCAAACATAGTAACTTGATAGGCTGAGGTTCCAATAATAAGAGTTTAACTTCTGATATTCGTAAGCTCTTTTTTATGTTCGATAAACCTTCAACATTATTTCGTTGATGGAAAATCATAAGGATATGGGGCGGGTAATACTGAAAACAAAAAATATTTTTATATTAATTTTTCTTATAGTACAGTGAAAATTAGTGAAAAATTGAGAAATCAGTGAAAATTGTGACTATCAAAGAAAGCTCAGCGTGAAAAATGGTTAGGCAATTAAAACATCATGAACAGAAGTTGTTGAAAAAGGTTGATTTCCTTGATTGGAAACAAGATCAGAACCACAGAGATTTGGAGGTGATGAGAAGGTATCATGTGCAAAACAGAGAGGATTATCATAAATACAACAGAATATGTGGTGACATCAGAAAGTTGGCACACAAGTTGTCACTTTTACAACCTACGGATCCGTTCAGAATCAAACATGAGCAATTGATGTTGGAAAAATTGTATAATATGGGTGTTTTGGCTACCAAATCGAAAATTTCCGATTTGGAGAAGAAAGTCACAGTAAGTGCTATCTGTCGTCGTCGTATTGGAGTTGTCATGACCAGATTGAAAATGGCCGAAACTGTCAGCGATGCTGTGACTTTTGTGGAGCAAGGCCATGTTAGAGTTGGTCCTAACGTCATCACCGATCCCGCATATTTGGTGACAAGAAATTTGGAAGACTACTTGACATGGGTTGATACTAGTAAAATTCGTCACAACCTTCTCAAATTTAAGAATAAAGTTGACGATTTCGATTTGGCTTAGTTCTATTTTACGGAGAGGTCTATCATGCTTCGAATAAATTTTTGGTTGGGTTTTGTATATTATTTTGCATTATTTTTTAGATTGTTCTTACAAAGAATTACAGTACAATAAAGTTATAGTATAAAAACACATAATGTATAATTTAAAAATAAAACATGCTAATGATTCCGAAAATCAACAAGCCAATTAATGACATGAATAATGATCAGAAGTTAAGACACAAAGTCACCAAAACATGAAGATGGCAGAAAAGTATCAGAATATTTTTCATGATGCTAGTAGTAAAACAATCTCGAATTAAAAAAAATTACCAAAACCATTGACAAAAATCTCAACAAACACTCAACATTTCAAATCAGGAAACCAAAAAATAAATAATAAAATTGTTAATATTCGAAAAACTTGAACATTATTGATTTAACGCTATCTTCAAACTCCGTACCCATTATGATTAGGTGCCAGTATATCCATTATGGTTATTCGTAGGAGATCCTGCATACCCATTATAGTTATTTGGTGAGCCACCATACCCGTTATTATAATTGGTTGGAGATAATGGATTATTACTTTTTGGTACTGTTGCGATAGAGCCAGCTGGTTTAAACTTTCTAGGTTTACCGATTTCAACGGGGTTGACCATTACAACAGAAGATCTCGCCAATTGTGAAGCAGATGGCATGCTTTTACCATTATTTCCATTCAAGCTAGAGTTTGGAAATTGAGAAACTTGAGCATTAGTTGGCGATGACCAAACTTGAGCATTCGAATCTAATGGATTGAAAGCAGTGCCTTTTGGTGCTGCAACTGCAGCAGGTGGTCTATGCCTTGGGGCAAAGTTTGTAAATGTATCAATGGTAGATTTTCTTAAATCTGATGCAGATGGTAAGTGTTTCAATGGTTCGAGAGGTTTCAATGGTGGAACGTTTGCTGGCATATCCAATTGTTGGGGATACTGCTGATAGACTGGTTGATTGGAATACTGATACTGATTAGGATCGTATTGCTGCTGATCTCCATATTGATCATACTGACCATTATATTGTTGATTGCCATATTCAGGTTGTGGTACATATTGATTTCCGTTGTCATTCACACCAGCGAACTCTTCATAAAACGAGGAGGCAGTGGTTAATCTTTTATTGTAGTCTGTATTAGCGCTTGTCAATTTATCATTCATATCTGGAAGTGCTGGTGCACCATCTTCACCATCAATGTTAGCACCTCTGTTCTTTTGATGTAAAGAATTACCTCTATCAAAATAAACTTTATAAAGCGATTTCATCCGTCTCAATTCTTCTTGCTCTTCACTGGTCAATACCTTATCATCCTCACCGTCCTCTCCTGGAACATTCCCGTTACTGAACGTTGAAAATTCTGGTGAAACTAATTGGGAATGACGATTCATTCCGGGAACTTCTAATGAGTTATTTGGATAGCTAGCTTGTTGATATGGCTGTGGAACTGATGTGTGGGATTGGGGGTATTGCTGATAATGCTGAGATTGTTCATTTTGTGGGGCAAGTTGCTGGTATTGTTGTTGTACAGGGGGTTCAAGAGCTACTTGCTGATGCTGTTGAGGTTGGTAGTGCGACGTAAGAGATTGATTCATTTGTTGAACTGGTTCAGGAATAGAAGGAGCCTTTGTGAATTGAAAGTTATCCTCATTCTGGAAAGACAATGTTGATAATCTATTGTTTTGAGTATAGCTTGCTCTGTCGCTAGATTCCTGATAACTCATTCTGTTGACATTTTCTTGACTGGGGGTTTGGAAACTCATTCTATTAACGTTGTCTTGACTTGAGTTTTGGAAACTCATTCTATTAATGTTGTCTTGACTTGGGTTTTGGAAGCTCATTCTATTGAGGTTATCTTGACTTGGATTTTGGAAACTCATCCTGTTGACATTGTCTTGACTTGGGTTCTGGAAGCTCATTCTGTTAACATTATCCTGACCCGGATTCTGATAACTCAATCTATGATCTTGAATTTGTTGATTCTGATATGAGAGTCTATGATTTGAATTATCGTTAGCTTGTAATGAATTTCTAGTACCATGAACATCGAACTTGTCATACAGCTCTTGTTGATGTCCAGTAAAAGCAAGGTTGGCTGTTGATGGAACATCCCCATAGTCCATATTTGGGGAAGGAAAGTCCAGAAAATTATTGGGTATGATAGAATATCTCTGTGGACCCAAAATACTTTTTCTTGGAGACGTGTTGACTGGGTTGATAAAAGATTGAGGTTCATTACCAGTCCCTTTCATAACGTGTACCTCAATATCACTGAGAGTATCATCTTCAATGTCCAGTTTTTCATCTTCGACGCTCTCGATTTCTTGGTTTAGCTTGGTTTGAGATTTATTCTTCAACGCTAAGCTATGTTGAGATGCGTTTGCAAAATTTCCAAACAACTTTTCCTCAGTCAATTCCCTTACATTATCTTTCTTAGGATTGATCAAACTTGAAGTTAACGAGTTTCTTCTGGATGCTACGGTATAAGCAGGAAATTCACCTCCAGCAATATTTCTGGAATACAAATCCAAAGAATGTTTTGAGTCAGTCTCATGGCTATATGGCAAAACAATAGAGTCAACATATTGTTCACCTCTTGCCGTGATCTTGGAATTGAATTTGCTGACTTGAGTTGTCGAGTTGTTTCCAGTTTGAGCGTAGGGGTATCTGACGGAACTACCATTCTCGAAAGGATTGTCGTAATGAAACTTATTTGGTAGATCTGGAAGGGCAGTAGCTTCACCATTTTCATCAAAGTCCGGATCGTGCTCTAGCGCTTCCTCCTTTTTATTCCTTCTGTATGTATAGATAAGAACTGAGCCCAACCCAAGTATAACCAAAACAACTGGGACAGCAACAGCCACTGCGATATAGTGACCCGAGAGTGCATTGGAGGTTTGACATCTTTGAGCATCATCACATTTCGATGATTCTGACCTTTGGAAAACTCTGGTAGGCAGTTCATCCAAAGTGGTACTAAAATCGTAGACACTCATCTTGAGGTTAGATTTTTGTTGATGGCAATACTGGAAGAAAGAAAATAAATGTATTTGTATGCTTGAAAGATCTGTTTCTTTTAATTTAGCTTGTGCTATCTTATTGTAGTGAAGGTAAATCTCGGAGATGTTCTATATTGTGTTTGTATCTTTGATCAGAGTTTACAGATCCATGAACTTGAAAAATTTTGAGCGAGTGATAACGTGGACAGCTATTGACAAACCAAGCAGTAGAACAACAGGTATAGTATTTGGAGAAAAAAACAAGACAAGAACACCGCTAAAACAAGGTAAAAAGAGTGAATACTTTGAGTAGGAAAAAAGAGTAGTTACAATTTGAAATCAAGTAAATTATCACTCAATCAGATTTCTTCATCACGATCCAAATCACCAAAACAAGATCAATTTGAGTGCTGTAAGACTTCCGGTATAGAAGTGTCTTTGAATCTCGCCAAAACCGCGCACAGGTCGACGGTGTCTCGGATGAACTAACGGTAAGGGGGCGTTTAGCGCACTGCGGGCCTATAATCCCCACTGTTTTTCATCTCAATTCCGGAACTGTTATTTATTTATAGACTCACTGTGACGCTGAAAATGTGCAATTTTTTTTCTCCAGGCTTGATGGATTGTGATCCCGATTGTTTACCATACAATAGAGATGGTTGTGACCTGGAAAATAAGCCTTAAGGTCCCCGCTAAGCCAGTACAGATCGTGGTTAAGTTTAGTTGTTTGCACTAGCCGCGGTGGCCTTGGAGGGAGTTGGTGGTTGGAAAGCAAAAAAAGACCTTCCGGTTCCAAGCCGCAATTTCAATACGAAAGTACGAAAAATAAGCACTGGGACTACTACTCTACAGAACCAACCATGAGCCAGGACTTTGGGTAACATATGGGGGGGGGGAATAGAACTGAACTTGACCACTTCAATCCATCATACAAATGGATAATGAACTCACAATAATACAGTAAATGTACAGTGTGGCCGTCCTACTCCCACTTCCGGGTTCTAGGTCCCGGTACGCACCCTGTATTCGAACAAGGCGTGAGATTAAGCCGTTGCCACCACAACAAGCACTTTCTCCGTAGTACAATATGCATTGTTGTCCGAGTTAAATCTACTACACTTCCTGATATGGAAAGGGGTATGCGCGTTAATGTATACTACTGCATCATATATGCTACCTATTGTAAAACAATGCAGATCAAATGCAAATAGAGTCCATTTTTCTTCCTAATACGGTTATGTGTATTTTTGCACATTTTATGTCTAAACTTTTTTCGCGTTCAATAAAAAGATATTTTCGCGAAACATCAACACGAAACAAAGCGCGAAAAGTGGGCGGCAAAAATCACAAAAGCATCGGCCACAAAAGCGGAACGAAAAGTTATGGTAACGCCTTACTTCGGATCAACATCATCCAACAGCAAAACTATTCACAACATCAATATCATCCAACAACAAGAGTAATCCGTCGCCACTTGTCGCTCACCTACTATATACACTCTCAACAAGTCTTTTTGACCAAAGGTTTGTCCTCAAACTTATAACCAAAAAAACTCGTATAGATAAATCTTATACTAGCTATAACAATTCCCCAAAAATTAAGAAATACCTTGAAAGAGACAACTTCCGGATGGTTCTGGTAAAAGGCAAGAACCATGTACGATTGAAGTTGATCTCCAGGCAATGGGGAAAAAGTGAAAGAGGCAAAAAGGGGCGACTTTCCGAAGTATTTATAGGAAAGAAAATTGCGGGTAACGGTGTCGAGAGGAAATTTCAGCATTTTTCAGGGCTCCTTAGCGATAATGATGATTACCTAATTGGGAAGCAAACGCTACAGATGTATGATATATTTGGGGTATATGGGGATTACTTGAGAAACTGGAAAGGATTGTCCTCGGGAGTTGAAGGCTTGTTGTCCTGGGCACTGTCTGGTGTCACTGCCGTATTTTGTATGTTGGTGGACTCCTTTTGCTTCGAGCTGTTGTCGCGGGCACCAGACAACCCCTCCAAGAAAGTCTTTCTCTTTCTGGTGGTTGCGGAGAACTTCGATAACTCTATGTAATTTTTAGCAGTGTAGTTGAATAGTTCCATTAGCTTGATCAAATCGCGGAGATCCCTCAAATAAAGAACATCGCGATTGAAGATATTGTCCACCGTTGAGGCCTGGAGTTTGAAATCATCGTTTTTGATGTCAAAGTTTGTCAAAAGACTCGTCACGTTTTGGTCTGGTAGTATGGGTGACGGGTACTTGTGCAAAAGGATAATAATTTTGATGTTCAAGCTCTGGCAAATTTGCTTGAACAAACCAACTTGTGTGGGATCATCGATAATCAAGTAACTGAACAAATTTTCATCCACTGGCTCTCCCTTGATTAATATGTGCTCGAGATTATCCATGCGATCTAGGACACTTTTGACAATTTTTTTGTTCTGCTCAAATTTGTAGCTCAATGAGAAGGTCCTGCTGAAATCGTATTTGGCCAAATTTGCATTTTGGTCTGCCGTATTGTCATTCAATTGCAAGTCATGAATTGGGTCGCTAACATCACATACTTTGATATCTCGTAACGGTACTTGAACTCCATTTTTGACAGTGAATTTGTTTTTAGCCAGATCTTGAAGTCTCAAAAATTTCACGAAAATCATCTGGTTGCTTTCATTTTTTATGTTTGCGAGATAGGATTTGAAGTCCATATTCAAATTCTTCCAAAAGGAGCTTTGTATGACAGCAAACCTATTGAATTTGTGGTTTTTGTGCAAGTAGCTAGCGAAAGTTTCTGATAACTTATCAATAAAGGAAACGTTCAGATAAACGTAATTTCTAGCTGATCTCTGTATGAAATTATTTTTGACATTGACTAAGGTAGCTCTCTCCTTCGTGTCAAGAAAATCCTTCATTACCTCGTTTATAAAGAGTGAAGTATCCAGTGGTTTTTTGATGTATGGATAGCAGAACTCATCTATTATTTCAACTGAGCTTCTTTCAGATACCCCTGGATTTTGTTTGAGATATTTGTTATATTGTGATCTCAATGCTATAGGCAACAAATCATTGTAGTGATCCACCACTTGCTCAAGGGTTGTGCGATTCGTAGGACTGGAAGCTTGGAGAATTGTATGATAGATCAATGGAATTGAATCTTGCTGTAGAAGTACTTTATCATGTATCACGAACCTGAAAAAGGGGTTTTTGGGTGACTTCTTCTGTACAATAGTTGATTTGGATTTAACGGATGGCCTCCAACTTTTTATCTGGTTCATATCATACAGAAATGTGTTTTGTCAACTCATCGAAACATACAATTGTTTGATCGCTTGAGATGAAATTTCGATATTCGAACTTCATTTTTTTAGAAATTGAAAATTACATAAATTCGAGTAAGCTACCTAAGTATAGTATTAAGTCGATTGAAAGTTGTTTCTACTGAAAAAAAATTTCTCCTTTCATTCCTCTCATTAACTAGCTCCAAACCTATATAATCTAGCTATTACCTCTGCTTCTGGAAAACCCTCTGCCTCTAGATGACGCTCCTCTCCCCCTTCCTCTACCACCCCTGTAACCATTAGAACTACCTCTACTTCCTCTGTTCGAATAATACCTTGGTTTTTCACTTGGTGAATTTTCAGTCGATACCAAATTGGCCCCGTTTGAATTAGATCCATGATTAGCAAATTCACTAGATGCAGTAGATGGTGTTGAAGACAAGTTTTCCTCCTTAACATTTTTTCTATATGTGAAATCATAACCCTCAGAAAAACACTCCATTTTGAATCTCCCATTCAAGACGTTCAACAATAACAAACCAGCTGAAACATCACATAGATTGAAATGCCACATGTTTTGAAATCCTATGTAGTAAGAATCATTTTGCTGTCTTATTATTGAAGAATTGATTTCCCGGTTGGAGTTTGATGGCAATGATAAAGGTATGATCTCTTCGGGTGCTACTGAACTTGCTGTCGATGATGATAAAACTGATCTTGAAACAGGTATTCTGTCGAAAGAATCTAAAGCTAGGGTCATCAATTCAGTTAATTTTGAATCATCTCCAATTGCTTGACCGACTGTGTCTTTAACGTTTTTCCATACAGTTGCTAGTTGATTTCTTGAATCACTGAACTTGGATTTATAGTACTCAAATGAGGGGCATATGCTTAGCTCATTGCAACTTGTAGGGTATAAGAAATGCAAACTACTTGAAATAGTGTAATCCATTTTCAAGAATACTGCTAAATGCCCTAATAATCCTTCTCTTGAGGGTGATGGGTGAGAAAGAAAAATTCTGATATCACCAACATTGAAATTTGAGTCAACTGTTTTGATCAATTTCCCTATTTGAACCATTGTGATCCACATATTTCCTGGATCTCCCGAAGCAGGTATTAAATAGTCACCATCTTCTGTATTTATTGTGTTTGAATGTGTATTATTATTTGTAGTATCACCATCATTTTTGAGTTTAAGTTTATTGGAGTCATCATTTTCCTTTTGTTCATTGTCGATCTCGATCATATCGAAAATTGTTCCTTGTGTAAATAATTTTGGTAAAGCAAAAGCTCCTCCCAATCCACATAAGAAAATTCTCGAGTCATTAGCATCAACATAGTATGATTTGTTTTCGTCCACGATATACAAATTTGGAACTCTATATGTCCCATCTCTGAATTTATTGATGACAAATGAATCTTCAGAAGCACCATGAATAGTATAAACAGGAAATTCTAATTTTTTTTCACCTGATATAAACAATGGCAACTCAGATATTGAACTGTTCGACAAAATCTTCTTCAAATTTTCGCCATTTTCATCAGAATGTTCGACGTATTCACCACTTGCCTTCGATAATTCACTGACTTTATTGACAACCTCTTCCTCTAATAATGGACTCAAAGCCGCAATGTGCCTCAAGTAAGATTCGTGAATACGATTTATTGAATCGTTGTCAAAAAATCCAAAATTTCCTGTGTGTATTATGATGGAAGCATTGTACTGTTTTCCCAATCTATTGAATAATGATAACTCACCTCTTATTTCGGCAATACATAGAATTCGAAGACCATTTTTGTGGATCAATTGAGGAGTTGACATTGTGCAATCAGCTCTTTCCACCTGCAACTCTTCTGAGTTTCTGAAATGAATGAGTGAATATATGTATCGTTAGTACTGGTTCTGATTACTTATACATATACATAGGTATATATAAGTTACCTCGAATTGAATAGTTCGTTTCTAATTGTATAATTCTAGAATTCAAGTTTTTCGAACTGAGTAGATAGGACCTTTCTTCAAGATTCTGGTTTTTAGGATATGGGATTGATTGGTTCCAATTGTCTGATTGATCTTTGACCCTTTTAATAGTACGACTCTAATTTTTTTATCTTTCGGGTATCTTTGTCTCTTTGTTTGTCTAATTTGGTTCTGATTAGTATAGCCAGCAACCAATCTTAATGTCTTCCTGGTCTCTCCTTAATTGAAAACTGTGCGTGAACCTATTGAGAAAGAACTTTCAACTACTTCGTTGATAAACATAATCAGTATATTACTGAATAATTTCGATTTTTTTCATTTCGCTATAAAATGGTTATTAAATGGCTTACCCGCCCAAAACACCACCTAATTTATATGGCTTTCTTACTCTATAACACTCAATACTACACTTCAAGATAACACATCTAGATAATTGATCATTGGAGACTTTTATATTCTTGAAAAGGGAACCATACTTAAATTCATACCAAAGAATAAGGAACACCAAAACGGGAAAAGAAAACCAATAAAAAAATGTTTTGAATGAAAGCAAGTAATCTAGGAAAAACTAACAACAATATTGATTGCAGGTGTGAAAATTAGATGAGTTTTCAAATGAACCACCAAAGAATTGAATATGAGTAAAAGTACATTGATGTGACTTCACAACAGTAAATGAATAGGTAAATTATACAACGATGAAATAAAAATGTTAAAACAGCACTACCTCTCATGATCTCTTGTGAAGCTTGAAATTGGAATATTCAAAATCTTTGTCTGACTATGAATATTGATTTTTCTATCCTCTTCGTCTTCATCGTCATCTACGTCAACTTCCAAGTTCATTAAGCTTTTGAAACTATGCAAGTTGAATTTGTTTGTTGATGACAATGTGTTGTTACTACCATTATTCGGCTTTGAAGAGCCACTCGAGTGAGACTGTCCCTGCAGGGAGCTGAAGTTATTCAATGTAGGAGTTGATCTTATATGCCTCAAAATTTTTTGAGTTTTCGACAACATGTTCAACTTGTGTGATGAATTCGTTGTGGATATTGACTTGATGGAATCGGTCTCCATTTCACTTTCAGATTCGCTTTCTTCAATTTTTGGCGTATTTGATATTTGACTTTGATTGTGAGACGTATTGCTCAAATATTGATTGAATGACGAAGACAACGAAGAAGACCTTTTCTTGACAGAAGTGTTAGAGTTGATTGTTCTAAAACTTCTTGTGCTCATTGTTGAAACAGGCGAAGATGGCGTTTCATTTGAATTACCTTTTAGTTTATTCGGTGAAATGTTCACTGACTTGATCGAAGGCAATGATGGAATCAGAAAGACACCATCAGTTGGAGAGGCTTTCTCATTCGCATTGTTATTGGAGCGAGGACTTAAGTTCGATACTGAGTAGCCCAACGTATAGTTTGAAAGATTGTTTGTAGATGGGGATTTCAATGAAGTTGACGAAAATCTTCTCAGAATTTTTTGAGGGGGCAAAGGAGGTAACGAGTTTGAATGTTGCCTCAGTGTTTGAGATATGTTATTCAAGTATACCGAGTTTTTGTGAGTCAACAAAAACTGGTTAGAAGATATTGGTTTGGTTGGCGATTCACTTTCGGATGATCTTCTAGAGGATCCATTTGAGTACAATGAAATGTTTTCTATGAAATTGATCGGTGTTCTTTTGATGGTTTCATATTGTTTTTGAAAGTCAAACGATGGGGCTAAGTCCATTGGCAACCAATTTTCGTTGTTTCTGATGGTATCATTCGCTTTGTGATTCGTGAGTATTTTAACACAGTTCAACTGGCCGAACTTTAAGGCTAAATGCAAACTGGTATTGCCTTCGTTGTCCTGCAAATCTATACTTGATCTGTTCATCAACAAAACCTCCAACGAGACGTAATCGCCGAGGATTGAGGCAATGTGTAAAGGAGTTTGTCCATTTTCATCCTTGTAATCAACAGCGGATGAAAACTTCAATAACAAGAACTCTAAAATATGAATATGGCTTTTAATTACCGATAAATGTAACGGGGTTTGTCTTTTGAAAGTCAAAGAAATCTCATTTGCGTCGTGGCCAAGTGCCACTAAAAGATAGCATATTGAGTGCTGACCATGATACGAAGCATAATGAAGGTTAGACCAGCCATTAGTAGTATCTATGTTTGTCAACAAATCAGGAAATCTAGTGAGCAAGCGCTTGACTATCAGAATATTTCCACCCACGATGGCGTTCCGAAGTCTTATAGAAGGATCTTGCATTTGTACTGTGACAATCCTTCACACAGAGGTATCGCCTTGCTATGGTGTGTATTCCGTAAATTATTTGTGAATAGCTAGAAGCTTTGTTTATGGCTGGTGAAAGGGTCGGAACGCAACGAATATTTGAACGGGCAACGTGAAGTCTCAAGAAGATAGTTATTCAAAGCTTCAGGTGCAAAAGAAAAAGTAAGCAGTGGCTTGATAAAAGTTTTAGAATTGAATTGGAAGTTCAAAGATTTATGGCAAGCTGCTGTAACCAACGGTAGACTAAAAAAGGACAGCTAAGATAGCCACTCAAGCATGAAGAACCGCTTGTGGATTGAAGACGTACCAGCGCTTTTGAAATTTGAGAAACAGGGAATTGTGAACTAAACGAAAAGCTCACAAACAGCGAGACCAAACAAAATTAGATACAATCAATTAATGATATCAGAACTTTGGCTCTTAGTGATGGATTCAACTCGATATAATATTAATTAGGAATAACATATTGAAACTGAAGACAAAATTTCATTGCGATTTCAGTATTTGCTTTCATGTTCGATGAGATCACGTTTAAAATACGAGTACGACGGGCCGAAACACAATCAATAAGCACTTCATTGTACCTAATATATTATATATAACATATAAAACTAAATAGAACATGATATACATGAACTAGCAACCATACCATATAAACCAAATACCAAAAATTATCACCCCATAAAATATTCTTGTCCGTGTCGTCATAGCATTTTGAACGTTAGAGTAATCTTGACTCCATAACAAGTGAACCAAAAGGTGTTCCAGAGACACAGTGGCTTGACTTTTTGTCCGCTCTGCACCCCCCAAAAAAAAGCCAGTTGGCCATGGGCCTAAACCTGATCTACCATGTGAGGGAGCGCAAAACTTCATGGACCCGTGAAGCCCTTGTTGGGAACTCCTCTTGTCGTAATTTTCAATTTTTGGCCATCTTCAAGTTGAAAAAACCTACGACCAACGAATTGAACTCTTCTGGATTATCAAAATAAAGATGATGACCTGCATGATCAATTATCTTGAAGCTTGTTTCATACCCATTTTCCCTGAGTTCATCAACTAAATCTTTACCGCCAAACTTGTTCATCCAATCATTTTCCCCATAACACCACATAGTCCTGATCTTCTTTGCACCACCCGCATTTGAAAACCCATCTATAACTCTATCAATAAGTGGCAACCTAGGTAAAATTTCAGGGGTGATTAGCCTAGTTATAGCTAACTCACCACATATATCCTGATTGAAAATGGAAAAGCTGTAGTAGTGTAGGTATAGTTGCTCTCTAAAAGGCAACGATTTGAATCTTCTGAAGGACCACGACGACAAAATCTTGGAATATAGTGGGCCAGCATACTGAATAATCTGAAATGGGGATATATGGTAATTCCACAAGAACCTCAAAATCTTGTCTTTCGGGAATTTAGGTGCGTGGATTCTTTCATCCTCATTCAAATAACTATCACCGCATATGTCATTCAGACTTTCTTTCACTGTAACAAAGTGTGTGTCTTTCTTGTGTTTTTTGACATCATTTTGGTCCTCTGTAATCTCTTTGAATGGATCACCACCAGATTGTCCATAGCGATATTTATTATCATGTAGTAAGGAGAACTCGTTCCTTTCCGTACCCATCGGACTTACCAACATCATATCAGAAATGATGTCACCAGATTTGTTATATTTCATAGCGTAAGAACACATAAGGTAGCCACCCATAGAATGAGCAATGACTTTAAACGTTTTGATTCCTCTTTTGATTCTCCACTGTTCTATGGCATCAATAAAAAAGTCCTCGGTTTTAAGAATTTCCTCAATACTGTTACAGCCATAATTGGGGAATTTAGGGCGTGAAGACAACCCAAATCCTAATAGATCAATCGAGTGTATTTCAACTCCTGGGATCATGGATAACTGGTCATAATTTTTATAGAAGTAGCTTGAAGCAGCCATATAACCGTGAACTAAAAGAATGTGTACTCTCCCATCTCTCCCGTCTCCCTCATTTTCCGCTTCACCTTCATTTAAGCTCAACTTCAAATTTAGGGGAGATATTAAATTTGTTATACAAAACTCATGGATATGGTTGCCATTTCCTATGTCCACATCAATTCTGGCCGCTTTCCTAATCCCATCTGATTCGGGATAAAAAGGTAACATAGATAAGATATCTTGTTCTGAGTTTTTGATATGGGAAAAATTCCACCAATTTAGTAGAGATTCCTTGTAGGAAATGACTGGCTTTGTTGTTTCTTGGTGGCTCTCAATCATCTTCAATTGCGATGAAGTAGCTATAATTTAAAGAAGTGCGATAAGATTATTGATAATATCAAAAACCGACTCCTAAATGTTCTCGAACTTATTTTAATATTTCGATGGCGTCAAATCACTTTGCTTTACCAAAACAACAATTTTAAGCAAAAGTCCTCGAAGAAGCTGATACATCTTATACCAAATAGAGATTAAAGCAGAAACTATATAAGTTGTTCATCAAAGCTCCATTTGCTCTGTCATCATGTCTCAATTTTCTGTTAGCTTTGGATTGAATTCCACAAAAATCAAGGCTACTCCAAGTCTGACTTTAAATGATTTACTAACAAAGGCGTGTCTGCTGTTCAAATTAAATGTCTCCTTGTATCAATTGAAGTGAGTATATACATAAGAATAAAAATGTTTTTTGCTCGATGGTACACAACAATCATTGCCTTCAATGATGTTCAAAAAGTGGGAAGTTGAGGTAGTATACAAATACTAATGAAAAAAAGGCATAAGAATAGCTTGGTTGATTTATCATTACCAGTGAGATTGGCAAATTTACCGCAGGGGGCGAAGTTGGAGATTGTCAAAAGAGGTAACTCATCTGCTGCATCGATTCCTGTTGACATAACAGTGAAAATCCAAATTATATTACCTGCGAACTTTTCAAAGGAGTTGCACCCTCTGAATTTAGTTAACAGCTTCTCGAACTATTCTACGATTGATGATTTATTGGAGAAATTTTCAGCCATAAATGAAATTTCGCTTTCAAATTTAAGTTTAGGTGATAGCAATTATGAACCGCAACTCCAGGTGTTGACAAGAATTATAAGAAGGGATGAATTCCATAAAAGATTAGCTGATTTTGGATTTCAGAAGAATTTACTAATTCGCATAAACTTCAAACAAATTTTAAGTGAATTGGAGGAAAACGCAAAACAAGATAAATTATTAGCTGAACAAGAAGCAATCAATCTTAAGCAATACCAAAATCAAGAGTTACGAAACAAGTTACTCAAGGAAAAAACAGTAGAGCAGAATTTTGAAAGAGAAGCAAAATTAAGAGAACATAAGTTAAAAGAGAAAGAAGATGGACGCAGTGGGTTTGATTTTCAGGGTGTTGATGTTCAAGGACTTGGGGAGAATGATCAGGTCGGGTTATCGAAAGATGAGACACAAGGAATGAAATCAGATAAAATGGACATTGATTGCTCACCTTCGAATATGGTTCAACAAGAAGTGCAGCCAAATCTTGGAAAGGACACTAAATTGCAAGAGCGTTTTCCAGAGCCCGAGGAGGAAGACAGATTTAGCATTGAGGGGGAAGGACCTTCTCAGCAAAAAAGGAAGATCGAAATTTATAAGCCATCTAAACCGCTTGAGATGTTTGAACATCCAGATTCAACCTATGATATGACTGTATCTCAAGCTAAAAAGTATCAAGACATGTTAGCTGCTAAAGCTAAACCGCAAAAACTACAAAAAAACATAAAACCTGAAGAAATCAAATTCTGTAACGTTCGAGTAAAGTTTCCTGACCAAACCAATTTACAGATTAACTTCAATCCGGATGAAACATTGAATGATTTATACAACCACGTTGACAACATGTTATTGGCACCTTTAAAGTATAAATTAGCATTATCACATCCATACAAAATTTTGTCCAATACAAGTCAGACTTTTTTGAGTGCAAAATTTTCAAATCGTACCCTAGTGGTTTTCGAGGTTGAAAATTACTTGCAGCAAGCTGGGCCGTTCTTAAAGACTGACAACATATCCGTTAAAGACTTGAGTGAAGCCGACGACGTTAAGTTAGAAAGAGAGCGACAATTTTTGAAGGACGATAATGAAGAGACTGAAGCTTCAAAGAATATAGCCAATGGAGTAATTCGCAAAAGTAAGAGTACTCATATAAATGTTGAAGGTGATAAGAAATTTCCTAAGTGGTTAAATTTGAGCAAGAAATAGTTCAACTCATAATTAGAACTTTTCATTTTTTTACTGTAATACTATTGAGTAATAATATTATCTATTTGATCAAACACCTAATTTATAATCTTCATATCAAACCCCGTACACAACAAAAACCATTCAAATAATAAAAGCCCATCGTAGTAAATAAAATCTTCAGAACAGGTATCAGTTATTTCTTTGTAACTTATTATCGGGGAATTCATAGGGTGGAGGTGGCGGATAGTTCTCAGATGCAATATTGCTTGGACCTTCACCATTGCCACGCAGTTCATTGGCCACATTCTCAACAACATGCTGTTGATTTTGGGAAACTGGTTGATACCCATACTCCTGTCTCTCTGGGCGAACTAATTGATGTGATATTCTTTGAGGCTGAGGCTGATGAATTCTGGTTTGCGAGGAACTCAAGTTATGATTGACTGCTCCATAAGCAATAATGCCTGAAGGCTCTATGAAAATCCGCTGTTCTTCATCATAATAAATGTAGTCTGAAGGATACTTGGAAATTATATACCATGAGTGAATCAATCCTGGTAGGTAACCCAAAGTACATAATAATATATTGATAAGGGAATCGGCAGAACATAAACCTCTTCTGATCCACACAGGAATGGGAGGGAAAAATATCGCCACTATGACAAGCACACAATCAGAGCAACATAAACAAAGACACATTTTGCGAAAAGCTTGATGGTTCAATTGTTGAATTTATCGAAGAATATACTTTATTGTTTCAAAACATTAATTTGGCTTAATGGCGATAGTATATATAAAAAAAAGTTATTATGTAATCACAAGTTGCATTATCAAATTCGGTTAAGATAGTTGTATTGGTTAGACATTTGAGTATTGATTGTACATATGATATAAAATACAGTCTTTAATTGAGTGTTGGTATCTATCTCTACAGAAATAAAAGGAAAACTATTTTCAGTCATTTTTGGGTATTTTTGAGTCAGTCAAAGAACAATCAGATAACGTCAAATTCAAAAAGCCCGATCTTTTCAAGTGACAAAGAACCAAATACTCCCATCTTTCTTCATATGCCTGTAAAGATATAGGACTTATGATGACCTAAAGCTCACTCCGTTCTCTGCCTTTTGAAGTCTTGATTAACTATATCACTTATGACAGCTGAGTTTTCCAGAAATGTTTGATAATCAAGCACAGTGTTGGTGAGACAGTCATTAATCACGCAGAAACATGGTATCAAAGAATCTAGCTGTATGTGGCATAATGCTTCAGATTTGTTATCCCCAGTTGTCAATTTATACAACGTAACTTTTTGATTGAAGCTGCAAACCATTATCTCGATCGTTATTTTGTTATTCATGTGGGTATCAGCGAGCGAAGAAGACAATATTTCAAGTGAAGAAATGGGACCGGTTTTGATTCTGTATTGGTTCACTATCTTGTTTTCCTTGATGTTCAAAATTCCAACCTTATCAGCAGAGTCAGCAAATAGAAGAAGATCTGGATGTGAAGGTACCCGACTTAAATGGTTTATTGGATAATTGGATACTGTCATATCCTTGGTTGGGAATTTTGAGACACCTGGTTCATATATCAATATAGATCCAAATCTGGTTGCACATGCCAATTTGTATATGTTATTTGCTGCTGTCCTATTCCCAGTGCGACCAGTGAAAGGAAAATCATCTTCGGTTGCAACATCACTTAAAAAAATTATTTGACATATCCAACTGGATATTATATCTTTTCCAATGTTGTACAAATATTTCTCTGGAGATATCCTGGATTTCCAAATTGGGTCTGATGTTCTTTTACAAAACGCATAGGGCCTATCGGATCGAGTTGTCTCCCGTCTTTCTGCCCTATCTAGAAACCTTTGTATAGAATCTGATATCACAGATGTTCGTATGTCGTTGTTTGTGTAGGAGGAATTTAAGGTCATGGATAAATCATTGAGTTCCAAGTCATTACCTTTACCAGCAGTTGCAATTATCAAAAAATCATGCGGGTGTATCGCTAGAGCTGATACTGGCCCCCTGAGCGTATTGACAAGATAACTCGTTTCACTATCATCCTCATTTAAGTCTCTCACCACTATTTTTCCCTGATTGCTACAGGAATACAAATGGCCACAAACAAACTGCAACGAAACTATGGGGTCGTCTGGTCCAAAGCAACCTTCTTTCCATTCTTTGACCAACTCAAACATCTCCCCAAATATATCGACCCTGAATAATTGTACAATACCGCTCTTTCTTGCAATGGCCATGTATTGGTGGTTCCGCAATTTGAATGCTATCACCTTCTGCACGTACGACGTACTGGATTCATGGTAGGACTGGTTGGACTGGTGGAAAGGGTATGATTTCAGGAAAAGGTACTTTTTATTGCAACGGCGTTGCACCTGTTGTTTCAACGTGGTGTTACAACATTTGACATCCACAACTTCGTCACATTAGTAAAATTGCCATTCAATACAAGCCCAGTGACAGGTTACTCACTTTGTAAACCGCCAGTTTTCTGAGTAGATGCTATCACTTTCATTATTGTTGATGAACAATCACGCCCGCTTTCTCTGGCAACTTCAATTGTATAATTTTATTGTTGCTGAGATGTAACGTCAGCCTGTAAAAATAAGTCCAGAAGACATTCGAGAAGTATTATTTGTATCTGAGTTACAAACACTTATAACACCCATTACACTGAGATGTTTAACTGAGATGATCATCCGGAGTTATATGCAGGAGTCGAAGCTGGTCATTTGAGCCGCAGACATATTTCCCAAAAAGGAAGGCAAAGACCATTCATGATGGTTTACGTTGCTGGATCGTACTTTTCAAGGGATTATTGAGGAGGTTAGGCGTTGGACCGCGAGGAGGTTGCTTTCGTGCTTTCGAGGAGCCTCGGTTCAATTTATTGAGTGATCATGTTTCAATATCACCGTTTTAGATCCGCTTATGATCCTTTTGGAGTACAAGGCTAGTTCATGTGGAGAAACCATTAGGAATAGCATTGATTTGCACCAAGTTGTATAAATACATGTTGGATACCTCCGATTTACTCAATTGCAAAGATTCAGTCAATATAAGCTGCAAATAGTTCACAGATTCAGAAAAGATGGTCGATTTCAATGTCAACGGTAAAACGGTGCTCATCACAGGAGGCACAAGGGGTTTGGGATACGCCTGTGGTGAAAAGTTATTGTTGAACGGAGCAAGCAGAATAATCATAACTTCGAGAAAAGACAAAGCATGTCAAGAAGCTAGGGCTGGTTTGGAGGCGTTGGCCAAATCCAATGACAAGAAGTGCGAAATTATTGCCATAGCTAGCGATATTAGCGATGACGAGTCCATCCAACAGTTTGTTGACCAGGTTTACAAAAGGGTTGATAAGCTCCATGTTTTGTTCGCCAATGCAGGAGCAAGTTGGGGCGCTCCATTTGCTGAACATCCTGTGAAAGCAGTCAGAAAAGTCTTGGATTTGAACGTCACAGGGGTTTTCCATACCATTCAGTTGTTCGCTCCATTGCTAGAAAAAACCGGTACTTCGGCTGATCCAGCTAGAGTTATCATCAATGGTTCAATTGCAGGTTTGGCCCCTTCAGCGGGAATGAATACATATGGTTACCTTGCCTCAAAGGCGGGTATCATCCACTTAGGCAAAAGTTTAGCAATTGAGTTGGCTGAGAAAAATATTACAGTTAACTCAATTGCTCCTGGTTTCATTCCTTCAAAACTTTCTAACGGTTTGTTGGACATGATAGGTGACGTTATGGCCGATCAAAACCCAAGAAAAAGATTAGGGGTCAACGATGATGTTTCTGATACCGTGTTGTTTTTGTCCTCCAAACAATCGAACTACATTAACGGTGTTGTGATTCCTATTGATGGTGGATCGAATTTGATCGGTACCCCAAAATTATGAGATTCACTGAATGAGCATTACGCAAGATATGATATACCCTTCCGATTGATAAATATTAATCCCCTCTAGTATTCTATAGTAGCCAGAAAAAAAACATGGAAATATAACGCCAAAACAATAGTATAATAATAAAGATTACCTCTATAATATACAAAACACTCGTTTAACGGCATAAAACAATCAAAACTTTCAGGAAAAACGAAACGCGAGCAAATTCATTTTCTTAATGTTACACATTAGCCAATAAGTTCAAGCTGATGGTTCAATAATCTGCATCATTTTCATCTGCGTTGAGATATATATTACCGCCTCCCCCTCTGAGAGGTTTTACGATCCTCAAATTCAAACCTTTTCTTTCGCTTCCAATGCTTGAACCTCTATTATGACCCTTCACTACCTCGCCATTTGAAGCAGAGCTGTTTGTAAAATCGTCAATGTTGATATTCAATCCTGTGAATATTCCACTAGCTGGTCTGGGAGATCCTATCTTTCTAACAGCTGATATCCTGTCTCTTAAAAAGGAAAGTTTTTGCTCGAAATTCTCACTTTCTTTTGAAACATGGATTTGCTGTTCTTTCAATAACTTTTCAAGAATTTTGATTCTTTCGTTCCTCGATTCATTTGTTCTTTGACTTATAATTATGTCTTTCCTGAGATTTTGATTTTGTAATTCCATTTCATTCAATCTATTGGAAAATTGCTCTAAGGTTTTCTCCAATACTATGAACTTTCTTTCGTCCTCTTGTTTGAGCTTCAAGTGATGTGATTTCAACTTTTCTCTATTCTGATCTAGTTCAAGCTCCAATTCTATAACTTTTTCGCATTTTTCCTGCAAATCACTTAGCAAAGAGTCTCTACTTCTATTAGAATCTTGCAAGTATTTTTCTAGCAACAAAATTTTTGGATCAACAGATTCATCCTCACCACGACTTTGCGTTGAAATAATAGAAGAAGACAAGTCTTCCGTGGATATACCCGGGTGCTTCTTGCTAAGTTTTATGCTTTCTTTCAATTTCAAGTTGTCTTTCTCTTTATCAAAAAGGTTCTCCTCCAAAGATTTGATTTTGTCTGATTGTCCACGGTTTTCATCCTTCAAGACCTGTAGCTCGTTTTTCAATTTGCCTTGAGTGTCCTTCAATTCCTCCATTTGATTTTGTAGTTCTGTGGCAATTTGGAAGTCAGCTTGTCCAATGCTCGGACTAGTGGGAATAAGTGGAGCAGCTATAAAATTGGTTATATCAGGTTTGCTATCTTTTAATTCCACTTGGTTTGAAGGAACATGACCAACCCTCCATTGTAATAGCTCAGCTTCTAACTCTTTTATGTATTGGAGTTGATTGGAGCTCAAAGTAGTAAGCATCGAAATGCTTTTCTTCAATTCTGTCGAGCTCAATTCTGTGTTGATATGCGCGTTATTCTTGATCTTTTTGGCTCTGGCCCCAAATCTCAAAGTTGATAATGTTTCAAGATCGTTCAATGAGGATGGGGAACAATTTATCATAAGTGACGTTCTTGAGTTACCTCCAAGAGACTCTTGCAATATTCTGGTGAGTTTCGAATCTCTATAAGGGATATGCTTAGACTTTCCGTCGGTTAAAGAGTTGATAACATTACCCAAAACTGATAAAGAGCTGTTGATTTTTTTGGCTTCTTCTAATGTTTGACCTGAAGCTCCCGTTTTACCAACTTTTTCTGAACCCGCCAAGTCTACCAAAAAAAGATGGCTCTTCTTAATGGTGCCTGTCGATATTGCTTTCTGATTAAGCTTAATTTGAAATATTGCATGCGATCTCGATGATTCTTGGTTCATATTGGTAGAAGCAACAGCCCTAGCATTAGTACCTTGCCTCATGACTCTGTGTAGTTCATTGGTGGAGGTAACATACACCTGTTCCAACCCCTTGACATAAACACCATTCAATTTGTCCTCGTGTATGACAAACTTTTGCTCTGCCTTGGGATTCAACAAATCCCGTATCTGTTCCATGTATATTTCCATATATGATACCCCAACAGTGTATTCAATATCACTGGAGCTGTTCAAGATTGAGCTGAATATTTGGTCGGAGATTCTAGGTATCAAACCTCTTTCTGATTCATCATCCAAGGAACCCATCATAGTATATGACTTACCTGACCCAGTTTGCCCATATGCCAACACTGTTCCATTATAACCATTGAAGAAGTCAACCACAGTTTGTTGCATGGAATATTGGAAAACATCACATTGGGCGGAATTCATGTCAAATACGCGATCAAAAGTAAAATTGCCATTAAACTCACCACTCTCTATATTGATTGTTGATTCATCAACAAAGTTGACGATTCGCTTCGAATCGTTCGCCAACTCACTTGTGTTCTCAGGTCTGAATCTGGCGATAACTTTGATATTACTGTCACCATGGTTGACTTGCCTCGAAGGTGTATTATTTACTGACTGTAGTCTGCTATCTATGGAAGACAGGATCTGGCTCAAACGCTTATGTTTTTCTGGTGACTTTCTGTTCTTTGGAGTAGATGGAGTAGATAGCAAAACGTTTGGTGCTAACGGTTGTTTTGTACTTTTTCTTGGAGTAGAATATGTAGACATATTGAAAGCTTCTAGTAAAAAATGTGCCCTTTCAGGGATCCTAAATTCTCATCAATTGACAGTTAACAAATCCCAATCTAGAGAATTCAATTTAAACTTAATCGTTAAGTTAACGAATTAGCCGCTAAGCTCAAATATATTTCTTCGACTAATATTATTAAAGATCCAAAAAATGGTTTGACTTATCGCGAACTTATCCACGCAATTGGATCCGTCCTTTATACCAAACTATTATACAAAGCTACAAATTACATGAGTCTCCGCTAAAAGTGATTTCTATACTCAAGAACTATCTAGTTACTGAATGATGGTCAAGCGTTCTGTTAGCTCAGTTTGTGGTGGAAAGTAGATGGTGAAATTTTATGCCAACTCAACTTCGTAAAGAACAAATGGTTCATAGTCAGTGTCAACCAAAGAAGCATATTCGTGTAATGAGGCATCCTGTTTGACCCTGCCCTTTTTATCAACAGAAAATGCACTACCACCTAAGTACCCGTATTTCTGGATTAATTCGTCTTTGACCTTTGAAACGTTTTTGGAGGTGACGCCTACTAAGTAAGAGTAGAAAACTGGAGGTAACCCATATCTCAAGACACTTTCCACGTACACCCTCAAAGACTTGATGTGGATCAAAGATTGTGTGATATCAGAATAAGCAGTCTTAGTCAATCCGACAAGCTCATTCTTCAATCTGACCTCAGCAGATTTAGCCAAATCAAATTCTTTTCTCATCTCATTCAATGATTCTTCTGAGTAGTTGAACTCTCTTGGGGTCCATTTACGTTCTCTCGCTGAGTTAATGAACTCATTGGCAAACTTTTTGAATAAGGTCACATTGTATAGGTAGTACTCGGAATCCTCTGCTATGACGGATGCTGATCTGGGAACAACCATTTGTGTCAAAGTCTCATAGCTGCCTAGAAAGTCTTTTGACAAATTTTTTGGAACAGCAATCAACAAAGTCTTCAAGTTGTCCGAGTTCAAAACAAAATCATTCGGTTGAACAATTTCATGTAAAGACTTGACTGACAAATCCCCCGTTTTCTTTCTGTCTGCAGCAACTAAGTTTGATTTGGCGGTATTGTAATTTGTGTAGGCAGCTCTAACGTCGCTGTCCAAAGTAATTGCCTCGCTAGATATTATTTCAATGAGATCTTTGATGGATTTGTCTAACCTGTATTTTGAAGTATTCCACAGGAAATTCTGAAGATAATCAACGACGTGTTTATCACCAACGACTTTGTACGCATTGACTAACCCTGGGTTATCGGGATAGATAGTGCCTAAGATGTCAATAAGCTTGTTGATTGAACCTTGCAATTGAGTGTCAATTTTCGATAATTCATCACTTTCTTGTACCAATGAATCCAAAGTACCTATTTTGAAATCTGGGATGTTGAATTCAAACACTGGGCTCTTTTCCTCGTTGAGAGAAACCGTTAAAAAGTTGTATATGGATTCCCTGCTAGACACAGAATCAGGCAATGAGAGAAGTAGATAATTGGCTAAAGCTTCGGACATTCTTATGGGGTTCGATATAATCCACAATCATTTATTGATAAAGGCCCTTTCCTTATACATTTTATTACACTTGACGAGAGAAGCCCTCGATTTACTGAAACAGCGTACATTTCAGAACCGTTTATCCGCGACGCGCTCGTAACCACCTCATCGCATTATAGGTAGGTTATGAGCGGTGATATCGAGAAAATAATTCAAAAAATAAAAAAAATGTCTTAAGTGGAAAATCAGAAAAGTCTTTACAAAACAGCCAAATTACAGTGATTAGTCGACAAAAATGAGTAATTCTTTAGAAGTATGTTCTATTTCAGTTCTTCAAGTGCCTCTTTGAGGTATGGTATGAAAGGGAAAATATTAACTCTTCTCAGGAACGTCTTAAAACTCATTCATCAGCATTTGATGGTTTATTGTCTTTGATTCCTGCAAAATACTACTACGACGATGCCACACAAGATCAATGGCAGCTGAAGAAAAAATCTAAAGATGAGATACGTCAAAACAAAAAGGCTAAATTAGATCCTGATTCAAAAGAAGAAGCGGACGGATACAATAACAGCGGCGCTTCTGCGAAAGATGTTTTGGCAAATAAAGCTAAAAATGCGAAGCCAGTTGTCTTACCGGGTGAAGCGTTAGCTAAGAAGGGAGTATCAAAGAAACAAGGCCAAGTTATAGAATCTCAAGAAGAAGTTGAAATTGAAAGTTCAACGCAAGAATTGCCTTCGCAAGAAAATCCAGACGTTTCCATGGATGTGTCGGCATCCGACGATGAGTCTCTTTTGAACACTAACGCGTTGATTTTTGATGATGAAGGAAACGAAATAGTAACCAATAGTAAAGAATCTGGTTTTGCCAAAACCGAATTGAGGAAAAAGGCCAGCGGTAAGCAGTTGTCGGCGGAAGAGCAGAAGAGAAAAGAGGAAAATTTGAAGAAGTTGAAAGAGAAATTAGCAAATAAAATCAATTTGTTGAAAGAGAAGAGAAAAGCACCGGGTTCAAAAGCCACAGGTGCACCTAAATCAAGAGAGCAAATTTTAGAGGAAAGGCGTAAGAAGGAAGAGCAAAGGCGTCTCTTAAAAAGAAAACGTGAGGAAGATAGTCATGATGATGACGATGATGAATCTGAGGTAGATGATAACTCTGATTCCGATTTGGATGTAGAAGATAATGATATGAGTGCTAAAAACGTGTTGTTTCAAAATATCGTATTCAATGACGGTGATAGAGTTACTTCAGATTTGACCCGTTTGAGAAAGCAGCCTAAGAAGAAAGGGCCCTCCAACAAAGATATCAAAGCACACTTGAGTAAATTAGAGCAAAAGAAACTGAAGATACAAGACATGGATGCCGAATCACAATCCAAGTTCCAGGAGAAGGAGAAATGGAACAAAGTTATTGCACAGTCGGAAGGTGTCAAAATCAAAGATGACGAAAAACTTTTGAAGAAAGCTTTGAAAAGAAAGGAACAGCAAAAGAGAAAATCTGAAATGCAATGGCAGGAAAGAAAAGATATAGTTGAAGCTTCCGTTTCGGCCAAGGCCAAGAGAAGAGAAGAAAACTTAAAAATTAGAAAAGAAAATAAAGGTGTGAAGGGTAAAAAACAACAGAAGATGAAGAGAAAGTTTAGCGGAATTGCTAAACCAAAGAGAGCTGGTTTTGAAGGTAGTAAAAAAGCTACTGGTAAAAAAAACAATAATTCAAAGAAATGAGTAAAAAGAAAATCTGTATCAATTAGTTAAAAGTGGAGAAAAGTTATTTGTTGGTGTCTTTTTGTATTCTTTATTTCGGATTAATCAAAATAGGTTCAAATTTACTGTGTAATTCAATCAAATAGATTTCAAGAGTTTGCTATGTAAGTTTTACGTTATTCTGGCCATTATGAATAGAGACAAATATAAAGACCAAGTTTATTGTGAGAACGACGCTCGCAACCATTATTCATATGAAAAATTTAAAATTTGTATATCTCACATATAGATCTCACTATCGAACTATCATGAAGCACCAGTTGGATACAGATTTTTATAAAAGAAAACTCACTTGATACCCAATAATATCAAATTTTATGAATATATTAAAATATGCTTGCATCGTCCAGAGTGGTGCTTAATCATCGTAATTTTCAGACAGTTCATACTCAAATTCGTACTCTACGTATTAAACCAGGAAAAGGACCGCTTCACAACTTGTACTTGAGAAAGAAACCAAAAGTACTGGAAACTCCACTCTCGGAATTTACTTTTGATGATAGTGATGCCAGTTATTTACCCAGAAAAGAAATTCCCGCTATATCTTCATTCAAAAATGCTCCTTCCAAATTTTCAACTCCCAAACTCAAGAAATCAAATCAAATCAAAAGTACTCCCATAGGTCCTTTGACAAGAAAGCAGCGCAAAAAGTTTCCTCCAGATCAAAATTTTCTTACCGATCTTGGAGTTCCCATTGATTTGCAAGAGGCAATTCATAATGAGGTTGGGAAACACGCAAGTAGCATATCTCAATTTCTCAAAAGTCTAGTAAGCAAAGCAAAGAAAGAGTTGCACACAAAATCAGACAAGTATAAATTAGAATATACAACGGACTCCACTCCCGAGTCAACTGTTTTCTACCGGTCTCAATTGAAAAGCTTGAGAAGAGACGGTGGAGTTGTTCGTCCTGGTATGATTTCAACATTATTTTTAATGGTTGAACATCTAACCAAAAATCCAATTGCTGCTTCAAAAGTTTCTCCTGATGTCATGCTTCTGATTCAAGATCTTGCTGAAGAGTTTCCAAAGCCATTTGACTTTCACAAAGCATACGCTTTGGGAGGCAAATTGATATACATGAATAAAATGAGACTAGACACAGTTCATGAAAATATGTATATCGATTCACTAATAGCCATTGGAGATTGTGATAGAGCAATCGCAATTTGGAAAGCTGGAAAACCAAAAGGAAAAAGTTTTGGAAGATGGTGGTATGATCTTGGGTTTCGTGCTCTTATTTCTGGTCGAAGAATAGATGAAGCTGAAGAATTGGCAGAAGAAACCTTCAAGCGATTCCATTCCATGAATCCAGCTAGTGTATGTGGTTTCATAGAAGCATATTGCCAGCTAAATAAGCCAGAGAAGGCCGAAAAATGGTTCCGGTATTACATGAATTTGATTTTGACTAGAGGATTAACTGCTCACACAGATGAAAAACCTACATTTCCCGGTGACGATATGAGCCACTATTTTAATTACTTGAACATGGATACACTCCCAACTGACAGAGAATTGTTGATTATTTTAGACAAATACTTGAAAATAGGAGATCTTTCGAAAATCAATGAAATACTGCAAATTTTAACATCAAATGAAGATTTGATAGACCAAGGGAAATTATTGGTGAAAAACCTTGATATTTTTGTTAAGTTGCAACTTATTCCTCGCTTGAACGAAGCCGAAACAAGCGAGGATGCTAAATTTTTATTTCAAGATCTAATGAGAACATACTCTGATAAGCATCCACAAATATTGAAGAAAGCTAAATTTTATCATCATATGGTCTCTACTTTGGCCACTTATAAACAGTATGAATCTGCGATAGATTTATTTAGACAGATGGTTGAACAAAACATCAAAGTTGATCCTGTCTTTTTCCACACTATCATAAAACTATTGTTGACTGGTTCGCCTAAAAAAAGAAAAGGAATGGTAACTATTGCGGAAGGTTTATTAGAATCGCTAGAGAATTCTAAAAGTGAACAAATCTCATCATCAAGTTCAGATGGTATCATACCACCTGTCAACACGTATCATTACGCTTTGTTTATCGACTATTATGGAAGAAAGGGTGATTACTCAAAAGTTGAAGAAATAGTGCAGAAGGTGGGGAATCAAGGACTTCAAATGAGCGCTCCTTTTATGAATTCTTACTTGAAGGTTTTAGCCATGACCAAACAGTATAATAAAGCTTTGACATTTTTGCGAGCTCACTGGGATCAAACACCAAAGAAGAATAATCGTTTATACAATACGATATGGAAAATACATTCTTCTTGTTTTAGAGCAAAAAACAAGGCGCATGTTGACTCGAACCTTCCATATGATTTGAGAGATCTCTATGTGATGATGGTCTTGGACAAAGACTTATCTCCAGACTCCCTAGTCATGAAAGCTGTTGTCAAATCTTTTTGTTACTGTGGCGACTTTATTGGTGCTATTGCTGTCTTGCAGCATATGGGCACCAAACTTGATTTGCAGCCTACAGTAGGTTTGATTGTTTTTATTCAACAACTTGTTCAAAGGGGAGGAATACTGAATTTGAAATTACATGAAGAGGTACAGAATAACATCAATGACTATTGCGACCACTTGATCAAAAGACATGAGGAGTTGAAAGAACTTGCGAATGAAATGAGGATGGTGCGTGAAATAGAGGGTGTTCCTTTAAAGGTCAAGATCAGAAGAATTCAACGGCCTTCTTACTTCCCTGTAGGTGACTGGAAAGTGCCTGCCACCCAATTATTAATGTGCATGAGGGTTTCCCAAAAATTCAACAAAGAGATAGATGAAGAGTTGGCGAAGGCTCAAAAGTATTTCTCATTGGAACGAATTCCGGTTTCTGCTATAGCTGAGCTGGTAGAGGATGATAAATAGATGGTACTAATGATTTAAAACTATATATAACACTCGAGACAACTGTAATGGACTCAAAAACGACGAAAAAATGCCTTTTTTCCCTTTTCGCAGTGTTTGAAGTAAACCACTGATAAAACACCCAAACAATGCCATTTTAGCATAATTTAACCTGTGTTGCGGTTCTTTCTCTTCATTATAGCTTATGGGAGTACTGAAATTTTGAAAGGTATAAAATGCGTCTGCCATTTCGCATGTGTACGTAAGCAAGCAGCAAACTCAGGAATCCCTTAACTCTTGATGAACATCCATTATTTGACTCAATAGTTTTTCTTCTTCCTTCTAATAAAACACTTTGATCAAATATCAGTTATATCATGGCAGACCAAATCAAATCATTTTTATCACACATTGATACGGTAAGTCAACTCTAAGTTTTTCCGCGATTTGGCGCGTTGTAGAGGTGGATGGTGAAGCTTCTATGTAAGCAGGGAACTTTTTTAGTATCAGCATGACTAACGGAAATACAGAAAACTTCAGGCAATCAGCTCTTAGGCCACTTTGAAAGCAACACTGGCTTACCAAGATCCTATGGTGTAATCATTGGATCCACGGTTTACCTCTTCTTAGTCTTCTTAAACGTCGGAGGTATTGGTCAATTGTTATCCAACATCGTTGGTTTTGCCATTCCAGGTTATTATTCCCTCCATGCTTTAGAAACATCCAGTACACAAGATGATACTGACTTGTTAACCTATTGGGTTGTTTTTGCGTTCTTGAATGTTATCGAGTTTTGGTCTAAAGCAATTTTATACTGGATTCCATTTTATTGGTTATTCAAAACTATCTTCTTATTATATCTTTCAGTTCCAGGCACAGGAGGTGCCAGAAATATTTATCTCAACTTAATCAAGCCAATTGCCCAGAAACACGTTGCCCCTCGCTCAGCTCCATCTTTTGATTTGGCTGAAGAAATTAGTGAAGCTGCTGATGGTGTTTCTACTTCGGTTGAACTTTAAGTTAGAAGTTTAATTGAAAGTTTACCTTATTCTTTTTATTACTTTTAAATGGAAGATGAGACTTCATTTTCTAGTTTTTCATTTCTGTTTATTATAGTATTCTAGTTTTATATTTTATCGATGGAGAGGAGAGAATCATTGAATTCAATTTAAATATTTCAATTCTAATGAGTGAAAAGTATTATTAAGTATATGTAGAATGTCAATTATTCGAGTCAAATTCTATATTACTACTGAAAATATCACCGATTTGCAATTGATGTGTTTTCAAGTAAATTTGAACAGCGAGCGATAAACAACTCCAGCGGTAACAAGATAAGGGTGAGAGAGTCATATAAATTTGATTCATCTCAATCACTCATTATTACAACCCTTCGTCAAAACTAGCAAAATCGAACATTGTGTCAACTTTTTCACCGTTGGAGAGATCAAAACCACACTTCACTCTTAATTTGATTTTACTACCAGCCTTTCCACTGATTGATAGCCCTTGATTTATGTTTTGACCTGCAGCAATGCTATTGGTACTCAAACTGGATATCGTCAACTTTTGAGTTTTTGGTACTGCAACCAATAGCTGGAAATTAGAAATGGCGAAATTAGTTTTATTAGTGATCTGAAGTTGAATCTTAGAGTGTGAGACTTGGTTTTCAGCTTGGGCCTGAACCTGAGAAGCTCTAACACTAATTTGAGCTGAATCATAAACTTCGTATATTTTTCCCTTCAACACCGGTGGTGGGGTAGAGGACACTGATGGGTTTGAAAGTCCTGCCAATATTGAGGCTGATGAAGTTACAGGAGCTGGTGATACTGAAGCCGATGGTTTAATTGATGGACTGTCAAATATATCAGCCAATAGATCGCCTCCTTTGGTACCTGAAACATCGTCTCCCAATAAATCCAAAAGTGCATTATCTTTTTTATCATTTTTGGTGATAGCATTAATGGAAGATGCAGTTTTAGGGGCATTTGTACCTTTTGTCAGGATTGTTTTACCACTAAAAGCAGATGAAACTGCACCTGTTGGAGTCAAAGAGCATGTGAACCCAGGCATTTTTTCTAAAACACCTAATCTAACTCCTTTTTCCAATCCTAAAATGCCCAAAAATTCACACGCCCTGATGGATATATCCGTCTCTATGCTACTCTGTTGCTGTGTTAGAATCTTTCTAATCTCATTATATGTTTTTGGTGAAGCGATAGTAGAAAGCTTGAGAAGTGAAGTTTGTGAATGTGTGATAAGAGTCTTAGACTGTTGAGTCGTTAAATCGGCTTTTGTGGTTTGCCCTATGATGTAGCTTATAATTTTTTCCTCGGTGATGAGTTCAGTTGGTGCTGGCGAGCTTCCAGTTGGTGACGATGGTGCAGTGGAGACAGGTTGATCAAGAACAAATTCGGGGTATTCCCCAATACACCATATGGCAACTAGAGATAATCCATACAGGGAGGTTTTCAAACTAGACTGGAATAATTTCAAAACGGTAAATCTCTTCAATTCTTTATCCTGACATGAAATTATTAGTGATAAAATATGAGAAACAATTTCATCTTTTGTGAAGTCTCCAGCAATTTTCAACATTTTAACAAGGGTATCGAAATGCCACTTAGCATTTGGAGCAAATGCTTCACAAACAATACATAACTGTGTCGTAATGTAAACCTTTAATTCATCTTCACAATTTTCTAAAAAGCTGATGATTTCACGAGTGACGATTCTGACATTTTGTTCATTCAAAATTGCAAAACACAATTCTAACGCCCTCTTTTTAATTGATATATCGCTGTCGCCTAAACATGCCAATATGATAGCTCTGTGTCTCTGGACTGCCAAAGGCTCGATGGTAATAACCGATAACAATGTGTTCAAGGCGACATATCTAGTATTATTATCTTTCGTGGATAAAAATTTACCTAAAATGTTGACACCCAAAACCTTAAGAGCTTGATCCGAATTGATTTGAAAGATTGTTTTGACACATTCATAAAGCACACTGTGAGCTGAGTTTTTACCACCTTCCGTATGTGAGCAAAACTGAGTGAGAATATCGTTAACCTGATCGAGGTAGATTGATGATGATTCCTCATGGCATAATATACGTATTGTCTCAATTAATGAGCACTGTAAAAATGGATCCCTGACACCCAAAACATCATATTCAGGATTATATCCCACGGCTAAAGATCTCTTCAACTGGGATAAAATTGTGGGAATAAGGAGAATTAATTGAGGTCTTGATTCGGGATCATTGTTGAAAATGGATTGGGTCAATCTGAGAGCACCCAATAAACACGAGTTCACCGTGTCGTTCAAGAGTGTTTTCAAATGTGGAAGGAAAAATTCAGATAACTCAGGATTCTTGTCCACCAATTTGGCAGCAACAACACAAGCCTTCTTTCTCACATAAGGATTGGAATTTTCAATAAGTTTCAAAACATTTTGGTACAAATCTCTCGATAATTCTATTGAAGCAATGTTACCCAAACACACAAGTGCCAAACTGACTATAAATGGACTAGGATGATTCATGTCGTTATCTAGAGAGTTTGTTAACAATGTTAACACTTCTTGATTTTCATCCAACAACAACATCGTAGCCAAATAACCTAATCTTTTGTCTGGAAAGTGAGCAGATGCAATCAATTTAATACATTCTACTTGCCCAAAATGCGTCTTTTCACCAATTATGTACAAGAACAACAATTTTGCAATATTTGTTCTTCTGGTGGATTGATCAAGTGACAAATCTCTAAATGAAGTCCTGATAGCAGCAGATTGCTTTCTGATCACGGTACGCTCATCAGCAATGGTTTTTGCGCTCCTCACAGACTTAATGAAGGACTTGAGAGAACCCATTATATCTTGTTGGTGGATAGTTGTTGGATTTCAAGAAAATTTGGAAAGGATTAGAGTGATGTGTTAATATTCCATTGTTTATACGATCGATCTGAATTTGAAAACTTTTCCGGGCTCAAAACACCAAATTTTCAATGTTATGGCTCAACAATAAAGACTACAACGAAGTAAATAATTGAAGCAGAAAGAACAAAGCATGTATTTGAGTATAGTACATATCAAACATCCAGTCCGTAAAACAAACTAATAGGATCGAGGCCTGAGTCATCATAAAAACAATATCATAAAAAATTCTGTATCAATTTTCAGCAGGAATAATCATAAAACCATGAAAAGAAAAGTAAAGTTCTTGAACAATGTACATAGCGCCAAAAAAAAAACAACGTTGAAAATCCATACGCAACAAACCAACAGAAATGAAGAAAAAACTATTAGTTAAATAGTTCGAAAAATTTTCATAAAAAAATGTCTCATCAAACGTACAAAGGATTTATATCTAACAAATCATAACGAGGCGGTCTCGAGGTCTTTCCATCAGTATTTTGTCCCTCGTAGTTCTGGTTATCACTTGTATTATGTCCTTGACCAAAAAAGTCATTCAAGACTGTACTGGAAGAAGTGTTACCCAGTTCAAATTGGCTACCCAATGTGGTATCATTGGTAGTTGATATCAAACCCAAACTCAAATGCTCGTCGAAGTTATCAAATGTGAATTCATCCAAATCGTTCAACAAGTTCTGATGCCCGCTAGAAGAAAATGATTCTTGATGCTTGTTGGCATTATCACTCAGAAAAAATTCGCTTTGAAGGAGCTCGTCTATGTTTCTCATCTCTAAGTCCTCATCTGACTCTAGTGAATTCAAGGATAGATGTTTAGTGATGATTTGCTTGGAGTATCTATTGGACGAATAATAAGTCTTAGGCGGAGAACTATAAGTTGGGTTTTTGATTCTAATCCTGGATGAAGTGGGCGATGCTATAGATGATTGGTCTTGAGTTGAAGATGTGAAACAAGCATTTGAGAGGGTAGGTGATTGAGAAGGTGATTGAGGAGGCGACTGGTAGAAGACTTTACTCGTATACGAAGGCGAGCGTTGAGTTGATATTCCTATATAAGAATTGGTGGAAGGTGCCGAGTTTGTCTTTGAATTACTGTATGATATGGGATTGGGAAATAAACTCAAAGAATGATCCAAAGACAATGGAACAAAAGAATGTGAATTTTGCGTCAAAAATGGGGAAGATGATGGCGACAGAGAAGGTGATCCTATTGCTTGCTCAAACGAGGGTAAAGGCTCTTCGTTGTCATTGAGCAGTTTTATCTCAAAATCATTTCGTGAAAGACAAGAATTACCAATCCCACTTAGAAATCCAATACTCTCGTCATTTTTTGCTTCCATTACATGAGATACGTTTCTCAAAGATGATTTACCTCTATAGTCTGGAGTTTTCCACTCAAGAACACCACTATTGTCTTTTTTTTTGTTGTGTGTTGAGATACCATTGAGTGAAGAGATTCCACCATTTGAATCAATGGTGCTCCTGTCTGGACTTATGTAAGAGTAGGACGGCAAATCAACACTTTCACCAAAACATCTCCAATCCATCAATATTATTGGCGTATCAATCATAACCTCGTAATGGTGTATCTTTTCTGGTGGCGGACTATTTAGGTTCACACCAAATATACCGCTGCCAGTACTACTACCAGTCAATAGATTACCTGAAGTATTTGAATTGATGGCGTTTGAATTCTGAGGATCGGATGGAGTTGATAGATTACTAGTCTCATCATTGAGGTTTTTTGATATGCGAAAACTGATCTGTAAGCGATGAGTTATCTTAACATGTTTGTAAGATATGTTTGCATGTAAAGTTTGCTGGGGATCGATAGTACTTTTAGCAGTGACAAACCTGTTTGACTTGTGAGAAACATGACTTACGGCTTCATCTTTGAGAATCTCTTTAGGTGAAAGTGGATCAACTGCAGTAGCAGATGGAAAATGAATTGGAATTTTAAGTATAATAGGGGTTGACACAATTTTATCATTGGTTTCATTTTTATGACTAGTCAGATCAGAGAGATTATTAGCGAATTCAATTTCGTCTTCAAAGCAACAAGACAACAAGTTGTCCGATTTGCATTTAACATATTCAGATCTCAAACACAGTGAGTTCTTTTTCTTTTTTGTACGTATCTCAAAAAGATCGATTCTCGTTTCTTTGAAATTTTCATCATTTCTGGTACTTTTGAAGTTCTTACCTTTCTTCTTCTTCGCTTTATCTTTCAAACCTAGCAACTCACCATTGGGAACAAATATTCCATTGTTTGAACTCCCTCTTCTACTCCTATCTCCAGTTCCAGGAATCAAATTGTTGCTATTTTCATCAATGCAACCTTCATTCGTCGAATCATCTAAAGCAATTTTTTCCATGACGCCAACTTTGACCCGCTTAACTCCAAGACCTTTGATTAATGGAATAAGCTTGATTTCCATCATAACCGTTTGATCCATGGTAACAAACTTCTCAGCAATCGATATTTCGTATGCTAAGGAATCATTCCATGTTCGATTCACGTATATTGGTTTGTTTAAAGTAGTGGTAGCTTTTGACGGTGGTGTACGTATAATTGGTAACTCATAATTACAACTGAGTTTTGTATTGTAACTTGTTGCGAAGTTGACATTCAACGCGTGCGTTAAGTCAGAAATTGGGGTATGCGACGATTCTGGGATATGAATGGGAAAAAGAAGAGGTAATAAAAACACATATATTCCCTTTTTCTGCAACGAAGGCTTTTTGTTTTTGTGTGTTGTCAGCTGCGATATTTCATCTATAAGGTGGATGGAGGTCGAAGTCTGGTTATTGAAACGAAACTGGTTGGTGTTCTCATTGCTTATGTAGAAATTGGAATCTTTAAGGTCTAATTGCCAGCCGGATTCGCCAAGAATTTTTGATGTGGACTTGATAGATATGTCAGAGCTAAATTTGACGGCAATATCTGAAATTTGGGTGTTTTCAACCAACTCAAAAATCAATGCAAATGTGTGAGGTATGTAGTTGGAGTCGTTGGTGATTTCCAAGTCATCGTTATCAGTTGACGTGAGATTGGAGGGAAGATATATGATGTTGTTGGAGTTCGCAATGGACACGTTAACCAAATCATCACTTTGAATCGATATAGGGCTTTGAAGTTTCTGTTTACTTAGGTAGCTGAGCAACTTCTTGTTAATGACAGACGAAGAAATAGATTTGATAGATGATTGGAAGCTAGAATCGATGGATTTTCTCGGCGAAAGCGAGAGCCTTTTGCTTATTAGCAACGACCGCGGTCTTGGAGGGGTCTGCTTAACTGAAGTATCTGGTTCAGAAGCCCTCCTGTTTTTGAACAAATGCATTGTTAATGGTGGAGTAAATATTAAGAAAAGAAGAGAAATCCGTGTGTTTATTTAAGCTCTTTACGTGTGACAGCGGCTAATCATTCTAGTGCTAAAAGAAGGTGTACGTTGCTGCATAATAGCTGACTCAGCGCATCAGGTTCTGAGCGATGTCTCAACATGTCCTGCATCTGGGATGCTGATTACTGGTGTTATGGCCCTTTTATCGCATACTACTTGAGGTAAAAGACTCCTTGGTGGTATATAACGCAACTGGGAAGTGGTTAGAGTGTACGTATGTGTCAACTGGTGCTGACACGGTCAGTCTAAGTGAAGAAACAAATATCTTTGAGGCTCCGTTGGAACTGAGCAGCCAACGCGCTACAGCCAACAGCAACTATGATGTCGGAACAATCGCTGATCTTTCGAAAAGAATGAATTTTCAATTAATCATCTCTGGACTGCAACAATGCATTCTGGGTACAATAGATTAATAAACCAGGCCGAAGCGGTGCGAACAACGATTGAACCACCACGATTTCCTAGCACCTGGCGCAGAGGTGAGTGTAGAGAGTGTCGAACGAGGTTGCAGTTGGTTGCAACGAGTCGTCTAACATCTCTACGGAGTCCCAGCTGGAAAGGTTAAAGTTCAACGCTTCAACAACCCCATGGCTAAAAATCGCAACGTCGGCAGCAACTGACTAGTGACTCGTTGAAGCTAGTCATGCGACATTAACATTATGATCAACTGAACTCAAACAGCTCCTAAACTAAGCAATTGTAAGAGGAACTGAGTGGTGTACAGATTTTACTCTGGTACTTCTTTAGGGTCAGGAACAAGCTTTTAGCGTCTATTATCTCTGAAATGATGGATCAGCACTAATTTGTCACTGACTCGCTGCTTTTGTATCATATGTCCGATATCGAATTAAAGTCGTGAAAGAAGTCAGACAAACTATACAATCTTTTGCAGATCTACTTCTTGCAGACAAACTTCTTCAATGCTATGAAGGAGAGATTATGAGAATGAGAATGAGCCAGTGCAACTACTAGTTTGGATTCGTTATGGACTTCTACAGTAACACGGTAATACATAAATTATAGTAGCAAGCATGGCGTAAGTGGCTGCAAATAAGTTACGTAATCCCAGTCGTTGAATGAAGACCCTAGTTGAAAGGAGAAAACAGTGAGGTTACAGATTTGGAAATACTGGTATGATGTTGAGGAATGTAGTAACTGGCTTGTCTATGAAAATTTTCTGCTATTGTGCGTAACAGGATTTCTCGGAGCTGAAATATTCTATTAATAATTACCACAGAAGAACTATCAGCACCAGACATGGATTTCAAACTCGACGACATGGTATCCATTGAGCAATCGTGATCTGCTATTCCAATGGTGGTACGAATTTTGTGACCGAGCTCAAAAATTCGCACAGTTTCTCACCAAGTAATATTTAAGTTGTTGAATACTGATTCCGTTTGTATATATAAGCCATGCTTACTCCATGTATGTCTGTTCATCGTTACTATACTAGTAAAGCCTCTACCGCAGTATTTCAGGCTGACCAGGGGGATAAATTGTTAGTGTGTCGTTCTGATCTGTCAGATCATGTACAGGAAAATATGAGAAATGGCTAGGCTGGCAATTTTACAGTGCGTTATAAGGAGTCTACTACAACATCATATATGTTCTAGTTGTCTTGAGTCTTTGCACAATGCCCTGGTTATAGGTGGTGGCCAGAATGATGGTATCATCCCGACTTGTATAGGAGTCATGATATTAGTTTTTGCACCTTGATTTATCAGTGACGATCGATATGAGAGTCGAAGAAACATAACCAGGTTGGTCAAAAAGTAACTAATTAATCAGTTCTGAGTGTACTGCAACATGAATACGTTACTGCTCAAATGACTCCAATTGAGGACGAGCTATATCCAAGTTGTAAACCTTCGACTGCTCGAGTTCCAAAATACGCAAAACATTCATGTTGTTATGATATCCAGAGTCTGAAATTCAAACATTAGCGTGAACCCGTTTTCATAGATCATCCAAAACCAAGAATTGGCTGCACCATCTACTTTTAGTATCAGAACAACAAGATTGTTGATTCATCAAATTTCGTCTTTGAGATTTGCTTGACCCTTAAAAAAATCGTTGGGATATTTCTGTGAGGCTTTTTCCGGTGGCTGCAAAACACCAAGTCGGAGACGGAAACGGTGAATGTCTCAATCAACTTCTACCCTAAAAGTTGATATGGGTCAATACATATACTTTCTGGCCAGTTTACCAGAAATTTGTCTTTTTCAGACATAATTCATGGGGGCTTGATTGACAGTTGAAAATGGTTTTTCCTTGAGACTGGAAGGGAATTGTTGAGCTGTTATTTTATTAGAGGATGTTCCTTCCACATTCGTGACTTCAAGTTAACCGAGAGATATTCGTTTTCAATTAGTATTTATATTTTTGATCTTTTCAGAGGATAGTCAAATCACATATGAACAAATAAAGAACAACTGTTGTGGTGCATCCTAAGATTATGGCAAGGGTATCGTGTGTTAATTATAACTGATCTGTATGAAAAATAAATTTAGTATAGTTGAATTTCATGTATTTTTACTTTTGCTGATTATCAAATACAAAAAAAAAGACAAACTTTAGAGAGTGAGGTGTAGCCAGCTGGGCCAATATTTTGACATTAAATGCAAATCACACTTTTCAGGAGCAATCAGCAAAAGAGACGTCGTTATCCCAAATTCGATGACGACACTTTACAAATGAAAGGCTAAAATTTTGAGTATGAATCCCATTTTATTTCACTTTCGAAATCATTTTGTTAATTGATGGATATGTTTTTTAGAGTTTTCAAATAAAGAGTTATGAGTGGTTTATTTGAGGTGTCAGGTGCACCATAAATGCTTCCCAGTCGAGGGGTTGAAAGAGACATTAAACAATGACATGATCCAGCAACTCCTGTTCTCACGCGAGCTGGCATATGAGAATATTGTTCTGTTCTATGATACTTTTATGACGTTTTTTCATTCAGGGACTATAGATTATACATGACTACAAGACTGTTAGTTCATATTAAATTGTTGACGCACTAAAAATATTCAGCATCAACTGATTTCATTGAAATGCTAAGAATTCACTATATATAAAAAATTAGTCTTCAATATGGTTTATCAAAAGCATCATATTATACAGAGGCTCCACAACATGTTAATATTCTCGAGGTATTGTAACCATTTTCATCAAATTTTTCACACTTTTCTGACGTCTGAAGTAATAATACAAATTAAATGCACGGAAATTTTTTTCCCTTTCTCTCTCTAAAAGTTTCACTTGCTTTCTTTGTGGGTTACCAAATCATCTTTATCTAAGATGGAAAACTTATATTCTTGTCTGAAGCTTGGATTACTACTAACGATTGTCCTCTCCTCTTTATAAATGAATGTGAAATGCTTTAATTCCAGCTTTGTTATGATTATATCATACTCAGAATCCACAAAGTCATCATCGCTATCCTCAAATTCCTCCCCATTGACAAAAAAATTATATACTAGTTTTCTTAACGTGAATTGACCCATTATTAACTCGTTCAAACCAACAAAGATCTCTAAGAAAATAATCAAATCCACCTCTGAATTATTTATTAGAGAAACAGGATCTATGAAGTTTGATCCAATTAAGATGTCAATCGATCCTCCGTTCTTAGTGGACCCTCGTTCAAATTGTCTTTCAATCTCCAATGATTTTTCTTCACTCTTATCATCCAACCTCTCAAGCTTCCCAGCTGTTATCACAGTTGGAAATAGCTCGTTCTCGCTTTCTTTATTTTTGTATTTGATTTCTTGCTCGTAGTTTTTGTTGATATAGTTATATATTTCATTCGATAAACCCAAGGGGACAGATATTATGCATTGATTGAATTTGACATTTGTGAGTAGTTTGACAAGAAATTGTCCTTTTTCGAAGCTTCCTTTAGAAATTGATATTTGGATACTTGGGTTGAATTCTGAATGGAACTCTATGGATGGTATTTCCTTTCTGTACATGTACTTGGAATCATATCTGTCCTGTTGAAGATGATCTGATTCGTATTCGTCGTCTGATAGAAAAAACATTTGGTGTAACTCTGTTGTGGATATGATTCTTAGCGGGGAAATTGTTACTATGAATGTTGCTTAAATTTGTAGCTGGTTTTCCTAGTGAAGTAGACCAAAGTTTTGGTATTATTCTATCAACATGTCAGGTCAATACAATCTGGTAAATCGATTTTCTAGTCGAGAAACCTCCAAAAAGACCATATCACCAAATCACTCAAATTTACTGCGAAGAAGGTCAATTTCAGTTTTCCTTCGAATATCCACCACGGCCTTGATTGGTGGAGGGTGTTCAAGATAAACTACTAGTTTCAAAACTGCAGATCAATTTCAATTTCAATTTCAGTAGTAAGCTTTGTTTCAATCTATGAATCCGCCAGCTTTCAAACTATTCGATACAACCACACTGATATGCCTAAATCTACTCGGCCCCAAGGGGCTACCTCCATACCATCTACTTACTACAACTAGTACATTCACCACATCATGACTCTCCAAAACCAGAAGAATTCTCTGACCAGCACCACCTTCACCGCAATCGTCGTACCCTTGATTGAGATTTGTATACTTGATCTTCTGTCTGGCCCTCTTGTCATCCAACTTTTCCCTCGAAGCTTTTGCTTTTATTTTAGATGTAATTGAATTTTGAATTAGGGGAAGAACCGGCGAAACAACATCCGCTGTCCTCCACGCTAGCATTGTAGGGTGCGTAGCTTTCTTGATATGTTTGTCCAGGCTTTTTAAATACTGAAGGATACTGGGTATCTCTAAACAAGATGTGATCTTGGTGCATCTGGCTTGAAATTTTGATTTACGATCAGTGAGAATGTTGGATTCAGTCCAAGTGGTTAGACCTCTGATTTGTTGCAATATGCTCGGTAATTGACATCTCGATGATAGTGACATTAAAGAAGAAATTATAAAAGCTTACTATGTGTGTTGTGAACATGAGCTGTACAGCTTTTAGATTTTAGTATGAGTCTCAAATTCGAAATTCGTACTACAAGCCACCGGAAATTACTACAACTTCGTCCGATTACACTACATTTCATCAAAACTTCAGGATCAATTAGGTGGATTATTCATGATCTCCTCTGCAGCAAAGCGAGGCGAAAGAGTACGTATGATGGTTGTGAACTGTGGTTGTGTTACTACAAATTCAGATAATTACGAGCAATATTCATAAGTCGCAGAAACGAAAACATCATTTTATTGAGGTGGGGGCAAAATCGTTCTAGATTGAGGCTAGATATACTCAATTGCTAGCAAAACGATAAACTATATACTGAACGTATAATCCGTGCTTGTCATCTCTGATAAATCTACCTTTTCCGATCAAGTTTTCGTTAGCAACCCATTTGTATTTATCTTCAACACCAGAATCGAAGTTGACAACAGGATTACAAGTGAGGTACATGTCACCATATTCCATGTCCAATTTTTTTCCAGTTAACACAGCAATTGCAGCATCATTGGTTTGTGTAACACCTGTGTAAGTTATGCGCGCACCTGAGCCATTTGGGGTGCGGGCGTATAATTTGCAGTCTAAAGTGGAAGATTTGGCTTCATTCTTGGTAGTCAAATCATCATAACCAAACTCTACTTTGGCATCAAAAGGATACTTTGGATCTAATGTGACAATTTCACCTGATTTGACTTTAACGACAGTAATCAGTTCTTGTTTGTTGGAAAGAAGTGGAATACCTTCCTCAGCTGCAAGTGTAATTGAGAAAACAGGTTGAAGGCCAGGATTGTAGGAAGTAGAAGTGGGAGCAACAATCATTATAGTAAATTATGGCTTTGATAATATTGTTGAAACCAAGAACACTTCTTCAATCCAGTAAACTTTGGACTTGGGCGACCTATATATAGTTCCATGAATTTCTGCGGTTGATGATTAATTGACTGTGCTCCGACCATTTATCGGAGTATTAATAACCAACATCGAAATTAGGTAAGAGATCTTTTTTCTACATACAATAGTTTGGCTTCGTCCCGATGGCTTGAAGAAGTTAATAGAATAAGACAGATTACCAGATGATCGATTTGATTATGAATGCCTCCTGATAGTAAGCTGGGCTCCTTATATAATCAAATCATATCACAATCTCTCCCCATGTTTCCCACTAAGATTTAACTCGGGAAGAAGAACACAGCTCCGTAAAATACATAAATTGAATATGACCAATCCATGTATTTGAATAAATATGACAATAACAACACAAAAAATAAATAAAGATAATAAATATTAGGAAGTGACAATTGATGAGTATCAATCCAATCTTACAGAGAACCCCTCTAGGGATTCATTTTTCCTCGTTGAATAGTTGGTTTTGAAGTATGCGATACATGGTGTATCTCTAGATATGCTTTTTTATTCTTTTATAATGTAGTGAAAAATGGCTTTTTTCCCAATTCTTCACCATTTACTTACCACTTATTTACCATCCAATAAAGTCTTGAAGTCATCCTTTGCATATCTCAATCCACAGTATCCACAAGGGTGGGCTTTAGGTTGATCCAAGTTGATGTAGACTTTTGGGTGACCTTGAGGACCTTTATTACCATCGCAGACAGCAACATTGTCATGAATGAAGCGGATAGGTTCCTTCGCAATCAAATCGATAGCCGCATAAGGTCTTGGTTGTAATTCCATATCTCTTTGAACTGTTCTTGGACCTTTTAATGCCTCAGTACGTGGCTGTTGGGAAGGGGACCATGTTTCGACCCTGTTTGGAGCTTGTTGTTCCACATTGTTTGGATCTGGTTTGACCAAATTAGATGATGCACGAACGATAACTCTACGAGTTGACAAAGTGAGTAAACGGGTAGACAACATGGATGATTATTTGAGACGTTGAAAGATCCAAATGTTATAAGTTTGAATGATGCTTTCGTTATTCATATAATTCAATCAGTGTAAGCAAAAGAAAATCCTCAATTTCAATTGGCGAAGAAATCCAAGGCGGGTAACGAGTTTACTTTTATCATAAAGTACATCGGTATATAGAGACTTAAAACAATAGCTGAACCACTTCCACAACCAAGGTGCTTTTTGTATACTGTAACTGCTATGAAATGATAGCTATGATAATGTGTACCCTCTCAATCACATAGAACTATGCGAATTGTGGCACTCGAACGTTTCACCCACGAGGCTTTCCCGCCCAAACCCCATCCCGTGAATAACGTGAAGCTGGGTGGAACAATTGCATCCTTATTCTTTACCCGCCATTTTGAGTTTCATGGAATACTTTACTCTGGCAGTATTGGTGTTATTAGCAATGGCGGTGATCAAAAGATAATCTGTATTTTCAGCGCTATTGAGAATGATTTGTCTCTTTCTTAATTCTTCCTCCGAGAAAAAGTTTTGGTGGTACAGGGGCGATGCCGTACGTTCCCTTGGGGACCCTATGGAATCATTCAATTCCATTGACTCCTCTGAGTCGAGAGATTCAGACGATTCTCGTGTTGATGGTCTTGTAGAGACAGACTGTGGAACAGTTGAAGTGGATCTGACGTAAGTTATATTAGTTGAGCTGTTAGACATCTTGTGGGACCCGCTTCTCTCGCAACAACAACGTCAACTATATATGACAATCCTCGATATCAAGTGACCTATCGTTGTGTAGATGTATTTGTAAAGGATAGAATTGATTGTTGAATTTCGACTGTGGTGGTTCGATAACCATCAAAATTCGAGTTCAACTGCGCTGAATTTCAGAAATTTTTACTTGTGAGTAGATTCTAACTCATACTTATTTTTTTATCAGTTTTGACTCTTTTACTCTTTATCAAACAAAAGAGTCTCAGTTTACACCATAGATCATGTCAGAATTATCAGAAGCTGAGAAAAGAAAGATTTTGAGAGAAAGAAGAGCTGCCAAGTTCGCAAAAGGAGGTGCTGGGAGTAGATTGAATAAGATAGTCAACGAAAATGACTCTTCTTTGAACATAAGTTCTCCATTGGAAAACGTTCCTCAACCTTCATTTTCCAATACAAATAAGGAATCATCTGCAGACCCAGAAATTGCAGATATTGGGGAGATTGTTGACCCATTGAATGGTCAATCATTAGTCAAGGGTAGGACAGATATGGACCAAGACATTGATAAAATGTTTTCGTCTATATTCCAAAATGCTCCTCAATCAGCCGCTAGCGATCCCTTTCAAGATGAGTTATTGAAAAACTTGTTGGGAGGTGCTTCTTCGAATGCTGATAACCCATTTCTTGATGGTGCTTCACCTAATGGAAGTTCCGATCCATTCAACATCTTGAGTCAGTTGATGGGCGGTGATAGTACAAATGGCGGTGATTCTCCAGCTGGCTCGTACGGAGAAGATTTACAAGAAAAGCTAGTATTCCAGAAATACCAAACCGACAAATTGAACTTCAGATTTCTTATGGTGAGATTCATTAGTATCGGTATAATGCTATTCCATACTATTGTCAATCAAGGCGTATTTTCTTCAAGCTACGAATATATCAGGGAACAAACGTTGCACATTGATCAGAGTTTTTATACCTACTTCTTGACATTTGAGTTCTTGGTGTTGTCAACCTACTTTATTTTAGTTACCAAAAAAGGTGATGCTCATTATGAAGATTCCAAAATTGTGCAATTATTGAAAATGGCCAGTCTTATTCCAATAGTCAATTCGTACAGACCAATGATCATGAAATATGTTAAATACCAACAACTAATCATGATGTTCGTTAAAGATTTAGCATTTGTTGTTTTAGTTTTTGGTTTGATAAGTTTCCTTCATTAAGTGAGTTGTATTATATATTTTAAATATCAAGGTATGGTATGAATAGCATTGTAACTTGGTTTAGTTTTTATATACAATGAATCCGCATGTTAACGTGCTACAGTTAATTATGACACCGTTGTATCAATGTACTTAAATTACAATTACTTAAATCTAGCCAAAGCAGGACCAAGCAAATCTTTTTCTTCCGGTATACCCTTATTATGTCTGTATTTCTGTTGTCTGAGATCTTTTTCTTTTTGAAGATTAGCTTCAATACGCATTTTTCTTTCATCGATGACATTTTGAGTCTTCTTACGTTTATGGCGACGTAAAGCTGAATTTTTACCTCTAACTTCTGGTCTAATCTCTAAGTTCTTGTTATCCTCATTTTCGCCTTTCAAAGCGGCCAAGTCAGCGGGCTTCAATCGTATAGTGCTTGCCCTTTTATCAACAGTACCAATAACATTTGGATCTAATGCAATCATATCTGGCGACAATTTATTAATCAATGAGCGAACTTCTGATTGTTGACGTTGTTTAGCAGACTCATAAGGATTCAATTCCAAAGCATCGTAATTAGCTTCACCCGATCCTGGAACAATCATACTTGAAATACCAGTACTATGACCAATACCTAAAATATCCTCGAAAGGAACATATTTGATTTTTTCTATTTGGGATCCAGGTAGTAAGTGATTCATATAAGGTTTGGATTGTTTGGATTTGAAAACGTCTTTCCACACTGTAACATGAGGACCCCAGCCAACGGATAGTAATCCAGTGTCAGATATATCTAAAGACTGTGCAGGGGTTTGTGAATAATACGAATCAACTTCTTGGAACTTTCTCAAATCCCAAATTTTGATACTTCTATCTGTACCAGCACAAGCCATGTATTTACCTTCTCTGTCAATTGCAATGGATCTAACGGGTCCGTTAGAAGTTCTTAGTTTAGCTAATGGGGTAGACATATTAGGGGCCCATAAAGAGACATTACCATTTCCGTGCCCTAAGTGGATAACAGCATTCCAAGGATTTTGTTTCATAGAGATGGTAGGGCCCAACTTAGTTCTCAACTCTGAAACTAAAACACCGGTAGACACATCATGATATTTCAAAAAACCTGTGTTCCCCGCCGTTGCCAACAAGAAGTGATACGGTAAAAACTCCAATTCAGTTGCTTCTATGTGCTGTTTCAACCTATGCAACTCTGTTCCCTGTTTGTCATATATGAAAGTGTACTTCTTCTGCGCAACTGCAAAGTATTGGTCGTTGTGTAGATATTTGACAGCGCGAACAGTTTCGTTTAAAAATAACTCGCAGTCTAATTTTCCTGTTCTCCAATCAATAGATGCAACATGCCCCAACTTTCCACCAATCAATAGCTCTCTACCATTTCTGCTGTAATCGATCGTGTATGGGCCATGATCTGGCAACTTCAACTCTATCGATTTGTTTGCACTACCTATATCGACCGCTTCTTTGATCTCATCTTGCTTGAATTTGAAAGTTTTTTCCATTCCTTCGGCTTCAAGAAACCCAGCATCTTCCTGGAGCAATACTTCAGTGCTGGCAGCATCTTTCACGGCATCTTTGTACTGTCTGTCTATCCTTTTTAACCCAGAATTGAGCTTCTTGTCTTTAGTATACTTGTGGTTCTTCTGAGATGGCCCTCTTTCATATTTTTGAGTGGACTGTCTTTCACGAACTACAGTTCTCCCCATAATTGCACTTTTGTAAAGGTGAATAAATACTGGACTTGCTGCAAATTTGACGTCAAAAAAAGCTAGAGATGAGCTTTTGTCTTATAGCTAACTGATAATACTGAATAAATTTTCTTAGAAGAAAAAAAATTATTTTCGCTTATGTAATATATGATATAACATTCTTGATCATCGAAAGATAATCTTTACAATAAACGGTAAATAAACTGATTGACACAAAAACAACTTCATCAAACTCCTTTCAAATATGGAAACAAACAAAATGAAGATTTGCCCTTTTGAAAGAGGTTCTCCATTTATATAGAGAATAAAGTGTGATGTCGTCAGAAAAGAAGGAAACACAGACAGCACCGTTGACACGCCGAAAAAGCTGGTTCTCAGGAAGGGAAAGGGAGAAGAAGAAAAAAGAGGGAGAAATCGAAGTTTTGAGTTACTCTATTCCTTCTGCTGGAAGTAATCTGCCTTTATCGGCTGCTGAAGTTTTGTCGCAGTCTAATAGCAGTCAACTAGACAATTTGTTGCTCGATGATAAGTCTGAGAAGTTCTCCTTTCAGGGACTGCCCGCTGGGTCAATAGGATCGGATGGAGGGCACGAGGAAACCACTGTGTTAGAATGTGCAGATCCCAACACGAATAACGAAAGTGAGTGCACTGAAAGGCCCGTTGACAAGGATGTTTCTTCAAGAGCAAGTGATGACAATAAAGTCCAAAGCAGCAGACCCACTACTTCGCAGAGTGGTCTTAGCATATTTAAGTCCTCAAGCCCTTTCAAAATCAGAAATGGGATATTCCAGCTTCTTGGACTTCAGTATCCTCCTAAAGAAGGTGACGAGACATCATCAGTCAATAACGAGCTTTTGTCCCAATCAAACAGTGACGCGAGCGAGCTCGGAAACAACACTTATAACTCTTTCAATAAGATCCAGCTCATGAACGGAAGTCAGACTGACGCCCAGAACGACTTCAATGTGATAAGAAAATATCTTGCTCGGAATGAAGCAACGAATACTCTCAATGATTACGTTGGTTTTCCCTCCTTGAGATTAGCGCTCATAAATCAAAATAGTTCCAATATTTTTCAAAACCAAGTCAAAATGATCAAGCAGAAATCTCAAGATTACTACTTGAATTTCAGGTGGATAGTTTGGATTGATAAGTTTGTAGACCCTCACCGTTTAAACTTGATTCATCTTCAAGTCGTACTAACACTGACAATAGGAAACTAGATGAAGCTGAGGAACCACCTGGTTCTGCTGCAACCAATGTTCTGGCTAATGCATCAACGAAAACAAGAAACCTTGAAGTGAGCGCTACGGTCATACAGACGAAGGTGGTATGTTTACCTATTTTCTTGTGAGACCCTGATTACATATTAATTGTAGTAGGAGCTCGATAACATGGTCAAGTCATTTAAAAACCTTTTGGAGGAAACTTCCTATCACACGCATATATTCAGAACTGGGTTCAGACCAAGAAGGTCATCGCCCGAACTCATTACTGGCGGCACTCTAGAGTTCATAATTCCCGATGGCCTGGAGTACGAGTACTGGAAATTTTTCTTAGATGTTTGTATACAAGATAAACTGTATACCCCTTTTGACATACAGCGTAAGTTTACCCAAACAACTTTCATTATCATGATGTGACTAACAACTGAAACTTAGAACCTGTATGTGGCTTAACCTGGAGAAATAAAAAGTCAGGCTCCTACTCTATTGCATCCATATGGTTGCATGGAAACTATGGGGGAATCGAGACTCCTGTTTTAGTTGCTTTTTGCAAGCATATGAAAGATATCATTCCTTCCAATATGATGGGTGTAATCGATACAGCAACCTTTGTGGTATGTTCAACTCGACGTTTCTGTTTTATCATTTTCACCAAAATTCTAACCAGAACAAGGAAAACTCTACTCTCAAAGCAAGAGTTTTATTTCCATAAACAACCATTGATAGTTTTGATAGTAAAAATGCCAATGATGATTCCTAAAACCCAGTAGCACTTAAAACGCGAGCCACTCACCTTTCATCTTCGATTCTATTTTTGTGTCCTGCATATAGGTGTATATCTGATCTTCAAATGAAAAATTGCGTTTTAAATGGTGAAAGACAATCAAATTTATTAAGATAAAGCTTTCAGCTGTAAGACCAGTTTGTTGATCAATATATTTTCCCGGTTGACATTCTCATTGTCTTGCTGATCATCTGGAAGCATCTTTTGATCAAAAATGAGCTCCAAATTGTATTCCTCAATTTTTGGTAAAACCAATAAAGCTTTGTTCACCAAAACGCCAACTACAAAATTTTTCAACTCATCACAAGGCCTCAGGGTGAAAACTTTAAAATCTAGCATTGTTCCAGCATCTATTCTTTATACTTCTGGATTAGTTGGTTTGGCTTTTGGCACCTACTATATTTTTGATGCTAGATCAGCTATTCACGAGTATGTTTTGTGCCCTCTCATCAGACTTTTGACCGATGCGGAGCAGGGTCACCGTTTAGGTATAATGTTGATGAAATATGGCCTCGCCCCCAGGTTATATGATGATGGCGATAGTACTCTTTTGAGTGTCAACGTATTCGGTAAGAAATTGAGCAACCCAATAGGTGTAGCTGCTGGTTTAGATAAAGAAGGTGAGGCAATTGATGCGTTGTATAATGTTGGATTTGGTTATGTTGAAATTGGTTCGATTACCCCAGAACCTCAAACAGGTAATCCACAACCTCGTTTTTTCAGGCTTAGCAAAGATGGTGCTGTTATAAATAGATATGGATTTAACTCCAGTGGTCATTGGAATGTTGTTGCAAGATTGAGATTACGTTTAGAAAGATTTTTGAACAAAGTCATAAACCCTTATTCAAATGCTTTTAGACAAGATAAATTGTTGGGTATCAACTTGGGAAAAAACAAATATGGTGACGAAGTTCAAGATTATGTATTGGGTGTTCAGAGATTAGGACCATATGCAGACGTCTTAATCATCAATGTTTCCTCGCCAAATACACCAGGTTTACGTGATTTACAAGTTGAATCCAAATTAACGAACTTACTATCAACCGTTGTTGAAGAAAGAAACAAGTTGGGTGTTAATCATTTGGGTAGTAAACCACCTGTTTTAGTTAAAGTCGCTCCAGATCTCACTGAACCGGAAATTGCTTCAATTGCTAACAGTGCCAAAAATGCTAAAGTTGATGGTATCATTTTAGGTAACACGACTATTCAAAGACCAACCAATACATTGCACACGAAAACTGATGTGGTGAATGAGACTGGTGGTCTTTCAGGTGTTCCATTGAAACCCATTTCTTTGAAAGCTTTCAGATTGTTGAGAAAGTATACCAAAGACTCGAATTTGGTTCTCGTTGGTTGTGGTGGTATTAGCAGTGGAAAAGACGCAATTGAATATGCCAAAGCTGGTGCCACATTTGTCCAATTGTATACTGCTTTTGCTTACAAGGGTCCTGGTTTAGCTGCTAAGATCAAAGATGAGATTGTTGAAGAATTGAGAAAAGAAGGTAAAACCTGGTCCCAAATTATTGGTGAAGATGATAAATAAGACATAGAAGACAAATATATGACGTTTGTAAAAGATGAAAATATTTTTTTTCTAGATCTCCCTAGATTATTTTATCAACTTTATCTCTTTTAGTTATACTTGATTACAAATGGCTACTATGTGAGATTGATCATTGGTATTGGGATAAACCTTGCTTTTGGAGAGTGCTTCAAACTCAAGTGTACGTAATATAATCATTGAACCTATCAGGGTATTTATGTGTTATCTCTTAAACAACACAGCTTGTTAGCTTTCAGTTTGATACTCGTATGGCTTCAAGCAGTTTTACATTATTCACAATCTATCCCCAACTTTGTTTCAAATTCAAGATTGTAGATGAGTTCAACACTATTCACGCTTACAGTGAACGAAACAGAAAAGATTGTCAAACAGGTTTTGAAGCTTATTGGTACAAGTTGAGTGTCATCAATGGTGAATTGGACAATACAAACAGTTTTGAAACTGCTGGCAACAGATAGCAAAAAACCCAACAAATTCTATCGGGTGAAGCCTTATGTTATCATGAGAAATTTGCCTATAAGGACCAATATCAAAAAAAACAAATCTTAACCAAAACATATGGGTTCATACGGCACATTTCCATTTTTATTTCAAGTTGAAATCACAATTCACATATCTTACAAACATTTGAGTCTTGTTTGCAGCCAAAATATGCATGTTTAAGTCCGAGGAAATACTGTTATCCATCATGAAGAATTAGCTGGAACAAAAATCACGATGTTTCAGTCCCACACTCTTCGTATCAGATCTTCATGATAAAGTGGTTTACTGAAAACGTTGCTCTTGCATTAGATATTGCTATCGGTCATAATGTTTGATTTTGATAGACCTTTGACTGATAAGGAGAAAGTCATCACCCTGATGTGATGTCAAGACTAGATGATTATATGAATCTTACTGCTTGAGGAAAAAACTGCTGTGTTTTTTTTTTTTTGAGTAATCACTAAAACACATTTCTCTTTTGTTTTCTCAGCCTGGTTGTCCACGCTTGCATACTCAGGTGAAGAATTTCTCGATCACCATGGTCATGCCATATAGCTTTATGCTTTAAACCACATGAAATCATCACCGATTGGTTATTTCTCTTTTGAGTGAATGAAATCTTGTCATTTTGGGTGAATTTTATTTAAATGATACAAGTTTGTTAGCGAAAAAAAGCGTTGGACCAGTGTATTTGCTCGGTAACAAATGTGGTAAAGCAGTGCGAATGTTCAATTAGTGTAATTCAATTTGAATCATTATTTGTCATAGTAGCAACTTTTGAAACAAATTTTACTGTTATTGAATCAATCAGGTTCTTATATGAGTCATCCAACTAGCTAGCGTTCCTGGTCCGTTCTTAATTAGCTTGTAACGACTACTTTCTACACTAGCGATGCTTGCAATAGTGATAGTTTACGTTTCCTCCAATGGAATTGCCGACTCAATGGGCTGCCGATAGATTCAATGTCAAATATGTATATATAAATAGCTTAGTGACTCTCATTTTCTTTTCTGAAAAAAATCACACACTAATGAGCAATATTCAACCTTTTTGAGTGTGAGGGTTTTACATTTAAGAACTTTCCGTAATGAGACTATATAAGGTTGAGTTCCAAGGCTTTTTAAAAACAAACCATCTGGCATTTGTTTTGCAAACAGGAGAAAAAACGTTTGATTTGTATCATGTTGATGGTCTGCTTCAAAAGGGATTCAGGTTAGATATCAAATATAATTATGATTTGGAAAAATCTACCAAATTTATCAAATCTTCCAAAATCTTATTAGGGGATATAGACAAAGCTTTGTTTATATCGATAATCAAAAGAACTCCCATACCAGGTCCGGAATCAAATCCAAACTCCGGGAGAGACGCTCGCAATTGTAGATCATGGGCCAAAGAAGTTGAATCGAAGCTTATTTTCAAGTGATTTTCTATTTATGATGAGATAAATATACCCTCCTTCAAGTGTGGGTTTTGGTGTTCAGCCCTAGAAAAGGATGACAAAAAGTTGAATTGGATCTGCGACACTTGAATATTATGTTACCCCTAGATTGAGCAGATTTAAAAAATCCGCTTGTTTCGTTCTATTACCACAACTACAACGCAAATAAGGTTGTTTGATTTTGATGTTTCAAAAACAAACTTTCATTTTAGCATTTGTTAATCCTTCAGATAATTGAGATATGAGAAGGTATCATTGAGCTTGTAAGGTATATGGATTTACTTCAATTTCAGGGTTCTATAAATGTACAGAACTGGATTTTTCGAGGATTCCAGTGACCCCAAAGTTGTTTTTAGTCTTCCCAAAATACGTCTCATTTTCAACAGCACTTGACGCTTAAAATACCATGATTTGAACCCAATTTCTAAATGGCTGGGGTGTGTCCAGAAGTAGCTCAACTTATTGGACCTATTTTCTGTGGGAGGATCAGGTAAAAAACAAGCTCTGGGAAGTGGTATTTGGCTTTATTTTTTCATAGATTGGACGATATATCTCATTTTATCCTTATCATATTCTTCCAATTGATTTTGCAACCAGAAATTATTTTGTCCGAACTTCGTCTTTCTAATGTAAAGCTGCGTCCTCCACTATGTAAATAATGTAGTCATTCACCAATGCTTATTCAAAAGGATGCAAACATGATATACTGTGACTGGCAATTAGAGAGTTCAAATAAAAAATTTCAAAAAAGTATAACCAGAAACTGAAATGAGGTAGTTGAGTCGCACGATTGCACAATTACTCTGGATGATTTTCATCAGAAAATTTTCAAAAGCAGCACTTTCCGATTTCTACAACCAGAGCGTGAAAGTGATGCATTTCACTTTTTAATCAGTTTTTCCATGAAATACATCAATCCAAGAATAAACCAATAGATTCAGCAAAATCAATTGAAGGAACAATCCAAAATGTGTCGCGAGCTAAGAATTGAACCTTCGAAAAGACATCGTTTCTTGATGAGTCAGTTGGCTTCTGGAGTAGCTTCAATTCCTCCGTTGTCTAGCAACAGTTGGTTTGAACAATATTACTCACAAAGTATGGCTTCTGGTGATGAATATCTGGAACGCAATCAATATTATTTAACACCAACTTTGCGTTTCAATAGTTCTTCGGAAGGACAGTACTCACTAGAAACTACAGGCAATTTTGATGAGGATATAGCTGACACAACGGTTTTCATTGACGCTAGTACTACTAGGCTTGAGTCAACTAATCTCAGTCGTGTGATCGAAATGTCCAGAGAACTTGATGGCAATCAAGAATACCACACAGATTCGTACGATGACGAGATGCTCGAGTGTGATCAGAGTAATTATGGAAATGATGAAGATGGTCGTGGCTTGGAAGACCTCAATGAGTTTCCGGAGCCGAACGTATTGCACCGAACAGCACAACACGGAAGAAGCTTCCCTTACCAAAGAGTGGAACGAAACTTCACTTACGGTGACTCAGCTACTCGTGGACAAGGACAATTAGAAGTTTTGGGTTTAATGGACGAAGAATATGAACTGGCACGAAGTGAAGCCCTCTTCCAAGAAATCAGAAGCCGAGTCTTCGAAGGAACAAATGATGCTGACGCAGAGTGATAAGCGAACGACACGCAAAATAAACCCTTTTTATGGGGTCCTCTCTTCACCAGTTTTTTCTACATAGCAGTTTATCGTATCTGAACTTCAATATAAAGCGAGCCTATTGTTCTGGAGACTGTATTTCTGTCACTATTTTAAAAGAGGTTCTTTTCGAAAGATACAACTTCAAACGTTTGTACTTACGAATGCTGGATATGAATTTACTTCGTTGGTCTGGGTACAGCATTATAGCAAGAAGCAAGAAGTATGATGAAGCAATACCAAATACTCTCGGAAGTATCTTTTGAAAAAGAGAATTTCTAACACGAGCTTTATTAGCTACAGATAGTGAGACTGTCAATGCAAGCCAAATGTCTGACTATATAACAGTCAAAGATAAAGAAAAACCGTTTCGAATGAGGGTACCATTTATTGGGAAGGCCATAACACCTAAAATTTTGAAGTTTTGTATCTGGTGAGTAAAACGATCCCATAAGATATAACCTGTTACTAATACAGCGTGTCAATATCGTCTTCTGGTTGTAGTATACTATATAACCACGAACCGGGGCCCATTACATGTTTACCAGAGGTACTTTTAAGTAGTCGCGAATTTTAAAGTCTCGTAAATGAAAATAGCCCTCTTTATTCGCTGATAACTGAGAGAAACCAAGTTATCCGCCTATGGCAGTCTAACAAAAGTTCAAGTTCTATATTTTCAAAATACTACTGGCAAAACAGATAATCCAATTGCACGAAGTGGAAAGTTTCAGTTTTGCTGTGTTAACATTCGAGCTTTCCGAAATGAATTTCGAAATGTTTCGGAAAATTTCAAATTCGTACATGTTCAAAATCTTCAAAAAAATGGAGCTTGTATGTGAATTCATTGTGGATAAAAAATAGCACTTAAGGAATATGTACTATTTCCACATGGCATATAAGAAGAAGAAAGATAGGTGGAGACGACCACTGCCAAATTATGTAGACCAGATATATAACGCCTTATTTCCGTAAATAAGGTAAAATAGTTTTGTGGTCTAGTTGTTTATGGCTTCTCATTAACACGGCGAACATCCACAGTTCGATTCTGGGCAAGATAATTGTTTTTTGCAAGAAAATGTTTTTTTTTGGCACAATTTCCTTGGAAGACCCCAGGACGGCTTTTTCTTTTCCACGACTCTTTGAAACAATCAATACTGTTGTTGTGGGACAATAAGGGATTGTTATGTATGATCGAAGCGCCAAGTGGGTCCTCAGGATAACTTTACGACCACTCGAACCACCTCCGCTGCGGCAATCGCAGCGGATTTTTTCACACCGCGGAAAGGCGAAAAGCAAAAAAATGTTTACACCGCTCTTTCTACACCGCTCTTATCGTGCCCCCAGATAAGCCTCAAGTATGAGTCCAACCGCGCTGTTCGCTAGATTTATTTTTTGGCTTGGTCTTTTTTGATTGACTTATTGACGATAAACGTCAATGATCCAATCTTTTCGCTCGTATCTATCAGAAATATCCCACTCAATCGTTAGACCGATGTCAGCAATTTTGACTGTTTTCCTAATTAACGCCAATTAGCATAAAAGTTGCAGTTCCATGTCCATATCTCATATCTGCGAAGTTGCTCGCTATGCTGTATGATCGTGGTAAAAGTTCTTATCATCTTGCCGCTGAGAATAAAAATTGAGGAAACATCATTATATATAAAAACAGTTCCCTTTGCTTTCTTCCACCGCTAAATTGTCATGAGCCATAGACACCGATACTCTATTGGGAGACTATTTTGTTCAACTTCATTCCATTAGCCAACGTTTGTGAGTCGAACCGAAAGCATATCGCAGTACTAAGCGCCCACAAGAAAAGTTGACTCATCCTTCAAGATGGTGCAATCAACAGAAAACTTCCATCCCATCAAGTCTACCACTACGATAATAGGTGTGGATGATCTTCCTGTCACATCCATATTATCCAACCAGTCGCTTAAACTACAAGTCGATCATGAGGTGGATGCGGATGAAGCATTAATACTATCATTAGGTTATAAGCAAGAGTTTAAAAGAGAATTTAGTCTTTGGTCAATATTCAGTGTTTCTTTCTCAGTGTTGGGATTACTTCCCTCTATTGCCTCTACCATGTCCTACTCAACTCTTGTCATTGGTATTTCACCCTTGCCTTGGCTCATTGCTGTGATAGGTATTTCACTCGTGGCTGCTTCTTTGGCAGAAATTTCTTCGGCATTTCCAACATCGGGTGGTTTATATTATGCGGTAAAGCAGCTCTCACCTCCAAAATATGGTGCTTTACTTTCTTGGCTCGTAGGGTGGTCAAATTACATGGTTCAAATCACTGGTGCTCCAAGTGTTAACTATGCTGGTGCCTGTATGATATTGGCATTGAAATCCTATAACGATTCAGGCTATTCTCCATCGAATGGCGATATATATGGCTTAACCACTGGGTTGATGGTTGTACATGCTATTATTTCATCCTTACCAACAAGGGTCTTAGCTGGGTTCAATTCCGCTGGTACCATAGCCAATATGATGTTTTTAGTTATTGTATTTGTTATGATTTTGGGAGGTGATAATAGAACATCTCAAGGTTTACCAAAATTCAATTCAAATTCTAAAGCTTGGGGTACTGAAAACCAAACAGATTGGCCCAATGGTATTGCATTTTTAATGAGTTTCTTGGGTGTATTTTGGGCGATGAGTGGCTATGATTCTCCCTTCCATCTTGCTGAAGAATGTTCAAACTCCAACGTTGCTACTCCGAAGGCTATAGTTTTGACTGCCACTGCGGGTGGTTCTATCGGGTGGATGTTCATGTTCGCAATCGCGTATACTTTAGTAGATTTGGATGCTATTGCCAACGATGACTTGGGTTTAGGACAGCCTTTTGTCTCGTTTTTAACTCAAGTTATGAAAAAAGACTTAGTCATTGCCGCTACTGCACTCACCATAATCTCATCTTTCTTCATGGGTTGTTCGTGTATGCTTGCTGCCTCAAGAGTCACATTTTCTTACTCAAGAGATGGTTGTTTTCCTTTGCTGAGGTATTGGAAACAGGTCAACCCAATCACTCAAACACCAGTCAACGCAGTTTGGATAAACTGGTTTGTCGGCCAATTATTATTACTATTGATATTTGCTGGATCAACTGCAATAGGTGCAATATTTTCTGTCGGTGCTATTGCTGCGTTCATTTCATTTTCTTTACCAGTTTTTATGAAAATCACTTATGCACACGATACTTTCAAACCCGGTCCATGGAACTTGGGTAAACTTTCCAGACCTGTTGGTGCAATGAGTTGTGCATTCGTTTTGATGATGATTCCAATACTTTGTTTCCCAGATACTCGTGGTTCCGATCTTGATGCTGATAGTATGAATTGGACAGTTGTTGTTTATTTTGGTCCTATGTTTATTGCTTTATTATGGTTTCTCATTGATGCACATAAATGGTTTGATGGTCCAAAATCAAATTTGGATCCTAATATGATCATTTATGGAGGTATTGACAGCGATGAAGGTGAGGCGCAATTAGATTCAAAGATAATGGTAGGTGTTCAGGGCTCTGAAGAAAAAAGTGTTTAGTTAATTTGTTTATAGTTTCTATCTAGTAATAATCGGTATTTTAATCTTATGGTTTTTGTTTTAGAGATAGTAATTTGCATGTTGTAATTTTTTCGTGCTTCAGTCCACAGACTAGCTTCTACATGATATTCAGTAGCTTATTATCAGTTATCTATATACACACATCATGAAAAAATAATATAATGAAAATCATAACACATAAACTTTGAACAAATCTGAAAAATGAATCTTGAAAGATAATCTAATACCTCTTATCTCCAATTTTTTCCTTTTTTTTTTTGGTATTTCATCATATATAAATAATACAAGTTGCTTGCCACTCAAGCTCCATTTGCATTCAATAAAAATCTATTTTGATCTAGTTAAAATGGAATTTGTTAAGAATTCCAAAGCACTTCTAGCATCTGATTCCGGTAATCTTCTCAAATTGCCCAAAGCTAAATCTCTATACTTTTCGGCCATAGCTCTAGTTTTTTCGACACCTTTATACTTCTCCACTGCACTTCTCGCAACAATAACATCACCTTCTTCCTTGAATTTTCTAGCTATTAACTCTCCCAATTCTGGCTGTTCTTTCCACGCAAACAAAATTGGGGCCGTAGCTAAACCTAGTTGCAAATCAGCCCCAGCAGGTTTACCCAATTGTGAGGCACTGGTAGTATAATCTAACATATCGTCAACAATTTGAAAGCACAAACCCAAGTTACGTCCAAATTCATAGGTTGATTCAACAACATCTAATCTAGCACCCGCCAATACTGCAGCAGCGCGCGATGACTTAGACATAAGGGATGCAGTTTTGAGATACGTCTTGTGAAGGTAATATTCGAAAGCAGCATCAACATTTTGCTCATGAGTGATCGAGTTTTGAGTAGAGGGCTGAATCGAGTACTCATGTACTGTAGTAGGAACCTTACCTGTTGGTTGTGGGAATTTGTCATTTGTACTGTTAGGCTGTTGCATCACTGTATTCTTCAATTGCATGAACTCACCTTCAACTAGATTTGCAATTGTGGTAGAGAGAAGTTCAATAACTTCTGGATTCCTTAAACGGGAAATTGCAACTGAAGCTCTACCCAAAAGGAAATCACCTGCCAACACTGCCATCTTGTTTGTGAAAGCTATGTTACCCAGTGGTCTGCCACGTCTTGAATCTGATAAATCTATAACATCATCATGTAGTAAGGAGGCGGTGTGGATCATCTCAACAATCTCAGCGAGCCTTCTTTGTTTTGGCAAAATGCCGTTATCTTGGTCAAATTGCGGTAATGTATCCATTGGTTTAGATAAAGGATCCAATATAACACGAGGGTTGATACCATGAAGAATCCTCAAAGGAGAAATTGATTCGTCAACAGATTTTCCCGCAACAGAGCTGTTTAATGAAGGGGTCCCCTCAAATCTGGGTTGGTTTGTTACATCATAGTCATCAATTTGAATTCTATCTCTCTGTTCTATAGGAATGTTGGCTAAAGCTTTCGACAACAACAACACTATCAAGGGTCTCACATTCTTGCCTTCAGCCTCAAAATAATAAGATGATACCCTGTTCAAAGTTGGGTGACCCGAACCAATAAGTGACGCTATGTTTTTGGCCAAATTTGACATTTCGTGAGATACGATAGAGAATGGATCGCTGAAAGATGCTTGTGGTTGAACCAATTTCTCTGCTGTTTCAACTGCCGTAGCCCACGATGACTTACATCTTGAAGTGTTGAAGCTTCTGCTATAGCAGATTCTTTTGGGGATCTTTCTCAAGAGGCTCATAGTTAATAGTAAGCTTTGTTGCTGTTATTGTTGCTCAAAGTTAGTAGTTCCAAAAGCGATCTGATAGCTGGAGAGTATGAGTGAGTGATAGTAGGCAATTGATTGATGCTGATATGAACGAAAGTATCTTGAATGTTTTACACCTTCACACTACCTGAGCTCTATTTATTGTTACAAATAAACCAAATTAACCAAATTGGTTCTTTTTGAAGTATTGATAGTTGGTTGTTTAACAAATAATTTTTCAGCCAAAGGAAACCACCAAATTCGACTATTACCCGGGGCTTCTACTAAATAAAAAGCTAACCATCAAATTCGCTATGAACAGCTTCAACACTCTGATCTATTTTTCCAAACCCATCCCCAGTCGAAAGTACTTCTTCATCTTAATAGGAGTCATATTTCTGAGTGAATATTGAAGAAAAATTTGCCATCTGCTTTTACGAAAAAAAAAAGAGAGCACGAGTAGGAGAAAGAATTACAATAAATAATAAGTAGTGTAAGATATCAAAGAAAAGAAGATACAGGAAATGCCAGATTGGATCAGTACATTCCCAGGGTACGGACAGCTCCAGACTTCAGTCAAACGTATGTTTGGTAAAATCATTCAAACTGGGCCGACACCCAAACACATTGGATTTGTTATGGATGGTAATAGAAGATTTGCACGCAAAAATCATATTGAGTTGAAGGAAGGTCATAACGCTGGATTCGAAAGTATGGCACAATTATTAGAGCTATGCTACGAATGTGGAGTTGAAGCAGTTACAGTTTTTGCTTTTAGTGTGGAAAACTTCAAAAGATCCGAATACGAAGTGAATTGGTTAATGGAGTTGGCAAAATCAAGATTTGTACAATTATGTGAACATGGAGAGTTGGCGGCAAAGTTTGGTGTGAGAATCAAAGTTTTGGGAGAGGTAGGAATGTTACCTGATGATGTTTTAGAAGTTTTGAGGAGGGCAGAGGATATGACTAAGGATAATAAACGAGCTACATTGAATGTGTGTTTCCCATACACTTCAAGATACGATATGACACACTCCATCACAAAAACTATCAAGTCAGTTCAGGAAGGAGACATAAACGTTGAAGATATTGATATCGACGTCATTGATCATAATTTATACACTGGTGAGTCACCGCCACTAGATTTATTGATTCGTACATCAGGGACTTACAGATTATCTGATTTTTTATTGTGGCAAGTTGTATCCCCCGGTGTAGTTATTGAGTTTTTGGATGTGTTGTGGCCTGATTTTGGACCTTTCAGAATGGCATGGGTGTTGTTGAAGTGGAGTTACATAAAAAGTTTCGGAAAAAGTAGTTTCATAGATGAAGACTCGAAAAAAAATGATTGATTATTTGATGATTCTTGATGATTTATTCACATATATTAGGGGCGTTGTACATTACTTACAAGTTTATTAACTGGACAAAAGACGAATTTCTGCATTATTTTTATATATTTTAGTAATTAGCATGACTTCAACTTGGAAATTTCATACTTTGACTCAGTAGAACGTTCAAGATCGTTTTATATCTTACAAATTACACAAGAATGCAAAATTATTAAGAATTAAACCGTGAATAGAAAACCAAAGTAAATTTATCGAAGGCTAAAAAAGATGTCTAATGAATAACGGAAAAGCGTTTAATTTAATCATTTGTTGATTGAATACTTGACTTACAACTTAATCCATCGACTTTTAAGCTTTTTTGTTAGCTTCTTGTGCTTTTTCAAATTCTTCCTTGAAGTTATCGGCATTTTCTTTGTTACCAAATCTAATAGCCAAAGTTTGAGCTTCTGGTTCACCTTCAGAAACGTCGGCAGTAACGTTGTAAACCCAGGATCTGTCGGAACCAACGTTTGGTTTCAACGAGTAATCTGGGGCAATGTAATGGTTGGCACAGATCTTCAAAGTTTTGTCTCTTCTCATAACTAGTCTGACTTTGTTGGTGGTCTTGTGTTTCAAAAATTTAACATCACCAGTACCTCTTTCTTTCCATTCTTTAACATCAGCGTGGAATTTGAATAATTTGGCTCTGACCTTGTACAAAACTTCTTCGTTTTCTTCGTTGGTTTTGACCTCAACCTTTTCTAACTGAACTAAAGGTTCGAAATGAACGTCTGGAGATTCTGGAGCGTCTTCTTCGGTTTCTTCCTTTGCCTTTTCTTCTGGCTCTTCTTTAGATTCGGAGTCTTCAACAGGCTCTTTCTTGTCTTTTTTGGCACCAAACATTGAAAAGACACTGGATGATGGAGGCTTTGGAGAAGCTGGGACTTTGACTTCGTCAACTTTAGGAGCAGATTCAGCAGACATAATGACAATTGATTGGATGATGATGGAGAATATTACCAGTTGATGATTTAAAGATCAATTTTTTATTTTTTTCTGGTTAAAATGACACGGTACACCCACACAACTAAGGATGGTTTCAAATTGAGCCTAATTTTCCTGAAGATTCGATCGTAGACTTCCTAATTGGGAGCTAACTCCATCGATGGATAATTTAATTAGAATTTGGAGTAACCCGTCACATAAATTACCCAATGGGGCAATTACACACATGCATAGGGAAATACATATACAAACATACTTAAACATACGATTTATCCTAATCAGGAAACTGAGTAATTATCATCCTCGACTTTAGCACAGCAAAATATTGTTGCCACCGTCAAACCATTTGGGCTCGGTAAAATACCGGAATTAAATATCCGAGACATCAATAGCACACGTGCCAGTGAGATTGTCTCGATTTTGACAGAGTTTTGGCGCTCTGCAAGAATCCTCAATGTTGGAGAAGAGCTTATCGTTTCAACACAATGAATCTAATTCAGATAGTATCACCATTTATACTAATACAATCCCTCCACACGAAGCGTTTAAAATTTTGTTCCTTTCGGTCTTCCTTTATCAATCGTATTTCACTCCTGTTGAAACAGCCAAACCACTCCACAATCAATAACCCTGCCACAGGCTCTCCCATAATCTTATATCTTAATTTACTGAAATCTTCAAGAGCTGAAAGGTGTGGGTGGTCCGACATTAGCTTATTTTTAATATAACCAAACAACTAGGCGCCAGACGCACTCTGAAACTCACAATATTATCACTATAACAATTGCTGCTGAGATTCCAGGTTCGTGATTGTTTATTTCTGCCTTACTAAAAAATTCCATCCAGGTCACATTTTAAGTGATTCTTTGTTTTAGTATAAGACCTGTCATTTTCTCGTTTAGCTGAAATCTGAAATTTTCCTAGATTTTTCAATTCCAATTTCTCACAATAAGTCAATCATTCAATCAGTCAATTCATTTTGTGTCGTTAGGCTGAATTGATATTGAGAAGATACTTGTTCAGTTGCTGTTACGTTCTATCAGTTCTATTTGACATTTGCTAATATAAATTAAATCAAACAAGAAAAAAAAATATTATATAATCGTTACACATACATCAGAAAATTAACTATTTCAATTTCAACTACATCTTAAAATAATTTCATACCACTGATCAATGAGCTTGGAAATGAATAACCCATTTAGATTCAACCATAGGCGTAAGTCTTCTGCCAGCAGTGATGATTTAGATCCGTTTGACACACCAGACAATTACTATGGCCCCAAGTCAAACCCAGCATTAGCCAAAAAGACCTCAAAATTTGGTAGGGTTAGAACAATGTCAACTGTTGATCAGGATTTCAATCTTTCATCAAGCAACGAAGCAAAAGAGTTTCGATCCACTATCAGGAGAAGAGCATCTCAAGATGATAACACCGGGTTAACGAAAAGATTTTTCATCAGTGATATTGACTCAACTCTTGAGAAGTTGTTGGAGAATGAGGATACTGACAGAAATTGTCAGATCACAATTGAAGATACTGGTCCGAAGGTTTTGAAATTGGGTACAGCAAATTCCAATGGTTTCAACCAAGCTGACATAAGGGGTACTTATATGTTATCAAATTTATTACAAGAATTAACAATTGCCAAAAGAATGGGAAGAAATCAAATGCTTATAGATGAAGCAAGATTGAATGAAAATCCTGTGGACAGATTGAATAGATTGATTTCCACACAGTTCTGGAAATCTTTGACTAGAAGGTTGGACGATCAAAATATCGGTGAAATGGCTGCTGATACAAAAATCAAAGGTCCTGGGGCTGAAAATCCTAGAATTTACATTCCTTATGACTGCCATGATCAATATGAATATTTTGTCAATGCTTCAAAACAAAATCCTGATATCAAACTAGAAGTTGAATATTTGCCTTCACATATAACTCCAGAATACGTTAGATCAATCAACGATAAACCAGGCCTCTTGGCTCTTGCTATGGAAAGTTGTCATGACCCCGTGTCAGGTGAACAAACCCTTCGCCCTTTCCCATACGTTGTTCCAGGTGGTAGATTCAATGAGTTATACGGTTGGGATTCATACATGGAATCACTCGGTCTATTGATTGATAACAAGGTTGATCTTGCAAGAGGTATGGCTGAGAATCACATGTTCGAGATTTTGCATTATGGTAAAATTTTAAATGCCAATAGATCCTACTATTTGTGCAGATCGCAACCTCCTTTTTTGACGGATATGTCAATAAGAATTTTCCACAAATTAGGTGGTGAATCTAATAAAGATGCGGTTGATTTTTTGAAAAGAGCTATACAAGCTGCTATCAAAGATTATCACAACACTTGGTTTACATCACCCAGATTAGATGAGGCAACTGGCTTGTCATGTTACCATCCGGATGGCTTGGGTGTACCCCCTGAAACTGAAGCTACCCATTTTGACAGTGTTTTAGCCCCATATGCCAAAAAATATGGCGTTCTGATGGAGGATTTCATACAATTATACAATTCTGATAAAATAGAAGAACCATACTTGGACGATTATTTCCTTCATGATCGTGCAGTTAGAGAATCTGGACACGATACTTCGTATAGACTTGAAGGTAAATGTGCTTCGTTGGCAACAATTGATTTGAACTCCCTTCTTTACAAGTATGAAACAGATATAGCTGAAGTTATCAAAACAGTTTTTGACGATAGTTTTGAAGACTTAAGAGGACACGTTCATACAAGTAGGGAATGGTTGTTGAAGGCAAGTAATAGAAAGGAAAGTATCAATAAACACTTATGGAATGAAAGTGAAGGGATGTTTTTTGATTACGATGTTACTTTACGTAAACAAACTACATATGAAAGTGCTACCACTTTTTGGTCGCTTTGGGCTGGACTTGCTTCCCCAGAACAAGCGGAAAAGCTAGTTAAAAATGCTATTCCAAAATTAGAATTGTTTGGAGGTTTAGTTGCATGTACTGAAAGCTCAAGAGGCCAAGTTGGTTTAGATAGACCATCAAGACAATGGGATTACCCTTTTGGATGGGCTCCTCAACAAATGTTGGCTTGGATTGGGTTGTCACAATATGGATATGAAAATGTTAGTAGGAGATTATGTTACAGATGGTTGTACCTTATGACAAAGGCCTTTGTCGATTACAATGGGATCGTCGTTGAAAAATACGATGTTACCAGGAATATTGATCCGCATAGAGTCGATGCAGAATATGGTAATCAAGGAGCAGATTTCAAAGGTGTTGCAACAGAGGGGTTCGGATGGGTCAATGCTAGTTATGTCTTAGGTTTGACCTTCATCAATCAGCATGCGAGAAGAGCTCTAGGCACTTGTACACCACCTGAAATCTTCTTTGGAAATTTGAGACCTGACGAAAGAAAGCTTTACTATTGAACAAGCTTAACTCCGTTTTGGTTGCACCAGATGAGTTATCCATTTATATGTAATTTGGTGTGTGTGTTTGTTTGTATTAGCTACTGATTAACTAGGATAATCGTAGTGGTGATGGGTGTCGGGGCATATTTATCGTTTACTGATTTAATTTATAATTATTCTTCACACTCTTGTAATGCTTATAACTTTGGTGATATAGTTCATCTTTACACCAGGTAATTGAAAAAGAACACATCACCTTTACACCAGTATCTATTTTACACATCCAATTGATCCGAGATTATGTAACCTCCCACTAATAATAAGCCGTCATCACAATTAATTATGACCTTGTCAAAAACTCCGAGTTTACTGCCTTCCCCGAATCGAGCGACTTGTGATCATGTTTTCATCAATTTCAGGTTGCAGCAAAGTATATAAAGGGGTTTGTATTCCTTCATTTTTGTGAATCTCCCAACAATAATTCTATTCTATTATACTGAATAATAAACTCCTTTCACATATTATCCAAACAACCCAAATAATTTCAAAATATCATGGTCAAAGTCACAGTTTGCGGTGCTGCAGGGGGTATTGGACAGCCATTATCTCTTCTCCTCAAACTCAATTCCAATATTACACAGCTTTCTTTGTTCGATGTTGTAAACGTCACTGGGGTTGGTGCTGATTTATCACACATCAACACAGATGCAAATGTGTGCGCATATTTACCTGAAGTCAACGGGGAACAAACAGGTTTGGCAAGTGCTTTGAAAAACTCTAAAATTGTTGTCATTCCAGCTGGGGTCCCTAGAAAGCCAGGTATGACCAGAGATGACTTGTTTAACATAAATGCAGGAATAGTTAGAGATTTGGCCACCGGAATTGCTGAAAACTGTCCTGATGCTTTTGTCCTTGTAATCTCAAATCCCGTTAACTCGACTGTCCCTATAGTGGCGGAAGTTTTGAAAAAGTACAATGTCTTCAACCCCAAAAAATTGCTTGGTGTCACCACATTAGATTTACTTAGAGCCAGTACATTTTTGTCTGAGGCAATTGATGGTGTTATAGAACCTTCCAAATTGGATGTTCCTGTTGTTGGAGGACATTCTGGTGAGACTATTGTTCCAATTTATTCTAAGTGTATAGCAAAAGACAAATATGCCCAATTAAGCCAAGACATAAAATCCAAGTTAATTCATAGAGTTCAATTTGGTGGTGATGAAATTGTTGCTGCAAAAAATGGTATGGGTTCCGCCACTTTATCAATGGCCTACGCTGGTTATAGACTCGTTGAATCAATATTGAAAACATCAAGTAACTCTAAAGAAATCATTGAGTGTGCCTTTGTTAATTTGGATGACGAAAAAATCAAAGGTGTCACTGAAGCCAAAAAGTTAGTCGCACACTTCAATAAACAAACGGATCGCACCATCAGTTATTTTGCTTTGCCTGTTGTTTTGGGTAGTGAAGGTATTGAAGAGGTTAAGTTTGATATTTTACAAGGCGTCTCCAATGAGGAGGTTGAATTGTTGAGTGTTGCCGTGGAACAGTTAGGCAACAACATCGCAAAAGGCTCAAGTTTCATCAAAGGTATTTGAACAAAACTTTTAGCTATTCTATGGTCCTTGGCGATACTTTTACGACGTTGAAAATGAATAAACTGACTGATGATGATCATGCTCATTATACGAAAAAACTGGCCCTTCATTTAAATAAAAATCAAATGAAATAGATTGTGGGGATTTCTGTAGTTCACGAATTACAGTAGTGCTCTCCATTAGCCCACTCAGAGGTGTGGACGAAAAATACTGGGGAACACAAGGCATCACATGGTTGAAACCGTGCTCTTTTCAATCATTCTTCAATAAACCTTCAAGGAAGAGATGCGGGAGAGCCTTGTTGTTGAGATCAACAGTCAATCGGATAATAAAGCCCACCCGATGGAAACCACAACACGCCGCACGTACCTGCTCAGTATTGAAAAGCTGGAAGGGACCTTGTGTGAATGCAGTCAACGCCTTCATTTCAGTAGATTTAGTGGATTTGGATAGCACCAGCTTACCTTTTCATTCGTAACAGGAAATACGAAAAATTGGTTGAAAAGCTCCCCAAGTCATATCGATAGGCCTTTGCAAATGCAATCTACACTTTTTCGAAAACTCCACATGGATTGGAAGGGCTTCAAGATTAGTCACTTTGTCGAGCTGCTTGTTGTCCTAGCTTGATTCTCAACAGTATCGAATTCTATATCGATCAGTATGTCTTGTTCTACCCTTCACAAATTTCTGTTCAGCTTTACTGGACAGACGGAACCCAAACCGTTGAATAAGCTATTCTGGAGCTATGAAATCTTTGGACCTTAAAAAGTAACCGCCTGTCATATTTATTACGTTTATCTCAACTCCAAAATACATATGATAGCAGTTCCTAATGCAGGTGCTAACCGTTATAGCACCTTGAACAATCATTTAGTCAAAATTTACTTAAAAATTCTTTACCCACTTACTTTTTCACATCAAATATCTATTTCTAAACTATTGCCTTGGGGAATCACTTTCATAATGATTCCCCGAACACATGTTTGCTATCAGAGATAATTCAGCTGTGGTCACGATACTCTCATCTTGGGGTCGAGTGTGCTTGTACAATAAAAATCTGGGGTAAGGGCTTTGATTTACGCGAAGAAGAAGACTTTGAAGATTTCGAAAGAGGCCAAAACTGTTGTGTCTTTCGTTTGTGGAACAACAAGTAAATGCTACTCGACCCACACCTACCAGAGCCATAAGTATAGTAAGGTTGGGCTAGCTCAAATCGCTGTCGTATATCAGTTGATGGTTTGTGCTTGTCAGAAGAGCATTTGAGGATTACGTGATGCCGAATATTATTTCGCGAAGATGAGAAACAAATAGAGTTGCACCTTCCAATTAATTAAAAATCAAGGCAGTACAATCATTTTCTCTCAGCCCGAACGAACAGAAAATCAATCTATTAAAGGTGAATTTTTGGTAAGTTTGTATCAATTGAACTTTGCTGTCTTATTGAACTATGTCTGAATTGCAATATACTCCAATCGAGGACATCCCAGCATATGTGGATGAACTTCACCAATCTTTTCGTGCTAAAAAGAACCACTCAATTCAACAGCGTCTAAATTATTTGAGAAACTTGTACTTTAGTTTAATTGACAATATTGAACCAATGTGTGAAGCTTTACAAAAGGATTTCAATAGATCACCCTCGGAAACAAAAAATATTGAGTTTGTTCCATTGATTGCTGAATTGTTGAACATCATGAAATACCTCAACTACTGGCTCAAACCCAAAAATGTCTATCCCAAACCCTTCAGTAGTTCCACTGCTGAGATATACACTGAAAAGACTCCTTTAGGCGTGATTTGTATTATATCGCCATTCAATTATCCCTTATCATTGGCCATTTCTCCAATTATAGGTTCAATTGCATCGGGTAACGTTGTTATATTCAAACCATCTGAGTTCACACCCAACTTCACACTTGTGTTGTCAGATATATTGCAGAAATCCTTGAACTCTTCCATCTTTAAAATTGTGATTGGTGGAATTGAGGAGACCACAGCTTTGTTGGAAGAGAAATATGATAAGATTGTTTATACTGGAAATGCTACTGTGGGTAAAATTGTCTCTCGGAAGGCCGCTGAAAACCTTACACCTGTTTTGTTGGAGTTAGGTGGTAAATCGCCTGTGTTTATTACACCAAACACTAAATTAACTGATTTGGAAACAATTGCAAGAAGAGTTGCTTGGGGTAAATTTACTAATGGGGGCCAAACATGTATCGGTGTGGATTATGTCATTTGCCATGAATCTTTGATTAAAAAATTTGCTGCTGTCATAAAGAGGATCATTGAAGACGAATTCTACCCTTATTTAAGTGACAAGAATGCTGAGATTGAAGCTGAATCTCATCCTAATTACACGCATATTATTCACGGCCGTGCTTATGAGAGATTGATTGATATAATTAATAAATCCAAAGGTGTATTGGTTACCGGTGGTGGCAATAATAAAGAAAAAAGGTTTATCGAGCCTACAGTCTTGAATTTTGTTGAGTGGGATGATTCTACCATGGAAGATGAATTGTTTGGTCCAATTCTACCCATTATGTCCTATTCTGATTTGGAAGATGTCTTGAAAGAGGTTGTAGAACACCATGATACGCCACTTGCTTTATACATCTTTTCGAACGATACCAAAGAGCAAGAGCTTATTCTGAGTACCATCAGATCTGGTTCGGTTTGTTTAAATGATTGTCTTATACAGGGTGGTGTTTACTCTGCACCTTTCGGGGGAGTTGGTTCTTCCGGTAATGGAGCGTATCACTCTCAATACTCTATCAATTCTTTCACTCATGAAAGATTTGTCATGAGACAGCCAATGTGGAATGATTTTATTTTGAAACTCAGATACTTTTCAACTCCTAAGAACGATATTTTGATGAGAAAAACTTTTTTGGGAAACGATGGCGTTTGGTTCGATCGTGATGGAAATGTTAATGTTGGTGGTCCTAACATTTTATGGAGTTTTTGGGCTGGTATTTGCGGGTTATTTTCTTTGATTTGGTCTTTTATGTTTTAGCCAAACCCTTTTTTTGATATGAGTTTTCGATCTTTTTTTTGTTTATTTTGTGAGAGATTTAATGCTGTTAAGATTAGTTAATGACTATGATAATATTATGCGTTTTTGAAATTTATATAGCATGTACTCTTTCTAGTTTGACTTTCATCTTAACCGAGTTGGAGACATCTATATTCAGGATTGGGTGTTGGTACCATAATACGAACGGTGCCACTTCTATCAAAAAATACCTCTGTTTGAATCAATTGTTATGCTGCCTCCTCAACTTTGCTTCCAAGCAAAATGAGAGGAAGTTGGCGTGAGTCATTTGATCGTGATGCAAGCGATAGGACCATAATGAGATGTATATTTTTTTTCATCGCAATCAGGATATTATTCATACTCAGTGAAATGAGACAAATAACTGTTGGTACATGGACTTCGATATAACTCGTTGAAATGGCAGAGCTGCAATGATCTCAGTCTCCACATAATAGCTGTGTTGACTTGATTGTTTGCACTCATTCTCCATATTTTCCCATCGAGGTAACTCTCAAAAGCAAACAAATCATATTATCCTAGCACTTAAGTCACAACATAAAACAGTCTTCAACCATAAAAGTTGAGGAATACTTGTTGGTGAAGTAGCTTTGCTTTAACAGACTCTCGTTTAGTTGATGAGAAAAGATTGGTCGCAACTTGCATTTTCTAGCATAACTCGAATGTGCGGCTAAATTTTGAGGTTGCACTTGTGCTGGACCTCTCGCTGCTCGCCAAAATAAAGGACACATATTCACATTTTTACGTTGTGGATGGTTGTGTTTGGCAAACTACTCATTTCACTACTAGAAACTACAAGGTTGTTTGTGGTGCCCACGCATTTGGCGGTCAAGCACCACTAGTGGCCCATTAACGTAATTTTTTCAAAGACCAAACAATCGCAGCTGTAGCCTAGTGTATAAATATTTGGTGCCCTTCATATCCCATACGGTATGTTGGCCACTGGGGCGTGTGTGATTGGTCTGTGTCTATCCACGGGACCATTTCCGTGCTTATTGTGCGAATGTATCAGTCGTCTCAAATCATCTCAAATCAGGGACTGCCCAACACAAACTGCTCTCACGCCCCCCTCACTGATGCGAAAGGGACGTTGTGTCTTTGGAGATGAACAAATTACGCAACGAACACAAACCATAGTTTTTGGATATGGCATCAGTAGCTCATCCCACGGTCTTAGCTTTACGTGAAAACAGTGAAGAGGGGCGAGTTGCGAGGCATTTACCAGTGGACCTCGATCTCAATTTATCAGCCGCATTCCATGTCTCAAGGTGATTAAGAGTGGGTCGAGCTTGCGGCATAATCACATGAAAGACCTCGTCTTCCACCGGCGACGGAAAAAGTGGGCCCGACCCGGGTAACTGTGCAATAGGCGTGATTACATAATAAAACAAATTAGCAAGCCAATTGACACGCCAAGTTGACAGGCACGTGCCATGCTCGTATTTACTGCTATATGATTTTGGTAAACAGCGTTCCTATCATTAATTGAGCTCAATGATCTAAAAAAGGCCATTTTTGATATGAAATCATTCAATTGATCATTTGAGGGTGTATTTTATCAAATCCACGATTGCATTTATTGCTGAAAGACTTTCAAAGGTTCATTTAGAAAGCTTTTGGTCCCTAGCTCCTTATCAAGATGAAATTTGGTAAATATCTTGCCGCGAGGCAATTGGAACTTCCTGAATACCAGGGTCATTTTATTGACTACAAAGCGTTAAAGAAACTAATCAAGAACTTGTCTTCATCAACTCCAACCTCGACCCCTGACACCTCAAATATAGAATCTAACCTCATATCAAATAAATCAACGTTCTTCTTCAGAGTGGAAAGGGAATTGGAGAAGGTGAACTCTTTTTACTTGGAGAAACAGTCCAACTTGATCATAGACTTGAACATTTTGGTGTTGAAAAAAAAGAAGTTACTCTCTTCTAATCAAAAGAATTTCAAGAATTCAATCACCTATTTGAACTTGTACAACTCTTTCAAAAAGATCTCGCAAGATTTGAAGAAGTTACAAATCTTCATCGAGTTGAATGAGTTGGGTTTCACCAAAGTGTTGAAGAAATGGGATAAGCGTTCTAAATCACATACAAAGGAGCTATTCATTTCAACGGCGGTTAATGTACAGCCTGTGTTCCACAAAAATGAGATGAATGAGTTGAGTGATTTGGTGGTGACAAATTTAGTGGAGCTTGAATCCAGAACCGACGGAAGTTTTAAGTTTGATGAGGATATAATAATAGAGAAGGATCAATTCAATTTGCCCAAATTCATCTCTCCAGCACAATCGATTGATATGGTTTCCAATAATAAAACCTTGGATACAAATAGCGAAGCGTGGAAAGCTTCCTCACCGGACCCAGATTCAACAACAGCCAATGCTTCCACATCAAATGACAAGCAAATAGACGAACTTTACACCCAGATACTACAGATTTTAGCCCAATCGCCATCTCAGCTTGAAGGCTATATTGATTCAACCTCGTCACCGCAACTTTCGAAGATTTTTCAGCTCCTTCTTTCACATTTACAGATACAGGACTCAGTTTTGATAAAATTTTTAAAATCGAATAAAATTGATTTCAATATCAAAGATGATTTGGGAAGGTCTTTACTTCACACTATAGCGCAGCACCCAACCTCTCGGGAATCACTTATTCCTTTCATCATTCCCCATGTTTCTCCAACTTTAAAGGATACGACAAATAAAACCTGTCTTCACTATGCAGCTGAGACTCCTCGCCCAGACTTGTTGCACACTTTACTTCCGCATGTACCACCGCATTTACAAAATGTACCAGATAATGATTCAATGACACCTTTGTTAATCGGTATCAGAGGTAAGAATATTGATGTAGTAAAGGAAGTATTGAAAGGCAGCGGTGTGAAGTTTGTTGTGCCTGTTTATGGAGAATACTTACCGTTAAATTACGCTTGCTTGATTGGTGATCATGGGATTGTTGCGGCTCTTGTCAACTATATTCGTGATATCACTATAGGCAAAGATGATAGTAATACTGCTACTCCATGCATCGAGTCAACGGGTGACGTCACTGCCTCTAACACCGCCAATAGTGCAAGTTCCACAACTTCAGAAATTCCAACAACTTTAAGTAGTTTGACTGGGTTGTCAAATCAAGCTCCTAAGTTGACTCCACAGGAGGCTTTCAAAATTTTGAACCAGCCAGACGTTGAAGGGTTTCCTCCTCTTCATGTAGCAGCACTGAATGGGTACGCTGATATAATTGGTTTACTTTTGGAAAATGGTGCTGACTTGAATATGATTGATTTGAACGGGAAGAATGCAGCATATTATGCTTGTATCGGAGGGTTTGTTGATGTTGTGAGAATATTATTGAACAGTGCTGAATTCACTTCTAGTATAAGTCACGATGACGAAGATATGATAGATGAAAGTGAAATTACAAAAAAAATCATCAAGAAAAACGAAAACAGGGATCAAGAAGGTATGGAAAAAGGTTGTTTATATGGTGCAGTTTTCGAAGGGTGGGTTGATGTTTTGAATGTTTTGTTGGAAAGTATCGATTTTGCTTCTTCCAGTAAGAACATTGCTATTGAAAGATTACCTTCTCCTCACAAAGCAAGTCAACAAGAGAATGACAAGGAAGAGAATTTAGATTCAATTCCAGACTTTCAGCTTCCTCCTCCGGTTATACCTTTGAGAAGATACGGTCATAATTTTCTTGAGCGCAAAACATTTATTCAACTCAATTTTCTTGCAGAGGCAATAACGTTGTATAATGCAACTGACTCGTCAACTCCTGGTCGTTTGACTTTGTCATCTCCAATTTCAGATATAATACCCAGAAATCTTCTACTTCCAATATCCGAAGAAAACAATCAATTGACTTTCCAGATTAATTCAAATCAGATTGATAACTTCAAGATTGACTTTGAATTGTTTCCAAGTTTCGGAACTAGACTTATTGCCAAAACAACCTCTTTGCTGATATTTTTCAGCGACGATGATAAAATCAATGGGAATGTAAAATTGCCTTTCTTTGATAGCATGTTGAAGAATATCGGCGATTTGAAATTCGGATTCCAGATTGTTCACCCTTATGAAGGCTTACCGTTGGAAATTTCTAAATTTGATACGTATTGGAAATCAACAGGCGGTCAACAGCAGCAATTACAAAAACAACAATCTCTACAAACTCAACAAAAACAGCAATTTGTTACAGCCTCTTCTTTAGCAGGATCATACATAAGAATTAAAGTTTTCATGTTAGAAGATGGTACTCCAATCGTGTGCCCTTCTTGGTTTGTGGAAGTTAATGGCATCAAAATATTGTTGAGTAATTTGAGTATTGACCAAATTAAACATTTAACTGATTCATTGTATGACTATCCAAAACTAATTCGGGACTTGAATGGATTATCAGACTTGAAACTTATCGAAAAATTGCTCAAAATCATATATATTCCATTGGAGCAGTTTTTATCTTACATATCTCACAAAATTTCGTTGGATGTAGAATTGATCTATCCATCTGAATATGAATTACGAAGATTGAATTTTTCCACGAACTTGAAAACATGCCTCAATTACTTCATAGATAGGACTTTAACAAATATATTCAATCATACTACACTGAGATCATCTGCATCCGATTATAAATCGAGATCGATCATTTTTACATCCACAAATCAGCTTATATGCAAGATCTTGAATTGGAAACAACCAAATTATCCAGTCCTATTAAATGTAAATAATATTGTTTCTACATCACTGCATAAGTTCAAACTCACATCAATCAATGGGTTGGAATTGCCTCATACACCTACCCCTCAGCCACAACAAAACGAGCGTGAAACTGATCATACCTCTTTGAAAGAACAGTTGAAATTTGTTACCAACAACAACCTTTTGGGTATGGTTTTGCCTTCAAGTTTGTTGCAATTAATTCCTGAATTGATTGACACAGTTAGATCCAGGGGACTTATTTTAGTGGGCTCGAAAAAAAACGAGGATACCTCGAATATTGAAGATTTAATCGACGGATATACTGTTGGCGAAATAGTTTTCTTCAAATAAAACCTTGAACATTAATGAATGAACAATAGATTGTTACTTTTTATTTTTACAGTTTCTCTCGCATAGAAACCCTGTTGTAAACAGCGATTCACTTGATCGCCTTCCCTGTTACATGTGGTAAAAATCATGTTGCCAGTGTGCAACGATGTTTTTCACTAAATAAATCCTGCATGTTGATATTATAGGCTATATGGCTGCAAAACGAATTGGTAATACTAACCTGAAGTGGAAATAGAACACGAAACCACAATGAACGGCGAATCTGAGAGTATGTGCCAAAAATCCTTGGTCGGCAGTATCCAAGGAACAGGAGATAGCTATAAGAGTCATTTTCACAAATTTGAATGATATTGTTGTTTTTATACAAATCGATAGTGCAACGAAGATCGAGCTATTCAGAGATTATGTGCCCGTCTAAACTTATCCGTGTCACGCTCAAGTGATAGTTATGCCCCCATATAGTATGCTTTTCAGGGTACAAGATTTGGCCAGACTAGTATAATAACGCTTTTGAAAAGGAATCCAGTAATTTCACATAAGTGTGTTGAAATTGAAAAAGTTCGGAAGCCAAGCATAAAAAAAAAATTAAGCAGAAGTGATAGCTTCGAAGTTAATCCTTCTGAAACGGAATCCCTTTTTTTTATCACCACTTTACTCAATCTAAAGCCATATATCTATAGGATAATCTGTAGAAAAGTGCGAGCGAGTCATATAGCAGCCAAATGATACTCAACAGCACGCGATTTCTTTGTACTTTATATGTAACCAGCAGTCGAAAGAAAAAGGTGTAGCGTGCAAAACCCAAATCATAAAATAGCAAATTAAAAAACCTTGTCCCTCATAACTAATACACTCAAATTGACCTATCTCTATTTTTAATCGCTTTATTTATCGAATCAAAGTTGAAAGTGAGAGCAATGAATCTGCTTTTACTTGCAAAGCAATTTCGCTTGTCCACAAGGTGCTTCAGAGCGCTAGGTCGCAATGTTAGATTCGCCTCCGATGTCACAACATTAAACTCAGATTCAGATGTTGCAGAGAGTGACGATGACGCCCAGGTGACTGGTGTCATAAACAAGACAAATGAGGAAACTTTATTATACTTTGATCACATCTTACCAATAAAGACCAGCAAATGGGATTTCAGACAGCAAATACTTCAAATACTAGGTGTAAAGAGAGAGTCAGACTTGAAATCCAATGTCATGTCTTTAGCCCAATCGAAAGATTCACCTATTACAGGCTTGGAGATGACTTCTTTTGTGCCTTTGAATAGAGATGGTGGTGCCTTTGTAAAGTTTTCTGTTCCAGAGGGTTATTCTCCTCAAGATCTCAATAAAATTATTCAAGCCAATACAAAACAGAAGTCTAGAAAATCCCTTTTCAATGTGTTGACTAAGCCAGCTTGTTATTCTGTAAAAGGTGTTCCTTGGATTGAAGATTTGAGAAGATATCCCAGCCCAAAACTCAAGATTATTTTTGAAGGTCCACATTTGTCAGAGGAAGAGTTGTATGTTCTATTCAGACGTTACGGTAAAATCATTGATATTATCCCAGCAAAACCTGTGAAAGATACACCAGTTACGGCTTCGGTTGTTTTTCATAATTTGCGATCAGCTGTTAGCGCAAAGAATTGTATCACAGGTATTCATCTCGGGGAATCAACTTTACATATCCAGTATGAACCCATTGCTAGAGTCAACATTGTGAAAGATTCCATTATTAATCATACACGAATTTCAGTTCCATTGATACTTGCTTTCCTCGCTACAGCTGCAGTTTTAATTTTTGATCCTATTAGGGAGTGGTTTGTGGAACAGAAAATAACACACACTTTTTCCTTGAATACTTACAAAAACAATCGATTTGTCAAGTTTTTGTACGATGCTTTTACAAACGCCTCAAGTATAATAAAATCAAACTCATATTTCGGATTTCATAAGCTGCAAGATTCTTCAGGCTTAGAAGGAGTATGGACGGAAAGATTTGATAGTATCAAGCAATTGAAATTATGGTTTGATGAGAACATTGGTACTTTCATAATAGTTAAAGGTCCAAGGGGAAGTGGTAAACATGAATTGGTTATGGAGCATGTATTGAATGATCGTAATAATGTATTATTGCTTGATTGTGATAAGTTGATAAAGTCTAGAAGTGATACCTCCCTAATGAAAAACACGGCTCATCAGTTAGGGTACTTTCCGGTATTTCCTTGGGTCAATTCAGTTTCATCTTATATTGATTTAGGTGTCCAAGGTTTGACTGGACAAAAATCAGGATTGTCTGAATCAAAAGAGACTTCCATCAAGAACATGTTTTCATTGGCCACTCAATCAATAAGAAATATCGCACTTTATGGGTATTCTGAAGCTATCAAATCAGACGAGAATATCAAAGAGGAGGACTATTTACAGCAGCATCCTGAATGTAAACCAGTGATTGTCATCGACAGATTTTTACGTAAAGCAGAAAACAATGATTTTATCTACAAGTTGATTTCTGATTGGGCCGCATCGCTAATTTCAATGAATGTTGCTCATGTGGTATTTATTACAGATGATGTGGGTAGTATTCAACATTTATCAGATGCTTTGCCAAATCAAGTTTTCAAAACAGTTACATTATCTGATGCTTCCCAAGCGTCTTCAATTCAGTATGTTATGAATCAAGTTGGCGATGGAAAACACACTATCCAAGGCTTGGATGAAGCAATTGCACCTCTAGGAGGTAGAATGCTTGATTTACAAGCCTTTAGTAGGCGTGTCAAAAGTGGAGAATCTCCTTCCGAAGCATTGGATGAGATGATCACTCAATCCGCGGAACAGATTACCCAAATGTTTATCTCGAGACCATCTAATGAGTGGAGCTCTGCTCAAGTATGGGAAATCATGAAGTTGCTTACCGTTTATGAGTCAGTGCCATATTCTTCCTTGTATAGATTGACTCTCTTTAAGGCCGATCCAAACTCTGTGTTAGCTGCCTTGGAGAAAAACGAGTTAATAACACTTGTTCGGGAAAAAGGGGTGTTGAAACTGATCAGACCTGGTAAGCCGTTATATAGAGCAGCATTTGCAAACCTTGTACAGGATGGAAGAATTTTCAGGATATTGGAAACCGATTATTTGACTACTTTAATATCCACTGAAACTGCAAACATCAAAAAATTCGAAACTGAGTTGGAAAGTTTTTCAAAGTTTGTTGATCCTAAACCATTCAAAACTAGAATAACTTATTTATCAGACAAGATTTCAATTTCTACTAACAATATTTTGGAATATGAAAAGAAAGTTTCCCAAATCAATAAATAACTTTTTGTTCTCCTGAACACTTCTATGATTTAAATTTCGATTATATGAATGAAATGAATGAAAGCTACAGTATTAGCGTAGTCATACGATGTAAAAAAATATGCCTCCATAGTGGTTTTAATTAGTAATAATAGTACAAAGTGGTGTAGGTAAATGCATATACTGTTCAAACAGCCTCAATTAAATTTTGTTCAACAATTTCAAACGCCATTCTTCTTCTTATAACCTTCATGTCAGCTTGAGAAAAAAACAAAGTCTTTTCCCTAGATAAAGTCTCGGCATTTGTGCAAGTGAAAACACCACAATCAAATCCGTTTTCTTGTTGTGGACACTTGACTTGAGTTTGAAATGTATACTCTTTGAAATCAATGGGCGACAGCAATCTTTTACCTTCTTGAATCATATAATCTTGAAGTTTCTCTAATGTACTGATAGTGCCCCCAGATTGTAAAGAGTCATAATATTGAAACTTCTTTTCTTTATTATTTATAACTGCTAACGCCCAGTGTGCGTTGCCGATATTAACTGGAACGAAAATATAGCTCTGTTTAGTGACATCAATTTTTTTACGTTTGGCCCACCTAGCGACCCCAGCATACCCTTTTTGCTTCAATTGGGTATAAAAATGGGTTGAGAAACCATAGACTTTAGCGACATCAAGCCCTGCTTCGGCTGCATTCTTCGACCTCTCCGTTATCAAAGAGAAGTAAAAATCTATGATATTATCATTTAACCAACGACCATCGGATAAAGTTTTCAAATCTTTCACTGTGAGATCTATGCTAAATTGGGTAGATACGATGTCACCAGAATCATAAGAATTCCAATAGTCATGCACCACCGTCAATTGGTCTGAAGTCAATGGTTTCACTTTTGAGCTGTACTTTGTCTTCTCTAGCTGTATAAGCTGCTGTCTTTTTCTTTTCTCTTCTAATATAGACTGGTATGTTTTAAACTCCTCTTGAAATGCAGTTAGTGATGTGTCTATAGTTGGGGCAGAGAATTTCGAGATTGGTCTAGGGGATGCATAGGTCTGTGATTCTTTAAGATGTTCCTTATTTCTAGTGTCTATCTCTGTGTTGTGCGCCAGTTCATCCGTTGTGAATAAGCTCCTGAATATTTCAGTCATATTGAAAAAATTTGATACTGGATGATCTCTAAAGCTCGGATCTGCTGATATTGCTTCAAGATCATCTGCTGATATTGGTGGTGGTTGATAGTTCTCATTAAAAATCTTTCTGTAATATTCAGCCTCTATATCAGGTGAGCTTCTTTTGGTTTGCTTGTGGAATAAACTTGTGCCATATTGTGATTTTCCCATGTCGTATTCGAAATCAGAATCTTGAGTTGACTGGTTGACTAGAACATCGTCCTCGCTTATGATCTCTTCCTCTTCATCCCATTTCAAGGGTGTAACCGTATATTTAGACTTCTTTTGGAACTCCTCTTTATTCCCACTGTAGTTAATTGATGAAGAGTTAGGAGCATCATAAAGGATCTTTTGCCTATTCAATAGAGGGGACTGAAAATTGTCCGTGTAAAACTGACCGTTCAACATAGAATCTTCATATCTTTTTATGTCATGAACGAAGGTTTCATCTATTGAAGAGTCGATAGTGGAATCGCCCTTATCGCGATTTGCCGTGTCATTTGTCCTTCCTCCCATATCAAAATTGTAAGAACCAGGCATAACAAAATTGTTTGAGAGAGAAATGTTTTCTATTTTGCCAATTTTCAGTAAGTCTTCATGTTCATTTTCTTGGAGCAAGCCTTCATTCGCACCAGCAGACAAGTAGGAATTCTTGACATCTCCGACACTGCTGATGACATAGCTTATTCCCATCTTGCTCAATTTGAAGATGTTTGAAACGACCGACAGTACCAAATCGGAGATTTCGTGGTTTTCAAGGTTTTCGCTGACTGGATGCTTCATGTTCCAATTTTGCTGTCTATTTGACGCCATGTCATTTGCATCTGAGTACTGAAAATTTGTGGGTATATTTTTCAAACCTTGTGACGGAATGAAATTTTTGTTCAAAGACAAATTGGAAGACCTATATTTTATGGAGCTGGAAAATAGATCATCTCTTCTAAAAGGATTTTGACCAAAATTACTCATTAGAGGATAAAATCAGCTATAAATACAAATTGAATATTTATTTTTTTGTCTCAAATTTCTTGCAAATCAGTGTTCAACAAACCCCATGTATTGAAAGCTAGTTCAATCTACCACTCTTCAATGTATTCAAATGAGATGAATAGCTGAATTGATCAGTCCAATATAAAAATCAGAATTGAGACTCTTTCTTCACGAAAGTTAATTTTCATTACTTGGTATAAACAAAAGACAAACAGTTTGAAGTGTGTAAACCAATTTTGAACTCGTTATAACTATTTTACATTTTACTACATTAGGATTTTAGAAAATTCCTTGATGTTTCGATTATTTAAAAATGTGACATTTTATGTAAAGTTCAGTGATTTATGGGGATATTCATGATCACCAAAGTAGACGGTGATTGGTACCTTCTAACATAAAGGGTTAGTTGTAAAAGTATAGATGCCTCGAAAACTCGTCACAAAACAACGAGATCGTAAATGAAACGGCTATTTATGAATTATATGGAAAAAAGCTCCTACTTCAAAAACCAAATAAGGAAAGTAAGAACCCATGAACGGATCTATGAATAGATCCGACAGACTGGAATTGTGCTATGAGCACTTCGTTTTCCAATGAGTTTTTCAAACTGAAGATGAAGTTGATAGTTAAAGCGAGAATGAGAGCACATGCGACAACAATAGGTCCTAAGATACCATCTAGATGTTTACCAGATCTTTCGTGAATCAACTTCGTTCTCTTGACATAAATGTAATAACCCCATCCACCGCAGAAAAGAGTAATGAAAAAATAAAAATAAGATAAGGCTGATGCTAATAACTCAAAATGGGCTTTCTTGACAGAAGACTCAATAATAAAAGTGAAGGTTGCAAATAACAATGTAACGTGTAACCATCTGAGATAAGTTCTTTCATTTGCCAATCCAACCTTGGGCTCAATTTTTAAGGGCCCTGCATTTTTCAAGTATGTAGTTGGCTCTTTCACACCTGGAGGTAACTCAATTTCGTCTTCTTCTGAGTCAACGTCAAGTTTTGAGCCATATCTTTCTTCGTCGACATTGAAATTTGGACTATCAACATTTTCAAAACTTTCTTCTTCTGAAGTACTAGCTTCCCTTTGTATTTGCTGTTTACTTTTGGAAGATTCGGCTGGTTTTATAGCTGGAGATAATATTGATTTAAATTTATCCAACTTTTCGTCTTCTTCCCTTTTCATTTTTAGCTTGACTTGCTCATCCTCATAAGCCTTCTTCGGATCCTTTCTGATGTCCGAGTCCAAATCGTGAAACCAGAAAGGAATATTATCTAGCTTATCGTCTTCAGTAAACAAGGATGAAATACCTTGAATGAACTTACTAAAATTAGGAACCTCCTTGACAAGATGTGAATTTATTAAGTCATGAATCCATTCATATTCTTCTCTTTGAGAATTCCAAACTGAATTTTTGACCTTAACATCCATGACAGCATATGGGAATTTGGAAAATTCACCTTTTCTCAATAATGAGAAGGGATCTTCAATCTTTGCGTCAATATCAGCCCTGTGCCAACTGTTTGGATTTCTTATTGGCCTCTCTTCATCAAAAGAATCCTCTCTGATAAAAATAATATCTGTATCAATGAAAATACGGATTTTGTCATCTCCAGGTAACTGGTAAACCAATCTCTTGAAATTTGTACGCAAAGTTGGTTCCAAATCTTCATCTATGATTAATCTTTGAGCGTCCTTCAATTCTTTTGAAGATTTCAAAAGGGCAATTTCTGAATCACCCCTTTCTTGTAACTTTTTGACAAGCTTTTCAGATTGTAAATCACCTTTGATAAAAGAGTTCAAGTATTTCTCTTTGATTGGAAATTTCAACTCGTTGAGTTGTTCATTTTCATCAATGAATTTCTCTTCAATTGAAATATCTGGTTTATCAGCCAATTTACCATTCCACTTAAGCCTCAAAGTTTTGGCATTGGTGATTTTCTCTAATTTAGCATTATACAAATCGAATGACTTGTTATCGAAATAGAGGCATGAAGTAGTGGTGTCTTTTTTGTTTGATGTTTTCAACAAATTATCTGAGTTTAGAGGGGGTAAATAGTTGGCGGTGATTTCGTACTGAAGAAGTAGTAAATTGTCAGGGTGAACCCAGAATTTGAAAGTCTTGTAATTCAAGTACTCTTCATTTGGGACAGACGACAAATTGGACAGGTACTCGTTTATTTTGAAATTTTCTCTCAAGAAAGAGTATAAGGTGGTCAATTTGTGCAACAATGGCGAAAAGTCCTCTGAGTGGAAAGGCAATTTCTCAAGCTGAACCATCAACAAAGGCTTGACCGAGTAAGATGGATGTAATCTGTCATGTTTCTTGACAATTTTGATGAATCCAGTATAATTGAGTCTCGCAAACTGGTCCAAGAGTTTGGACTGGTCCAACAAATCCTCCAACTTGTTCTGAAATCCCAATACATCAAACTTGTCCAAGCTTTCGAACTCAGATAACTTTTCCAAATTATTAATTTCTTCTTTTATTTCAGAGTAGGTGGATATTAAGAATGAGTACACCTTTTCTAAGTTCTTGTTCAACTCACTGGCAAATTTAAACTCGTCATCTTCAACCCATTTTTTTGAACCCTCTTTCAACAACGTTTTTAAAGACTCGTAGTCTATATAGTGAGACTTCCATGGTTGGTGGACTTCGTGTTCGAGCTTTAATCCAAATAGCATTTTGAGCGTGTTTCAATTAATAACCTTCCGTTGACTCTATTGATGGTGCAATTAAGATGATCAAAACCACTGAGAAATAGAGAGAATAGAAGAAAGCCCAGCTTCAGCAAAAATCGCTTATGGGTTTGGGCGTCTAAATAATTTGAGATAAATATTCTTCTCTCTACCGCTGGAAAGGCGAATTTCAATATAATTTTACGCATATAGATTGGCACGTGGTTTCCGACTTCCTAAATTTAATGAGGATATCACTTAATTACGAGATAATAAGATGGTCTACGGCATTGACCTTATAACGCCCCAGCATTTACCCTTTTCACACTTTCTTGATTCATCTGAGCGCTAAGCTCATCGCTATGTAATAGAGGTAAACAACATATGAGAAATCCACAAGTGGCCTCATTGAAGCTGCGTTGATGGCCGTTATCAGGGTGCTCGAAACGACTGCTCCGCGTGCTACAAACCGTTATATCTACCCTCATCACACACACAGAAGTCCTGAGGAGCTACAAAGAAAAATTAGAAAAACGTAACTCATCAATTTGATGATATATATCCTAACAGAAACCCAAAATGTTGAAGATGCAAAATCATATGTAATGTCTAAATCGAAAAAACCAAGAAGCAAAATCATTGCACAATAAAAAAAAACCTTAACCAACAACCCCTGAAGCGGTGACAAAAAAGAACTTGTAGTGATTTGGAACAGTCTCCTAGCGAAACCAGAATGAGTAGTAGCAGGAATCCTCCACGTTTTTGATGAGCTCGACTGTCAACTCTTGGGGCCCTGACTCGTGGAACCATTCGATTACCTCCAAGTTATAGTTGAAATTAAAGAAGCCGGAAGAAACACTGACTTTGCAGTCGTCGATACTGAAATGCCATCTAGGGATATATATCAAAGTGGGGGTGTCCTCAGAACTTAAGCAATTCGTGGCATCCAACTTGAAATTGAAGCTTTTGTTTTTCAAATCGAATTCAGCACTGATGGGTTCACCGTTGCTGGAGGCTGCATACGGTCTTATAATAGCTTCAACAGCCCTCACACCATCTGCGACTAGTTTCTCTTCTGGAAGAGAGGACTCAAATGATATATTAGTTGCATTACTGATTGAGTCCTGATCCGACTTGAATCTAAGACTGGGTTCGTGCAAAGTATTAATGGAGGGATAGTTGTTCAAGTGCTTGATTTTTTGAACAGGCTTGAATTTTTCGAAGTCCTTCGACCAAAATGAGAAATCTTCACAATTCCAATTATCACCCCACGTATGGTTATTTTCATGGTTATAACACCAATAGGTATGACTCATATTGGACCCTTCCAAAGCAAAACCTAAGGCATCCAACGCCGACGTTTGAGATGAGTAATTTCCATCTTGATAAGCTTTTTTGTTGTCCATATCAAATGGCATACCAGTCTCGGACATCAAAACTGGAATATCTCCCAAATACTCAATACATTCATTTCTCATTTCTAAGAACTGATTTCTAATGCACTTCCTGATGTTTGATTCCCCTAAAACGATTGAAAATATTGGATTCAGATAACGGCCTCTCATAATCCCTAATGTGTCAACATTATACATTCTGTTCCAGGTTTTAAACATGAGCGACATTCCGTCATAATAATGAGGGCAATATATAATTCTATCGTCAATCAAATCAGTGTGCTTTAAACGTGGAGGAATTTTAAGAACTGGGGGTTGTAGTAAGACAAAAGCAGAAGGATCGATATTTCTAATAGATGATTTGAATAGCTTGAAGTGATCAACAAAAAAATTGTTCACAAAGTACTCATCATCAATTGTATCTCCTGTTGCTTCATCTATACAGAAAAAGTTGGGTTTCAACAAAATTTGTTGTTTCGTGTCCCAGATTCCATTTTGAGCAAATAGACATTCACCAAGTTTCCATTTTTCATCACGCATGAAACCGTACTTTTTGTCGTACGAATCGTCATCTACCCATGCAGATTTTCCCTGGGGATCAACTAAAGTGGTGCCTGTTTTTTTGGGACCAAATACAGTGATATTATAATCATCAACCTCGCATGCAATACCCATACCTAGCTTCATGGCTTGGAAAGGAGTTGGTGTGCTCCCCAATCTCAATTGTTGTTTTTCAGGAATTGTATCAAGATTGGGATGACCAATGAATCCAAGGTTTGGCTCATTCATGGTTTCAAAGCCAAATAAAAAATCATGTAAGTCATCACCAAACTCACTCGCTACTCTTTTCCAGACGTACTCTATGGCTTTCAAAAAATGTGACTGAAGAAAATCTTGTATGTTTTCCCCATTTATTACAGCATTTGGAGCAAACTTTTTTCCTCCAAAAAACAAAGTGAACATAGTTGCAGCAGCCAATCTATAGTAGTTAGAAGTCCAAATCATTTTAGGATAACCTTCCAAGGGTTTGTCAAAAGAGTTGTGTAACAAAGCAGCTTCAGTGTCTGCAAATTTTCGAGGGTCTAAACCTGCAGCATAAAAAGTCCACAAAGGAGCACCACTACCACCTGAGTATCTCGACCAAACATCTTGGTGTGGTTCTAGGAAAACGTAAACTCCACCCACCTGTTGAATGATTCTCAAAACTTTGATGGTGTAGTCAACAAATTCTGAGTCATATTCGCCCGGCCCACCATGTTCAATAGCCTCCCAAGTGAGAAGGTATCTGATTGTGTTGAAGCCCCATGATTTGATTCGCATGATATGGTCAGCAGCCTCCTCCAAAGGAAAGGGCCGACCGACGAAGGATACAGTGTCTCCTTCAAAAAATATATTGTTTTCATCTCGTGGATCTCCTTCATGGGACGATAGTTTTGGAGTATAGGGTTGCTTCATGGACGAGTCAAGGTTGATGCCCTTAAGCGTGATTGTACGACCATATTTATCAATGAAGTGACCCTTTCTAGCAGAAATTGGGCCTGGAGGTAATATTGAGGCCTGGCCGACCTTAGTGTAATTTAATGCCGTCATTGGTATAGATTGAGATGTATTTGATGTAGATAGTGGTTGATATTTGAAATGCTCGCGTTTATGGACCATCAAACGTGTAAAGTTGCTTTTGATCTGATGTGCTCCCTGAAGTGGTGAATTTAGTTTGAGCAAAACGGTAAACTTTTGTTGATAAATTGTCCCACTATCCGCTCAAAATTACCTATGGCTGGACTAATATGATGTTGAACAAGAGAAATCAAATAATTGTAATGATGAATCAACTCGTTCCGCAAAGAAGGGAGTTTAAGATAAAAGAGGTCGTTCCGAAGTCTGAAATAGGAGACTGTCAAGCATCACCGTGCCGATAACAGAAAGTGCGGCTTATCGAATAATGACATAATTTCTGACCTAATGCTCATCGCTTCTAACTTTTTTTGAATATTTTTATGAAAAATTCCTACTCTCTATGGAATAATTTTTTTTTTTATTTACTAATCAAAAAATATATACCTACTTATATTCTGATCATTCTAAAGTATACAAAAAATGGAACAAGAAGAAGGGGAGTATATTAATCCTAACGAAATTGCAGAACAAATTGTTGCAGATCGAGAAAATGAGCCAGAACCAGTCGAAGATGACGATGGAATGGATGCAGAAGAAGTCCAAGATGAACAAGATGAAGATGAAGATATAGTCATCGACATGTCGAACAACTCCTGGTCATATTTTGACAAGCACACTGACTCTGTTTTTGTGATTGCAGCCCATCCTAAATTGCCACTTATAGTTACTGGTGGTGGTGATAACACTGCCTATATATGGACTTCCCACTCGCAACCTCCTAAATTTGCTGGCCAGATCGAAGGCCATAAAGAGTCAGTCGTTGCTGCTTCCTTCACCTCAAGTGGTAACTATGTTATTACCGGTGATATGACTGGTGTTATTCAAGTCTACGCTTCCAAAAATCAAGGTCAAAAGTGGGTTCCTTTAGCATCTGCCGAAGAAGTCACAGAAGTTTTGTGGGTTTCTGTTCATGAAAAAGAAGATGTGTTTGCATTTGGGGGTGTTGATGGTTCAGTTTGGGTTTATTCAATCAATGAAAACGGAATTGAGCAGATAATGTCCGGATTTTCGCATCAAAGTGAATGTAATGGTGGTGTTTTCTATGGTGATAATGCCGATGAAATAAAATTGGCCACCATTTCCGAAGATGGTTCAATTGTTTTCTGGAATTGCTATACAAACACTGTTCTTTTCAAAATACATAACAACGACTTCAAAGGGTTATCGCCACCTTGGGTTTCTTTGGCTAAAACTGGTAGTATCATCACAACCGGTTCCAGAGATGGTTACCTAGCAGTTGTGAACAGTGAAAATGGTCATATCATCAATTTTTTCCAAGCTTTCAAATTGAAAGACGATCAAGACGAATACGAAGCTAGTATTGAAGCTTTGTCTTTTTGTGATACTCAACCTATTTTGGCGGTGGGTTTAGTCAGCGGTGACTTGATATTGTATGATTGTAAAACTTGGAGACCAAGAAGAGCATTCAAATTAGATGATGCTATAACCAAATTACAATTCATCCAAAACTCACCAATCTTGGTGGGTGCTTCCATGAATGGTAGAATATATAAATGGGATTCCAGATCTGGGGAAGAATTGTTTGCTGGTGTTGGTCATAATATGGGTGTTTTAGATTTCAGTGTTGTTGAGAATGGTAAAAAATTAATAACAGCAGGTGATGAAGGTGTGTCTTTGATTTTCGTTCATGAACTGTAACTCTTTTAGTTTGCTTAGTTAGTAATGTACTATTTTTATCAACTGTGAATCGATCAGAGTTTGTCTTGTAGAATATTCCAACTCAATGAGTGGATATCTTTGCTGCTTATGGCAAAGGTACTTATATGGAAGCAGCATATTCTCATGACCAGAGCAGCTAACCTTTTTTTTTGCCGCCTTAACTACGAACTTTGATCCACCTTTTTTCAGTGTAAAATATTATGATATTATATAAGACGAAAGAGCAGTAGGCTCCAATTGAATTGAAAAGAAGACCAATATGAAAGTACGTTGTATACAGTGTTTGAGATTTGATATAAGCTACTAACTATATCTTTTAGCAAAGAATCACGGCTTTAGATCTTCAAATACTTACTTCGGAGTTAGAAAAAACGCTTTTGAACTATCGTTTGCAAAATATATATAATGTTGTGAACTCTAATAAACATTATGTGTTCAAGTTTTCTGTTCCTGATTCGAAGAAGATGGTGGTTGTGGACTGTGGTTTCAAAATACATACTACAGACTTTGAACGCACGACCACTCCAACACCATCCAACTTTGTCACAAAATTGAGGAAACACTTGAAGACAAGAAGGTTGTCCAACTTGAAACAAATTGGTAATGACCGTGTGCTAGTAATGGAATTCAGTGATGGGTTGTTTTATTTGGTATTTGAATTTTTTAGTGCTGGTAACATGATTCTCTTGGATCACGACAGGAAAATTTTGTCTTTACAAAGAATTGTACAGGAAAAAGAAAACAATGACAAATATGCAGTGAACGAAACCTACAAAATGTTTGACGAGTCACTTTTCAAAACCAAGTATGAATACCAGAAAAAAACCTTCAAGGACACTGATGTTTTGTCTTGGGTAGAGAAGGAGAGAAAATTGGCTTCAGATGCCGTTTCCGCAGAGAAAAAGAAGAATAGAAAAATATACTCCATTCACAAACTTCTTTTTATCCATGCGAGTCATTTATCTGGAGATTTGATACAAACCATGCTTATCAAAAACGAAGTCAATCCTTCCAGTAGTTGTTTTGAGTTTGAATCTGACAATGAAAAAATTCACTCTGTTGTGACAGCACTTAACATGTCCGAAGAATATTATCTCAGTTTGATTGAAAATAAGGATGAGAAGACAGGATATGTAATTACGAAGAAAAATCCCTCATACAATCCTGAAGAATCTGTAACTCCTACCACAATCAATGATTTGGAATATTTTTATGAAGAATTTCATCCTTTCCAGCCGGCTCTCAAATCAACGCAAGACCCCAACGATTTTCAAATTGTTGAAGTCCAAGGATATAATAAAACTTTAGATGCATTTTTCTCGACCATAGAATCATCCAAGTATGCCTTACGTATTCAGCAACAAGAAGTTGTTGCTCAGAAGAGACTACAACAAGCAAGACAGGAAAAAGACAAGAAAATTCAATCATTGGTAGACATACAAGAACTAAATATAAGAAAGGGAGAAGTCATAACCATCTATGCAGATAAAGTTGACGAGTGTCGAAAAGCTGTTCAGACTTTGCTATACCAACAAATGGATTGGAATAATATTGAATCTTTGATTGAATTGGAAAAATCAAGAGGAAATGAAATTGCAAATATCATTCAACTTCCTTTGAATTTGAAGGAAAGCAAAGTAAATTTAAAATTACCGGATGTTGATTTTGATGAAATTGACGATGACACGAGCAGTTTTGAGAGTGAAAGCGAAAGCGAGAGTGACAGTGATAGTGGCAGTGATAGTGGCAGTGAAGCTGACATTAGCAAAACTTCTGTCAACAAAAATTCATTGAAAGACGCAAAAACCATCACCATCACGATTGAGTTAGGGTTATCGGCATTTGCAAATGCCAGACTTTATTTTGATGCTAAGAGGTCAGCTGAAACTAAAAAAACGAAAGTTGAAAAATCTGCCGAATTAGCATACAAAAATACAGAACGCAAGATCAATCAAGACTTGGCCAAACATTTGAAAAATGAGACAGAAGTCTTGAAGCCATTGAGAGCCAAGTTTTGGTTCGAAAAATTTTACTGGTTTATTTCAAGTGAAGGTTATTTGGTTTTGGCTGGAAGAGATGACTCACAGACTGATATGATATACTACCGCCATTTCAGTGACAATGACTTTTTTGTTAATTCTGATATTGAGGACTCGTTGAAAGTTTTCATAAAAAATCCATTCAGAGATCAGCATGTTCCTCCTTCCACTATGATGCAAGCAGGAATATTCTCTCTTTCGACTTCCAGGGCATGGGCAAACAAAATTAGCACCTCAGCTTGGTTTTTAAGAGGTGATGACATTACGAAGAAGGACTACGATGGATCGATATTGAAGGCCGGGTCGTTGGCGTACAAAGGGAAAAAGAATTATTTACCGCCCTCACAATTAGTTATGGGATTTGGTTTTGGTTGGTTAGCTAATGAAGAAACCAAAAGGAAGTACAAAGAATTGAGAATAGCAAGAGAAAGGGATTTAGGATTTACTATTGTCACTGATAACAAGAAAAAGAATGACATAAATAAAATAGAGCTTACGGATACCAAAGAAAGCGATTTGACAAGCGGGACGAAAAGGTTGAGGAGCACTGAAACAACGGATCACATTCTCAATTTTGAGAAAGATAAATACGAGTTGAGTGTTCATGAAGATTCATCTGTCGTTGATAAGATACTTGAAGTACCTTCGCAAGCTCATAAGGATTTCGTGGCCAAGAAACGGTTGTCAGCTAGAGAAAGACGAGATTTGAAAAAAGGTGCCTCTAGTGTCTCTGGTATTTCTGACAAGCAAGGTACTGACGGTATCCTTGAATCTCATGTTTCCGACGTGGAATCTATTCAGGAATCTCTTTTTGCGATTGATCTTGCGCGTAGCAAGAAACAAAGCAAGGAAGAGAAATCTTCCCAAAAGGGACCTAAAGTTAGAGGAAAAAATGCTAAATTGAAGAAAATCGCCACAAAGTATGCCGATCAAGACGAAGAAGAGAAGCAATTGAGGATGAAAGCTTTGGGGAATTTCAAAAAGGAAAATGTTGAAGAAACAGAACCCGCAATAGATTTTGAAAAAAATCCAGAGTATGACAAAAGCAAACGTCGCCAGAAACAAGAAGAACGTCAATTTCAAAAGTACGTCGAAGAGGGGGGAGAAGATGAAGGGACTTCCACGGAGAACTACTTGGAAACATTGGATTCAATCATTTTGAAACCTGATACTTCTGATCAGTACAATGATTGTATTCCAATTTTTGGGCCATGGGCTTCATTATCCAAATGTAAGTATAAAGTTAAGATTCAACCTGGTAATAGTAAAAAAGGCAAATGTATAAATGATATCATGAATTACTTCTTCAACAGGAAATTGGATCCGTCAAGCTCAGATACTGATTTGGATTGGCCAACCGAGAGGGACATTTTGAAGGCTACCAAAAACAATGATATGTTGATACCATTTACTGTCGGTAAAGTCAAACTTGTTTTACCTGGTGGAGAAGGAAGTAAGAAAGCAAACGGTAATAACAAAGGAAACAAAAAAAACAGTAAAAAATGATCTCACTCAAAAAATCATACAGAAACAAGCTAAGCTTTAATTACACTAGTTTTATTACATGTACTCTATAATCTAATAACTATGCTAATTGAAATTAAGTGCACAATAAAAATTCGATATTGAAATAAGCAATCGAGATTTTCTCCAAATTCATCATGTAACTCTTTCTCCATCAAAAAAACGATCTCATTGCCATCACAATTCTTTTCAACGATATTCTCGAAAAGAACCATTTCATTGTCAGTTAACAAGCATTCATCCAAAGCAGTACTTAACAGTACTTGATTGATATTGCGACCTATAAACATGATCTTGTCGTCTATCACCCCACTAGCCTTTGAAATCTTTTTGGATTTGCTACCTCTTCATCAATGAGCCAGTCCTCTTTTTTCACTCGAACCATGGAGGACCAGCTGAAAACGTCAACATTTGACCAGCTGAACTCCATTCTCCCATGAGTAGCATTCGAGAGGCTAGCCATATGAATCCTTCAGAGCCTAAAACAGGACCCAATACAGATAATTCCTTTTTCTTAACTAGCTCTTCCTCTGCATAATCTTCTTCTTCTTCTTCTTTTTCCTTTTCTTCCTCGAATTTGTTTTCATCACAACTATCTCCCCTTTCGTTGAATTTTGTTATTTTCGGCTTATTTGTTATTTCGTTCCTGTCATCTTCTTCATCACTGTACTGATGAATACTTGCCACTTTATCATCACCATCGCCTTCTTCTTCGACAGTAGCATTACTCTTTCTCAACAATAGAAACTTGTCGTTTAAAAGTCTCTGTAACCTTCCTGGGTGGAATGGCCTTCTTGACGAGTAAACAAATCTTGTTATACCGAATTCATCAACATGCTTGTTAGGAATTTCTTGTTTGATCTCATTAAAACCTTTCGACCACCAGCAGAAGCCGTATTCTTTTCAAATTTGAACAAGCCCGTACCAATAATTTCTTTGATGTCAATTCTTGAATAATTTGTTCAAATGACTTTAGCTTCTGGGTTCAACGACCTCAAGATTTCTTGAATCGTACTAATATCTTTTTTGGTACGGTGCCAACTTTGTTCAAAACAATTACATCCGCAAATTCTATTTGATCGATCATCAACTCACTGATTGGTTTTTCAGATTCCCCTTGGCCCTCATATATTTCAAATCTATCTTTAGCAAAATCAGTGGTTCTAAAATTTGGCGAAAAATTGAAAGCATCAATAACTGTGACAGTTGTATCGATCATTGCTAACTCGGTCAAACCACCCGATTGTACAACATGGTCAAGTAATTTTCTCTCCTCTTTGGATCTGGCCGTAGCTTCTTCTTCAGCATCTTCATCTTCAGCATCAGCTATGGTAGATTGGTAACAACATGTTTTAAATCTCAGAGGTAAACGTTTAAGCAACGTTGAAAGGTTCGGAGACTCCAGAGTTTTCAATAACAATATATTGAAATTCATTATTCAAAGCTACCAACTCCTTCAATAAGTCACCCCGCAAATTACAGCAGATACAACCGTTTTGCAATTTTATGAGTTTTTCTTCCTTTTGTGTAAGTTTATGATTTGCAATCAATTTTGCGTCGATATTAATACTAGCAAGATCATTGATGATAACAATTTTATAGCCATGGTCGGATCTGAAAATATGCTCCAAAAATGTAGTCTTTCCACTGCCCAAAACCCCTGATAATAAAGTGATTGGCAAAGGCTTTCTTTTTTCAATTATGGCATTGTTCAAAATTTAGTATTCAAGGATTTCTTCTTAGAGTTTAAATTCGTAAATGATCTTTCAGAAAAGACAAAAGATTTTCTTTGTATATGGTCTTGAACGAAAATCCAGCAAGGTGTCGTTTTCATCTCAATTTGACCCGAAGCCTAGTGAATATACCACTTGTCACGGAACCTTATTGATTAAGCTAGCAGGTTCTATCCCAATGTATTTGTTTTTTGAAAATTGTATAGCCGTATATCAGAAAGTTCTTTCAAAATTGTAGTATCTTCCTGCTGCAAATCTTTGGGAAGCACCATAAAAAATACACTCATTAAAAGTTGTCCACATCCACCAATAGAATATCTTGTTACTCGGCTTACTTTCTATGTAGTGGATATATATCAGAAGAGGTTGCTACGCCGCCCTGAAAAATATATGTCACAACCATCAGGGTTCAGATATTTGCAGCCAGCTCTGCTCGCTTTCCAATGATATTTTCAGTTTTTCTAGCACAGTTAAGCAATCTACCATGAAGGATAGGCATTTTGCCAAAACCCAGCGTCATTCCATAAGAGGCAACTCAATAGCACGCCATTATCTCATTGACCAATGATACCAACATTCGAGTTTACCGCCAGCTGATGATCACACAATCAACCCAAAAAACCAGATATTTAACGTTGCTTTTCCAGCATCAATCTGTTGAGTTTCCCCTTGGCCATTACAAAGAGAAAAAAGCTCATATCAAACATCACGAAGTGGTTTCTGGTATGTTATAGAATAATATATCGTGTTCGAATCTTTTCTTGGGCGACTTCTCCAATATATTTGTCGTTTGCCGCTTAGATATATCAGAGTTCAAATCTTCGGTCGAGGATAATATAAATCAAAAGACAAAACTATCCCTAGAAGCGTCTTATTATAAGAACAATGTTCACAGGATTGGTTGAGCTCATTGGGACAGTTGAGGATTATACAGAATCTTCAGAAGGCGCAACGTTGAAAATAATAGATGCCGCTCCCATTTTATCTGATTGCCACTTGGGTGACTCCATCGCGGTGAACGGTACATGTTTAACCGTCACCTCATTTGATTCAAAGCAAGGTTGGTTTTATGTTGGTATAAGTAACGAGACTATCCGTCGCACTAACTTGGGATCTCTCAAGAATTCCACGAAAGTGAACTTAGAGAGAGCTGTAACAGCAGACGTCAGATTGGGAGGGCATATTGTTCAAGGTCACATTGACACTGTTGCCTCAATCGTCAGCAAGAGACAAGATGGGGATTCAATAATTTTTGAGTTTGAGTTAAGAGAAAAACAGTATTCTAGGTACATTGTTGAAAAAGGTTTCATTGCCATAGATGGTACGTCTTTGACAGTAACTGAAGTGGACCACGAAAAATCCCGTTTCAAAATAATGATGGTCAACTACACCCAAGGAAAGGTTATAATGCCCTTGAAAAGTATACAAGATGAGGTCAACATTGAGGTTGATTTGACAGGAAAGTTGATTGAAAGACAGGTTGAGTTACTGTTAAATAACTCGCTCGATAATAAAGACTCCAAATTAGTAAAACTAATTGAATCGTTGGTTGAGAAAAAGTTGACTGAATTGAAAAACTGATAACTCCCGTCTGTGTAGGCCTTTTGAAAGAAGATTTGAATTATTATAGCCTGCTTGGTTCATCTCTTCTCCCCTTAAATATCAAATAAACGTTTATACAATTTTCTATAATGTTATTTTCTGTATACCTATACACAGAGCATGGATAGGTTTGTTTCAAAATGCGTTTCATTTAATCACACTATAGCAGTGCTGTTCAGTCACTTAAAAGTCAATGATGCGAGACATGAAACATTTTGGTAACAAAGGACTCTAATCAGAAATCTAAAATGATCATTTTACCCCATCTTTGAACTTTCAAGATCAAGTTTCCTTTTCGCCTTAAGTGGGTTACGCCAGAAGAAGGAATATCACCAGTATCAACGATATCAATGAATATTGTGTGATATTATCAGCATTTTATAGTAATTTTAATACCAGTAGATATCGTCGACTATATATTGTTCGGTTCTGATGGAGTAGAAAATCGTCCCCTTGATTTATGACAATTCTTTAATCAAAATTATCATATTTGCACATGAGTAAGATCAGTGAGACGATGACGGGAGCTAAAGATAAGTTGCACGAAGATTTGAAAAAAGTAGCTGATAAAATCAAAGAAGGTTCAACGAAAGTAGCCTTCTTTTGTGGAGCAGGTATATCAACAGGAGCAGGTATTCCAGACTTCAGGCTGCCAGAGACAGGTCTCTATGCCAATTTGAAAAGACTCAATCTTCCATTCCCTGAAGCTGTATTTGACATTGAGTTTTTCAGGAATAATCCAAGACCATTTTATACGTTGGCTGATGAACTATATCCAGGAAAATTTTTCCCCACCAAATTTCATTTTATGATCTCGCTATTCGAAAAAAAGGGTATATTGAAAAGGGTTTACACTCAGAACATAGATACTTTGGAAAGATTAGCTGGCGTTTCTAGCGATTTTATTGTAGAAGCACATGGCTCTTTTGCAGCTAACCACTGCATTGATTGTAACACCGAACTTTCAGCGGAGCTTTTCAAGGCTGGTATAGATGATAAAACAAACGGAGGTATTCCTCGGTGTTTGAAATGCAAAGGTTACGTTAAACCAGATATTGTGTTTTTTGGTGAAGCATTGCCTACGAGGTTCTTTGAATTATGGGAGCAAGATTGCGATGATATAGATGTTGCCATTGTTGCTGGTACTTCATTGACAGTTTTTCCCTTTGCGTCACTTCCTTCAGAAGTAGACAAATCTTCTACACGATTATTGGTCAACAACGTAGTGGTTGGTGATTTCAAGAGACCAAGAAAAAACGACTTTGTTGCCATTGAAAATTGTGACACTGTCACAGAGGTTTTAATTGAGCAACTTGGCTGGCAAAAAGAGTTTCAAGAATTTTTTGAGGCCAAGAAGAAAGAATTTCATTCGAAAGAAGGCCTGCTTGCTTCAGCCAAAAAACTATCCGAGAAGATTGCAGAGGAAGTGAAAGATGAAGAATATCCAAGCGGGTTGCTGTCCGGAGAAAAAGAAGAATCGAATCAATCATCTATTATTGACGAGCTTGAGATCGAAATCTCCAAGATAAAGATATCCTCTTACGCCAGTCAAGATAGCTTGACACTAAAAAAGGAAAATGATTCAAAAGGAGATAAGGCCGTATGATGACAAGCTCTCAAAATGACGTGAACACGGTTCTGGAAGTTCTTGGAAATTGAAAGGGTTGAGGGACTATCGTAATACTAAATACTAAATACTAATCATTTAACTTACTGATCGGTGGATCACTAAATATTTCAAATATACTCACACATGACGTTGCAATAGATTTGTGGCCAGCAATCTATACCATACCCACGACCTAAATTTGCTTCTACGAGTTAACAGTAACATCCATCAAGTCATATATTTTTAATTTTGGAACAGGTGTTTACAAAACTGGTAACGCTTTGTTGGGACTTACTATTATATTCACTTCGATTCAAAGTTGATGAAGTCTTGTGCTTTCTGGTCCCAATGTTTTAAACACACCCAGATGTCTCACATTTATAGGAAGGTTGATCTACTTAATCACTGAAAATATCATTACATTTAAGTGACGATGAGAGTTAAGTTTGAGGTTTTCTTTTGTTATTGTGGAAAATTCACAGGGAGAATTGGGGATAGCAATGCACGAAGTTGTAAACTTGACCACGAGATACTGAATGTTGTCTTGTCAATCGTGTTTGTTAACCGTATCTATGTTTTCCCATGCTCCTTCTTACCACTATAGAGTAGTTCATGCCAAAAATAATAACGTAGTTGCCGCAGAGGAGGCAATTGTGCCCCAAAAATCACAATCAAGACGTTAGAAAGAATCACTCAGGATCTCGTGCATCGCTGAGAGCTAGCTATTGATCTGACACTGCCAACTTCTCCGTATATTGCGCGCTATCATTGACGAAACGAATTTCTCTAGAGTTATGACTTGGAATATTTCAGTAGACTTGCATTGGGCCAGAGTCGTTGTGCTCTGATGAGCTGGTGTGGCGTAATAAAGAGCACCCGCAAGAGCGAGAAGCATAGACACAAGCACTTGTTTGCTCAAGGATCTATATTGACCATCATTCAGTACAATACAAAAGAACCACTAGGACCCTGACCAGCTTCCATGAAAACGCAGCGGAACCATTCTCCCAGTTCACCTACTGTAAAGGAACTCAACCTGGATCGTTCCACAAGAAATCCACGAGGATCAAATCAGCACCAAGCCAGCTGCCTGAAATTTTTCAGCTGAATTTCAAATGAAACAGAAATAATGGGAGATAGCTCTAAATAGGTCGGTGATGGGATTTTAGTCACTAATTAGGTTACGATTTTGGTTGCACGATGCCTTTTTCTCACGTCTTCTTAGGTGCCAAATCTTCACTAGACAATAATTAATCTTGAATTTTGTAGCTGGTCTTCAACGTATTATTATATATAAGTTGAGTAGTATTTTGAACAAGGTAATCCAGTCTAATATATGCCCAGAAAGAGTACGTTAGCGTTTAGTAAGAAGATGCTGAGTCAGCAATTGATCCGCTGGAAACAATTCACCAGAATTAGATCAACAAAAAAAAACACCAAAATCAAATTAACAACACATATCAATTTGGCGTAATCAAGCAGGCTTCAATTCAACTCTCGAAAAGGCTAGATACTATTAGGGCCAAACAGTGCTGTTTTCAAAACTAGCTTACACAAAGATTCTTTGAATACAAGAATTGTTGTGGTACTTATTCATTTGATTGCATTGAAGCACTTTTTCCAAATACCATCAACCGAAGTCAGGGTTCTCAAAATAGGTATACTGTCATTGAATTGATACTATTTGTTTCTACAACCGTGCTGTGGAAACTTTCAATACCTTGCTTTCCAAATACAGATAAGTTGATCTCGCTACGAAAAGTCCTCGATAAACACAACCTTCCACGTTCGCCTAAAAATCCAATATGAATAAGATGAACTCATTCCCGTATGAAGTGCCCAAGGAAAAACCAGTCAACAAGTTGTCAATAAACAGGAAAAGGAACATCATTATAACAATCGTGTTATTGTCGATAATAGCGACTTACAAAATTTTCATAACATTAACTTCCTTTCACTATACACCAAATTTCAGTGATATTTCTTCAGTAAGTTTCTACGATTTAGCAAATTATGAAGGCTCAGAGGATGGCTGGCAAAGAGAGGAGCGTGTTTTATTTTGCGTTCCGTTGAGAGATGCTTCAGCTCACTTACCGATGTTTTTTGGACACATGAAAAATTTAACTTATCCTCACAACCTAATTGATTTAGCTTTTTTGGTTTCAGATTCTTCTGATGATACTATGGGACTGTTGAAGTCCCATTTATTAGAAATTCAAAACGATCCAAACCCATCAATGCATTTTGGTGAAATTGAAATTTTTGAAAAAGATTTTGGTCAAGTCATTGGTCAAGGTTTTAGTGATAGACATGGTTTTGCAGCTCAAGGCCCTAGAAGAAAATTAATGGCTAGAGCCAGAAACTGGTTATGGTCTGTTAGTGTTAAACCCTATCATTCTTATGTCTATTGGAGAGATGCGGATGTTGAAACTGTCCCCCCAACAATTTTAGAAGATCTTATGCATCACAATAAAGATGTTATAGTACCCAACGTTTGGAGGCCTTTACCTGATTGGTTGGGTAATCAACAACCGTATGATTTGAATTCGTGGCAAGAAAGTGATGGTGGTTTACAATTGGCAGACACGTTAGACGAAGATGCTGTTATAGTCGAAGGTTACGTAGAATATGCAACTTGGAGACCTCATTTAGCATATCTAAGAGATCCTTATGGTGATATCGAAGTTGAGATGGATTTGGATGGTATCGGAGGTGTGTCCATTTTAACAAAGGCTCACGTTTTCAGACACGGTGCCCATTTCCCTGCTTTTTCATTTGAGAAACACGCTGAAACAGAAGCATTTGGTAAAATGTGTAAGAGAATGGGATATTCAGTTGTCGGTTTGCCGCACTATGTTATATGGCATATTTATGAACCTTCTTCTGATGATTTGAAACATATGGAATGGATGGCTCAAGAAGAACAAAGACAAAAAGAAGAAGCAAAAATAAAACAAGTTTATGAAAAAATTTGGGGCCAAGGGTTCGAGGATGTTAATTCTGAGTGGGAAACTGAGAAAAATTATTTCTTGAAAAACACAGATAACTCAAATTCGAGAAAAATCAAGATTGATTGGTCTGGAAGTGATGATTTTGGAATTGATTCAACTAAGCAAGATAAAGTATTAGCTAATTTCGATCCCAGTAATTGATTATAAAAGAAAATTCAAATGATAACTAAGCATTATTGTTCATCCTATTTCACACCACTTTCTACTATAAAATGCATTTTATTTCTTTTGTATGCCGTTATTGATTTCTTATTGATTTATCGCCTAGTTGTATATTATTAATTGACAATTTGTACGTTACTCGCGTTTTCAAGATTTTCAAAATTGTAGATTTTGTTACTATACAGAAAAGCTTACACTCAGATCAATAATTGTTGTAGTATCACCTAGTAACAAAAATGTTTTACATAACACTAACGACAGAGGTACCATCCTGAAATCTTGTACGAAAAACCCTATTAGCATTCGTAAACATACCTTCCTTCAAAGACACAACAATAAACTGGGAACCCTTAAATCGAGTTTTGATTAAATGGCCAATATTTTGCGTGTGTGATAAATCTAAAGCAGCATCAACTTCATCCAAAATATACATTGGTGCTGGTTTGAATTGTAATAATGCCATAATCAATGACAACGCGATCAAAGATCTTTGTCCTCCAGACAACTCAACTAAGCTTTCTTTCCATACTTTTCCTAACATAACCTTAACTTCCAAACCCTCAGTGACATCCTTATTAGCTGGTGGAACTAATTTAGTAAACGATCCAGGTAATAAGTCTGCAAAAATATTTCCAAAATCTTCGCTAACCTTCTTCCAAGTTTTGACTAGCGTTTGACGTTTATACTCATTCAAAGTAGTTATAGTTTCCTCAATCTTAGATTTATCTTTTTCGATTGTTTTTATCATTTGTTTCAACGAAGTTTCTTTCTTTTCAACATTATCAATCATGCTCATAATATTAGAATTGACTTTACGTTTCATTCCTTGAAATCTTTCTTCTAATTGATTGATTCTTTCATGGCAGTCGTCTAGATTTATTTGGGAATATTGAGATATAATGCTATTCAAGATATTCGAGTCAGTGACCCAGTCATGCTCATTAATGAGCTCCTTCAATTTCCTCAGTAGAGAGTTCGTTATGGATGAAGATTTCTCAACTTCATGTTTTAACTTTTGAATTGTTAATTTATTTTCGTGAATTTTTGATGTCTTGCTATCAATTATTCTATTCAATTCATTTAACTCTTCATTGATACCTATCAAATGCATTTTCTCGTTGTCAAGTTCAGTTCTGATTTCAATCAATTTGTTATTGAGTTTATCCATTTGGACTCCAATCTCAGCAATTTCTGTGTTCAATTCGCTAATAGATGAATCAATTTCAGCAGTAGAATTTTGTAAATTCAAGTTATCACTTTCAATTTGCTCAATTTCAATTTGCAAAGACTGATAATTTTCAAAGTTCTCATTAACAATCTCCTCCTTAGATGAAATATCCTTTTGTAATTCATCAACCTCTTTAGAGAGCTTTTTCAATTTCGAACCCTTATCGCTATTAAATTCTTTCATGTCATTTTCGATAGCCTTGATTTCGCTCTCGTAATTCAATGAAACTTTTTTCTGTTCCTCTATGGTTTTATTCAAACTTTCAATTTCTTCCAAATTGATATTATTTTTCTTCAAAATCATAGCAGAAGGATTAGTTTGTAGCTTTTTCTCTAGTAACGTTAACTCATGTTTGGTAAGATTCAATTGATTTTGGAAACTCCTCGTTTTTTCGCTCAATTGTAAAGCTTCTTCCAACTCATGGTGAACCTTTTTCAATTCACTGTTGAGATCGTTCAATTGGTTTTGCAAAAAATTGTACTTTTGAATATTGACCAAAATCGAACCATTGTTTTTTCTAGAGCCACCTGATAATGTGCCTTCGGGATCATACGTATCCCCTTCTAAAGTTATCGATCTAGCTCTAATATTAGGATGGAAAGTAACTTTCTTAGCAGTCTCTGAATCTTTACAGATTAATTTACTACCGAATATAAACTCCATTGCTCTTGCAACTTCAGATTCATACCCAATCAAATTCAAGGCTAGTTCCACTTTATCGGGACATATCTGTTTTGCCAAATCAACGGTTTGTTGGGATAAAGTGTACGCAGATATCTTGTTTAAAGGAATAATTGTTACTCTTTTTCTTAATTGACCCCTTTCCAATAATTGAGATCCAGTCACTTCGGTATCGACAACGATATTGTATAATCTACCACCTGCGCAAACTTCTAAAGCTAAAGCACTCTCAACATTCAGTTGATCAAGAGAAAACAACTGAGCTGCTACTCCCTTGACTGATCTGTCATCAAAATCTGGCGATGGTCTGGAATATGTGAACTCGATGTTAGCCACCTTTCTTTTCAAAAAGTCAATCTCATTGTTCAACTGATATATTTTTCTTTGGAGTTCATTCTCATTATTTTTCAACTTACTGATCTGTTCGGGATTAAATCCGAGTTCATTTAATTTCAATTCTTGTTGAGATATCAATCCCTTATGTTTCGAAATATCAATAAGTAAGGACTCGTTCTCTTTGGTTGCCTGTATTAGTTTTGACTTGTCATTGTTGATTTCTTGGTTGAGATGTTGAATTTTGAGTTTAGATTGCTCTATTATAACATTAGACTGGTTTAGAGCTTTTGAAGACTCTTGCAACTGAGCTAAATAACCACCATCTGTTTTTCCCCCAGAAGAAACACCGGTAGATAACGTAGATAATAATTCTTCTTTCTTGGCAAATGTCACTTTCAATTCATTCAACTTTTTTTGAGACTCATCGTAGTTCAGTTTTGATTGGTTGTACTTATTAGAAAATTTACTCAAATTTGCTTTATTCTGTTCCACAGTTTTTAAAATCTTGTTTTTTTTCACAATCAATTCTTTCAAGTTGTCGTTTTTTATATCATATGAGGTATTCAATCTAACGATTTCATTTGAAAGACTGTTTTCTTTATTTTCTAGATCTTTTAGTTTTCCATCTTTTTGTAATTCTAATTCCTTTTGTTTTTTTATTTGCTTTAGATCTTCTGTCAAATTTTTGATTTCGTTATTCAATTGTCCGTTCTCATTGTCCAAATTTGCTAGCCTATATTGCTGTTCATTAAATATCTCAGAGTACTTATCAAAGTTTTTACTGTTCAAGTTGAAGTCATGGGCAGCAACAATTCTTGACAACTTCTCCAAATCCGTTTGCGTTTGCTGAAACTCTAAAAAAAACCTTTTCTCATTCCTCAATTTTTCCAATTTAGGTTCAATCTCTTCAATAAGCAACTGTCTGATCTCATGTAACTTGGTTTCCTTCTTTGCCATAGTTTTCTCGGCTTTTTCTCTTCTATCCTCAAACATTCTTGTCCCGGCAGCTTCTTCGATCAAAGATAATATTTCACCTGGCTTCATATTCAACACTTTTGTGATCTTACCTTGCATAATCAAAAAGTTGGGATTGTTTATGTTCAACTGCACACTTTGGAATAAATGTAACACTGTCTGTTGTTGAGCTCTGTGACCGTTGATTAGGTATTTCGATGTCCCTCCCAAAATAATTTGCCTGGTAACACTGATCTTTGGGTAAGTTTCAAATCCAATGGGACTTTTTTCAATTTCACTGTTATCAAAAACGATTGTGACTGAGGCTTTCGTGACACCTGCTTGCCCTCTCTTATATATTAAATCTTGTAAATTGGACGCACGGACTGTAGTCATCGAAGATATGCCTAGCACGAAACATATGGCGTCTAAAATATTTGATTTACCAGAACCATTAAGACCTGTTATGGCATTGAACTGAGGATCCCAGTTCGATATCACAGTTCTGGTGGCATATGATTTGAAACCATCGACTATTAATTCTTCTACCTTCATGTTGTTTTGATTGAGTCGAACGTGTGTCGGCGTTTAGTGCTGTATAGTAACAATGCACAATTCAAATCAATTTAGGTGAACAAAAAGTCAAAATAGCAAATGAGTGATATTTCAATAAAAAGAAAGGAAAATATGGTTATTCTTTACCGCTTCAGTTATTGTGTGATATATGAGAATGTAAAACGTAAGTTTGTTTTTTTTTGTTTTGAAGAAGTCGCGATAAATTTGGTGTTTTTATTTTCGATTACGATTACGATTAACAGGAAGTTGGAGGTGTGGTTTTGATGGTGTTGTTATATAACCGATGACTAACATCCATTATTTCAGATCGGCTACAACGACAATAAGCATATCATATATATTATAACATATAAATATATCTATATGTATATATACATACATATATATAAACATCATATCTTCATAAAGGGGTTCATCTGAGCTGGACTAACATAATCCAGAAAATCGGGCAAGAATCTCAGACCTGGTTGTTGTAGTATTTGATCATGTCACTCAACTTATCGATCTCGAGGTTGTTATCAACCATTGACTTTTTCAACAAGTAGCCAATACATTTCGACTCTAGGTTCAAATTGTTGATTAGACACAAAATTTGCTTGTTCAATTGCAAGTTGTACAATTCTCTTTCCAATTGAGATTTCCCCAAATTGTCGTATCTAATTTCAGTTGTGTTCACATGAATACTTGTATAGCTTAGCTGCAAGCTAAGTCTTTTCAGTTTCAAGCCAAAATTTCTATACTGGTAGTTCTCGATTGAGTTGTTCAAAGACTTGATGATAGACAAGTTGTTCTCGTTAAAATTGCTTGTGGATGTTGAATTGTTCAACACTTCTGTTAATATTTGTATAAATCTTTCTTTTAACAGAAACTGGTCGAATTTTGAAGGTATTGCATTGGGATAGAATTTTTCGTTTATTATATTCAATATCAAATTGTAATGGTTGTACTGTTGATTTAATGGTAGGAAAAAGGGTAAAGAGTATATAAGGTGATTTAAAATGGAAAGGTTGATGGAATTTGTTTTGGCAATTATCTGTGGTGATGGTGCAGGTTTTGAGTTGGAAGATTTGGGATTGATTTTTTTGAATAGTACTGATATACAAAATATTGCGGTTGATAAATAAATTATTGTTAGTAAAGTTGCAATCAAACAATTATGAGTTGAGGAATTATTCAACTGTTGGAAACTGACTATATCTATTGCAGACATCTTATTATAGTAGAATTGCAAGCTAGCTGAGATAGATGAGTGGAGATATAGGTATTTCGAACGAAGTAATTGCTAAGAAGAGAACATTATCAAAGTGGTAAGGTTAAATCTGGAATAGACCAATTTATATATCAGAGTAATAGGTATGGCGGGGGAACAATATTTGATAGGTTTGGTTGACAGCTCCTTGACTCAACGAATAGGGTATTTAAAAGTTTCAGTTGAAAGGATTAAAAAGATTATGGCTGGTTCCATTTATAAATCATCAGAACAATCAGGGAACACACAGCCTTATAAGTTTAGTTATACGATGAACGGCAGGTAATGGAAATGGTAAACAGATCAACGGCTGCCATTTCTTGGATCGATCTGGTCAGATTGATCCAGTTCGCTATCTTTGATCTCATGGTGAGATCACTTGATTCAAATAGTCACCAACCCCAGCGCACAACTGTAATATCTATGCTTGTGCACCCAATAATTGACTTTTACGATCTTTTTTTGGCGGTGGCGGCTGAACTTATCATTTGCCGAAATGAGGATAGGAAAGGATGACAACAATGAAAAATCTCTACTCGAGATCAAAACAATAACAACTACCAATTTCAGTATACTGGTCAGTTGTTCGAGGAAGCAAACAATAAAACAGTGCTAATTAAGCCTAGGAACTCAGCATCAAAAACCATGCGCTAATAATAAGTATTCCTCGATCCCAAAGTACCCACTAATGAAGTACTAATTGATGGTATATGAATCGTGCCGGTTACGAACGCTGATGAGCCTTTTATCTAATCAGTCCTTAAAGCTATTGTAACTCACTAGAATCTGTTTTGCCCTCGTATAATATATCTGCCCACACTAAACGCTACTTATGACAGTCTCTCTGATTCCTATATGGCTTGACTGTGACCCAGGCCATGATGACGCGTTTGCCCTTCTCATCGCATTGTCACCTCATTTCAATTTGTTGGGAATCTCCACGGTTTATGGTAACGCGCCGGTAGAACATACAACTTATAACACATTAGCTTTGCTTACCGCCCTCAATGCAACAAACATTAAAGTGTATCAAGGCTCATCGAAACCGTTGTTCAAGTCACCTATTTTTGCAACTTCCATTCATGGAAAATCAGGACTAGGCGACTCCTCTCTCCTTCCAAGTCCCTCCATCAGAACAGATTCGTCGGTTGATTATATCACTGCTATGAGAAATGCAATCTTGTCATACGAGCACAAAATAGCTATAGTTGCAACGGGAACTCTCACCAATGTGGCCAAATTGTTTTTAGCTCATCCTGACTTAAAGGATAAAGTCAAATATATCAGCCATATGGGAGGTGCAATCGAGATTGGTAATTGGACCCCATTCGCAGAGTTTAATACATTCTGTGATCCAGATGCTGCAAGATTGATTTTTACCGATTCTGAATTGAGTGAAAAGTGTGTTCTAGCGCCATTGAATTTGACCCATCAGGCTATTATCACCAAAGAAGTCAAATCCAGATTACTATATGGCGATTCTGCTAATACTGATTACACATCAGATTCAAAAGTTCCTCTTATCAGAGAAATTTTTCACGAATTCGTTACGTCTTTCACTCAAGTGTATGCTTCAAAAAGAGGCTTTTTAGAAGGCCCACCGTTACACGATCCGTTGGCAATTGCCATTTTGTTAGATTTGTATGGCATCGAAAATATGGACTTCGTTGCCAGAAGACATAAAATCGATGTTATTGTGTCTGGAGAAAGAGAGGGTGAAACTGTTATTGTTGCAGAAAATGATGAACGGGGTCTATTGATTGGTGAATCAATCAATGTCACAAAATTCTGGAATGTCGTGTTGGAATGTTTCAAATCCTACGATTGAATAGTGTTCAGCTTTTTGTTGGCTTTAAAGTGTCGAAAGACCTTGAAGCCTTCTCGTTCAGAATTTCAATTGTTTACTTTATCATTTGCATTAGCATTACTATATAATTTATTATTTCATTGCCAGTCAATTTAAACTTTGATGAGCAGTGATACGCGAATCAACGAATTCTTATGGCCTTTTCTGTAAATTATTATATATGTTCAAACTGAGAAAACTCAATTACTAGTCCTTTTAATAGCGCTAATGAAATCATCGCCAAAACACGAGACTTGGACTTGACTATCCAGTGCTAAATGGTATTATAAAAGAAATACAGTATCCATTTGCACTTCGCTCTATGAAACTATTATGGCCTTAAGACGAAAATGAACGTATCTGAAGAAGAAAAAATCTGTCAAGTTTGCAGATTGGTGAGTAGCAAAATTGCCTAACAATCATAAAGATCGAAAGACAAATTTCTAACTGATTAGAGCATAATAAAAGACCAGCATCTCTTTGTTTTGGGACCTAATTATTGGCACATTAACTGCTTCAAGTGTTCAAAATGTTATAAAAAATTATACTTCAACTCAATTTTTACCATGACGGGAGAAAAAAATGATTCCTTGATTTGCTCGAACTGTTCTTATTTGTGTGATCTATGCAATCAGAGAATAGTGGATATGGCAATTATAGCAAAAGGAAAATCTTACTGTCCTATGTGCTTTAAATGTGGTAGTTGTGGCGATTATATAAAGCACTCTACCTTCGCCAAAAACTCGAGTGGATTTTTTTGTATGCGATGTTTTGGAAAGTTGAGAAAAAGAAGAAATCTAAAAAGGAGGATGAGAGAGATAGTTGAAGCTCAAGACGAGTTCAAGTATTCACACCTATAGGTTTCACTTTAGTTTTGTTTTTAAAGGTTGTTCGAGTCAAAAGGGTAAAATATAATTTTTAATAGTAAATAAATGATAAATTCACGAATCGAACATCCTAAAGAGGAAGTAATAAATCAGAAAACCCATCATATATTCAGTTTTTATATTTTATTGATCATACAAATAGAGACGATATTGATTATAAAATAAAGTCACAAGTTTCTCAGGATCTATCAGATACCTACTGAATGAGCTCTTATATGAAAAGATTCAAATCATCTTGGAGTCTTAACAAAATATTCAACATATCGAATAAGATCGATGAAGAAAACCAGTTGAAGCAAGCATTGAATCTTTTGTCAAATCCATCGATTTTCAATCAACACAATTTACCCACAACTGAACCTGAAAAGCAGAAGTTGTCCAATAACATACAATCATACTTATTAACTAGTCTACCCAAATCTAATGAAAAAGTAGTGAAAATACATTATCGTGATATCCTTTATTCATTGAAGTCTCTTGATATCAATAAAGTTGATCTTACTACAGCAAGTTTTCAGCAGTCCAAAGAGTATATCAACTCGATTAAAGATGAAAATGAGTTGAAGCTGATCTTCAACAAGCTATACTACAGTGGTAAACTGAAACACAATTTGATAATATTGATAATGATGAATCCATATTTGGTTGATGTGGACTATATTATTCATAAGATAAACAAAGAATATCTGAAGTGGAATAAGCTTGCCAAAATTGAATTTGACATACTTCTTCTCAAAAAGTATGGAGATCTAGGTAGAAAAACAGATCTCTTGAACCTAATGAATAGGCAGCAAAAAGCGATATTGGAGCTGATCGAGAATGGACGATTGTTATTTTTTTATCAAAGAGTATTCTGGAGGTTCTTCTTAGCGGAAAGGGAGGATCTAAAGCAATATGTCGTTAAGTATGGTGTCATATCAACTTTTGCTATGTGGCAAGGTTGCAAGGGTGATGGTTTAATTTTTTTACAATTATTGAAGGACTTGAATCTATCGTTGGCCCAGAGATCATTTGTGAATCTATGTCTAACCATAGGTGATAATCTGGAAAATATAAGGAAGTGCAAAAAGTTCACGATTGACAAAAAAATTCAATTAAGTAATGATTCTATAGGGAAAGAACTCATCTTCAGTCAAGAAGTCTTGAAATTGATTCAAACTTGGAAAAGAATCGGCAAATACAGCTCAAATCTAGAACCTATAGAGAGAGAGCTTAAAGATAGCTTGGCCAAATTGATCAGTTTCTCGGAGTTGATTGACGAAAAAGGTTTGAAATTTGCATGAACACACTACATACATGAAGATTCAATATCTCTTGATACTTTACCTAATGATTACGACTTAATTTACTTATGACTTTTATATTTATTGTGGAAACACCTGAACTAAAATGGCGAACGTAGTCTGCCGAAAAGCTGCTTGGCTATATACCAAACTGAATATACAATAGAAATTGAAATAAAAATATACGGATGTTCTAAAAATGTAATCTGCTTTAACTTTCAACGAAAATTTGTCGATTAAGCCGTTCAAGTTGATGGAGAGAATTGAATGAGTTGCTTTTTCTGGTTCGTTCTGATTTCAATGATCAGCGGCCAAGTAAATTTGATTGACATCATTGTGATCGATAACTTTGTCAAGATGTTCTTCCATATAATGAGTTGGCGAGTGTACATCTTTAGATATTAATTCTGTGACATGTGTCAAATTCAAACTCAAGAAATCTGCCATAAACTTTCCAATTTCAGTGTTCTCATGATTACCTCCTAAATCTTTCAATAATGCCAACTTTGAGGATTCCTTGTTTGAGTAGGCATATATGTTAACATCCACAGCTGAATGGCCATGGGTTGACCAGCCAGTTTGAGATCTTCTAGAGATTAATTCGTTTGTGATGTATTCAGAGTTATGAAAGTTTTTACTCAATTTTGCAATCTCATCTTCGGTGGAATCTAAGATTCCCAAATCCTTTTCAAGAATCTCATGTTTGATGTATTTTTTCAATACAGCTTCATCATGAATATTCAATGACCTCAATTTTTTGGCAATGAATTCACCTGAATGAGATGCATTAAATAAAACTTCTGGATACCATAAATAATCGGGATATGAAGGAGAAACTTGTCTAGCAGTAGATAAACCACCAGTCTCATGATCAGAGGTTGAAATGATTATGGTTTCAACATCAGTTGAGTCAGCAAAATCAATAGCTGCTTGGAAAGCTTTGTCGTATGCTAAAACCTCTCTGACTTGAGCAGCGGGGTCATTTGAATGACCTGCGTGATCGATTCTTGAACCTTCAATCAAAAGGAAGAACCCTTTGTCAGAGTTTTCTGTGGCTTTCGATAAAGCGTTCAATGCAACTATCGCTTCCTCTTCCAATGAAGGAAATTCATTAGGATTTCTATCCAAGTCATAAGGAATATCATAATTGGTCAACAAACTAATCAAGGGCAACGAAACATTGAAACCGTAATCCAATTGGTCAAATGCAGCTCTATCTCCAGCATAAGACCATCCTTGTGATTTCGCAATTTCGATCAAATCCTTATTGTCATTTCTACAACCACCTTTTTCTTTTGGCAAGTAGTGACATCTACCACCTCCAATCATGAGGTCAACTGTTCTACCCAAAGAATAATTACCCAACTGATACTCGGCAATCAAGTCTTCTTGGTATCTGTAATCAACGTGAGCAGAAAAACTGGCAGGAGTAGCATCGGTGATTCTTGTAGTAACCACCAATCCAGTTAAATAACCTTGTAATTTCATGGCCTCCAAAATCGTACCACATGGATTTTTTTCAGGGTCAACGCCGATGGCACCATTATAAGACTTCAAAGCACAAGAGAAAGCAGTTGCGCCCGCAGCGGAATCAGTAACCAACGAATCATTCGAGCGTGTTCTGGAAGCACCAATCAAGTGTTTGTCCAAAGAAAGAACGTCCCCAAACTCTAATCCTTCTGTAAATTGTCTGAATGATCTAGTCAAGGACAATGACGCTGGACCCATTCCATCACTAACCATGAATATGATATTCCGTTTGGGTGGCTGTTGCGAGGGAAGAGCTTCAACCTGAGGGACTAAACAAAGAAGGCCAAAGAAGGAAACGAGAAGCAAAAAAAGAATATTGGGTCTTTCTAAACCATTTCCAGGCTTCGAGCAAGGGAAAGCTTGACGCAATAAAGGAGAATTAATCATCGCTGTTTGCTTGTATATTATTTAGGTGACTTGTTGTGAAGGTGTTTTATTTTCTTAATAGAGTATTTGATATTACTGACACGGAACATCAATGGCAGATCACAAACAACAAATCTTATCTGAGCGATACTAAAATGCGTCATACAGTCCAAATATAATCTGGTTGCAAATTATAGTACAAAAAGCGCACAAGTCAAGAAAAAAAAAATACACTGAATTCAAAGTCATTATGTTCTCCAAAAAGGCTAATATTTTACCTTGTAGATGATATGTGTCAAATTACTATGACAGGATGGATTTAGCTTGTGGAAACAATCATCATCATTGGGTCCGAAGTTTGCATGCACGTTTTCGAGGTGTCATACAAAACGGCTATTTTTTCAACGTGGATTACAATATCAGTTATGGTAAATTCAACTGATTTGCTGAGTGGTAAAAAGGTTAGCTAGCTCATTACAGTTAAATAGAAACCTGGCTGAAAAAGACCAACTTGTCTATAGAGGGAAAGGCGGAAATGTGTTACATCAAAGCTCGCCGACTGCCTGTAGGCTAATATATCGGATAGATCGTATTGAGTACTGAATCGTGATTTGTTAGGTTCACGAAGAAACTATACCAGATATGTTTTATATATAAGACTTTCGATGCAAAGTTGCATTCTGGTACGATTTCCACCAGGAAAGACCTCCTCAATGACACCTTGAATACGTCGGGCGGTACAATTGCAGCAGTAATCGGATCTCATCCGATGTAATCATCGATACCCAACCTCATCTCGTAGAGCTGTCTTTCTTCATTCACACTCCACCAATACTTGAAGGTATCAGTATCATCAATATAGGTTGAGTCAACATTCCAAGGCTTTGGGCTAATTATGTAGTGGATCACTTTCACCCTATTTATGTCCCACATGTCTCTGTGTACGGAGGAAAGGGTTTTTAAAGCATTGAACGTATACGAAAGCCCAAGCCATTTGCCTTGGAAAATGTCAGATAATAATGACTGGTCTGCAAAATCATAAGTCTTAGCTTTGTGTGAATACAAAGCCTCTATGATCGCGTCATAGTAAATTTTTCTGGGTTCAATAACCAAAAGGCCTCCGTTACACATTTGTAGTCCCTGGTTACAAGAAGGGCCAAAGACGTTGGCTACGTCTGTAGAAACCTTTGTTATTGTAGCATGGCTATCTGGATTACTCTCGCTGCTATATCTCAAGACGTTGTTCGGTTCAGAATAGGCACAATTCTGGGGAACCCAATCAGAGGGATAATGTGATTTGTTGTATGGATTGCAAACACAAGCATGAGCAGCAGCAAAAACATTATCACCAAACTCAACGTCCATCAACGTGTCGATGTTTTGCAACAAAACCATATCAGAATCCAACATCACAATTCTTTCAAATTGAGTCAACTTGAACACTTGCAATTTTGTCCAGCAATCGTTGAAACGTGTGTCGTTCGGATACATTTTGTCGCTGAAGAGATAATCAACTTCAATCGACTGAATGTTCCGAGCATTGAGAGCATCAAGAATGATGTCTAAATCAGGTGTCTGGGGTGTATACATCACGATGAGTGGAAACGAGTGTTTGAGTGCTAGAAGAGCATAGTTAAGAGTCAAAACACCGGGCAAGTAATTTTTATGAGTGATCAAAGTAACATAAGCTTTCGAAACTTTTTGGGTCATATTGAGAATGATTGTATGAGAGTTTGTATGTTTATAGAAAACAGAATAAATAAATAAAGAAATGAAATAAATTTCTAACTCATTTGAATTTCTGGTAGTAGAAGAATCATGAAATACTGTCATCAAAGTTAATTACTAATTTATTAAGCGACTCTTTCGCATTATTGGCTTAGTCAAACAGGATTTACCTCGTCGTATTTGGTAATTATATTACAATCTTTTTTCTGTCTCGTTCTCGTAATATTATCTGGCGCAATACCACATGCCGGTTCATATCAATAACTATCAATTTGATTTGCAACCATTTTGCTTCCGGGTGCCTCTTATCCAGGGAGACTCAAGCCCTGCCCTCACCACAATTTTTCAAGTGGCTTCATTTATTGTGTTACATCGATGCTTGAGACTCCCAGATATTGATATTATAACTGTAAGCTACAATTCAGGGGCCGCGATGAAATCTCAGAATTTGAAGATAGCAATTTCGTATTAGAGGCTTCAAGGTGACCGATTTCAAGCATCAATTAAGTTTTTAGATTGACGATTTACGTGCAACAACTTGAAGAAGGAGAGTTAGCATCAGGCAAGTTAAATGAACATGGGGAACGCAAGTTGAACTACACACAAGGCCTAGTACATTGAATTTGGATGAGATTGCTAAAATTCTCAAGACCCATGAAGTGAAACTCGCTATTAGTAAACCTCACTACCAAAAACGCCCCAAATGCAGCTTACAAACGTACACTACTTTCTCGAGGTCAAGGAGAACAATCTAGGTTGTCAAAAGGAAGATAAAGAAAGCTTAGGACTGGGGGTTTGGACTGGCTGAAGTTAATGACAGAACACTTTGCACACAAGGCACTTTAATATCCCAACCTAAAATGTTGGTACTATCTTGAATTTCAGACGGTTTTGTCTTACACTGTCTGAACGGAGGTCATTTAGCTAGATCATTCCCGTTACACACTGCTCCACCTGGATAATTTTCATTATCTTCTCTATATACAGTATTACTTTCGGACAAACGTTGGACCAAGCTTGTTAGGGTGTTAGGGTGTTCGGGTGTCCGTCAGTTATCGAATATATCTACGACTTATCAATAACTTGCTCTTGAGCGACTATCAATTGAATACAAGGTACGACTTAACCAAGACTAGATGTTGAATCTGTCAATTTCGTATAAATATTTTCTACCCTCATATTTTCTTCGCAAACGGAGTTCAATTTTGTCTGTTCGGAGGCAGCTGCTGTACCTTGTGGTATCAATCTCTTGATGATGGTTCAATTGAAACAAAATGTATCGTAATGTGTTTTGGTGCTTGCCAAACAAATCAACGCTCTGTAAGTGCAATAAATGATCACACTGGTAGTATTCATAATTGTCTAGCAAGAATTCAATACAGTCGTGCATTTCTTCCCACCACATAATTAACTTGTCAAATAATAGTTTCTGGGCCACATATTTTGGACATGAAACTTTCAATATACCTTTTGCAAGTCCACAATTAATATTTTTGTGGTGCTCAACAATATCGTTTTTAATTTGGATGACAAGAGTCTTGAACTTGACTTCCTCTGGAGATGAATCCACAGTGAAAGTTCCAAATGAGCGAATGAACGTTGCATCTAACATCTTGACCTTTTGTTCTCTCTGGAGGATTTTTTGTATTAAGTTGTGGCATTCTGCTTCATTAACTGATGCGATCGAGATCGCCTTGATTTTGTAAGTATTTTCATCAACGGAAAATGAACCTTCGTTCACGTTTCGATGTGGTGACTTGTTTGCAAATACGTCAGTATTAGTAGGACTATTGATGCTTAAAAACTCCAATTTTTTTGTCAAGCTGGTGATTGAAGAAACCGTTGATATGTGGCCCACATTATCTGCTTGCTGATAACAATACGTGCAAATCGTTTGTTCATGTAGACGATTTTTGGGAATGTGTAACGATGAACTAACTTCCTCTTCATCAAGAATCTCAAAAGAATTGTAAGAGGAAAGGAATACCATGGGAGCTTTAGCTGGAAGTCCCACAAACCTATCTTGTATACTTGTTGTCCCGACTCTGACACAATCGGGTGGCATATCAGTTTCTTTGTGAACGAAAACGTTGTCACAGTTCATGTTAACCAAGCGGTGGTGCTCGCTAGAAACCGCCATATCACAGTCCTCAAAAGCAGAATGAATGTCCAATTGTATCTGGTTGCTATAGTGGAGTTACATTTGATTTGAGGAAAAAGTGGCTTTTATATACAATTATAATCACCGCTTAAATCTACAAGGGTTGAGACACAGAAACTCTGAGACAGAGATGTGAGCGTCTTGCTTCCATGTTTTCTGTTTAAATTGAGTTAATCTAAATTTCTGTGCAACTCCAGTTGAAAAAAAAGGTTGCCCCTGGTATACCAAACCAAAAACTTTCCGAGGTCACACTGAAATGTTTTACCGGAACGACACAGAAGCATTGCCGAGATATCACTGTAAAACTTGAACAATTTGCCCGGAAGTATTGTGATCCTTACAATATAAGCAAGCTGTAGCACCGAAAAAGACTCGAATGTGTATAAAAGTTTCACCGGAATCTTTGAAAATTTTTCTACGTTAGCTGGAAAATGAATAAACTGGAAAACGTGTTAAGCGGCTCGTGTCTTTTAATAATCAACATAAACCTTCTTTTGTGAAATTGGCACTTATGACACATTTTTCACGACCTAACGATGACCAAGAATCCCGGATGTGTTATTGTTGTTCTCTAGTCACCGTTGAAACAACCAACTTCATTGTTTATGTTTTATAGAAAGAGCGGGTAACTTGTTTTGATACTCAATTATTTCGGAATGGAATTTGTTTATACTGGTTTGAATCACTCTTTGAAAGCACTACAGCTTCCATGAGAATTCAAGACGCAAGTGTTACAGATTTCCTTGCTCGTGTCAAAGAAATAGATGAGCAGAGAAATAGGGAAGACGAGCTTCGCCATCGGGAACTCGAAAGACAAATCGACGATTTAAACAAATCTCCAAGAAGGTCACAATACAATTCAGTATTCGCCAATTCCGCCAGCTCATATTTCCAGTCATCATCTTTGGGATTTGAGAAGGAGAAGGAGAGCAGCCGAAATTTTGGATCTCTGGTTGACCTCAATATCAATGATAGCCGATATAATGAGCTCAAAGTGAGAAGTTCAACCTTCAATAACCAACTATTTGAACCGTTAGGTTCCAATTGGAACTCGTCCATATCAGCTGATGGTGCTAATACTCCAGTGAAGAAAATGGTTAGCATTTCAATTCAGACAGATTCTGAACCAATTGTTGCAAGCAGGGAGAAGAAGCAGGCCCCGAAGATCAGTATCAAACCAGCTCATTTATCATCACAACTGTCAAATTTAAGCTCGCCAACATTGGAATCGCATTCGTTTCCATCGTCAGTCGCAACTTCATTTTTTTCCAGCGCCGTCTTAGATCCTGAGGAACACTCATTTTCCACACAAGAACATTTGGGAGCCAAATCCAAACCTTCGAAAGCAGCATCCATCTTTAAGGAAACAGATACGTCATCCTCGATATCCACTTCTCAGAAGCAGCTGTCCTCACCACCGGATACATTGTCTAAATCAAGTATCAAACCTTTTGACTTCGATGACAGCCCGAGACTAAAATCAAATGCTTTTACTAAGCTATCTGCAAGATCTTCTCCACCATCACCCAAGAAATCATCTTTGAAGGGAAAAGTACCAAAACCGTCCACGCCCGTTACTTTCAAATCCGATTTGATCGAATTGATACATCCCGTTGCTAGAGAGGAAGAAAACGAAAAACCTAAAGAGATCACGAAGAAGAAACCCAGAGCTGTTTCGCCATCTAAAGTAAAAGCCAAAAAGAAAAGCTTAAATATAGGTTCCGAAACTGACCCACTTCAAGAAAAAGAGACCAGACAAATTGAAGTAGGTCCAGAAGTTCCACCCAAATCCAAAATCAAAAAGATAGTAAAGAAACCCTCAAAGAACAATCCATTGGAGATAGATGATGACAGTTTTTCAGATTCGGTTGCTAAATTGGTTGGAAAATCCAAAGCAGCTCGTCTTTTAAGCTCTACAAGACAAGCTTCACCAGCTAAAAGTTACAGATCCTTTGGTGATATGGTGCAGGAAATGGAGATTCAAGAGAACTCTCCCAAATTAAAAGGCAAAACTAAAACACGGACTCCTAGAACACCGTCGCCAATGAAATCCTCTCAATTGAATATTGACGAAATTCCAATTGGAGAACATCCATCCAGGTCAGGCTCTCCCAAAAAAACCAACTGGTTCAATAGTGCTATGGACAAGTCGAAGCAAGAGTTGACTCCTGAAAGAGATTCAAGAACGAGTCCAAGAAGGGCAAACTGGTTTGAGAGTGCTCTTCAAAAATCATCGACACCACCAAAGCAAAGCGCAGACTATATACCCAGACCAGACTATTATAATGCCCTTTCAGCATCCAAAGCCGCCAAGGCACCACCTTTAAAAACTGAAGTAAATAGCTCACTAGGCGAAAAAACTTTTGATTTACATAACCGTGGAAGGTATTTATCTTCAAATTCACCATCATCAAGACCGAACCACCAACAGGAAATCAAAAGATTGAACGAAGAGTCCCCTACAAAACACAAAGCTTCTTGGCTTGATAGTGCCATTAGGAATACTCCCAGATCACATCGTGATCCTGAACCCACTGAGATAAAGATCAAACCTTCCAAGCCATCGAAAAAAAGTGCCTTGGCTTTGAAATTCCAGGAACTGGTCAAAAGCGCAGATGACGAGTATTTATCGTTGAAAAATTCTTTGAGAGCTTCAGCCAAGGAGAAAGAATCAATGTCTGTTCAAAAGCAAGAAGAAGCCCACGCGTTTGCCTCTATAAATTTGAAAAGAGCCAAGGAAACCAGCTCACGAGAGGAAATCAAAAGAGCCGAAGAGAACGAAGCTGAAGCATTACGTCAATTAACCAGATTAAAAAATGCTACGCCAATAACTAAAAGGACAATCCAAGAAACTCCAGAAGCTTTGGCTCACTTAAGCAAGTTACATCTGGGCTCACCGATTATGAAACCAAGAGAAGAAGACACGGAAGTGTTCAAAAGGTTGAACCAATTGAATAGAGCAAAACCAATCGAAAAGCCTCCAAGACCTACACCAGAAGCCCTTGCAAAATTGTCTACGTTGAATAAATCTGCGCCAATCAGCAAGGCTGAACAAGAAGTTCCAGAAGCGTTGTCAAAACTCAATAAACTTAGACCACCCCCACCCCCTAAGAAACTTTCAAATGATTTGCCTGAGGCAATAAAACAATTACAAAAATTAAAGATAAACCATACAGGTATGAGTGAATCTGGTAACAAAATTGAAGAACCGAGTAAAAGCAGTAACAACCCGGTTGCCTTGCCTGGCTTGTCTGCATTCAACAGCTCAGTTCTATCTACATTGTCCAATAAATCACTGTCTCAAGGGGTACAATTACCATTTGCTCCCGTAAACTCACCCCTTCTACGCAAAACATCCAGTTTTAGTTCAAGAGATTTAGCGGCTGATCAAGAGACGCCCGAGCAATTGACTGTAACAAAACTAAGGTCGAAGGGCCCTAAAAGAAGATTACCGTCTGGGATAAATGAGACAGCTCTCGCTCTGACAGAGAGGGAAGTAGTCAAGAAAATACCTCCTCCTATTAGAGTTTCTTCCAGGAAAGTTTCTCAAAAACTTGACCTTTGATGTATATAATTGATATCCCAAAAACCACCTTGAGAAATTTTGAGTGCATGGGGTATATACAAATAAATGGAGGCGATATTACATGTTATAATCTTTAATTGGTAGTTAATAGTGGCGATAGGATCCAGAAGCGCGAAAATAAGATAGACAGCTAAGAAATATTCTCGTACTAATAATTACTCAAGTATTCTAAACTACGCGTCTGACAGGTTATTCTCATCTTCAAGAACATCTAAATTGAGTAGCTTATTGTGTTTACCCAGCGTCAATACATCGAAATGGGTTCTGAACCAACTGATTTGGTAGCTATTTCGCATCTCACCACTCGCCACCAAGTCTTCAAAAATCCACATCGCAAAGTGCCTGCTAGAAGGTACAAACCATTGAAACAACTATTAACTGATGAGCAAAAAAGATTGAACAATCACAATCCACCTTTATCGTTAGATCCAGTCACGTATTTTTCAACTGAAGCCCCTCCTTCCTTGAAACCTAGAAAATGGTACTGTGATATCACTGGCCTTCCTGCTCCTTACAAGTCCCCTAGTAACAATTTGAGATATCACAATTCCGAGGTGTACGATGTGGTCAAGCACATGGCACCTGGAGTTGATCAACAGTATTTGGAATTGAGAAACGCAAATGTTGTATTACGCTGAAAACACACACGCCAATATCACCCAAAAACTACATGTATTGACCTTGAGTTACAGTTTACAAGCAAATAATTTTTCAAATTTTTATTCCTGTTCCACTCATCGATAACATTCTTGATCGAGGTTTCGAAAGATTTACTACTTATCAAGGAGTTCTCATCTAGCTGCTGGAATGGGTTGCATATTAGCCTGATATATGCCATGTGAATTTGCTTGAATAACTATATGGTAGTTAGTAAAAGAGGAATAACAAAGTTGCTTGCAAAATGCCTTGTTCAATACATGATACTTACTATTGACAATTCCGGATTACCATCTGTGGAAGTAGAAGTACCTATTATAATCTTAACGCCTGTATTACCTTCGTATCCATAAACTGCAAGACCATCTTGAATAAACATCAATGAATTAGGAGACGTAGAGTCAAAAAATGGAGATAAAAACACATCTAGCGCCATGTGAGAAAGGCAATTGAATTTTAGCCACTCATTCGCTTTGAATTGGTCTGATGGTTCGTTTGACTTTGTTGTTTGCTCGGGGTCATCGCCATTATTTGACAATTCATTAGGAAAGAACGACTGAGTGTATAGAGGACGATTCTGATAATGATTAGTTGCTGTTAGTGTTTTGATTGGCATCCGGCTAAAGCAACTTACGTCTCTTGTGATTAAGGAAACAAAGTAGATTGAAAAAGCCATATTAACATTTGGCCAGTTAATCAAACTCAGTTATTAAGCTTATTATGGTTAATTATTCTCCAGATGTGAAAACATGTGGATCAGAAACGAAAACAATTCACTTGGAAAATGGTCGGACTTTACACTACTAAGAACAGAAGTACTATGAAGTGATAGCATTTCTCTTGACAAGTGTACTCAAAAAACTTCTGTGAGATAGCAGTCTTTATAAAGCGGTCCAACATATCTTTCATAAATTCCTTAACCAAATTCAGTTACTGAAATCACTCAAATTTCTATTTTCTTAGGGCGAATATTCGAAATAAGTGCAGTTTCATGATTGATTCTATTTTTATTACTATGAATTTTTTCTTTATGCGAAGTTATAATGTTAGCGCCTAGTAGTGACAGTGTCTGTGGCACAAGCATTGAAAATCATGGAGATCTTGCTTTCAGCATCCCATTTTGCAGCAAAAATTGTGGTATAGACTTTGAAATTTCATTATTCTCCACTTGTATGATATAAAACTCTCGAAGATGAATGGATGTCCTCTAACAAATCTTACTCGTATTTTCGTGTAGTTTATAGGAGCTTCCTATATAAAAGCAAATTCAACTTTTTTGATTTCAGGATGTTTTAGGGTAGCTCGACTGATTTCGCCGGCGTGTTACGTCTGTATACAGATTATTTTTTGAATAGTATTATATAAGTTCCTTTTCTAAGTAAATTATCTAATAAACCTCAAGAATGTAACGTCCTGTTTCTTTCATTTCCTCTACTTCTTTGGCAGCATCAACTGTCTTACCTTCAAGTAAAGCACCTTTAGAAACAACATCTTCAAGACAGGCAGTAATATCCGGAACGGGCCAAGTTGGTCCACACAAGTAAAATGAACCATTCTTAGCAACGATAGCATCTGTTAACTCATCAATGTTTTCTCTAATACGGTCTTGAATATAAATTTTAGCAGGTTGATCTCTGGAGAAAGCTGCACCAACGTGTGTGACAATACCGGCATCTTTGTAAGCTTCCCATAATTCACCGTAAAGATATTCTTCCTTTCTATGTCTAGAACCCAAGTATAAATAGACTTCACCGATTTCCATACCTTGTTGTTTTTGCCAGACCTTTTCTTCAACAAAAGCTTTGAATGGGGCTAAACCGGTACCTAAACCGGACATGACGATAGGTTGGGTTGATAAAGGTGGTAATTTCATAACAGATGGTTTCACACTAACGATCAACTCATCACCAATGTTCAATTTTGACATGTAAGTAGAACAGTGACCATATCTTTTACGACCTTGGTTATCCATCCAGTCATTAACAACAACCAACAAATGGACAGCATTTGGATGAAGTTTTTGAGACGAAGCAATAGAATATTCTCTTCTTTTCAATGGCGCGATCAATTGTACCAACTTCTCGAACGATGGTCTAGCGGATTTGAATTCCTCTAATATGTCGAAGTAACTCAGATACTCAACTTCTTGTCTACGTTTCAATTCTTCTTTACCTTCAGCTGAACCAATGAAAGTAAGAGTGGCTTTTTCTTTGACATCGGTGGCGTATTCAGCCAAGTTTTCGTAGAACTTCTTAGGAGGTTTACCTAAGAAATCAAGATTTTCAGTCAATACCTGTCTAACAGTTCTGATTTCAATCAAAGAAGAATCTTCTTTATTTGGTGTTTGAGAAACATTTTCACCAACTAAACCATAGAATGCAATGAATTCATCGACGAACTTTTCATCGTTACGACCATGAACTCCCAATGCTTCACCAATATCGTAAGTTAAACCAGTACCAGTAATATCGAATTCTATATGGAAGATATTTCTGGAATAATCCGAAGGTGTCAATCTTTTGTTTTCTTGAACTTTAACAACAAAATTTTTCACTGGCAAATCTGGTCTTAATTCATTAGAAAGACCATAAGATTCCTTGAAAGTAATTCTTTTGGCAGCTTCAACATATGTTGAAGAAGTAATTTCACCTGAGACATCTGAGTTTCTTGGGTTTGGTGCAAATGAAGACTCAATTGGGAAAAATGGTAAAACAACTTCCTCTTCGGTGGATTCTTTTTCTGTTGGTTGAAGAGTTTCAACAGAAATTTGGACTTCTTTGATAGCCTTTTGATCAATTTTGGCAACCAATTTGGAAACAACTGAAGGAAGGAGCTCAAATTCTGAGCCAACAGACTGCAACAACTTGTGGACAACATGTTCACCTAATTCCGGTAAAGCAGATCTCCACCAGGCAGTTTGAACTACAAACAAGGCGGTGAAACCTTGAGTAGTTTCATCTTCACCAATAGCACCAGTGTCAACAACAATAACTTTATTTTTGTTGATTGCAGCAGCCCTTTTGAAAGATTCTGGTAACTTTTCGATAACATCCTTCTGTAAGTCTTGAATTTCATTTTCAAAAACTAAAAGAATAGTAGATTGAGGCTTGGTGGTTGAAACAACGTCAAAATGATTCAAAACACTTATACCATCAACTAAAACTATATCTGCGGAATCAATCTCGATATTACCAATTTTTGAAAATTCAGGGAACGATTTGGTGATGATTTGAGATTGCAAGATACCAGCACCATTGATATTATCAAACTTAGATCTATATTTAACACTAACAGAATCGTCCAAAGATAAGGCATGAGCTAATTTGGAGCTAACATTGATCAAGCTACTGTTATCACTACCCCAGAAAATAAAATCACCTCTAGGAGAAGTATTAGCGGTCAACTGTTTACCTTCAAATTCAGAACCAAATTTAGTCGCGCTGAGTGAGCTAGGAATTGAAATGTGGAAGGATGATAAAATCTTGTGAATGATGATTGAAGACCAAACAAAATTTAATGGATAAGTAAACTCACTGACTTTGAGACCGCCGAGTCTATTAGACAAGAAAAGAGCAGTATTCACATCAGCTTTCAAAGAAGAAGAGGTTGATAAAGAATCACTGACTTGACCAACGACAACAATCTTAGTAGTTGAAGTAGGAATTGAAGCTGAAAAATCTTCAACACTAAATGGCAATGGAACCCTGATAGCAACAACACCAACCTTTGTACCATATTTTGAATATAACTCATTGATTTTATTAGTGAAAATTTCAGATTCACTTGAACCATAAATAACAAAGACAGTTTCTGGGGACTCATGACCAACATATTGAAACAACTTATAGTTAGTACCAACGGCATTGTTGAAAGCAACAAAGGCGCTTTGTATTCTTTTGGTTACTGATGAAGAATCGAAAGCTGCAAACACAGGAGCTAATTCGTCAGCTAATGATTTGATTTTTGAAGGAGATAAAACACCGGAAACTTTACTGAAATTCTTAACATAATTAGGACCGTCAAATAAGTTTATAACAGGTGACTTGGTAGATAACAAGCTGGTTATTAATGATATGTGTTGAACTTCAGGACCATTTGAAGTCAAGGGAGAGATAACAGGAATTTGTAAATTACGAGCAACTGACAATGGAGTCAAATGGTTTGAAACCAAAGAGTTCGTTTGGTCATCGTAATCAATTGTTGAAATTTGGAAGGAAACGGGTAAATTGCTCAAGGATTCCTTGTTTTCACTTAAGGCTGGTTGCATATAAGTTAAAGTGTTACCAGGAATCAAAACAGATATTGGGGTCTTGATACCTTTTTTGGGGTTACCATTAAGATAACCTAAGAAAACGTTGGAAGCACCCGATCTGGTATCAAATCTTTGAATTGATGGAACAGTCCCGAAGATATTTGGGCGTTGATAAGTTTTCCATAATTGAGGTGCTGCATCCAACAAAGAGTCAGCGCCTGGAGCACTGTAGCTGAAAATTGTCTCGGATAAAGAGTAAATAGTTTGCGAAATCAAAGTCTGTGGTGAAGTATAAACTGTATCCACCAAAGTAGCTGGGTCTGAGGTCAAGCCAAATGGAGATGAAATAGACGCCGCGGTCAAAGATGAACCAGCTGGTTCACTTGCAACAGAGTGTGCTCTTGTTGATACCATTTAAAAATACAGATCCTTGAAATATGAGGACCTTAACACAATCAACTAAGAAAATATAACAGTTTTCATGAGAGATCTTCTCTCTATATATAGGTATATACAAAATTTTTATACATTAGCCAAAAGAAATTGCATTGCACGTGATATGGCACCAATCTAGCCTCTACAACTTCCGTGATTGGTTAAAAAATGTTTTCGTGGCGCGGTTACCCCGATACTGTGGCAAGGTATCTTCACGTGAGTAAGAGGTCGGGGTTTGGTATTTTATTGACCCGATATAAATAGCAGATCTATCCTTTTTGCGTGTTTGATTAGAGATTTTAATTTCTACTATGAAGCATGATCGAACTGTCAAAAGGGTCCACCATAATTAATAGACGCCATCAACAATTTTGAAGGTTTCTTTCCAGACAGATAAACTCACTCAAATAAATATGTCCATCGCTATCGATATGATGGATAGTTGGGAAATGTTATCAGCTAAAGACAGACTCAGCGTCTTGTTGAGGTTAAGATCACTCATTACAGGCAACCAGAACGAGAAGCTAAAAGTTTTGAATAACAAGTCCCATTTAAATAAATTGATAGAAATATTGAAGGACCCTACAGTCGAGTTGGAATTGTTGGAAATAACGTCCACTATCTTTGCTTCATTGACAAGCTTGGCAGTTCCTGAACGCCTGGTGTTGAAGAATATCACACAGGACCCGTCAATAATCAGCGTATTACTCAACAACTCAACTACCAATTCTAGGCATTTGGAAATCAATGTGACGACATTACTCAATTTGTTGGGATACAAACCAAACTTGATTTGCGAGAGAGATAGACCAGCGTTGAATATGTATTTCCAAGTTGTGAACGATCTTTTGAGAAGAGATTCCGACACATCTAACACAGTTTTACACAAAGCCTTAACACTCATCTACTATTTATCGGTAAGCGAAGCAATAGTGTTATTGCATCCAATATTAATGAGAATTTCAAGTGAGGTGAAACCAATTTACAAGTTCATCACGAAAAATAATGTAATTACTCCAGAATTCTTAGAGGCAAACTACTTCAAAGAAGTAGCATACCCTAAATCTGAAGTGAGAATCAATAGCGAGTTGTTGTCCGGTTTAATATTCACTGCAGCATATTTATTGTCATCAAAATCAGCAGTCACGAAGAAACACGTCAAATTGAGCTTACCGAAGGAGTTTTTGGTTTGTATAACATCACTTACAAGATCGGATGATTATCAATTGAGAGTATCAAGTATTAATTTTGTTGTGAATTATCTATCAGTTGGTGAACCCATGCTGAATAGAAATAAGAAAGTTGGGTATTGCACCAAAATGCTTCCATCCTTGTATGATGCGATAGACTTGGAATTCTATACAATTTACCATACTGTTTCAGTACAAGACTTTCCAGCTTCATTCGTCAATATTTTTTATCCTAAATCTGAAATGACACCATTTCACATAATGAACAGGCTAGCTAGAGACTATTCAGAGTTGATTCAACAGATGGTGGACTCAAACTTGATAGTGAGATTTGTCTATATGTTAGGAGAACATGATATGAACTTGAAGCCTGTTTATGAATTTGAATATGAAAATAACCACGATAGCTCAAAACTAAGATATTTCACTTGCTACAAGCTCCATAAAAATAACAAATCAGTGCAGATGTTGTCGCAATGCTTTTTATCTTTGAGTGTGATAGGATCCTATAACGATAATTACAAAAATGAAATCATTCATCAACAGAAACTATTGAGTAAGGATTTACCGGAGGAGTCACATATGAATGTCTTATTGATAGAAATATTGAAACAGTATTGTTTTTATTTGGATGAGTTCGAGTTATTTTTGGAAACATTCAAAAAAGAAGGTTTGTCGTCTGTTAAAAAGGAAGCATTCGTTAATTTGATAAATTTGATGAATGACGATATGTTTACGAACATTTTGTATCTTATCAGATCATTGTCGAGGTCTGTTGCATTATTGAGAACATTTTTTGTCACCCAGTTACAGATAGTCAAATTATTGATTAAAATTGTTAAATTCAAGTATAAGAAAAACATTCTTATAAGTTTGTCAATAGTTCTCAATATCGATTTGTCTTTCATTTCTACAATTATGAATAAGCAAGTGCTTATAAAGTCAGTAACTTTGGGCATCATTGCGAATGCCATCTTAGACTTCAGCTCAATAAGAGAAGATTTTGATCGTGAAAATTTTATTGGAATCATACGAAGTTATTTGATACAATCAAGTGAGCCTGATAATCAAGAGATTGACACAAGTCAGAATGATAAAACTGTTTTACTTAATTGCTTTTCTATTTTGAGAAATTCTTTCTATAATGAAGATGACACTCACAAAAAATTAGTGATTGATGAAATTCCTTTATCCATCATTTTTGAACATATAATCGACAATGACTCAAGTAAAATTCAAACTACTTGTTTCAACATTTTGAGGAATTTGAGTTGTAGTTCTCACTACTTTTCAGATTTGATACCACTCCAATTTGAGAACTTCATCGATATGAAAAATCAGTCAGGTTTTAGCTACCCTTTCAAAGATTTTTGGGAATTGCTTCAATATAAACTAACCATAGGCATTCGAACTAGCAACTCGGAGATGTTAGTTGCGCTTACGTATATTATTGACCATATTGTCGCTACCACAGATCAGAATAAAGACAAAGTTATAAATCAAAACGTTTTGCTAACTGTTTTAAACTCGGCTTTAAAAGATCCAGAAACTTCCTTCGACGTGAAGCTAGCCATAGTGTGGGTATTGATCAACTTAACGTGGCAAGACTCGACTTCTTCAGGGTTAGAAGTGGAGTCAGAATCTAACGATGCAATGGAAATTGATGATGACAATACTAGAAGTGGGTACATTGCAACATCCTGCTTGAAACGAGCAGAGATCTTGAAATCCGTTGGTTTTATTGACTCGTTGAAAAAATTAATAAGAGAACTATCGAGCCAGTCTCCAAATATGGATCTTTTAGCACGATGTAAAACTGCGGATTTTCAACTATCGAATCTTTTGAAAGCAGAGGATATCTAAATTTACATGTGATGTAAGCGTACTTTTCCGAAATCTAGTAAGTTTACGTTTGCTTTTGGTGGGAAAATACATGAAACATCTCGAAAAATTCATGAACAACCATATTTATCCTTTTTTCTTTTTGCAAAAGCAATCCCACGTTTGTTAATGAAAATGTACGTGCTTTATTTTTTCAGAAAAAGACATGTAGTTTGTTATTTTTTGATTCTGAGTTCTGATTACATATAATACAAGTAGAAATTATTCTCGTAATGACCATAAATGAAATGCGCACTTTTATTAGTTGACTTGGCCAATGCATATGTATCAAAAAAAGAACTGAAGGTTAAAATTATTCGTTACTTTAGTACTCATCAATAGACTCAATAACATTCAAAGCGTTTTCAACTCTTTCCTCATCCTTATCTTTCTTGTTGAAGAAACTGAAACGTCTTTTCGATGGTGAGTATGCAACTTTCTCGGAGCTGCTAGTGCTAGAACCAGATGGTGCCGCAATTGAGATATTCAAAGAACCATTCGACCCATGTGAAGTTCTCCTACTCAAACCTTTTATATTGAACTTTTTTGGTTTCGTTAAAGTATTTTGCGAAAAATCTTCAACTACTTCGTCCTCAGTGATCGTTTCATCAGCTACATCAGAGTGACCAAGTGATTTTTCAGATCTATCTGATGATCGTTGTGGTGAAGATGGAACACTAATACTTCTTTCTTTATCTTTTCTCTCCTTGTCAGATTCTTCTTTCTCTCTATCTCCCCCAAATAATGAGAATGTAGACTTTTTTGTGATGCTGAAAAAAGATTGTTTGGAATCAATACTGCCTTCTTTTTCTTTATAATTTTTGGAATCAATTGACTCACCTGCAGTATTAGATATTATCACACTTGGAATACCATCGTTTGTTATATTCAAATCCAAACTACCTTTCAATTTCTCGTTACCGTTGGGATTAACAGAATTAGAAGAGGTGAAGCGAAATAAATCAATTCCACCGTTCTGATCTGCTCCAGGAGGTAAAGATACGTTTTTATCGTGAATCTCTGTAAGGAAACTATCATTATCGCTCCAAAGGTTAAAGGACAAATCATTCGAATACAGACTGCCAATGCTTTCCGCCCGTTGCCGACCAACAATATCACCTACACCTAATTCATTTTGAGATTTCTTTTTCGAAAAAAATTTGCTATGTTTTTCTGGTCCATTTCGATGCCTTGCGAAAAAATGGTTTATGAAATTGGTTGATGAGGACTTGGAATGCCCAGTATTGTCATCAAAAGCAATGGTTGATGAAACATCATTGTGTAGATCGGGATTCAAAGAAAAAGAGGGCTGGTTTTCATCAAAACCATGCTGTTTTCCTGCTAAGCCAAAAGGATTTCGGGAAGATGATTCTTGTTGTGACAAGATTGGTAACAGAAAGGATTGGGGTGGTGATTGTAGCGGTTTCAAATTGGAATAATGTGAGTTTTCTAATGAGTGAAGGAACTGTGACGGCAACAACTCACTAACTATTGAGTTTTGATGCGAGCGTACGGGTTGAGACGTATATGCATTCAAGTCTGAATTTGAAACAGATTGAGTAGTATTGACCACCATGTTCGGTGAGTTGAATGAAGACAAAAAATCATTCTGGTTGTTCAATAAGTTATCATTGACTTGAGCAGAGTTTAGGTTTTCGTTCGCTGTCCTAACATTCAACTCTTCTGTCAATGAAGTTGGTAACATATGGACAAACTGGTTGAGTTGACCATCGATTTCCTCGACGTTGAGGTTGTTTGGTCCGCCTCCAATTGGACTTAAAGGATCTGATGCCCGGTTTCCCCAAATAGAAGGTGCCTGAATCAAGTTGACACTGTTACCATACGTATCAACCAGACTGGGATTCATGTTGACTGAGTAATTGGAACTCAAAGCCCTGGTGAAAATATTGTTTACTGCTGACAGTTGGGATGCTGTGTGGTGTATTTTGAGCGTGGCCAAATGCGAATTTTTTCCTTGCGTGGGTTGTTGCTGATCTTGTTGTTGTTGTTGCATCTGTAGTTGAAGTTGAATATGCTGTTGTTGTTGTTGTTGCTGTTGTTGTTGCTGTTGTTGTTGCTGTTGCTGTTGCTGTTGTTGTTGCTGTTGATGATGTTGTTGCTGTTGATGATGGTGCAGTTGTTGATGCTGTTGTTGGTATTGTAATTGTTGATTTTGTTGGTTGGGTTGATTACTTAGTTGGGGGTATTGCTGGGCAATATTTGACATTGAATTAGACAAAATGAGTGGAGAAGATTGCGGATTATTGTGAGCAGCTAACTGTAAGTGGCTCGTTGAAAAGGGACTCACGGCTATGGAATCTGGATTTTTGATGATTTCATGGCGTTTTATTATATCGTTGCAGCGAGAAGCATCAAATTGTCGGCGTGCTCTCCATTCTGCTTCGGTTCGTGAATCCTTGTCTATCTGGTTCTTGATATCGATATACCAATCTTCCCTAACTAATCGAATGTCTTCTAAAGCGTGTAAACCTTTTGTTTTGACCGTGCCGTCTTCCGCAGTATACTCTCTTAGCGCTTTGAAATGAGGAGCCAAAAGTTCCCTTTGCGATTCAGTTTTCTTTTTAGAGATGTTTAATTGTCTAATTAGCTCATCAAGTTTAGTGTTCTCGTATGTTAACTTCGCAATTTCGGATTTCAATTTTTCTTCTTCTTGTTTTATCTCTTCTCTGACCTTAGTGTCATTTGACTCGAGTTCATTCTTGTTGGTCAAAAGATTTGTTTTCTCGTTCCTCCATTCCTTTAACTGCAACTTTCTTTTATCAATTCCTGATTGAATAGAATGTACAAGTGTTCGACATTTCTCGAATTGACCAACAATCTGAGTTTTCTTAACAACCAACATGTAGGCTTCAGTCTTGATAGAACTGGTTTCATCGTTCTCATTCCTTTGTTTGCTTTTTGTTTCTTCGTACTTTTGCTCCAACTCATTCACCAACTCATTTTGAGTAGCCTTGAAATTGTAGTTGTACTGAAGCACCTGATTCAACTCAATTTGACTCCTTTCTAGGATGGATTTCAATTGTTCATGATCCGTAATACTTTTTATTTGAGGTTCTGTCAATTCAGTGAAGGCAGGTATGCTAGTCAATGATTTGTTATCTTTCGGTTTACTCGATGACTTTTTATTCAGATCTGCGTTTGTTTCGCTGGCATTTAATTCGATCACTGATGGTGCAACTTCACCCAAACCAGCAGAATTGAGTTTGTTTTTTAGTTTGGCATTCGTCAACTGTGTGTGTTTATAAATGCCCTGATCGTTGCTCAAAATTTGCAATAATTGATCGTAGTTGGGGTTGGCAGGTATTTGCTTAGGTAGAGTTTTGACAAATTTGGGCACAGATTTCGACCTGTAGTTGGATTCATTGACTGATATTATATCAATCTGATACAAAGTGTTCTCTTTGAGGCCGTTTAAAGTACAACAGCTACTGTCTAGTGCCGAAACTAATATAGTTAGTAAACCACTCATGATTAAAAAAAGGCCGACATTGCACATTTTGAGTGAACGTGAAACACCTATACTCACCTTGAACACCATTCACATATATTAGGTAGTGTATTCGATTCACGTCTATCGAATCCCAGTGGAGTCCAACAGACGTGTCAGTAACGTTATCCATGAATACATGTGGTACACTGGGTATTTCAATGTTTAAGATCTTGATTAATACATCCATTGGTACCTTGTATAACTGGAGGAAACGATACAGAAACCACAACACGGATATAACTGTACCAACCATCCACCATACCATGATGTGCTTTTTGAGTGAATGAGGTGGGGTGCACTTCTATTTCAAAGTGAATCGTTTTTTGATATGTCAAACGAATTATAATGCGTTTTCGAGTTCACGAGTTTTGTGATTTTAAGTGAAATTGAAAAGGAAAATTTCATGGAACCCGGATGTAGTGTCCGGGCATATAACCACTCGAGCAGTTTCCATATAACTTATAAGCCTACAAAATATGGAAATCCCAAGATTCAAATTCAGCTGGAACCTGTATGTTATAGTAACTATGAACCTATGGTATTTGTATCATACAAAATCTACATGTTTTATAGATCTGAGGGACGGTCTTTGATGTTTCGAAAAAGTTAGGCCTCGTCAATTATTTCAATTTCTTCGTCCTCGAGAACGGTGTCTTGATATAAGTAAAACTGAAGCATGATGATGGCGTCTTCGAATATGGTGCCCAAGGAGCCTAAGAGCCAGCTAAAATTCAATGCAATATACTTCCAGTCGTTGCGATAAAACAAAATCTGGGCAGCATAGGTGATATTACCAAAAGATGAGAAGAGAAAGAAAAGCAAACTCAAGCCGTGAACCGATCTCCTCTTGTAGTTCTGGATAATCTGCGGAATTCTGGCACCCAAGTATAAAATGGCTGAGAGATAGCCCAACGCTTGAGGGCCTAATTTCACTACCTCTCCTGAACCACCATCATCTGGTCCATCAGCATCCGGAGGACTAGAGCATATATAACCCACAAATCCAGCCGCGAGGACAAACACAATGGGTATAATGTATTTTACAAATACCGAATGCTTGCCAGGCTTGGTAATCATGTCAGTCAATATTGATGATCTTCTTGATTTATGACTAGATCTTCTTTCTGTGCCAGCGATGAGGGGAGTATCGTCAGTAGACAATCGTTGTTCAGTACGATGCGCAATCACTTTGTGGTGTTTTGGAAAAATGTGAGCGTAGTAAACATATGATGAAATCATCAAAACGTCAGCGAAACAAAACCAGACCGCCAAAAATATAACTTCAGGCAACAAGCGTGCCCATATGGAGCCAATCAAGTTGAACAAATCACCCAAAAACCATATACTGATGAACCCTGTGGATATGCCCTCAATCGACTTAAGTCTCCATTGTTCAATGAGCTGTGGTAACAATAGTACAATCCAACATGCTAGCCTGCAAAAGTGCCAGTTAGTATTCTGATAGGTGATTCGTTTGTAAAGTGCTTACGATGTAGAACCCATAAAACCTGAGATAGCAATTCTCAACGGAGTATCATTGTTTCCTGAGAGAGCTGTCGATAATGACATATCGACAATATGAAGATCCTCTTTTGTTGCTATCTGCTCAGAAGCGTTCAATTAAAAGAAGTTGATATCGCCAACGCTGAGAAATAATCTATAGATACGTAAAATCAACCTGATAAAAATTTCGCTGATAAGTATCTACGAAATGAAACAGGCACAACAGGCAACGCGCTTAACCATTTTATCTCGAATTGGTATTTAGTGATCAAATGGTCTTTCAGGATGTATATTTTATCAGAATAATGATTTTGAAGTGACGTTTCGTTAGAGGAGGTCCAACAACGATTACTCACATGATACTTACTCCTCCACATTACCTTACCATAGTTTTTTACTTGGTCAGCTTTAAAACATTATGAAGTCTTAGATTCATTACATAATCTACGATCCCATATTTTTTCCCTTAGTAATATATTACAATACTTCTGTCGGGTAAGAAATAAAAGTAATTTTCAGAATTACGGCGTACTTTACTGACTACCCTAATAGACTCAATAAAAATTTTCAGAACTACTTAATCATCTTCTACTTAAATTTACTTTTTTTATACTGATTTCATACTACTCAAAAAAAAACATTGAAAATGGTAAGTTCAATTACAAAAATGACATTGGAACCTCCGCAAGCCTCTACGTGAAGAGTTTATATTCAGTTAGTAAAGAAAAGACACACCCGTTAGTTAATAACGTTTTGATCTCTGTATCAAGTAATGGGACTTTCTTGAAAGTTGTATAGATTTAAATATCTCATAGAACTTGTGCACAAAGGAGTGTTTGCCATTCGTTTATTTTCTCGGGATTTTAGTTTTTGCAAGATTGTAAATATAACATCTCTTTTTTAGAGAAGCCAAAAGAATGTGCAGACATCTTTTTGTTGCACAGGCTGAGTATCTCTAGATACTGTAGAGTTAAGTTAAGTTTCAAATGCTCTTAATTTTCAATTTTGAACATTTACTGACCTTACTCAATGACACAGCCTGCAAAAAAAGTTGCCCCAGCTCCCTTATCTACTAAATCCAAGTCAAACATCGCTCCTAAGAAGCCATATGTTCAGTCCACACCTAAAAACTTTGGTATTGGTCAAGCCGTTCAACCAAAAAGAAACTTGTCCCGTTTTGTTAAATGGCCAAGTTACGTCAGATTACAACGTCAAAAGAAAATCTTGTCTTTGAGATTGAAAGTTCCTCCAGCAATTGCTCAATTTCAAAACACTTTAGACAGAAACACTGCTGCTCAAACTTTGAAATTATTGAACAAATATAGACCAGAAACTTCATCTGAAAAGAAGGAAAGATTAACCAAAGAAGCTGCTGCTATTGCTGAAGGTAAATCTGCAAAAGACGCTTCTTCAAAACCATTTGTTGTCAAATACGGTTTGAACCATGTTGTGTCTTTGGTTGAAAACAAGAAGGCTAAACTCGTTTTGGTTGCTAACGATGTCGATCCAATCGAATTAGTTGTCTTCTTACCAGCCTTATGCAGAAAGATGGGTGTTCCATACGCTATCGTAAAAGGTAAAGCTAGATTAGGTACTTTAGTTCACAAGAAAACATCGTCTGTTGCTGCTTTGACTGAAGTTAGACCAGAAGACGAAGCTGAATTAGCAAAATTAGTCACTACCATTAACAGCAATTTCGTACAGAAATACGAAGACTCAAGAAAACATTGGGGTGGTGGTATTCTTGGTTCCAAAGCCCAAGCTAAACAAGCCAAGAAAGCCAGAATTGCTGCTGCTGAAAAAGCTTAAGCGAACCTGTATACCCTTCGTCTGTCTTGTACTGTTTAAATAGTTTTGTAACATAGCTTTTTGTATTTTGATTTAGTTTAATAGGATCAACTTCGAATGTATACAGTTTGTACTTGTTTCGCTTATCTGACCCAGGTAGGTGCTGGGATACACTTCGCTGAAATGTTCTTACCAGATATAAATATATTTGGTGTAAGGATGTTATATTAGGGCTTGCGCCCTCTATCACTTAAAAATTAAAATTGTGACAGTTTTTCGAATGACGCAGCTCGACTCCAAATTCGCGATTCTTCAAAATCTTGACCACTTTCAGGCTGCTGGATGGGAAGACAGTTTACTACACTATAATTGAAATCCAGCTCACTTCGATTGTTGAATTAAGGGTAGAAATCATAGTATACAAGTAAGTGATAATGTCAACAAGAAAGCCTAGTGACCATTTAAAGGTAATAAACGAGGGGTCATGATTCATGGGATTGTGGTATTGTGGTATTGAATGTTTTTTCAAGGAGAAAGAAAAAGTTTACCTCCGAGTTTGAAACATTATGATAATGAATTGTTTTTTTGTCTTTGAAACTTGATTTGTGATACATTCCATGAGGTCTAAAAGTTGCCGCAATCTCTTGTTAATGAAATGGATGTTCAAAGAGTTTTGTTTAGCTTAAGAAAATCATCCAAGTTTGAGCATGAACTATGTTTTGCTCCTAATCTTATAACTAGGCTTTCCATTTTCTTTTTATTCAAGCATACTAACTATTTCAGAAATGTCTAAATCAAAGAACCATACCGCTCATAATCAAACCAAAAAAGCTCACCGTAACGGTATCAAAAAGCCAAGAACTAACAAATACCCTTCATTAAGAGGTGTTGATGCTAAATTCCGTCGTAACCACAAATATGCTTTACACGGTACTGCTAAAGCTTTAGCTAAAGCTCGTGCTGAAAAATCTGCTTAAATTTAATTCATATTATTGTTGAGATTGGGTATATTTACGGGTAAATTTAGAAAGCTATGGTAATTGCTCGTTTTATCTGTATTATTATTTAGTTTTAATACGAGTATTCATCATGTTGTTAGTTTACTGAAAACCTTTTAATGAGTGTAGCTTGTAGCTTAAGCATCACGTGAATGTTGATACATTTTTAATTTTATAGTGCGTTTATTAAGATATGTTCGGTCATAAAATCATAAGGTTGCAAAAAATTGGTTTTGTGGTCAATCAAAAAATGGACCACAAATTCTTTATTTATAAATTATTGTGATTCCCAAATTCAATTACACCAAATCGATTTACTGGTCAAGTATACTAAACAGCTTGAATCAGTCTTCAATTGACATCCATTTCAGTAGGTACATTAAAATTGTTTCCACAATGTCGGCCGCTATTCAATCACCTATTTCAAATCAGATCCCAATTTCTGCTCCAGAGGAAACCTCAGCGTTAACTGAAATCCAGCAAAATCTCAGTGATTCAAGAGCTGCCTCTCGTGTCTATATTTCCAATCTCAATTTCAGCACCACTGAAGAAGAATTGGAGGACTTTTTCCAGTCTTATTCAATGTAAGCTTACCTCACTTCCGTCCAAATGAAAACTTTACACGCTGGGATGTAATATATAAACATTGGTACTAACTAGCATATAAGTGTTAATGTCCTTATTCCAAGTCACACAGTCCGTGGTTTCAGAACTCCAAAACACAGACCGTTGGGAATTGCTTACGCTGAATTTGGCACTGCTGAACAGGCACAAAAGGCATGCCAGGACTTAAATGGCTCTTTATTCAAGAATCGTAAATTGGTTATAAAAGCTTATATCCCATACAGTCCTAAATCTTCAAAGTTGAAAGGCCGCCGTTCTTTGCACAAACAATCCAGTTCCCCAAAAGTGTGTATATTTTCTTTTTTAAAGATGGCTTTAGTTGAATAGCGTTATCTCATATAGATTTTTGGTTGTACTAACAGACTTCAGGCTGAAGTAAGTCAATCAACAGAACTGAATGAAAACGACATAGAAAATGAAGTATCTAATGAAAATGAGGTACCCGCTGAAGAAAATATCGAATCTGGTGTCTCTAAAGTCAATACTGTCAGATCAGAACCAACAAAATTAACTACCACTGAAAATGTCGTTAAAGCTGAAGAAGCCGTTTCGAAAGACACTATATTCATTGGTAAATTAACTAACAAGGTGACTCATGATGACCTTCGTGAGTTTTTCAGCGGCTACAACACAGGCGAAATCTACCTTTTCAAAGGAAAGTCAGCTTACCACAAACATCGTAGCTCACTCAAATTTAGACAACGTTACGTTAGTGCATTGGTCACTATTGAATCCCAGGATTCATTAGAAAACGTCATTTCAGAACATGCCAATAAAAGAATTCAAGGCAAACAAGTTGTTTTGCGCCCAGCAATTTTGTCGAAAGTGGAAGAGGTCAAAAAGGCTTCGAAGCTTCTTGAAGAACAGGAAAATGTGAAAGCCGAGAAGGAATCAAAAGTTGTGCCAGAAGAGGCAGTAGAAGAAGAAGAAGAAGAAGAAGAAGAAGCTGTTCCAGTAGTGGAAGATATCCCAGAGAAATCGGTATCAAATCTTAACTCAGATGAAAATTTACAAAATAATGGCGAAAATGAAGAGCAAGTCATATATGATGATCACGAACAAGAATCAAATGAACAGTTATGATGTTAAGTTTAGCCCTTTCAAATACGATTTCAGTTTCGCTGCTTCATGCCGTATTTACTAAATTTTTTTCTTATATTTGTTAATATTGCTAAGCAATCCCAATAGGTTTGTAGTAATAGAGCATTGACTTTTACTTATATATAACGAATCATTGATTCACTTTCTATGTATGATAACTCTCTTTCATATGTCTATTACTACAACAGTTTGTGATTTACGGTTTGTTTCTGTAGTCTTTCCAAAGCATGGCTGAAGTTCTTCGTTTTTTTGGATGGGATATACCAAGTGTTCGATGCATATAATCAAATAAGGGTTAATACAAATATCAAACAATACAGAACCATTTTTTAATTTATTTATTTTTAACATCCCAAAAAAACCAAACTTACTTTAGAATTAATAAAAGGTAATTATATAATTTAATCGGAAGTTTTTTGAGTACCACGCAATAAACCAGTTCTTCTAGCAGCGATAAGACCAGCCTTTTGACCTGGAACAGCACCTCTAGAGATAGTTGAGGCTTTACCAATATGTTGATGGTTACCACCACCGTGAGGATGATCAACAGGATTCATAGCAACACCTCTGGTCTTTGGCCATGAGTTACGTTTCAATCTGTATTTGTGGAATGCTCTACCAGCTTTCAATAATGGTTTATCAATTCTACCACCACCAGCGACAACACCGATAACACCTCTAGCATCTGAAGAGATGATTTTTTTAGCACCAGATGGTAATTTAACTCTGGTTTTACCTTCATCTGGGTTGTGACCAATAACGATAACGTAGTTACCTGAAGTTCTACCTAAAGCACCTCTGTCACCTGGTTTTTCTTCAACGTTTGAAACGATGGTACCTTCTGGGACGGCACCTAATGGTAAAACGTTACCAACATTTAAAGAAGCTTTTTTACCGGCGTAAATGAATTGACCAGTGTAAACACCTTCGTTAGCGATGAAGGTTTCTTCACGTAATTTGTACTTGTATGGATCACGGAATTGAACTTTGGCTAATGGAGCACCTCTACCTGGGTCGTGGATAATTTGCTTAACAATACCACGAATGTAACCGTGACGTTCAGCGTAATCTAAGGTTCTTAACTTAGCAGCACCTTTTCTCAATCTGGTGTGAGAGGTGAAGATTGAACCAGCACCTTTTCTTTGGTTACGAATAACTCTACCTAGAGAATAGTTAGTATGTCGAGACTTTTAGGATATTTGCAAGAACCGTCTGTTGGCTTGCCTTAGAGAATATCATTGAACACTTGATTTCCAATCGACATGATGCTGAGACTATTCCATTTCCATATTCATTGTTGAAAGATTTGTCTCTACTGCACGCAAAATCCCTCCATGATTAAATACGCTTCAGTATCATGCTTCAATGGTTTTGCAATGCTTAATGAACAATATCTCTATTCAAAATAGTACATACCCATTTTTGATTGTTGGTGATAATTACTGTTGTACCTTTAAGTTACACCTTTTTTTTTCAGTACTTCTTTTCACACCATCAATAATTTCCCACAGTATCACCCAACTAGAGCCGATGTCGTGCGTTTTCCAATTATTGAATAGGAAGGTTTCGCAAAGTTTTTGCGTTGTAAATAAAGCAGTCACACTTATTATATAGGGCTGAAGCCCTATGTTTACATTTTTGGTGATGCCTCCAAGTACTTGTATTTATGGAGCACCATTTGATCATTGGTTTCTTCTTGTTCCAGTCACAATGTATCTCTTTTCATTGATGAGCCTAACCTTTTGTTTAGCCAACTAATGAACGCTTACTATATAGGATTTCGTCGGTTACAGAAAAACTCAATTTTCAGTTTATGGCTCGTACTTTTTCTCTTACCATCGCTGCTGCTAGCTAGACAGGTATATATTAGCGCTATTGACCCCAAACACTTTTTGAAAAGACTGATATACACCTCACAGGGAAGTACCGATTCCCAGATGTACAATATCGTGTGAAATATTCATTGTGTACATACTTATTGCCAAACTTTTCTTTTGAGAACGTTCATAAGAAGCGTTGAAATAAATATGACCGTAGCCAGTGGTATCATCCACGACAGCAGGAAGATTGATTTTAACTAATGCAATTCTTGACTCATTGAGGGAGACCACTGTATCCTACATGCGATTAATTTCTACTATAATAGAACTCTCATCTACGAGTGTCATTATAATTATTATGTCCTCTCTTGAGTCTCAGCGGCGTAGGTTTTTCCTTGCCCAATGTTGCAGCAAGTTCTCAGGCTTCGTTTGAGAGTTGAGCAGAAGCCAAACCAGTTGATGAACCACCTACCTACAATGCTCGGCATAGAAACACTAAGATTATGTTGAATAATCCCAATATTAAAAACGGAGCACCCACCCATAAATCAGCAAAAGTACCCCCCACTTTTGTAATGAATAATATTCCTACTGCTCCAAACAACGAGTAAACACCACTGATGGATCCCGAATGCAGCCTTCTTTTTTCACTAATCAAGGACATCGATATTATAATCAAGCCTATCTCAGATACACCTATACCAATAACAGAAAATATACATCTTGGAGTATGCGGATCAGAAACAGAACTCATTGATAAGGAGCTGACAGCACCTATAGCAGCAGATATGGCCAAAGTTATTTTTTTCCCATATTTGTCTGATGCGATACCCCAAGTAGGAGCAACACATAGTCCAACAGTTTGAGCTACACCAGTCAAAATCGCAGCGTACTTATAACCGTCATAACAATTGACCTTGTCAGCATTGTGTTTACATTGCCCAATTTTGAAATAGTAGTTGTAAATGAAAAATGGAATAAATAAGGATGTTACTATGGTGGCTGATCTGGCAACCAATGAAGCAAAATATGACAATAATACTTGATGATCACTGGATTCCTCGAACCCCTTTTTGATAAGTGATAGATAACCAAGATCATGTTCCTCATTTGATTCCTCTGTGTCTCTTTCACTGAAATTTTGCGAATTTGTATCGTGCGATCTGTGATATAGTCCCACCAGAAGGATTAGAGAAATTGCAATTGCGATACCCCCAACAAGATAGTATGAGTATATTAAGGCAACGTCAGCCGAATGGTTTTTTCCAAACTTTATGGGCAATGGTAAGAATACGGAAACAGCAAAAATAGCCCCGCAACCAGTAGCAACCCCAATCATGGCTGACAATTTGCCTGATCTTGATGTTGGAACAGGTACCACAAACTCCTGGTGTTCAAGAGCACGAATGGGTGTATTTTCATTCGCATCTTCAATGTGAATTGTATGTTTCTTGTTGAATACTTGCAACACCAGCAATATTTTGAAATCACTTGCTGTTAGCTCAGTTAACATAGCACTTATCATAGAGGTGGAGGCAGTAGCACCAATTGCAAACATTAATCTATACATCAACAATCCTGGATATACGCTATGAGAATAAGTCATGAGTAGCAAAGTTATACCCATCATGAATACTCCAAATGAAGAAACATATTTTGTGCCCCAGACATCACTTGCCGCTCCGAAAACTGGGGAGCATATCAAGGTCACTATTTCACTGTAGAAACCCAAAGATCCAATATAGCCCCCAATATTCACGCTCTTGCCAAGAACATCTGTCAAGAAAAATGATTGAGTTGAAGAAAGAAATACTATAAGGGCGATTGTTGTGAAACATGCTATCAAATACGAGAAAAAATTGATTTTTGTATACCTTGACATGATTGTTGCTGGCCTTTTGATATATTGACACTATCAATGAAATTGAGAAAAGCTTTGGCGAAATACACTGGACTAACAAGTAAAAGAATTGATCGAATGCTTAGATTATATTCAAACTGGCATAGTTTCATTGATTGGCTGGAAATAAAATGAGCTTGAAATGTTATGTACCATTGATGGATTTGATAAGTTTTGCTTAATCGGTGGTTAAGGGCCCTTTTTTATCTAGCTGCGGGTGGATTAAAATAGTATAACGGTATTAACAATTACCTAACATCCAATTGATAAGGGGTCGAGTGAAAGCTCCACGATTTTTATGGCTACTACACATGGTTTAGCAATGTTGGATATTTATTCTATAAGAAGCTTTTTTTTTTGAGAAAAACGGTTGTATATATAAATAAATCGTAATATTGAACAAAAAATCGTTACAAACAAATAACATAATAAATAGATAAATCAACCAACAAACATCTATCAAAACCATTGGTTTGAGTAGTGAAGAAATGCCTCAAACACTATTCATCTTATCTCTTTAACGTCAACATTGACATCAACATCAACATTATGGCCAAAATTAGAAAGATCCCCCATATCAAAATCCACATTCAAGTTAAAGTTTTCCAAGATTTGATTTACATTAGGCAAATCGTTAAACATATCATACAAATCATAATTGTCAAGATCAAAATTATAATCTGTGGTGGTGGTGCCATTGTTGGTGTTACTCTTCACTGAATTTGTAATGGTCTTCTTGATCTTGTCCTCTTCAATTGATTCTTCTCCTATATGACCGTCTATAGTAGATTCTTCGGCAAAAGTTACATTATCCGGGGTTGTGTTCGAACGAGTTGTACCATATGAGCTTTCGTTAAATTCCCCATTTGTTTCATTATCAACAGCACCAGCACCAAGGGAATTCGCTACCGATATAGAAGGAGTGTTGTTCATGGTGTTGTATAAGTTCAATAAACTGAGGTTGGAATTTAAAGTTGGGCGAGTCAAAAAGTTGAAATTAGAAAGAGCAGAATTGTTCGTTAATGGCAGCATCGAGTCTAATTCAAATTTACCTTCAGCTTCGTTTTGTAAAGATGTTATGGATGTCGCTTGATTTGGGGTAGTTGAATTTTCGTTTTCGGATGAAATTTGGTTTGCTGCATCCTCTATTCCCAGATCCTCTAATATCATTTCTTCAAGTATTGGACTTATGGCATCACTTGTCCCATGTTTCACATTTGAATCTTGCTTTTTGGAGGATTTCCTCGAGATGTCCTCAGCATTGGTCACGTTACTCAAACTTGAAAGACCCCTGGTCTTCAAAGCTTTTTCTTTTCTAACATTAAATTCATTTTCGAACCTGCTAAAAAACCATTTACCCATTTTGCTCATCTCTCCCGCAAACCACCATTCCGAGCTTAATTTATCTAGTTCTATAATTGAGTCTTTCCAATCATAGTAATTTGTCGTAATACTTTTCCTTATATTTTCATCGTGAGTACGCTCAACAAGATTCAAATCTTCGGCCGCAATCTTCTTGAACCCAATTCGTAAAAATATGGTCATGGTAAGCGATACCGCATAAGGTATGAACGGTATTTGTGGTAAATACGAAGATTGAGTTTTCACTATAGTCAAAATTCTGGAAGCAGCGACAGAATTATTATGATCTGGGACTGATTTAGGAGTATTAGGATCGTCATAATGCCTTTTTTGGGATAAAATAATTGTGGTATTTTTGAGTATTTGACGTATGTTATGCATTGCTTTTGACACATAATGTTCTCTATTGAAATTCTCAAAAGTCTGTGGCAGGCACATAGAAGGTGGGGGCAGTTGTTTAACAGTTTGCTGCTCCTGCGGTGGTGAGCCGATCTCCTCATCTTCATCCAAATCTTTTGGAATTACCCTTTTGTCACCATGAGGCTGATAAATGGAAAGCATTTTCTCTAATTTGATCGAAGAGTCAATCAATACGAGCATATTTTTATCATCTTTTGGAAAATCAATGGAGATATCTTTTTTATTGACTAACATTGCCCTTGAGTTGACAATGGTATTCATTCTGTCTAGAAGCACAATCACCCACCAAAGTTTGCATAGATACGCTTGGTGATCCTTAGTAGATAAAGGAGTTGACAGGTTGATTGGTTGTTGCTTATGATGAATACCCAACGACATAGCGTAAGACAAAACTATTGATAAATCTATAGAAGATTTCTCCAAACCTGTTTCGGAATTTCTAGTGTGAAAATGCAAAAGTAAATGGATTTGCAATAAAATAAGTTTATCACTTTCAACCTCACACATTAACAAGCCTCTCATTTTGTCCTCTAACTCATCAACAAATTTTTTCAAATCTGTTATTCCTTCGTTCCTCAATATCTCAACACCAAATTCGTCTCTTGCAGCCGCCAAAACTACACCATAGAATATTAGACTACTCAATTTGCCCTGATCATACTTTTCCCAAAAAACCTTTTCATCTAATATAGGAAAAATGGAGTTTATCTTCCACATGAAGATTTGACACATTTTCCTTTGGTGTTCAGTTGATATGCCAATGTCAAATGCGTTTATCAGTAAAAGATACAGAAATAAAAATGGCAGTTTAATGATCTCCAGGTCCACCTTATTGAAGTTATCACTGAGGTACACTCCGATACTCGAATTCAGAGATTTATTGGCTTCCAACGTAATTCTTCTCAAATCTTCAAACAGCTCATCGTTACGCACGACACCTTTGCCTGGCAATTTTTGACGCTTCATGTCTATGCTGTGCTCACTCGTAGAGTTTCTTTTGCGGAGCTTTGGTCTCGGAGCGCAAGCGTTCAATGTCGGTAAAGTCGATTTCGGAGATGGTGAAGACTTGGACAATGAGTTATTGTAGTGAGCCAACACAGTGGTGGGATCACAGGTGCCTAGAAACTTCATGGGCGTGGATTGCGTTATTATGAAATTGAAATGCTGTTTCAAGTAAGACTGGGTAATTTTTTGCGGGAAAGTTGAAGGAACTAGAGGTGGATTTGGTGGTATGTGTGAAAATGATCTAGCAGGTTGTGGGGATATCGTTAAAGGTTCATCTTGCGATTCCTCTGCGGCCATTTCTTGTTGATAGAGAAGCAGCTCCTGATCTGAAAAGGGAGTTTGCACCTTGCTCACCAAATCACAGAGTAGGTTGTTGATTTTGCAGTTGTCGCAACCTGAATTTTCATAATTGTTGGACAAGGAACATCTAATTCTCTTGTTTCGACAGATTTTACAGCACTTGAAAGTCCTTTTCCGCTGCTTAAAGTTATTATTGAAGGCAGGAAAAACAAACATTGACGCTGATTCTCAGAGTAACTTTCGTGGGCAAAATATGAGGTGAACGGGGTATTAACTTGTTAAAAAGATGTTAGCCGCCAGACCATGAGCATAAAAGATGGAGCTTAAAACCTGGAGAATCTGCGAGTTGGAGATTTGGGGTTGGTGACCCAAACGGGGATGATTATGTAATCGATATGGATCTTGAATCAAGCTTTCTATCTGTCCAGGGCTCAAATCATTCTTCCGAGTCCCCTTTCTTCACCTTTCGTAGTATTCTATACCTAATGGCACGGTCAATTGGGTGAATTAGCTTTTGTAGTAGAATGGTTGAATAATTTATCAATAAGCGCCCACTGGAACAACGTCAAAAGTATTGCTAGCAAGTTGGAGAATATGAGCAGTTCGCACTATTTCTCCGCATCTCTGTGCAACAAAATTAATCATTTGATGGAAAAGGTCACGGCCAAAATCTAACGTCCCGAGAATCAAAGTCACGTTCAATCGCAAAACACCAAATACAGGAAATATCGATGGGTATTGAAGCCTCCGAGTTATTTCATCTACAGCTTGTTCTTAACCACTTTATCAAAGGTATATAAGATCTATGTATGCAAGATGAAGTCTCAATTTCCAGAGACGGGTACGGTTTATGAAAGCGAGTGTTTCTGTATCGAATAGAGTACGAGACTCGGTCCCAAGCAACTCCAGCTTTCCACTTTGGTGTGTTGTTGCAAGTGTATCGAATGGAGTCCTTGTGTGTTATTTCTCTTGTACCGTGTTATACACGGCAAGACGCAATTGAATAATAGTCAACCAAACCTCCAGATGAGGCTGAGAAAAAGAAATCTTGGTCAACAACTTGTGAGCCTAAATTTGGGGGTATGCCTTGTTTGGTGACGATTTGTTGATGTTCTCGATGTGTAGTGAAGCCAAAATAAACAAAGGTGAACCAACCCAAATTTAAAAAATCAGTATAAACATGAAAATGCATAGCAAAATATTCTGCTGTTAGTTAAGTCGTAAGTCGTGATGGGCTATCAGAGTGAAACACCACAGCGTTGGTTCAAGCCTTTTTGTGCTGTGACACAGTCCAAAATGGCCTGTTTTTCGTGATCCAAGGATGAGTTTCGATATCCTCCAAAGGAAATCTCTTGTCTGGATCATGCTGCAACAAACGTGTGATCAAATCAGCAGCATCGTCATTAACAAAAGTTGGGATCCTCAAGTCAACTTTTGCTATTCTTTTATATGTGGCATTTTTATAATCTTCTTCGAAAGGAGGCTGGCCAACGAGAAATTCATAGCACAACACACCCAATGCCCAAACATCCACTTTCTGGTCGTGATCTTTCGACTCAATCATTTCCGGAGGCAAGTAATCCAACGTACCACACATCGTTGTTCTTCTCGAGGATGGAGCGTGGACTGACCAGCCAAAATCACTGATTTTTATGACATTATCGAATCCTAGTAAGATGTTCTCAGGCTTGATATCTCTATGAATTATATGCTTTTTGTGTAAATAATTCAATGCTAGCGACATTTGGTAGATGTAATGTGAAGCAGTAACATCGTTAAATCTTCCAATCTTCTTTAATTTTTTATATAACTCGCCTTGAATAACATATTCCAATATCAAATACACCCTGTCTTTGTCATAGAAGTACCCATACAACCGCAAAATGTTGGAGTGTCTCAAATTGGACTGAATTTCGACTTCTCTTCTGAACTGTTTCTCAACCTTATACTCGCTCAACTCTTTCTTCTCCATTACTTTCAACGCACAAACAAACCCCGTCTTTTTGTCCTTGACGCAATAAACTTTACCGAATTTTCCCTTACCTAATTTTCTACCTATCTCAAAGTCATCTAAACAGTACTGCCTGGTGGGAATTCCATAAAGGGGATTCCCGTTAGCAGATGATGATTGTCTTATTAAACTGACTCTCTTTTCTATGTTAGTGTACACACTGGAAGCTGTGCTAGAAGCGTTACTTTTCCTTCTTATTGGCGATATTGGATTGGTTTTAGTGGGTATGTTGGATGGCTTCCACTGTTTGGATGCCGATAGCCTCGCAGAGGAACTATTCAAATGCAATTTTGTAAGGGGATTTCTCTGGGGCCTCATGGGCTTCAACTTATTTGTTGTGTTGTGACCAAAGCTGGAGTTGTTGTTGTTGTTGTTGCCATTAGCGAAGCTGTTTATCATGCTGTTGGTGGTGTTATCAGTGTCAGACACTGAAACTTTCAGAAATCTTGACTCTATCACTCTGATTGACATGTGTGAAGTTCTGATGGAACCCAGGTCTCTTCAAATAAGTTTATGTTACAGTCAGTTCAATCTTATCAAGATTTTGATGGGTCACAGCTGCTTGAAAGTAGTTTTTTTGTATGTTATCATAAAAATACTACATGAGTTTCGATACCTCTCCATATCCTCTGTCTGTGTAAAAACCTTTGCTCAAATCGGAAATATGTCAATAAACAAACAACTTGCACGTGATACTTTGGTTCAAACACGTATGTTGGCCCGTTTCGGTACTTGTCTGCGGCGCGCCAGTTTTGCAACCAATTTCCAATCGATGATATTTGCAAATTCGTTTGTTGTTGCTAGTATATGGTGATGCTCAAGTTTGCACCAGCTATAGCCCTTCATGATGCCACTTCCAAAGTCAGCGGCCTATTTTCCAGAGCGATAAGTCTAGAAAACAGCCCTGTTTACGTGTATTGTTGCTCCACCTCGCAGTAATCTTCTCGTCATCGCGATTGTGTTGATCTAAATTATAACCATCTGTAATTATCACAGTTGGTGTTTTTTCAAAGCTTGCTTTGTTAGAAGCATACCTTCCCATCTTCCTCTCTTTCGTAACTTTTGGAATAACATCACATGAGAGTTCGAGTGAAGTTTACTGTAATACATTTACGTGATCCTACACATTCGTTCTACCGCACTACAATTATGCTACCAAGCCAAAAGAATTGGGATTTTTTGTTTCTGTATTTTGACAGATGGTAGAAACCAAAGACACCTCCAAGCTCAGTCGCTATCTACAGTGTTTTAAAGACAGGTTTTTCCCTCTGGAGTAACCTTTTCCTTTTTTCTTGTTTTTTAGAACCATTGATGGTTCCGGGTGTTTAACGAGAATACCTTATTCCGTCGAAAATAGCCAAATCGAGACAATCGAAAAAGGTGGAAAACTCTAAATATCCTGCATATGTTTAGAGCACGTAGCTCTTATAAATTCTTTGAGAGTCGTGAACCTTAGTCGTCTCAAGCTTGAATCTACTGACCGATAGTCCATTCTTCAGGTTCCAACTAGTTACTACAAGTTTCAGGTTACAAGCAAAGATTGGCAATTGTATGACATGTTCCTTTGTAGCCCCAAAATGAATAGAACGATTAGAGTTCAGAACTTCCGCTTTCCTTCTTGTTTTTCTCTGTTCCCAGTCGATGGTGATATTGGGTGGTGTGTTACATAATCGGCAAACTCAATAGGATTTCACTATGATTAAGTTTACAGCACAAGCAGATACAAATGATAATCAATAGTTCATCGTATAACTTCCAGTCAGTCAACACAGGTGTGCAAATCTTTTGGTGAAGGAGATTCCATTAGCAAAAAGTCCGAACACTGCATAGGACATATGGGAGAGATACTGGCTTTAAAGAGTCTCCGTCCGACCATCAATAGATATCGATTGCCCAAAAAGACGAAAAATGAACTTCTAGGGTAATTGTTCACATGATGTGAATTACATCTTGATCCGAACCAGTCGCTTTTGGTACTGAATAAGACAACAAAACATTCCATGTAGAGGGAACGTTGACACTTGAAACTTGAAACTTGATCATTAAGTTGAAACAAAAGAATCCGCCCCAAAGGGCAATGGTTAGCAATACGGTTAATCTCATACAAGGCAGTGAGCAGGTTACTGGCCATATTTTTCAATTGGTCGGATGTGCTAACTACTAGCCGGCGGACTAGTTGTTAGTTGTAGTTACCACCTTTTGCTATTTGACAAATTCTCTTCGATTGATAAACCATGTTTGGCGTGCGAAAATATGGAAGCTACAAGCTACAGCGACAGAATTATTAGACCCAGTTTGTTTCCCAGTGTCTCAGCATTGCCTTCACAGCCTTACCGATTAAGCAGGCTAAAGCCAAAACATGGTATCATTCTCGAAACAAAACCCCAAAGGCGAGTGGATACGCCAGCTCACCATTCGCAAGCCAACTATCAGAGGTTCTCACCAGATAGCCTCACTCAAAATAGACACTTTGCAAGAGGATGATGTATTTATGTTATACTATCTCGACTTTGCTCATGTAATACAACAACACCGCCACGATACAGGTGTATAACCCTGAAAAAATCAGCGTGACTCACAGCAACCCTTGTGGCAAGTGAGATCTAGCTAGCGCACACGCCACTGAACACCCTCGAAACTCGTGTTCCGGGCGCCCATCCAAATAATTCAGCCGTGTAGTGTGCCCTTGCCGCAACTCTGTTGTCATGGCAATGGCGTCCGCACATGTATTCATACCGGATCGGGAATACGTGGCCTACCGACTATTCTTATAAGTGAACCAGCCAATTTGTAAGAGGCCGTGCGTGCTACACGCCAATTTTTCACAACATCCGCATGCAACAAAGTGGAAATAAGCATAGTAAGAGGACTTTGTCAGTGTCTCAACACCCTGCTATCTTAAGGAGCTTTGCAAGAAATTAGTGCCCAAAAGTGTGGATGGTTTGGTGTTCCTGCCTGAAGCTAGGATTCTTCTCGTCTGTCATAACAAGTTCCACCACCTACCCCCGGTAGTTGATTGACAAGGCTGCAGCGTCAAAACACGACCGGTAACCTAATATGCACATTCTTTGACAGACATACATCAGGATGCATACAAATCCGACCTTGTTTATGGTTTTTCAATTTAATAATAACTTTTAGTGGTAAACTTCATCAAGAAGTGTTTTCTTTTACGGCTGGCATACTGGGAAAATGTATATAAGAAGTGGGATTGCCTTCTTTTTTCTTCTAACTTGTTTTTGTTTTCGTGAAAATTTTATTATACTTTTTCATAGTTTCATCACATAGAACAATATATTACAAAAATGGGTATCAAAGAAAAGATCTTAAACAGAGTATGTCTTCATTAATCACACACACTCGTTGCGCAGTGTGTCTTTTAACATGTGTTGTTAAATTAGGACAGCTACTAACTTTTTTCTAGAAATCCAAGTTATTTTCAGACTCTGAAAAAACCAAAGAAGACATTTCTAAACAAGCTGAAACCGAAGTTGAAGCTGCTACCGAAACTGTTGAAGCTGAAGCCACCGAAGCTCCAAAAGAAGTCGAAGCTGCTGTTGAAGAACCAGTTCAAACTGAAGCTGCTGCCGTTGAAGACGAAGTCGTTCCAAACGTCGAAGATGCTCCAAAAGAAGCTGAAGCTGCTGTAGAAGCTACTGAAGCTGAAGCTACCGAAGCTCCAAAAGAAGCTGAAGCTGCTGCTGAACCAGTTGTTGCTGAAGCCGAAGCTGAAGTTGCTGAAACTGAAGCTGCTGTTGAAGAACCAGTTGCCAAAAAGGGTTCCCTTTTGAAAAGATCCTTAACTAAGTTAAAAAACTTAGCTTCTTCTGTCACCAAATAATTATGTAATTGTAATTTATCATAATAGATTTGGAATATAATTTTTACAGTTTGGGGCTCAAGAACTTATTGTGTTTTGATTTTGATTTTTAATTTTGTTAATTGTTAATTTAAGATGCTTTTTTTTATACTTTGTTTTTTGGTTTATATCGTTTTTTCTCAAAAATTTTCAATTAATAAATAATAATTAATACTAGCTTAGCTTGTTTTAAAGTCTGTGCTTTGTATCTTACTTCGTGAATTTGATAATTGGCTATCAGCTTCAAATCTGAAATCATAAAATGTCCTATCAAGAACTGTTCTATCGAGGCTTGGCCTCCGTGTACAATTTCGAGATATATCCGCTCAGGTAGTACAAGGAAGTCGTGAATAGACGGGCGATGTCCTTAATTAATGAGCGCATGATGAAATCGTGGATATTGGAATTCCAAAAGAAAACAGTATGAGCTAATATCGCAAGATAGTTAGTTATTATAAGTCAACAGATAAGAATTGACTGATAAGCTCACAAATTTATAATTTCATAAAATTCATAGACATATCAGTAAGTGTTAAAATTCAAGTTGTGCGTTTAGGCAACTTAGTGTGAGAAAACATGTTTCGTTGTAAGCAGCCGAAGAGGTAGCACCCCAATGGCGGCCAGCATGTATATAGTTCACCATGATCCGTGATCGATCCAGGATCAATAATAATGTAAATGAGATGACACTGTAATTTATCTAAGTTCAGTATGACATAAATACACCTCTCAATTGCATACTCAGGCACTTAAGAGTTATTCAAATCATTTCATCCGTTGATTTTCATCGGTCATATCAAAGGTAACTCTAAAGTGAATTAGGACAGCCATAACAAACAACTAAGTTATCATGAACTAATCATCCATCCACATAATGTTTGAATGAAACAGTTGAATTTACGGTGCTTCCATTAACATTGTAATTTGATGTACCTAAAATTTCTTGTCAGTTAGGAAAGTTGATCAACAGAAATTTATTGTGTAATGAAGGGTTCCTAGACCTGATTATTATATCAAAGACATTTGACCAACAGCATAGCCATATTGATGTTTCTTTATAATAGTCTGGGTTTTGAGGCACAAGCATTATTACAAAACAACCTTCCGATATCCTGGAAAAAAGTTGACGCAAATGATGTTGAAGTTCCATCATTTCTATATAAGCTTCTACACGTTGATCCAACCCCTAAAAATAAGACTAATAGTTTGGAAGAAAAACACTTTTCCTAAACATATGATATTTCTCTCTCCAGTTCAATCTGGGCTATCTGATGGCGGCGTTACTATCTCCATTAGCCCTCTCCATCAACTTGTGGATGAAAGGACAGTAACTTTCAGTTGCAGCTTCGTGCTAGGAGTATCAAATTATCAACGCTACAGTATATGTCATCTTTCATGAATACCAAAAGGCAGTCATTGTGTAGTTTTCTACAGTTTTGCTGTATTTACATTATTTGCACTGCCACTGGTATCAGCCGAAATCCTACAATATGCTTCTGAATTTTCGATCAAAACGCCAAACAATCTACATCATTAAATCATAACACAAAAACTTTGTGATGAAAAAAAAATATAAAAAAAAAAAAGAAATTGTTTTATTTTCGGTATGGGTATTATTCAAATTCTTTGATATTGTTGCCAGAGTAATTTTGTAGACCAAATATTGAAACATGTCTTTATTCATTCTTAAAGAGAAACGTCCGAACAGCCAAAGTACCGTAAGAGGAGTAAGAGTCAAATGAGTAAGCAAGCAAACGTAAGATGAGTTTGTGGCATGTATATTCGCTCGCAGCATATCATTTCAATAATCTTCGTCATCGTCCTTATTTGGATCAACAAAAACCACCTTATTAACTAAGACAGATCGGAATGATGAATTCAATGGTAATTTATACTTCAAAATTCCTCTTATGATAAGATCGAATGGATTTTTTGAAATGATGTTCCACTTTTTGTCATTTTTGATGATCTCGCTTTTTTTGTTATTGGCTTCAATTCCATGTAACTTGAATAAATCCAGATCCGAAGAGTTCGATATAGTCCCAGGATTTGTCAATTTTACTTGCCCTATCTGAGACGTCGCTTTTCTTGTTAAAAAGCCACCTTCAAAAGTTAACGGTGATTCTAGTTCGAAAATTGTTCCCAATAAAACAGTTTGAATACTTGATTCTTCCCTTTTCTCTGAGATTTCATTTTTGTTCAAGGTCGATTCGTGTACCAAGTTTTCCAAGTAACCACTTTTGGCAAATATGTCTAATTCGACATATTTTATTTCGAGCGCTAAAAAACCCGGATTGAAAGCCTCAACTGCAAAACTAAAAATTAACTCGTCAGAAGAGACAACAATGTCACGAACTTCCAATAAACTGACATCTTGTAACTCTTTATTAGTGGCTATCAATACACCACTGATGAAACCAATCAATAATAAAAGAAATATCGAAATAACAGAATATATCACGTTTTTGAAAGTTTGAACGCTATTGTTGTGTTGTTTTCTTGGTAACAAAAAGTGATCATTTAGGTGCAAGTTTGATGACTGCATGGACTTGACCTTTGATAATTGTCGTAAAGATTGATGAGATCTTCTAGGTTGAACTTGGTCATTACTGAACATTTCATCATCTTCTTCATACTCATCATAAAAGTGACTCATATTGTTATTTGAGTGTGGAAATGCAAACAAATCATTACTGTTGGGATTATTGGTTGAAAAATATCTTTTTGATTTATGTTTATTGTTTTTGTTATTACTTTTCAAATTTAGTGATCTATAATTTTGACCGGATAGTAATGGCGAATACTCATTCAAATCATTTGATTGCTGATCGATATTGTTAACATTGTCATAATACATTAGCTCATCATCGAAATCTTCAATATCAATGTTATCAGGTATGATGCTATATCTTCTTGGCTGAGAACCCTTTTTATCAAATAATTTGGAAGTTGTTGACCTTAATTTGTTTTGTGTTCTATAATTTTTTCTACTCTTTGATATGTGATTACCATGAGTATTGACATTTGATTGGTTTGTATTCGTATTTGTTGTTTGTGATGAATTATTCAATTTCAATGAGCGTGTGGAAGAATAAAAGTCATCATTTATTGAGTCATCATCCGAAATATCCTGTACGACGAACTCATTGATACTACCATTCGTTATAGAATCACGTCTTTGCATTGATATGTCTTGGATATTGACGGACTGGTTGGGAATATTGGATATCTGATTCTGTCCTAAGACATTGTTGTTATAATTCTGAGGCTGTTGTTGAGTTATTGTCATGATACTATTTTGAGAGCTATTGCTTTCATTCTTCAAGAATTGAGGGGCATGTTGAGGGTGTTGAGAATGATGGGACAAATTCGGGATTTGGCTTGTATTCAAATTTGAAACTGATGATTGACTTTGCAATGCTTTTGTTGGTATGAAATGTTGACTTATCGGAGAAGATGGATTGTTCGTCAGGGCTTCTTGTTGCTTTTGCAATTCTTCATTTATCAAAGGAATGGTTAACTGCGGTATTGAATATATTGAATTTGATCTATTACTTTCTCTTTTTAATGTGCTAGTAGGCGATTCTCTCAAATCAGGAGTGGTAACCGTGCTCAAATTGGCCATTTTCATTGGATCCGTCAATTCTAAGGTAGGTGTAGTTGACGCTTGTTGAATATTTTGAGATGGAGTTTGGGTCACATTAGGTTGAGACAAACTATACATTTTTTTATTCACTATAGGTGGGGCCGATTTATTGATCAATTTAACAGAGTTGATCTGTGTTGTAGTTTGGTTTTGAGGAGCAGTATTCAAATGAGTCTGAATGATGGAATCAAAAGAATTGTTGTGCTCTTTGTTCTCATCATTTTCATCAACGGACTGCTGTTCCAGATGTTGAGTATGCGTCAGTGATTGTAGTTGTTGACCACCTGTTTGGTGTGATAGTATTTGTTGAGCTGTCGGTATCGTTGTTTGCGATTGGGCTTGAGATTGAGTTGGTAGCTGGTTTTGAAGTTGAAGTTGAGATTGAGTAGATTGTAATTGTTGAGTCAGAATATCTGCAGAGTTTGAAGCTGGAACATAATCGTTCACGTTGCTTTCGTATACAAATGTTTCATCACTATCAGAGCTTTCAACCTCGTCAACAGCACTTGCTAATTTTGCAGCAAAAAAGTCTGTTCTCTTGGTTATGTTTTTCTTCTTGTTCTTTGGCTTTTGTTTTGAAGTGTCTTCATTGTTCAATAATTCAGAAATAGTAGAGGTGTTCTTTGGCAATGGCTCATTTGAGGCTATTATCTTCTGTTTTGCCTTCAATGACTTATTCAAATTGTTGTATATAGAATTATTTGAGACCAAAAGAGGCATACTGAGCTCGTCCTTTGGCGTCATCGTGAATCTTGCATCATCTTTGTTCAGCTCATCATTATCGTCATACATCTCTTGCGATTCTTTCTCTTTTTCTTTCAGAGCGTCGCCTTCCTTATCTGGAGAATCAATCGAAGCCTTTTCTTTCACTGTGGTATTCTTGTCATCCATAGGCGTCTCAGTGACATCAATCTCCTTTTCCGGCAGCGTGGATGGAGCTTGACCTATACTACCCGTTTCGATGTGTTCAGTGTCAGTGTCATTTGGAATTGAGCTAGATGCAATCGCAGAGTTTGGGTTGGGACTGGTCGATGTAGACTGTTCAAGAAATTGGTTCAAGCTGTTTGAACTCATGGCAGACTCTGGTAAGATTGATTGTATTTCTGGACGGAGCCTACAAAGTTTAGGCACAAGTTACAAGAGCTCCCAAGTCAGATTTGAAATTCAAATTTAGTAAGTCTAAATCCAAATCCAAATTCAAAATCCAAATCAATTTTAAACTCGAAATTCTAGAAATCTGAATGAGTATGGGAACTTTGGGAATGGCGGAAAGGTTTGGATGTTGCTGAATTAACGGAATAGCGGTGTAAGAATAGCCAATTGAATTGATTGTGTAGCTGGCGTGTGGAGCTGGTTGTTTGCAAAGCCAAATTGAGGTAAAGACTTTTGAATTCAATAAAGCGAAAAACGAAAAGCGAAGCAAGAAAAATAATCAAAATTAATTAAAAAAAAATAAAATAACAAAAACAAAAATGTACTACAGAAAAATGGGAAAAATAAAGAATATTCGCGAAAGCGGGAACCAGCTCAGCTGGCTCGCTTAGACAAGTTAATGTTTGTTCCAATTGACGAACAATCCGCAGAGCGTCGCTGGATCCAAGCACTGAATAGATCATTTCCAGCTGGAAATTGACGTGTTCTCCAGAAGATCTATTGGTAGATCTGGTGGCAGCTCTGGAGACAGCTTGTGTGGCATCCGAAAGAAGATAAGTTTCGAATATTATCTCCCAGTTAAATGTGAGCCTATACGACGAGCACGACGCAAGTGACATTAGTTGGGCAAGGTCAGGAAGCCGGTAGGTGGAGTGCCAGTATCAGGCACTTCCAGAAGTCAGTTGAAGCCACGACTGAAGACTGAAGACTCAATGGATCTTCTAGATACGATACACAGCTGAAGCTTGAACACAGTTAGTGCTGAACCTAGAGCTAATCGGCTATCATGAGGTATCCACTCCCAGGCAACTTTCGCACGCTCAGCTGCTCTGTAAGTGCTAAGGTCGCACAAATCTTTGATTTGTGTTGGGGACTTTGGTTACAATCTCTCTAGATCAGCTTACCACGAGCCTTCATTGGGAGTGAAACATAAAGCAGGTGACCAGCTGAGACATTTAGCACTGGTTTTCGAATTCTCACGCTCGCGCTCAGTGTTCAGATGAATAGAGCGCGAGGTGTGGAGAGATCCTAGGGGAGGACATAAATGGGAAGCCAGTTGAGTCGCCTGCGGATTTTGATACATGCCTATGCTACACGCAAACTCCTTCAAAGAGCCGAACGATGAGAATACCGTATGTTGCTAAACAGCAACCAATTTTCTTTGGACCAGAGACGAACATCGTATCAAGTTTTGGGACAATCAGCTCTGGGATTATTATCCATTTAGTCGTGCAACCAGGGGTGCTGATTAGTTCAAATGATTTTTGTCCATAGCCGAATGGATACTCACCTAGGGTGACTTGTAAAGCGACACCCACCAAGGGACTTTCAAGCTGTCGTATCCCGTGTGTAAATATTGTTGTTATAGTGCAAAAACATTTTGAGCCTATGTCTCATCCGCCACGAGGAATATGTGCCGTAGTAGATGAGAAAAAACGTGGAATAAGTGAAGTTTGGTGTGGGGTCACAAATCACAGTCAACAGAATAGGTCCAGGCTGACAAAACCCTCAGTGCTCATGCTCACAATGTGAAAACAATAAAAAGGTTCGCACATGAATTGAAGTAATACTCTAAAAGACATCACCACAATGTTATATTCTAGTTCTAGTTCTTACGTCACACTTGAGTATGTATAGCAATCTGGAAAGAGTGTGAAATATCCTTGGAATTCAGCTTCTGTTTGAAACATCAATACACAATCTTTGGTATGTGACTTCAAAGCCATAATCTTTCAGCCGACGCTTTACTTCCGCATATCAAAATGCCCCATTTTTGTTATGTGGAAATTACTACGAGCAAGTATCATAAAACTTTTATTAATAAGATGAACATGATTGACTTGAAATTTATAATCATATTAAACTAAATTATGTACCTAAACCACCCAGAAAAACAGAATTAATGTAAAATGTAAAAAAGTAGGAACAAAAAAAAAGATCAATTTGTAGTGTATATATAACACGGGAAAAATGAAACAACACAACAGTGAAAAGTAACATAATAAGTAAAATGTGCTGTGAAGTCTATAATGAACGCATGAGTGAATGAATAAACGAATGAACGAAGGAAGAAAATAATGAACGACGAAGTTAAATAATATATAAAAATAAATGATGAATGTAACGATGAATCATAATGAGACAAACTTGGAATAATAAAGCAAAAACCAATCGATGATCAAGTTGGTAGTGAATTGAATGAAATTGAATGAAATTGAGAACAAGAGTTTTTCATTAGATGACGTAACGAATCAACTTTGTTACTCATCGTCTGGCCTTGGGCCAAATTCCCCTTCGAAAATCAAGGCACCAGCCTTTCTTCTGTTCTCAATCAAAACACACTCATCTAGTTTCAAGATATCATTTGCAGAGATTCTTTCCATTGGGTTTGGCTTCAACATTTTATTGACCAATTTATCCAAATTACCACTATTGTTGATAAGGAAAAAAGGCACCCAATTAGGTATTAATCTCAACTTTTCAATCCTGTTGCTATTGAAAATGGATGATTGCGACGATTGTAATGTTGTATTTGTGATCAAGTCTGATATGGAGTTACAATTCGAGTTGGAATTGGTGGACGAGCTATTTAATGATATATGATTCAAGTATTCATTAATATTGTCGCAACTTAATTTACCAGCATCTGATAAATCGCCTGATCTTAGTTTTCTCCATGGTGTCCCATTTTCTGGTAAGATAATGTTTGTTGCAATTTCAAGTATAATCAAACCAAGACTAAATATATCCGCAGATTTTGTGTAAACCTTGTTTTCAATCAATTCAGGGGCGATGTAATTCCTATCTCCTTCTAAATCAAAATCTTTGTCAACGGGTAATTTCGTTGATAGTCCAAAATCTCCAATCTTGAGAGATCCCTCAAATGTTATGAAAATGTTGGCAGGTTTTAAATCAAGATGGATGTAATTCTTTTTATGGATAAAATTCAAGCCCAATGATACTTCCACTAAAATTTTCCAAATTCTAAACTCATCTAACTTGATATTTTTGTTTTCTTTCAAAAAGATCTCCAAATTGTTATTTTCACAAAATTCGCTCATGATATAGTAATAATCATTATATTTCCAAGATTCGATAAAGTTGATGAGATATTCTTTCCCTTCATCTTCATAATCATCATCGTGATTCAAGTTCTTCAATATTTCAATTTCACGAGTGAAATTTAAAATCTCCAAATTTCCTATTAATTTTTTCTTTGATCTTTTGATAGCATATTTGTAATTCTGAAACGAGCATTCAAAGACCACAGAATACTCTCCACTACCTAAGAAACAAATATTTTTTTTACCAAATTTGGAAATCAAATGATCATCTAAATTTGTTATAGGTGGTGAGTAATATTCTAAATTATTGCTTTTGTTTGGAGTTTCTGGTTCTTCGATTGGTAATTTAAATATAGAGTCAACATTATTGAAGTCATTGTTGAACTTAGAGATACAGTTTTTCAACTCCTCATTATTTATAATTTTATCAGGAAATGGATTTTTCTTGCATGGGGTTTCTGGTATGATGGGTGAATTCAAGATATTTTGATTCGTTTTCATGAAATTTTTTTTCAACAATCCAGTGGTTGTGAATGCAGTTTGCAAGGGTTTCACCGATTTGTATGAGTTCGGTGTATTATTAGAAATTGTTGAAGAGGGGGTGAAATTGTTGAAGTTTGTTATTGGGTTCGACGAAGATAAATTACTTGTCATTGGCTTGTCATTTTCTTTGTTTGACAGATAGTTGAATGTATCAGGATTGAATTTCAAGGGCGTTGTAGAAGGAAGTGATTTGGGAGTATTCAAAATGTTGATGTTTGAGTTGTAGCTTTTTTTGAAATTCAAATTTTTGAGTTTTTTCGTTTTCGATGGTGACTGGTCATCATCGTTATACTCCTTGTACTTTATGATTTCATTTTCGTAATTGCTAATCAACGTTTTACGAAGTTTGTGATTTGTATTCTTTTTGATTATTGAGTTTTTCAAGAAATTCAAATTCAAATTCAAATTGAATTTAGAGGGGGATTCCTCATCTATCAAGTCGCTGTTTTTGATGTTGTTACTTGCTTTCGACGGAGAAGGACTATTGCTTATCAATATGTGAGGCCTCTTGAACTTATTCATTTTACTTATAGGCGTCGTGGCTTTCTGTAAATGTAAATTTTGAAAGTTTTGGATTTGGAAATTGTCGTTCAAATCCAGCGAGTAATAGTCACTATCAATATCTGATACGGACATCGATAGATTGAGGTACTTGGAAGATCTCTTCATGGAATTGTTTGAGCTTGAGTTATTGCTATTGACATTGCTGTTGGCGTTGGATGAATTAGGAGTTATGATGTTGTTTATGTCTTCATCAGTGTCATGTAATATCAAGGAATTGAAAGAAGTGGACATATTATTGTTGATGAAATCCATTTTATTAGTCTTGCTGGGTGAAGAAGCACCCGCAGAGACCAGCGGGTGCGAGAACATTGGAGCGCTGTGATGAAATATTGATTAAATGAATATAAATGGGAATAAATCGCTGTTGTTGAACTATAGATACCTTGTTGATGATATAAATAATAACATGAAAATAAAATAAACAACGCGTTACTGGTGTTGGCGGAGGCTGTAGGTGTACAGGTGTACAGCAACATTATAAGGTGTAAGGGTGTTACGAACGTGCACTGGCCAATGACAGCACGCGCTCCAAATCACACAACTTCTGTTGGGCGTTGCCCGGCTCCCGATGTGGAAGAGCGGTGACTTTGTTCTTTGGGATTATGAGACCTTTGAACGATTTGCTAGATCATGGTCGCTAGTTTGAGACTTGTAGCTTCAAGTAGATGTGGTGATCCATTCGATTTAGATGATTTCTTTCACGTTTGGGCGCTTAGCTGGGCGCCTACGTGGGCGGCAAAAAAACCTCCCAGGTCGAGTTCGAAGTTGTTGAAGCTGGACTGGGAGGATATCGTTCTGGCGTTTTATGTGGAACGAAGTACGGACCACTGCTATGTGCTGAAGTTGAGGTTATGGTTGTGGCATGTTGGTCTTGAATCTGAATCGCATTATATTTCGCAGAGCAAATGCTAGAGTGTATCACTACTTGGGCGCTACATCCATCTCTGGATATGAGCTTTTTACATGGCCTCTTTGGACGGTAATGGCATTGGAGGTTGACACGAAGGTACACGTCCACTGGCGGCTCTGGGGCCAAAAACATACAGACAGTCCAGAAGAGAGTGCCTTCGTGGGAGACAAATGATATCACTATATCCCTGAACATGTTACAACGTGTTGCGGAGGAATTGATTCCAGCAGCATTGCGCTATCTCAAGGCGAATCGGAGGCTCTATTCAGGGAAGGAAGAGCTAGTATCTGACAGATATGTCCAGAATTTAAATGAAGTGACAGAGGATTCCCGAGTCTGACTTTATATCCCATGCAAAATCGCTGAACAAGCTGTCAATTGGCACAACCATAGAGTGGACTGTCTGGTGTAGTTGCGCATTTTCATCAACAAGATCGGTGGCAGGTGATCACATCATTTATGTACCATCCTAGCATGGATCGTGATTAGGGTTGTGCTAGGACAACTTATAAATAGTACTACATCTGCATCGGTCTTTTTAGGTAGATCGTGATGGTCATCAGTTTGGGATTATGTTTCTAACAATACACCGCAAACTAATGAATCAGACTAGTCTACGCCACCGATATGTCTCTAAATGAGTTCCAGAAAAGATACCCTGGGTGTTCATCTGTAGAGGCCACTCCGCTCCATTATGAATGTGTTAGGTTCAAATGTATAGCTACACCGATAACTATAGCCATATAGCTATATATAGAATTATTGTGAGTGACTTAAGGCTACGTTCTAATAGTCTTCGAGCAATGACATATGTCCATCAACGCATTACCTCGTCGGGGTCACCTAGTTTTGATAGTGTGAGTGCCTAATGTTTGGCTCAAAAGAGGACAGTTCTTTCCATTCTACAGTTTGGCAAGTAATTGATGTTCAATCATATATTAACAGATACATCATTCTGAGATGAAACTAAGCACGTTAGTACGTTACTTTTTGGACTGCTTTTAAGCCTCGAAAGCAACTCCATGATAGTTCAAACTTATTTCATCAGTGTAACTATGACATAATCCCATCATCACAAACACAAAATCATAACGAAATTGCCAGCATTGCTCAATAGAAGGATTGAAAATAATTATCATCACATGAAAAACTCCGATCTCGTCATAAAGATACTATGAATCCTGAGAGATAACTTACTTTACTGGTAAAATGCCTTGTTGTTGTGAGAAAAAAAGAGTTGAGAAAAAACAGTCGAAAAAATATTTATAACTGAAATATTACTTCAGATCCGGGTAAGTAATATTATTTTAGGGTTTTCTACGAGGTCTCTCTTATAAACCTTTATCTGTATACTTGGTTGTTGTTGTTGCAGAGTGCAGAGAGACCCAAAGGAGCCAATCAGAAACTGAAGTTCGTCGATGGGAGTAGTGGAATAATTGTGAGTGACATTTCGATATTTCTCTGTTCGTCAAGATGACTATCTGTTATAACTTTTATTATTAGGCTACCTTTCTTTATATGAAAAGTTTCACACCTTCATCACACTGGAATTTGATTTCACTATAGAACATATTTCTGTCTTGTTGAACTCAATACTGTTTTCATTGTGATCCAATGGTTTAGTTCCTGCTTTTTCAAAGTGTCATAAGGGTTAACCTTTGACTTCATTGGAGGGATATAGTTCCACTGCATTGTGCAATTCGAGAAAGTCTGAAATCATACTCTTGATTGCAAATCTCTGTTTACAAGTTGTTCCTTGTCAGTTGTTTCGATTAGATGTGGTAGTTGGCTGAACATAGTCCGCGATATGATAAAGCTAGATAAATGATAATATTAATCATTACGCAACTTAAGTGATTATGACTGAGAACGTTATCCTGTTACTGTTTCCTTATTTTTGTACTTCCTTGAAAAGTTTCAATTTTGATAAGTTCTACCGATGATCTTATTACACCTTGAGGCATAAGAATATTACTCAATTTCCATCACATTGCACCCAAAACCCAGAGTTTAGGTTAATTTATTAAATTAGTGGTTCCAGGTATATTTCTGGAATCAATGATGAGGTTGTTACGACGTGAGTGCTTGATATGAGTTTAACGAAGAATCGAAAGCTTACTCTTTTAACATTCTTTTCTTAACTCGATATATGCTCGAGACAAAACATTAGATATGAAGCTATAAACCTTAGAATACTATTCCAGTAATTCTTGCTTCATTTTTTTGAATCTGTTAGACGGACATCGGGAGATGAATCAGACTTTACTAAATTATAAGGACGTTTCATAAATTTGAGTTATATTATACAATCAATTTTAAATACAAAGTACATTAATTAGATTCAAACAAACTCAATGAGAAAAACAAAATATATATATAAAGCTTGATAACTATCAATTTAAATAATACTCTAAGGCGAAATAAGACAAAATCAATAGTTGCTAGAAATTAGAGAGCCAGTTAAACAATTTAATTGTTGATTTTTTCTCTCAAGGATCCTAAGAACTCTCTATAAGAGAAACCACTAGAGTGTTTGTCTTCAACTAATCCACTCAAGGCCCACATTCTCAAAGCTAAAATTTCACGATCGTTATTAATTGTCATTGGTTCATTAGCCGATCCACCTCTAATAACATATAAACTTTCATAAATTATACTATCGTAGCTTTCTCTGACCTTGTTAATGATGTTTCTAATTCTTAAATTAAATTCATTGTTTATGACTGGTAATTCCAGTTTACCAATCTTGATATCATGAATATTTCCGTTACCAAATACATCTTCAACCAATTGAGGAATAGCATCACCACCGACCCACAAAAATAATTCTGATGAGTTATCGATAAGGTATAATCCATACTTTTCTAATTTGTCAAATGATGCATTGATTGTCTCTGGTAATAAAATTTCATTTGTTTCTTCGTTTGGTAAACCACATTCATCTGGCATATCGTGCAATGAGTAAACTCTAGGATAGATGTATTTGATCAAGTAAGGCAATGGTAAAGAGCCCAACAAGTTCAAAGCAGCAGATCTGTGGTCTGATGGGACTTTGTCGTTTCTAAAACCAAGATTTTTTGTCAAAGAATGTAACAATAAGGGAAGCATTCTCAAATTAGTTGATAATTGTAATGGAGAACCTCCGCCGACATTACCAGCAACCAATTCTTTTTTGTATACAGTTAAAATGTCATTTAATCTTGCAAACAAATAATCTCTCGCATCAGACAACGACGAGGACAACGTTTTTTCAATCGCTTTGTGAGTGTAGTAATTAGTTATAGCCAATTGATCAGCTGATGCGTAAATATCAGTAAGATTTGAAGTAGTTGGAATACCCAATGTTGCAACTCTTATTCTTCTTTCACCGAAAGATGTAGTGTGTAAAACAGCGGCTTGCACACAAATTAATGGTTTATTAATGTTTTCTTCAATCGACATTTCAATTACATAACTTTGATCTCTAGGGAAAGTAGGATAAGAACAGAGGTCTGAAGATCTGTTGAAAAAGTTACCGTAGAATGCACTCATTTTCAAACCTGACGAACCTCTGACCCTCAAGACTGCTTCCAATGTAATATCCATTGACAAGTGATTTGAGATTTCTTTGGATAATTTTGTTATATCCTCTTCTCTGGCGGCGGACCAAGCAGGGTAGAAATGTGTTTGACCTGCAGTATATCTTGGTAAGTTTGACAATGAAGCAACATCTTGATAACCCGTTGAGGTTAAGAAAAAATCAATTGTAACTTGGGATTTATTACATTCAACTGCAAATGATTTATAGAAACTATTGGCATTAGTTAATAAATTTTGAGCTTCTTTAGGTTTACCAATAAAAGCTTGCTCGTCCCTAGGAGCCAATTTACCAATACCAGTATTAGGTAATGTAGAAACAAATGCAATAATTTTACCACCAATAGCATGAATTAACTTATGAGCACTTTTCAAAGCTGGACCTAATGCGAGGTTGGAATTCATATTGGATGCAAAATAGGATGGGAAATTAACTAACAATTTTTCAATTTGTTCTCTATTCTCTTTCAAATTAACCAATAAGCCTTCAGGTGATGGTAAAAATGGTTCACTTAAATCAGGAGCAACCAATAATGAGATACTCTTTTCCTCATCGGAGTTGAATTTGAAATAGTGTAATGCAGCATCAACACCAATAAAGGCAACTCTGGTTCTGCCATCTTTATTTGGAAGCCTATCTAAAGATTCCAAAATTGTTCTTGTGACAGTGGATAACAAGCCGAAGTTGATTGCACATGACGAAACATCAAGAACAAAAACATAAAGCAAAGGTTGTGGAGCTCTAACCATATACTCTGGAGGTGCAACAAACTCTACAACAGAATGGTTTAATTCAACCCTTTCATAACGATTCATTTGCTGACCTAATGCTTGGTTATAATCAAAGCCGGCCGGAACATCATTTTGCAAATTACATAAATTACATCTCCATCTTCTTCCTTGTTCTGTAAATGTGATGAATGGATTGATGTAGCAACGACAACGACGACATCTTGAGATGATAGAATCTGTGACGACCGGAACTTGAATCTCAGAATCGTGTAATGAAATATAAGGTCTGACGATAAGAGCCAATGGCAATTTCGACTTTTTTAATAATGAGTGGCTATTTGGTAAAGCATTCAAGGTGCATCTCAAGTAATCTGATGGTGCGTTGGCTTCTGGATTTGAGTTGATTGTGGATGATTGTGGGATGATTAATGGCGGTGGAGGTAAATTCAAGTCCGCAATTGGTGGAGGTAAATCTCTCAATAAATCAGTGGTATACAATTGATTCAACGGTAATATAGACTGGTTGGAGTTATTTGGAATAGCTCCCACTGGTGCATTTGTTTGTGGTGGGTAAGCCTGGCCTTGTTGGAATCGATACTGATTATACTCAGGAGCCACTGGTACCTGTGATGGTACACCCAGCTGCATTGGATTGGAGAACTCATTTATGTTCATTCCATTGAATTGATTATTGAGAGCATTGACATTTGGATCTTCACTTGGGATGGCTCCTAGAGCTGGGTTTATCTGGTTTGGATAAAGCTGTGTATTTGAAGCAGGTGTGAAATAAGATGGTTGACCTGGAGGTGCGATTTGATTGACTGGTTGAGAATTCAATTGATATTGAGCTTGAGGATAAACTCTTCTTTTCCCATGACTTTCAGACATTGTTCAGGAAACAACCAATATCAAATTTCACAAAGATCTATGATGGAAAATTGTACAAAAATAATATGTACGAACTAAATTGATGAAAAAGGTCAATCTGGATGTTTATCTTTTCAGTTGATGTGTTCAACTTCAGTTTCTAAATATGAATCGTGGCTAGTTCTGTAATATACTGAGAGCACCAGCGTGAACCATTTTTGCTCAGTATATATCAGCATGACTACAGTTGTCACGTGAAATTGATTGCTTAGTAATTGATTATGTATTTTTTTTATGGAACACTCTGTTTAGGTGTACAACTAAAGGAGGGTCGAAGTGAATGAAGAACAGAATAATTATATTTTTGTATCAGGTTTACTTCCATGATCCCTTTCTCGCTCTTGGATCTTTCCTCCGGATTTTGGTGCCAAATTCGAGATACGGTTTACCCCCCTATAAGACTGAACAATTTATGGTGCTACAGATCGTCCATCGTAAATTTCCCAGACCCAAGTAGTGGCATCGATCTGCCTTTTCATCAGCCAAACAACAAATCGTCATCCCGCTGCTATTTGCGAGCCTCACTAATTAATTGATCAACATCTTCTCTTTTGCTGTGGATATGTATCTAGGGCTGATACAGTCAAGTGGAGGTAGTTGTCGCTGAATAGTGCCGTCGGTTTCCTTAAGTGCCCATAATGGTAGCGGTTTGGTTTTGCAGCCTGACTCGGTATCACGTGGAATGGCCCAAATATTGCCAATAATAAGTCATATCAGCTGTGAATGTAGTATCGATGGAGGTGTATAAAAAGATCCTGATCCCTCTTTTCTTTGATTCAATTGTTAGGAGACTACTCGATTGATACTCTGGAAGTTTCTTTACAGTACTTTTTCGCATTTTAACATAATGGCATCCCACTTTGACACTCTTCAACTACACGCAGGACAGACTGTTGACAAGCCATATAACTCAAGAGCTACGCCAATATACGCTACCACTTCATATGTCTTCGATGACTCAAAGCATGGCGCCCAATTATTTGGTTTGGAGGTTCCAGGTTACATCTACTCCCGTATCATGAACCCAACCACAGATGTTTTCGAAAAAAGAATTGCTGCATTGGAAAATGGTGCTGCTGCAGTTGCAACCTCTTCGGGTCAAGCAGCTCAATTCTTAGCTATCACTGGTTTAGCTCATGCTGGTGACAATATTATCTCAACTTCGTTCTTATATGGTGGTACTTACAACCAATTCAAGGTTGCCTTCAAAAGATTGGGAATTGAAGCAAGATTTGTAAACGGTGATGCTCCAGAAGATTTCGAAAAATTAATCGATGAAAAAACCAAAGCTATCTACATAGAATCTATTGGTAACCCAAAATACAATATCCCTGATTTTGAAAGAATAGCTGAAGTTGCTCATAAGCATGGTGTTCCTGTTGTTGTTGACAACACATTTGGTGCTGGTGGTTATATAGTTCGTCCCATTGACTTTGGTGCCGACATTGTCACACACTCTGCTACCAAATTTATTGGTGGTCACGGTACTACTATCTCTGGTGTTGTTATAGATTCTGGTAAGTACTTTTTATAATTTTTGAGGGTGATTTGTGAAGAGTTATTCACGATGTTCTACGCATTTAGAAAAAATCGTTTACTAACATAGGAACAGGTAAATTTCCATGGAAGGATTATCCAGAAAAATTCCCACAATTCTCTAAGCCATCTGAAGGATATCATGGTTTAGTTTTGAATGAAGCATTTGGTCCTTTAGCGTATATTGGTCACGTCAGAGTTGAATTGTTGAGAGATTTGGGTCCATCTTTAAATCCATTTGGGTCCTTCTTGTTAACACAAGGTTTAGAAACATTATCGTTGAGAGTTGATAGACAATCTTCTAATGCCTTAGCGTTAGCAAAATACTTAGAGAAATCACCTTATGTCAATTGGGTATCATATCCTGGTTTAGAATCACATCCATATCATAAAAATGCTTTGAAATACTTGAGAAATGGTTTCGGTGCAATTTTGTCTTTTGGTGTCAAGCCTTTGGGTGAAATTCCTTCCGATCCTTTCAAAAGGGCTGGAGCTCAAGTTGTTGATAACTTGAAATTAGCTTCAAACTTAGCAAATGTTGGTGATTTAAAAACTTTGGTTATTGCACCATATTACACTACTCATCAACAATTGTCTGACGATGAAAAGTTGGCTTCTGGTGTTACTGAAGATTTGATCAGAGTTTCTGTTGGTGCTGAATTTATTGATGATATCATTGCTGATTTTGAGCAATCATTCAAAACTGTTTTGGTTGGGTGAACAGAAATGAGCAATTCGGTCTGTTTATTATTTTACTGTTGCATAGGCTTCGGATGAACGTTATGTAGACTTTTGTACTTTTTCCAAATGAATCATTTTACCTTGAATCGAAGCTATCGCTACTTGTATTATAACATCTACTTGGTGAAATTAACTCCATTAGCTTTTGGGAATTGTAAATAAGTTATTTGATCCAGCAACTTGTGAATGCCACAATTATTATTAAACAGCTAATCAAACTTAAGGTAACCGAACTCCAAACTAAATAATGTCCCGTTCCACGATTAACAATTGCAACATGCATGTCACCAGAAAACTTATTCAATAAACTTATATACTCTGCTTCACTGGCCGCAATCACGAAGGTAAGCACAAGAACAACAAACGATAAAGATATCACTATGAGAAAGTTCATGAAGAGCTTTCTCTGAATTTTATAGAAAAATTTCAGTCTCATTTCAAAGAAGGATATAAATATCAACGCAATCAACACAATCGATATACATGATAGAACAATGATTGCGAAAGAAAAGACTGAAAGGTACCAAGAGAACTTTTTCAAAGTTATAGCTTTATGAACGATCTCTATCATGTAATCGATCATTTGATTTTTATCTTTGTTAGCGTCATCCTCATCGTTCAACTGGTAACTGTTCTCAATATTTGACAATGCATGCTCATAAGCCGTTACGAAAGAGTCCCCTAATAAGCTGGGCTTCTTAGAATTTGATATTTCTCCTAGTTGCAACCCTGAATCTCTCACTAGAATTGAAAAGATGTCTAGACCTTCACATTTGGAACAAAAGTGATGGCCCAGATTCAAATTGTAACGACAATACCCCCGAAAATTCAATTCGTAGATATTATGACTTGAGAAAGTATCTATAACATCAACATAGTCTATTGTGGAAAACAAGTTTCTGTTATTGTTCAAGTTTATACTCAAATCTTTGGCCAAATACGACAACAACTTCAAACCTTCTCTTGCGCCAGCCAAAATTTCACCTGCCTCGGGACTATCTTCTTTAATTTGAAAGGTTAGTTGGGGAACACAAAGACCATCAGTTATTGTACAAGAAGGGTATGTTATCAAAAATTGAGTTGGGATGAGTACTGACAAAATCAACAATATGAAAACACATATTTTGAATTTCATGTTTGATCGCTGTTCATCGACTGATTTCTTAACCAACATTTCAAAAACCTTATCTTCATTCAACCCAAATAGGGGACTAATTGCAGACGACATTAGTTCTGTTTCGTCATTATACTTTGTAGGTGATATGATTGAACCTGAGTTAATATCATTTATTTCCTTCGTATCGTATTTGTATTCGTATGTTTCTTGTTCAGTATAATCGCTGGAAATGAAATTCATTCTTAACTGGGCCCAACGTTATGACTGGGAAGTGTGTATCATGTACAAGTATAATTAACTTGAAAAAAACTTTATATTGGTCTATAAAAAAGTTCGAAACTCTGCTTCAGAACATTGATCCCATTTTTCATTATAGTCAACAAGGCTCCAAAACAGAAGGGAATTTCTATAATTCACTTTTGTACCAACATCTAGAATATTTCTTGTTTTGGAAACATATTTCTATTTGTGGTGCCAACTGATCCCATCATAAGTCTGCTTCGAACATTGTGAAAACGATATAAAAACCCAACGCCGCCGCATTGATTGCAACAAGGAAACACAATAATCCAATTATGTTCAATCCATGAATAAATAACAAATTCAAACTACAACACTTACCTTAACAACAAAAGCAGAAAAATCAAAAACAACAAAAAATCATTTCTTAAAAATGTTCACATAGTTATCTTTATCTAATAGATTAACTTCCTCTTCGGTTAAAAATGACTTCGGCCTTGTACTTGTTCCTTGATTCAATAAATCTGTTGAATCGTTCTCCAAGGATAGAAAATTGATGTTTGGGTTGTAGTAGCGATGCTGGTTGTACCCATCATAAGTTTGTTCAACAAAGGAGTGGTTTCGTTGATACTTCTTGCTGTGATTTCTTGTCACTTTATCGTGCGATAAAAGGTCAGCATTTTCTTGCGACCCAGTATCCCTTTCTTCTTCATCGTCATCGTAGTATTCGTTAACGATGTTGAGATGATCAAGTTGCTCGTGATCATTCATCAATATACCTGAATCACACATGGTACGATCTCCATCGTCATTCTCGCGATGAAATTGAAAGTGATCCTGAACTTTCTTCAACGAGTCGTTCCTGTGAACGTTCCTGATCAAAACTTTATCGCCTTCATCTTCATCTAAGTCATCATCTGGAGTTGCACACCATACTGGACCGGCCCAAGCGCAAGTGCAACAGAATGCCAAAAAAACAGCGATCCAGCTCATGGCAAACCAACAACTACCCAAATGCAAAAAGATACCGAAATCCGATAATTCATTACTGATTTCTGATCTGATTTGAATAATCACACCAGTCATTAATCCAACGCCAACAGCAAGACTAACGAAGGACATCAGAGATAAAACTCCCTGAATATGAGACAAGAATCTCGGGGTTTGACTCAAATCTTTGGCCGGACCTCTATTGGAATACATGACATAACCAATGATGATGATGGCAACTTGAGTTGCACCTGAAAAAATCAAGCTTGGGGCAATAAACTTGAACCTCTTGCGTCGATGCTCCACCTTCAGAGCGTAGGCGCTATCCCAGTAGTTACCGTCATAGGCGTAATTCAAAATACTATCTAAACCAATATCAATCAACTCAGTTCTGTAATCGAAAGAATAATGCATATTCGCTTTACTGCAAGTCAATATTTGATTGTAGTTTTTGGATCTCTCCACACCATTTTCTTCAACTTGCTTGACTTCAAAATTGCCGTAACACCAGTTCCAAACGCCTGAGATTATATATTGGGGGGCACTCGCAACCTGGTCCTCTGCATATTGGGTCAAGATGTCTATCTGAGAAGCGGTCAACGAGTGATCTATGATATTATCCGAAACACCACCATTCCCATCATCATCACTACTATCCCCGATAATAGAGTTACTGGTTGATGAAACAGAGCTTCGCAACGCATTATATAAACCTGTCGACACTTCCAAATGTGAACAATCAAGTCTTACCACATACGCGCTTTTGTTAGCAAGGGATCCAAGTAATAAGAGAATGGCCAATATAATCACCACAAGCGAGGTTATCAACCTTGTGATTTGTAGCAACTTTGCCTGCAACGTCAAGTTTCTGAACGGTAGCGTTAGGTGATATATAACATTTTCAATATATATATTCATCTTCTTCTCATTATCTTGAAGCAAGGCTATCAAATTTGATTTTTCTACTTCTGTTGAATTTTTTGGACTCCAGGAGGTGAATGAGGGGATAAGACTAAAAGAATGGTAGCGAGAAACTGGATGAGTGCTTTCCGCCCTTTCCTGTTCTCTAGCAAAGTACCCAATGATAAACGCCAATGGAGTTTAAAAGATCTTGCAAGTTTCAATTAATAATTCCAATAAATGGCGACTGAATCTTATTTATAATGGTTATTTTGAATAATAATAATTCATTACCTCTATGAAAATTATAGATTTTGGCTTCAGAGAATCGAAAGTCGACCCGTACTAGCGCCAACTTAAGCCATTGGGATCCCAATCTAGATATTCCAGTTCTGAATTCCCATAGGCTCCAGCTCCTCGTGCGACTTCGAAGTGAAAACAAACAACCAAAATGATGGAAATACGATACACCATCATGGTGATTGCTGTATTCCGCATATATTCCACTCACGCTTCCTAATAGTGGGTATAGGTTGTGTATTTGGGCAATCCGTCTGGTTTTCTCCTCTGACGATTGAATCGACCGATTAGTGACACCTGAAAATTGGGCAGGTCGACTTCCATATTGGCGCTTCTAACAATCTGATCCACCAAAAGTCACTATGATTGGTCTGCGACAGCACCGCTCATTTGAAAGAGTTTAGATTTGGGAGTCCCTCGAAATGAGGCAGATACAGTTCTAATGTAGGTTTTAGCAAGCTTATCTGGTGCACGGAAAAACACCATATTGTAGAACGGTTCAAATAGCACAACTGACCGAATATGAATTAGGTTTACTTCTTATGGTCCTCCACGCAACCATAAACAGACAAAGGCTTCTGTGATGTTTGAGAGGCTGACCACCCCATTGCATGGCATCTCATACAAGAAACAGCATTAAAAAGAATATCGTTCATTTCTAAGAAGACAAAAAGGGAAAACACAACACGAAAAAAACTCAAAACCAAAAACTCGTCATAAAACCGACCCTATCGAAGAAAAGAATAGTACAAACCAAGTGTGCACACGCTGGCAAACCACATACAAATACAACAGAACACGCGCAACCTAGAACTCTTCATCGAACTTCAAAGAGCCATATTTCGACTCATAATCAGCGCCTGAAACCTGGGTTTGGCGCTGATTGATGTTCTGAAACTTTTCAGGATTGAACATCTGGGGAGGTTGATAGAACTCGCTCGCACCAGTGTATCCACCACCGTAGGTGTGTCCATCTTCGCCATCCTCATCATCGCCGTCATCGAACTTTCTCTTGGACGTCTGAAATGAAGTTCCGCTGGATATGGTCTGAATGGGGGCGTTGTCCAACCTCGAGCTTGTTTCCCAATCGCTCAACGAAGAGGAAGTGGAAACGCCAAACGAGAGCGATGGAGGTGTGCTCATGCTAGCAGGCAAGGGAACCCTCTGGAAGGGTCTGCTGGAGTTTTGCGAATTGGCTTGCTGTATGTTGTAGTCTGAGTTTGCGCCTGTTTTGTACCCCTCTGCAACGGCCTTTCTTATGCGCATTGCCATCGTGGATAGCGACCTGACTGTGGTGTCAGAGTATTGCGCTTCAGAGGCAAACGTGTTGTTGTTTTGTCTTTTGTACTGTGAATTCTCCATTGCGGATGTGACCTGACTAGCAATTTTACGAGCCGCTGATATTGAAATTCGCTGTTGACACCTGTGACGCTTAGGCTTGGTGTAACTGATAGGTAGACCGACTGAGGATTGATTGATTAATGGTTGTTTGTGAAGTTTTGACAGACGATGGTTTCTACGGTACTCATAATATTCCCATATAAGAGAGTTTGGGACTCAAATCAGCCAAAAAAAAATTGTCCTCTCCTAAAAGTCACGTGTCTGTCAAGCTGGCTGGTCCTTCGCGCTATAACTTTCCAAAGAGTGGCTGAAGGAATGTTTCGGCTTCTCTTTCTTTATATGGTGACTTTATTTTTGTTGATTGCCGTAACAAAAATCTTCCGATATCAGAGGAAGTGTCAAGGAAGGAGGACCACGTAAAAATCAAGTGACTCCTTCATCATATATGTGCGAAACGTCTAAAGAAATGAAAGTTCACCAAACTACCGCTCGGTCGCACTCAAAGTGGTTGACACAGATTTCAGATGTCTGGAAAAAATGCCCGCTACTTGGGTGACTAAAGCTCTTATCACAACCACGGGTGTGTCTTACGTGGGTTGACAGGTTGCGAACATCGAGCCTGAGGTTCTTTTGACCAGGTCAACTACCAGAATCATCGAGAAACAAATGTTGAGAAATGAAATGAGGGCGCGTTCAGTAGAGTCAAAAGCATTATGAACAGTATCAGACTAGCGGGAAGTGTGAGTAATAGCGCCTATCCAATTCTTTGGCTTTAATTCAGTGTATATGGCCCGTAACTTGACTCAAGGTCAATCAACAATTTTAGCACCCTATAGGCAAGATACAGCGATGGGAAATTGTAAAAAATACAATAGTATATAAGGGCCAAAATCGCCAGAACCTTACAACCTTATTATTTTACTTTTCTTTTCTGATTAAACATAGCTCGCTAATTTCCTGTCTAATCTTGTTGAATCGCGATTAACCATTCAATCGTCATGCCTTCTGATTCTTTAAATTTCAATATCTCCTCATCAACTGCACAAGAGTACGAATCCAAATATTCTGCTCACAACTACCACCCTTTACCAGTTGTTTTTGCTAAAGCCAAAGGTGCCCATGTTTGGGATCCAGAAGGAAAGGAATATTTGGATTTCTTGTCTTCATACTCAGCAGTCAATCAAGGTCATTGCCATCCCAAGATAGTGGAAGCTTTGGTGGATCAAGCATCGAAAGTCACATTATGTTCAAGAGCTTTCTCATCTGACGTTTTCGGTGTCTTTGCTAAATACATTACTGAATATTTCAATTATGAGATGGTTTTACCTATGAATACAGGTGCAGAGGCTGTTGAAACTGCATTGAAACTTGCAAGAAGATGGGGTTATGTCAAAAAGGGTATCCCAGAGAACGAAGCCATTATCTTATCTGCTGCCGACAACTTTCATGGTAGAACATTGGGTATAATTTCCATGTCTACCGATCCTGATGCAACCACTAACTTTGGCCCTTATTTGAGCGGGGTTGGTCCACAAATACCAGGTGAAGCTAAAGGCACTTTATTGAGATATGGTGTTATTGAAGATGTTGAAAAAGCTTTCCGTAACGCTGGAGACAAAATCGCTGCTATCTTGTTAGAACCAATTCAAGGTGAAGCAGGTATTGTCGTACCCCCAGAAGGATATTTCACTAGAGTTCAACAATTATGTCGCGAGCACAACGTATTACTCATTTGTGATGAAATTCAGACCGGTATTGCAAGAACAGGTAAGATGTTATGCTACGAACATTATGAAAATGTTAAACCAGATTTAGTTTTATTAGGTAAAGCTATCTCCGGGGGTATAATGCCAGTTTCTGCTGTATTATCTTCTAGAGAAATTATGCTTTGTTTAGAACCAGGTTCTCATGGCTCCACTTATGGTGGTAATCCATTGGCTTGCCGCGTTGCAATCGCTGCTTTAGAGGTTGTCAAAAATGAAAATTTGATTGAGAAGGCTAATGAACTTGGTGACTTATTACGTCAAGAGTTAACAAAATTGCAAAGCGAATCAAATGGTGTTATATCTGAAGTCAGAGGTAAAGGTTTGTTATCTGCTATTGTTGTCGATGACAAAAAAACTAACGGCAGAACTGCCTGGGATCTTTGTTTGTTGATGAAAGAAGAAGGTGTTTTGGCAAAACCAACCCATGATCATATCATAAGATTAGCACCTCCTTTGGTCATTAGTAAAGAAGATTTATTAAAGGGTGTTGATGCTATAAGACAATCTTTAGTCAAGTTACCAAATGCACCAAAAGCTGATCATTAGTATTCGTATTTATACAAAGGTTTTTTAGTGTTCAAATAATACATGGAAAAGGGTTATTATGGTTGTAAAAATAATGCTATAGTAGAGCATAAATAAAAAGTAAATAATTGAAGAGGTAAGTTTTAACCATCTTTAAAAAAATGCAAGAGAATAGACCACATAAAACCGAAAATAAATGCAAACACACAAGCCACAAGCCCTTATCACAATGTCACAACGACCAAAAATACACATAAAAAATAAACCACGCACGCACGCAAAAAAATAAAAGACTCACTCCTCTTCATCATCTGAATGTCTAGGAGCATGGTATTCCCCTAAAGCAGCCAATCTTCTGATTCTCTCAACATCAGTTTCTTTTTCAGATTCTTCAGCTTCATCAGATTCATCTACTTCATCTTCATCATCATCTTCTTCACCAGAATTCTCTCCGTCATCGTCTTCGTCTTCGTCGTTTTCATTTATTTCACCTTCATTGCGGTTTACTTTCTTCATCTTGTCGAAGGAAGACGCGTGTTGGTTTTCTGGCTCTTCCAACTCATCTTCATCCGCTTCTAACACTGTATCATGCACCTTTGGACCATTCGTACCTAACATAGTTTTCAATCTTTTTTCAAGCTGCTTTTCTACACCAGGTGTTGTAGTCAAATTATCAAACTCTGGTATCAAATCGGCATTTGATTTATCGTTACGTTCCACATCTATTATGTTCGCCGATGAATTTGCTGGCATTGCTGTGTTCGAAGGGTTCTGATCCTTTGCTTTTAATCCAACAAAGGATAATGCTTTATTCATACCAGATATCACCGAAGATGATCTAGCTCTATTACTTGTTCCATGATGATTCACTCTATATCTTCTCACGATTTCTCCTTCAGCATTTTCGATAATTATCTGGTCGTTCAATTTGAAAGCAAATAATTTCTTGTGAGTTGGGTCGTCCTTTCTAGTCCCAGAATTGAGGAAAACTTTGCCCTCGCCAACAAAACTCGGTCTTCTTCTATCGGTACTGATACGGTCGAAAAATGATGATGCATCAGAACCTGAAGAGTTGACACTGAATTTGCTTAATTTTCGGCGCAATGAACTCAACGAATGTATGCTACCTTGATCAAATTCATCAGTGGGTGGCGTCTTTTCCTTCTTTGGTGCCCTGGCTTCGATTGTATCAACAATTTCACCGCTTCTATTTTCAAGGAAAATCAAATCACCTTCGCCATAAGCAGTAACTGGAACATTGTCATCAGAAGAGCCGTTGCTATCTGTTTTAACTTTCGAGCTGGTCTCTGACACATCTCTACCACTTTCACGACTTTCTGATTGCTTTTCAGTAGCTGTTGGCAATGAATCATTCTCTTCGATGTCTGATCCTTCAGCTTTTCCTAATTGTAACGAAACTGGTTCCGGTTTTTTAGATGCACCCAAATCAATCAATTCATTTTTGGGTCTGCTTCTTTCTGATTTATGCTTCTTCATTTTTCCTTTTCTTCTTTTCATTCCACCAGCTGGTCTAACCGGAACACCACTAGTCTCAACGGTATTGGATTTTGGTAATCTGTCACCAGATTGAGCATTTTCTGTGTCTATTCTATGTAAGGAAAAAGTTCGACCACTCGTTTCCAACTTCGACAAACGTGACATCCAAGAGGTTGAATTTTGATTTCCCTGTGTTTGGGAAAAACTCATCGTAATTGACATTGCATTCAAATGACGACCCAACGTCATTACCGCGACAGATGAACCATGAACGACAATTGAAGTAATAATCAAAAATGTCACGATTGGCCAAATTGCTGTAATTAGCTGATAATGTTTTGTTCCAGGTAATGGAAGCTCTTCGAGCGGCGTTTCTCCAGTTGTAATCGTTGCCTCTAACGATCTTCGAGCTAGAATTGCAGCAAAAACTGCCCCCACACCAATAGGTCCAAAGTGTCCACAGAATAAAGCTTCCCTCCATGTCTTTATGTCTGGTGTAATCGGTTTCAAAGCCAATACAGCAGGAATACGCCTCAAAAAAATAATGACGAATGCCAAAATAACCAACCTCCAAGCATCAAGACCAAGAGAGTGATTGTTAAATTGCTCCCAAGGAATGATTGCCCCAAAATAAACGAAGTAGGCTAAATTCAACAACAAATCAATGACTGTAGAAACGTGAGTTTCCTCGGTTTTCTTGGCAAACCAACCATTCCACGCAAAAGCAGCACCAGCCGCAAACGAAACCAATAAATCGTCCACACCAAGCATCGAGCCAACACCAGCACAAGTAAATGCTAAGACAATATAAAACGCCAAAAACGATTCTCTATCTATTAGTTTTCGAGATTCAGCAAAAGAAATGGCATGTCTACCGAGGTAGCCAATTACGGCGCCTAGAATGCAGCCAAATATACATTCCCATAAGATTGTAACAACAATCCAATCTTTTATAATCTCACCAGCGTGACCTTTGTGAATTACAAGATCTAAAGAAAGGTAGATGAACGGAAATGCCATACCATCGTTGCACCCTGATTCAGCAGACAAGATATTTCTTAAATGACCGGGTACTCTTTCCGCAAACTTACCTTTACCAACAACCGCTGAAGCTAAAACAGGGTCAGTGGCGGTAACACACGCTGATACCAATAAACTTTCAGCGAAATTTAAACCAGGAATAAGAATCCATATGAATAAACCAACGATGAGCCAACCGCAAGTCATGACTGGCACCAATAAAATGAAAACTGAAAGCCAATGTTTCAACATATATTTTTTTGGTAATTCGACAGCAACAGCAAATATCTGAACACACAAAACAATTCTAGAGATCTCCAACGTAATGTAATCGCTATTCCCCCATGACATAGGGTTGAACCATCCCAAACAGTGAGGTCCCAAAATCAACCCAGTGACCGCAGCGACTGTTGCTTCACCGATGTAAAGTTTTTCTTTAACAAATAATGAAACCAAAGAGAATATAGTTGTGAAAATACCTATACAAGCATACGCCACATGAGGTTTTTCTATCTAGAAAACGTTAGTTGATAATTCTAACAATGTCACCGTTTCACATTCACTTTTACCTTGCTACCAAGAAAACAGCTCACGAAATAAAATTTGAAACTAGCTCTATGAACCAAAAACACTATGCTTTGGCGGTTATGAAAAAAAAAACACAAATACTATACATACATCTAACTGGCTCCAAACCATAATAAAATTTAATTGATATTAATTATATTGATTCTGCTCATTTAAATAAAGTAATTCAATCGTGACTTTCAATTTCAAGAAAAGTGGACCACAGATAAAAGTCAAGTTGTAATTTATATCAATCCTAAACCAGATTTCTTGTCATAAGGGTACATACATAGTTACCCGACAGGCATCTCTTGATCCGATTTACCTCTTGTACATCAGCCGAACGTCGAAAACATAAGGAATTGACGCTGTATTGTTGGGATGTTTATTTCTAGACTTCATTAACTAGCTAGAGGTGGAAGGCGTTTGCATGAAAACTTAAGTTTTTTGTAGACAACAAGTTTCAAAGTAGTTGTTGGTTTAATATACATTCTTTTTCCTAGCCTGGATTCCCACTAATTACCACTCACAAAGTCGAAATCAAGAACTCAAGCGCCATCAACTAGTTGCAATGACTCACGATGAAGGTATATGGGTGATAGGTTATGGCTCTTTGATATTCAAACCTCCTCCACATACGGCTGTCAAAATGAATGGGTTCTTGAATGGTTACATAAGACGATTCTGGCAAAGCTCCTCGGACCATAGAGGGACACCAGAAAGGCCAGGGAGAGTTGTCACGATAATACCAATATCAGATCTCCAAAGAAACGAAAAGTTCCACGACGATTTACATTTATATGAGTTGAGTGGAGTGCGGCCACACAAGGAGAGTGAGATGGTGCCAAACGACACCGCCAGCAACGCTGATTTGGAAGGAGCGCACATTATTGAAAAGCACCGAAAGATCAGTAGCTTGGAGTCAGATGACCTCAAGGTTTGGGGTTGCGCTTGTTATATACCTCCTGAACATGTGCAGGAAGTGAAAAATTACCTAGACATCAGAGAGCAAGATGGGTATACTTCACATAAAGTCTCTTTCTATTTAAATTTGGACGAATCCCAAAAGAATGATCCAAAAGTTAGTAAAGCGTTATCCACTTTAACTAGAGATCTGAATGAGAACTATGTCATTGAATCTACAATATATATCGGAACTATTGACAACGAGTCTTTTGTTGGGCCCGAAGATATCAATGAAACTGCTCGAGTTATAAGGGGATCTAAAGGCCCGAGTGGTGAAAACTCTGAGTATCTTCTTAATCTTTGTGAAGCGGTCAGGACTTTAGATGTTCAGGGTAGAAGTAGAGATAATTATCTAGAAGACCTAGTCAAATTGGTCACTAACACAAAAAAATGATCAATTATTTATGTCTGATAAAATAGATGTGCATGGATTTTTCTTATCAAAAACCTGTGCCCAATATAGAGACGATTTGAAGTGGAATATGAATATAGCGATATAGATTCAAGATAAGAAATAATACGAGTTGAATTTCCAGTTCTAGTAAAAGCTTTTCCACCAAGTAGAGATAACAATTCCGCATTTGACCTGTAAGATCCAAACCCGGTTCACAGGAAACCTGTTCTCTACAATCGATATGATAATTCAATACTGAATAATACCCATGAAATAATATTAAGTCTAACGCTAATGTCATGAAAATCTCATTTGACCCATCCGAGCCGAATGCTGTAAAATCAAAAAAGAGCCCAGGACATTACAAAAAACTATGGTTCAACACTCCCATCATTACATCCATCACGAAGTACACCTGGACTAATGTACATAATCACATTTGTCTCTTCACTTCCAACTTAGTTGACTAAAATTCTTTAGTTGCGACAGCAAAATAATACTCTGATAAACTATAAATGGATTGCGTGTCAAATTGAAAATGATTGGATCCAAATTGAACGACATGTTAGACAGATACTAATAACCTAATATTTACTCAGAACATAATAAGTATGGTTTCCTTTCATGATGTGTACCTGAGATGCCACTTCTTGCTTGCTAATCAGGTAGCCGAATGGCTGAAAGAGAAGGAGTCAGTAAATCAATAGCAATGTTCAATCACGTTTAAAATAACCTACATGAAAGTATTACACCCCTCATATAAACTCTCTCAATAAAAAAAGGTTAAATCTTTTATGTAAATAATTTTTTTTTTAAAAATAAACTATAACTTGCCTAGTCATCCTTACAGTTTTATGACCTTATTGTGAATTGCCACATTTCCCTTCCTATATATGAATTAATTTGATTTATCTTTTTGTTTTCTGTCCAAGAATTCTTGTTGGACGTCAAATGTATTAGCGTTAGCATCAGAATCTCTGATGACAGCAACTCTCATGGTAGCTAATAAATTGTGAGCAGCATTAGAGTGGGCATAAACACCACCATTGAACGCATTGGTGGCATCTTTACCCACTGAAGCTTTCATTAAAGTGGCCCCACCTGGATGTTCAAAAATGAAATCCTCAACATTATGAACGATACCTGAAATAATAACCAAGCCTTTTTGGTCTTTGGAATTTTCGTAGAATTCTGTCTTATCCCAGACTGGCAATTCTTGTAAAGATTTACCCCAGTTCAAGTTTGATCTCAAACGATCTATCTTCTTCTGTTGTTGTTGAACTAAACCTTGTTCAATGGCATTTTGGGAAAAGGTTTTCAAATTCCATGCTAAACCTAACTTAGACAAAATGAAAATAACGTGTTTGGTAGGATCGTATTGGTACCACTTCAAAGCATTTCTGTAATCAGATGGGAATTCATGATGGAAGTTATGGTAACCTTCACCAAATGTAACCAATGCAGTGACAAAATGGTCTCTTGGGGTTCTTCTGTCATCAAATGGTTGAACACCAATCCAATGAGCCAATGAATTGACACAGAAGGTGGCTTGTTGAATAACAAAAGTTTTTAAAATTCCCCCGTATATGAAACCACCCCAATAATCACCCCATCCTAAACCAGCAATCAATGTAGGCAACACGACAGCCATGAAAAACATGATAGATAAGTAGTGACGATGCTGAACTCTAACAATCCAGTCAGACGTCAAATCTGAAATATCAGCTCTTGCCTTATATCTTGGGTTGGCTTTCACTAACATCCAGCCTAGATGGGAATACCAGAAACCTCTTCTCGCATCATATGGATCTCTGTTAGTGTCGGTATATCTGTGATGAATTCTGTGAGAATGTCCCCACCATTTGATCGAACCTTCAACAGAACCTGCCCCAAATAAGGCAAAAAACAATCTGACTGGGAGACCAGCATCGTAGGCTTTGTGCGAGTATAATCTGTGATAACCAGCTGTGATGGAGATACCGGAGAATATATACAAGATTATACCCAATATCACGGTTTTCAATTGTGGTGGAACAACGAGTGTGCTTGTCAACCCTATCACGGGAACAATGCACACCAATATAACGTTCAACCAGTTTATGTGATCGTGCCAATTCTCCCACGTCCATGGTTGTTCGGATATGTGTTTAGCTTTCTGCTGGTTAAGTTTGTTCTTCATTTCCTCTTCAGATGCTTTGGCAATTTGCTCAGCGGTAACATCCACCATGTTCTTGGTACCCATGAGCTTCCCACCGAACCCAGAAGCAACAATTCTTGGGGTTTTTTTATTTGTCCCAGCTGCTAGAGCATTCAACTCCGTTATATCAACTGAATCAAGATTGGCAGCAGACATTGTTGATTATTGTTGATTGAATGGCTGATTTGAGACTTTCTTTGGTAGCAATAATTTAAAAAAAATTGCACGCTATTTGTAGTATAAAAATGCCACTGATTTTGTTGGGCCAATTAATAAAATTGGGATATAAATTACCGGTCATCTTCTTCTTTGGGATTCCGATAAGCTCGAAAGCACGGAAAGGCTATGTCAAGATACCGTTCACGTGATCTTAACTAACCATCCGGTTCACTTTTCATCGTTTGCTCGCTTGGAACGTCTAGTTACACAGTTGAATTGCTATTTGAGCCAAAAAAAAGTATCGATGGCCCAACCGACCAGACACAAACCTGTTACCCAGTCGTTATTATCTTTGTGTTTTCGAGTCAGTAGGACTCCATGTTACATACACATTGTATCAACTAGGGGCATCATTTTCAAACCCGTCGCTCATCTGTCAAGTCTACGAGGAAATGAGACACTTTAGCGGCTGGCTCGTTCAAGGGACGCTGGCAGTGAGTCAAGAGGCGTGAAAGCTGACCCGCTCTCTCTTTCAGTGACCACTCCGTGACTTGCTCTGTGACCTCACTGCGGTGTGACTGGAGGCCCTCATCCACCTAGCAAGCCGGAAGAGTGGCATTTCGAGCCCTGGCCGATGGAGGAACCCACGCTTCTATATTCGTGAACACAAAAGCCAACCACAAAGCGGATATAACACGTTCTGTCTGTATCAGAATGTCTTGTCTGACCCGCATGCGTTTCTGGGTGAGTGTTCTCTCACGTTTGGCCCAATAACCCCATATTATGGCGTAGACTCAACAGAATCAAGCGGAAATGGTGGTTTGGAGCGCGGGTTTGTAGTCACGTGATCCCAGATGAGCACAATTTTTTTGAGCATGCATGTATATCGATGATTATTGAGAGAGCATTTATTGATTATTTGTATTTTCCTCAAAAGTGGATAGAAGAATCCCAGCAAGTTTTGTTATTTGTATAGAATCTGGATTCTATACTGCTGATGGTTCATTTAAGGGGATTTTTTTAGCACCCCAAATATGTGGCCAACAAAAACCGGCTTAGGGGTGCAATTGAGTTATGGTGTGGATGGCAACTTGTTCTATATCGATCAATTTGGTGAGGAAGAGAAACCTTGGAACATACCACGAGAAAGAAGCAGTGGTTTGCAGTTGCACAAGGTGCATCGGTCTCACAAAAGATTGGTTCCTGCCACGCGCTCTTCTTTCGACCTAGATCACTCGTTGAATGAACAATTCCAGGCCTTGGATGAAGAGATATATGTTCCCAATGAAATTCTCCAAAGTTATTTGATTGAGTCGAAAACGTTGATATCAAATTCAGTGTATGATCCGACAGTGGGAACGTTGTTTGAAGTGGGAGAGGTTAAGAAATCCAAAAGTCATTTTTATAGAAAGATATTGGCCTATGCTACTGGCAGTACTGGAAGTACTTTGAACATTTCGTACGTGCTCGAAAAGATGAAAAATGTCAAGGCTTCACATGTTTCAATTGACATACCTGTACCATATTTGGAGCCATCCTTTTCATTGAAATTCAACTCGCCCATAAAACAGATCGAGTTTGCCAAATTAGTCCCAACTTTGGAGAGCTGTCCTCCTTATATTGCGGTGAGAACCGATGAATCTGTCTACATTCTTAAAATCACCATAAATTTGCATGACAGCATAGACCTTGAGGTGATTGGTGAGGTGATGACCAGTGAATTCAAGCACTATTCATTTGCAGATGTTTCTTTCAATCCATGGGATTTTACTCAAATAGGAATGATTGATGTCAAAGGAAATTTTGGAATATTGAATATAAAAGAAAAACGTCTCAAAAAACTAAACAAGGAAAAGTTGGAAAATAATTCAATTTACGATGTGGCTGAATTATCGAATTGGAAAAGAATCAGTTGGGGCTCCAACTTCCATTCAATACTTCTATTTAGCCGCTCCTCTATCTATTCATACGACTTGAACACTATGGAAAAAACGAAGTGTATAACTGCTAACAGATGGTCTACAATCCAGGATTTTCAAAGATGCTCGAATAATTCTAAGTTCGGTTTCATATTGACTTCGAAAGAACTTATATGGGTTGAATTATCTTCTCCAGTCAAGAGATTAATGTCATGGAAACACTTTTTAGATGATTCTGATCCATCCTTGCAATTGCATCTTCCAAATATGGAAGCTTCCAACGGAATACTTTGTATGATTTACTCACAAACCCATTCTTTGATATTCATTTATCAGTTTGATGTCGTTGATGGCTTGTGCAAATCAATTAATGATCCTTATTTCATACTATCAAGCTTCACCACGACTACGCAAAATATCATTCTAGCACCCCTCAAAAGAAAAGAACAGACGGCTGATATAACCAATGATTACAGTACGCTATATAATCTGGGTAAAAGTCTGGAGGTAAACATTCTATATGTCATGGAGATTTCCACTCAGCTAGAAATTTCAATAAGTTTATATTCAAATAGCGATAACTTGTCTTTCGGAAAGGACTCAGCTGATATACCCGAAAGTACAGACACTGATAGAAGTCCTTCTCCGATACCCTCCAACCAAAAGCATTTCAACAAATTTCGGCGTGTTGAATTAGAAGACTTAGCGCAGCAATTATTGGAAAAACCTGATGTTATCCCTCAATCTGAATACGAAAATGTGGCACTTATTCAAGAATTTGCATACCAACTATCGGAGGTTATAAAAAGTCTACCTAACAAGGGCTTAGATGAATCATTTTCGCACATTTTGAATATAAATATACCAGAAAGAATAAATGATTTTGAGGAGTTGGATTCCATGCTCGAACAAATGAGGCAGTATTTTGAATCGAAGGGGACCTCCTTCAAGAATTTGGCTACTTCGTTCGTATCATCTGATGCCACTGGAATGGCATTTCTCCATAAGGTGTTGCTTGATTATTTTGAGAACTCTTCAGATGACAAATCTCGTCAGTCGATTATAAATTCTACTATTCCTATAGGTTTATCATTTTTGCGATTCTCCAACAGTTTGGAGTTTTCTCACCAAGATAGAATCTCGAAACAGAGAGAACTACTACCCGAAGAGTTGCAAGCTATTTTTGATACTTGGGAAAACTATGCGGATGATTCCGATGATGAAGTGGTCGATGAGCGTCTCACTCAACGAGTTGCGACGCAAGAATTACCAATCATTAATATATCCCAATCGCAGTCGAGGTCCCTTAACAATTCACAATCGCAGTCAAGCTCACAATCTAAAAGAATTAGTAGAAACACATCATTAATAGACAGGAGAAAGATCATGGCCTCCAGTTCAAGTCTTGCCAGGATAAATGAAGGCTCAAGACCGGCAAATATGTCTCAGAGGATACCATCATTTTCACAATCACAAGATAGGGAAATATCTACATTTCAGTTTGGATCTTCCCAAGTTGAAAGAGGTAGGCACGGGGATAGAAGAAAGAAAAAAAGAAAGGGGGGGTTTGCATAAAATCTGTGTCTTCATAAGTTCACAACTGTTCATTATTTCATATTAACCAAGTATAAGTAATCACAAATACCATAATAATACTTTGGCGATTATAGTAGATTACAATAGATGTTTACCTCAAAGATAATATAAATTACTCTTTCAAAATTACCGGGAAATACCAGGGAAAATCACGATATCAATATCATCCCATGTAGCCACGAGCCTCTTTCTCTATATTTTTGATGGATGTCTGAATATTGTTAGCTATTCATGCTCTAGACATGTGAATCAAAAAAGCGCCAAAAACTCACTGCCAACGATACTGGATCTACGCCCTGATCCAATAACCGTATACACAACTTCAAGGTAGTTTCATCCATCTGAACGTTAGCTAGTCTGCTCAATTCAACGACAAGTTGAGCTGGGTCAGTTCTATCCATTCTTCCAGGTCTAGGGATTGTTTTTTGGTAGTTCGCCTTCAGGAAAGAAAGCACAATTTGTAGTTCATCGAATCCGAACTTCATGGTGATATTCAAAGGGCCACCTTTGAAACATCTTTCGCCTGATGTGAAAATTCACAGACAACTCAACATCAATTACATCAATATAAATATGAAAAGATTAACAGTATCGTTTGTGCTGTTTCTCCTTGAGTTTTTTGTCATTGTTTCTAGCTTCTCTGATAATAATATCTTGGTTGATCAATATAGAAAAGCCTCTGAGAACTCTCTATTATGGGGACCATACAGATCAGATCTTTATGTTGGTATAAGACCTAGAGTTCCACGCTCTCTACTTTCAGGTTTAATGTGGTTCAATGTTGATGATTATAATGGTGTCAGCAAAATCAGACATTTCTATGAACAAGGCGATCAAATGAAAGGTGCTGGTTGGACAGAGTATGACCCCAGAAGTGGTGGTAGACAGATCATTAACGACAATGAGTGCCATTTGAGTATCGTAACTGATTTTGTGAAATCTGATGACGGGAATTGGGGATTGAAGATAAGAGGTATCCCAAAGAAAGGGCACGAAAATGTCAAGACATCTCTAGTCTTTTACACTGGTTTAGAAGGAGAGGGCTATATCAAACTCGATAATGACAAAAACTACCTAGGATATAGAAGTGATGTTTCGCTTTCTGGTATATCCGAGGATTTGGGTATATTCAAAATGGAAATAAATGATGGTCCAAAAACAAACAGACATCCTACAGGTCCATTGATTGACAACGAAGTGGATCCAAAGTTAACCCACCATTATACTTTAAGAGTCCCTGATGATAATATTTGGAAAGCTAAAGACATCTTCATGACCATGTTGAAAGATTCCATTGCACAGTTGAATGAGAAGTATCCTAATTCAAAACAAATCCCACCAGAACAAGTGTATGTCTTGAGAGATTTACAGGATTTTGAAGGAAATATGCATTATTTTCAAAAAACTTACCAAGGAAAATTTGAATTTGATATCATTTTCAATACTGAAACTTCTCATGAGAAAGTCACATTTGAGAATATCAATGATAAAGTTAAGAATTCTCTCTCATCATTCAACAAAAAATTCAACAAAAGTTTTTCTTTGCAAGCACCATTCGATACTGAAGAGTATCAGAAATTTGCAAAAGAACTTGTTTCTGGTTTGTTGGGTGGTATAGGATACTTTTATGGTGACCATTTGGTTGATAGAGAGACTGTGTTTGATGAAGAACTGTTCGAGAGCTATGTTTTACATGGTAAACTGGAAGGGCCCTTTGAATTGTTCAGCGCTATTCCATCAAGGCCGTTTTTCCCTAGAGGTTTTTATTGGGATGAGGGTTTCCACTTGTTGCCTATATTAGAGTATGACAGTGATTTGGCCTTAGAAATACTCAAAAGTTGGTTTTCATTGATTGACGATCAAGGGTGGATAGCTAGAGAACAGATTTTAGGTCCTGAAGCAAGAAGTAGAGTTCCCGAGAAATTCCAAGTTCAGAGTCCCGAAATTGCCAATCCGCCAACATTGATGATGGTATTCAGTTCATTGTTAGAACGGGCAAAGAGACAGCAACAAGCTTCATTTGGTGGTATTGATGAACCACAAGTAGTTGAAGATTACGGGTCAATCGAACTCGGTGAATTGGGACGTACTCATATTCAACATCCAGAGTTACTTATCAGTTATGCCAAAGGTATTTATCCTCAGTTGAAACTTCACTTCAAATGGTTCAGAAAAAGTCAAAAGGGTTTATTAGAAGAATTCGACAGAAATACTGGCTCTCAAGAAGCATATAGATGGAGAGGTAGAACGTTAACACATTGTTTAGCTAGTGGGCTTGACGACTATCCTAGGGCTCTTCCTGCTGATATAGCTGAGTTAAACGTTGATTTAATTTCGTGGGTGGGTGTGATGGCTAGGTCTATGAAGTTAATTGCAGAGTTGATTGATGAAACTGAGGATGCGGCAACATTTGCTAAAATACAGGCTGATATTGAGAAGAACATTGAATCTTTGCATTGGTCCGAAAAGGAAAAGGCGTATTGTGATTTGACGGTTGATGATAGTGATGAAGATCAGTTTGTCTGTCACAAAGGTTATGTTTCTTTGTTTCCATTCGTTCACAAGCTCATTCCAACCGATTCCTCAAATATAAAACATGTCGTTGAACTCATCAGAGATCCAGAAGAATTATGGTCTGAATTTGGTATTAGGAGCTTATCAAAGAAAGATGAGTATTTCCGCACCGCTGAAAATTATTGGAGAAGTCCAATTTGGGTAAATATCAACTATTTGATTCTCGAAAGCTTACAGCATTACTCAATAAACTCCTCTCAGCTAGACTCAGAGACTCAAGAATTGATCAGAACTGTCTACAAAGAATTAAGGGTCAATTTGGTTACGAACGTTTTTGAACAATGGAAGAAGACTGGGTTCTTTTGGGAGCAGTATGATGAAAGTACAGGTGAGGCTAGAGGAGCTAAAAATTTCCTTGGGTGGACTTCCTTGATTTCTTTAATTATGAAAATGCCAGAATCTTTGTGAGTCAAGCATGTACAAATTGTATATCCATAACTTAACTAGATTGAAAAAATAAAATCTATATACCATACTGTAGTGGTACACTTGTAGGACTTGAATTGAAATTTCGCGCTTCAAAGTTGCAACAACATATGAGACCATTTTTTTGTTAATATATGAAAAGAATTTTTACCCCGTTGATAACAGCTATAATTCATTGGCAAACTAGTGAAAATATGCCCCCAAAAGCTAATAAGGAAGCTCAGCTCAAAGGCGAAGAAGGTGAGTTTATCGTTGTTGCAAATTCTTGCGATTGATGCAAAACCTTCAAGAATGGACTACAATTTGAATTCTATACTAAGTCGGATGGTTTTGTTGATAGGAAGATCAGGTGAGCATCACTAACACCAGAAAGCGGAATTGTTGATTGAAAACTACTTGAGGGAACAATACAGGCCCTACTCTGTCGGAGATATTGTGTTGAATCTACACAACAAGATTACAAAACCAAACGTTGTGAAAGCATTGGACAACTTGGTGGCAAGAAATTCAGTTGTCTGCAAATCCTTCGGTAAATTGAACTTCTATGTATCAAGCGAGGTATGTTTGCTTACTTTCAATGGGTTGCGGCATTGATATACTAATATTGAAGGAAATTGAAGAAATGGATGCCGAATCAGAACTAAGCGCCGAAACTATTGAACAAATGAATAATGAGATCAAGGAACTCGAGAAAGAAATTAAGGACTTATCACTGAGTATGTACAAAACTTTGATAGAATCACATCGTTTGGAATACCTCTGTTACTAATTGCCTCATCAAGTCGCTTCCTCCAATAATGATTCTTTGCCAAACCAAGAGTTGCTCTCGATGTTGAAAACGTTGAACGAGGAAAACAAAAAATTGCAGATCCAATTTGATGAGTTGAATGATCCCAATGTTCCCAAACTATCACAAGAAGACTTACAAAAAGCAAATGAGCTTTCCAACGTTGTAAAGACAATTTGCTTGCAAAGAAAGCACATGGTTAGTACACCCATTCTCATATAACTTGTTCTTGACCATATAACTGACACTGATTTGTAGTTCGAAAACTTTAGTAATACCATCAAAGAGAACTTAGAAGACTATAAGAAACTTTTCGTGAGTATATACCATCATTCATCAGTTAAAGTTATGTGCGACTAACAAAGTCGCCAGGAAACGATAGGAATCGAAGAAATAAATGTGGAAGTCTCTTCGTTTCGCTGATTATAAAGCATATTGCTAAAGTTTGGATTACTTTCGCTTCCTTCTGTCTGCTATTTATTGTATATTCAATATATTCAATGTCCAATGAATGATTGTCGATGGTTATTGTATGAAATTTAGTAGACCATCAGAAAATCATATCGAAGTACCGAAGGTGTGTGTATACATCAAGGCGTTTGCTAACCGCTCATAATCTCACTTCAGCAAATAAATCAAGCTGACCGCAAATATTATTTTTATTCATTTGATCAAAGTGAACTATTACTATTTTATCATAGCTTCCATATTGAAAATAAGTGATCCTCGTTGATAGAACTAAAGTTTTTTTCTGCTAATAGTCGGATCAGGGTCTATTCAAACTAGGAGATAAATTATTCTCATATCATATAATCAATTCACGAAGACGCACCAATTAATTCACCATTCACAATGCGCTACAACTTTAATTCAGCAGAATACAATGGCATGAACGAAAAGCAAAAATTGTCCAAACAGAAGTTGAATCATTTGATTTTGAACTATCTCATTATTGAAGGATATGAAGAAGCAACTATAAATTTCGCAAAGGAGATAGGACTAGATCTTGCAAAGTATAAGAGCGAGAACGAGGTCATAAACTTTGACTTCAACAATCAAATTGCCTCGCCACCTACAGAAGCTTCGTTTTGCAACTCAATTGAAAGATTTTTCAAAAGTGACAACGATGATGGCGCAGATACATCTGATAAAGCGCAAATGTTCTCCTCGTTGAGAGGCATATCGACCATGTCTAAAAGGAACAAGATCAAGCTACTTATCTTGAATGGGCAAATTCCAAAAGCGATCAACAGAATAAATGAATACTTTCCAACCTTGCTAGATATGAATCCGTACTTGCATTTCAAGCTCTTGAGACTGAATCTCATTGAAATGATAAGGGACCATAAAACAAAGCAATTATTATCGAGCGAAAAGAGAGATCCCACAGCCGAAGAAGATAATGAGAATATGGAACAAGAATTTTTAAGATCAATTATATCTTTTGTCAAGGAAAAGCTTATAGATGAGATCATAGATAAAGTGGAATTGTTAAAGGAGTTGGAAATGACCATGAGTTTAATATGTTTCGATTTTGACGATTTACCGAAAGAGTTAACATCATTATTTGATATGAGCTTGAGAAGAAAGGTAGCCAATTTGGTGAACAAATCGATCTTGAATTTAGAATTGGTTGAGAATCACAAAAATTTGACCAGAACCAACATCAGTCATGTTTATGGTAACATCATGACACCAGAGGAAGAGGAAAATGAAGAATTAAGAAAGAAAGTGAAAGGTGACTGCTTAAAAGCTTTCAATGAAGAAACGAAAGGTTTCTCGGGTTGTTCTCAATCCTACAGTGAATTCATGAAAAATGATGAAGCTGCTTTATTTGGCCAACTAGAAGGCACTGTGAGCTTGATGTTGGAATCGAATCTAGAAAAAATATTGAAGTTATGGTCTTGGTCCGAAAACAAATTGGATGAGGCTGGTGTCAGATACCCGAAATTAGATATCGCCGATTACAAAAAGTAGATTGAAATTTTTTTGGAAGTCTGTTTTTTTATAACTAGTCTTTTTCTTGTGGGCTATTTTGTGAATGCTTATTATGATTTATGAGTGGAAAAATCTTGTAGACTACAAGTTTGACGTAACCATTTTGTTCTATTGTCGAAAATAAAAAATCAAACTTGCACTACACAATTTATGATGTTACCTGTTTCCATATTTACCTGACATAAATATGCTGCATCATCTTTTTTGCTTACTTCAATAGCCCTATTATTGAATAATCTAACACTTTTGGTTGACAAATTTTGACTCTTCGGCCTCGATATCAAATCAGAATCTTTCAACAATTCCAAAATTTTACTCCTCAAATGGCTAACCGTTGATCCTAGGCCTGGATTTTCATCTCCAACGTAATCTTCGGGAGAAAACTCAATATGGTACTTGATAGGTTTGTCAAGTATAAATAAATCACTTTTGAAATTGTAGTCTCTGAATTTCAAGCAATTGAAAAGCCATACCACCAATCTTTTTTGGTCTTCAAAAAATGGGAGTAACTTCTCCGAATTTTTCAAATCTATTATGTTGATCCTTATGTATAAATGGGCACAATGAACAGGAACTTCAGGAAAGTAATCCTTAGCATGATAATCCCAGAGTTTAAGATGAATTCCAGTATTATAAATGATCTGATAACTGACAACTAATATAGTGATATGGAAAAGAATAAACGTTATGATATATGAGGTTTTATTACTAATGTGATTTTTGGTGAAGCTGCTTGATGCCAAAATATCGAAAATTGTGGAATTGTATTCATTCCATTGAAATTTCAAGCTATCCATCTTAGCTTCTTCCCTGCTGAATCAAATAAAGGTAGTTTTTTCAATATATTAAATTGTATATTAAACGAAAACTTTCATTTTGATCGTATAGATTTTCACTGATGAAACTGATAAACGTTCTGAAGTTTACTCTGCATACTTGTATATGCCTACCTGGCATCAAATATGGAGTATTATTTGGACACAATACTACATACTAATGTTGCTGTATCTAGATCACTATTAACTCTTGGTTGGGAAAACAATGCGAATTGTTATTCAGGTTTATTTCAGAGCAAATTTTCAATTGATGTTATTCATACTTCATTTCAGCTAGGAATTACACGAAATTTGTAGTACCAGGAAGAAGGTGATCCCTAACTTCAAGGTTTCTAGATTCTGATTCTTACCTTCAGTCACTCAGTGCTGATAGTAGCAGTTATGATATCCATTTTTCCTTTTTTCTGATCTGGAGCTCAGTTTGTGCGTTAGTCTATTTCTAGAATTTCTTCAAATATGAAAATCTTTTCTACTAGGAAGTTGAGGTAATCTGAAGGCCGTGATGTAACATAGGGTTAGTGGTCAAGTCTATTAAATTGAATTTCAACTATATTAGCTTATTCAATATCAGCCTAAGTACAATCCAAATGCAAATATGAACTTCACACCTGACAGATTTAAATTTTGCTGGACATAGACTTTTAAACTAAAGACTTGGAGCATTCTATGTTTTACAGATCATAGTAATTCGACATTACCGTATCTTTTCAGTAAGCTTATATTATTCAGTTGTTTCTAAAAACATGCGATTATTACATCAATATAGAAATCATATCAGCATTTATTAGGTTGGATCTCAAGATCTCAACATTTGAAGTTGCAATAGCTCAGTATTTGAAATTCTGCGCAACGTCCGCATAAAAAAATACTATTTGTTGCCAGTGTCTAATGTTAGCTCCAAAAAATCTAGAATCTTGAAGGTATGGCGAAATCTATCCCACTTTCTGGCAAGATTGAGATTTTCTGATTGACCCGCCTTTGTATGTTGAGTAAATATCCGGACAAATGAAGGCTAACCTTGCCTTTCATTCTTAACCACAATTTTCGCCTTCGCTATAACAAACCAGTACCCCCATAATTATATTTTGCGATGAATTTATTGATAGTCATGAGTTTGTTTTTCAAAAACCTGCATTATTGTGTTATCTTTAGGAGCTTGGTCTCGATACTTCGCCCTTCGATACCTTATATTATCAGCTTGCAAAAGTTCATGCTGATAATTATGAGGCAATAGTCACTTGACTTGGGTCAGTAACGAATCATGATTTGTGCCTCTCGTTATTGACTGTACAAATCTGAGGTAAAGGAAGGTTGAAGATTCCGCCTTGGTCCAAGTCAATCAAAAATTTTGAAAGAATTTTTTTTTAGTGAAGACGCAAGTGAAGGAGCCATATTGGAAACTATTAATTGGGAAAAATTTAGCGACGAGATCGTACGAAGAGTCTAAGGCGGGCGGTTTTTGAAGGATTATTAGGCACTAGGCAAGGCGTATCCTCAGACTAATCGCACATGTGTTATTTATTTGTAGTCTCAAAGCTCCTTAATCTTCGACCAACAAATGGGTTCTTGGGGTGCAAAGGTAATCAGACAAGTAAATCTTTGTAGTAAAGTTGTGGAGAAAGCTTCATTCGTGGCCAGACTTTTATTTTGTATAACATTTTTTGAATGGTACTAGAAACCACGCTAGATGCAGAACTGATAGAGCACTGGAACGATGGTTCGAAAGGGATAACATCCATATGCTTGTTTGATCAATTGATTTGTTGTTTGGGTTTCGACTCGCTATTACTTTTCTTCTGTTCACAGGCTGACAAAGTGTGGTGAACTCACATTATCGATCCCAGCACCAAAACAATTTCACTTATTTAGTCATCGATTTGAAGATTTGATCTTGGTGATCTTGAATTCTGCTCTTATAAAGCCAAGTATGCTGCGCATTCGTAGGACTGGCAATTATTGAGTGCGTAATGTGTTTTGTAGAAACGTTTGCCTACCTTAACACGCAAAAACTTTAGGCTCCAGAGATCAAATTCTCGTTCCCGAACAGCAGCTGTTGATTTCGCAGGTAGATGAAGCACAGACTTTGACATGACATTACAGTGATGGTGATTAGGCTGATCCGATGTTCGAGTATTTATTCAGTATTTCACGTCTGAAAACTTGATAAGACTGCCCTCAATACTCGTGGCCAGGAGACTTGGCTTCGAAAACGTTTTCGGAGAGTGAGTTTCGTAGACTTCATCAGAAACCCATAGCCATCTGTCGAAAGCACAAGTGGTCTCCGTGACTCCATTTTTGTGTAGCTAATGCAACTTGCACCACCAAACAAACACCAACACTTTATGCCACTACCTAATGTTTGAGCTTAGGCCACAATAAACACAACCAGGTGCTACAATTAATATTATTAGCTCGTCAAGGCAAACTAAACTGAGCACCGCAGTGGATTTTGATCTATACTGAGATGTAAGAGCTCACATATTACTGCCCTCTTGCTTTGCGCTTATTGAAATGTTTCCTTACACATCTTCCAGCATCGTCCTAGAAACTGAGTCTGCAAACAATCATCAATATATTTAAAAAAGACATCACGTTCTTAAGAGATCGTGTTCTTTGAGCGCTCCAGGTATCGTAATTTACCTAATTGGGTTAAATTAAAACGATGCGCCTGCCGTACGTTTTCTGCTGCAAATAGTTCGGTTTTAATTGATTGTTTATGCTTTATCTGCCAGGAACATGCAGATGTGCTGTACTGGATTTTACGAGCGGATTTTTTTATATTAGCAATTTTTCGAGCTGTATTTGTGGTTGCTTCATTTCCATACCAATATCTCGAACAACAAGCACATATGAGGGAATGACTCCAAGCTGAGCTGAGCCCGCTTGACAAGACTGCAAAAAAAATGAACAGCGTGCGGGCACAAGTCAAAGTGCTACAACTAGCACTATAATCCCTGATTTGTCTCTTGTAGTAATAGTACTTACATGTTTATATCGATGGTCAATCAAGCTCTACTGCAGCCTCCACAAACAGAAGTGCGACAGGTTGGTTGATTCATATAAAACTTGCTGGTGTGCGGTGGAATCGTGTTTCACAGAGAAGAGGCATTGCAACATACTAGACAAAGTGCTAATCAGTCGTCTTTTACACTTTGGTGCGTTTAGTTGTTTCCAATTCAGAGAGTGATAAAGGGCCTGAGACAGGTTTCTGATTTTTACACTCGTCGTTTCTCCAAACAAGCCTGCTAGATACGTGTTGTATTTATTGGGCCTCAAACTTGGAATGTAGATGTAGAATCCCTTTGGCAAATTGATATAGCTTACATTGAGATCTATTCTCTCACGTTAGATCTTGACCCCTGGGGCTTTAGATATATACAGGTGCTGTGTTACAGTATTAGCAGCTTGATATTTACGATTAAGTTTGCTTGTGTGAAAAAATGACGTAGAATGTAGCTCACACATAACTGTGAAGTTGCTGTGATATCCTTCATTTCAATTGTCAGTTGGGTCATCGCAGTGCAGCTCTCTAATTATCTTGAAGATTACATCACAAAAGAACTCTAGCCAGTCTTGTTATCATATGAGTTGACGGTTCGATATCATTACGCTAGGAGTCTGTGATCCATGGCAGCTATCAAACGGACCCCAATGTCATCGGCTGCAAAATCACCGTAGTATTAACCGACGTCCCTCTAGGCTAATTTTAGTTCATAACTATTACCCACGTCAACTACTCTGTAGGATCAGATAAACTAGCTATATTATGGCTAATGGTTTTGGATATATCACCATATCAGGAATAATTGAATTTAACCACGTCTATTTTGTCTAGTGTGAAGCACTTTAGACAAAAAGTGGTCGAAGAATAAGCTATTTCGCTCCATTGAAATCTTCAATTAACGAATTATGTGCGACTCGAAACTTTAGCAAGTAGGATCAGGTAGAGTAGTATGGTCACACTCGTTGAGAAATCATGAGTAACCACCCAGAATTAAGTTCAAACGAGATATAATAAATGTTATATACTAAATACTTATTGACGGTCAACTTGTCATTTGCCGATTTTATATGGTATGTATATGACTGTGAAGTATAGATAACATTTACCTTGAAATTTAATTTTGGAGTTCCGCTGAAAAAAAAAACAGCCATTCTAACTTCATATTTGATGAGAATACTCCTAATATGAATCCCGGTGAAAGGTTTGGAAACCTTATTATTGTTTCTTGCTTAAGCTTAACACTTCCAACTTTTACGGACTTTTTATAGTCATTTTAAAAACAAAAGAAAAAAATTTAGTATAGGCTTCTTTTGAAGCATACTGTTACATATTCTCTAGGTGATATGTGAAGTCTATTATTCAAATATTCATTCGAATCTGATAGCGAGGCACTTTAGTAATCAAAGGGTTAGTTGGAATGATTATCATGCTTTCAATCTAGTTTCGTATATTATTTTAATTTTGATTGAACTAGTGAAATAACTTGTCTGTGAAATCATTTTCCTAGTTTTCGTATATAGACAATTCTTGTCATAGAGCGAACTGCTTCTTTTCGTAGTTGCAGCATTTTTTATGTGCCAATTCTGATCCGATCGAAACTACAAAGCAAAGTACAGCTTCCAAAAAATTGTCTTCAACATGGAAAACCCAGATTTCCATAAATGTTTGATTGAGTAGAGTAGATTTGCTCTGAATTTTTCGGAACGGTGGGCCATAATAAAACGATTATTCAAAACCGGTATTGAAAAATAGACGAAAAGACCTAGAGAGACACCATATATTGGAATAAACTGTGTATATGTCAGGAAAACTTCAACTGGGCTGAACAGTGATAGCGCGGTATTGACTGGCATATTACATACAGCATGTTAATTATGTGATCCTTCGATAGTATATGACTTGCGTGGATTTCTTTCAGAGTATGTATGACTAGTGCATTGATTAACGATTATAATTGATGATTGTGCAGTTCCCAGTTTCAATACATCCTGGACGATAATCATTGTATGTGATTTATTCCTCAATTTATCATTGCTTTACTGTGGTTATCTATTATGCTATTTTATGTCTTTTGAAACATCGATGACAGACAGATATCAAATGGGTACTGAAGTTATTTGATTGATTTCACTAGACAGATATTTGGCCCTTGGCTACTTCGGATACAGCTTGGACGACCACATGTGTCACAGGTTACCAAATAAATTTGAGAGATGTGGATCTTCTTCGTTGATGTTTTCGCTGGATATTTCCAGTAGGGAACATGAGACTGCAGGCTAGCAAACTGTGAAATAAGAGATTCAGTAACAACAAGACGCTTTTCAGTATTAATCATCTGCAACTAGGAATACCAACTTAATTTGCGGCCATTACCCAATCAATATTACTTTTTTAATAATTTTATATTATAAGTAGATAAGTGAAAAGGAGAAGTATACTACTCGTACAAGTAGAATATGAGTCTAACCTTCAATGCAGAAAATATACACAATGAGCGATTATATTTAGATTTCTTTGTCTTCATTTTTGACGTTAAAAGCACAAATCCGCAACCTGGCAGGCTTGTATTCTATGAATATAAACAATTAAGAACTCCCTGTACTAATCTGTCAGCACCGTCATGGATTGTTAATGAACAAAGGTTCGAACGATTATAACGTTTTCAACGTGTTTCGGACGCTGTTTTGTTTGTTCTTACTTTTGAAAAGAGATTAATACCTAATGTAGTTAAAACTTAAACGTATGACTTAAAAGAGTTGGATTCATTATATGAGCACTTCAACCTTTTCCAAATTTCATGTTCCAACCGTCAACCAGTTGATTGACACCCTTGAATCTCGACTGTGAGGACTATTGTATGCATTACAACTATATTCTAGAATGTGTCTACTTCTTGACTTGAGCCATATATATGAGATACCTCTATATTGTACCCAACTTGCTAGTAACGGCCTCGTTTAACTTTTTGAATTGCTTCACTTCAATTAAAATTTGAGCCTCGATTCTCAAGTAATGACATCCTTGAAATAATTGAAGGCTATTCACATAAAAAGTGACTAGCTCTAGAGAACAAGCTGCTCCTTTTCAATTAACTTACCCACACTAATATTTCTCTTAGTATACTTCAAAGAACAGTTACAAAGAACAAGTAGTTTTTCAGCATCATTTGAACTAAAAATCACCTTTCCATGTATTTAAATCTGACCACAATGACAAATCAAGTTGTATATGTACATGAAGACCAAAATATGAGGCACTCACACATCACAGATTACCGAGTATTTACCATGCTCTGATTAATTGGTGCAACTTAGAGTAGCTCAGAGCTGGCTCAAAGCATTTTATATTACGATGTGCTACATTTGTGGGCTGCACCGTGATGAAATCAGTAACAAGCAAATATACTCTGAAATGAGCGAACGAAATATGAATTAGCGAATACAGCATTGCGAAAAGCCACTTGAAACGTTGTTTATTATTGTTCCTTTTCATCCTTGGAATTTGAAGTGGACCTCTTCTCACAAGAAATAAAGCTGAACTCGAAATTTGCGTGTTAGCTACAACAAGCTACCATTTTTTAGCTGACCACATCGTAGATATCTATCAACTGACTAACTCAGATGCTTATCAGTGTTCACCGATATCTTTCAAATTAAACTTATTAGCCATGTACATGGTTGAATTCACCTGTACACGAACAACATCAACGTCAAAGAAAACATTTGTTTTGTTTTCTTTGACGAGGATCGATTGAGTATAGAACAAAATTATGTAGATAAGAGCACATATCGATACAATAAACCGTAAAAACAGTTCTGCTGTTGGCAAATTTCAATGACTTATTATAAATCAACGTGGTTATTCGTCTAGTATTGTTGAAGTCATGTACCATGAAGTTGGTTCTTGTTCCACGATTTTTATGATTGCAACCATCATCATGATTCATGATTAGCAATTCATCGTAAAGCCCCAAATATAATGGCTATTGAATAACGTAAAGTTTTGATGCACATCCTTATTATACCTATTCATGCTAGTCCCATATTCAGTAGATGCGCCAAAAAGTTCACATCTCATTCGTGACTAGAGTCACACATGGTAAGATGGCCAGGTCTTCATTCTGTGGCCTCCATACTTGTGATCGTTTGAATAGGCATTAAAAGCTTGATGCTTCATCAACTTGCAAGTTTGATTTTCTGAATACCTTTGACATGAAGCTAAGACGGCTTGGGATCACTGTGTGAATCGAATTCCCATGTTAGCTGGCCAAATAAATAGTGTTATAGACGGCATGCTATCGATCTAGCGATCGTATTTGGGTATTGGTTACACTCTCACGAACTGCTATGTGTGCATTATATTTTATTTCTTAAAGGCTAACTTTGAGACGAATCATGTATTCATAGCTGTTGAGCTTATTCACATCACGAAAAGTGCTTGCCCGACAACAAAGTAATTGAAAAAGTATGAAAAGAAAACCAAACACTTGACAAAACTCAAAAACTAAAGCAAAGTAGCGGAATCTACTACAAGTAAAGAGAGTATGCAAGAACAAAGCCCCTGTGTGAACTATCACAAACAACCATTTTGTTGGATAGTTAGTGTGATAAATTTCACCCTAAGAGCGTACTGGGATTGAGATCAATTTTTGAGAACTCTAGAATCTTAGCAAAACCTTAAAACTCTATAGTTGTAACAATTATATAGTTGATTTGCTTAGTTATACTTATGGCCAGAAATGAAAAAATAAATAAATGCTTTGTATGAAAATTTCTAGAGTTGGGACCCGAGACAAAAGTATCTGAAGAAAGTTTTTACTGCCCGCGATGCGTTGTGATTGTAACTTGTGCTTTTCATTGAAAGACGCGGGCCCCAAATGTAGAGCAAAATCCACGAGTCGCACAAGTTACACACATAAAATACAAGACTATCGCTTGCTGTTCAGAGAGTTCCGCCATCTGTGTTCAAGTAGAGTACGGTTATACAACAGAGTGGAAGCAGCACAAATAACTATAGGCTTGTGAATTAATCATTAACAGTTATCTCAAGACTGGGCACGCTCGGTTCGTGGAACTAAGCACTCGAAAGACTTCTGGCGATTCACCCAAAAGTGTGAACATGAATATACCTTATTCTTAAATCAGAGCAAATCATCATGGATGTGTTGGGCATTTAGGGATGGTCGATTCTATGTTTTCTCTCTGTCCTTGCTTAGCTGGAGCTGAGCCTAGCGGTGAGGCTAAAATCTTCCACTAGCGTAGCTAGCTTCCACTGGCACTCGCTGGGTTCCCGTAGGGAGTTTGGAGGGAAGCACACGGTCGACCCTTGGAGGCCACTATGCCTGTAGCGACCGGGCAACTGGGTAACTGAACAGGGAAACCCTGTGCGACCGTAAACGGCAGGCGCACACAGCTGTGTCCAGCACGCTGAATAGAAAGTGCATAGTAGCTTCAGTCACATACATACGCATCTAATCACATGAATTAACAGCATGTGCTTTGCAGAACGCAAGTATATGCACATCGGAACAAGTACCAAAGAGTGCGAAACCCAATCTGATTGCTAAATTCTAAATTAACTATGAAGTAAATTATAATCAGCTAAAAGTATTTTTTGAAGATATAAATACCTCTATATCCCCATCTCAGTTCAAATGGTGTATCATCAGCAAAGTTTACTTCATTATTTCACACCGGAGTCTCATTATATCAGTCGGCACTAACTACACTTCGTTCTTTACATCAACAAATCCACTACTCCTTCACAATGTACTCCACGAGTTATAAATCTTCTCCTTCCTTACACTCGATAGAGACTACTCCCTCTTTGTTTTCCTCGCATAGCTCAGCACCTTCTTCCCCCGAGTCGTCAGTTTCTTCTATCTTCGAATTACCTGCTTCACAATCTGGTTTACAAGCTGGTTTGCAGTCTCCTTTTAAATCGCCAGTTGCATCTTTTCCTTCTATGACACACAAGACCCCCAGCTTAAAGAAAAAGTTAACCAGCAAATTCCACACCTTGAACCAAAGCTTCTCCACCGAAAACTTGTTGAGGAGAAGTAAGTCTTCCACAAGCAGAGGCAAGCAGTTGTTGCCAGCTATCGAACTCAAATCAAAAAAGAATCGTAACAACAATGTTTTCTATTTTAAAAACGATGAAACAAAAATCCTCAAAGAGTCATACTACAAATCTATGCAAAATGATGAATTAGACTTTTTCTACAACGATGAGGGTTCAAATTCAGATTGTAAAAATTCTAGATATGATGGCATGAAATGTGTTGACGATTGCTTCCAAAACGAAGAGTTTATTACTCAATTATTAGAAACCATCAATTCTAACTCTACCTTTGACTTATCAGACATACACATCATAATCAAGGAGCAAAGTCAAAATTTGTCTAAATTGTTTCCCAAAATTCTCAATAGATTGAGTTATTTCTCTGAATTGAAAGAAATTGTTGGAAACGAAATCAGAAAAATCATCAGATTAAACTACAATGAGTTGAATGCTTTTAACATCTCAAACTCATCTGCTGAAAATTCTGATGACAAGTTCGCCTCAACTTTTAGTCTATTTTGGAGTTGTATAATCGAATTAATAAGCTATATATTTCAAAACTCATTTGAAGAAAATTTCAAATTGAAGATCACTTGGTTCAAGTTTATAAATTATCTTAATGACTTATTTATCAATCAATGGAATGAAAACTACAATGAATTCGACTCTGACTATTTGAGTTCGTTGCAACAACCAGAGTATACCTTTGAAGATTTCATGTCAATGAATGAAAAGTTATCCTCACCTGCAACAATCATTGAAAAGCAAGAATCCTTCAACAGTCAAAAATTTCATGAGGAAGTTGAATTTGAAAACAACCTTGATGATCTTGAATTCCAAAACAATGAAGCATCATACGATGATTTAAATTCAGTCTCATCTTTGAATACCATTAACATTGACAATTTAGATAACGATGAAATTAAAGATTTGAATTTCATTGATTTAGAAACTAAATTTTCAAATTTCAGTCTTGACTTGGATTTCAATGATTTTGAAATTGATATTGGTTTTTAATTCATTTACTTCTACAACATGCTATAGATTAGTATTTTTTTTTTAATATCAACATTATTGTGATCACACTAATTTCGTTTCCTAGTTTTTTATTTCTTTGATTTTAAGGGTTTTTTTTTACAGTATGGGCTATAAATTTTCCTGGTGGTTAGCGGTTTCAAGTTCAATTCATTTACTTTTCAAAAGTTTTTTACTACAGTGACTATATTACGTGAGCTTTTAATGGCTTCACACATTCACGTTTCATTTTAATTTTGTTTCAATTCATTTGTTTCTATTTCAGTTTTCAATTCTGCAAAGTGTCATTTTGTGTTTTAATTCCATTCTGTGTATTTTATTGCATTTCAACTATATAGATTATATACTGGCGTCATTACATTAGATACTTTTCTAATAATTCAATTTTAATTCTTCCAAAAAGTATTCATATAACTCGTAGGTTATTATTTCCAACCCTAAAGCATGTCAGGGTATGGAAATTTCCAGGTGGGAGTCGATCCTCTTCAGTAGCTAAATTCAAAATATGATGATCCCAGTTTTAGTTGTAATCGAATCCTTAATTCTAATTATTGACAGGGCAAATGTGAAAATTTTTAAGCGATCAAATAATGCAGACTCGTTCCCTTAAAAAAAATTCTTCTTACTAGAAAGTCCAGAAGTGTTCACCATTTTCGAGATTTGTTTACTCAAGCTACAAAGCAATTTACCCAAAGAGTGTGTGCGTATTTTAGGTCAAAAATGCTTGTATTCTATGAATTGAACTACGGAAGTCACTGTCGGTAATTAACTCATGAGTCGTACTTATAATGTCTCAACCACCTAGGTGGACATAATTGATGAAAAATCCTACGGGCTAAGTGTGTAGCCATGAATTTTTCTGACGTGCTGTGGATTCAAAGCTTTGATCCAAATAAACTTCAAGTGGTACTTACATTGGTGATTGCTGTATCTTTTTTTCGGGATATGGAAATCACAACACTCGAACTATCCCCTAGGTTAAAACTTTAGATACATTTTGTAGAGTTTAAATCACATTTATTTGGAATGCTATCGAATAAAGGCAGTATTTCGTAGTCTCATCTTTTGGAAACTTCGCGCAAGCTATTTGGTTGAATTACCTTTTTTTCTTATAATGCCCCTCATAAATCTTCAAACCGAAGCTTCTTTACCAGTCAAATAGAATTTGTGTTCCATAAATATACAGGTTGAGAACTATGGGTCAGGCGGACATTAGTCGATAACCATTAATATGACTTTCACTTTAGTTGTGGACTTCTGTGCATCAATTTTAGTTGACACCAGCATAATCATACACCTTGTGGTAAACTTGGTATAGTATTGTGGGATGACTGTGGAAAAGCTTGAAGTCTGGGAAGATCACAAGATTTGCTGGTCCAAAAGGCGGACTTCGTGATTTATTAGAGACGGATCGGTGATTGTGATGGTTAACAAACTCATGTTGGTGTTAATACTCTACGGACGACTTATGGAATTTGAAATCTCGAGGATCAGGGTTAATCACATGGCCCAACTAAGCAAGATGGATCAGAAAGTGTACTGGAGCTGATTTTGCTTGTGGGATAATATCGAGAGAGATCCAAAACAATCACGCACAACTTGTAAAACCTAGAACTACCAGATTCCTAATGATCAAAGTCAATAGATTTGACGCCAGGAGGACTGTTGAGCATTTTCCATTCCCAAATCTAGGTTTCACCAAAACGATAATCTTGACTATGAAAATACAGCAATCATTTCTGTGATGATGATTTCTGGCTCTACAAAGTTGATCAGTACTCTCTATGCGCTATTTTTGTATTTCGGTCATAAGATGTCTTATTAATCTCTTTGTATCAACTTGTTTTTGGGTATAACGGCAAGACCACCTATTGTCTGCGAAGAGAGTGAGAGTACTACAACAAGTGAGCCTTTCTTTTTCTGACCTGGAGCTGTCTGGAAAAGTGACTCCAAGTACTCCAGTAAATATGTTACAGGGTCCGACAGTGTCAGCCTCTCCATGTTGGAGAGCTCGAAGCTTATATCTAATTATAGGAAGGGGCCCTGTCAACAAGTCACCTTAGAGCAACTATCAGAAGAACAAGATAGAAGATTAATGTCTTTTGATGTCAAATGTCAACTTTGTTGAGGGCGATGACCAATACATTCTATGCGATGTAAAGTAGGCTTTCGTGGTGAGTTTTGTTGGAGCTCCGTTTACCTGTGTTTTCGGCGATACCTTATAATCGAGGATAATGGAGGATATATACACAAGGTTGATCTATGGTAGTATCATGATATTGGAAATGGTGAAATGAAGCAACGTACAAATTCAGCGAACTTGCTGAAGCCCATTTTTAACGTCTCAAATTCTACGCTAGAAGTGAATTACATATCAAACAAAATTTGACACCACTGATCATGTTAACAAGTACTGTTGTAGAGGAGGTGGTGAAACTCACACTAGGCCACCGATTTGTGTATTTTGAAAAAAGAGCACAACAAAAACAAAGATGGGATGAATATCTTCATCTCGCTGATGTACAAACGATTACAAAGCTCAAGACAAATACGCAGCCGTGCACAATCCTCTGACCACAGCAACACGCCTAAATCTATGTAAGATGTCGAAATTTGAGTCAAAATCTCCAAGTTACTGGTGGATTACTAGTATTTCTTATATCGACCAATAGGTACGACGAACAGTGTAGGTTGAGATTACATTCATGTGTTTCCTTACTTCTCCCATGTCTCCTCTTACCCAACATTCCTCAAGTACAATTACTAATTTTGACCTGCGACAGACCGTTTTCCAGCCAGTGAAAAGTTGTGGTGGAGATATGAAGAATTTGCCGGCTATTTAGTACGTGATTTGACTTTAATATCTCATAAAATATCGCTGTTGTAATAATCAGCCATACCAATCTGTACAGCTTAGGGTTACAACTCAGTAATATCTGAAAATTATGGATCCATCGAAATAGCCAAGACTGGACCGATAAACGTTATTTGCAATAGAGATCAGTAACAGTGCCATAGGTCGCAGCTGTGATTGGATGCTCCACTTCATGAAAATGTGTTGTAACCTTCCGCGATCTTAAGTCTCTCGAAGATCTGCCACTATACTACTTCAAAATTTGCGTGGTAAACGTTTCCTGATACTTCCCTACTGCTATAGTGGTATTCATCTCAGTCAGAAAGAACCATCACTATAGGATTCAAGCCTCGAGAGAACCTCGAAGAACGATAGCCCCAGTCTGGAACATTCACAATACGTGGCTGTGGACACTGGTGATGTTCTTCCAAAGAGCTCTTGGATTAGCTCAAATAATATAAGCGACTAGTTTCATTCGCCAATTCTTTTGGTCACTTCAACTCCAGCACCGGTGCCTACAAAAAGCTTATCTCTGACAACGTTAACAATTTCCAACGGAGCCGGTCGAGCTGACTGCTTTCCTTCAGCACCAAACCTTCAACGCAAGTCCATTATTGTAGTTTCAGTGGTATTTACATCTGTAGTCATTGGTGGTTTCGTATTCCTTTGCCAGAGAAGGGGGCCGAGGGGCATTGAACCGTACGCACTCACTGCGGTCAACCTTAAAGGCGAACAGGTAATCAACCCTATTGGTCCACACTCCATGGAACCAACCCCGACAAACATGGCCCTTTTTGACTGAACATTTTCCATAGAAACTTCAGGAACTCGGCTCTGACCTGACCTGATGCTTCTTGACACTCTGTGTTTACAGATTTGTGATCCCAATGGCTTTTTCCCAGTGGCTGCCACTTTGTATCGTAATTATCGGGCTAGCTAAAATAACAGCTGCTCCAATTCCGATACTCTAACATGCGAGTGACGGGGAGCTGTGATGTATGATCATGACGAGGAGGAGTTTTCCTGTGCCTTCGTAGCTAACACCCTTCATCACCACTTCCAAATGCTGTGTCCACTTGCGCTCATAATGCAAAAAGGTATACGGATGTTATTGTTACCCGCACCGGGTCCCTAAAAGAGCCTTGAGTTCAATACGTTAGCATACGTCGTTGGTTTATTGAGCTTCAGTATAAATGTAGCTGATATTTCCGTTCTTTCAGATGTATGCTCGACAGTTTTAATTCCTAAGTGAATTTTCGTTATTTCAATAACTCAAACTATTACTCCATACTCAAACCAGATCAATATAATGTCTAACGGCTATTACAACGAAGGTGAATTCAGAAGAGAAGAAGAATTCGAATCACGCGGTGGTGAAAGGGGATTGCTTGCCACAGTTGTCGGTGGTGCTGCTGGTGCCTATGGAGGATCAAAGCTTGGTGGTAGACACTCAACCTTAGGTGGTATTGCTGGTGCCGTTGGTGGTGCCTTTGTTGCCAATGAGCTTGAAGACAAATGGGAAGAGCATGAAGCACGTAAGCATTACCGTGAGGATTTTGCTCGTGAAGAATTTGCCCGTGAAGAGTTTGGCGGTGCCAGACAATACAGAGGTCCAATTGGTGGTGATGGCTACAGAGAGGAGACGATCATTCGTGAAACTCCAGGATTTGGTCCAATCGGCGGTGGCTATGAAGAGATTCGTGAAGAAAGAATCAGTCGCCCAATCGGTGGGTTTCAAGAGGAAATCCGTGAAGAAAGATTTGGTGGTCCAGTTGGTGGATACCAAGAAACTATCTATCGTCAAGATGGATATGGCGGGGCAATTGGTGGTGGTGGTTTCGAAGAGGTCCGTGAGGAAAGATTCGGTAACGGGGGCTTCCAAGAAACCCGTTACGAAGAAGGATACAACAACAGATGGTAATTCAATCTTTCTCAATTTTAATAATGCTTTTTTACTACTTTTTCGAATTGTCTTGCCGGTGTGCTTTTGAATGTTTTTTTTGCCTACAATGGAAGGTCGTAAGAAATAAAGTATAGCTCTCAATGGTGGGTAATCAACCAAAATTAACCTTGATACTACACAACCATTTTGTACCACCATATCAGCACTCTCTTCGTTAAAAACTATATGGAGTTACGAGTTTTGACCAAATCTCACTTATATTTTTGTATAATATTCAAATCAAACTATTATTTTACTGTAAGTATCTGGTATGTTGAAAGTAAGACATTTCGTATTTCTTTACTTCTGTTAGTGTTGATTAACTGCGTCAATTTTCAACGTGTGATATGTTGTATTAGATTGACCTTACTTAGGTTGATAATTTGCTCTTAGTACATTATTCAACCAATCAAATGATTCAAAATGCTATTTTTTATATGTATTACACCGTTAATCATCCGATGCTTTTCCCGGAACATTTTCAATCAACCCACTAGAAGAAAAGTTGAGACACACATCGACCGGTGTGCAGTTTATCTTGTTTCAAGTTCCGTATACATTAATTAGATTTATTCACACACGATGTCAAGTTACTTTCCATTAAGATTGAGTTTTGTTCAAATGTTTTTGACTTGTATTAGTGGATTGTAAAAAGTATAGTACTTCTTTCACACAGAAATCAAATGGAAATTTTCAAGAAATTTTCACCATAACTTCTTATCAACAATATGCAGGACATACCAAAACATATAACTGAGTGTTAAAAACCTGAAAAGCAGCAGACAATAGAGCAAGCATGAAAGGAAATATTGCCAAAATGATTTTTCCCCTTACCATCAAAGAGAGTTGATAGTAGTCAAAACAGAACATAAAAATTTCAGTTATAAGTGTGCCTTCGTATTTGATGTATTACTTTTGAGATAAATGTACATAGTATACAGTGTTATAGCGATACTATTTTACCCATTTGTCAAGCGCTAACTGATAGTAACCCCGTCAAATCTTGACTATCAGGATAATCAGAAACCTCAGCCAAGTAGTTAGCCATCTCCTTTAAATAATTACATGCCTTATTTCTATCTCGTCCAGTTCTACTCCAGATCAGTGTCACTTCATCATCCACCCTCTCTTTTAATTCACATGCTATCCATTTTGCAATAGCTGTTACCCTCATTTCTAGGTCCATTTCAATCTCATCATTCAAAGCAAGGGTGTTATATTTACGCCTGAACTGAATGTCATCTTCTTTGCCAAAAACATCCAATGGGTCGAAGGAGGAAACAGCAAAGTTTTGAACCGTCACAAAAAACTGCGAAGGAGGAACGAGTTTGGGTGACAAAGTTTCGTCATAGAGCTTGTTTTGGATAGCCTGATAAAGCTCTTTGGTCTGTGGCTCATCCAAATATAAATTTGTTCTTGAATCTATTTTGTTCAAAAGCATGTAGTTTTCGAACTGTGACTTCTGTATATAGTCTTGAATTGGATCATATTTCGATATTAGTTGATGAGGAGTGTGACTTAAATTTAAATTCAGTTGCGGTAGTGATGTCCTATGTGACACGATATAGTAAGGTGAATGATAATAATTCAAAGCTGCTATCAACGACTCTCTAGAATTTAGGACATCTCTATCATGATTTGTTGATTCCTGTTGTAAAAGATGCTGATAGATATATTGATTTAACTCGTAATATAATGCGAGTAGTATTGCTTCATAATTTTCCTTCTTGGATATAACTAGCTGATTGAGATCAATTGTATGTGTCGAAAGTGCTCCACTTAGATCATAAATAGGTGTATCACGCCTGCTTTTCCAGTCTTTCTTATATCCTATTGAGTCCTTTCTCACTGGTTCACCTAAAGATATTTCAGCAATCTCATAGTAGTATGGGGATGTTGTTCTCTGATATGAAGCTGGCCAAAGTATACACGAAGTTTTTGCAAAAAGCTCGGACTCTAATAGTGAATCCAAATTACGAATGGGAATCGTTGTATCCTTTATAAGTATTATGTTTTCAAAAGTTGAAACGAACAAACTCAAAACTTCAAAATGAGTGATTCTGCGTTCAGACAAAATGGGTATGACGTCCATTATTTTGACACAAGTTGAATTGAATTTAGGAAATACTGACTCACATAACGTCTGGTCGTACAATTCATCTTTGCTGACCATGACTTCAATGGGTAATCGTGAACCTGTCTCTCTTATTTGTTTTACCAAAAGTAACGAAGTGAGCAAATCCTGATCAACAATTACTATCCCATTTCCTTTGTATAGGCTTAAATTGAAGTTTTGTTCTTTAACATATTTAACAAACTTTCGATGATTTTCAGTAAGACTTGATCTTGTTTCGTTGTTCAAGTCAATGAGGCCATAAAAGTTCCGTAGACTGTAACTGTTCAGCACATCTGATATGTTGAAGTAAGGAATCCTGTCAATTTTCGTAACATTTTCTTCGATACTATCTACCGAAAGCTCGAATCTGTTGTATATAAGATCCACAATTTGGGTGTGATGTCTTGTAAATTGGCTCTCGCTTTCTATGTTCAAATAGTTTTCAAATAATTTGGTTATTTCAACATTTTGTTCAGCTTTCTTCAGCAAAAATTCCTTTGATTTTATTTTGACATCATCTTTAATTTCGTTTACTATTCGCCAAGCATTTTCTTTGAACAAATCTTGCTTTAGTTGTTCCATGATTTGATCTTCCCTTTCAGAAAGAAGCTTCTGTTTCAAGTCAGCCATAAATTCCTCAGTGTCGAGTACCGACAAAGATTTCTCGAACCCCTCTTGATTCTGGTTTGCTTTAACTAATTCGTTGTTACTAGCATAGTAAACATTAAGGAGGTAGTGAAACAAAATTAGCATCGTGAAAGTTAAGCATATGACAACAAAAACCTGATTTCTCTTTAATAGAGATTTATTTATAGTGATAGGCATTATTTAGGTGAACGATTCTAATCTCTCAATGAAATTCTAGTTCATGGTAAACTCCAAGGAATTCAAGAACTTGCTAATACGTGAAAGCTCCTGCACCCCAATACCGTACTCTATAGCACAATGTTAGATCGCAGATAAAGACTTCGCTGCAATAATATCAAAATCAGAAGACTTGATGCTTCTAGTGGATTCAGTGTCAAATATGAAGAAATGAGGAACAGTAGCTGTTTTAGCAAATATGTTTTATGGGTTCCATCATTTTTTTTCAGGAACGCTCCCAAAAGACACATCGACCCGAAATGGGCTTGTTCCGGAGGGACAGCGCCTCAAGAAAGTGAAAAATCACAACAGAAATTTGATACATTCATCTTTTGGATGTTAATAAAACATTGTTGAAAGAGATAGTTTACATTTCATGAGCAATCTTTTTTAAGACTATCAACTACAATTGGAATGGTGTTTTTGAAGGTTGATACTTGAAGAGGTTCTGTTATGAGTACGGGATTCCAACTAACTCCGATCCGTCCAAAAGAGGCCATCAGGACCTTTAAACTTTCAAAACAGTTCAATCTTACAGATGAAATAGCACTATGCAATAAAAGCTTCACTTCCAGTACTACTTCATCCAGTATTTAAGCAAAATACCGAAATTTTCCGTCATAATTTTAATAACCGATGTAGTTTCTTACTCACACCATCGGTGTTCAAATTCTGTTGAAGATCCCGGCTGTGCTTACATAAAATATAAACTTTTAAGATCATGTCAGAATTGAATCAAAACTGGATCGAAAGTATGAATGAGTTTTCTTTCAGCCCTAACATATATCATATATTCAAATAACCGCCAGGATATGGACTTTTCTAATGAGAAATTTGAAAAGTAGTGTCCATTTCCTCAAGTTTCTTCAAATATGCATTCTAGTATTTGTTTGCACCAGTTTTTACTACATTTACTTGAATTATGGTGAACTATATAAATACCTCGACAGCGATGTTGAACTCGAGTCTCTGACGAGTGAAATTGCTTCCAATTCAATAGAAGGAAACCAAAACTTTGAAGATATCCGGAAATCGTTGTATTCCATGAGGCAAAGAGAAGCTGTTCAACAAATCAAAAATGAGTTGAGGGAGGTCCATGCTGAAAGCATTATCGAAGCCATGAGAACAGAATTGGGCCAGAGTTACGAGTCACTTATTACTGACATGATCATGAAAGAGCTCGAAAATGAGATTTTGAATAGGTCTACTATTGATCCGCTGCATAGGAGTGCCTATTTTGACCAAGTGGTGAATGATCTTCATGCGCATAATCCCAAAGATGTTACCATAAATGTCAAAACAAGACCACTCACTTATTTCAGATACAAGTGGATAGTGCCTTTTGGATCTTATACTATGGATTTTCTTAAGGATTTCCTCGATACAACAAAGTCAAAAATTAATATAGTTAAAGCCAAACATAAATCAGCAATAACGTTAATCAAAAGTCTCAAATTTCCAGAAAAAGTTTTTGAAGGGCATGGGATAGTGATTAATGGTGGTGGGGAATACTTTCCCAACTCAGTAATAGCGATAAGGAATCTCAGGGAGATAGGCTCTCAACTTCCCATAGAATTGATCATTGATACACCTCAACAATACGACAAAACGATATGTGAGTCTCTTCTTCCCAAGCTCAACGCGAAATGTGTTATCATATCCGATGTCTTAGGAGAAGAGAATTACAAAAAGTTGGATCTCAAGGGATATGAATTGAAAATAATGGGACTTTTTGTATCGAGTTTCGAAAATGTTATAATGTTGGATTCTGATAATTTACCTATAAAGAGTCCAGATTATCTTTTCATTTCTAAACCATTCCTCAAACACAAATGTATAATGTGGCCAGATTTGTGGCATAGAGCGACTGGCCCAGCATATTATGAAATCGCTGATATCAAATTAGGTGAGCCCGTCAGACGGAATTTTGCTTATCCCTGGTCTCTGTGGTCCAACAGAAATGAAGCTGTGCTTGCTGATTTGGATGGTGCCATTCCAGATGAAACTATCGAATTGGGAGAATTAGTGATATCGAAACGGGAACATTATTTACCATTATTGTTATCAGTTTATTATAATATGAATGGTAATTCCATGTATTATAATCTTTTATGTGAAGGGACTTATGGCGAGGGTGACAAGGAAACGCTAGCAGCTTCCTTCCATTTTTTCAAGAGTAACTATTACCTTGTACATCAAACTCCACAAAGAATTGGATTGCTGAAGGGCTCAATGATTCAATATGACGCAGAACAAGATTACGATTATTATGAATTTGTCTATAAGTGGTTGCAAGACAATGGCATTGATACCCGTATAAATATCGGGATGTATGAGGAGAAAGTTCAATTTATAATGGAGCAAATCAAAGAGTTGAATCCTTATCCTGAACCTGAAATGTTTGCTATTCACGTTCAAAGACCCAAGATTAACCCAATCAAAAACTCATTGAATCCCAAAGATTATATGACGTATGGACACGAGAGTCGCAAAATGGGATACCATGAAGACGATTATAATAACTTCTTCAAGTTGAACGACTACGAGTTGAAGTTTTATAGATATAGTCAATGGTATGCATGTGAGGCTGATTTGGGTGACGAATATTGGAAAGATAAGAATAGGGATTCTGTTTGTGAGAAGGTAGCAAAACATGTCAAGTTTTTGATCAACACATCTAACTCCCCAGATATGCAAAATTTGAAAGATCTTGGTGTATGATGTCTTGATGTGCCATTAACCTCAAAAAAGGACTTCGCTGACTCTCAAGTTCACCTTTAAGGCTGGTTGATTGTAAGATACTAGAAGGATGGGTAATAAACATCCGCTTATCACTGGAAGTTTACAGGTCTCTTCCTGAGCAGTGTAAACTTCTGGAACTCTTTTGCAATAATTAAAAAAAATTCATTGATTTCTGATGTAATTACCAGTTAAAGGTGAGAAGCATCTACTCGTTTTATCGTTCAGCGATACTGCTTCAGCCTTACCAGGAACTACGTAGGAGCCGTGTCGTTAAACCACATAAGATATTGGTTGGCGTGTGCTTACCACATGGTAGCAAAATAGGATCACTTACACTGAACTACATAGCAAGCCCACTTTAAGAATTTTTCATTCAACTTTTTTTGGGTTGCTCAATAATAACCACCTATTTTGAGCCTTTTGACTGATTGATAGTGAACTTAATTATAAGGGAGATTTTAGTTGTCTTCTAATTTAGCAGTTCGATTGTCAATTGCTTTACAGTCGTTGAAAGGAACTTTCAAAACAATGGCTTCACCAAACAACTATGAGTCCATATCCAAACCTAACCACGAGGAAAGAGAGTCAAGATTCACGCGGTCAAATGACGAATTGACTACTTCAGACTCAATAGCTGGCTCTCGCTCCATAGACTCTGCTGTTTCCAATGACTTGGATCTTGAGACTCGACCATTATTATCTCCCGATGACCCCAAAGTTTCTCCTTTGAATTTGCATAAGATTCAGCTATTGAGAATAGGCGTGATTATTTTATTTGCAATCAATTTGTTTCTCTTCTCGTTATTTTTGATTTCAGACTTCATTTCGATTCCTGGACTCGATAACCGTGGGAAGTCTTTTATGGAAATAAATTTGATTCTGATCAATTTGATCAGCAATTTGCTTACATTATGGTGCTTCATTATCCCAAGCTTTTACGAGCGTTTACTAGGATACATCAGTGCTTTTTTGATCGGGTTCAATTTTCTCATAATTTTTACAGTTCCATATTTGAAGAACCAGTACGGATTAGTTGGTAACTTTATATTGTTATGGACATTTGGCAACCTCATTTTCAGCTCTCTAGCAGACTATTGGGTTGAGCAAGGAAAGATTTATCAAGAGATCAGATTAACAGGAAGACCAGAGACACGCAGGACTTTATTTGAGTTTTTTGTGATTTTTGTTAAAACTGTTATCAAATTGTTTGTTCTAGTCATCATACTTCTAATTAGTTTAACAATTTGGCTTAACACTTTTGACTCGAGAATAAAACCATGGGGCAAAATGATACCAGTTAATGATGATGAGTTCAAGGTTCATCTTTCATGTTACGGGGATGTGTACAATTCTTCCTCTTCTAAGCAGCCCATATTATTGTTGGAAAGTGGTCAATTGATTTCAGACGAATATTTCGCTAATTGGGTTGAGGAATTATACCATTTGAATAAGATTGATAGATACTGTATATGGGACAGGCCAGGATTTGGATATTCTGATAGTGCTCCTTCACCAGTATCAATCAGTATCATAACTGACTATTTATCTCAGGCATTGAGAAGGGAGCAAATTGAAGGTCCCTTCAGTTTGATAGGCTATGATATAGGAGGATTGTACTCAAGAGTATTTGCTTCAAAGCACCCAGGCCAAATCCATTCACTATTCTTGGTTGACTCTTGGCACGAAGATTTATTATTGAAAAATCCGTTCCATGGTAACCGCAAAAACGAAAAATTACCCAAATACATAATTGAATCTATGAACACCAGAACAGGGTTTAAATTGTGGTCAAAGGGATTGATATCGCCATGGGGACTCAAGCTTCACTTACATTGGATCTTACATCCCAAATCTCATAGATCGAATGACAGAATATTTGGAAGAGACATGTACTACCAATCGAAATACATTAGGGCCAGATTACAGGAACAAACTACATCCAGTATCTTGAGTTACAATGAGGTTTTGGGGTCAGACTTGAAAAATATTCCTATGAGCGTCATGAGTTCAGATTATATGATCAGAAACTCTTTGAATTGGGGAGCCTGGCAAAGGGAGTTGACTAAACTTAGTGGGAACGTCATTGAGTGGACCATTGCCGATAACTCCAACCATGAGATATGGGACACCCCCAAAGCTAGAGTCCAATTGCAGGACGCTTTGTTGAGGTTGGTATCTGAGAAATCAAAGTACGGCGTTGAGCTGGTGACTAATTGATTTGCTCTTTTATGATATATAGACACTCAATACCGAATTTTCTTATCCTTAGCATATGACACCGTTGATTTCACCGATGTGTATACTTTTTAATCCCAAAACCATTGCCAGAGGTTTCGTGTAGAGCTGGTTGCGGACGTCAGCGTCGATGCACTACTGTATCACGTCCCACACACAACGCACCCTCGACAAACTCTGGAATGAACTTGTTCGTGTGCGGTTTCGTCACAGATGGACTTGTATCAAACTGGAACTTTTGACTGATATAGTGCAACCCAGAGAACATCTCTTCCAGCTTACGCAGGACCAGCTACGCGTATCCCGTTCGACTGTTGAGTATTAAGGTCATCTTGGAGACGCTTTCTTTTCGCATGTCCACTGAATATTGTTCTTCGTAAAGGACTGTGATAACCCAGAAGCTGAAACATCACTCTACTACAGACACCAAATGGACTTTCACAACCTCCAGATACCCACGCTTATGCCTCCAGCAGAAGGATAAAAGCCTCCCCAGAATTTCTCCAGATGCCCCTAGTTATGAGCAGTCTCTTTCAATATCCGTCTCGGATGAACCCGTCTCAGGAAACCCGTCTTTCTTTTGGGGAATTGTCGGTGGCCGCACGAGAACCAGCCCAGATTAGCGCGTCTGTCGCTATTTGGTGAAACTAGTAGGAATTTGAACTGAGACTGAGACTCGAAGGGAAACCATTTATTTGATTTCGATTTCAAATAAAATTGCACTCTGACTTCTGAGCTCACACTTTAAAACGCCTTCACCACTACCATAGTTCAGCGCTCAAGGGAGTGCAGCACAAGACAAACCTCAAACGCGCGAGCATCTTCTAGCCTCCACGTTCAATCTGAAATCACCGAAGTACCTCAAAAACTTCATAATACGGTTAGCTTGATAGAGTTCTGCCACCAACTAATAATAGCACTATTGATATCAGCAAGCTCCATCAAACATTTTCTCATCAGGACAACAAAAGCCAATCACCTGCTCTACTGGAGATGACTGATCGTGTCTTTAATCAAGATTCTGTTATTCTTTCTCCAAATCTTGCGCCAGCTTCAAGTTCAAGTAATAATAGTAATTCAACGTCCATTTCTAGCTCAAATAGAAGAAGATCATCATTTGGGTTCAATTTTTTAACTAACATAACAAACTCAATTAGACCATCTAACGGTCCATCAGTTCAAAATCAGACGTTACCTTACCTGTCATCCAACAATAATATACACCAACTGATGCAGTCACAGTCACAATCGCAAGCATTATCGTCGCAGCACCAACCACAATCTCCTCAACCTCATTCCCAAGCTCATCAACAAGCTCCACAGTCTATAACTCTTCGTGCTCCGAATAATAATGCCACTAATCCCCCTTCTCCTCTATCTAATCCAACTATCGTGATGAACTTGAACCTGAGTCTATCATCAAATGCTAATTCTAATCCAAACATATCTTACAATTCAAATAACCCATTCAATTCATTGAATGCAAACAGATCAGTATCCTCAACTCAAACTGGCATTAGTCTTCAACCTCCAAATACTTTCCAGAATCAAAATCACTTCATGTCGAATAGTCCAACTATTGGAAATTTGCATCAGTTTTCACACCCTATAGAAAGAACTTCGTCGAACAACTTGAATTATAATAGCAATACCGACAATAATGATAACGATAATGATATTGAAGACAACGAAGACGAAGACAATTTATTAGATGAGGATAATGATTCCCACATGCTTGAAGCCAACCACACTATAGCGATTTCACATTCAAATGAGATAGTGATGGCCCCGGCAATTACTGCATCCACAGCAAATACGAATAATCTTGTGACTTCATCAACTAACGTTGGATCGTCTCATCAGGTTATCAACTCTGCCTTCACGTCGAATTCAACCTCCACAAACGAACTTGGATGCGATAAAGACGGCTTTTTCTCAATAAGGCTCACACCTTTGATCGATCATTCTTCTTCATCTACTGGATTGTATTTCACCCCCATAATAAGAAAATTGCAACCTATCAAGACTATTGCTGTCGGAAGATATACCGATAAAAACAGACAAGCAGCTCATGCCCCTCAAGGTTCATCTGCATCCGTTGTATTCAAATCAAAAGTTGTAAGTAGAACGCATGCCCAGTTCACTGTTAATCAAGGTGGGCAATGGTTCATTAGAGACTTGAAGTCTTCATCTGGTACATTTTTAAATCATATCAGGTTATCACCGGCGGCTATCGAGTCAAAAGATGTCCCCTTAGCTGATGGTGATATTATTCAATTAGGTATGGATTATAGAGGTGGTACTGAAGAAGTCTACAGGTGTGTAAAAATGAGAATTGAAATGAACAAAAGTTGGCAAAGGAAGGTGAATCAATATAATCTAGAAACTCATAACAAACTAAAACAATTGGCGAACTTGAATAATCCAATTAATTTGGCAGAAAATCAACAGAATGTCAATCAAAATGCTGGCACTGGGGATGCCGTTTCGGCTCAAAGTGACCTAAGTGAATGCTGTATCTGCTTGTTGAAATTGGAGCCCTGTCAGGCACTATTCATATCACCCTGTTCTCATTTCTGGCATTACAAGTGTATTAGACCGATTATTTTGAAAAGTTATCCTCAATTTTACTGCCCCAATTGCAGATCGATGTGTGATTTGGAGACTGATATTGACGATTAACGAGATCCAGTCTTTTCTGTTTTTCTACCTTTTTTTGTTTCAGTTATTCACAATGTTTTCAAGTTGAGTTAGTTTTGAGATTGGTTGATTTTTAAACTTATTATTAAGAGTCGCTATACACTTTTTGATTTAGTATTTATCATTTTGCTTCGTTTATTCATTAATTTTTCATTACATGGTGTATGTCCTTTCTATCTACTCCTGTTTCTCCTTTGTAGAGTACGCTATACAGAGACGTTTCTTTCCAGGTGCTTTCATCTAAAATCCAGTATAGTAATCAGTGTCTCAATCATAACTTGAGTAATGTAACAGTTTTTCTATATGATGATTTTCACTGTTTTACAAGTTCATAATATTTGCATCTATCATGCTCAAGCCACCACATATTCTGTAACCTTCATCAGGGAGAACAGTGGACTTTACACGCCCTTCTCGAAGTATTGTCTTGACATGATCAATCATTGTCTCAAAAATGAAACTAATTGTATTGAAACTATCAGACCAATTTCCAGTTCAGGTTGACAAAAAAAAGAGTTGTCAATTTATAATTGAATTTTCCGTATAGATTATTGTAAATCACATTTGAAGGTTCAACTACAAAGAGCATCGATTGAAACTCAGTATGAATCATTTACTGTTATTGGTGCATTATTTTCGCTTCCGTTGTTAGCTTCATCGCAGCTTGTGCTTTTTTTTGGACTAGTTAGTCGTAACATTTCCTTTCGCGTGATAGATAGCATTAACAGTATTGTTGATATCATTGTTTGCACTAATAGCTCTGTCAATGACAGACTCGACAACACTTTTCTTAACTCCTTTATCAAATTCCATCAACTTATGTTCTTCCTTGAGATGTTTCGAGGAACGAAAAACTTGCTGGACCTGCACTCATTGAAAAAAAATACAGGATTTCAGCCTATATAATGTCACTAAAAACGCTTGCCAATACTATGACCCAGACAGAAACACTGTCTATTTTATATTGTTTAGCTTTCAACACACTCAAGGAGAAAGTAAAAATTTCGGTTATACACCGAAACCAATGCCTGGACACTTGAAAGTTTTCAAGAAATTGGCCCTCCCACATCAACTTTGTGTGGGGTCTCCGATACTTACAAGGTTGTCCTCTTCGAGTGTATCTTCTATTAGAAAGGTTGAAATCACTCAAAAGTCTTTTCTCGCTCGATTGTGGAACCTTGGCCTCTTTTGGGTGCAAAGTGCTCCTCAATTTTCGTTACCTTTTGGTGAAGGTTTAGAAGGCTTTGGATCTTCTGTTCTCTGGATTCCAAAACTGCTAGTCCCTCGCGGATGTCATTTTTGGAGGGAACTACAAGGGGTACTTGACTTCATCCAAAATCAGCTGAACCATCAGCGACAATTGTGTGTGCGACATGGTGTTGACTCTGAACCAGAAACTATTGTCGCTTTTTTTTTTTTTTCAAGCAATGGTGTGTGATATCTACCAATGCAGATTTTCTAGAATCGGCACATATGAGCTGGAAGACTTGAGGGGTTATTGCACGTTTTAGGAACAGCAGTTTTATCATGAGAGCTTAAGAGTAGTGATAGGCCTTTGAAGATATTATCCACATACCAAAGCATACCTTTGATTCGCGCTCATCGTCTCTTATCTACAGTGATGACTAATTTGAGTAGACTGGTTACGTAATTCAATATAAACGCAACACTAAGGGGACAGTGCGGCTGCTATAAATGTTCTGTTGTATATAGACCCTCACCACGATCAAATAATATTATTGTCTCAGTCTTTGATCCAAACTGAGAAAACTGATTAATACAAACGGCTTTTACTGTATTATGAAGATTTGTTTGGTGCTAGGAACTGCGAGATATGATGGGCAAACATGGTCAGTTACATCATTACAAGTGAACCACGTTGGGCCTATTAGTAAAGGATCTTCTGATATCAGGATGCGATAGTTCAGATTAGACTACCCTTTATCCAATTAGTTAGATAGAATCAATAGAAGGGCTTTGAATTTGACTAATTTTACTAACTTGTTGAAAACAGTATTTGTAATTCATAGCTCATGTAATTAGCTGAAGTTTGAGTTGCAGTATAGACCTGATAAGATTCCAGTGAAAGCTTAAGGTTATGGTTGTCTATCTAAAGTTTAGCTATAAACTTGCATCGTGAGACAACATTGGATGGCTGCGATACACTTTCCTCAGTTTAGCCAGCTGATGATAGTATGGATATTCTCAGGTTAATCGTATAAGCACCGATAAAGTACTACTGACAGATATTGATTGTAAAGGTCTTATATATGAAAGAAGCATGCTGGTGAACATCTGCAAAGATGTTCTAAAAAACAAGCTGCACACTTGGACTGGTTTTCATCATTCAAGCTATCACTTGTGACTGAAAACAAAACCTTTATTGCCAGAACAGCGAACCTGCTCTATTGAGCATCAAGAGCAAGTCCGACTCAAATTTCTTCAGCGATGCTGGCTATACTTATGCTTTATCTGTATTGCCAATGCCTAAATCGAAAACTGAACTATAAAACCTAGAACTGGAATTAAGCACGATATGTGCTTCGCCAAGTCACTCATTCAGTGTATACAAGACACCCTATTTCGCACTTCGAGGTGATTGGTGATTAGTTAGTAGCTTCTACTTGAATGGCTTCGGTTACACTGTGACTCCCGCAATGGTTGTACTCACAAAGAACAACGACAACGACATTTCGAACACCGCTCTGCTCACCACCGCATTTTCGGTGTCCCAATCAACTTTATTGTACAAGTTAAACTGAAGAGACTCGAAGCCCACGAATGTTACAACCTCTCATGGATCCCAGATCCTCTGTGACCCTCGAGGTTCCCTATTTGGCCATTTTTTTCATCTCGAGACATTCTGCATGTCATTCTGCTCGATTAAACACGTTCAACTTCAATTCTAAATGTATGAACGTACAACCTCCATCCTCCAACCTTCACACCCTGTAATCCCTACTAGTGCCCGCGCCCAGTACGTCTGACTCCTGAATTCTGGATTCTGGATTTTGACTCTTGTCATGTGAGCTTAATTCTTGCACGGAATAGGTGAAAACTGTGATTGAAATAAGTTCATCGCCCACACTGGATGGGTATCTGAGTTGTGGTTACTCACTCGAGACATGTCCGTTCACGTACTGGGATGTTTTTGGATTTTACCTCGACTCGACCTTTTCGTTGTAGCCTTGTAAAACAAGCACAAGCCCCACCCAGAAGGTGCTCTGAACCTGTGTGTTATAGAAGAAAACCACACTACCCAACACTCACCATCATCCTTTCAGTCTACTCAAACCCATGCTGATCAAGTTGAGGGAGATGCTTTGGTCCGGGTTGCTATCCTCGAGGGATTGGATTATTGCTGCTGCCTTGCTGCTGGCTGAGGTCGTACGCCAATCGAGATCTTCCCTTCTTTGCTGCCGGAAAGTGAACTCGAAACCTTCACATTCGAGGTGTGTTTTAAAGGGCTATTTCTATGTTTAGAATTAAACTCTCATGAACAATTAAAATTTAACTTGTTTTAATCTAGTTAGTTTCAATTTGATTAACGCTCAATTCAATTTCACTTCGTTTCTTCTCTGTCCGATTGCCATCTTTTCATCCATCAATTTGATTATATCACTCGCTTGAACTAGTGTTTTGTTTCCTTCATCGAGGTATTTCAACCTGCTTGATTCCAACCATCACTGTTTTGTTGATTAGATACAGGTACATTTCAGCTATATATCATTTATCCGTACTTGCAATTGACAACACATTACACACACAGCTATCTCTGTCTCCCGAATCGTGATTTTGGTGAGCTTTCCCTTATTTTCAATTAACCGCCAGCGTTCACACATACACCACAGTCGCTATTTAGTTTAATACTTGCTAACAATCCTTTCACTCTTGATAGATTTTATAAGAAGTCATCGCCCTATTAACAGACAAAAATTTTTCATGCACATATCAAGGAGTTCACATCGAAAATTTCCAAGCTAACTTGAAACAGATCACATTCCAATTCATTCAATATGGATCAATCTTCCAATAACAATATCAACTATTCGAGAAGAGGCTCTTTAACTTCGCTATCGTCCATCTCAACTCAAAATCAACTGCAAAACTCTATTGTTCCCAGGAATTTGTCTACTGGCGAATTACTCAACATGGATGATAAATTTGTGAAAAAGAGCATGAAAAAAAATTACCAACCGAGCAGACCACCCACAACAACTACATCCTCCAAAATTCCACAGAAGGCACTTTCTCCAGTGCAGCTACAGATTCAAGCTATAAACAATATGAATAGTGCTAGCAATCCGAACAGTGGATTCACAAAAAATTCGCAAGGTACATACTTATTCCCCAATGGTGAAGTTTTTAGACCAAGAACAACACCATCGAAAAGAAATAGGCCTCCAAAAATCGGAAGAAATTCGATAAGTGGTGCTCCCGGCCCAAATACTGAGGTTACCTCGAGCTTTTCTGTCAATGCTGTAAGATCCCAATCATTGACCAGTGTATCTACTTTATCACGTTTTGAGAACACCTCTGAGCCAAATCGAGATACAGTACTGCCGAATTCCAATATCAAGAAGCCAATTCCAACTTCAATTCATGACTTCAAAGAATCATCACCGAAGCCAAACTTTTCAATTGGTAATGATTTGTCTAATTCAACACATAAACCCTCTTCGCCAGTTAAGACTCATTTTCCATCCACTTCCACCATCACTCCAACAGTACTCAACAATAAGACAGTCAATGGTCCGAGTCATATTTCCAAGCTATTACCAACTTCATTGAACAATACTGAAAACGAAAATTGTAGTCTAAACCATTCAAATTCAACAATTACGAAATCCTCGGAGCATTCAAACTCTTTAACTTTAATCAATAGAACAACAACCAGCACCCCACAGACTTCTGTTGACTATGAGTATGAATCATTGAACTCACCCGTGAATTCTCACTTAACCGATAAAGCTAACAATATATCACTAATTGACGAAAGTGTAGAATCTCTTCCATCATCAAAATCGATAATGACAACAACAACAATAACCAACAAGAAACCAACTCATGATATCTTTCATGCCTTCGATCAAAACTTCACACACTATCAGTCAAATGAGACACTAAAATCTACAGAATCATCATTTTCTCAGTCCCCAGTTGTTTCTGGCGAAAATTCTGCAAATGAAGGTTCCATCAATGTCCCCGATTCCCATCTTAGCACGATTATCGCTAGTGGTAATGTGAAATCTGTGATTACTCCTCCAAGTTCATCTCGTTCTAACTCGAACAACTCAAAAAAATCGTCTCAAAATCTTGCGGCATCCTCAATTTCGGCCCCCACGACTATCACTAAATATTTGAACAATATTGATTCCAGGGATTCTTCATCAAGGCAACATTCTTTGACACCTCCTGTTTCTTACAGCTCAAATGACATATTTGTTGATAGTGACTTTAATATTGACGAACCCGTCAGAAGAGTAGGAACCCCAAAAAGTCAAATAACAGGCTCCAAGAACTCCACAGCAACAGCAACAGCAACTGAAAATGAAATCGATTCTAGTGCTACTGATGCAAAGAGGAAAGTTCTCGATGAACTTGATGATCTTTTGATCCCACCTAGAAAAGATTTGGAGAACACCAGTGATTCAACTGCCTTGAACTTGACTTTAGCGGAGAGTCCTCGCACGTCACGTTTCTTTATTCCTTCAACTGGCAGTGCAACAGACAGTGTTGTAGCATTGCCATTAGCGACGGAGGAAAATGAAAGAGTGAATGATGACTCTTTTGACAAAAATTTTGACCATATATTTGAAACTTCCTTTGATAATACTTTCGGTAATTTCTTAAAATTTGAGGAAAATGCTGCAGTAACTTCTTCCGCTGAACAGCAAGATATTCCTCAGAAACCAACCAACAATAGCATAAGAGGAAAAGACTCGGATCAGCCATGTGATGCGGGACTTTCGCCTATAATGGAGAGCAATAGCGATTTAAGCAATTTGAAAGACATTACCAGTGAAGAAAATTTGGATTCAGTATTGGCTGGTTCTAAACATGAATTGAAACCTTCTTCCATAGCGAAAGCTTCCGATAATTCGTATTCCAAGTTGTCTTTGAATGAACTTGACGATTTGAAGCCTCATCTCCACTCTTTGAACAAAATTTTGAGTTCTACTACTATTGATTCAGTTACATCACCAAAATTTGTTTCCAGTGCAAATGAGAGTTCTAGACTCACAAATCCACAGTCTTCACCTCATGAAAACATGAAAAGATCGAACTCGTTGTCTATTTCTGTTATTTCAAATAAATCGAAAAAATTTACCAAGGCTCTTGTTTCGCCAAACCCAGAAAGTAGAAGAAGGTCAGTTGTTTTAGAGAATCCAGATAACGATTTTTCCTTCAGCTCAGATATAAGTGATCATTATAACTTACCATTGACACCAGGAGGTAAAATCAACGTCGCCGCTCTGGTACCTAAGAGCAAAGATGAGTCGTTGTCCTCAAAGATAGCAACACCCAAAAGAAGGTCTTCTAATGGGTTTAAAACTCTCATCAAGAAGATCTTCACTAATGAAAGTTCCACTCAAGATGACGAATCAATCAGACTGCCAAATAAATTTCCATCGAAAAGAACATCTAGCGCGCAACATCTATCTCCTAAAAAATCAAACATTAGTGAGATGAGTATGTCTAGGTCGAAATCAATGAAATTATCAAGTTTCACTAAATTCAAGGAAGAAGCTGCTAGCCCACCTCCAACGCATTGTGGATCCGTCTTCAACAGCTCAAGATTCAAAAAATTTAACGTATCATCAAAATCTTTTACCTCGAAACATAAACAAACGCCTTCTACAAGTAGCGCTTTGGAAACTGATGAACCAAATATATCTACTACAAAAAATACGAAGCAAATTGGCAAAGTACCAGGTAAAATCTTACAACCTCCATCATTAAGTGAGTTTAATCCAAATGTTAAAACTAGCAATAGTACAACTATTTCGTCCAAATTTCAAGGAGAAGATTTGCCTATGTTTGAACCTACGTTTGATGAGAGTACATTTGGCGAGGTTATGGATTTATTGAAGAAAGATTATTTCGCGGATGATGCGAATATCGATAAGGATATTATTTTGAGTAGGATTGATTACAGAGTTCAAATTGAGAGTGTTCATGGAGATAGCAGTGACGATGAATTTAAAAATGCTTTTGAAGACTTTGATACCGACGATCGCGCAAAGAGTAACGAGACGCAATATTTGAAAGAAAGTGTTACCAAATTGAAGCGTAAAGTTGTTGTTGGAGAAGAACCTATTTTCAAAGATGATGAATTGACTAAAGATCAAATAATCGACCAACAAAAGAAAGATATTGATGATGAATCCCGCTTTGTTGAAGATAGCAACGAGATTGACAACGATTTTACAGAAGAGGTCCCTTTGAACCCATTGATTGATAGTGAATTGTACATAGACGATAACATTAGATCACTCCAAGAAGACTTTTCCCATGGTTTTTTATTGCATGATCTTGAGGCTTTTGTTCCGGCTGACGATTATAGCAGTTACAACTCCAGGTTTGATCCAAATAACAACAATACGACAGCTGCATCTAATTTAATTCTCACGAAAAGGACAGCTTACAAGCATGTTAAACAGTTCAGTGATTTCAACAATCTCGAGATCATCACTGACCAAGTGATGAACGTTCCTAAAGATATCAAACCATCCAAAAATATATTGAAGATGAGCAATTCTAGATCTTGTAACAAAGCATCAATTAAGGCAATACCCAAAAACAATTCAGTTCAATTTTCCAATAAGATATTCATAAATGAAACTTACCCCCCTGAATTATACAAGAGGTACAATAAATCGGTGACACAATACACTTTGAACGATCCCGTTGAGATACATAAAATCAAAAGTGAATTGAACTCTTACAAACAAAATGACATGAGAGTTCATGAAATGTCACAACAGAACACTCACTTTTTTTATGAATTTTAGACTGTATACTGACTTTGTTCTCAATGATTTCAACTAATACAATTATTTCAAAAAATTACAAATAGACCAATATTTAAATGTTTGTTACAAATTGATTTTACATCTAATCAAAAGTTTAAAAAAGCTCATCGTTAAAGCTAATAATAAAGGTTAGTTTATTTTTTAATGGCGCTTTTTGGTTGTTTTACATTTTTTTTATTTTTCACTCTTAATTATTTATATTAGTTCTCTTGTTTTCTTATCAGCTTTTCAGCTTGTCTATAACTTGTTTAATCTCAGAATATTCACACAAAGTAATTGTCAAAGCTGCTGGCTTTAGTTGGCTTGGCTTTTTGAAGAGTACTTTAATATACCCCTTCACTCATGTTTCATGTAGATTATTCTCGCAAGAGATTTTGTGGACCAAAATTTTTCTACATAAAAAACAGTTATCATATCATTATTCATTAGAGGCCTCTGACAGTAATCTCAACTACCACGATAAGTCGTGTAGCTATGATTCGAAAGTAATAATGGAACGTGGTAATGCTTATCAGGGGGATTATCCACAATGAAAGTGATTTCAACAAAAGGGAAAAAGGTTCGACCATCGCTGGTTATCCCTCTTTCCTCATTTTCCAATGCGATTCTCCTGAAGTATGTACCAGTTAAAAATTTGATCTTATAAACACCTGGTTTCAAGGTTTCCCAATTCTTATCGACGATGCTAACAGGAGAGTCTGAATCCGTTTTGAGAGCTGGGTCAAATACCCACTCAGTAATCCTACCATCCAGATTGGTCTTACTAATACCAAATGGCTTGATATCAGAATCAATGACGTACTCCCCGTCACCATCATTTTGTTGGCCATCCAAAGAAGATAAATAATAAATGGAGCAGGTTACATTGGCAGCTGGCTTTCCTCGAGCGGTGTCCAAAATATGGCAAGTTATAGGAGGTGGACTCATTTCAATAGTGTTTCTTTCAGTGAGATACAAAAAATGAAATTCTTTCAGGGACCGAATGATATTTTATATGAAGATTTATGAAATAAATATCAAATAATGATAAAATAAAGATGATAAAGCGCAGAAGACCGCCATATGATCCCCCAAAAATATTTTTCAAACAAATGTAATTACCCAATACGGAAGTCGGGATGTTTGTTTGTATATATATCTTTCGAAGATATTGAAATAAAACACCTTTTCTGATCAAATGCTTTAGAAGCTATTGATTAGTAACCGCGGTTCTCTGTCGAAGTGAGTCTTAGTACTGAGTATTACGTATATTCAGATAGCAGGTCACTCCTCACGAATTTTTTGGCCACAAAGAGGAAAGAAAGCAAAAAACAGTCCAGTATAAACATTCAAACAAGATAATGCTCCATATATGAAGATGTCAACAAGTGCACCGCAAGTGCCGCAAACGATAATAGATTTTGCTCCTGGCGAGAAACACATATTTTTGAGAGACAAGATTAAGAATTATTACGTTCCCGAGTTATTTCACCTAGCTCCAACGGTTCAACTGGGGATAATCGTTCCTTTATTGATTAAAGATGTGGTAAATAGTAAAAGTCCCATTGATATATATGGGTTTGCAGGCATGGTTGCCACTAATGACAACTACATGGTGGTAAATAACTTTCCCATCAAAAGCTTCAAGATTCAGGGCAAATTGGTAGGCGAACAAATTAAAACTTTTGATAACAAATCCAATCTTGTGTTTATTCAACTTGATGACTCCAGCGGACACATGATTACAGTTAAAATAGTAGAAGCACTTTATCTACTAGCAGGCTTAAAGTTTGGCTGTAACTATGGGTTCATATTAGAAGTTTCTGGCCATCTTGAACAAAACCACTTGGAAAAAGAAATCGTTAGTTCACATATAGAGATCAAAGGCCGTGCAACGGATATAGACATTGAAATCCTGTTTTTGAAAAGTGCATTGGATTACCGTGATGACGTTCTCAGTAAACCCTGGGTCTATACGCCTGCGTCTAGTAATGTTACTTCCAATGAGGCCCCTAGAGTGAAATATACAAGAGAATACCATGAGATTAAAAGAGTAAGGGAAGCTTTGGTAATGACCGACCCAGTTGAGGAACCAACATCCGCTGTTGTTGACAGTTTATTGGTAGCAAAGGAGTTCAATTCAAGGTCGGAAAGACAAAGGATTTCAAGCTCAACAATTGAACACGAAAAAGAAAACAAACCACTTGAAATTGTTGATTTGACTAGCGAGGATGATACATGCAGTGTTCAATCCCTTGACTTAGACAGCGAGATAATGAACACACCTTTGAACTCAACTATATCTTCTGTCAAAGTGACATCCGAACTCAAGCTCAAGTTTGCACTAATAAAATGGATCATCAAAAGAAATGAAACATTCAAGCTTCACGAACTATACAAGAATTTTGCTATATCCCGGATTTTGAACCAGCTCAGCGACATTAAATTTCTACAACAGAACGTATCATATTCAAATGGAAAAGATCATTGTCTACTGAAAACAGAAATGAAGCGAATGATATTTCACGAAGCGAGACACTATCTTACCGCAAGTAATTTGATATCTTGTTCCAAACGACAGTCATGCCATCCAGTGAACCTACTAAATTTGAAAGGACATATTGAGAAATGTTTATTGTTGATAAAGTCTGTAAAACAGAATACCGGTCAGACTGTGGTTTTCGACTGTCATAGTTACATGAACAAGTACTCAAAAAGGTATCAGGTGTCTATGGAACCCAAGTTGGTATCAGAAATGATCAACTGGATTTTGTATGAAAGGATGCGGGAAGAAAACTGGGTTTTCAATGAAAAAAGTTTGCAATGGATGTTTTCCCCTAAAGTCAACACTACTAAGAAAGTACTCAATCGAAGGAAATTGGCGGTATAATCATTTGAACCTCTTTAAATCAACGAATATAATGCCTCTTCGAAGTTGTAGCCATACTTAATGCTGGACCTTTTGGTTCATTGGACTAGCCGCACCCATCGCTCACAATCATTTTTTTTTTCTTTTAGATGAGTTGCATATATTTTTTTTTTTGAAAAAATATTCATAAATTCTCAAAAATTGTAAAGAACTATCAGTCAAAATGTCATTGTTCAAGATTGACGGGTGGAATATTGAAGGCAAAGCAGCTTTTTCAGGTTCAAGCAAGAGAAATGACAAAAAGGCCGAGAAAAAAAAGGCTTTAGAAAAGCAATTACAAGCCGAGAAAAAGGTCATACCTGAAGATAAAGCAGAAGTAGAAAAAGATGGTGGGGAAGATACCAACATAGAAGAAGAAACCGAAAAGATGACAAAGAAATCAAAGACAATAAATAAGGAAGACAAAGGGACTCTGAAGGTAGCTCCGAAGCGTAAACGAGAAGAAGAGGAGGAAGGAAAGAGAGAGACAAAAGAAGAGAAAATGCCCGCTCCTCAACCAACTACGAACTTGACTCCTTTGCAAAAGAAAATGATGGCTAAATTGTCTGGTTCGAGATTCAGATGGATCAATGAGAAATTGTACACTACTACCTCTGAAAATGCATTAAAATTGATTCAAGACCAGCCAGAATTGTTCGATGAGTACCATTCAGGTTTCAGATCGCAAGTCCAATCATGGCCAGAAAACCCAGTCAACGTGTTTGTGGAACAAATAAAGTTGAGAAGTAAGAAACCGGTGAATGCTCCCGGTGGGTTGCCTGGTTTAGCAAACAAGAAAGTCGTAATTGCTGATATGGGTTGTGGTGAAGCCCAATTGGCTTTGGATATCTCGAAAAATTTCAATCGAAAGGACGGTGGGAATAAAAAAGTCAAAAGACAGGACAGAAACGCGGGCCCAGGCAGTAAATTGAACGTCCAGGTTCACAGTTTTGACTTGAAGAAAGCAAACGAAAGAATTACAGTTGCGGATATTAGAAATGTCCCATTACCTGATCAATCATGTACCATTGTTATTTTCTGTTTGGCCCTTATGGGTACTAACTTTTTGGATTTCATTAAAGAGGCTTACAGACTCTTAAGTCCCAGAGGGGAATTATGGATCGCCGAAATCAAATCGAGATTTAGCGATGGGAAAGGTGATGAATTTGTTGAGGCGTTGAAGTTGCATGGTTTCTTTCATAAGACTACTGATGATAACAATAAAATGTTCACCAGATTTGAGTTTTTCAAGCCTCCTTTAGACATTATCAATGAAAGAAAAGCGAAATTGGAAAGAAAAAACAAATTCATTGAAGCTGAAACGGAAAAGGAACAGTTGGAGAAGAAAAGAGAAAAGCAACCCGAGGGTGAATGGTTGTTGAAGCCATGTATTTATAAGAGAAGATAATAGTGTTTTTAGTCCTATATATGTAAAGCAAATACTGCTTTTTTTGAACACGACTAGCTTGATGGACATAATGAAGATTTTGTTAACGACTGAACCTAGTAGAAGATGCAATGGTTTCCTGTTAAGCGGTACTCTTCACCTGACTCTTTGTACTATCGAATGGTGTGCAACAACTTTCAGCTCTTATGTAGTAGATATTTCGTTATACGACCGTGAAAAATGGCAGTTAATTTCATCAAATGTTAATGCTGATGTTAACACATTCGTAGAAACTTTGAAAAAGTATCGAAAGAGCTGGACTGATAGTGGATCTCAACAAGCTGATATGGTTGCTGGTAGAAGAAGAGGAAAGTCCATTGTGCAAGAGACAGCAATGGATATCTCTTTCATTGAAGACAGCTTGGATATTGATGATTTGGAATCAATTAAGCTTCAGAGATCTCGATCATTGGACATCTACAACAAACCAACAAGAACAAAGCCAAACAAAACCTTTCCTCTAACTGAGAGCGAGAAAGACATTTTATGGAAAGATTATATTGAGTCGTATGACTATGATTTGATTATTCCCCAAGATCAATTAGCTGTACTTTATAACATAGACAACGAGAAGTTTCTCCAATTTGATGATACCACCCAAAAACAATCGAGGGTCTGTACAGATTTATTACAAAAAACAACGTCAATCATCAAATCATTAGACAATCTTGCATCGAGATATGAAAACGTTTTGAAAGAGACTTCAGAATTTCAGGCCAACTCCACTTCATTGATGGAAGAGAACTTAAGATTGTCCGAATTGGGCGATGCCATTGACATAAATTTGAAATACTTTGAATCTTTAGATTACATTCAAAGAGTATTAAATACTCCTGGAAGTAATTTGGTTAAGAAGCAATCCTTCAGAAACGCCTTGTACAGATTAGACGAATGCTTGGATTTTTGTCATCAAAATCCTGAATTTAAAGAAGTTGAGACATATAGCATAAGATTTCGCCAATGCATGACAAGATCACTTACATTGATTAGAAATTATTTGATTAACTACTTGAAGACTTTGTTTACGGAAGTTGACTCCAAATTGAACAAACAAAAGATTGATTCGATAACCAACGAGGCATTTTTATTCAATGAGTTTAGTTCAAAAGGGGAAAGATTCAAGGAATTGGTTCTTGAGATAAATAAAAGAATTGATGCTCATAACGAATACTCTGGTCTATTATTTGATATTTTGAATAACTTTTTCAAAATAAGATACACTCTCTTAAACTCGTTAATCTGGAAGCATATTGATGAGACCACACTACAAAAAAAAGGTTTGGTACAGTTTGCCCAAGATAATATCTCATTTTTCATAAAAATGTGCACTAGGGAATACGAAATATTTGACGCCTTTTTTTTGAATGACTCTTTCATAGAAGTGGAGCAATTAGAGAACTGGTTCAAAACACTTTCCGAGCCTTTTGCTGACACTTTCAGAAACAAGATTATCCGTGAGACTGATATAGAAGCTTTATGCCAGTTTTCGTCTTTATTTCAAAAGTACTACGAATTTGACGATGATAGTTTCTCTGTTACGGGAGATTCAGAGCTGTCCAAAATAAATTTTGGCTCATTATTTCAGCCAATTGTGCAGGACATACAAACAAGGTTAATATTCAGAGTTCAAGTATACATTGATGAAAACATCGTTAAATACAAACCAACGCCCCAGGATTTGAAAATTGGAGGAAGACGACAGAAACACATTAAGGATTCCAGTGAGTTACCGAATCCTTCAACAGAAAACAACGATAACGATAGATTGGATAAAGATTACAACTCTAATTTATTCAAAGACTGGTACCCTCCTTTAGGTAAGGCCATATCTGTTTTATCAGCAATTTACCAGCTAGTCAACTCAGTTGTATTTGACGATTTAGCACATTATATTGTACACGTCTCTATTGAATGTTTGAAAACGGCATATGCTTTAGCATGTACTCATCTAGGAAAACTTGATGCTGAATTATATATGATGCAACATTTGATTTTGCTTCGGACTCAAATCCAGACATTTGATATACAGTATGTCAGAAGAGAGACAACTTTCGACTTCAGTGGAATAGCTGGAATTTTTGAAATTATCAAACAAGGTTCCTTCAGCAGCGGTAATTTTATGAATTTGGCTAGAGAGTCCGTTCCCAAGGTTGTGAACAACATGGTGGACGCGAAATATGAAGTTCAATCAGAATTAAGAAATATTGTCCACCAATTCACCGAAGACGCTGTCAACAAAATCATCGAACCGTTGAGAAACAATGATTCATCTACTGCCACATCAGACAACTTGAAATTCAGAGAAAACATTGAGGTACAATTGACAAGGATGAATGAACAAATGCATACGTTCATTCAGGATGACCAGGTCATTAATTTTTTGTTAGAGGGTATACAAGTAAGTACGATAATAACTAGAAATTTTGAGGAGCCACTACTAACACTATTTTAGGACTTGATCTTACAAACATACGAAAAGTATTATGAACGTTTATTTGCTTCTTCTTACCACAAAGGTGAGATACAGGACATAATGGAGGTAGATGCTTTGATAGGCTTCCTCAGTAGCATTACGAGTTCCTTCAATATTATTAATCCCCAGGAACTCAAAAATTTGAGTATCTCCGATGATGAATACGATGTCAGCGACTGATTTCTGGGCCTATAAGATTGAAATATGTATAATAAAAGTTGAGTTTTTCAAGAATTGTAATCAGCCTAGCTCGCGGTAGCAGTTTCTTCGAAAGGGTTGTATATGTTCTTAGAGAGCAACCTATTCAACTCCTCTTTTACGACTTTCACCTTGTTTTGATCAATCAACAAGTGGGTTTCGTCCAATTCCTTCGAGAGTTGTCAGTCAAGCGCCTGTTCAAAAAATCAAATTTCTCACTTACTTCGATAACAATGTCATGTCGATCTGCGTCAATTCTCAATATTAAGGCTTTGATTGATGGATCACACTGAACCATAACACCTTTGATTGCACGAGGCATTGTAAGGACATTAAGTGGAACCAGTATTTGATTCGATCAAGTACGCCTATTTTCAGATTTTCAATAAGATCATCGGATAGTGGACTGCCATTTGTCACGTGCCAGCAAACACTATCGTTTATTCCCAGTAAATAATACTGAAGGGTATCACAGGTTTCATAGGTCCAATTTAAGGAATAAACATAAGAAGGAAAGTCAATGAAGACAGAAATTGCAGATGTCAAATATACTGTCTCCTTCAAAATATACACCGTCAAATAGTCTGGATGAAACAGATGTTATAGATAAATTTACACGCCAACCAGAATATCAGCATCAAGATAGTATCAAAGCGAGCAATATATCAAATGAAAGTACTCAAGAAGAATTGAGTATGCTTGATTCAGTCTCAAAGGAGAACCGGCTCAATAGCACCCTGGTCGAGGAAAGTGAAACAGGTTTTGATGGTAATAATGTATTGGAAGGAAGAAAAAGTGAAGGCCTCGATTCTAGTTGTAGTTCTGGGCCCCAAGATGCCAGCCTGGTGAATTCTCTTAAGGTGAATCAGAACAACATCAAGGAGGGAACAGGAGAAGCAATTTGTGAGGATCTTACTGGAGCCAATAAGGATAGCATACGAGCTTCGACGGAAGAAATGCCCCTCGATAATCGCAACTCATCTGAAATCAAAGATGAGGGTTTTCGAAAGCCGCCTGGCTCTCCCATAGCTGAAGACTTTGCTGAGCTGAAGAAAAATAGCAGTATAGATAATGAAGTGCTTATGAAAAGAAAGGAAGAAGAACGTGATCAAGAGACGAATGGATCAGACCCTTATAATACTTTCAACCAAAATAAAAGAATTGACGAGATTAACAAAACCAAAGAAGAAAACAAAGCAAATAACGGTGAAGAAAACGAAGGTGACGATGAGGTAGAAGAGAACGAAGTTGATGATGACGAGGAGGGTGATGAAGAAGATGACGAGGAAAATGAACCCCCAAAACTCAAATACTCAAGGTTGACAGGATTACCACCCACATTTTTTGAAAGAGATCCAATTTCAACCTGTACCTTTCATGACAACGTTTTTATTTTTGCTACACATTCTGGTGTCGTGCATCTTGCTAAACCTGACTTCACAAAAATAAGGACATTTCGAGCACATAGAGCTTCTGTCTTATCAATCAATACTGATGGCCAGTATTTTGCTACTGGTTCGATGGATGGTACCGTTGTTATTGGATCAATCAGCGACATGGATGATATAATTGCCTTTGATTTTAAAAGACCTATTCATGCAGTGGTTCTAGACAGAAATTACAAAACTACCAGATCTTTCATCTCTGGGGGTATGGACGGTAAAGTGATTTTGTCGCAAAGAAACTGGTTGAGGCAAAGAGTCGATACGGTTTTACAGGAAAATAGAGGGCCTATTGTATCTATTCAAATGATAGATGATTTAATAATGTGGATGAATGATGATGGAATTTCAATATATCACATTACCACTAGAAACTTGCTAATCAATGTCAAAAGGCCAGAGTCTTCACCTCGAGCAGACTTGTATTGGCCCAAGGTACACTTCCCCGAAACAGATCGGATCTTGATTGCTTGGGGTGATCACATCTGGTCCCTCAGAGCGTCATTGATTCTACCCGAAAACCACTTCTCTTTATCCTCTGCTGCATCATCATTCAGAGGATCACAAGAGAAAAAAATAGAGGTTGAGCATGTATTCAAGTTGGATTGTTTGGTGTCCGGTATCGCCAGTTTCAAAGACGATTTGTGGATGATTTTGACTTATACACCGCCAACTACGAACAAGAATGGTGTTGAGTTCTTCCCACCAGATTTGAAACTCATCAACTCCATAAATGGTGAAGTAGTCAATGATGAAGAAATCGGCTTGAAAAATTTCAAAAATTTGGGGCTCAACGATTATCATTTGGGCCAATACATTGGTTCTAATTCAACCAGATACTTCTTGGTAAGCGCTAAAGATGCTGTTGTTGCCCAAGAATATAGCTTGCAAGATCAACTCAATTGGTATACCGAGAAATCGAAATATTTTGAAGCATGGAAAATGAGTGTTAATATTTTAGCACCGGAAAAAAGAGTAAACCTTGGTCTTAAACACGCTGATATTTTGATTGCAGAAGAGAAATGGGATGAATCTGCTAAGTTTTTGAGTGAGATATTGTATATAAATGAAGTTGAATTGCCAAGTGATTCTGGGGTTGAATTAAGCGGATATCAAAAATTAGTTCAAGAGTACTGGGAAAGTTGGTGTTGGATTTATATTCATAGCGGCCATATATCTAGTATAACGGATTACATACCATTAAAACTTGAACTAAAATCTGATACATATGATAGTGTGCTAAATTACTGGCTAGAAAATGACAAACAAAAATTTTTGAAGTTGGTGAAACAATGGAAATTCTATGATATAAAATCATTGGAACATGTTTTGGAAGAAAAACTAGAATCTGAGGATGACGATGAAATAAGAAAATGTCTTGCTGACTTGTATGTGGTTTCACTTGATCCAATAGCAGCTGTTCCACATCTCATAAAATTGAAGGATCGGCAAGTATTTGAGTTTTTATCGGAACATCACTTATTAACCAATTTCTTCAATGATTTGCCTCAAATTTTGAGGAGTTCGTTGACTAAAGAGGAGCTAGAGCATTCATCAATAGAAAGCTTGAAAACAAGACTAAGTGATATTGTGCAATTGTTGATCGATCACAGACACGAGATAAGTCCTCTGAGCGTCATCAAATTAATGAATGATAACAATTTTGATTTCATAAGTTACTTTTACTTAAGTAAGTTGAGTGAGATAGACAACTTTCTTGCTAAGCCGTTTGAGAATGAGACCGTGAAGCTATTTTCACTTTATAACAGAGATTTGTTGCTACCCTTTTTGATGAAAAACAACGATTATGACATACAGACAGCCATATCTATTTGCGAAGAAAATGAGTTCATAGATGAGCTAGTGTATTTATTGGGTAAAGTCGGTCAAAACAAAAAAGCTTTGTTGCTAATCATAGATAAAGTCGATGATCCCCCAATGGCTATAGAATTCACCAAAAAACAAAAGGACAACGACTTGTGGAATTACTTGTTTGATTACGCGATGTCAAAGCCGAAATTCATTAGAGCTTTGATAGAGTGTGTTGAAGATTCGATTGATCCTGCGTCAATAATCAAAAGAATCCCAGAGAACGTGGAAATCGAAGGTTTGAAAGGCTCGATCGAGAAGATATCTGCAAATAACGACTTGAATCTACTAAACAATCAACTTATTTTGAAGACAATATACAACGAAACAATCAAATACTCGGAAAAATGCAAAATTTTGAGGTTGAAGGGTATGCTATACGATAAACCAGGATACGAAGACAAAATTGACAAGTTCCAACCTTTGGTAAGATTCTACGAAGATACTGACGGTAAGTTGTACACGGAAGCAGATATAGTGGGTAAAGACAATACCTGGAAGCATATTGCACGCACTTTGCCCGAGAAGTCAACGCATATGGCCTACCTTAAAGAAAAGTTACGTTTGAAAAAAATGAATGGACAGCAATGAAGATGTATTAGCACCATTTTGTTTTCAATATAGTATGTTATCTTATCGTCAATTTGTACAAATTTTCCTTTGAGTATCGACCATCTTTGTCTTTGTGGTTGCAAATATATCGAGAAATGCTACTCTTTCATCAAAGGGCCTATGCGGCTCAAAATGGTTACAACTTCATAACCACTTGAGACTGTACTGATTAAGTTGTACAAAAGCATAACTAATGACAAATCAGTATTTCGATCCATCGAACCAAATATATTTTATGTACTTAAACGATAATAGCTCAATTCAATTGCGTTACTGAGATCCATGAGCCAATTTTTCACAAAGCCATTAGGAGTGGCTTCTCTTCGTGGTGAGGCAAGTTTTAATTCCATATTTGGAGTACAACCTGCTTCAATAGAGCAAGGAGACGATAATGCTGAGGAGGAAGATGACTTTCTTCTTGAAGAGATATATGAGAGCTACAGATATATCAGATCTGTGGATGATGCCGATCTCAGCCAAGATGATAGCTGCACCTACGAGCTGAACAAAAAGTGAGTCTTTAGCGCAACACCATAGTTACTTCAATGCTAATTATCAAGCAACTGTTTTGCACAACGAAGGGAATCGTTTGCTTTCCCTAGCTTAGTTGATTTGGTAGCTAATGCTAGGGTCACATCTCAGGAACAAAAAGGAGGTAAGTTACGACCACCGGTCACGAATAAGACAAGTGATTATATTGACAATTCATTAGTTTCCACAGGTGAAAATCTAGGGGATAAAAAAATCAAACAAAAGAATTTGAAAACAAGTAAGTTGACCGATGGCAGGAGTTTCTTGAAAACTTCAATAACTGACAAGAGGAGATAAAAATATAGAGCATGCGCAGAAATCATATAGAGCTAGCACTCTTCAACTAAGTGATCTCAACAAAATGAAAAGAAGTAACATTAATCGCTTAACACTGGTATTGCAATCCAGTGAAATCAAGGAGCAGGACTCCTTGATATGGTGGAAAGATCCAGAGGGAGAAGATTTGGAGAAGAAGCAAATAGAGTCACTAGCCAACCGGGCCATCGATAGCAACAGTATAGCGAATTTGATGGAGGTATCTCAAACCTCAGTTTTTCCAAAAGCTGTTGGTGATGAAAACAAGAAAAGTGCCAGTTCCAAAGTTTCATCCTCTTCTGCCAACACACACCAAATTCAAAGATACTCCAACTATAAGCTGCAGATTGGCGAGACACCTCAAAATAGGTACTCTAATATTGAGAGTCAAGAGGAAGATGTACTTGCATCCAACATAAATAACAAATTCAAATTGAAAAGATATAACGATGGTATTATCAAAAAACGAAAACCGTTCAAGTTGGCCGAACCTTTAGACCCTTACAAGATCACATATGAGAATCCTGACAACTTAGAATTAAGTCGACTGAAATCTCCAGTCAAGAAATATTTCAAGTTTTTTAAAGGCACTTGATTCAATTCAAACTTACAATTTATTGATAAAGAAGGAAAGTCTATTTTGTAGAGTAATCACGAATATGTATGAACTATCAGGCGAAAGGATTGATTCTGCTGAGCACTCCACCAGAGAGTCTCCCAAAAACATTACTAGCAATACCATTGGCCTTTCCGAAATTGTCGCATTTGGTGAAAGCCATGGCATTTGTCGATGTCAATATTATGGCTATAATGACCAATATCAATGTCAAAAATTCAAATGAAAGTATAGCGACAATACCCATAAGAGCCCAAAAGACCGGTGTGCTGTACAAAACCACCCAGAATACTTTTGAGTCGATTGGATTGATGTAGGTGTTGGGATCCTTGGATTCAAAAACCCAAATACTCTCTCCGTTGGGGGCAGTCTCGTTCCACCACCTCAATCCCACCAACAATCTCCCACTTATGTTTTTCACATTCCAAAAGTCCGCCGCTAATAGCAATATCACAACGATAAATGTCAAAATGAAGCTTCTGGTAACAACCTCGCCAAACAAGTAGGAAATTAACGACCCGAATCTGAAGAGTAAAAAGAAAAGTAAAGCCACTGGATGAGAAGATTGCCTCAACCTATCAAGCAAAGTTGTGGGTGGATTCAACGCTGTATACTGTTGCTGCGAGCTTGGTTCTGCCATGATTCTGATTGAATGGCCAGGTAAAAGTTTAACCTTCAGCAAAGTGATAGGAATAGTTAATATACAATCACACCATACACATATTACTATTGATCGTATTACCGCGTGCGTGCTCATAACATTTTTTTCGTACGGCCTTGGGGTTCACGTCTCACATTCCCCCTTGAACCCTCCATGAAATGCGCCCCCTTATTATTTCCACGGCTGATTTTGGTCCGCGGGTACGTGTCGCACTCGATTGCCGGATCACGGAAAAGCCAAAGTTGAACGAACACTATGAGGACCGGCGAGCTAAGACCATAATTGAAGGGTTTCTCTAAGGAGATACAAGTGCGAGTGTCAGGCCTTTGAAGTAAAAGACAGAAAGTGTATTGGCAACGAAGATCAATGCATACTAAAATAAATAATTTTCAGTCAATTTAAAATTTTGAAGTGCAATTGATTTAAACCGTGCTTTTGATAGTGGGATTCAAAAGCCGTCTGTTGATGTGTTCGAGTCGCATAAACTCATCTCTTGTCAAAAATTATTAAAGTTGTTTTAAATCTTCCTCGCTGCCTCCACCAGTTATTCCAATTTACTTCAACGTACTTCCATCACACAGTTTTGGTTACTATAAGTAGGAAGATTTCAGTCACCCATTTTTGTTTGTTTGTTTGTGTGTCTGTTTGTTTTTGGGTGGTACTTGTTCTGAAATACTAGCTACTTTATCGGTCGTTAAATTCCCATTTCAAGGATACTTTATCTGAACAATCTGAACTACAACTATTATGGATATTGACAGTGCGAAATGGGGTATACAATCAAGCAGAAAATAGATATTTGCTTAATGGCTGAATCCAATCCCGAGATGACTCAAGCTGATTTGGCAAACTGGGCAAGAGATAATTATGGGGCCAGTAAGCCGCCATCGCAAACAACAATATCACGGATTCTAAGCAAAAAGAATGAGTTGATCGCACTTAAAGAACATGAGTTCAGGTTGATTAGGAGAAGAAGATTAACCAATCCTTTGTTGAGGAAGGTGCTTGAAGAGTGGGTAGCACAATCGGTGTGGGATGGAATGCCAATTTCCGCACCTATAATACAAAGCTCAGCTGTTTCATTATGGAAAGCTCTTCCTGAGAAAATGAGAGAGGGAAATGGCGAATTCAGTCATAAATGGTGCAGTCACTTCTTTAGCAAAATGAACGTTAACATGAATAATATAGAAAATGAATTATCCAAACCAAATAAGATATGGACATTTGATGAGAGGTACGAGTTGAGAAGCTTTATAGAGGATTTGAATTACAAGCATCAGGATATTTTTACTATTGATGATTTTTTCTTGTGCTATTCTTTACCATTGGATAAATTTTATAGTGAGGAGAATTCGTTTTATGGTGCAACCGTTATGTTTGGTTGCAATGTGGATGGCTCCGAGAAATTAGAACCCCTAATAATTGGAAGTTACGAAAATATGATATGCTTCGAGGGTAAACCAATCCTGAAAATCACAAGGAAATATGGGATAAATTATAAATCAAATCGAAAGGCTTGGTTAACAAGTACTGCATTTTACGACTACTTGACTGTGTTGGACAAGAGGTTGTCCATGATAGGAAGAAAAATATTGATGTTGATTGACGATTCCGCTTCGCATCGTATAATAAACATCAGACTAGAATCAATTACTTTGATATTCACATCTTCCGCCTCTGGTTTTTTACCCATGAATTGGGGTATAATAGAAGAGTTTAAGATTTTGTACAGATTAACGCAATATCTTGCATGTATAAATACACAAAGGAATTCATCTGATCCACAGAAAACAATGGATATAAGCCAGTTCAATGTATCATTGATAACAGCTTTTCAATGGGTAAAAAGAGCATGGGATCTGGTTGCACCTGAAAAAATCTTATCCTGTTGGAAATATTCCGGCGTTTTGAATAACTTGCCTTCATTGAATAGTTATACGAATACCAAGAAAGCATTTTTCAAGCTAAGCGAGATCATGGAACAGCTAAAAGTGAACGAAACCTGGGATATTTCCTCGTTATTGAATTTGCCGCGAGAGAAGAAAAACAAATATTATATCTCCAGCGAAGAAATTATTGAAAGTTGTATCACCGATGAATGGGAACCTAGTATTAAAACTGAAGGTAATTCTCAATTAAGTCTCTCTATGATGAATGAATCTACATCAACTTTCAATACAAATTCAAATTCTTCACTTCCAAGTTCTAATCCAACAATTTCACCTAACTTGAATCTAGGGATTGGTGGATCTACGAGTATTTCACAGCTTGAATATAACGACGAACTATTCCAGGGTTCGATGTTCCAAGACTTGAATTTTGACGATAACGTTCAATCTGATATCCGGCCAACTCAACAACAGACTTTTCCATCTACCTCTTCGTTATTTAGTGATTATCGACAATTGAATTTGAATGAACCTGTTAGGTCACAACCCGAGTTGGATTTTGATTTCTCGTATAATCAAAATCAAGACTCTTCTTCCCAAAGAAGAGAAGAATCACAAACTATGCAAAATCATTTCAACCAACCCCAGTCAACATCCTCCACTGGTTTGACCTTGGCAAGTAATAACTTCAATTCATCCACCAACAAGATTGAATCAAATACAGATGAGTCTGCATTACATGTGAGAAAACACAATCTTGCCAATGATGAACTCCAGAGTTTCAAGTACCAAAAACTTTTTCCCAGTCAAGCTCTCAGCCAGTTGACCGATTTAAATGCGGGTGCATCTGATGTACTCCAATCTAGTTCTTTGATGAGTTTACCTCTAGAAAACTCTCAGCCACTTTTCTCAAAAGCTTCCATGCTAGGCTCTAGTCCCAACAATTTGAGATATAGTGCAAGAATACTTAATGCTGTTGAAAAGCCTTTGGAAAACCAAAACCTGAATTTTGATAATAGTTTAGGTAGAACTATCAGCGTTTCCAATGTTAATGTGAATAATCCTGCCTTTAACAGTGTCAATAACAGCAGGTTGATTTTGAATCCAAAAAGAAAGATAGCGTTGCTATCAGCTATAATAAATTCGACAGAACAGGGAGATTTCAAATTCAGCAATGACACGGTAAATGAATTGAAAAGAGTTTTGTTGGATAATATCCTAGAATTGAAATCCAACAATAATAGTTGAACCTGTCTCGCAGAAATCCAGCGAGTAAAACAATTCTTGCTCTGATTAGAAATTTTTTGCTGTCTGTTTCTGGGGCCAATTTTTTTGTTCTCTATCATGTTTTCATTCTCTCGGAGAAACTCTGAATTTTTTATGAGTCTATGTTTTTGTGATTTTATAATGAGTCTATGTCAAGTTAAAGTAAAGCCTTAATGGTATACGAATGATGAATTTGATTGATATTGTAAATAATCTAGTCGAACAAATCCAAGAATCTACAGATTTCCATAATGTTACTTATATTGCTTTTCATAAAAATGATCAAAGCAAAATCTTATATATACAAGACCCACATTAGCGGTAACACTTAAAGTGAAAACGATTAAGCACATCATGCTTTAATTTCAAGCGTCATAATCCATTATATCCATCCCACAACTCATCAATTCTTTCAAACCAAAGAGACCAAAATCACTCTGCGTCAACATCGATACCCATTTCTCTAGCCTTGGCTTCCAATCTTTCTCTTTTGGCTAGTCTTTCTTTCTTTAATCTTGCAATTTCGGCTTGAATTTCATGTTGTTCTTTTGGGATCTGGTTCAAAGTTGATGGATCAGGCCAAAATCCTGGCACATTGAACTTTTTATCCGTTTCAGTACCAACATAATACATCACCGATATTGGGGTGAACAAATAAAACGCAAACTGTCTTGTATTAGTAACTCTTCGTGCTACTTCAGCTATATGATTTCTAGGTTAAACCAACGAAAAAGCGAAAAAAAACATACCCTCAAAACTTCAAGTCTCGATCTTGGAATTTTTGGAATATTGAACATTATTGTGGACTTCAACTTGTAACAAATGAATGGAAACAAGGTTAATTTATTGAAGAAGCACTTCGTAAGAAAAAACTTGGTGAGCTAAATTCAAACACCGGTTTATTTATTACTAAGCCCAAACAGGCAGATTATGTAACAACAATAATTCATCATTAGCATGTTCTTGACTTATAAAAATCGATTCTACACAAGTAGCAGCTCAGTATACACCAAGAGGAGTGCTGAATGCACATATAGTCAAGGTGAGAACAATTATTTGGGTATAACTAGTTGATTGGAAATATCGTGTGTTTAATAGGCCTCCAGAAAAGTGCATCGCTGACGTAATCACAATAAGCATCAATTTTTCAGTACTCAAAATATTTTCCATTTTTGAAATAGCCTTATCGTTCCTTTTGAAGTTCCTTCTCAATCAGTTTATTTATTAATTTTGATAATAATCCATTTGATTTTTATTACTGATTTGCATCATAGATCTATTAATGGAACCTGCCACAAAAAAGACCAAATTATCATCACCAACAATGCTCAAAATTTGTACCCATTCAGGTAGTTTCCATGCTGATGAATCACTTGCTGTTTATCTTTTACGCAGTCTTCCAAAATTTGCTCTGGCTACTCTTGTCAGATCACGTTCTTCATCCGATTGGGAATCTAGCGATATAGTTGTTGATGTCAGTGGAAAGTATGATGGTGTGAAATACTTTGATCATCATCAACGTGAATTCAATGAAACTTTTAATGAAAATTTTGCAACCAAATTATCTTCAGCTGGTTTAGTTTACAAACATTTTGGTAAAGATATCATTAGAGAAAGATTAGGGTTGAAAAGCTCCACCGATGATAGTAAGGTTGACTTATTGTACACTAAAGTCTACAAGGACTTCATTGAAGCATTGGATGCCAATGATAACGGAATCAACAACTATCCATCCGACATTAAAGCCAATTTCCATGACAAAAACATCACTTTGCCTGCAATGGTTGCTCACTTGAACCCTAGTTGGATAACCAATCCTAACGATGAGGATTTCGACCGTTGTTTCGAGAAAGCTTCGGAATTGATGGGTACTACCTTTATGACACTCTTAGACGGATATGGTAATTCTTGGTTGCCAGCCAGAGATATTGTTGAAGAATCATTCAATGGAAGATTTGATGTTGACAAGAGCGGAAAGATTATGATCTTGAAGCAATTTTGTCCATGGAAAGAACATTTGTACTCAATTGAAAAGCAATACGGTAAGCAGGATGAAATATTGTATGTTTTATTTCCTGATCAAAGCAACAACTGGAGAATCTCTACTGTCAGTTTGACTTCTACTAGTTTCCAAAACAGAAAACCTTTACCTGAAGCTTGGAGAGGATTGAGAGATGATGAGTTATCTGAAAAAACCGGTGTCGAAGGTTGTGTGTTTGTTCATGCTGCTGGATTTATCGGTGGTTGTAAAACCAGGGAAGGTGTTTTAGAGTTGGCCAAAAAAAGTATTTGAGGGTATTATTGTTGTTGTATAGTGAGTTAGTCTAATCAAAGTTGAATGTATGATATACAGTTTTAGAGAATGAGTAATTTTTCTGCTACACGATGTCAATTTATGTATGAACGAAACGAGATTTAAAAGTCGAAATTATAGATAAGTACCACAATCTCAGGCCCCATTCACATCTCCATAGAACATTTGGCGGCTGTGTAGGACAACAACCACACAAACTACACATAATATCACTACAGCTGTGTCAAAACTTAGCATCCGAATAGATTGCAAATAAGACCTAGTCAAGAAAAAAATTTAAATGATTAAATAATTATTAATATGAGCCAACTTGCCAATGGGAAAACGAACCAAGGAAAACAAAAACTGAAAACTGTAAACCACCGAATCAAATCAAACGAAAACGATTAAACCTGAAATATATTGAAATATGTCGAAGTTGTTAAACTTATAACAATAAAGCAACACCGGCAGCAGCGGCAACAGCGACACCCATGATGTTAGCATTTGAAGCAACACCGTTGGAGACAGAGGTGGTGGAGTTGGTAGCATTGGTAGCATTGGTTTCGTTGGCAGCTTGGACTGAAGCAATGGCGGCTAAGGTGATGATGACTGATTTGAATTGCATTGTGTAGTTTTGGTGGGCTATGTATTAGCTAGAGATAGATAGTGATAAAGAATAATCAAAAGAAAAAATGAAAAGGGCGAGAGGGCTTATTTATATAGCGCTTGGGTTCAACAAGCTGGTCTCACATCGTGGCTCGTCCAAATCCCAATTTGGAATAGCATCCCAGCCGCACACAGATATCCATGTGGCTGTGCACATTAGATTTGCACCGTGGATACTGAGACGTGAAGCATTGATAAGGCAACGAAAATTAGGAGCTACCATCCAAGCCGCAGAGGCACAGTTTCACGCCGCTAAAATTGATGAAGATCGACACACACGTGATAAAGCAAAATCAACTTTGTTCGGCATGTGCAATATATTTTGGTTTCGCAAAAAATCAAGTATACGATCTGAAGATTTGTTTGTAAATCTTATCTATCCTGGGCGGCTAGTGTACACGATACGCCATATAACATCAAATATAGCAGCAGATATGTGATCAGAGAGCTGGTAGTCAGTATACCCATGTGGACGAAAATATATATGATTTGGGCGCCTCCGAATACTAATATTTTAGGGCGCGACAAACAAGAACAGGTTGGCCAGCGGTAGTGGACTCCGTCTCAGAGCTGGAATTATCAGTCACAGAATGGATAACGGAAGTGTCGTTTGCCCAATGTACACTTGGTGCAGCTATATTTAGAACTGGCCTCCCTCAGTTAGTGCTAGGTAGAAGTCAGACTGCGAGAGGGTCGAGTCGGCAAGCCTGAATTTTTTACGTGAAAATTCCTTGGAGTGTACAATATGGAGTGCTAGACTGACGGTGGGGCACGCTACGAGAAAATTAGCATCGGGTGTTTGTGAAAGCATAATTGGCCCTGTATCTCTCACGATCATTAGTTTGCGAGATAACTCTGCTGTGGAGTACTGTTGAAATTCCAAGACTCGAATTGTCAGGGTCAAGTACAACTCATAGGCCATACTTTGTGAGTAATACCGACAAATTGTGCTGGAAACTTCAATACAGCACAGTTGATATGCGCGCAAAAGGGTGTAGTAAGGGAACACAGCTCGACTCAATTCAGACATCACAGCTGGAAACACATACTTTCACTAGCTGAAGGAACTCGGCAGTGAACTTGAAATACACAGCAAGCTCTATAGAAGTTCAAAACTGCTATGTTTTTAGGTTGCGACTTACCGGCTAATCCTTTCCAAGTCTTGCTACATTATGGCACATTGTTAAATTGTTTTAGGAATTATTGTGATCTGCATGTGCTGAACTCAATGGCCAAACATAGTGAGGTTTTTCTTTAACGTTAGTAATTCACCTTTGTAGCAACCAGATATAGCATAATTGTAGTCAAGCGGCACATGTGTGACCGGGGGACTAGAAGTATGAAAAAAATATTGTGCCTCGTTCGGAAAATTATTGTTTCAGCTCAATTAATCTCTCAATGATAGAACATGTAATAAGGCATGTATATTTTTCTATAAGTTCGATGGTCCAACGTCACACTACGACCGAAGGTCATTCGACCTTCAATTACCAATAGTCTAGCAAGGATGTAACTCTACCAGATGGATGTATAGATGTTGAGACATACCTGTTGATCAATAATCGGGGACTGGAACTTGGGGCGAAGTTGTTCAGGTTAAGTTACTAAACTCATTGAACTATAGTAAATTTCCTGACGCTACAGTCAATAGCTGGCAAGCTTTAGAGGATAATTCAAACACACAAGATTTTAGTTGCTACTCTGTTTTTCGAACCAGAGCTTTGTCATAACATTGATTCAATTGAAATTTTCCAAGACTCGAGATCAGAAGAGACCACTTCTCAGATCTTTCCCTTTTGAGAATTTCAATTTACCAGATCAGGCATACCAATGCATCACCTCCCAATCCCAGGGTAATTTATCACAAATAGAAGCTACATCAATTGTGCGATGTGACCACTTAATTGGGTGATAGTAGGCAATCGATATTATGAGTTCTACTAGTTATAACAAGACATGTGTCGACAAAAACGCCATAGTTCCTTCCATTCACAATTATCGAGACGAAGATATTGCACCAAAAATTGAGCTTATATATCCCTCTCTTTGATCTATGATTAATAATCGGGTATGAGACCCATTTGGTTCCTAAAATCTGGGAATGCTTATTGATTGTTGCTATCAATAGGATCAGTTACCCAAAACCCTAAATTTAAAAAGGATATGCTGTGTTCATATCAATCCAGACAGAACTATATCCATCGTGTGAGGCATAGTATGTATGCCTGAATATCTCCTAAATCACACTCTAGCTTTCGCAATCAGTACATATTGTACTCTGTTAAATCTTGTCGGATCAGGGTTCAGACCACCATTTCATTGAAGCTTTAGTATAGCCCTTTCTTTTCATTATTATAGAAGGGTCTGACTTCATATAAGAGATCTAAGTAAAGCCAAATTAGCTATTGGTTGTTATATGGTATAAATTGCGGTATATGGTGGTTTACCCGGTGATTAGATCGGGTAAATAGAAAAATATTCCGATACATCAATCATAAGAAAGATAATACCAGAAGCACCATTTTTTTCAGGGTAAAATCAGATGATAATTGTGTACGGGACCAGGCAAATCACAATTCACATTTTTTAGGTTTTTTGTTACAACAGAAGTTACTCAAGACTTATTTTTTGACTTTCTAGAAATTATCAACCGCAATAATAAGCTTCCATCCAAAACTTTGACTAATATTTTAAGTCATTCAAGACCATCTTGAGGATCAGTACAGATCAAGATCAGCAACCGACTCTAGCTTATTCAGAGCAGCCGTTACTCATACAAACACCGGAGACCATATAATAAATACTCATGGAAAAAGGGGAGCCTGATATTGACAAGCGTTCCAAAATAGCGTATGTATAACTTATCAGGATCAGCATCAAGATGGGCTATATGAACATCTAAATTCACGGTACTCGCGCTCTCGAATAAGACTTAAGGATCAATATCTCCAGGTATTTCAGACCAGGGTTTCCCAGAGTACTCCTGGATGAATTCCATAGTGTTGCAGCTTCATTGAAATTGCAAGAAAACTTGGTGAGAGTTATTTTCATGTCCTTCTAAGCTCATTATTTGACTCTTGTGCTGCCTTCGTATTACTGGAATAAATACTAACTTGATTACGCAGTTGCGATAGATGTCGAAAACGAAGGACAAAAGTACGTTGCAAATGTTATATCATTTTTGGTATATTATACTAATTTGAGCCATAGTGTTCTGGTGATAATCCTTGTAGAAGTTGTTTCACTAGCAATTCTGAATGTGTTTTCCAAAGGAAAATAAGAAAAATAACCATTCCTGAAACGTATGTATAACAGCGAATGTTTTCTCTAGATCAAATACTTACAATTCAAATTAGAGATATTGAAAAATTACAACAGAAAATTGAACTGTTGAAAGCTGAGTTGAACAGCTTGAAATGTGAGTTTAAGTTTTTTTCTCAAGTATGTACCAAGAATACTAATTTTATGAAAGATGGAAGTTCCAAGGGCAAAATTGAAGCAAACAGCTCCATCCAAGAAAATATACATCGCACACCTTCATCGAATACAGACAACTCTCAGTCATCTGAAGAGGACTCGCCTTCCAATAGACCAAGTCCGAGAAAAATATTGATGAACTTAGGTTGTGGCTCTTCGGAAATCATTTGTTGGAACCTAGAGCAATTTGTGACAAAAAAATTTCTTCTTATACCTCGTTTCACTTCATGTGCGGAAGAGACTGTTTATGACAATATCCTTATGTCACCAATTTTAGAGTCAAATGATACAGTTTTGAGATCCATCACACTACCCGAAGCTGAAAAGTTGTTAGATAATGTTGTTCTTTTCATTAATTGTGGTTATCTTTCGTTTGATGCTATATTGTTTCGTACTAAGTTGAAGGCTTCTTTTGAAGATGGATATTTCAGCTACACTCCAAAATCAAATGAGGATTGCTTTATCCAAAAAGTCTTGATTATTTTTGCATTAGGCTATGTGTATGACTCCAAGTATGCGTTGTCGAATTCAGATATTCTGTCTATTGATTTTGAATTGCCAGGAATAATTTTTTTCAAAAAGGCAATTCAAAGTTTACCTCCAACTCATACTACATCCAGCGTAGAATTGACCGAAGTAATGGCATTGATCGCTATTTATTTGAGATTGTGTGACAAGAAAAATGCAGCGGTGCATTACACTTTACACGCTCTTCAAATGTGTGTCTCTTTGAACATGCATAAGGAGTTTGATGTAGAAAACTTGTCACCGGAAGAGTTAGAGTATAGAAGACAAATTTGGTGGAGTGTTTACTGTCTCAATCGCTACTTTACTAGTAGATTGGGACATCCGATGCTATTAAGTTTTGAAGAGATTACAACTAACTATCCTACTACTGAAACTTTGATCAACAACAAGTATAAAGTTTATAATAGTCATGATACTTTTGCAAATGCTGAGGCCATGAAGTTTTATATCGAATTGGCTAGAATTAGTGAAAAAATAAACAATGTCTACAGGACTGACTACCTTCAACCTTCGACCAATTTTGTTTTGAACGAAATACTTGAAATTTTGAAGCAGTTGATAAAATGGGTTGAGCAAATACCGCTGTATTTGAAACTAAGCTTGAATGATAAGTTTGAGGTCAAAAATACTAAGAGATTGATCTTTTCTCTTCATTTGAATTATTGCCATTGTGTGTATCTCACAACTGTCCCGGTCCTTCTTCTTTTGACGAAATATAAACTTATGGACTCGAAGCCTGACTCAGACGAGTATTTTGATATAAATAAGCTTCCTTTGAACATTCACACGATTTTAACTATCGGAGTGAACGCTTCCCAGCTAACAATCAACATTTTCATTTCCCTTTACAATGACAACTTGATTCAGAGATTTGGCTTCGTTGATCTAGACTACCTCTTTTCATCGTCATTGGTATTCATCATGTGTATAATTTTGAACATATCAATAAATCAGCATCAAGAATATCTTGTCATCTCTTTAAACATCATCAATGACATGTCAATGAAAGGAAATCTTGTTGCTAAGGCAAAGTACTCGCAGCTTATAAAATTGCTTCGAACCTGTCGTAACATATTTGAAACCATGGGGGTAGATTTCACGAAGAGTTTTCTGGGAATAAGTATGGACTATATCACTGCAACATCTCAGAATGCTGATATGACATCTCTCTATGCCTCCTCTAATGGTTTCTCTACGACTGACATCAAGATACCGGGGACAATATTTGATTGTTCGTTTGTTACTGACTATCATCCGCAGGCGGAAGGTGTGACAAAGGAGGATATGTTATTTATGGATGATTTCTATGCATACAATCCTGACTTTCCAGCTGAAATTTGAAACAGCTTGGAACATCATGGACCCCAAACAATTATTGTATACCTAAGCCATCTTATGTTTCGGAATTATCGTTGTAGCCCATCAAATGAAGTAAAAGATTCAACTTGGCTGCAAATTTGCAGCCATTTTATATGTTGAATGTAGAAGTGTGAAAACCAATTGAAGGTTACCCGCCGAAAAGGACGGTGATAGAAATTATTTTTTTTTGCCAGAAGGTTGAGAATAGTTAGGTAAGAAATTTCATCGATAAACCTATAAATTTCATACTCGTCATATACATAGAAGCTTTTGGGCCAGACAGAGAAAATGCCGCCAAAGAAAGGAAAGGGTAATGATAACACTAAGGCCAAAGCCGCCAAATCTAAACAAAAAGTTGAGGATAAGACTTTTGGTTTGAAAAACAAGAACAAATCAAAAAAAGTTCAAGAATTCGTCAAACAAGTTGAAAACCAAACAAGTGAGGCGGCTAGAAAGAAACAAGACGCAGATGCGAAGAGAAAATTGGCAGAGAAAAAGGCTGCAGAGGCTGCCAAATTGGAGGCCGCTGCTTTATTCAACCCAGTCGTGACACAGAAGGTTCCATTCGGTGTCGACCCCAAATCAATTGTGTGTGAGTTATTCAGAAAGAACTTATGTACCAAGGGTAAGAAATGTAAATTTTCGCATGATTTGAATATTGGAAGAAAAGATTTCAAAAAGGATTTATACACAGACGATAAGAGCAAGAAGGAGGAAGATACTATGGATAATTGGGATGAAGAAAAATTGAGATCTGTCATCTCATCCAAACATGGTAATCCAAAAACTACAACTGATAAAATATGTAAATATTTCATTGAGGCTGTCGAAAACGGTAAATATGGTTGGTTCTGGGTTTGTCCAAACGGTGGTGCTGAGTGTATGTATAGACACTCGTTACCGCCTGGTTTCGTGTTGAAAACCAAGGAACAGAAGAGATTGGAAAGAGAAGCTTTGGAAAGTCAAAAGAAGATTACATTAGAAGATTTCATCGAGACTGAGAGAGGAAAGTTGGTGAAGGCTACATTAACTCCAATAACAGCTGAATCGTTTGCCAAATGGAAAGAAGAACACAAATTACAGAGATTGAACGCCCAAAAAGAAGACAAATCAAAGAGAGTATTGACAGGTAAAGAATTTATCTTGAAAAAATACTCTGACAAGTTCTTCGATGATGATGAAATTTCTGCTGATCAAGGTACTGAGTGGGATTTATCTCAATTCAAGGAAGCCTTGGATGAAGTCAATGATGAAAACATCAAAGATTATGGTGATGGTTCAACAGCTTTTGCGGAAAATCAAAAAGCGCCCAATGCTTCAACGGACGAAAGTTCCCAACCAGCTGAAGAAACTGTTCAAGAAAATAACGAAATTTCTTCCGAAACGTCAGCTAATGAAACCACAGCTAATTGAATTCATTGGGTTGTTAATACAATGCATCAGAAAAGAATGTCGACAAAAGTCTATGATTATTTATCACATCCACTTTTTCATTTTTTATTGAAAAGAAACAGCAATTTTTAGAGATATCAGTCAAATATAGTGATGCCGTCTATGTTTCTGATTCTTTCACCTTTACAATAACTATGTATACTATTGATAAAATAATCATTTTGTAAAATCCATGTAGAATATTTATATGATTGATTTATGTATGTCGTGACAATTTCGAATTATGAAACTGGTCTGCTTTTTCATTTATTTATTCTTCTCGTTACTCTTGCATTTAGCAAGTAATTCACTAGCTAGTTTATGACTATCTTTTAGCATGTCTTCCGAGTAACACCAAAATTTTAGCTCCAAGTCTGCATTCAAGGAATCTAAACTATCCTTAATTCTTCTGACCCACGCTTCTCCTTTTCTATCAAAATCATCATAATAGTAATTGACTTCTGTATTATGCACTTGATTATACATGATACCGTTATCATCTTGTGAAGAATGCATAATTATTGGTTCACCTTCCGCGTAAGTTTTTGTTCGGCGTCTCGGAGGAGGTGGTGGAGGAGGTGATTCTGTTGAAACATTACTTACTATTGAAACGGCACCTGATGTTGGCTCTGATAATGTATACGGCCTGGGTGGCAACTGAAGTTTTAGTTCTGATTCTGGCATTATTTCCAAAGGGGGTTTTCTTTTCAATTGGTTCCCCTTCAATGCAGTTGGCTTTTTTGGAATCATCGGAGCCAATTTGACAGATTTAGGTGGAGCATCGGACAAGTCAATAAGGTCTTCAATAGCAGCATCGGTTAATGGTTCAGAAGATTTAGTTGTTGGCGGACTTGGAGATGGCTTTGGTTGTCGTGTGATTTGTGATTTTCTTTTAGACTGATTTTCGCTCAAAATATCTCTCAAATCAGCTAAAACTCTTCTATCATCAATATCAGACAACGAGTCCGGAACTACTCTAATATAAATACCTTTAATTTGCTCAGGAAATTTTCTTGCCAAATCAACGTACGCTTCCAAATCTTGCTCACCCGAGTCCCCAATGCATATGAATTTTCTTTTTGGGAAATCTTTGAGTATTTTCTCCAACACGTTTCTTTTCTTATCGCGCGAAGGTTCCATGATACTGGCCAATAGATTACCAGAGTATTGCTTCAAGTTTACGGAACCAGCAGGAAAATTGACCACTTGAAAAAACTTTTGAATAGTTGAATACAACTGCCATGGTGAATTTGAAACGTAGTGGAATTGAACCCCCAACTCATATAGGCTTCGATACCATGCAGAAACACCAGCTATGGCCCACTCGGATACATCTTTAGTTAATAAACTTCTCAATAGTTCTCGTTTATCGCCAATAACACCGGTTAACTTTATAGTATCATCTATATCACTGATAATACCAACACCGGTATTTTTGACCTGCAAGATATTTTGAACATTGAAAACAGTTTCATCATAACTAACAGAAGCGTGTATAATGGAAGGTTCATAAGGTGTTCTAATCTTTGTTTCAAATCTTCCATTAGCATCAGTAATAATCTTGAATCTTTTGATCTCGTCCGCCAACGATGAATCTTCGGAACCAACAACAACATCTATTGGAACGTCAGGAATTGATCTAGCAATAAACATACTTAACCTCTCTCTCATAGTTTCTTCTTTATTCAAATTTCCAATGGAAGATAATGACGAGGAAACACTTGGCGGTCTAAAACTGCCGTTTTGAGATAACGTTAAATCATAGGTAGAGCTTCCTGAACTAATAGATCCCTGATCATCGCTTGGTTGATAAGGCCTCAGCGTTAATTTCTCGTCCTGCAATTGATCAATGGCCTGATTTGTGCTTTCTTGATTGAAGTTTCCACTAGACTTGACAATTTGCCTTGCCAAAGTGAACATCAAACGATTCTTTCGGTTCATTGTACCGGGACAGTAAAGCCATCCTAGCACCTCTGTTACATATTCGGAGGTATCTTCATCTATACGTGTGTACAATGGGTATAGTATAATTTTAGTGTCAAGTGGTAGCTTCAATGTCCCATCGGCGTTATAAACATTGGGATCGCCAAAGGCTCTATTCGAAGCGTCTGTTGCAAATTGAGATATTGAACCTGCTAGATTGGGAATGTAAGTTTCTTTGGTCGCTTTGACTAATCCCAAGAATCTTTGTCTCTTTGACTGTGGTGGAGGGAACTTCAAAGATTGGTCTTGCGAGTTTGGTCGACTGAAGTTGGATGAATTGATATTTTGACTATTGCTATAATTCATCTTAGCATGCTGAACAGCGGCTCTAGAAGTTTTCAGCTTGTGGAGGTGTTTGTGGTTGACCTTTATGTACTTCGAAAGACCTGACAACAAATACTGGTATAAATTTCTAGATTTGTATCTATTTTTGACAGCGAGAGGAGATGCTTTCAAATTCCTAAAAAAATTCCTTAAAACAAAATTGGATGCCGAAGCAAACTTCTTTATTTGTTTATTATTCACCTTCACTTTGAACTTTTGATGGTTATTTAACTATAAAAATTTTCCATAGAAAAATCAAATTCATTACTTTATGGTTTTTTGCTAAACTATTGATCAAAGGCTTTATGTTTCTTATCGATTTTAGCTTACCCGGAACTTTCTACCCAAATGTTGTGCTGCAAATTGATTGTGTTTAAAGTGAACGATCTTCAATGATTCCAGATAAAACCAAAGTCTTGGGAAGATTATTATAATGTTATTGGCACTACAATCAACCGCAACAATCAGGATTGAAACGAACATAATATATTACACATACTTATTGATCAATTGAGGGAATAAGCCGGCCCCGCCTTGATATTTGAAGCCATGAATGAAAAACGAGAATACTTAACAAGTATCTGCTCTATCTAAAAAAGTAGCAAGATTTTGTTTCCTGATTCAGGTATTTATCGACACCATATTCATGATCCTTCGACTGCTTCTGGTGCAACATAACCAGCAGGAACACCTGGGACCGCAACACCAGGTTTCGAGATTTTGGCAATTTGTCCTTCAAGAGAAGAATCACTCTTCTGCCAGTCTTGAATCCAGAGATCCCCATAATAGTCGAACAAAGCAATAGTCGCATTGTCAAACTCTACCATTTTGCCAAATAGCAGATTGGATTCCCCTCCAATTCGATCAAACGCGCAATAATAGTAGCCCTCACAGTAGCTGAATTTTTGCCATCCAGTTGTGGGTTCATGATCTTTGTTTTGCCTCGTAAGATCATTCAATTTTCCCGGTGGAACGATGGCGTGTGTAATTTTGGTCTTGGAGTTGTAAAAATTTTGCATTTCTTGGGCACTTTCCAAAAATTTCAATCTTTGTTTCTTGGTGAAATCGTTGAGTGCATTCTTTTTACAGTATCTGAAGCCGGAGTTCATCCAAAGAAGAGTAGTGCCATCTTCCTCACTAATATGACCGGGATGGTTTGAACATACCTCATTCGATGTGAATTCATTTTTATTCGGAGTTTGTCTTTCAGTAATAGGAGTAAGTGTGCCGACAGAAGCTGCGTGGTAATGATTGAAGTGGTAATTTTCGTCACCTGCTATGGAAGACCCTAACCAAAAAATTTCCTTGTCACCATACACTCTCATCGATGTTGGAGACCAGAAATACAATTGAGCCATCATCAAAACGGATGAAAAATGGGTTTTCTTGTTCATCACAACTACTCCACTTTCCATATGATGTTGAAGTTTACCCAGAAAAAAGTTGTTCTTGAGTGTAAAGTCGGTTGTTGCAGGAATTCCAAAAAGTAATTCATCCAATTTACTGGGCATCAACTTCTTGAAGAAATTCAAATCTTGCTCAGCTCTGCCATCCGCTAATGTTCGGTCCTTGAAAAAGAAAGAGCCCGTTGAAGTGTAGTTCTTCAATTGAAAAAAATCTGAAGGTTTTCGGAACAAAATCGTATCAGAGTCAATTAATAAATTCTCCTCAAAAGAACTGAAAAGCAAAGCTAAAAATTTATTGCCAAATCCGCTGAATTTGTTTTTGTAGGAATTTTGAATTGAGTTACCAGCATTGACAAACCAAAGTTCTTGCGGAGGAAATTCAACCCCAACATACTGTTCAACAGCATCGAAAGACTCTGGAATGTGTTCCATCTCATCTCTAGCAACTGCGATCAAAGATCTGATATTAGCTGGAGAAAGATTATCTTGATAAATGATTTCGATTGGTAACTTATTGTTTAGTCCACGAAGAAGATAAATCAATCTTTTCACATCATCGACATGAGAGTCTGAGATTGTCAAAATTATTCCCTTGCCATTGAATGACTTTTGCAAACTTTTCAAGAAGCATGCATCATTCGAATCGGAGTTGAAATCACCAGCGGAATTGGTTGTATATTCAAATGCAGAAGAAAGAAATTTTTTTGTTATTGATCTTTTGCTCATCTTTCCAAATGATGATGATGCTGTTGATGGTCTTGCTGTGTCTGCTGCACCGAACGAGTCAAGGTTCCCAGGTTTTTTGTGATTGTGATTCAAGCTTATAACATCTTTCGCGTTGTAATCTACATAATCTGACATTTTAGGGAACCCAATAACAGTATCCCCATTCCATCTTCTGAAAATTGGTAAGCCTCTTGTTAACCAAGGAAAAATTCTGGATTCGATATCGGAGCACAAGCTGAGAAACTTGGCAGAGTTACGCCCATTTCCTAGAGGCGAGTTTTCCGCCACCTCATGTGTAGTATCATCTAATGCATTTTTGCTTTTTGCTTTTTTACTGGTGCTTTCATCTATTTCATCATTCGAGATATCGTTATTGATGAAACAACTGCCAAAATTTCTCAAATGAGTGACTGAATTGATCAAAGACTGTTCTACTTTCATGGTCTTTTCCCATTTGATGTTATACTCCATCTCGGCTAGTTTTCTCATTGAATCTGTTGTTTGAATTTTACCTAAATCACGAATTTCGTCAAGTCCTAGTTCTTTAGCTTTTTCTCTTTTCAAAGCACGGATTTGTGAAACGATGAATGAGCTCTTACTGAAAATCGAGTTATCGTAATCAAATTCTTCATTTGGATCAATTTTCCATGATATATCAGATACGTATAAACTATTAAAGTAAGAATTGCATCTTTGGTATAGACTTGTTGAAGCTAAATCGTTCAACTCGTATTTGGACAACAAATCATTATAGTTGGTAGAATATTGCTCCTTTTCTAGAACTATCAATTGTTTCACCATATCTTTCTCATTCTTTCTTACAGAGGCTGGGTTGTTTAGTTGAATCAAATAGTATAACTGCAAAAATGTTATCAGTAATAAAAGTAACGCGATTGTGTGTTTGAATCTTCTGTTTGGCAAATGGACGTTGATGACTCCCATTTTTAATGCAGAACGTATGTTTGGAAGTGAATTGAAGTTTGATTTGAAAGTCAAAGAAAGAATTATCTCATAAGCAACGAGCAGATTAAGTTGATTTCACCAGTACCTCAAAATGGCTTTTGACTGTGTAAAGCTTTTCTCCTGAAGTACAATGGTTTTCGGAATGGTGACCCTTTAACAAGAAGTTAGTTGCAATCAAAGAGAATGAAATACGTTGATAGCCAGTATCAATTAAGGGAAATATGTGATCTTTTTCTAAGCTGTAGTTTCAGCTAATGCTTTAAAGTTGGCGGTAGAAGAGTGCGTAGTCCAGTCAAATCTGATATTAGTGGATATACTCGAAACCATAAACAAGTCAAACAAATAAAAGGACCAATGTCGATGAATGAAACATTTACCAGAAATTGATTAGTTGCGACTACTCAACTGTATTTTGAAGATTGAAACTGGATTTCTATTTCTATGGTTCCCTGCCAGTTATTGGGCGCGTGGAACCTCTTGTCTTCACTTATAATGATCAGCCACTATTTTTCATCAGCAAGGCTAAGTTCTCTCAATTGTCAAAGTGGGCTTTGCCAAAATACTTCAAAGAATCAATTGTTGAGAAAAAGAAATGAACCAGAACATACCCGCTGATTTTTGAAATCATGATATCATGAGAACATGGAACATCACCTCACAAAGAACGATACAAGCATTATATCTGGTAGACTCAGGAACCAGCACTTTAGATATGCACACGAGCTGTCCGAACGCAAAATCATTAAGCGCTCAAGTATATCCAGAAGAAAACTGGCGATCCTAACATTTGATTATATAAAAAGTCCCAATAAGGTAACACTTACTACCTTTGTTGGTGGCGTTAAAGCGATATGTGCAACATCAACTAAATAAATCAGACGCCGGAAAACAAAGCAAAAAGCACAAAAGAAGGTAATTGTTACTGCGCCACACGTTTCAGGCACCATTGATATGCTGATGGCGGTGAATGGTGCACACCGAGATCTCGAGACGTGGTGCAGACTGACACCCATAGGAGGAGCCTGGATCGCATATCCACAGGCCAGAAAACCTGAGGAAATGCTTCAGTATCAAGGCATTGTTTGGTACAAGGTATGCGAGCAGCAGACTTCACTCTTTAGGGGAAGTCTGAAGTTCCGCACTTGTGGTGATTGTATTGGGGACCCTGCGGCTCGTGGGAGGAATGAGACCACGAAGAGGTCTTGTACCAAGACATGATAGCGCCAAAAACAAAACGCGATTCGGGCAGCCCAAGCTATTGGCAAGAAAATGATGTATTTGGGGATAATAACGGCAATGGTTTTGCTTTGGAAGGTTCTGCAAAACAACGTCAATAATGACATCAAGCTTTTTATAATCGACCAAAGCGAAAGCGAAATACGTGTTTCAAGAGGAAATGATGGAAATTTCCTGTATACGATTTGCTCCCAGCGTCTCAATTTCTTTGTGTTTCTATTGTAGCGACAAAGGTGGGATCCCCAAATACTGTAATGCTGCAATATTGAAAAATTGACACTTTTTATGTAATGCATACTTCTTGGTATGTCGCACAAACTAGCCAGTCGGTGTTGTATAGGCACATTCTGGAAGTAGCTTCCAATGTAGCATTGAAATATTAGGTCTATTGTTCAACCAAAATAGTGAAGAATCAGCAAGAAAACCCGGTACACAGGAGTGTTCCTGAATACTGTGCTCAATAAGTTAAGCTTAACATTTCTTGGATCGAGTTCTCACTGGATGATTAACAGAATTTTTCAAATTTTACTTAAATATTGAATCAATAACGTCTCTAGTCACTAAATAGATGTACTTATGAGCGCACGACATGTGAAGAATCCAATGAAGAATCACACTAAACTGTTTTGAAACGCTACTCCCGCTGTTCAAATGCAAACTTTTTGAAAAAGAAATTTCATGGCTTTGAAATGAAAAAGAGACGAGTGCTCATGCTACAACATTTTGGGGTAATACTAGCTAAAAGAATTTCAATTCCTCACTATTATATGATAGTGACCATATGATAAAAGTCAAGTAATACTCTTTTTCATTAGTTTAATGTCATATATTAGAAAGATACTGTTATGTTAGGTTCCTTTAACAGTGAGAAAGCTTCAAGCACAGTGATGTTAAAAATGCAACATGGAACATTACTTGGGGTGTTGATGTCGTACGACGAAACCCCCTGAGGGGCAAACAAGGCACTCGATAAGAGAGCCGAAATTAACCGATGCTCATAACCTGGAGGTAAGATATCGTTAATTATACAAATGTTGTGTTCGATATTGATCCAGATTAGATTAATAGGAGGGTTGTCAAGATTTTTGAATCCGTTGAATATCAGGCAGTGAAGATTCTTCCTAGTCAAGTTTAGAATAAAAATTGAAAGTATTACTATAGAGCTCACACATTCATTTTGCTTCAAACCAAAAGTTTCACTACCATGTCTCAAGTTGAAAGTATTAGCATAGGTAATGAGTTGAAAGATTCATTGAAACCTACTGATAAATGGGTCAGCAACGGTATTAATTGGCTCACGGACATTGAAAGCTTTTATCGAGAAAGGGCATTGATAGAAAAAGAATATTCAAATAAGTTACAAATTTTGTGTAAAAAGCATTTTGAGAAAAAATCAAAAATCTCTACTCATTTATCGGTTGGTGATGAACCACAGATTACCCCTGGTTCCCTTGAAAGTGCATCATTAGTTTTATGGAATGAAGTTTTAACTCAAACTGAAGAAATTGCCACTGAAAAATCAAACTTTAGTAGCGAGTTGAACACAAAAATTTCAGAAAAAATATTGTCATTACAAAGTAAAAGTGAGAGAATAAGAAAGAAGTTATCATCAACTCATGAAGCCATATTGACTGACAGAAACAGAGTATACGAAGAATTGAACAAATCAAAGAAACATTACGATGCATTGTGTCAATCTATGGAAAATGCAAGATTGAAGAATGAAAAGTCACCAAGTGATAAAACAAGCAAAAAATTGAAAGAGAAAGAGGTTGAAATGAACAACGGTAAAAATGAGTACTTGATTAATATAAATATCAGTAACAGAATCAAAGACAAGTATTTCTACCAAGATTTGCCGGAAGTTTTAGATCACTATCAAGAATTGAATGAGTCAAGAATAGTTATATTGAATAAACTAATCAAAAATGCAATCATAATTGAAAAGAACTCATTGGACAAGTGTAAAGAGAAGTTCACAAATATCGATGAGATATTGAGTCAAAACAACCCTATACTAGACACATCTATGTTTATCAAACATAATAAAATAGATTGGAATGAACCTCCAGATAATTACTATATTCCATCACCAATTTGGCATGATGATGAGAACTTGATCATAACTGAATCAGAGTTGAATGTTTTGAAGAGAAAATTAAACAAATCATACGAATTGTTGAGTAACTACGAACAATCATGTATCGATAGTAAACAGAAATTAGAAGAAATCAAGTCAAATAGTAAAGACTCTTCAGAACTAACATTGAATTTTGATGGCGATTTATCTAAAGCTATCGGTGTGCTCGAAAACTTCATTATAACGGACAATAAGAGAGTCTGCTCCCAAGTCGAAATCGAAATAATTCAAAACTATGCTGGCGATAAAGATTTATCATATACCGAAGCTGCTCCAATCAAGAAATCAAAATTTGGTTTTTTGAAAAAAATCACCCCTAGCGCAGCAAGCAATAACGATGGGATATCGACTTTGAATAGGTCAGACACAATAGCTACCAGTGGAACGAATGGTAGTCATAAGACAATTGGCTCAAATTCTGGGTTATTTAATTTGCGGAGAAACAGAGCGACATCAAACGCTTCATCCGCAGCACTAGGAAGTAATAACGATGGCAATCAAGAAAGAGGAAAAGCATTATATAGATATGATGCTACTGCAGATGATGAAATCACTGTTGACTCGAATGAAGAGTTTGCCATATTAGAATTTGATGATGGATCGGGATGGACGAAAATCAATGTTCATGGATCAGAAGGATTGGTCCCAACTTCATATATCGAAATATTGAGCATTCCTGCTACCACTTCCAATGCTACGAAAAAGAAAGGGCCCTCTGTTGCACCCAAAAGAGGAGCTAAAAAAGTGAGATACGTGGAGGCAATTTATGATTATCAAGCCAGCGGTGATGATGAGATTAGTATATCTCAGGGGGATCGAATTATTGTTGTGAATGGAGACAATGGTGGTTGGACAGAAGGTGAATTGGGAGGCATCAAAGGATTGTTCCCCACCAGCTACGTTAAAGATGTATGAGGGTCACAATGAATGGTTGTCTCCATATGGAGTTTGTATATTTTCAATTTTCAAAATTGCTGCTTAAAACATCTTCGTATTCCCTTCATAGACTTCGTTTTCAAACTCTCAGATAGATAATACAATAAAATACATAATAAATACAAACACGAACTTTCTTAATTTAACCAAAAATTATACAAATACATAATAAGGATGATCGATTATTTTCAATTAATTTGATATATAACTTTTAAATTAAATTCTCAAATTTAATGAGCTTCACCAGGGATTTCAAAAACAACTTGTTTACCAGTTAATTTGGAGTAAACTTGTTGGAAAGATTCTAATTTATAGTCAACGTTTGAAGAATCTTTTGAATCTAATAAAACTTTTTGGATTTTGTTACCACCAACTAAGTATCTAACTCTTTTACCAACAATTTCGGTTGGGAAAACTAAGTCTTCTAAAATTTTGTCATGAACAGCGGTTAAAGTTCTTGATCTTGGTCTCTTTTGAGTTTGTCTAGATCTTCTACCTGGTTTTGGTAAGATTCTTCTTTCAGCTAAGAATAAAACATGGTAATCTGGGAATTTTTTTTCTAATTCTCTAGCTAATCTGACTTGAACTTTATGGTAAGCAGATAAAGATGGAACTGGAACGAAGATAGCTAAAGCTTTTTTACCACCGTTAACATCAATTTCTTTGATTGATTTGAATTGTAATGGTCTTAAATCAGCTTTTAAATCAGCTGAGTGAGCTTCCAAGTCAATAAAAGCTTGAGCAACTTGTAATTCAAGTTCAGATGGTTTTTCTGATAAGATTTTAGCAGCAGCTGACATGTTTAATCTATTTTATTGAATTATTCTATACTAATTATTAAACACACTTGTTTTCAAATTTTTCTTCAGTTGTACAACTTTGGTATCAACAATTCAGAATTCACTGTGTATTACAATTTTTCAGAAAAACTCACTGGTCGATACACGCTTGCTGGTTTTTGCAGAACCACCCGAATAATTTCACTGTGTTAAAACTACATTTGAAAGTTGCGTGATTATTTAAAGTAGGGCTGAAGACCTAAATAAAATGTGACTGCACTTTTAAATTATGTGCCCCGCCTGTTGTGCGATGCAGAATATTGCACGTGATTAAATGTTACATAAGTCATGACCAATTGCGTACCGGTAGTAGATCCCCGTGGTTAAATGCGAGTATGGGAAACTTTTCTGAGCCCGCCGGGTCAAAAAGCATGGGGTAATATATACTTTACAAATTGCTGATACCAGGAACATCCACGAATATCCACGAGTGGGACAAATATATGATAAGGAGGAGTTTCAACTGCAGTACAATTCGAGCCATGTCAACTATAAGTCCTATTGAAAAAGCTAAACAATTAGCCGCCTACAGAGCGGTTGATGAGAACTTCCCAGCCAATGCGAAAGTCGTTGGGATTGGATCAGGATCAACCGTTATCTATGTTGCTGAAAGAATAGGGCAATTGGCCAATAAGGATTTGTTTGTGTGTGTGTCAACAGGGTTCCAATCCAAAGCGTTAATCATCGAGAATGGTTTGAAGTTAGGGACGATTGAGCAGTATCCTGAAATCGATATAGCGTTTGATGGAGCTGATGAGGTCGACACCGATTTGAACTTGATCAAGGGGGGTGGTGCATGCCTCTTCCAAGAGAAGTTAGTGGCCTCTTGTTCTAAGAAGTTTGTGATTGTAGCTGACTTCAGAAAGAAATCCCCTAACAAGTTAGGCATCAACTGGAGACAAGGTGTCCCAATTGAGATTGTTCCAAACAGTTACGCCAAAGTGATTAATGATTTGAAAAAGTTGGGAGCCAAAACGACAACCTTAAGACAAGGTGGTGCTGCCAAAGCCGGCCCTGTTATCACTGACAACAACAATTTCTTGATTGATGCTGATTTTGGTGCAATTGAAAACCCTGTGAGCTTGCACGAAAAGATTAAAGGTTTGGTTGGTGTTGTCGAAACAGGTTTATTCATCAAAATGGCAGATAGTGCCTACTTTGGTGAAGACAATGGAGAAGTTTCAGTTTTGAGTAAATGATCGCATGGGTATTATCAGTTGAAATGAATTTTTATGGCTCGTTAACGTACTACATACAAATAATGGTATCTCTATTTAATTATGACATTAGCCACTATAATAACTTATAAAAATTAGTTGGTATGAAATATCGAATAATGCAATTCGAAAGGAAGAACACTGAAGTAGAATAATGAAACGCGTTTGCAAATGACAAAATATTAAAAAATTAAAAGTTAAGGACGATAGAAGGAGATAAATTCAATTTTTTTTATTTTTGTAAAGTATTTTTGATACATCTTAAGCAGAATATTTCAGGAAACTATTTGAAACTCAATCTTTGCTGTGATGAGAAATCCAGTTCAAAGTTTCAATTAAACCAGTACCATCAGTAGCGACAGTTGGCATAACGGACCAAACATGATCTTTCAAATCGTTCAACTCAAACATTTCAATTAAATCCTTTGGTTTTATTGCGTTCGACAAATCTTGCTTGTTTGCTAAAACAATCAATAAACAATTGTTCAACTCTTTATCATTTATGACTCTCAAAAGTTCTTTTTTACTTTCTTCTAATCTTTCCAAATCTGATGAATCAACGACATAGATTAAAGCATTTGTACCAGTGAAATAATGTCTCCACAAAGGTCTAATTCTCTCCTGTCCACCACAATCCCAGACGGCAAAAGAGACATTTTTATGTTTGACAGTTTCAACGTTGAAACCAACGGTTGGTACAGTGGTTGAGGTTTTACCCAACTTCAACTTGTATAAGATTGTTGTTTTACCAGCGTTATCAAGGCCCAACATTAAGATTCTCATTTCTCTATTTTTGAATAGTTTTGACTGATAGTTAGTAATGTTCCAAAAGCTAATCACTTAAGATTGCATGGTAAGACTCAACATACAACAAGGCCACCCATTTTGTGAAAAATTGATTGTGTGAAATAAAATAAATTGATAATTATGCAAAATGATGAATGAAATAAAGTAATTGAGAATAGACGGATTTGTTGAATCTATTAAGAATAGAATTTGCGATTGATTGATTGATTATTTGATCAATTTATCGACTGATTGGGTGAGTTGAATAAATAAAAGTTGAAAGGAAGAAGGGAAAAACAATGATTACAAAATGTAAATCGTCATCAACTACTAATTGAGATTAGATTTATCATTTAACGAGATGTAAATAAAACGTATTGGTGTTAAGAATACAACCTATCGACGCCTCACACCTTTTTATAAGCTTCAACTACGAACTACTTATGTCAGTGACACATCCAGCGCTTCTACATCGTACTACTCAATGTTGCCTGGCTCAATGAGCTAGCTAGAGCACCTGGTGTCTTGAATCTATATAATGGCGGTTTCCTCCATGAATAACCAGACGAAGTGGATATGATAACCGTTAATTCATCCACTATTACTTATTTGCCTATTTGGGTATTAATTGGGAACGCGTCTGATCATTTGTTACGTAAGTACTGACGAAATGGAAAAAGAACAAACATGCCCTTGGTACCTTACGCCAGCTTCAATATCGACGCCCATGAACCACCATCCACACGGAGCTGCCAATAGGCGGTTGCCATTCTCCCGTGAACGTGTTTCTTCATAAGGATCCACTTTGAACTACCATCACCAATGCTCTGACCCAATTTCGTGCCAGAAAGTGCGCGTTCTCTGGTTTACTGCCAAACAACAAATTACATAACAAATTACTAATAATCAAAGTCGATTACGTAATATGTTACGTAATATAGATTTTTGTATGCTACAATTTACCCGTTATCGGAGTACATGTCAGCACTCAATGGCAGATATATCACGATTAGAGTCAATATTATTAAAGTGGTTGATCCAATATCAATCAAACGTCAAGAAATTGTTTTCCCATCACTAGTACTACATATAAATGATCCATTGATCTAACCGTCTCTCATAGATTTCAATACACGGGCCCATCCATCAATTGTGTTGCAATCAACTATCAAAATCATCTTATGGGATGCCCAAATCAAATAACAATGAATCTCCTGTTAGTAGAATCAGGCAAAACTCCATTCCTTCCAGCGGTTTTCAAAGTATATCAAGTGCGAAAAAACAGAAGTCCCATTCGTTGGACTTGCCAAGGAACCACTCCACGCACAGTCTAAAGGATCTATTGAGTGAGCTTACGAAACAAAAGCGAAATAAAGACGACTTTGAAAATCTATTGACTTCATCTCCATCACTGAACATCAAAAGTGAATTGAGACTGAGAATAAACGACGCAAACAAATTGATCTTGTCAATCGAGAACAAGATCGAACAGTTCAAACGACAAACACTGACAACTCAAGACTCCGAGTTCCCGGTCATAAAAGGAAGATTAAGAAGTACTACAACTGGAACAGCATATAGCGCAAAGAATGGCCCTACACCAGGTTTGTTGAATACAACCCTTACCAGTGGTACCTTTACAGGAACAGCAGCTACAAAAGTTGAGCTGGTAGGTTTCATGAGTACATCAAACTCAAACCATAGTGACTATCCAATCCCTGACATATCAAGTGATGTGATCGATGATACTACAGAATCGCCAACATGGACTTTGAGTGACTTATCACAATCTCTTGGAGAGAAGGATAAGGATCCCCAATTTCTAGTTGCAAAGGGTAATGATTTGATAGCATTGCTTACCCTTTATCCAAGCTTGAAAAGCGAACTCAACTTGAACACATTTGGGCATAGAGTTCAGTCCTTGTTGATTCATAATTCTAAAGAGGTGGTTGCATCAGGGTATAGAATTGCTCGCCATATCATAACCGATATAGATTCATTGAAGAGTGTTGTCGGGTATAGAATACCTTTGTTTTTAGTAATTTCCCTATCCAAGGATTCCTCTTTTAACGTTGAACGTGAGCAAGCTATAAAGTTTATCAGAAGATTTATCGAAATTGAGGGCGGGTGTTTGCATCTAGAAATAGGTGTAGTCAAGGCCCTAGTAGCAATAGCAGAGGAAAGCGAGGACAAATTGAGAAACTTTGCAATAGAAACTTTGATTGAAATTTCAATCTTTAATCCCGAAATAGTATTCAAAGCTGGTGGGTTTAGGGTTATGTTCCTGTGTATATTAGATGGACCTTACAGCTTATCATTAAGTTGTTTAATTAGTTTGTATCATACCCTAGACTCTCCCAAGGCTAGAATTTTTTTAAGAGGGGGTGAAGATATGCTATCTTTGGTTTCTGCATTTAGCGACATCGATCTCAAGCATCACTCAACTGTTGAAAAACTCCAAAACACGGCTTTTTTGTTAACAGCATTCTTGAAATCTTGGGTTGGGTTGATCAGTTTTTCGTCAAATAATTTCAGACCAATTCGTGAATTGGTCAACTGTTTGAGTCGTGATAGTGCCCAGTTGCGAGACATCTTGATGGATATTTTTTTTGATATTTTACGAATAAGGAACTTGCCATGGCTAAACTCATTGAGTTTGTTCAAAAAAATATTTTCAACTACAACAAATCAATACCATAATCAGTTGAAAAATTATGTTAGCTCACCTGATAAAGAATACAAATTCATAAATCATTATACAACCTTATTGCTATCAGTTTTATTGAATTGTGGAATTTTAGGGAAGCTAGTAGAAATCATTCAAAAATCCACAGACGATGTCAATGTTCGAAAAGCCTCATTTTTGCTAACGGAGATTTACACATTAACGTCAAGCTTATTGCCCAACGATGCACTAGGTGATTTGCAAAAGTTGCCCTCGCTTATAAGCAATAGCTTGCAATTTGATGAACTCTCGTTGAAAGACAAATTCAAGTCTTTGTCGTCAAACTTTCAGATTGAAAAAGTTACTAGATCTTTAAATAAAGATCGAAATTTATTAGGTTTTCCTTGCAATTCAAATGAAAATTTCAGAAACTATGCAAAACAAGTCAAAACTAAAATGAAATATAACATTGACGATTCAGATTTCAAGAAAATGATGAATAAAACTAAGGTTTTGACCACTAAGGAGTATCACACATGGAATTGGGATATTTTGTCCGATTTTATAAATGGCCCTTTGATGAATCCGAAGAGATTAGAGGAAGTTTTAACAACAAAATTCATCAAGAGGATCATATCTTATTATCGACCTTTCAAATTTCGGTTTTCCAGCACAAAAAAAAACAAGGTCACCCTTAAATATCTCAAAGTTGGTTGTGAGTTAATAAAAATGTTTTTATCAACCTCTGAGGGAGTTAAGTTTCTATCCGAAAACAAATTATTGCCACAAATTGCCGAATGTATTGCTCAAGTGGACAAATATAGTGGTATATCTGCAAAAGAACCGGTCTTTTCTAAAGAGAGATTATTGAACACTTTAAGTTCCGGATATTTCACAATGTTGGGGGAATTGTCATCTGATTTAAATGGGTTGAGAATGCTTGAAAAATGGAAGGTTTTTACAATGTTCTATCACATAATTGAAAAAAGTGGCAGAGATGATCTAATCATCTGTATCTTGAAGGAAATGAATTATAATTTCCCCAGTCACTTGAGAGTGTTATTTGGTAAAGCTTTGAGAACCTGTAATCCTTCTATTAGAGTCTGGTGTACCAATCATTTGAACAGCTTATTGAAAATTTCCGAATGTCGCGATTGGAGTGCAAATTTATTGATTGATCAATTATATGACCCTGATAGACAAGTTTGCACAATAGCTTCGAAAATCTTAGAGAATTATTGCTCGCATGAGGAAAACTTAGATTCGATCATAAAATGCAAACCATCATTAGATCACTTGGGATTGATTGGTTTACCGGTGCTATTTAAATTTTTATCCACCTCACTAGGTTTCAATTATTTGAGTGAGTTGAATTTTGTTGAATTTGAGATGAATGAGTGGATAGATTATAAAAATTACTTATATGTTTTTGAAATTGAGCGGATCTTGAAAGAAGAAAATTTTCCCTTTTCTCTCAGAAATCAAAATAGCATCAACAATCATAACAATGGCCATATTCAACAGCAGCAGAATCAGGTACAGCAAATCAGTGATGATGAAAAAAAAATATTGCCTATGCACTTCTTTGGTGAATTGGTGAAAACTGAAGAAGGTATGTTTTTACTTACCCAAAGTGGGTTTTTCAATCAGTTAGTGGATGACGTTAAAGATTTCAAATTTGAGATAGAGAATTCTGAGAATATTTTAAAGCTAAAAACTGCCTTGTGGACTCTTGGCAATATTGGATCATCTGAACTAGGCATAACATTGATTGATGAAATTGGCATCACCAAAGACATAATTGAGATTGCCTTAAATCATGAAGTCTGGAATATTAAGGGAACAGCATTTTTTGTATTAGGGTTAATTTCATCAACTCAAGAAGGTGCCGAGATATTGGATGAGATGGGCTGGATTTCTGCAATTGATATAATGAATAACCCTTTGGGTTATTGTTTACCGAAAGACTTGAATGGATTTCTTCATATCAAACCTGCTAATCCGTATGAGATTTATCTACTTGATACCTCCAATACCGAAAGCTCGGACACCGAAATGTATCAAGACTCAGATACTGAACTTTCTGTTGAATCAATAAACAAAAAAGTGTTGAAATTGATATTGAAACTAAGTGTCGTTTTGCCCAGAATCGGAAAAAGTGCCGCAAGAGAGTTGCTCAAAATCAATAAAAGCTCGAAAGACATTTTTGAAAATCCAAACCTATTATATCGAGTAGTATCTCTAGTCAATAATGGCTACTACAAATTACAGACAAGAACTTTTATATTTGAATTGTTCAAGAATACAAGAGTACTAGAAACAATCATCAAAAGAGATAGAAGAAAATCAAGGGATCAAAAAGATTTGGAAAAATTAGAGAAAAGTTTTATTGAAAAGTAATCATATACCTTACTACACAAAATTATGAATAACGATTATGTCCGTAAGCATATATAAATAATAAAAACTAAGTAGAATAAAAGGAAGATAAATAGTAGAATTGAATTTCATTTGATATTTCATCACAGTATAATACAAAAGATATGATTTCAGCAAACCGGCAAGCTGTAAATGAACGTACTTATATTGAAATCCAAACAATTGTATACTCCACAATTACTTTGCCTTCACTCTAAGTTCCAATCAGAAAGACTAATTTAAAGTATCACTGATTAAAAGTCTTTTCGTAACACTGTTCTCACTCAAATTACTTGATCTCCTTCTCTTCATGTTGTTCTCTCTATCATTATTGATGTTAGTATCACTTCTAGCCAAACTTGGTTGTATTTCATGATCTGAGTCAGTTTCTTCGGGGTCATTAACTTTCATTTTACTTGGTGAATTGTCTGATCTTTTTCTTTTTTTGACCCCTCCAACATTCGTTGTATTAGAACCCTTGGTACTGGGTTGTAATAGTATATCTTCCATCATCAAATCCTGATGGTTCCTTTTCAACCAAGGTGCCATATTTTGAGGGTTGACCTCTTTTTTGTCTGTCTCATCTTGGGGCAACTCGGGTATGACCTCATACAAACACAATAAAGATTTCAACTTTGCTCCTACTTGTACATCTGTGGCATTAGGCTTCAACAAAGGATCCAAAGTATGTTCTAAGTAAGGTTTAAGAGCTATAATATTTTCGAGTCTAGTAAGGTCAGCTCCTGGTAGTTCGCTATTTTCAACTTCATACGTGTAATCCAATTCTGGTGAATGCAACTTGCCACTCGTCTCTATTTGACTGATCACGTCCAAAAGTGCGTTATTTCTCCTTTGATGAAGGTACAATGATTGCCTTTGAAGTTTCTCATCCTCAAATAGTTCATCAGACAGCTTTTGCGCTGCTTGGAATTTGGTGACTAGTTTTTCATATATTTTCCTATAACGCGTTAGTATATCTTGAAACATTGTTGATTGATGAGGCCAAAACATCAATCATTTCAGCTTTTCGAATGAACACGTTGAAAGACAAACCCTACTCACTTGTAATTCTTGGTTCTCTTGGGCACGTCGGTAGTAGAAGTGGAGCTCATGGTGGTACTTGAGATGTTTTGAGTATCTGATTGGGTGTGGTTGACAACGAAAATATGTGGCAAATCAGCACATTTGCAAGTCTTCGTAAAAGAGCTCCAAATTTCAACAAAAAGTCTCCATTTTCACACTTTATTTGCTTGTCGGGCCATCGCATCTTTTGATTCTGTTGTTGTTGGTCGCGATGGTTTAAGAGCTTTAGAATGAGCCGCATGTATTTTCATTCCAGAGGAGTATAATACATCAGAAATGAGTTATCTTTAAATGGCGACACCTGCGTAGCAATAGTAGTATTGATGGTGAAATTTTATGAATAATGGTCTTTGGACCTACTACGAAGGTTTTGTGAAAGTTTCAAGTTGCTGGCTGCCCTTAATTTGAATAAATCCACAACCCAAGTAGACCTTACAATACGCACGAAACGAGAATTACACTAATGAACATTATTCAGTAGAGGAAAACCACATCTATATAAAACCCTCTGGCGTTTCTTCAACCCTTGCACACTTGTGTGTGTGCCAATTTAAACAATTTGCAAACAAAAAAATAAATAATTATGATTAATGAAGATCCAACTATGATTCGCACTGAACCCTTTGACCAATAAATGTAATGAAATCTATAAAAATGGATAAAAACCCTTGAAACTAGCTGTCCAATGAATTGTTACTGGCATGACAACGATCCAGTTTACATGAAGCTCGTGTTATGATGATTATGGTGTGGTTTGGGAGGAATTTCAAAGTTCAAGTGAGAAGGAGTATTAGGAGCAGTTCCACCTGGACGAGATTCCTCAACAACAGCATCGTTTTTGGGGACTGGTGATAGATTTTGTAATTTTATATCGTTCTCAAAATTGTTCTGACTATCATCATTGTAGTGATTTCCTCTCTGATTAGGGTGGTTTGAGTGACTGGCCCGAGTTTCGTGGTCATCGTCGTGGAAGTGGTTCCTATTGGAATGTGGGAAGCTGAATCTTCTCGTAATATCATAGCCTCCACTTGCATTCGTAGATGTTCTTCTAATGAAACTCAAAACGGGATTATCGTGATGACCATTTGTGTCAACGGTAGCATTTCTTCGAAGAGCGTGATGAGCTTGTACATCATCTCTTCTTTTCATAGCATCATTTGGCAACATGATAGCTCTATCTAAAGCATAAGGTAAACCTCTATGTCTACCTCTGATCATCATTGCAATAATGATCAACTTAGACAAGGTCGTGAACTCTCCTGAAAATGAAGCGTTAATACCTGGGTAACCTAACGACAAGCCAACTGTACCGTAAGCACTTATGATCTCAAAAAGAACTTGAAAAACTGTAAAGTAATATTCAGACGTATCTTTTAACCTTTTCCCTTCACATATGCAAATAACAAATAATCCTAAGAAAATGAACCACAAATCAAAGGACAATTGTTTTCTTAAATGAGTACCAATGAACGATCTTGTACTTTTCTCATGATCTTCAGTTGGATAATCATCTTCGTTTTTGTAGTAAACACCCAACGACTGTTCTTCATACACATTAGTTCTTCTAATTGATATAGCCAAAGGTAAGACAGAAATATACATCATTAGCATATAACTCACTTGAATCGCAGGGTGTAACGCAGCTAGATTAACCACAGCGAAACCTGCCGTTCTAGTACTAAATGCCTGAAATAAACCATCCATTACTCGGAAACCTTTAGGTGTGGATGTCAAAGAGCTATTGTTGAAATCCAAGATAACAAATAAAACCAAATCAATTGAATTCAAAACAACCAAAATAAAGAACAACCACCAAGTAGGTATAGATGGGAACAATAAAGTAAAACAACGTCTTGGATGATCAAGTAAAAACTCTAGGGACTCATTATACAAGGATAAAGGCTTCGAAGTTTTGCACAACAACCAAATCACAAATCTCAAAAAAATTGGAAACCCCGTGTTTCCAACGACAACAAAAAATGAGACAATTATCATAACATAAATGGACTGAGAAAAGGATTGCATACTGTCAGCAGTCAAAGTTATGCCTAAGTCATTGAAAGCAGAAGCAGCAGTGAAAAAACCCCACCATGTAGGCGATATCCCTTGAGCTCTTACCTTTTCCACGTAACTTGTCCTAGGCAAAATCCATGGAACCAAAAACAAGAAAGCAACGATATGAAGCCCAACATAATACACTACCAAAATTTTTATAAGTAATTTAATGGCACGATATTCAACACCGCCTAGTTCGTTTTTTTGTTCTTCTGACAAATGAACGAATGTAGAATTTCTTCCAATAACGGGATTCCAAGACAAATAGTTTGTACTCATCTTACTCAATAAATTATCATCACCTTCTTCATCGTCCCCACTTTCGTGATGATGATTAGCTGGCTGATAATATCTCGTTTTTTGCTTCGATAATCTATTCTTGATTAACCTTTCAAACGTTGGGGATTTAACTATTTTGGACTTTCCATTTTTCTGGTTTGGTGGAATTTCCAAAGTGTTTGATCTTTTGCTGAACTTCTTTCCCTGAAACATATTATTAGTTTGCAATTGAATGTTACTTTTTGCTCTCTTGATATCGGTACCTTCGTGTTCATCCTCCTCAAATATGTCCTCATTATCATTACCTTCCTCGCTGTTTATTGACTCTTCGTCATTGTCTTCTATTACTTGCGATGCTGGGTGACTATTGTCAGCATTGGAAAAGGATTTTCGCAAACTTTTCAACTTTGGACGAACGTCAAGCTGGAAAGATGATTTTCTTCTCGAAGTGGCCTTCAACAAAGAATTTATTCTGTCATTCTCTTTTTCGATTTCTTTTGGAGATTTGATGATTAATGCAGGGCCCTGTTCTTCGTCGTCTTCAATATTACTTTTCGAGTTTGTCTGATATTTCTGTAACATTGATATTGACATAAGCATGTCTGATGGATTGATTTCTTCGTGTCTACGTCTTGGATGCGGTAAATTCCCAAACTTGATATCCCTCGAATCTGGCTCTATTCCCGTTACGGCAAAATCAGGATTGGATTCAATTTTCGGTATCTTCGACTCTGCCAATACTCCCTCACTGTTGGATAAACTTCTGTTGGTTGTATCTGAAGATGTCAAAGCAACCTTTAATGAATTTGTGTTCGAACTTGAGTCAGTGGGTTTCTGGTTCGGTGAAACCAATTTCTCCAAACCCTTCTCTTCAGTCCTTTGATGTTTCATGTTATCACTTAAATTATAATTCATCCCGATACCAGTATTATTGACAGTATTCAATCGAGTGCTAGATCTATCAAGACCTTGGGAAAGTGTTCTAGCTGCCAAAGTTGCAGTTTTTCTCATTTTGAAATTTAGTTTGGAAGTTTCCTTGATATTATCGAAATGTCTCTCAAACCAATATAATCTTATCACTAATATTCCACTGTGAATAAATATGGGTGTAGTGAACATGGCTATCAAGTATATTACTAATTGTTGATATAGTGTTATCGTATTAGTGTCAATTGTATTCAAGCCCGCTTGGGTCGAAGCACCAACAGCAAAAAACAAAGCATCAATGTAACGAAGGTTTTTCACTGGATAAATCAAAATAGATCCAATAATACAGATAGTAATAATATAACCATAATGAGCAGCGACAAAGTTTGGGAAAATTTTTCTGAATACTGGACTTAGCTTTTTTCCAATATAACTGATCTTGTTCCTTATGATCAACCCATAATCAACACGATCATTAACGTAAACATGCGATGGGCCCCTCTGTTTCCCTAATCTCCTCTTGAGTATTTTATAAACATTCATATCGAATCAAATGGCTATGTGATTGTGATTTATTCACGCTGTCAGATATTATAGCTTATATGTATACATAAACATATAAAATTAATGACTTGAAAAACGATAAGAGTAGTTTCTGCAAAGGAACCTATGACCCTTTATAAGGATAAACTGCAGGATTTAATTAATATTAACAACCTATCGGATGTAGGGGTGGTTTCGTGATTAAGTTTGTGAATATGGTGTTGCTGAGTGGGTAAAATAAACTGTTAAAAATTATTATCTAACTCTTCTATTCAGAAATGTTTTTGAACTTCGAACATGGCAAGGCGAATATTATTGAAAAATGACACTTGCTAGCGAGACGAACCACAAAAAATTTATCTACAAACACTATTCACAATAACTTATGCTATCCTTGAACTGAAGAAGTTGTTCTGTTTTGATGCTCTATGTAAGTTGCGATTGGTCAATGGTGAGTGACAGATAATCCAGCTAGTGAAAGCCAAAGTTATAAATCAAATTTGAGTTATTGTTTCAAAAGTTAGACCACTGGCATTCACTAGACATGTACCCGTTAATTGTGATTGTTTCTTCACCAAGCAAAAACATGTCACTTTTCATTCTTCAAGGCGTACGATTGAAGCATCCAGTATATACTCTGAGATAGCCAAAAGTATGTTTGAAATAAATCTTTTTAGTGCCTAATTAGGAAGTCATCGTTTGCATAAAGATGCTGCAAATATACAACAATCAATAAGAGTTTCAATGAAGAACTTCCTTTACTCTCTCCAATATAAGTAGTTACCTTGGTTTTGTAGCCGTAGAGCAAGCTTGCATTACACGAAATCTTTTTACAGGATGTGCCATGAAATATCAGTTGAAGTCTTCAGCCTAGCTGTTGTCGCACAGACACAACAGTCAAAGTAGGTTGACTGATCACGGGTTTAAGGTCCAAATAAGTATCAGTCCAATTTTCGTAGTGTAAAATGAAATCTCAGAGTTTGGAATTCCTTTTGACTTTGTTTTGATATTTTTTTGATGTTCAAGAGTTAGGGGTCCACTTACCTCCAAGAATGTTGAGTTCCCACCATCGGTAACTTTAATGTGACAACTTAACTTTTCACTCGCTCTTTCGAACAAATACTCTATTAAGATCAGCCCACATACAGAAAGCTTAAGAGGGCCAATAGTTCAATTTCTTTGTCTGAACAGAATTTAAAGATCTAGGTTCGCTAATAATACTAGTGCCTTCACATGTGGTTTCCAATTTTGAAAGTAAATCAAAGATTCTGATAATAGTTCCTATAAATAGCATGAAACCTTCTAAAATTTTGTTTGATTTCTTTTGAGCATACTGACCATTCGAAAGAGATCACCCTAGAAGAAAAGATATATCGAAAGACACAAACATCACAATTTGTTTCACTACCAAATCAACTCCAGGCTTACTACACGAATCATGTTGAAGTTATAGTTTTTCCGCTACCCTCGGATAACAAGCAACGTTGCTGAGTTTTTTAACCGAGAACTCCTATCCAATTCGCGAAAACAAAAACGACATTCCCAAATTCCGGGGGTTTTGGAATCTCCATAAGTAGGAATAAACTGCTACAATGTCATATTCTCGATTTCCAAACCCGATTTAGCTCTTTGATTTGGTGAAGAAGATCACGTATAACCGGTGACGTTCCTTTCAGCTGAAATTAATATATATGGTGCACAATCGGGTAATTGGTAAGATACTCAACAGAGTCAAAAGCTTCGGTTTCTAAAACAACCAAAGGACAGATAGTACGCCTACCTAATTTTCCATTGACACAACACACTCATCAAGAGGGTCGCAAGCGGGTTTTGGCTACTTCGAAACCGCTCAACATTTATATCTTCTTATGGGAATCAAATCGCGGTTCCCATGAAACGCAGGGACGTGGAAATTTTCGTGAATTCTGTTTTCTCGTTTTGAGACCTTTTTCGTCACTAGTAGTGACCCTAGCATCGCTGATTTCCTTTGAACAGCGCTTTTGTGTCCCGAGACAGAACACAAAGAAAACTTTCAGAGCCCAATTCATTTAAATGATCAATTACCAACACAGAGCGCCCATATATCGAAGTGAAAAGTTGGGTGCTGCAACAATAATCCGATGCTTATGCAACTCCGATGACAGCATAGTGTCAAATCTCAATATGTCAGAGCTTACGTAACGGGCGTTAGATATTCTGAATTAATCCAACAGAACAGAGAGAGAAAAATCCGCCATTTTTTAGCGGTGCTAGCTGATCATAGCTGCCTCTTTCCGTGGTGTTATCAATGCGGACATATCAAGCTTTTAGGCGCCGAGTCACTGGCCTCTGGACAAAGCTGGGGAGACAATATTGTACACAGGAAATAGCGCCTGGTACGGCATGTGACCAATGGCTAGAGTTGGAAACATTTACCCGGCTGCGTAAATTTTTTTTTTGTATCGCAGCGCAAATTAATTGCAAAAAAATTGCAAAAAATTTTGTATAAATAACCAGAGAATTCCTCTTAATTCTTCATCTGTCTCATTATTATTCTCTCTCTCTTTTTCTCTTTCAACAAGTTTAATTTGCTGGTATATTTAATAATCAACACCCGGTTATTATCTATTAGTTAGTTTGCATTTTATAAAGGTATGTTTTCCAACTCCCTGCTGGTTCAGATTAAAACTTGTTGAAAGAGAAGAATTTGTAAATTCGACTCTACGGTTCATGATCCCGTCCATTTTCGTGCTGTTTATACCCGTACAATGTGGTTTCCGAGTGGCTTTATTTGGTCTGCGATCTGCTTGGGACCTTTGAGTTGATCGGTTGAAGTCACTGTTGCCAGCCAAATGCCCCAGACTTTTACAAAGTTTTGTTATCCACTGATATGAGCCTGTGCAAGCGCACACTGAAAATATAGGTTGATGCAATTGATTAGTGTTGATTTCGTCTTCGCCGGTCTTTGCTCATCGAAATTTCTTTTTCTCAGTCATATTAATCTCGATCGAAATTTTTTTTGAATTAATATGGGCCATTATTAAGTGAAATTTAAAATTTCTTTTCGGGTACATAATCTGAACAATGCAACAAATTTTCAATCTGAACCATATTTTGCTTTCTTCAATTATACTAACTCTTCTCTTAGTTTCATCATCAGTTTAAAGTATTACCAAAAAATTCTTCCCCAAATTTTTTAATCAATACTTAAATCATCTATTCATTTATAATTTGCTAAACTTTAGTAAAACTTCGTTAAAAGTGAGAAGAAATTAGGATCCCAATAATCATCCAAAAGCTTGCACATCAGTTTAATATTTTCTTATTGTAACATTGCTGGTAACACAAATAATACAAATGTCTTCTCAATTATCTGCTCCAATCACTCCTCCAATGGAATCAACCGGTGATCGTTTGATGACTCTTGAAACTCAGGATGGTTTTGCTTTACAAGGTTATTCATTTGGTGCTGAAGTAGCAGCCGCCGGTGAATTGGTTTTTCAAACTGGTATGGTTGGTTACCCAGAATCAATCACTGATCCTTCTTATGAAGGCCAAATTTTAGTCATCACTTATCCATTAGTTGGTAACTATGGTGTTCCAGATCGTAATTTGAAAGATGACTTGATACCACAATTACCAAAATATTTCGAATCTCACAAAATCCATATTGCTGGTTTAGTTGTCGCTCACTATACTGAAGAGTACTCCCATTACTTAGCTAAATCCTCTTTAGGCCAATGGTTGAAAGAACAAAACATCCCAGCCATTTATGGGGTTGACACTAGATCTTTGACTAAAAAATTAAGAGACAATGGTTCTACTTTGGGTAGATTGTCTCTACAATTAAAGACCTCCTCTAATAAAGATGCTTTATCTGAAGACTGGAAGAGACACTTTGAAATCCCTGAATGGGACGATCCAAACGTTAAAAATTTGGTTGCCAAAGTTTCCATCAAAGAACCTGTTTTGTACAAACCTGATCCAACAACTGCCATCAAATCAAAATCAGGAGAAACAATTAGAATCTTAGCTGTTGATGTTGGTATGAAATACAATCAAATTCGTTGTTTCGTCAGACGTGGTGTTGAATTAAAAGTCGTGCCATGGGATTACGACTTTACCAACGAGAAATATGACGGTTTGTTTGTATCCAACGGTCCTGGTGATCCCTCAGTTATGACAGAGACTGTTGAAAAATTAGCAAAAGTTTTGAAAACCGGAAAAACCCCTGTATTTGGTATTTGTCTTGGTCATCAATTGTTGGCCAGAGCAACAGGTGCTACTACCTTGAAATTGAAATTCGGTAATAGAGGTCATAATATCCCTTGTACTTCAACCATTTCTGGTAGATGTTACATCACATCTCAAAATCATGGTTATGCTGTTGATAAAAATTCCTTGAGTGATGATTGGGAAGAACTATTCGTCAACAGTAACGATGGTTCAAACGAAGGTATTTACCATGTCTCAAAACCTTATTTCTCAGTTCAATTTCATCCAGAATCAACACCGGGTCCTAGAGATACTGAATTTTTGTTTGATGTCTTCATTCAATCCGTCGTCGAATTCAACAAGACTGGTGTTTACAAACCAGTCGAGTTCCCAGGTGGTAAGATCGCTGATCACAGAGCTAAGTTCCCAAGAGTTGATTGCAAAAAAGTTCTTGTGTTAGGATCCGGTGGTTTATCCATTGGTCAAGCAGGGGAGTTTGATTACTCTGGTTCTCAAGCCATCAAAGCCTTAAAAGAAGAAGGCATTTATACCATTTTAATCAACCCAAACATTGCTACCATCCAAACATCTAAAGGTTTGGCCGACAAAGTGTACTTCTTGCCAGTTAATGCTGATTTTGTTCGTAAGGTTATCAAACACGAGCGTCCAGATGCTATCTACTGTACCTTTGGTGGTCAAACAGCTTTGTCAGTTGGTATCCAATTGAAAGATGAATTCGAGGGATTGGGTGTCAAAGTTTTAGGTACTCAAATTGATACTGTTATTACTACTGAAGATCGTGAATTGTTCGCCAGAGCTATGGATCAAATTGGAGAAAAATGTGCGAAATCTGCCTCTGCTAACACTGTTGCGGAAGCAGTTGCCGCTGCCAACGATATTCATTATCCTGTTATTGTTAGAGCCGCTTATGCTTTAGGTGGTTTAGGTTCAGGATTTGCTGAAAACGAAAAGCAATTAGTCGATTTGTGTAATATTGCATTTGCCGTTTCTCCTCAAGTTTTAGTTGAAAGATCAATGAAGGGTTGGAAAGAGATTGAGTACGAAGTTGTTCGTGATGCTTTTGATAATTGTATTACTGTTTGTAACATGGAAAATTTTGATCCTTTAGGTATCCACACTGGTGATTCCATTGTTGTCGCCCCATCTCAAACTCTTTCTGATGAGGATTATAACATGTTGAGAACAACTGCTGTTAATGTTATCAGACACTTGGGTGTTGTCGGTGAATGTAACATTCAATATGCTTTGAATCCTTTTTCCAAAGAATACTGTATTATTGAAGTCAATGCTCGTTTGTCACGTTCTTCAGCTTTAGCTTCTAAAGCTACTGGTTATCCATTAGCTTATACTGCTGCTAAATTAGGTCTTAATATTCCATTGAACGAAATCAAGAACTCAGTTACCAAATCTACATGTGCTTGCTTCGAACCTTCATTAGATTATGTTGTCGTTAAAATTCCAAGATGGGATTTGAAGAAGTTCACTAGAGTTTCAAACCTTTTATCATCATCAATGAAATCTGTTGGTGAGGTTATGTCTATCGGAAGAACATTTGAAGAAGCAATCCAAAAGGCTATCAGATCGACTGATTATCAAAATTTAGGTTTCAACAAAACCGAAGCTTTAATGTCTATCGACATTGACTCTGAATTGCAAACTCCTTCAGATCAACGTCTTTTCGCTATCGCCAATGCTTTCTGCGATGGGTATTCAGTTGACAAAGTTTGGTCATTGACAAAGATTGATAAATGGTTTTTGAACAAGTTAGAAGGTTTGATCAAATTCGGGAACAAAATTGCATCATTTGGTGTCAAAGAAAAGTTACCAAATGAAATTTTGAGACAAGCTAAACAATTAGGATTTGAGGATCGTCAAATTGCCAAATTCTTGAATTCTAATGAAGTTGCCATTAGAAGATTAAGAAAAGAAGCAGGTATTATCCCATTCGTTAAACAGATTGATACAGTTGCAGCCGAATTTCCAGCTTTCACCAATTATCTTTACATCACTTATAACGCTGATTCGAATGATGTGAAATTTGATGATCACGGTGTAATGGTTTTGGGTTCAGGTGTTTACCGTATTGGTTCATCAGTTGAGTTCGATTGGTGCGCCGTTAGAGCTGTTCGTACTTTGCGTGAAAATGGTACAAAGACCATCATGATCAATTACAATCCTGAAACTGTTTCTACTGATTATGACGAAGCTGACAGATTGTATTTCGAAACCATTAACTTAGAAAGAGTCTTGGATATTTATGAACTTGAACAATCTTCTGGTGTTATCATTTCTATGGGTGGTCAAACCTCAAATAATATTGCTTTACCATTGTACCGTCAAAATGTTAAAATCTTAGGTACCTCGCCTGAAATGATTGATTCTGCTGAAAATCGTTATAAATTTTCTCGTATGTTGGACAGAATTGGTGTTGACCAACCTGCCTGGAAAGAGTTAACATCTATCTCGGAAGCTGAAGACTTTGCTAACAAAGTTTCTTATCCAGTCTTAGTCCGTCCATCTTACGTTTTGTCTGGTGCTGCTATGAACACTGTTTACTCTCATGATGACTTGGCTTCTTATCTTTCTCAAGCTGTTGAAGTTTCACCAGATTATCCTGTTGTCATTACCAAGTACATTGAAAATGCTAAAGAGATCGAAATGGATGCCGTCGCTAAAGATGGTAAATTAATTATGCATGTTGTCTCTGAACATGTTGAAAATGCTGGTGTTCACTCAGGTGATGCTACTTTAATTGTTCCACCACAAGATTTAGATCCAGAAACAGTTCGTAGAATTGTTGAAGCTACAGCAAAGATTGGTAAAGCTCTTGATGTCACCGGTCCATACAACATTCAATTCATTGCAAAAGATAATGAGATTAAAGTCATTGAATGTAATGTTCGTGCTTCTCGTTCGTTCCCATTTATTTCAAAGGTGGTGGGTACCGACATGATTGAAATGGCAACTAAAGCTATCATGGATTTACCAGTTGTTCCTTACCCTGGTGAAAAGTTACCTTCTGACTACTGTGCTGTCAAAGTTCCTCAATTTTCTTTCTCAAGATTGCAAGGTGCTGATCCAGTTCTTGGTGTTGAAATGGCTTCTACTGGTGAAGTTGCTACTTTTGGTCGCAACAAGTATGAAGCTTATTTGAAATCCTTGATTTCAACTGGTTTCCAGTTACCCAAGAAGAACATCCTTTTCTCTATTGGTTCTTACAAAGAAAAATTGGAATTGATTCCATCAATCAAGAAGTTATATGAAATGGGTTACAAGATTTTCGCTACTGCTGGTACCGCCGATTTTATTCAGGAACACAGTATCCCAGTTCAATATTTGGAAGTCTTGAATGAAGAAGAAGAAGACCAAAAGTCTGAATATTCTTTGACACAACATTTGGCTAATAATTTGATTGATTTATATATCAACTTGCCATCTGCTAACAGATTCCGTCGTCCAGCTTCTTATGTTTCTAAGGGTTATAGAACTCGTCGTATGGCCGTTGACTATGCTGTTCCATTGGTCACAAACGTCAAATGTGCTAAATTATTAGTTGAAGCCTTATCAAGAAACATTACCTTCGAGGTTACCAATCGTGATGCTCAGACCTCTCACAAGACTATTGTCATGCAAGGTTTAGTCAACATCGGTACCTTTGTCCCATCATTGACTGAAGAAACTGGCGCTCTTGACTTTGAAGCAGTAACCAAAGCTTCATTATCTGCTGGTTTCACTCACACATGTATTTTACCGCAAACACTCAAAGGTTCTTCCATCACTGACTTGAAAACATTGAGCTCAATTGCTGAAACCGTTGCTGGTTCAGCTTATACTGATTTCTCATTTTTAGTTGCTGCTAATGAACTCAATGATAGCGATGTTGCCAAAGCTGCCAGTGCTGTCAATGGTTTATTCTTACCATTCAATGCCTTTGCTAATAACAAAGTAGCATCTGTCTCGGCTCATTTTGCTGCTTGGCCAGAATCAAAACCAATAATTACAGACGCTAAGACTACTGCTTTGGCTTCTGTTTTATTGTTGGCTTCTTTACACAATCGTCCAATACACGTCACCGGTGTTTCTGGTAAAGATGACTTAGCCCTTATTTCAATGGCCAAAGCCAAAAACTTGCGCGTCACTTGTGATGTTTCAATTTATTCTCTTTTCCTTTCTCAAGCGGAATTTCCAACTTGCTCTTTCTTACCTACACAGGAAGATCAGAAAGCTTTATGGGAAAACTTGGATCAAGTTGACTGTTTCTCCATTGGTGTTTTGCCATCATTGATTGCTAAATCCATTGGTAAAAAGGTTGTTGCTGGTTTAGGTATTGCAGATGCCTTACCATTATTGTTCTCTGCTGTTGCAGATGGTCGCCTTACAATTGATGATATTGTTTTACGTCTCCATGATAATCCAGTCAAAATCTTTGACATTGCGCAACAAGATTCTATTGTTGAAATAGATTTAGATAGACTTCTTTCCTCAACTAAGTCAGATTACAAAACCTGGTCTCCATTTGAGGGTCTCAAATTGAAAGGTTCAATTGAAAGAGTTCATTTACATGATGCTACAGTTTGTCTCGATGGTGCTATTTTAGCTACATCTGCTTTAGGTCAGGATACCACCGAATCGAAGAGAGGCCTGATTCTCGGTGTGAGCTCACCCGTTGTTCCTAGTTCACCAGTATTCACTCGTCAAACTCGTTACTCTTTCAACGACGGCCGTCGTCCATCTTTCACTTCTGCTTCAATCAGGGAAAGAGACACTTCGTTCGAAAGTGAACCTTTCGAAAAATTAGGTTCCGAGCTTGTTTCTAATCCACCACCAAGAGAATTGTCACCACCAAATGGTCTTATTAGTTACATCAGAGACAACAATCCTTTCTTGCGTAATTCTGTTTTGTCAGTCAAACAATTCAAACGTTCTGATTTCCATGTTTTGTTTACTGTTGCTCAAGAAATGAGATTAGCAGTAGAAAGACAAGGTGTCTTGGATTTATTACGTGGTAGATTATTGACCACTATGTTCTATGAACCATCCACTCGTACCTCTTCCTCATTTGATGCTGCTATGCAAAGGTTAGGTGGTAGAGTTGTTGCTGTTCCTGCTTCCTCTTCTTCAGTCAAGAAAGGTGAAACTTTACAAGACACCATTAGAACATTGGCATGCTACTCAGATGCGATTGTTTTACGTCATCCTTCTGAAGAAAGTGCTGATATTGCAGCTAAATACTCTCCTGTTCCAATTATTAATGGTGGTAATGGTTCCAAAGAACATCCATCTCAAGCTTTCTTAGATTTGTTCACCATTAGGGAAGAATTAGGTACTGTCAATGGTATCACTGTCACTTTCATGGGTGATCTTAAATACGGCCGTCCAGTCCACTCTTTGTGCCACTTATTGACTCATTACCAAGTCCGTATTCAATTGGTCTCACCAAAAGAATTGCAATTACCTGAACATATCCGTCAAGAATTGAAAGATCTTGGTATGATCGTCGTTGAATCCGAAGAATTAACCAAAGAAATCATCGCTAAGTCTGATGTCTTATATTGTACCAGAGTCCAAGAGGAAAGATTCTCAGATAAAGCTGAATATGAACGTCTTAAAGACTCTTACATTGTTGACAATAGAATTTTGTCTTATGCTAAACAACACATGTGTGTTATGCATCCATTACCTCGTGTTAGCGAAATCCGTGAAGAAGTTGATTTTGACCAACGTGCTGCTTACTTCAGACAAATGAGATACGGTTTATTCGTTAGGATGGCATTGTTAGCTATGGTCATTGGTGTCGACTTTTAAATAGACACGAACTGATATTGATGAGTATCTGCCAACCATTTTTTGTTACATTTTGTTTTATTTGTTTTGTTTTATTACTTGCATCATAAAAATTGATTGTTGTCTAAGTGGATTGTTGATTATGGATACTGAGTTTTAATTGGGGAATTAAAATAATTTCTTACTCAACAATTCTGATGCTTCTGTTGATTTTTATTTTTTATCATTAGTTACAGTGTCTGAAAAACACACAGACTTTAGGGATTCATTATGTTTATACTGTCACAGATTGAAGAGTTTAAAAAGTTTTTATCATTTATTTATTTGTTTTTTATAGTTGTATACTTTGATATACTTTTGAACGTTATAGGAAAGTAGAATCGTATTAGAAGCGAAGTATTAGTAATGACTAAATGTTTTGCTTCATCTATACGTCTCTGTTTAGTTCCATCTACGTTTCCACTTGTAAATAGTTTCATCGTGGTGTATAGATTTAATAGATGATAATTTGATCAGTTCGTTGGTATTATATTATTGATAGACTTACGAGCTTCGATTCGCTTCTTGGCATCAAAACATGCCACACTCATCTTCATATGTAGGTTAAATTTGAGAACTGTGAAGTGACTTCTCTTCCTCATACTTGTGCAGTTCTATCTCATTTTTCTTTTTCAAGTGGAAAAAAAGAACCCAGACCGATACTACTCAACGTAAACCAAGATCATCCTACACCTTCCAATTGACACTCACTACCCAACCAGGCTAGTCCAACCATTAAGAGAAGTTATTTGTGTATTTATTGTCCCATAATAATGATATCCCCACCACTCTTTTTTCAGTCGTGCAATTATCCAATATTACGTTTTCGGCAAGGTAGTCCAAAAGGTAAACATGGATTTTTGATGGTCTACGGAGTCAAAATAAGACTAGCTAGTAAAAAGTTTCCATTCAAATTTCCTTTTTTGAATAAAGAAATTAACTTAATAACTTTATTTGGCTTCATTGAAGGGCACTGAGGTTTTTAAGATGGATTTTTTTGGGTACGTTCATTGATATTTACTTCTCTTCAATCCATATCATTGATTTACTAACATGGAAAGAATAACTCGAGGAAGCATACGTGGAGCCGCCCTTGAAAAGTTGGCTTTACTTTCAGTTGAATCTCCCTCGGACTTGGTTATAAATGGTTTGGCTAATGGTGTAAATGGGGTGCCTTATCCCAATGAAGGATTTGAAAGTGAGAATGATGACTTTTATAAGATATTATCTGGCGTTAGATCAGCTGATATTTCATCTATTCCAATGTCCCTTAAAGAGTTTGAAATATTGGTTGCTTTGAGTCACAGTACTTTGAAGATGAGATCCATTCAACAAGCTTCTATTTTATTGGAAAGGTTGGGTTCTTACTTTATGGAATTGCCCACTCAGAGATTTACGAATCATGTTTTGATGAACGTAAGCCCTTCACCTTGGAATGTTTTGAGTCATGCGTTAACCTCTGCTGTTGCTAGAATTGGAAAGTTGTTTCCTAGCTTGTTTCCATCATCAAAAAACCTCTTACTTGGTTTTATTGATTCTTTCGCTTCTGAATCAAAAAGCTTCTCCAATTATGCTTCTCTCCTAGGCTTTTTGGATGCTTTGGCAGATGAACCAAAACTTTTAACTACATTCGAGGGATTTGAATGTTTCTTGAAAGTTCACGGTTTGTTGGGACCAATTTTTTTGAATCATGTTGAAACTTACACCAGCGACGTCTTTCCGCAGGCCCACGAGTATCAATATTTTGGAAGAAACAGTTTTTCAGATGAATTTAGTGCATTACTATACTTAAAGTCATTCAACAGGTTAATAGTTAGCATGGTTAATTCAATTGTTGATAATAGAAGCCGCGACACATTGATCGAGTTTCTTGTTCTGAAGTCATCTGAGTTGCACGATCGAATAGTTGTCAATAATCCAGATTATGCGTTGGAGGGATGCTTAGAGCATCAATATGACAAATCAGACGTGGATAATTTATTGATATCAGACATAGAGCTTACAATTATCAAAGATTTGGCCGATATTGCAGCAAAGAGCACAAACGTTCTTGATTCGGGTGAACCATATATCGTCTACTCTACCTATGAAAGACTTCATCTTGGACATACAATCAAAGCTTTGGCATTGGAAGTGATTGGTGCAGGTATATTTACGGACAAGTTCTCTGTCACTGAGGGTCATGAAATTTTCAAAAACAACTCTTCAAACATTCCGGCAATGTTACATAGAGATTTGGGTCCAACACTTATTCACTTTGGTGCTGTCTTAACATTCAAAGACCATTCCATTGGAGGAATGTTAGCTAGAACATTCACTTCCATATTTCCGGATCCAAGTTTAAATCATACATTTCCAGAGAGGGCTTCTAAAAGTGTTGCCTTAGCATGTAAATGCTTGTCTCAAGATGCCGTTGTCACTACCATTTATGCCTTAACAAATTTGTTAGCGGTTGATTCTGATGGTGCTCCTCGTAGACCCAGGACAACATTAACAGCAAACAGTCTCTCTGTTTTGGATACAGTAACATCAAGTAGCTCAAATGACAATAATCCTCCAATTAGAACTGTTTCAACAGCCTCGAAGCATGACTCTGTTCATGATCTTGATGAATATGTTAATCTGATGAGTTTGTCAAAATCTGGTCCTGATAACGCAAGAAGACATGATCAAGAAAACCTTCAGGTTTTCAGAAATGCAATCACAGCAGTTGCTGAAATTGTCAAGTGGTATGACGATCCATCTGTCAGCACTTTAGCGGTCACAATTTTGTCCCAAAAACTTAGAAAACTGTCAGAAGATTTGGACTTCATTTTACTTGAAGGTTTAGCTTTGTGCGCTCCATATGTTTCTGAGCGTGAATTTTTAATTCTATTGAAATTATTCAACGGCATTGCCTTTCAAGCGTTAAAAGATGATCATGTTAATTTGGTCGAAGCAGTTATCAATGCCCGTGTCATAATTTCTCACATTCTTCGGAGAAATGATCCTCATTTCGAAATCTATCTTCACGAAATACTCAACTCAATCATCAGTAAGGGTGATATTCAAGTTTTGGAACATCATAGACCACATAATGAAATCTCTGAAATTGGTCGTCAAATTTCCATTTTTTTGAGGCCATTAGCAGAACTTCTCCCTCCAGTTCATGAAAAGCCAATAGAATTCACAAACTCTGTCACTGTTAATCTATTCAAAGACATTTGGTTCAACATGGTCGTACATGGCTATTCAGATGTTGCACCATTAAGTAAATTACATCGTATAGAATTGGAAAGAATTGCCCACAATTCTCCTCCATTAGCATCAGAGTTTTCTTGGAATAGAACTGAGACTTCCATTGAGTTGAATACCGTCTTGAGACGTGGTTCATCAAATCACAACTTGAAAGACCACAAATTAATCATGGGTGATATCATTGATATCAATAGTTTAGAGTTGCGTACTATGTCATATCCTAAGTTAATGTTTTTATCTGCTACTGTTTTCCTTGAAACTTTGAGAGTAAGATCAGGAAATTGTTCCAAAGTATTACTTTATTTCTCTGATCCATCTGTCAAAACGACCGGAGTTGACAAATATCTTGGGCATATCGCTTTTGCTATGCTCAAACAATACATCACACTAGTCAATTTTGGTGGTAAGCAACAATTTGTTGCTGAACTCGTTGCTGAACAGCTCACTGATCTCTTAATTTTGTGCTGTCATAGATTAAGTGATTTACAAGATGCTGCATTCCAATGTTGTGATCTATTGATTGCTAAAATTCCATCAGCATTGTGTCACCACAAAAGTTTATTTACTTTACTTGACCTTTTGACTTTATTGTTTGAAAGTGTTGTCGATATGGACATAAATCAATATGAGCCTAGAACTGCTTTCAGAGCTGAACGTACTGGGGTCCAATTATTATTGACGGATTCGCAAGCTTGGCGTCATAATTCCTTAGAACTTTTACAAAGAAAGGCTACAGAGTGGGTTAAATCAGTTTTATTGAAGTGTGATTTAGATATGAAAAGTTTATTTCAAGCCTACGTGTCTGAAGTGGGTCAATTTCAGCGTATGAATAAAGTGGAGTTTGGGGTTTCATTTGCTTTGGATATGGCTGGTTCCATTTTATCAAATGATAGAGAACTATCTCATGTTACACCTTCAAGTGAAAGATTTGATACCCTTTCGGGATTTTTATCTCAATTCAGCTGGAGAAGTAGTTTCAGAGATGACATTATGAATAAGATTTCTTCCAGAAACGAAATATTAGATGCAAATAAATTTTTCATTGATGCTCGCAACAAAGTTGCTGACCTCAAAGCCAAAGTGAAACTCACAGGAAATGCCTCAGAAAAAATGGTTGTTGGTGCATTAGAAGCGTGTGCGGGTCTTTTGATCATTTCTCTTGATAATAATGCTGAAATAGTCCGCCATATCGTTAATATCCCATTTTTGATTTTCAGTTCTCAGAACATTCAAATTGGGATTAGTATATGGTTGACAGTAATGAAAGAACGTCCAGATCTTTCTGTTTTACTTTTGTCAGAAATTGCTAAAAGAGCAGAGTTGTCTATCAAAAACAGACAAGGTCTTTTTTCTGTTGCCCATGACCTCAAAGTCCCGGAATTTTTAAGAATGGAATACGCTCCTAGTGACAAAGTTGGAGTAAATCGTTTGGCTTATGCTACCAGTAAATCATTGCAACCTCATTTGGATCTTATACGTTTCTTTTCTTCTCATTTTCAAGCCACATTGCACCAAAGTGATCACTTACTCAAAATGTTTACAAGAGTTGCTTTCATTGGTTTGAAAAACTTATCAGAAGCAAGTTTGCATCCATTTTCAAGGCTTCCGAGATTTGAATTCATTAGGTTTGCGATCGACATATTGAACTATCATGTCAAGCTTGGCTCAAGGATAATTCCTACACTCACAGATGCAATTCTTGATGCAGGTTTATCGTGGTTCAGAAAGAGAGCTTCTTATCCTTTTGGCGCTAACATGTTGAAGATAAAAGCTGATTATGATTTATTAAGTGATGTTACTCGTCGTTTAACATACATTAAAGCATATGGAAGTACAACAACGGAAATTAAAAAGTCCATCTTGACTTACTTTTTGGATAATGAAATCTCAACAATGGGCTCGTGGTTAACTCCTCTTGATCCTCAAGAATCCAGAGGGAAGTATCTCAAGTCTCCAATTGACGAACAAAAAATCCGAAACGCATATACAATAGACCCAATTTTAGCTATCAATTTAGCACTCCGTTATAAGATAAAACATTTAGACCAATTGTTGAAGGCGTTATTGATTGAGAAGCCATTGCCAGCAATTAGATATCCTGATGCAGTTCAATATTATGTTGGTATCGACAACGCAACACCATCTCCAAATCATTATCTTCTTTACTGGAAACCTCTTTCACCTGTTGATGCCATTACGTTATTTTTACCTCCGTTCAATAACGATCCATATATTTTACAGTATACCATGAGGTCACTCGAAAAGCATGATGTGAATTTGACTTTCTTCTATGTTCCTCAAATTGTCCAGTCACTCCGTTATGATAGTAAGGGTTATGTTGAGAGATTCATTCTCGAAACTGCAAAAGTTTCCCAATTGTTCTCACATCAAATTATATGGAATATGTTAGCCAATAGTTATAAGGACGAAGACTCCACTATTCCTGATGAGATAAAGCCAAATTTGGATAGGATACAACAACAGATGATAGATAGTTTCACTCCTCAGAATCTAGAGTTTTATAGGAACGAATTTGGATTTTTCAACGAGGTTACAAGCATTTCAGGGAAATTGAAACCATATATCAAAAAGACAAAAGCTGAGAAGAAACTCAAAATTGATGAAGAGATGGCTCAAATATCAATAAAGTCGGGTGTCTACTTACCCAGTAATCCTGATGGAGTGGTCATTGATATCAATCGCACGTCTGGAAAGCCATTGCAATCACATGCAAAAGCGCCATTCATGGCTTCCTTCAAGATAAGAAAGAATGTTAGCGAACTTGATATGAATGGCTCCACAATAACTCGTGAGATTGAAAAATGGCAAGGAGCCATTTTCAAAGTTGGAGATGATTGTCGTCAAGATGTATTAGCATTGCAGTTAATATCAGTCTTCAGAACTATCTGGTCCTATTGTGGATTGGACTTATATGTTTTTCCATATCGTGTTACAGCCACTGCCCCTGGATGTGGTGTTATCGATGTTTTGCCTAATTCTGTTTCTCGTGATATGTTAGGGCGTGAGGCCGTTAATGGATTATATGAATATTTCACTACCAAATTTGGACCCCCACATACTATTGAATTTCAAGAAGCGCGAAATAACTTCATCAAGTCTTTGGCAGCTTATTCTATTATTTCCTATTTGATTCAATTCAAGGACCGTCACAATGGTAACATCATGTATGATGACCAAGGACACATTTTGCACATCGATTTTGGTTTTTGTTTTGATATTGTTCCAGGTGGTGTCAAATTTGAAGCAGCTCCCTTCAAATTAACCCATGAAATGATTCTTGTTATGGGTGGCAGCGCAGATACTCAGGCATACCGCTGGTTCGAAGAATTGTGTATTAAAGGTTACTTGGCTTGCAGACCATATATGGAAACTATCGTTAGATGTGTTACACCAATGTTGGATAGCGGATTACCATGCTTCAAAGAGAAAACTATCAAAAATTTGAGATCTCGTTTCGTTCCAAATAAGACGGAAAAAGAGGCCGCCAGTTTTATGAGAGGATTGATTCGTAAGTCCATGGAGAGCTTTTATACTAAAGGTTATGATGAGTTTCAAAGAATCACCAATGGTATTCCTTATTGATTGAGCAGAAGTTTCCTTTGGTCCATTTCAAACTTAATCCATTCAAATCAGTAATACCAAAAATTTTATATTTCATATGTTAATTCGATTCTGTAGCTTAATCACTTACAAGCGATAAAAAATTTCCGATAAACTCTCAAAATAATTATATTGAAAGGAACTAAAACTATTTCAGGAAAAACTATGATATATATATATATATATATATATATAACATTTAAACAAAAAAAAGAAATCAGAAATCATCAAATATAATAATTTAAAAATAATAGTTTGCTGCAAAACGTCTCTTGATATGAAACATACAAATTTAATAAAAATACAATATAATTTAACTCTCAAATAACCCAATCAAAAACCCTGGAAACAATAATATCATGTGAAGTGGATATAAGGTCCTTTAATAATACAAAACCGTAAGATAATCATTAATAAAAACATTGACTAAATAGTAAATGAAAAGTTAGCTTCTTGAAATTCGTCAAAGAGATCATTTTCGTCAGCTTCATCCTTTACATCTATACTTTCACCGATTTTATTGTCGAGCATTCCGATATCCTCAGCAATACGATCTGATGTCAATGGATCAACAATTTTCTTTGGTCTTCCTCTTTTTTTGAGTGGTTTGGTTATGGCACCTTCGGGTACTATACCACCAGGACAAATATTTCTGAATTGATGTCTTTTCAAAGCATCATGTCTGGAAAATTTCTTACCACATTCGCATGTATGATTAAATTCTTGATGGATTTTTTCGTGTCTATGTAAATCATGTTGTCTGACAAATTTTTTATGACAATGTGTACAACAGTACGGTCTATCACACAAATGGGTTTGAATGTGGGATCTAATATTGTATCTTCTTGTAAATCTTTTTCCGCAACCTTGAAAGTTACATGTGTATATCTTTTTATCATCTGGACCATCGATGAATGTGTCTATAGCACCAGGAGGTAAAGTTGAGACTTTCTCTGTACTTTTTCTTCTAGGTGAAAACTGCTCTATTATTTTTTGATGGTCTACTTTAGCGTCGCCAAGTGATGCTTTTTGTAATACAACGGGACTCCAGGTTAATTCAACTTCCTTCTTTCTTTTGTTTGGAGTTTTTGGGTCAAATCTCAATTGGTCATTTGGATAAACTCCTCTAATTGGAGAAGAGTTTATTATATTTGTAAAAGGAACTTGGTGATCTGTAACATCGGTGTTATAAGTTTCATATTGAGCTTCAGAGTATCCAGGTGTTGGAGGCTCTGGGGACGAATAATTTTCTTCTGGTGAAACAAATTGCTCTAATTTTGGAGGTTGAGGAGGTGGAAAGCAAAAATTTTGCTTCAAACTTGGTTGTTGAACTGGAATGGATACGTATTGATATTGGTTATTATAACGGGTTTGCGGATACTTTGGTTGGATCTTCAAGTCGTTGCTTTGGAATTGGTAATTTTGCTGCTGTTGGTCTTGCTGCCCTTGATTGAAATTATTCTCGTTAGCAGATGCAAAATTATCATTCAATAATGGTTCAAAATCATCAACATAAGTTTCTTGCAAATTCATGAAGCTTCCTGCACTATCCGAATTAGACTGTTGGAAGTATCTTGAAAATTCTTGCAAGTAAGCAACTGAATACTGATTAACAGATTGCACCTGTTGCTGTTGTTCCGGCATAACTGGAAATTTAAGGCTATTGGATTTTTTACTATTGATTATAAAGTTGTTATCATCTTCTGAGTTATTATTCAAACTTTGGTGTCTTTGAAGATTATCGTTTTGGTTGAATAATGTATTTGGGGAAATGGAACTGCCATATTCAGCTGTATGTTTTACTGATTTCTTATAGATCTCATTGTTACCAGGAAATGAGAATTCCTTCTTTTGATCTCCAAAACCAAAAATGGCCGTACCACTAGCCTTCTTAGAGTGTGCATTTTGGTGGTGATTTGAATTCTTATTCATTAACTGATAGCCTGAATATTGATTAAGATAATCATTTGTTGAGTCGCTGGATTGAACATTGATTGGTAAATCTAAGTCCTGCAAAGACAACGATTCTGTCAACAAATTGTCTATTTCATTATAGCCCCCAAGATATTCATCAAATTCTCGGTTGTTTGAAAAAGTCATTTGACTAGGAAAGCCAGAAGTAGAGCTTGAGAGTTGCCAATCTTGGAAGTTATCCATTTTGTATTGAAAAATGTGAGTGCTTGCTGACTTATTTGAAGCTTCGGACCTGCCGTTATTGTTTTTCTAATGACTCTCTTGGAGTTCTGGTGATACAGTCTTCGTGTATCAGGAATGGAGTAATATAAATTGGGACCTGCCTCAAAAGATATCGTCCTTGCCCGCAAGGAAACGATTGTTACTTTAGATCTGAGAACTACTAAAACTGGATCAAAAATTGATTGGTTTCTACCAGCGGTTCTTGTTTAAAAAGCTGTGAGTCTGATGAAAATCAAGTTTGAAATTAATGATTCAACCAGTGTTGTCCTTGAAGTGTGATGAAGTATTTGAAATAGCTAAAACTGCAAGTATCCTATAACAAAATTGAGATTTCTATATGTAGAAAAGGTTTCAAAACTGTTCAAAAGTCGAAAGTAAGGAAATGCCTAAGCTTATATGGGAAAAGAGAAGGAATTTCAGCTTATGACAATCGTAGCAAAATCCTTTTAGTATAATATGAAAATAAGTGATTACCTTTTTGGCACTTAAGTGGATTTCCCTTTTAGGGAAAAGGTAAATATGCAACACATGTGCACCGCCTGACTGCACTTCTATATCTGGTAATAATCAAAGACATATTTGTGGCGCACCTATGTTAACAAAGCACGCGCCACTTGCAACCATATAACCGATCTTACTTTTTAAGTGAAATTTTTCACATTTTCAAAATAATCATAAAGAGAAGAACAACATTATGACACAGGCATGGAGATCAGTGTATGATGCCATAAAGAAGCATTTTTCCGCTTCCAGAGAAGAAATTCGTGCTTGCGGATCACGCAAAAGTCAACTCAAGGATGTGACAATTGGAATCACTAAAACACATATAAGTAGAATGGCATAGGTATAACTTACAAGTTAATAGCAGAGTTGCCAGCAAAAAAGAGCAAAATCTGTTATTTAGTGAGTAGTATTTACCTTTTTAAAGCAATTATTTTGCTAGCGAAACTTGATCTGGCCATAAAATGATACCACACTGATAAATTTGTGCATCATGAAAAAATAATTTGAGGCCCAGTATACTGGAGGAGTCGCAACCAGGCTACTGAAATCTAACGTTCATCTATATCCCTCATACTGTACATTGAGAATAGTTATTGTGCGACTTGAAAACGTATATTCATTGGTTTATGGCACAGCCAAGTGTAACTATTCACGATGTTCTTATTGCGTATTCCTTACAAGAATTATGATCGTTTCGGCTGCGATGAATTTCAAGCCTCCCACAGGTGAAATTAACTCTGAAATAAATTTAGCTTGACGAAAGACCTATCAGATACTGATTTGACGCTCTCCACGGGAACTTCCAACTTATCGATAACATCAAACTCCTTTTGGTTCAATATATCTCTTAGTTTCGCCAAATCATTATCTGTAAAGTCGACCCCGGGATGTGTCCACATTATACTACTGTGTAGCTTATCCTTTGTATATAGTGGTTGTGAATCGTCAAAGATCGCGACTTGGTTGTTTATGATATCAACCAATCTCAGTAACGTCTGTTGAGACTCGGGAACTGCAACGAGTGCTAAAAAAAGTTTAGACTTTTCTTCATTTGTGAAAATTGTGAGCTTTTTATTGAATTTGACCTTGTCGCCGCTCTTAAGAATTGGTGAATTTTTCAAGATCAAATTAACGTTCCTAACGAATGCTTCGTTTGTTTGACATTCGAATTGATGTGTATTTGATAGGGAAATATGCAAAGGTATATGGGCATTCAAGTTAGATTCATACAGCGGGATCCATTTCAAAAGTCCTATACTACCGGAGGTGCTCTTGCAGTTCATCTGACCAATTTTTTCATCTATAATATTTATAGTTTTACTGGTAATAGTGTGAAGAATTTCCCGTTGTGCTAAAGTGGGTCTCCATTCCACAAAAAAGAAACTTGACTTGAACCCAGTCTTGAACGGAAGAGCCCTAGACATACCCGAATAAAAGTTAGGATCTGATTTATTGGATATCTTGGGAGCTATTGCGAATTTATCAAATATGGCTTGTGGAGGCTCTGGTAGTTTTTTTTTTTCCGGCTCAAGCAATGAATGTGCCTCCTCACTTTTGTTTTCTCCTTCCACTTTAGGTGCGCCCTCAGATTCAGATTCAGAGTCCTCGGATTCAGAGTAGTCAACCAATACCATATGGTCTGTCATAGAGAGAACCAATGATAAAGTATATTGATATGGTACCAAACCATACAATTTCACATAAAAGTTTCCTGATTATGTAAACATCTTCAACCTTCGCTTCATGATCTACTGTTTACACCAAGCAACTCCGATACACTTAAGATTATTGAAGGTTTTTGTTCCCTGCTTGAATGTTACACATTCGCATTGGGGTTTCAAGCTTACTTAAGGTGCTGATCATTTTTCAGTTTTGACAGGTATAGGTACTAAATATGTAACACCGATATTCCCTAAGCTGGAAGCTAACAAAAGCCAGACATTTCTCGAAAATGACTTCTGGCGGTCAAAAGAACATCCACCGGTGATTGAGGTACTGGATTAATTGTTTATGGGTGTGACTGATGAAGATTACTTCACTGAGAAAGGGGTATGCTCTTTCACCGTACGATATAGGTGTTTACTTGGTGAGGGGATGGTCCCCTTTTCACTTGTTTGCGCGATCGCGGGCTCATAACACGGAATGAACTAATCGCGTTTTAACTTTTCTAGCTGACGTGTAGCTTTTGTATGAAAATAAATTTGATTTATATGAATCAAAATCAAAATAAAAAGTTGTACAATTGATTGATCATACTCAAAAAAATTAAAGCAAACGAGAAAACAAGGGGGAATCAAGGAGTTTAAGGAATATTGCCACAAATCACTTAAACATCCAATTCTACATTTTTCAGTTCTAAAACATATTTACTTTTAGAGTGAATCTCAATTTAATTTTTGATTCTTCACTAAACACAATAGTAATTGTTGAAACAAATAGTGATGGCTACTGGAAATTCCACATCTGGTTTTAACAAATCGGACGGAACAACACGTCAAAGAAATGTCCAAAAGACCAAATCTGAAGCGGACTTAGAAACTCTCATCAACTCCATCGACGATAATGAAGAAAAGTATAAACGTGAAAGTGAGGAAAGCAGTAGAGAGATTGTCTCCAGTTTACTAAAACTCGAATCAATTTTCATGCCTATACTTTTCACCATCTTATCCTTTGGTGTCAGAATGTATAAAATAGGTTACAACAATAAAGTGGTGTGGGATGAAGCTCATTTTGGTAAGTTTGGTTCCTACTACTTGAGACATGAGTTTTATCATGATGTCCATCCTCCGTTAGGAAAAATGTTGGTTGGTCTTTCTGGTTATTTAGCCGGTTACAATGGTTCTTGGGACTTTCCATCTGGTGAAGTATATCCAGATTATATCGATTATACTAAAATGAGATTATTCAATGCTACCTTTTCTTCATTATGTGTTCCGTTAGCTTATTATACTTTTAAAGAGATCGGATTTTCAGTTCCAACTACCTGGTTGTTCACAATCATGGTTTTGTTTGAGTCTTCTTACGTCACCTTGGGTAGATTCATTTTGTTAGATTCTATGTTATTATTTTTCACAGTATCGACAATTTTTTGCTTTGCTAGATTCCATAACCAAAATACCAATCCAAGTAAAGAATTTGGTAGAAAATGGTGGAAGTGGTTACTTTTATTAGGTGTTTCTATTGGTTGCGCCTGTTCTGTTAAAATGGTTGGTTTGTTTGTTACAACTTTGGTTGGTATTTATACCATAGTTGATTTATGGAACAAATTTGGTGCTAAGAATTTAAATTACACAAAATACTTCTATCACTGGATGGCAAGAATTTTCGGTTTAATCATCGTGCCAGCTTTAGTGTTCATCTTATCATTCAAGATCCATTTTGAATTATTGAGTCATTCAGGTCCTGGTGATCCAAATATGTCTTCATTATTCCAAGCTAATTTAATCGGCTCTGATGTCGTCGGAGGCCCAAGAGAGATCACTATGGGTCATTCAGTGGTTACGGTTAAGAATCAAGGTCTTACTGGTGGGTTATTACATTCACATGTTCAAGGCTATCCAACAGGTTCAAATCAACAGCAAGTCACCACTTATTCTCATAAGGACTCAAACAATAACTGGATTTTTCAAAGACCAAGATGGTCCCCTCCATACAGTGAAAGCGATGGTAATAATATCGAATACATCGTTGATAATATGCCTGTTAGATTAGTTCATCCAATGACAGGCAGAAACTTACATACTCACGAAATTAGTGCACCAGAAACAAAATCAGAATGGGAAGTAGCAGGTTATGGTAATTTGACAATCGGTGACGAAAAAGATAACTGGATTGTTGAAATTATGGATCAATTTGGCTCCGAGGATAAATTAAGATTGCATCCTTTGACTTCATCATTTAGATTAAGAAATCAAGTGCTCAATTGTTACTTGGGTGTTACTGGTACTCAGTTGCCTCAATGGGGTTTCAGACAAGGCGAAGTTGCCTGTTTCAAAAGTCCCTTCAAAAGAGATAAGAGAACTTGGTGGAATATTGAATATCATGAAAACGCTATTTTACCACCAGCTCCAGAGGACTTCAAATTACCAAAAACACCATTTTGGAAAGATTTCATTCAATTAAACTTAGCAATGATGGCCACAAATAATGCTTTAGTGCCAGACCCTGATAAACAAGATGATTTAGCTTCTTCTGCATGGCAATGGCCAACGTTGAATGTTGGTATCAGATTATGTTCATGGGCTGACGATGTTGTCAAATACTTTCTCATTGGTTCTCCCGCAACGACATGGACATCGTCCGTGGGTGTCATAATTTTTGCATTTTTGACGTTATATTACCTTATAAGATGGCAAAGACAATGCAACGACTTCCCAAGTTCCAAACCACAAAAATTGAACTTGTTTTTGATGGGTGGTATCTATCCTATGTTTGGTTGGGGATTACATTTCTGTCCGTTTGTTATTATGGGAAGAGTTACCTACGTTCATCACTACTTACCAGCATTATATTTCGCCATGTTTGTGATGTGCTATGAAGTGGAATTGTTTACCTCAGGCTTGAAAGACTCATCCAATAAAATCTACAAGGCCCTCTACTACAGTATTTATTTGGTTTCATACATACTAGTTATTGGTACGTTCTGGCATTTTAGACATCTTTCTTTCGGTATGGACAAACCAAGCGAAGAATACAAATACCTCAACTTATTGGAATCTTGGAGAGTCTCGAATCCATAGTTCTACCAAATGATCCCTCCATCATAACAACACAGCAGCAAAATAAAAGGGTATTCACAAATGTCAATGCTAAAAAGCTCATTTCTCTACGATTAACTCACCTATTAATTCGTTCTGTCATTTTTATTTTGTGTCAATAAATACCATGTTACGTCTGATAACCAATTTGTGTAGTACACGTCGCGAGGAATGATCTGCCATCGTTTTCACGGGCACCAACTAGAGCGTCTAAATTACAAATCTTTTTTCTACCTAGTTTAACATACAAGAAGAATAAAATAACAGGAGAAATATCAATAATTAGTAACGAGAATGATATCAAAACAATTTATTCAAAGGACGTTATTATCTAGTGGACCTTACTTAAGACCATTATTCTTGGGTGTCTCCTGCGTTGTTACTCAACAAAAAAGAAGCTTAGTGAACAATGGATCTACCCAAAAGTTCAGAAAAGAACTAGAGAAAAGAACATACAGTTCAACAACTTCATCAACTTCATCAACCAACGAAAAAGAAGCCAGTTATGTTCCACAGTCTGAGATTGACGATTTCAATGCCACCAATATCGAAAACGCCAAATACGCGCCCAATAACGTCTTATTGAAATTGGCCATAACAGAGAGAGCATCAAGAAGATTGAACTCCATAGCAGAGAATGACAAGAATCCTAACGTGGCTTTGAGAATAGGTGTCGAAAGTGGTGGGTGTCATGGGTTCCAATACTTATTGAAATTGACCGATTTGTCCCAGAAAACAGAGGATGATTGCTTATTGGTCAGAGACGGTGCAAAAGTTTTAATCGATGAGTCCAGTTTGCAGATTTTGAGAGATTCAAAGGTGGATTACACAAATGAATTGATTGGCAGTCAATTCAAAGTTGTGGACAGTCCTTATACTAGCTCTGCTTGTGGTTGTGGTTCAAGCTTCGACTTTGATTTCAGTAAGTTGGAACAATAATCTATTTATTCAACATTTGTCATGACTTAAAGTTTTATGCATATTTATGAGGGTTAGTTTCTTTAATGGTGTTTTATATTTTACGGTTCAATTTGATGTACATAAAGATAACAAAAAGTGTAGAATCATTTAATTATATTTACTATCGTAAATATCCGTTAAAATCTCGTAAACCACCATCAGATCAGTACTATTTTGGCCGCTTAGATCTAGTCCACCTGAGAGGAGTTTCAATTTACCGTCACTCGCAATCAATAGAACTCCACAACTTATCTTATGAATGTTCAACTTATTCAAGTCCATTGAAGTTTGTTTGTTTATGTGATCGTATAGCTTATTAATTAAATTTCCTTCCTCGCCATCATTTTGACCATCTTCAATGAAACTTTTTATGTCACGATTGGGTAAACTAATCGACAAGTGATTGAGCGAGTTGTTCAAAGTGTTTATGCTGAAATTGATCTCCAAATCACCGATCAGGCTAATATGATTTTGTTTGTTATGGGATTTTATTATTTTATTCAAACAATTTACTATAATTTCATTGTTCAACTTCAAACTTTTGATTATTATGGTCATATCTTCAAAAAAATCTATGACCAATTGAGAAATACCACTCTGTCCTTTGATCAAAATGAGATTATTAAATTCTAGGTCATTGACTGGGGGATTTGATTTGTTCAAAAATATCACTATCTGCCGCGGCAAGATTTGTTTGTTCTGATGCTTTATTATCAAATAAGCTAGGTCATAATCATGATCTTGTATTTTTTTGTTGCTGGCTTTGAAACTTATTGTCAATTCGTTTTCGATGTCTTTCCAATTATTGTAGGTTATTAAATCATCATAAATCAAACTTGAGGCACTCTTTTCGAGATTTTCAAATACAAGTTTAGATACCAATATGCGCAACTCTTCGATTTGCGCTGGTGTCAACTCCTTGGGTATATTGTTTGACTTGTAAAGTTTAAATGTTGAGTCTAGGAAAATTCTACTCATTATCGTGTATGGTATGCTGATGATACTCTCAAGCGGTTGAATGCTTTGATTTTATTTCGCACTGCAAAAACAAACCGTTACTGATTTCTCAAAAATTTCTTTATTCGTGATAACTTGGAGTTGAAAACAGCTTAGAACCAGCTACCCAAACAGTTTCAGTGTTCTTTCAGGATAGACCTATATTTTTCATTATTGATAAGAAAGTAAACAAGAAGACCAAGTTTTGTCTCTTGTTTTATCGCAATTAAGAACAAACTGACATGTTAATCCGTGATAGTTTAGTGGCTAGAATTACCGCTTGTCGCGTGGTAGACCGGGGTTCAATTCCCCGTCGCGGAGTACTTTTTTTGCTAGTATCACTCAATTCTTTTTAGCTTGACTTTATGAGTACTAATTTACTATTCAGTCTAATGTAGTCTACAACACTTCCGATCACATAAAACGTATTCATTGATAAGATATATGGAACCCATTGCTTCGCTTGATTGAGTCGAACGTAACAAGTAAACGGTTACTGCTTTCCAAGAAAAAGGATAACAACTTCATACGATTTGACTATACCACATTACGCGAAGAGTGGTGGAAAAAGACACAATTTACCGATAGTTCAGTTTTGCCTAGCTTGGCCAACAAATAAGTGTAATTGACCACCCGCCTATGATTTGGGTATTCAGAACATCTTTGCCAAACGCGGAACACACGTAACTAAGTGAATATCGCGATTCTGATTATTCCTCGAAAAAGTGGCCTTCCGAGCCAATATAACTCTCTGTCAAAAAGGCATTCACCCAGGTGTCAAACTGTGATTGTGGGACCAAAAGAAATTACTCCAATTGTTCATAATATTCATCCAAATCTTCCTGCCGACTGTTAGCACTAACTCCTAAAAATTTCACTCGCGCAGCACCATCCTCCGAGGAAGACAGCATGGTTTATACGTACTACCTCAAAAATCACCTTCACCATGAGGGAACACGAAGGGCAAACCGCCACATCGTCGCCATCTTTCAAGTCATCGATACCAATTTGAAACCTGTCACCACAGGGACATGGATACTGGAACAATTGAGTGATGGGATCAAACGTGAAGTCTTCAATCTCTATTTCGTCATATATGGTTTCCATTTCCAACTTTTTGAGTTCACTAACTCCTAGGGTTTGTGCTAGAGATGATGGGTCACTTCAGATTATTATAACACATCAAATCTGATCAAAATCTTTTTTTTCTTTTGGCTGACTAACCACAGACCAAATCTAAATTCGCGTAGAACTTCTGTGTCCCGCACTTTCCATCTTGGGGTTATGTGCGATGCAGCATATTAGGGCTCAGACCCTCTTGTTTAAAAGGCAGTCACAGTGATTCTTAGTATATATGGGAATGGTGTAAACGAGAAATTTGGAATTTGACGCACAACGACGACTCTCGAGAACACAGTTAGCGGGAGAACAGTGTGTAATACAGTGCTTCTAACGCGCACTCAAAATTATAGTGGGAAGAATTGAGCTACACTCGATTGTCTGTTCGGAATCGATTGAGACCTCTGTGAAAATTAAAAAATATAGAAAAAGTTATACTCATTTGTCTTATTTGGAGTTTAAAGTCAGTAAGGATCCCTTCTATATAGTAAGTAGTATTCATATATTCATTGTATGTTATTATGATTATTGTTGTTACTGTTATTGTTCTTATCAAGTTTATTCAGTGAAGTTGCTGCGTTAAAAAACACATCAAACAATTCAAGTTGTTGTATCAAGTTTATTTTACTACAGTGAAAAATTATCCCAGCAGCTGGAAATACGTTTAAGGATCGTACCAACGCATTTTTCAATATACAAACAGTGGCAATAGGATATAAATTCTAGAAAGGAGCTCTTGATATTTCGGATAAAAAATTTTCGGCTGTGTTCAATAACTTTATCAACTAAAATAATTTCATCAATATCCAACCCTTTCAAAATACTAACGAGCTATCAGGTATATTATCAAAATGGGTATTTCTCGTGATTCTCGTCATAAACGTGCTGCTACAGGTGCCAAACGTGCTCAATTCAGAAAGAAGAGAAAGTTTGAATTAGGTCGTCAATCCGCTAACACCAAAATTGGTACTAAAAGAATTCACTCAATCAGAACTAGAGGTGGTAACCAAAAATTCAAAGCTTTAAGAATTGAAACCGGTAACTTCTCATGGGCTTCTGAAGGTATTTCAAGAAAAACCAGAATTGTCGGTGTTTCTTACCATCCTTCCAACAATGAATTAGTTAGAACTAACACTTTAACTAAATCCGCTGTTGTTCAAATTGATGCTACTCCATTTAGACAATGGTATGAAACCCACTACGGTTCTTCTTTAGGTAAGAAAAAAGCTAACGCTACTGAAGATGATGTTAAAAGATCAAGAAAAGTTGAAAGAAAATTAGCTTCAAGATCCTCATCTGCTAAAATTGAACAAGCTGTTGATTCTCAATTCGGTGCCGGTAGATTATACGCTGTTATTTCTTCAAGACCAGGTCAATCAGGTAGATGTGACGGTTACATCTTAGAAGGTGAAGAATTAGCATTTTACTTAAGAAGATTAACTGCTAAGAAATAATTAATTCATTGATTTTTATTACAGTTATTTTTGTATGTTAAATAAAATAGTTCAGTTAAATAATATTGTAGGTTTTTAATTATAGGCCATTGTAGTTTGATGTGACCGAAACTTCAACCAATTCCTTTTTCTAAAAAACTTCAGGCAGGTTAAATTCCTCGAGGATTTCTATAAACAACAAGTGAAACAGCTTTTTTTTTTCATTTTTCCCTCAGATACACTTATATCACTTCTCGTCAGAAGCACGGTAATTAAATTACAATCAACTACACTTATTCTAGATTTTTCATAAATATATATTCATAAAGGTTACTCTTAACAACTATTAGTACACATAAAAAGAAAACTCAAAAACAAGTAATACTGAATCAAACATAATCAGAGTTAGGCAATATTTTTATCTGCAGCTTCTCGAAAGAATCAGTACAGGTCTGTGTAATATTTCTATCATCATATTGATTGATTTGTAAAATGCTTTATTGATACATACTTCAAATATATATCAGCAGTTCCATTTTCCAAATCACTGTGATCTTTCAAGAGAAAAAAAAGAGATGAATAATATCTGTTCCTTATATACTGGGTGAAAATTTGAGTGTAAAAGTTGATGTCGGGTAACATAGGTACCGTTTGTTAGGGTTTCTATAATATGGCTGCAAAGCATTTGGAACAGCCTTTTATTCAATCTTGAAGCTAGAAAAATATCAAACACTCTTCTATAATCATCTATAATCATTAGGTTGGCTTCTTCGTATTGGTGAAACTTTTTGACAGCTTTTTATAGCACATTGAGTCCAGCAGGCCGTTTTTTACTCATGTGTATATATATATCAAATAAGATATTTCAAAAGGCACATTTGAGACTTTTCCTTGATACCAAACACTTATCTGGTATTCACCAATAATGATTGATGCTGCGCGCGAGAAGGTTTTAGTCATTAATTGAGAAGGGCAAATTTTACCTTTTCAAGTGTACGAAAATATGTCAGGGGCCAACTAGGCAATGGCTGCAAGTGTAATCATGAGAGAACTAGAATATAACTGCCCATCCCATGAGAAAACTATTGATTAGGATTTATTAGCTGAGTTATTAGTCGATAGCATCGATACTGGAAATCAAACCAGCTCACCTGGAATTACGAATTTTGGGCTGAGACAAGCAATCAATTAGCTGACATCAGTTTTCCTCGTAACTTTCAGAAGCGCAATTAACCTGTCTATCACCCCAACCGACTGATAACCAATTGGTATACCACAAAAGGTTATTATACTAACAAGAAATCAGCTTGATTTCATTTTCCGACTTGCTTGATTGGGAGGACTTGAAACTGAGAAGGGCATCAAGCGAATTGACTGGTTCTTCTGAGCAACTATTACACAGCGGCACTGATAAAGATCTTTTTTTGTTCCTGTAACATGGCTGCAAAAGAGAGAGAACTGTTCGTAGAAATATGGGTGTTTTTACCCATTTCTTTACCCAGCTTTAAGATGTGATTAATCATTCCGTGGACATAGCTGATAAGAGGGTTTATAAATGATAGTCGTGTGTGTCGGTTGCGTAAATTTTTGTCAAAACGACTACAATGTACGGAGCGGGTTCAGCTTTGACAACTAAACATTTGTGGATCACATCACTCCTTCATTTTATTGTATTTCAGGCCATCTACTTTTTCATACACTGAATGGCTATTTGTTAATTCCATTGTTTTGACTGCATATATTGGCTGACATACCATTTGAAGAAGTTACAACACAAGCGGCTGTTTTTACATTTATTAGGTCGTCACATAACTAAAGGTCACACGCTTTGAGAATTTTGATGGCGTTCACATTTTATAATGCTCCCAATTTCTCATAGATATTCAGATGAAGAGTCACAAAGAATTCTTCTTCACGATCATTCCTTTTCCGATGAAAACAGTTTCAGTATAGACGAATCTGATTTATTAGCCGCTGATGGTGCAACGCACTTTGCTCCCTCGATTAACGCATCAACCAACTCACACTCTCAACTGGAAAGCGCTGCAGTGACAAAATATACCATTGTCTATAAAGATGAGTTGATCCATGTTGACACTACAGACTGGAGGAACTCTAATTTATTGAAACATCAAATTTTGACCTCATACACTATATTTCTCCTTTTTGGTATGGGTGAACAAGCTGTTGGCACATTGATTCCAACATTGGGAGAATACTATGGCATTGGAGAAAGTAAAGTTGCATTGATATTTTTGGGTACAGTTTCTGGCTATTTCATAATGGCCATAACAAACGAATATGCTCACAGTTTGTTGGGTTTGAGAGGTGTAAATACTTTGGGCTGCTGTGCAATGATGATAGGATATCTAGGTGTTTCGTTTGCTCCTCCTTTCCCGATTTTGGTTTTTTTCCACTGCTTTGTAGGTTTGGGATTTGGTTGCTCTGATGCATCATTTAATTCCTGGATGGGCAAATTGGTTGATTCGAATCAATTATTGGGAATTTTACATGGCTTTTATGGAGTTGGTTCAATGATATGTCCTTCTCTACTTTCAAATCTATTGGGAAGAGGCATGTTTTGGAGCCACTTTTACAGAATTTTATTATGCATTGCTACAATTGCTCTCATAAATGTCATAATTTCATTCAAATTTGAAACCAAAAGTAAATACGAATACTCCAACCACATCACCCATGATGGGAACAATAATCCGTCTGAATCTGATTCTAAACCAATTTCAGTGACAGAAACGTTGAGGTCTAAAGTTGTTTGGACTTTTGCGATCCTTCTTTTTATCTATGTTGGTGCAGAGGTAGCATTTGGATCGTGGTTGATAACTTACTTGATCAAAGTAAAACATGGGGAATTTGTTTTGATGTCTTATATGGGCTCAGTTTATTGGGGCGGATTGACTTGTGGACGTATGTTTTTGGGCTTCTTAACTGCAAGACTACACTCGGAGATTGTTGCTAATATCATATATACCCTTATGGCATCGACTTGCACTTTTGTCTTTTGGTTAGTTCCTTCAATTTTTTGGTTAGCTCCAATTGTATTCACGACAGGATTATTTGTAGGGCCCATTTTTCCTGCTTCAATTGTTATTGCAGTCAAGATTCTACCAGTAAAATATCACGTATCAGGTATAGGTTTTGCTTGTGCATTTGGCGGTAGTGGTGGTGCTGTGTTTCCTTTTTTGATTGGTTTTATTGCCGAAAGTGAATCTGGCCTATATTATTATCCCGTTGTTTGCTCGCTCTTGTTTTTCATTGTTTTCATATTCTGGATTGCCTTGGGAAATAAATATGGATCAGCCAAGTCTTAGTTGCAATAATTTCCATAAGAGTCATCTCAAATTTGAATTTGGCGTTTACGTTATTATCTTTTTGCTGATGTGCTGAGTGGATGTTTTAAATAATGCACTCTTAATGATTCATGAGGATGAAATACTTGCAAAACTCTAGTATCTGTCAACTGAGTGACGGGTCAGAACCGGCTTTTAATTTGATATAGATCAATAGATTTAGTTGACGTTTATGATAATTGGTTTTTAACCTTGATATGGCTTATTATTTTTGATCTCGTAATGGAGGCTTGCGTAAGTTTTACGGTTCTGAGTGATTTCGTTCGAAGAATTTTGGTACATTAATATTGTTTGATTCCTAATTTCTACAAAATCAAAGTGCGTCAAGCAATACTTAGATACCGGAAGACTATGCTTTGATTGCAACCTTCCAAGTCAAATCAATCGACATATCACACATTACTGGTTCAAACTGCCGGTAAATGTGAGTCCTATAGAGTACAACAAGTTCACCCAGAAATTTGTCTTACACTATTTTGTTTTGTACTATGGTCTGCTACTGAAATTCAAAAAAACCTTTAAATTTATAAATTTTGAGACATGTATCGAATATTGTTACTGTTGACCACACAAGACGCTCCCATGGGTAATGTTTCGATTATGAAGCGTACTGGAGCTTAAAAATTAAATTGTATTGTGACTTTTTGCAATTATTAAAGAATGCTTTAATCACAAGTAGGACAGCAATCTGTATTTACACTAGCTACTATTGTCTGAATATGAAGCATTTTTTTCTTCATTCGCATCTCAAAAAATATGTTGTTGCATATTTTGACTAAATATTTGAGCCGCACTGATGTTTGAGTTTTGGCTTCTGTTTTAACCTTCATATAAAAACTAGAATAAATTGAACACCACACCAATTATTATTTTGACAGATAGTGAAACCAGAAGGTCAGACAATTTTGTTTGAAAATATGATGAATCGCTTTTGGTCATTGCTCAAAGTCTAAACTGATGCTACTTGATTTACTGATGAATCGATGAGTTGACGAAGATTACAATTTACACGCCTTGATTCAAAGAGGTAACATCTTTCAGCCTACCACAGTACTTTCAATAATAAAATATAATGCACGAACTAAAACATATTTTTTGATGGGAATAAAGTTTTTTTAGTGTTCTAATTATTCATTTGGGTATAGTTACGAGGTGAGTCTCAGTTCTTGGAAATGATCAACTTTCAAGGTTATTACAAGACTACTACAGATTCATTACTCCAACTTTATTAAATATAGCTCACTTACGTTTTCGATGAGTCTTGATGATGTGTGATATTCATTGGAACCTTCACTGGATATCGATCCTTTTTATACCTGTGGGATTCGTGTTTTCAAAAACATTACCAAGTGCAATTCGATAGTCATATTCACTAATATTCGATAACAACGTGTCAAAAGAGTCATAATGAGTTTTCGTGGAGAGATGGATCTTTTATACAATCAACTTTCTCAGAAATTGAGCTGTTTTCCACCCGAAATCATATCACTTATCTTCCAAGATATCTCATTGGATGACACTGTACCGTTTCTAAAATCGGACGACACTGTGATTATACAACAGGCTCAGGAAAGGTTGTACCATCGAATACTTTTACCAACTCAAAGGCTTGAAGAAGTTTGTAACAACTTCAAGGAAGAGTATTCATTTGATCAGGGCTATTATGTTTGTCTGTGGAATCAGTTTGCCCGACTTCTTGAAAGATTACCTAGATCTGCCTATCCAAAATATATAAGATTGGGTACTGCTGCAAGCGATATCAAATTATTCGATATCATCAGACAAAATCCAATTTTTTTGAATGATAATGGATTGAGGCTTGAAGTAGAGGTAAATTACATACAGAGCATGCGTTCATTAACAAACTTATTCAGCTTAAGAAATCTTTACAAATTAGTCATTTCGAGTTCTGCATTTGGAATACTATTGAGAAACAACATCATCAGAATTCCAGAATGGATTAAAGACATAAAGTTTTCTAGGTCTGATATTCAAAGCATAAGTACCTTGAGATTTGAGAATATCAAAAGATTGACATTTGAGGAAGAATCCGACCTACAATTTAGTTCATTTGCAAATTTGAGTTCTTCTCAATTGTTAAAATTGGAATATTTCATCATAGACGAAACTGAAAGTGCTGTATCCAGTAATGAGGAAGAGGTTGCAAGTCTTGACTTTTTAGGGGGTTTAAGTAATTTAAAAGAATTGAATTTCAAAAGCAACAAAGGATTATATTTCAACTATTGTGTTAACTTGGATTTTTCCAATAGCCCAAAATTGAGAAAGATCTATATAAATACAGGTAAAGCTTTCGTAACTATCGAAAATTTTATCTGTCCAGCAAACTTGGAAGATTTAACTATTGTTATGTGGGGACTAAACTTTGATAAGCTTGAACTCTCAAACTCAATAAAAAGATTATGTTTATCAAGATCACCATTCGAATTCAGTCTCGATGCTAGGATTTTTCCCGCCAGTTTAATAGAATTAGATTTAAGCTGTAATTACTTGATTGGTGTATTAGATTTATCACATTTGACAAGATTGGAAAAGCTTAGCCTAGATTGCAATCTGGATCTTGATTTAGAGTCAGTTAAAATGCCCTCTAACTTGAAAGAATTGATAGCAACTTACGTCAATATTAAAGATGTCTCAAAAATAAGATTCCCAGCATTTTTGAGATCTTTATCAATTGGATCCCACAATACTGTATCATTTGAGAGTTGTAACTTCCCTCCTAATCTTGAGCGGTTGGAAATACAAGGAAAGTTCAACAAAATTTACAGAAGTATGTTCAGGCTACCTAATAGTTTGAAAGTTTTGGTAATTAAATCAAACATCAATGTTTTTGAGAGTTTTTTCAAACTACCTAACTTAATCAACTTTGAGTGCTACAGCCAGAAAAATGTTCGCGGGGATGATATAGGAAAGCATACAGTCGAAGCAGGAAGCATTATTTGTCCGTCTTTTGAAGTTCCTCAGCTGCTCAAGACATTGTCTTTCTCCGCTTATCGAATATCTTCACTAAAAAATCTTAAGTTACCAAATGGATTGACATACTTGAATATTCATGCTAATAGGTTGAATAAAATCGACACGAAATTGCCAAATAGCTTGGAAACATTGATTGTATCTGACAATTTACTCGACAATGTTTCCAATTGGGAGGTACCCAAAAGCTTGAAGTTTTTATACTTAAAAGGTAACAGAATATCTTTGAAAGAACAAATCGAGCTTGCAGAGAAACGACATATAATTGTTGACCTATAAATATGATACTTTTACATATTCCAAAAACAACGAAATCAAATGAGTGTCTTAACGATAATACATAATAATTCAATACACAAATAATCCAGCTTCTTATATAGTATTCTAAATTCACAAATATAATAAACTCCAAGTTTCCTTGTAATGGAGACCCACAGAGTGTCTGACAAACACCTATGGAGGAACCAACAAAAACTGTCTGCTAAGAACTCTTCTATTTCCGTCGCTCATTGCGGTTAGAAGTGAAACCATCCTGACAGTGAATACTAGTTGATCCGCTATCAACTAGTACCACAATATATATGGACTTACCCAAGTTTATCTCAACGCCTCAACTCTCAAAAGATTTCGATTGCACTTCCCATTCTTCCGGGGTAAAGCCCTTTTGAGTAAATGCATGAATGGAACTGATCTCTTCCTTTAAAGCTGAATTGACCAATCTATGTCTCATCAATTTGTTTTTGTTCTGGAATAACGGTGACACGATGATAACAGCAAATGCTTGACCACAACCGCCGGACATGTCTTCAACTTGAACAACATCTGCTTGGAGCCTTTCTTTTATCAATCCCTCTAAACTTGTTGAAGTCAAAGCCATTTCGATTTTATTGGTTTCTTACTTGATTAAAATATTGAGATAAAGTAGATTTATAAGCGAAGATATCTGATTTGATCAAATTGATAAATTTTTTAACGACGACTTGTGTGCTCAACACAATATCATGATCATTATAAGATTTTTTATAGCACCAAAAGAGCCACGAATAGAGTAATCTATTATTCTACCATATAACATGTCTAAAACTGCTATCAAAACGGTTGTTAGTGCAAGTAAGTTAGAAAGAAGGGTTGTTTCACAATGTATCAATTGGACTAACAACTAAAAAGTTCAGAAGTTCTATCCATTGAAATTGGCGGATTCATCATGGGATAACACAGGCCTATTGGTGGACGCTTCATCAGAAGAAGAGATTGCAAACGAAAAGATCAAAATCCTATTGACAATAGACTTGACCCAGTCGGTGGCAGAAGAGGCGATCCAAAATAAGTCCTCATTGATTTTAGCTTATCATCCCTTCATTTTCAGAGGTTTGAAATCAATCACACCTACTGACCCACAACAAAAGTCCTTGATCAAGTTGATCAAAAACGGCATCAGTGTATACTCTCCTCATACAGCGGTAGATAGTGCCATTGGTGGCGTCAACGACTTTTTGGCTGATGGTATTAGTGAAGGCAACGAATCTTCCAGAAAAGTGTTGGAAGCAAGCAAGGTAGTTACAGGCGCTGGTATGGGAAGACTCGTGACTTTGGAAAAGCCTCTTCCATTAAAAGAAATAGTGGCAAAAATCAAGGCTCATTTGATGTTATCCCACGTTCAAGTTGCACCTGCCAAAAGCAAGAGCGTAGATTCCATCAAAACGATTGCCATTTGTGCTGGCTCCGGAGGCTCGATTTTCAAAGGCGTCAACGCTGACTTGTTTTATACAGGTGAATTGTCACATCACGAAGCGTTATACTTCACCGAGTCTGGAAGCTCAGTGGTTGCTTGTAATCATACTAACACTGAAAGAGGGTTCCTTAAAATTTTAAAAAACCAGTTGGAAGAAGAACTTGTTTCCAAGGGTCACGAAGTGGAGGTTAACATCAGCAAACTGGACTCTGATCCTTATCAGACTTGGTGATTCTGTTCATATATCGAAAATGTTTAGTTTTAATAAAAATGTTCTATTTACCATATGGTGTCGTTTTTCCGGGCGCGTAAATGCGATCTCATCGCTTTCATAATATATCCAATTTTATGTATATAAATACATTGCTAAACTCTTTATCTGGAAATAATCTGACTAGAAAGTTCAAAGTGATGACATTTATATTACCACGCTCACGAAAGATCTTGAAACCAGAAACTGAGCCGATTGTAACGGTTTTAACCACAGGTTTCCAGCCCCACTACAAAGTCAAGTCATCAACAGCCGTTACTGACGATGGGATATTATTCTTGTTTGGTGGATTTGATGAAGATGATGTTCGTGAGTATTAGACGCTAGAATTCTAAAACGAAAGATACACTAACACTCATTAGTTGACAGCAACGTTTATTTGCTTGATTTGAAGACCAATGCATGGTCGATTCACAGACATGATGTGACAAGGGAGGGACATTCATCGATTTATATAGGAAATGGCAACATTTTAGTGTTTGGTGGAGTGCCAGACGAGAGTAGCAACAGCTTCCAAATGTTGATATACGATACCAATCAATTCAAATGGATAAATCCTCCTGAGTTCACATTACTCAACCAACCTTCACAAAGATCTCGTCATGCTTCATGCTTATCAGAAGATGGGACCAAGATGTACATAAGTGGTGGGTTGATAACGTCAACTCCATTGGATGACTTGTATTGCTATGACTTGATTACGGGAAAGTGGGAAGGGCCCATGAAGTTTGTATGTAGATTTGACCATTTCATAACTGTTTTCCAAAATAAAATTTACTCGTTTGGTGGCTTGAATAAAGAAATGAATCATGTCAGATCCCAGATTACATGGTTTGATTTGAGTAATAACATGATTGGGGAGATTTCGATGATAAATTCTACAAACTTGCTTGGTGACCATGTTTATTTGAACTCGATCAACAGTTCAGTCAAACTAGACATAACTATGCCAATCTGGAACTCAATCCACGAAGGCGTGCAATCTTGCATTGCAACTTACGATATAAAACATTTGAAATGGCAAATGTTATTGACTGGAAGATTCAAACCTTTGATTGATCATAGATGGAAACACACATTTATCTATAATGATAATTTGTATTTATTAGGTTATCCATTGACAACAGAAAACTCTTTGGATGTTACTTCATTTGATTACAAATTGTCAACAATTATCAAGATTGAGTTGACTAGTTTGGGAATATTGAGAACAGATCAAGCAGATTACTCAAGTCTGAATAACAAGAACAGCAAAAACTCTTTGAGTTACGATTTGAGCAAATTTTTCAATAATGAGAACTGGTCAGACTTTGAGATAATTACTTTGAATACAAATGAGAGAATCGTCATCGAAGACGAGGTAAATGAGAAAATGAAAGTCTCATTAAAGGTTCATAAAGCAATTTTATTAGCTAGATGGCCTCACTTTAGAAGACTAATGTCCAGCGGCATGAATGAATCCATCTCCAATAAAATGTTTATACCAGAGCCAGTGAATTGGGTCAGGGGTTTACTACAGTATCTATACACGGACTCAATCGAAGGATATTCTTTAGAAGAGTTGTCCGGCATTCTAATATTATCAAACTTGTATGAGTTGAACAATTTGAGAAAAATGACTCTTAGTAAAATTTACAAAGAAATAAATTATATTAAACTGAACAAAATCTTGAGGATCTGGAGCAACTTTTTGATCTCAAATGAATTTTATTTGATTCAAAAAATCAATCAATTAATCTCATTGAACTGGAATAAGATTGTTCAAAGTGAAGAGTTTGAGAAATTACCAAAACATTTGATAATAAGGCTATGCCAGGATTGTGCTCAGAATATGAGTGTACCAAACTCCATTGGTTATGGTGATGGTGGTAAAGGTGATGATTCGAACGAGCTAGTTTTGATGAAAGAAGAAATATCCAATTCAGGGGTGATTAAAGAGCCTCTACTATTGACTGATTACAATGAAATTGATCAGGAGCAGGAGTTGGAAGAAGACATCGAGGAAACTGAATTAAGTAATAGTGAACAAACGATCAACTCGACAATGTCTAACAACGATTTGATTTTCGAAGAATTGAGACGGGAAAACTCAAATTCACCATTCTTAATGCAACCAACTCAAGTATCACACTATTCAGCATCTCATGATTTTCTCAGAGGTGATGATAATACTTCAAGTTATGCAAGATTTGTCTCTGATGAGACAAGCAGCCCAAATAATACGAACGAAAATAACCACATTGCAGATGTGATTGATAATGATGAGAACATGAACTAGCTTTTTGAAACGTGAGAAATGTCTTTGGAAATCAACACAACAAAACACATAATGTCAAATTTGAAAAAAATAGCCACTATTATTAGTTCCTCTAATCGCCACACGCTCATCACTGCTCAATCCTGAACGAAAGGAATATAATATACTTGAGCTACCCAGCTATGCCGCCTGTTGGTGGATAAATACAATTATACATTGAAGCCATTCAATTATTACATAGCTAACTAAAAATGTTAATTCGAAGTAAAGGAAGCCCCCTTAGATCAAAGGCGTAGATGAAAGAACCTTAATTCAAAATTTATTGTCTTTAGCTCTAAAGACAACTTTTTGACCACTAACTTTATTATTTCTTAACAAAGAAAACGCTTCGTCAACGCTATTCAAGCCATCACGCAAAAGTTTCAATGGAGCAGCTTGAATAACACCGTTATTAACAGCCTTAGAAGCTTCAACCATAAATGCTTTGTGATCTTTCAAAAGTTCGTCATTAGAGGAAAGAGCAAAACCGTTCAAATCATGAGATCCACCTTGAACTAAATAAACCAAAGAACCTTGTGAGAATTCAACATTCAGCTTTTTGGGACCAGTGATACTTTTTTCACCAAGGGATAATAAATTATCAATTATAGCGTGCTCTTTGTCGGCCAATGCTTCGTAAGTTTGGTTGTAAGTTGATGCTTCTGAAATAGTATCGAAACCATAAACAATCTTCTCACCTCCATATTTCTTGATTTGTTCAACAACATCAGACTCATGGTAGTCGAAAACGGCATCTGCACCCAACGATTTAACGAAGTCATGATTCTTTTTTGAAGCAGTTGCAATAACATTCAAACCGTAAAGTTCTTTTGCTACTTGAATGGCCAAAATACCGGTAGCAGAAGCACCACCCCAAATCAAAACAGATTTACCTGTGTTCTGAGATTTGTTGAATGATAATTTGAAAAAGTGGTGAAATGGTAAACTGACTGTGTTCAAACTCAAGTTGATCGATGCAGCAGCTTCAAAAGTTTTAACCTTTTCAGGAACAGCGATTGATTTCTCATCAACAGAGTCGACCAATGGAGTTGTGTACTTGATAGTTGTTTCTGGAAGAACATTTACGTACTCTTGGAATAAACCAGTTTCTGGAGCCTTTTTACTACCACCACGGTTGAAACTCGAAACGTGATCACCTACTTTGAAATTTTTCACGTTACTACCAACTTTAACAACAACACCTGCAACATCAGAACCAGTAATGTTACCTTTTTCAGCCCAACCAATAACAATGTGTTTCCAATCAGTTGGGTTAGCCGCCCAAGCAACTGCTCTTATTAAAATGTCATCATTTCCAACTGCTGGAACATTCTTTTGCACAACTTCAGTTAGTTTCCCGTCATCAAGTGAGCCGGTATAAACAACTGCGTTCTGGGTTTGGGGAATTTCAGACATAATGGATAGTTTTAAGGATTAGATACAGATATCAATTGATAGAGTAACTACCATTCATAAAATGTCCAACAAGCACGAAAATTAGGTGGTTATATATACATTTGTAGTAGGACCAGCAGCAAGTGTTCAGTCGAAATTACATTAGTAAGCTTTCTTGCTATTGTATCTTATATTCCGATATGATGACTTTTTTTGAGGATGGAGTCAATGAAAAGGATAAAAATATGGCTCTAAGCTTGAGTGAGTAATTGATAAGCAAGCATTTCAAATCAATTATGCGATGTTGATGATATAGTTCTTGCGAAGTGATCTGGTTTTTCAAATTTAGCATCCTTTTGTTCGAAGAGCGTTTGGTTGTCGAACATTGGGCAAGCAATGATCAGAGCTCCCGTTTCTGGCTCCCTCAATGCCACGCTAGAAGAAGTTAGAGATTTCCATACTTTTCCATGCTAATTAGATCAGTTGTGGCATCCGTTTTGGTGTTATGTTAGTATTTGGTGAAATTATCGACCTCAATCAGATTTATACAAAAAATCAAAGAAAAGGATAACGTGCAAAAGAGCCTGTTCTTTTTTTTTTTCTCGAGATATCTTCATAACTTTTCGTGGGCCATTTTCTTCATATTGGTACACATAACGCCTATTACGCACACAATCGCTGAAATTCAACCTAACAATCAACGAAGGAGTAAAGCAGTGAATTATATCTATCAAAGTTTGCACACGAAACTCATTTTTTTGCGATAAATCCTGTTTCAGCAGCTCAAGCTCATAAAGAAATACAGGAAGCTTCTGATATATCAGTTTATAGTAGCGGCTCGCACCAGCTCTCAGCTCGAATCAACAAATCCAAATAAACGGTTCACTCATATCCTTGGCTAATAATATTCACATATGACACTAATTGATCAGCCGAAGCTATTTGAGAATCTTGAGTTAATCAAGCGCCATGTTATCGATTTACAAGTGGCAATAGAACAGATTTTACTGAAAACCCCAAACCATCAGAATTTGAGGCAATTATTATATGAAATAGAGCAAAACTTTGACACCAGTGTTGGTTCTGCTAGCTTGAGCAAGGCCACGATCAACAGCCCGCAACTTCAAATTGCGGCCAAGTTGAAAACCCTACAAGAATCGAATAAACTAGATATTTTGACAGCCTTGAGTTTGATTAATTTTGAAGATGTTTCATTCGATGATCAAAACATCAATTTTATATTGAATTATCCAGAAAATGATTTTGATGATACATTTTTCGATAGTTCATACGATGACTTGACAAGTGAACCACCAACAAAGACGTGGCCACCGGCGTTACCTGCCATAGAAGATTCTCAATTGAGAGCATTGGTTTTCATCCACTCCACGGCTATATCACCTTGTGAATATTTGAATCTACAGAGCACGAAACAAAAAAACTGTTTGGACAATGAAAAGCTAGTGAAGAAAGGTGATTGTTTTTTGCAGCATGCATTAGAGGAGATATTGGATACTTCTTTCCCAACATTGAGTTCTGGTGAATTGAGTAGTTTACGTATGAAGCTACTGAATAATGAAATGTTAACAAAGTTTACATTAACGTATAAGTTACAAGAAATGTTGAAGCATGAAATACCGAAGGATTGTAAGTTTGAATCAAAGTTGAAAATACTTTCTGATTTGTTTTTGGCTTATCTTGGAGGATTATCCAAGCAAGATAGTTATCAAAAGGTAAAGGCCTGGCTCACCAAAGTGTACAATCCTATCGTACAAGAATTTTGCAAAACGATCGATCTCCCACAACCACTTGATCAGGCAGCAAAAGCAGAGTTGGCGTTTTTGTTCCAAAGTCAGGGAAAAGCTGCTTTGAATTACTTACAATTAGATTCTGATCCTTATGTTGTCAAGTGTTCCTTTGAAAATGAAACCTTAGGTATTGGGACTAGCAGTAGAAGCGTTGAGCATGCACAAGTTCTTGCAGCAAAAAATTCTTTGATTGATAGAGCCAAAATTCAAAGCATCTTAGTCAATTTAAAGCAACATGATGATACAGACCTCTCCCCATCGAAAAGCGCTTCGGAGTTGGTTTCATCGTTTTCACATACCGAGAATGCAACGAGTCCGTCAACAGCTTTCCCCAATGAGCCAACAGCACACCAGGGTGGTTTCCAAGCTTTTGATCCCAATGCCATACCGCAGTTTAACCCAGATCAGCTGACCAAAATTGCGATGCCCCATTCATATTCATTTGAAAAGAATCCAAATTTCCCATCTTCGGTACCACTACCAGGCTGGAACCATAGCTTGAACAGTTCAAATCCAACGAACACAACAAACTACTTGAACTCGAGCTCCAAGCAAGAATCAGGAGCCTTCCCGTACCCATACATGCCAGGTTCTTCATCTGGAACCAATAGTCCCGTCTCAAACTATTCTGGGTTGCCTACGTCTCTCCCCTTGAATCCAGCATTTTTCACTAACAACCCTAGCGGTGGGAACAACCCTCCCAGTTCCGTCGAGCATCCTTCCCACGCTACCAAGGAATTGATTGATCACAGTGCCAAAAACAATTTGTACGCCTTGTTGGGCTCACACCACCTCAACCCCGTATACAAGTTTGACAAGAGAGACATGGAGTTTCATGCCACTGTTATGGTGAAGGATTTCAAGCTCGGCGAGGGATGGGATTACAACAAAAAGCTTGCCAGTCAAAGAGCAGCTATGTTAGCCTTGAGGAATATATCTGGTTTGGTCAAGTTGGGTGTCAATCCATCTTGAAGAGAAGAACTTTGATTATATTTGCTTATATGTCTTTAATGACGTTGTAGCCTATACGAATACGATCTTTTCTTTTCCCGAAAAGGTAAAGTGCCACTTCGGTTGCGGCTTGGATTGCACGTGACCGACCGGCCAATCACATCAAGGCAAACATCCGAATTCTCCCAAACACGATCTTTATCGTCCACACAAGGCCTCAGCGTCAGATTTTTCAATTATAAAACCTCGATCCTTTCTTTCGAACATTGTATATTATTTTTTACAAATCAGTTTTTATCTTGATCTAACTCATCATAACACAATATTCTGATAATGTCTGCTCAAAACGTTATTCCATCATTCACCATTGGTGATTACGCTTCTTTTGCTTTAGCCGGTGCTATTGGTTGTGGTGTTACCCACGGTTCCATGACCCCAATTGATGTCGTTAAAACCAGAATTCAATTAGAACCAACTGTTTACAACAAAGGTATGATTGGTTCTTTCAAACAAGTCGTCTCAGCTGAAGGTGCTGGTGCCTTATTGACTGGTTTAGGTCCAACTGTTTTAGGTTACTCTTTACAAGGTGCTTTCAAATTCGGTGGTTACGAATTATTCAAAAAATCTGCTATTGATGTTTTCGGATATGACACCGCTAAACAATACAAAAACACCGTTTACATGGGTTCTGCTGCTGTTGCTGAATTCTTCGCTGATATCGCTTTATGTCCTTTAGAAGCTACCAGAATCAGATTGGTTTCCCAACCAAGTTTCGCTAACGGTTTAGTTGGTGGTTTCTCCAGAATCTTAAAGGAAGAAGGTGTCGGCTCATTCTACAATGGTTTCACTCCAATCTTATTCAAACAAATTCCATACAACATTTCTAAATTCTTGGTCTACGAAAGAGCCGCTGAAGCCATTTTTGCCGCTATCCCAACTCCAAAGTCCGAATTATCTAACTCTGCTTTAACCTCAATCAACTTGGGTGCCGGTTTAATTGCCGGTTGTGCTGCTGCTTTTGTTTCTCAACCAGCCGACACTTTATTGTCTAAGGTTAACAAAACCAAAAAAGCTCCAGGTCAATCCACTCTTGGTTTATTAGCCCAATTAGCTGGTCAATTAGGTATCAGAGGTTCTTTCGCCGGTTTACCAACCCGTTTAGTTATGGTTGGTACCTTAACCTCATTACAATTCACCATCTACGGTTCTTTAAAGAAAACCTTAGGTTGTCCAAAAGCTGTTGAAATTTAAGTTAATTGTTTGAATACTTGAGTCTCCGTTTATGATTAATTATTTACTTTCATTTTATTTATTTTTCAAATGCTTTAGATTTTATTTGTAATAGTTTGTTTCTATTGGATAAGTGTGTGTATAGAACAATTATTTATTTTACCTAAATTATAAAATTAAAGATGTATATATAAATTGTTATTGTCCCAGTATTTTAATCGCCTTATCTAGGTTTCGTTTAATCTGCCGTTCTTTATGTAATGATTTGACAACAGCTCTAAATTACAGTTTTTTTTTGTAAACGAAATGTCAAACTTTACGTGTTTTCAAATCTATATTCGTGTATTAATATACATCTTTCAATATAACAATTTTCATTCACGTATCAATCTAGAGCCATACCATCCCCAGAATTAACAGCAGCAAAGGGCTCAGACGTCTCCCTGTTTTGAGGTTCCGATTCAACTGCAGGAATGGTGATTTGAAATCCAGAAGGTTGGGCAGAACCGGAACCAGATGCGTTCATATAAGTTTCTAAATCATTATCCAATTGATTCGTACTTGTTTGTTGCTGAGAGTTGCTTTCTTCTGCTTTAAACCCAGACATGTAATTCTCCAATTCTGAGTCTAAATCATCAACTGACCTTTTGACCTTAGCCTCTCTTAATTTATTTCCTGGGCGGCGGTTGGATAACTTGGCCCTTCTTTCATCACTGGTGCGATTTGATGTTCTCTCAGGAATTGGTACTACAGATATTCTATCTTTCAACTTGGTTGCAACCTCAACAATAATATTTCTTCCAGCAGCACGTTTTCCATCGAATTTGGTAATCGCAATTGAGTTGTTCTTACTTGGATCCTCAAAACAAACATAAGCAACACCAGTTGATCTTCCAGATTGGTCAAACTCGAGTCTAGTAAATTGCACCTCGTTCACTTTGGAAAAAAGCTCAAAAATATCTTGTTCTGTTAACTCATAATGTAAGTTTTTCACTCGCAAGTATGGCTTCCCATCCCCGATGTTGTTAGTCTCCAGCTCGTAACTCATACAAATATTCCCGTTATACGTACGATAATCTGTCATACTCTGAAGTATCTCTAATCTTACGGGAATCACCTGAACGCTAAACTAGTTAGTATCACGAACGAACGCACAATTGAAAACTGCAACTCCAGTACTGCTGGAGAATTTACTCACTGATCTGTCATGACTTTTTCTTGGACCTCTTGGACCTCTTGGACCTCTCGGAACTCTTGAATTTCCGTGGTTTCTTCTTCGTCCTCTAGTGGCACTAGAATGGGTTGCCCCTTCACCTATGATCTCATCTAAGGATTTTTCTAACAAACTTGACATTGCGTAATTATTTTGAGTATATGGAATTATCCAGTTTGAAATAACTGATGAATTATGTTTTGGTGATGGTGGTGCAAATGTTTCAGATAGCTATAATGAAATCTTGTTTGACTTACCCTGTTTTACTCCATTGAAATTGGTGCTAGAGAAATATTTACAAAAGGCTGCAAAATAGTATGTAATATATTAAAATATTATGACAATCCTTGGAAAAAAATATTGAGAGTCACCAAAATTGAATTAGAGAGTTAGAACTAACAGAGCATCAACAGAGAAAAAAGGTGATTTGTTTGTGGAAGAAAATTTAAATAAGTAACATGAAAAGAAAACACCTCTGCAATTCAAGCACCCTTCTTTTTGTCAGTTACGGATTTGAAATCATCAAGCTCAACGTATTTGATGCCATTGAATTTTCCGTCGACGTAAATATCTTCCTTCTTCAAGAAATCTAAGCTTACAAGTTTTGGCCAATTGACGAATTGATACCCATTGGATATCATATACTTCACTCCCAACAAGAAAAAGGAGATACATCCACCAATCAATAACATATTTTTCAAACTGAAAAGGTCACCTTTGGGGAAAACGACAGCAGCAAATAATATTGACAAAGAGGCAAAGATGATATATGGGATCAGTTGTACTATAGGAGGTCTTGAATCTATAAATGGAGACTTCAAATTCTTGTACACCTTGTAGTTACCTAAAACCAAGTCATATGCATCTTGCCTTGGGCCATCCTTATAATTATTTTTGATGTATCTTGTGATAGAGTTGATTAAATCGTTGAGTGCACCTTTCTTGGTTCTTTTACCTGTTCTGGTGTAATCTGTTTTCAAAGCACCCGTTCCCGAATAAGCTATACTGACAGCATCAGCATTATCTGCCCAAATGTTTTGAAATTGCAAATTGAAAAGCAAATTACTTTCCCAAACGGTTCCACTTGGAATAATTGATGCAGTCTCAAACTGTTTCTGTAAAAACCAACGACCCAACGTTGATTGAACAACATTGGTTCTATCCAAACAATCCATACAATTGGTTCTCACAACTTGATTTTGTAAATTGATTATTTCATGATTTTTCAAATCATACTGGAAGAAGTTTTCATTACTAAATTTCAACTCAACTAAATGATCGATCAAAATCTTAACTCGATCCCATCTCATTTTACGGCACTCATGGTGGAAATCAAAGTATATGTAGTGAACATTTTCGTTATTCAAATTAGCAATTGCGTTTTCGTAGGCTTCTTTGACAGGTTTTTCGTAACCTTTTTGGTTAACCAAATTCACCAAATAATTTTCACCATACAATTTAACTTGTTGCTCAAAATGCTTGGTTGTAGCGTTGATTGAAGATTGCGTCGAAATGGATAAATTTGGCTTGTATTTCAAATTGTTAATCTCGCACCAATAGACAGGAACCGAACCTCTGGTTTGCAAGAAACTGTAGATTTGGTTGTCAGCAAACAATATTTGCTCAGTTTCATTGAAGTTAGCGACTTCACCATCGGAATCAATCCCTCTTCTAAAGTACCGTGTTCCAGCTCTGAACTTTGAACGACGAGTAATGAGACCAAATTGAATTGGTTTGTTATTCACCGAAGTGTTGATGACCTTAACATAACCATAGATAAGAGGAGTCACATAATCATAGATTCCGGCTTCAATTAACTCTTGACATAAGTAATGGTTCCACCAGAATCTATCATCAACGGTTTTATGATTAACCTTGGCATTTGACAACTTGAACAAGGCTGGATTTTTCAACGAGTGTCTTTGAAATGAGTTAGTCAAATCGTAGTCGGAGAAGAATAAGGTGGCACTTGCAAAGTGCTGGTTGATCAAATTAAGATAAGCAACTTCTTCGTGGTCAGAGGTACCAGACTTAGAGTGGTTAACTGGCAATACTTTAATGGACGATAATTTGAATACAGGGTTTTCCAATATAGTACCTGTTTGCTCAGAACTTTCCGAGATGATGATGTATTTGTTCAACTTCAACTTAATGGTACCAATGATACAGCTTATCGGAAGAAATGTCAAGTTGTAGTTATTTACCTCCTTGGTCAAAAAAGTAGACGCAGAAGTAACGCATAAATACTCTGCTGAAGACTCAGACTTGAAGATGTAACCATCATTGGTTTGAGCGTATACAAACCCCATACTAGCTCGAAGTAATGATGACTTTTTAACTTATAAACGATCGATATGCTTGTTATTAACAAACCGTGGGAATAATCAGATTAAAAAGTTAACACTGTGTGAATAGTGACACGACCTGTTCAAATGAAAATGCCTCCGAGGTCGGCAAGTGCCTTGAGGAGACAAGAGCCTACGCTTTCGTACGATTTTTGAATTCATCGCAGACATTTCGGGTAACGGATTCTCCACGGTGGCAATGTGCTTGCAACATCTAATTCGAAGGCCTCTCTGGGAGTCTTCAACAACATGAGTTGATCCAATTGAGAAATTGAGGTGAGCTGTAATAAACTCATGCGAACGATGCCCCATTCACAATTCAAACTAAGCGCTACATTACTGGGTCACGAACAAGATGTCAGGGCAATTGTGTCTTCATCGGACTCTGTTATCGTCTCAGCGTCTAGGGATGCGAGTGTGAGAGTCTGGCATAGAGAAGGGCAGGATTGGAACTACAACATCAACTACAAGAGTCCCGATAACTCATTTATCAATTCCTTGTGCTATCTTCAAAAACATCATTTGATTGCGCATGCTGGGAAAGACAAGATTATCAACATCACCGATCCCTTGAAAGACATTTCTGTGAGTAACGATGAACCAATCTTTCAATTGGTTGGACATGTCAGCAATGTGTCCAGTTTGGACGCCCAAGACGATTTGATTATCTCTGGCTCCTGGGATTCCACTGCTAAGGTATGGCTAAACAATGAAGTGAAATATGACTTGGTTGGGCACGAATCAGCGGTTTGGGATGTCAAAATCATAAACAATAATGAGTTCTTAACTTGCTCTGCAGACAAAACCATCAGAAAGTGGCACAATGACACCGAAGTAAAGAGATATACAGGACACACCGATGCGGTTAGAAAATTGTTATTATTACCTCATGGTTTTGCATCATGTTCAAACGATGGCACCATCAGAATTCAAAGCTATGATGGTGAATTATTGAACACGTTGATAGGACACACGTCATTCGTGTATGATTTGAATATTTTGCCCAATGGTAATTTTGTCAGTTCCGGTGAAGACAGGACTGTGCGGATATGGAACGGTAATGAATGCATTCAGGTAATTACTTTCCCTTGTATATCTATATGGTGTTTGGCGATTTTAGAGAACGGTGATTTTGCAGTGGGCTGCTCTGACAAGAATGTGAGAGTTTTCACGTTAGACAACTCCAGATATGCTTCCGCTGAAGATTTAGTAAAATTTGCGGACGATGTTAAGAACTCAGCCATCAATGAAAATTCACTTGATAATTTGAACAAAGAGAAAATACCGGGTTATGAAGCTTTGGTAAATGGTGGTGGTAAAGAGGGTTCCACAAAGATGGTGAAGTCTCCTGCTGGTGTCATTGAGGCTTACCAATGGACAAATAACAATTGGGAAAAAATAGGTGATGTGATTGGAAGTTCTGGTAACTCTGAAAAGAAAACATTCAATGGCAAAGAATGGGACTATGTTTTTGATGTTGATATTCAAGACGGTGCTCCTCCTTTGAAATTACCATATAACACTAATGAGAATGTTTATTTAGCAGCAGAAAGATTTTTAGCTGCCAATGAATTACCCAATTCATATCTTGATGAGGTTGTCAAGTTCATTATGGATAATACTTCGGGGTTCACCATCGAACAACAGAGTGCTAATTCTACTGCTGAATTTTACAACCCATATGCTGATAAAAGGCCCGAAAAAAATTTCATAGTCATCCCACAACAAGAATTATTCCAATTTAAATCTTACAATGTTGACATCTTGATGAAAGGTTTGACGAAATTCAATAGCGAGCAAACTGGAGATTTGGTGTTGGCTACTGAAGAATTGAGCAACATAAAGTCGTATTTGAGTAACCTCAATCTTGAAAATGCTAGAATTATATTTGGGTTTGTTGAGCTAATCTTAAGCCAATGGAAGCGTTCAAGCGAAGTCATAGGATTCGATTTGTTGAAAGTTATCATCGACAAGTTCTCCGTTCAACCTCCCTCCAATTTACTTACTCTTGTCAAAAAAGGTTTGGACTCTCCCAATATCAATGTATTTCTTTTAGACTTGAAAATCATAATCAATTCATTGGACAAAAAGTGGTTCAACGATTTGGCTTCTGCTGAAGAATTCACACAATTGTTGCATAAAACCAATTCCTGTTTTCTAGAATTTGGAAGCGGTACATCAATCAGCGAAAAGCAATTGAACAACTTAGGTATCGTATTTGCAACGTTATATTTCGATTTATCTACCGTGTTCTTACAGGAGAAAAACTTGGACTTCCAGCGGGATCTTTTACTCCTCATAAACGCAGTGGCGGATAAATTGGTTAAAATAAGTAGCGAGACTGCTTACAGATTGATCATAACTTATGCTAACTTACTTTATGTTAATTACGTTAATCCTCTTCCTCTGTGGATCAAGGAGATCAAGACATTGTATGGAGCTGAGAAAAGATTCGAAGAGATCTTTCATGATTTGAATACAATTTGAGATTTGAGTATTTAGATTTATGAAAAGTAATTCTCAAAATGACCGTTGTACATTGAAACTGCAACTAATTTAACCTGTGTCTCCCATAAATAAAAAGCATCATTGGTGAACCATAACAAAAGCAAAACTAGTAGTAAAGACTCGAAGCTCCTGGTTTGTGAGATGCATTTATAAGGGTTTCAAGCGCCTTGTAGTTGATATTTTCAGACAAAAGAGTGTGGGATAAAACCCTTATGTTCAAGTCATCTTGTCCTATTTTACCAATAACTTCATAATTCTGATTCGATGATAACTGTTCGCCCTGTTGGGTAATCAAATTGACAGGTCCATTACTGTCGAGCGTTGTATACTGTCCATTGGACGACTGCACTCTACCAACTATACGAACAATTCTGCCTTGGAAATTTTTCAAAAGAGTAGCGTCAACTCTAATATTGGGACCATCCATTGCTGAGTATTCTTCGGTGTGATATTTGGAATAGCAATAAAAAAATTTGGTAGATAAAAGATATATTATTAATTCACGCGTCCTTATGGCATTTGTATTGTATTAAATTTGGGAACAAACGAATTACGAGCCCTTTCAAATACTTACGCTCTGTGTATATACCGAATATATGAGTCAAAATTATTCATGATTTGAGAGACTCAGGATTCAACCTTCAAAAAACTAAAATAGTGCTCCATCTTTCTATTAAGGAAGTTATCGATAGCAGAAAAATGGGCAAATATGTGGTTATGATAGATAATTATGACTCGTTCACTTGGAACTTGTATGAGTACTTGTGTCAGGCTGGCGCCAAAGTGGACGTTTTCAGAAATGATAAAATAACGTTAAAGGAAATCGAAAATTTGAATCCTGACAATATTGTGATCTCACCAGGCCCTGGACATCCTTTGACTGATTCAGGTATATCGCGTGAATGCATACAACATTTTGGTGGAAAAATCCCAATTTTGGGGGTTTGTATGGGACAAGAGTGTATCTTTGCTGAATTTGGTGGTGAGGTTGGTTATGCTGGTGAAATTGTTCATGGTAAAACATCACCTATCACCCATGATGGTAAAGGCTTGTTTGCTGATGTTCCACAGGGTGTTGCTGTGACTAGGTACCATTCTTTGGCCGGGACATACGCCAGTTTACCAAACATTTTAGAGGTAACTGCTAAGACTGAATCTGGGGTTATCATGGGTGTTAGACACAAGGAGTTCACCATAGAAGGAGTCCAGTTCCATCCAGAATCCATTTTGACAGAATCAGGACACTTGATGTTTGAAAACTTTTTACGCATAAATGGTGGTACTTGGGAAGAGCATTATAAAACTGTTCAGAAAAGAAGATCATTCAACTCCTTTGACGCCAAACTCAAGTCAGTCTCAATTTTAGATGAAATCTATGCTAAAAGAAGACAAGATGTTGAAAAACAAAGAAACACCCCAGGATTCAGACTGCAAGATATGCAAATGGTTCATGATTTGGGCCTCTCTCCTGCTATAATAAACTTTTACGATAGATTGAAAGAATCCAAGACCGCAATTATAGCAGAAATCAAAAGAGCTTCTCCATCGAAAGGACCTATCGATTTAGTCGCAAACTCTGCTGAGCGCGCTTTGATATACGCCAAAGCTGGTGCGGCAGCTATTTCTGTTTTAACAGAACCAAATTGGTTCCGAGGCTCTATCGATGACTTGAGACTTGCCAGATTGGCAGTTGATAAACTCAACAATAGACCGGCAATTTTAAGAAAGGAATTCATATTTGATGAGTACCAGATTTTAGAAGCTAGAGTAAATGGTGCGGATACTGTTTTATTAATTGTTAAAATGTTAGATGATTTGTTGTTAGCAAGGTTGTACAAGTACTCTAAGTCTTTAGGAATGGAGCCATTGGTCGAAGTTAATTCAGCAGATGAGATGAAAAGGGCTCTTAAATTAGGCTCAAAAGTTATTGGTGTCAACAACAGAGATTTGCATTCATTCAAAGTCGATTTGAGTACCACCTCTAATTTGGTTGACCAGGTTCCCAAAAATGTTATATTATTGGCCTTGAGTGGTATCTCCTCCGTCTCAGATGTCAAGACTTACAAGAACCAAGGCGTTTCTGGGTTTTTGATTGGAGAAGCTTTAATGAAAGCCTCTGATACAAAAGCTTTTGTGGAAGAGTTAGTAAACGCTTAGACTACTCAAAACGAAAATAGAAATATAACATGCATAACAAGTAATCAATATATGTAGATAGGCAGACCTCTTGATCAAGTCGCTACCTGCTCATCACGATCGTTTTGAGCAAACACATTCAAGACAGTGGCCATCTCCTTGTTCAACCACTCTCTGACTTTTCCCTCGTCATCAAAAAAAGATACATCCCAATCCTCTCGAACAATTATATCAAGGCCACAAGTCCCTAAATACACATATCCCTCCACCTCTTCATTGTTATATGTAGATACTTTGAATTTATTCGCTTGTAGTCATCACCCTCGAACCAGTCCCAAAAAAATTTCCTGGTCAGACAATCCATCTCTCAAGATTCCGTCAACGGACCCCATTAGGATTCACAACCATCGCTGGATATTGCAAGTTTTTCAACTTGAGTACCCCTTAAGGACTTCTTTTGTTCGATTAATATGTCTTTCTGAAATCTCATTCAAGCTACTAGCTGGAGCAGGGGCATTCAATTTTGTCAAAGCATGGTTGAAAATCAAATCATTCATCAATGTTCCATATACATGCTTGTTAGCTCTGGAAACAACGATCTTTCAGTTGTTTTCCCAGGAAAGACCAAAAAACTCTCTTACAATAATTTATGCAGCATTATTTATCTTATGGTCTTACCAATTTCTCTAAAGATGAATATCCTCTCACAGAGTTATCTTGGTAGACTCATTCTTAAATACTCTTATTTGATTAGTGTCACATGTTGATATCGCGCCACACTCGTAGAATTGGACTTAATCAGAATTGGTCGTTTCATCGCAATCTAACCCATATAACCATAATAATGATTAAGAGGTTGGATTAGTAACTGTCAGTTATTGATTACTCCATCCTACCACTTTTTTTTACAAAAACTTTTTGTCTAAGATACCCATGTCAAGGAGATTGACACGCTTGCGGAGTCGTTACTAAATCCAACCCTATAGTCATTATATGCCTCTATGTCGATATTATCCTCCACCACTTTTCCAGTCCTTTCGTTGTAGCACTGTCAGTTATTAAACACTTCACCAAATTTGTAATGGACAGAATTGTATCTTTCACTCAACTACCAGCTGAAATACAACATGAGATCATAAAGCTTTTGCCCATCAACGACAGGAAAAACTTTCTTCAATTCAATGCCACCGAGAAGATTGCCAGAGACTCCATTTACAAGACAGCATACATAGGGAGGGATATAATTCCTCTTCTCCATTCAATGCAAAAAGATTGTTCCTCAATAGATAAAGGGTTTTCAATTGTGCTTGGTCAGGATGAGTTTATACAATTTCTCGTGGAATACCCCACATTTCACTTCAAAAAATTGACCTTCTCTGGGATTGAGATATCTGGTATATTGAAGATTGCGAGGGAGTATCTTGGGAAAAGGTTTATCACATATCCTTGCCAGGAACTCAATATCTATCCTATATTTCAAAGTGACTCTCAGTTATTTGATGTGCAACAACTTTGTCAGCTACTTCCTAACATCAATTCCTTTGGATTGGCAGCTTCATTGAACTCTTCAGATCGATTCTATATACCCCTCCAATCCAGACTGAATCCCATATTAAAGTTTGGTAATTTGACTTTCAACGAGAGATTGGAAGAATTGGTTTTTCAGTTGTGCCCGTTAGATTATGGTATAATATCTAGGTTAAGAATCAATGAATTGAAGAGCTTGAAAGCACTATATATTTTGAATAATCGCAGGTTAGTTATTCCAAACTTAGATATGCTTAATGGAATGAGCAATTTGAAGACCTTGGTTATTCATTCCATAGAACGAATATCATCATCTACGTTGGACTTCAGTAGTTTATCTGTTTTGAGAAAATTGAAGCTTACAAACATTTATCAAATGGGAGACATTTCCTACATGCTCTTCCCAGAGTCATTAACAGATATTGACTTGAGCGGAAGCTTTATATCTCAGAACGTGTTGTCATCTTTCAAATACCCGACATCCCTCATCAAGTTCAGAATCGATAGCATTTCAATCACTAATGAAGATCTAAACAACATGCCCCGCTCTTTATTAGATTTAGATATCAGCTATTGTGAAAGAGTTCCCTCCCATTATGATTTCACTCGTTTCAGCGGATTGGAAGTACTAAATTTGAATGGCGATAATAGCGTTGAACCTCATAACTGCAAGTTTCCAGACTCTTTACTAGAGTTGTACGTTAGAGATACAAACTTTCAGTTTCAAGGTATTTCGGAGGTTAGATTTCCTCCACATTTGAAAGTGCTAGAATTTGGTGATAAAAATCGTCTTTTTGAGTTGGAGAAAGTAACATTTCCCGATTCATTGATAGAATTTTCTTACTTTGGTGACATTAGACGTTTGGACAAAAATATAAAGCTACCCGTGCGTTTGAGGAGGTTGTATCTTACAGGACATTTGATTCATGAATTGAAGGATTTAGTGGAATTTGAGTTTTTGGATGATATCAAAATTGATTACAAAGTTATCGATACAGTCATAAACCATGAGTTTAAGTATCGAGATGCTATTACCGCGGGTTTACAATAGTAAGTAAAACGCAAAAAATAATCCGCTTAAGTGACTCAAGTGGACAACTTTACCTGTAGCAACATCATGGTTTGATGATACTGTTAATTTGGTTTGATAAACCAGAAAACTCAATAGAATTTTCATTATATTATTTTTTGTACGAACTTTTATCTAGCTATTTTTTTTGGCGCGTAATCTGGTACTCACGGGACCCTCTTCTCTTTTACTTGTACTTGAAGAGTTACCTGAAGTATCGGTATCGACGATGGGGTGATATTCTTCGGCAACATCAAAATCGACACCGCTCAATAAAACTTGGCTTACCACCTCTAATATAAGCATAAACAAACTTGATAATATCGCAAGACAATAATTCGAAATGGAAACACCAATGTCTAACCAACTTCCCTCTGTTCTAACGAGGAAAAAGAAGTTCAAAGATAAAATATCACTAGTTGAAATCAACAAGGTTGAAATAGTGTAAGTTTTAATTCCCAATCTTATGTTCATGATCCCTAATGCAGTCGATAGCAACACATATGGGATGATCAATTTCAACATCAACAACGCACCCATGGGAAAAGGATCAAAAATAGGCAACAATCGATACACAGAATCCAACGAGAATGAAGAAATAGATGCAACATTACCTGTTCCGAAAAATGCAAATTGCAAGAAAAAAAAGCCGATAAGTGAAACTCTGATCAACTGTACCCATTTTCCTTTGCGTGGTTCAGTTTTGGTGTGTTCTTGACTAAACTTTTTTTCAATCTCAATCCATTGTAACAAAACCATGGAGAAGCCAACATAAAACAATAATTCGAACGAAATTGTCAATATAATGAAGGTTGGAGCAAAAGTTAAAAAGAGAATTAGCAATCTAACCTTATAATCGTTGTTAGGCTTGAAATGGTGTAGCATTGGTAAAATTGTTAATGAGACTATAAGGCATGCCCAGCCGACATATTGAGAATCCTTGGGAAGTCCAGTCCTTGCTTGTAGAGAAATAACAGATTTATTTGTTGCACACAATGATATGAATAACAGCAAAATCTGAGTGAGAATCACAGAAAATGTATACCTGTTGATATAAGAATAAACAGACACAGTTCCCCAGAAAGAAATGGCTATAGCTAGCAAAGCACCGCTATTGATTTGATTTAAACTTTCTATTTTAACGGCATCAAATAAAGTGAATGGACTCATTGATACACAAGAGAGGAACCAAATGACAGAACTTTTGATACTCAATTTCCCTATAAATGGTGGATAAATTCCTAATAATACGAACATCACTGAAAACACTGCTCTATTGAAAAAACCATATGCAATTGCTTCAAATACTGTAATAATGAATATAAAAATAACAATTTTGTTTGGTGTTGAAATACCATACAAAAACTGGCTTAACCCTTTGGCCAAAACCTCACGTTTGTAGCAAATTTGTTGCCAGAAAAAAATTGGGAAAATTACATACATATAATAATTGAATGGCGATTTTTGGTAGTGGAGTAGATAATTCAACAATACTGTTAAAAACCCAAAAATAGTTATAATAGGTATATTGTTGGCATCCTCAGGAACACTTTTAGTTAAAATAAATAATTTCAAAAATATTATGAAGGAAAATATTATCCATCCAACAAATCCCAAAGATACAATAGTTCTTAACAACAACCAGTTATATGTCTGCAAGTATGTCAAACCAACTAAAGCGGTCCTCATCAAGTCTTCGACTAATTCAACAGCTTTGGCCTCGGATTCAAATAAGCCTGCTTCGACTTCTTTAATCAAAACTTCAATGTCAGTTTTATACTGTGAAATTGTTTTGTCCTCAAACCCCTTGAAAGAAATAAACTTGAACTGAACTGAAGCTACCTCCTCCTCTTTGACTAGGTATTGTTCAACTATTGATAACGCATTAGCATAAAGAGACTTCAATTTTTCTTGTTCTGAATTCTTGATGTAACTCAAGGGCAACTCACCAACAGAGTTAGAAGGATAGTTCAAACCAACCAAATAACTCATCAATGAAGCGATATCCGCTTGCTTTACATCGTTTCTTTTGATATTTTCAAAGGCCCATGTATCAAAGTATTCAGCTTCGTAGCCATCCAACACAGGATCGATCTGTGTACTGACATACTCTGGTTTATTAATACCTGCACCCCAACATATCAATGGAGTTCTGGTATTATTAGGATGGCCATCACCATGAGATCCAAAATCACTCATACCGTGGTCAGCTGTAAAAACGAAAGCGGTCTCTTCATCCCCAAAAAATTCATGAACCTTGGGTACCAATTTAGCAACCTGTTCATCAATGTATTTTATCCCATCGTAGTATTCAGCGGAATATGGTCTGTAAGAATGGCCTGCGGTGTCTGTACCTAGTAAATGTAAGAAAAATACATTTCCACTTTCGTGAATTTGTTCGTGTAAAGTAGCATTGACAGTAGAGTTATCAAATAATTCATACAAATGTTTGAAAACAAAAGCATCTAGCTCAATGGAAGATTGAGTAAAGTCTTCAAACTCGTGTCCGTACATCCAAGTGTCAATTCTACTTTTGTCAGAAGCACCATTTGCAAACATAGGTAAAATATCTGGAGAACCAAATGAGTAGGTATGAGTAGATTGATTGAATACAGAATCAAAATCAACTGGATTCTCCTTCCATCCCTTAGTGACAGCACTGACATCTTCATAAAAACCAGCAATCATAGCAACATGGCCTGGCCTGGATTCTGTTGGCATTCTGGTGTGTGAGATTCCAAAAGTACCTTCAGTCTCCACTATATTCCTCAAGTATGGTGCCAAATACTCTGACTCTCCAGTGCTGGGATGTCTGACATACTCAAACGTCTTGTCTGCTCTCAAACCATCTCCTACGATCAAGAACAACCTTTTTGCAGGAGGATTCAGGGTACTTCTATGGTGTGACATGCCATGAACCAACGGACTGACGAAGTAAATGTCGAAGATGGACCATAAGTAAAAAACATGAAAAAGAACCCCCACCAATAGCAATAAGGATCTCTGTCGATTCATATTCGAAGGTATCAAATATTATCCTAGGGTTATTCAATGGTTCTGTTTTTTACTTTCAAACCCACTTGGTTATAGTAAATAAAAAAAAAACATGTTTATTACGTGTCGCTGAGGCGCGTGGTTTGCGGCTTTGCATTTTCAGCCACACATGCCCCAAAACATATATAAAGAGGTTTAATCGTTAATTTAATAGGAACAAGGAGCTTACAGGAGTAAAGCAAGTTCAACCTCGATTATATACTTAGGTATTTTCTTTTTCAATGATATTTTTCCACACACAGTTTTGCTGGAATATATCTAAAGAAACCTTATACATCTGCATAGCTTCATATTGTCTTTTTGACAATTTGAGATCAATATCAGTCAAAGTCAAAGTCATACTGGCACCCTTGTGAAAGTCATCGACAGTTCTCTCTATCTCACTTCTATCATTGAAATAGGAGCTGAGTTGAATTCTGTACCGTAAATACTTCTCCTTATATATCTTGAAATCCAGTATATACCTATTCCAACTTTCCAGGTTCAACGCTTCTAAAAGCTTTGGCGGTTTGGGAATCTCTACCTTCAATAAAGTGGCAGCTAACTTTAAAGTAAGATCTATGATAATTGGTGGAGCCGGAGAGGATACTTTTGGTTGAGGTTTCTGATTGATATGTACCTTTGGTAGCATATTGTTCACTGGTGTGGAAAGAATCTCAGACCTGTCCTTCGGAGAATTCGGAGAAGGCGAGGTTGAAGTAAACACAAAAGGGCGACTTTCATCAATTTTAGGTCTCTTCTGTGTGTGTGATACCATGTTGCCTGCAACATTTTGGTTCAAGCTATCAGTTAAGTCGTTCATATCTATATTTCCATTAGTAGCCGAAAATTCAAATGAAAAATTGGTTTGTTTTCTCTTCTTGGCACCATTAAACTTTTCATTAACTCTGTCATCCTGAGGGGGTTTATCGTGTGTTGTGGTACTTTCTCCTTCTTCCAATTCTTCCAAAACTACTGGCTTGTACTTCTTTCTGGGATGATTTTGATCTTGAGCGTTTTCATGGCGATTACTATATCCAAAATCTTCATTTTTCTCGGAAGTGGAACTCGTCGGGATTTGGGATCTTCTTAGACTGGCTTCCTCATCACTAACAAGTATAAACTCTGATGATCTTTCCAAATTGCTTCTTGCAGGTCTTGCACTTTGTGAACTCTGTTTATTTTGTGTTATTTCTATTACAGGTTTCTTTCTGGTCCTCCCATTTCTTCTTTCTGCTGGTGACTGAAACTTTCTAAAACTTGGATCATTCTGGAATAGCTTTACAACATCTTCGAACCTAGGCGTCTTTTGGTTTTCCTGGGGAATTCCCTCGTCATTATTACTAGGAGATGTATCCAAAACTATTGGATCTTCTCGAGTCCCAAAACCATCTCCTATTGCTTCGTTGTTTAGTTTTCTTGCTCTATTATGCGAATCCTCATTTCCCTCAATATCGGTGGCATTATCAATTGGCTTTTCAGGCATCGGAACCTCCGAGCTTGGCTCTGGTTTGACGGGAATATAGGAAGAGTTATAAGAGGATCCGTTTGACGGGCGATCATTTGTTGAAGCTTTGCTATTGCTTTTATTTGGGTGTGTGTCCCTGACCTTTTCACTTCCTCTGGACCCATGAGAAACGTAATCGGGATTTTCGAATGTGCTATAATTATAGTATGAAGATTGAGCTGTATCTCTGTTCTCCGCCGAATCAGCAGCTTTTTTCTTATTACCAGTAGGAAGTTTACTCTTCGAAGCAAATTTTGAAGATCCTGATGATTCATAGGTTTGGTCGTATTGCGAATGGTTATCATTAGAGGGCTTCGATGTGTTTCTTTCATAAGAAGTATTTGCTGTAGGTTCATAGGATGTGTAAGATGCTGTCCCATGAGGATTTGTCGACATATAATTACTATGCCTTGAATAAGGAGTTGAACCTTGAGCACCTGTCTGCTGATAAGATGTGAAATCAGTATTAGTGTATCCATAAGCACCAGTTTGCTTATTGGGTGTATAAGTTGAATAAGTTGTGTTGCTTGATTTGAAAGAACCTGCTTGATTGGTAGAGAAATATGCCGAAAAAGCTGCGTTCACTGGATTTGTCTTAGGTTCGTTATGAGGCCATCCCGTGTTCTTGATGTTGCTATATCTTGTGAACTCATTTTCCAATTCTTCCTCTAATCTCGTGAATGTGTGAGGATATGATGTATGAGGTTGAGCTCTATATGCGTTCTGCTTTCTTTGAGTATAAGCAGCAAAGGGGTTGGCATAGCTACTGTAATCAGTCCCCTTTTGTTGAGCACTTTTGGACGGTGTAGCAGAATCTGCTGCTTGGCTATTTGAGGTATATGGTGTTTTGTAACCATGATCAGTCGTGTTTGTGCGTGGCTTGAAAAAATGCTTATTCTTCGCATCATACTCAGCTTTCTTTCTCAGGTCTTTCAATGTGTTAGCAGCCTCAACAACCAACTTGAACTTTTCGGCAGCATCAGGAGCTGAGTTTTTATCTGGATGTGTCTTCAAAGCTACTATTTTGTAGGCTTTCTTTATCTCTTCAGTTGTAGCATTATATGCAATTCCCAATACCTCATAGTAATTTGACATTTAAAATACAGTTAAAGATTATACGCGGATGCGGTGTAAAAAAAGGAAGACTGAATATCGTTTCTAGATTAATAATTTGACAGGTGCTTTTCTACTTGGTTAAATCAATGACGGTTTGAAGCAGACCTCTTTTCAAAACAAAAAATCCTGCTGCACTATATCAATAACGCGGTATTATTGTTATCACTAATTAAGGGATCACTGTTCAGGGTATGGATATATATCTCAGTTCACATCTAAAGATTTCTTGCAAAACCATATAAGAGGTACCGGAAAATTTTGGTTGAAACGATATATTATGTAATATGTTTGTAATTGAGGAAGCCAGTTGATATGAACGAAGCTCGAGATATGTAATCACAGATCTGGGTAAAGCAAAATGTTTCATGAAAAGAAGATTATCATGTTTCAAGATACTGATACCAGCTGATGGTGGATGGAGCTATCGGTAACCCGTTCGGTCGTTCAGATTTCTTTTGGAATTCAAACACATTTTTTCTCACGACTAAAATGACTGAACGTATGACAAAAGACATGTATTTTTTCTGGAACACATAGTTCAAAAGAGTATATTCGCATAATTTGCCTTGATTTGTATCCGAGTTAAAGACCGCTTTAAATGATGCTGAGAAAGAACTTCAACGCGTGATTTTACATTTTTCGTTCTAAAATCTTACGCATCGATTGACTTACCTGACAAACAGTGGAGAAACCATATTTATATGGCCCCACATGATCTCGAATCGGAGTATTTATTTGTCTGAATAAATTCCGTTTCATTACTTCTTGAGAAATAGAATTACCGCTTGTCGCGTGGTGGACCGTGATTCAAATCTCCGTGGCAAAGTTTTTTTTTTGGTCTCTAATTATTCAGTGGAATGGAAAGTGTGGATTGCAACTCCATGGTTATCTACTGTTTATTGTAGTTTATTTCATATTGCTGTTAACAATTCTTTTTGCTTTTACGAAGTAGAGACTTCAAGATGGTCACTTTTGTATCGTAAAGAAGCAGGAAAGCCTGACAATAACATTAAGCCAAACCTTCCAAAAGTTCTCAAAAAACCATATACCAATCCACTTTGGTAACGGTTATTGTCATATCGATAAGCTACATAATGTATGTTCATCGAGGCACTTAAAAGAATAATTCAATCCGATATAGTGTAACGGCTAGCACGGTTCGCTTTCATTAGAGTCTTCTAAAAAGTACCGAGCAGACCCGGGTTCGACTCCCGGTATCGGAATTAATTTTTATATATTTTTTATCGCATGTTCCTGTCAAACAGTGTGGCCTTAAAAATGAGAGATTATAGGCGTTTCCATAGTGTTATTTCTTCCAACTTGACTGTGGCATCAAGAGAAGGAAAAGGTCATTCTCTGTGAGCTTTTACTTTTTTCCACTGCAAAAGTCCCTTGTGCTTGAAGAAAACCGTTGCGCATTTTGAAAGCACGATCTATTGCAACGATGATTCATGCAAAATACTTTAACAAGCTTTGAGAAAATATAATCATTTGGATTACATGACTTTGGCCGTTATCCTTACTTATAGTACCGGTCCATATGAATTGTTTGTCATTCTGCATAAATCTGGTAATCTAACATAAAGAGATATATTACTTCGATTTTCCCTAGCTAAATTTTCGTTCCAGATATTTCACTTTGACACAATTTTCAAATTTCCAAGCGAAATCTCATTTCTTCTTTGAAAAAAAGAATTGAATCTTGTTTATTGACAAAGGGAGCTATTACACCATTACGTTAATGTTGAAATACAATAAGAAGCATCCGAACGTGGCTGCTTCTATCAACGTGAGCTTATCCTTCATTCAGTGAGCACAAAAATTGGATAGAAGCCCCAACCCAACATGCGTAAACTACAAGAACATGATGAAGTATCGAAAAGCTATGGTTTTATATTAGCGAAACATATAAGCAAAAAATACTCAAATACTCATTTTAGAAGATAAAATGACTATAACATAAAACTGGATAGCGGAATATATAAAAACGAAACCCACTTCACGAAAAAATAGCAAAAATTTTGAACCAACAATTAATCGACATTGGCCGCCAAACTGTTTTGTAAAAGTACTCCAGCATATGTGGGAATTTTGATTTCGTCAACTTCTTGCTCAAACAACCCTTTCCCTTTACCTCCATATTGAGGAGGAATGTTGTCACCTAGCCAGCTAACAACTTCTTTTCCATTACTCAATACAACAAATTTCTTGACTGTTTCTTGAGAAATAAATTTACTTACAAAACCAAAAACCCAACTCATGATAATAGGTACGTTGACAAAAAATTTGACACTCAACAACTCCGGATAATACAGCCCAAAGATATGGATGGTGGCCTTGGTTCCTGCCTTGACGTCTGAATCCATTCTCCACATCGAAACTTTTTCATAGTCATGCAACTGGGCTACAAATGAATTGTCCTTGTTCTCGAAGTCAAGGAGGCTTATCAGTTTCTCCATAAGGCCAACTCTCCAACGTAAGAACTTGTCCAAGTCCGAAAATATATCTTTGGGTGAGGTAATGTTACCGTATAAGTTCCAAGTGATAACGCGTTCATTTGGCTTATTTTCGGAATCTTTTGTGAGAGCCCCAATATCATTGAACTTTGGATCATGGGTCTCGACGTACGCAGCTTTCAAAGGATCAAACTCCTTTCTCCACTTCAATGTGGAAACAATTTGTTTTTTCGTGGCTTCGATATCATTATTGTTGGCCTTGAGAAATTTGAGAAGGATCGCATCGCGTACTTTGGTGTTGAGATATTCACCTTTGGTATTGATTTGGTAGCCGTAAATTTCATCATACCCATTTGCTTCTTCGATTATTGAATCTAAAAGATTGAGAATTTTTGTGAGGTTTTTATCTGTTGTATCTGATATTGGTATTTCTTCACCACTTGGAGCACCAACTGTAGCTGGTGTCTCAACTAACTCTTTGGTTGAGATTGCAACTGGCTCTTCGACAGGAGCTTTAACTTGTTCTTCAGCCTGGGGTTCAACCACTGGATCTTCAACTGGTTTCTCAGTAGATGATTCAACTAAAGTTTCCCTTGGAGCTTCAGTTGCCTTTTCAAGTGAAGGTACATCTGGTTTTCCCGCTAAGTCTTCTGCTGGCTTTTCATCTGATGTATCAATAGCAGCTTCAGCAGCAGCTTCGAAAGAAATTTCAGCAGGAATTTCCAGCACTTTTTCAGCTTGTGAATCAGCAATTTGTGCAGACATTCTTTGATATGGAGAAATCAGCAAGAAAAAATAAATTGATTGACTCAAGCCAGTTGTTTATAAACAGAAAGTGAACGTCTGGGGGGACAATGCATTAAATTTCCACTTAGTGTAAATATACAGATGAAAAAGATAAGAGCATTAATGTGCGATACTGAAAGTTACGCTGCAATGGTATTTGACTTACACGGGGTTGCTCCCATTCCCCACCATAGAGTACGGGATTTTAACAAACATAACACTACAATTAAAGATGAAGTCTTTCTGAAAAGTCCTTACTAGGACTTGTCAAGTAAGTGGTATACATAAGAAATACCAATTCACAAAATAGATGTTTCAGCCGTGTAGTTGTTGATCGAAAACAGAGTTTGTGTTGACTAGGTTTCCATTAGTTTTCCATTAGTTTTTCAAACCTAGTATCTCTGAAAGAGAACTGCTGAAATGCTATACATGACAACCATGAAAGCATAAAATCATTACGGCAACCAAATTCGACATTTTAATATGCTTTGTCACTTTCAAAAAGTGTGAGACTGCCTGATCTAGCATGATAAAAAATAGCTGTGCCGGCTAGTTGGTAGTGGAGATTTGGCAGAAACGGCTCATTTCGTTCATGTTCATTCGAAGTGTTCAATTCAGTCGGATGTGACCAAACTCAGGATAATGTTAATGAAGATTAAATCATCTTAACGTTGCTGCATTCTATTATTAGCTCAGAAATGCGACATCTCTCTCTTTTGCCTACATTAAATACGGAAAACATTTGTGTTTCTTAGTTTCACTTCGAAAATGTCGGAGCAAGCAAGATAGAAATGGATGGCAGTTATGATAGTGCAATAATTCGGAACTTCTTGTTGTACAAATTATATGTAATATGGCTGCATGGACCAATTTCACCTCCCAAAATGGTTTAATGAGCCTCCCGATTTCGAAATCTCTTCATAACACATTACATAACAACCATACATCGTTGCTGGAAAGATGACTTTATCAATCCATCTTGAGTTGTAGGTTCAAAATTTGACATGATTGAAAGGAGCTTTTACACAGTCCTAATGTGGCATTGCGACATAGATCTTGCGGAACATGTTGAAAGCTCTGGGTTATGTACTTTTCGCAGATGTAGTTGGCCTTCGATTTTTTGAAAATAGGCTATCTGTACGTTGCAGTCATTAATAATACAGACATCTGAAAAACTATTATTAGTCTTTCAGATGATTCATTTCAGCTCGAGTTGTCTTCAGATGATGTTGAGCAAGATCAACGGGGAATGGATTCTGTTTACTTGCTACTCTCTAAACGATGAACACTCGCTTCCACTTAGCAATCTTGAGCCATCGAGCTCGAAAATGATCGCTACCAGGCGAGCTCCGGCTTCTTAATTGGAATGCATATCTTCTCTCCGCAGTGACGGTACACTTTGCTACTCTGTCTTTAAGACATATCAGCGATCAATATATTAAAACATAATAAAACATTAATAAGGGTATAGGATGTGGAAGTTAGTTTAAACACTGTTTCATGTGAATTTAACTAAGAAAATAAGAAAAGAAATCTTTTAAAGCGAACTTTTAAAAAGCGAACGCATACTATTCAACAATGGAAAATGAGGCCTGAGAGGGAAAAAAAATATTCATACACCGATATCATTAAACTGGACTCGAAGCTGTCCATTCAGCTATAATTTTGCTGATTTACCTTCTGTAGGTACCAAAGTCTGGTTTACCACCTAAAGTTGCTAAGTAGTCACCCACGTAATTCTCTGGTTTGAAAGCACCCACACTATATAAGCCATCCCAGTTGGAGACAACGTCTTCGACGAATGCCACACCGGCGGTGTATAAGTTGTCAACAGCAACTTTGGAACCACCTTGGGAGACTGAAGTGAAAAACTCTAAAGTAGCATTAGCATAGGCAGGTGGTGGGGCACTGAAATCAGAGATAGATCTCAAAATAACAATACGGTCAAAGTCAACTAAACCGTGTTTAGCGACTCTTGTGAAAGCCTCCAAAGAAGCGTTATCTTCTTGTTGAGTTGAACAAGCAGTAGCAGTTTTATTTGAAATTAATTGAGTGAAGTTATTGAAGTAGTTAGTCAAATCATTACCAGCCCAGTAAGTATCGGAAGTTAAAGTATCACACTTAACAATAGCTGGAGAATTTTTAGCAGCTTGTTGAGGATACAATTGCCTGAAGTTATAGTTTCCTTCAGTACCGTTGGATAAAGTGACTGTTTTTGCAACTTTGACAACACGGTCTCTCAAGGCTTCGTTCAATTCGAAAACTTCAGTACCATAAACACTGCCTGGATAAGAAGTTTGATTTTTGGTGTCATATGCAAAGTATCCTGAAGTCCAGTTTGAATTTGGAGGTAACTCGGTAGAGTCAATTTCATATTCCAATCCAACTTGAACAGCAAATCTTGGTGCGGTAACAGAACCCAAAGTTGCTAAACCTGGGTTGGTGGAACCGGCAATACCAGCAATAAGGAAATAAGTTTGGGACCAGTCGAATAATGGCGACAAAGTCAAGGCAGTGATTGTGGTAGCAGCATTGATTTCTCCTTCACCAGTAGTAACTTGACAAATCGAATAATTGGCAACACAATGAACTTGAGGGTATAATGGAGATAAACCAGGTAAAGTGATGTTGTTCACGAATTCGAAGTTGGCTAACCATGGCTCTTGCTCGTAGGTGAACATATTGACAACGACAACCTGTGGTTTGAATAAAACTGTAGAAGTGCTGGAAATGACAGTGATATTTGAGCTGCTGTTTGTAGGATAGGTGTAGGTTGAATTGGAGATTTCAGTGGCATTTGCGGTACCGTTGAAGTTGGCTTGTTTGGTGAAGCCAAAAGAGACTTCTCTTACACTCTCCTCTTGCTTCTTGAACAAGTTGAACAAAGGAAAAGCTTGGGTAGCTGATAATATGGATAATGCTGGGATAATGTTTGATATTTTCATATTGCTCAGTGTGTTTTTTCAAAGATACTACTAATCTGCTTTGCGATTGTGAATTGAAGAGGTAGCTGAAGTCTGGTTTGCAAAGCAGCAGGCGCTAGAGTATTTATAGGAGATGCAGCAATTTTAAAAATTGATAATGGTTAAGTGAAATTGACCAATGGGCCATGGCTGCGAAATTTGATTTGAAATTGAGTCCCATACAAAAGATCATTGCACTGGATAGTGACGGAACCGCCGTAACTACATTTATTCAATCTGTGGTACTAGACTATCCACAGGTAAACATATAAACATACAAACAAGTAATTTCACCAATGAAGCCATAGAGAGTACTAGTAAACATCAACATACAAACGAGAAGATTGCCCATGAAACCATAGTTAGCCGCCTAGTCGAGTGCTAAACTGAGTTTGCAACAACATATTTCACTACAAAGAAAAACGGAAATTGTTCTTTCGAGAAAAATGATTACATAAGCCCGCAAGTTAGAGTGACACGTGATCATTGTTAAGAATAGAGACATTTATACGACACGCATAAGTCAGCATTTTTACAAGCGACACACGGTACAAATCCGCGACATGCCGTGGGATACCGACCGAAGACGGTAAGTCGCCACACGATTTCCGGAGTGAGAAGCCGCCTTTCCCATACATACCATAACCCGGCTGGGCGATAGTGAGTGTGGCTCGTGATACCTACACATTTCAAGTTGGGCGGGACTTATATTGTGTGGTAGAAAGACAAGAGCGTTTTAGCAATGAACCTTATAAACTAAAGCAACTGTTAACAAATTAAGAAATAGTAGTGATAATAAAATAATCAGATAAAATGATCAGGTAAACTAGATTTGTGGAAATCACGAAACAAAAAGAACGGGTGCAAAATCAAAGAGGAAATAAAAAGGAAAGACAATTATCAGGTAAAAACTAACATCATTGGGTATCTTTAAGCTTCAATTGTTCCATTTCTAATCTCATTTCTATTTCTTTCAATTCTTTTTCTCTTTGCAACAATTCTTTTCTCTTCAATATCAAGTCATTTTGAACTCTCTCCTCAAACTTCTTCAATCTTTCTTCCTCTAATTTGATTTGTTCTTCTCTTAATAAATATGTGCTGTTTTCGACATTCTCGTTAGATCCTGGAGTTTGGATTGACGATCCGGACCCTTCAATATCAATTCCATCTATATCTTTATCTTTGTTGCTATTGTTGTTGATAGAGTTGTCAAATTCCTTACCCGACAAAGCTTCAGTTCTATACTTCTCATATAAAATCTCATGGGTTGTTTCCTTGAATTCGTTCAAGTGTGTGACTAAAAGAACGTTTTTCAAAATGGAAAAATCATTGGTTGCTTCATCGTCAATCAATATTTCTCCATGTCTCAACTTTCTTATTTTGACAATCTCACCATTTGGCAATTTTTTGAAGTCGTTGGCACCAATGATGGAAAATGGTAATAAAGAGTTTAAGTACTTGTTGTACTCAATCAATTCTTCGTCATTATATTCATCATAATCGTAATTGAATTTATAGTAATCGATACCATAAAATTCCAAATCCTTCATGATCAAATTCTTGTTCAATTGTAATTCTTCAATTGTCAATGAGTCTGCTTTACTAATGATTGGAATGATGTTTACTAATTTATTCAATTTTTTCAAGAAGAAGATATCAATTTCTTTCAATCCGTGTCCTGTTGCGTTGATCAAATACAACAATGTGTGAATTCTGCCATCTTTGAATCTTGGATTTCTTTTGACTCTACTTTCCTCTAATAAAATCTCATCGTATTGATGTCTAATATAATCAACAATGACATTGAAGTCTTGTTCACAATTAATCGAGTCGGCAAAACCTGGGGTGTCGATGATATTCAAGGATATCTTCAATCCTTCATCATCTTCTAATTCGACATTTTCATGTCTCAATTGTAAAATCTTGTTAAAGGTTTCGATTTCTCCACTATTAGTAGTTGAGTTTGCATTTGGGTTGTTGATAGTTGATGAAGTCTCAACTATATCTTGACCGCACAATGTGTTGATGAAAGTTGATCTACCAGAACCTGATTGACCAACAATCATAATTGTGAATTGGATCCCCTTTTTCAATGTTTTTCTCTTTCTCAACTGTTATGATGTTAGTTGTCCTTTTCAAATGATTCGTTCCTTCACTTTATCTATGGATCATACGTACAGCGCCATGACCAGATTCATTATAAAACGACATTTTAAATTGCTTATATCAAAGATTTTAAATCTAGGTAGATTGTTGACACGCGTTATATAATGGGTTATTTTGTAAATTGGAAAAAAGTGGGAATCACTTAAATATTTCATTAATTATTAGATCGATTATTGATTGTCGAGAAAGATTTACAGTTTATTTACGTGGTTTATTTGTTATCTGCAGGATATTATTACTGTTTTTCATGTTTTCACCAATATTCACGTATTTCTTTCAAGTCAATACCTATATCTGTAGTAATACTAAAGAATTCATGAACCAACCTTTATAACCAAGAAGCTCATTTATTCCATTCTTTTGAAAATGGTACATCATGTCTACAACATATGTATTTTAAACGGGCTCATTAGGTAATCAGTAAATAAGCAGTATGTGATCTACGGAGTCTCAATTAAACAGTACAGTATTTACACATGTATATGAGAGATGTTTTATTGTAAAATTAGGCCAAATTATCGACGAAAACACAAGAGATGCTCAACTATTATTCTCTGAAACAAGTATTCTTGGGATTTTTACCTTTGTTGTTTTTAATTCAGTGAAAAAAATAAGCTTGGGAATTTTTTAGTTTACATTAAACTTTTTCATATTTAGTGATACTACGACAATTGAATCTTATGGATTCCACCCCTCCACCCACATTGCTGAACCTTATTGACTATAATGGCTAAACTTTACAGTCCGTCAATCAGTTGAATATTCTTGGAAAAGATTAGACTGCAATATTTTTCTAAAAGATGAGGTCAAACATAGTGTCCGCCTATTTAAAACAAACTGTTTTGTGGGTTGGGACGTTCTAGAGCCTCGGGTGCGTTCAAGTTGCTTCAATACTTATGCTTTTGAATCAAACTTCTCTTGGTGCCTTTTGCATTAGTCAGATTGACCAACTTCCTGGGATTTGTTTAGTGGCGTATGGTGTTGAAGGAAACACGTTGCTAATGTTCTACGGATCTGTTTTACGACATTTGTTCAATGCTTTGAAGTGACATTTCTGTCCTATAAACGTATACAGATTAGTCGATAATCAGTCAAACATCAATACATCTATAAGGTTTATGAATACAATATATCAGATACAAATGCTCGAGCTTATCAAGTAAAGACTAAGGAGAGATACTCTTCAACTTGGAAGTCACGCAAATTCTCGTTGATTTGCTGGCGCAGAGATGATTCATCAACATTATTACCAAATAAGAGGGAGTTAACTCTTGTTGCTTGTCCCATCTGTCTTGAATAAATCTTGTTTGATGAAATCATGTCCCTAGCAGATATAGTCGACCAGTTTGTTCTTTCCCTTCTTATCATCCCATCTAGCAGCCCATTTATGAAAAACTCACTATATGGATCTAATGTACTGTGTATCTCTGCCAGATGCGGAACCATGATATTAGTAGGAACTCGGATATTTCCATTATAAGCTTTTCTTCGGTCATAGTTTTGCAATCGCTTAACATTTCGATAGTTAATAAGCTTTCTTTTGGAATAGTTTGGACCATATAGAATCTTGTAATTGAGGTCTGATGGTGATTTGTATGATCTTAGCCAAAATTGGTACAAATCTTCAGCTTCTTCCTCAATTCCAAATATCAACTGTTCTTTGTCTATGAAGTTTCCGTTATGATCAACTTTTATTTTGTCTTGTAATCTAGCACTAATGATCCTTAGCTGTAATTCTTGCGTCTGGTTCACTATGAATCGTTTACAATCTGTAAATGAGTCGAACAATTGGAACCCTTCAGTATTATTAGCAAATGACAAGTCAAACCTTTTCAAAAATGCGTCGAATTCCAAAGTTTGATCATTCAAGGAGTTTTTAAGGTTGACTTTCAAGTCACTGACATGTATGTAATCTCCTGTATTGACCTTTTTCAAGGCAGGTATATCAACTGGTTCGAAGGAGTTAGAACCATAGCTTTCAGAGAAAATTTCCATTGGTGTGTTGACTGGAATTCCTAGTTTTGCATTAAATAATTTCACCCTAACTCTATATTGACGTTCCATAATACAAAACCAAAACAACTCCAGTAAAATCTTCATTTTAGCATAACTTTTCTCAAGATTGTTTCTCAAATCCAACGAGTTCAAACCAGCAAGATTCACGCCGAATACAAATAATGCTGTTGCCGGAAAATTTAGATTTGAAAGTATACTTGTTAGTAGCTTTATTTTATTATCGACAGAAGCATAGTCTAGATTAGATATCAGCAAATCTGAGAAACTATGACGAGTGATATTGTAAGGCCACCAAATGGGAACAATTGCTGAGTCTTGTTAATACTTCAGTACGATACTAATTTGAAAAAAAATTTCACTTACGCTTTATGTTTGAGCTTTCATTAAAAGTGTAATAAGTAGGGTCAGGATGAAATTTTTCAATGATAAAAAGAAAATTTTTTAGTATTGAGTTGTTGGTCTCGGTTCCTAGTAGTGTGAAGTAGTCGAAATATTGTTCGATCACTCTTTTATAATCACCAAGATTCAAAGGGAACAAATGTTGTATTTTGTTTTTGTTAATCAAGGGTGCATTCATGACACTTGTAAGCTTAATCAACTTCTTCTGCAATTTTGATTTTTGTTTTGGAAATTTAATTGAGCTAGTCATATAGATTGAGTGATTGCTAGTAAGGCTTTCTTTGGATACTTTTTTTTTGGCCAACTTCTTTTCTTTTTCAGTTTTGGAATTAGCTTTGAATTTGATATCTGATTGATCCTGAGTTCCAAAAGAAGAGTTAGGTAGAATGGGTGTACTTTGTCTGGTTGGGGGTGGGGCAGATATCAATTTTCTTGACTTTTGTTTTCGTAAAGCTGGAACAACAGGAAAATCTGATGATGGGAGTGTCATTTTTTTGAGATCCTCCTCGATTGACTTTTTCAGCTTTGACTTGAGTCCAACAAATCGTCTCAATCTATTTGTAATCCGCAGACTATATTTCGTTTTTGTTTTCCCTTTCTTTGGTTGGGAAGATACGGGAATACTTAATTCTTGTGGCATATTTTCGCCCATATTAGAAAGCTCATACTCTGTACCTGAAAGCTGATGCAAAGATTCCGCAGAAATATCGTTTTGATGGAACTGAGATTCCATAACAACTAGAGGGAAGTGATACCTCTACCCCGATAACAATATAAAAAGAAAAAAAGGTTAGTATAAACCCACAGTTATATCGCAATTATTTCAGATATTGTTAGTAAGACGGCCAAATCATAAAACCCTGGTACTAATAAGATTTATATTTTTTTAAGGGCAATTTGAAATACTGGACACGAAGTGGCACGAAAACCGTAGTGTTGCTCCCATATTCGAAAGACATGGAGGACTGTAAATTATCCGTAAAGTACTGAAGCATTAAAATATATCAAACTAATGTTGTTAGGCCCATCCACCTAGTTTGTCACAGGCGGATAATTTTTAAATAGGGCCGGAGTGATTTGTGGTTTTTGTGAGATTTTGATTTATGCTTTATGCTAGTGTCTTTTAACGTTTCTATCACAGATCTTTCAATGCTCCTATAAGGTAATAATGTTGAAGAATCAGAACTTCTAGATGAGGGTAATGTGAGAACAAGCTTAGGATTGACAGACTAATGAACTCGACGTGACATTTTTCAACAAAACACGTTAAGCAAATTAAAATGGGCACTTCAAGGCACTTCAGTATGTAGATCATCTGACATCTCATAAATTGTCGTTACACCTAAACAGCAAATTGAGTAATAATAATTGAGTATGTTTCACTAGTCTCCACTAAACCCTTATATATAATATTATATATCATGCACTTCGAGACTGGCTTATGCATCTGGTGGACTTGCAACAAAGGTTGCAAACGATCCATCTGGACTCTCCGTCCGAAAAAATAGCCCTCAATATTCAAGTATTATTTGTCACATAATATACACCCCCAATCATTTTTTTTGTCCCGTCGTAACTGACAATTAACTTAAATAGTCATCTTCATGACATGGAGCTGAATCTGAGGTTGCAAAATATTCCCGTCACGTGATTGGCTGATTATTTTCCTGATCATACTCTGTAGCTATGTTCCTTCACCTTGAATGTTCTTTCCGTTTTGCTGTCAAAATGCTTTCAGGTGTATATTATGGAGGTTCAGCGGACATCTACTGTATTCTATTACCTTGTACGCTTTTTCTCCCGCCCTAGGATAACTCGGTCCCAGAGGTTCAGCTGACCCGGTCTGAAAGGAAATTCTTTTGAATCAAGACTGAGGCTCCAATCAGCAAAAAACGAAGGGAAGCCACTCAAGTTGGCATCGATGAATCCAGCAAAGTGTTGAGACATATGGGCGTAGCCACCATATGTATAACCTAGTTCTACTTGGAGTTTCACTCATTCTATAGAGTGCGAAATGCATGTCTCGAGGCCTTTCGATACCTCAGTCAAATTTTCAGGCACTTATGAGAGCAACGGCCACATCCAATCAACCCCAAGGGATTTCATAACCGTCAAGACTCCACTAGCATTGTTGGTTCTGGAATCATATGGCGACTAACTGCGAATTTCGCACGTCAAAGTTGAGATGGAACAATCTTTCATCTCTTGCAAACAGACACAGGTATGGCTCGATATGTGTATAAATTAATGGAGATGGGGCATGTCCAGAAGCCCTCATGTTCCGCCATGGTGACAAGTTGCTACGCCGATTTTTCCACAACAATTGAGTAATGCCCCTTCAAACACTCGTTGGTGCCGGTATCTGTCAACCTCATTTTCAGACAAAGCCTTGAGGGAACCAGAAACAAACGCTGTTTCCTTGTAACGAAGATCTTCACGGTGACTCGTCATGGAAAGTTTCTAACATTGTGCTATTGCCAGTCGCAGTTATGGTTCCAAATGATTTAGAAGCCAGCTGCGTTACTAACTCATTTGACCCACTTTTTTTTTGTTTTCCTCGCAACTGAGCCTACATTCTGATAGGCCAACACGTTCATTGTGTATCATTTGGCCTTGCCCATCGTATACATAGGCCACCAGTGTGAAGAATAGTAAAGCTGAGAACGAAAGAAAACCTTTGAACGCCCCATGAGCCACGGGTAAAACTATTAGCCACGGATAAATTGAAAGTTGCTGCCCTTTGTGTGGTCGGGTTCAAACATCGTAGATATGTAATTTAAGATTAGCACATACTACATTATTTTATTGGCAATGATTGAAAAGTGGATCTTACATTTTGGTATAAAAACTAAGCATTTCCAGATTTTCATCCTTCCCCTTATGAATTTTTTGGTTCTCTATTGAACTTCTTCCACAATGCGCCCATCTCTATCCCAAATTTACTTCACCACGTTCGTTTATACAGTTGCTCAAATGATCGTGCTTTCGCCTGATATTGTTTTGAAGATAAACAAGATACCAACTGACAAGCAACTCACATTATCGCACCTCACTATGGCAACAACGATTTCACAAGGAATTATATCTGTTATTTCCTCCAAAAAAATTGGACAACTCTCCGATAAATATGGCCGTCGTTCATTGATTATCATGTTGGTGTTGGGTTCTTTTGTAGGCAAAATTTTTTTGTTCCAGTTGTTGAAACCTGCCTCGCAGTTCCATTTCAAGCTAATTGTGTTAGCTGAATTTACTACCCAGTTTTTTGGTGGTCCATTCACTTTGATCAGTTTGGTGAATGCTTATATTACCGATTTGGTAAGCGATGAAGACCGGGTGTATTATTTAGGTATAGGTGTGGCTGCTCTTTTTGCTGGAATGTCAATAGGCCCATTATTAGGCAATTTGATCGTTTCTGTTATGGGGAATGTGTTTGATGTATTATACTTCAATTTAGGGTTGTTAGGGTTTTTGCTTGTATTCGTTTGCTTGTTCTTGGGTGAGTCGAAAAAGCTGCTCAACCAAGGTGTTTTGTTCAATTCTTCCACTTCAACTTTCAGCGACGCATCCACATCCAAGAATGATCAAGCGGAAGAAGAGTCGCTTGCGGACTTGGTGAATCAATCTGATATCGTCAAGCCCTTCAATATCTTTGAACCTAATTTCAAAAAGATCTCGTTGTTACTACTCATCGAAGCTACAACGTTATCGTCCTCAATGACGATTCCCCAGGTCATAGTGCTATATTCCATATTTCATCACAACTGGACAAGTCTGACATTAGCAAACTTTATCGCGTTGGCAGCCATGTCCAAAGCTATCACGTTATTGATTATGCCCATCATTATTAAAAAAGCTGTTGAAATTTTCACTGAGAAATTAAGTCTGTCGACTAATAACGAATGTGAAGACACTGCAACAAAAAGCAAAGAAATTACCGCTCTGGAAAAATGTATAATTCTTTTTTCCATTGTAGTTGAATTAATATCAGTAGTGGTTCTTTGTTTGTGGGACACCACATCAGTTATATTTCTTTCAGGTTTTTTACTGAGTTTTGGATCAATGTGCTCACCCGTAGTTCTTTCTGTTATCGTGAGACTCCATATGTTGTATAATGAAGAAATGGAATGTGAAATTGAACAGGTTATATCACAGAGAAGAAGAAGTTCTGCATATGCATATGGGAGTATGTCAAGTGCTAGTTCTATCAACAATGAAAATAGAACAAGAAGAAGTTCTCTAGCCAAACCAGCCGGTACTGAAAGCAATGCTATCATAAGGTCATCTGAAATGGAAAGTGTTGAAGTTCTTGAAGATGCTGATGCTAATTTGACTGGTGTAAAAATCAATACTACTGGACAAATTTATGGAACATTGAACTTTTTAAAGTCTTCAATAAACTTGTTAATGCCCCCATTAGCTTTGCAAGCATACAACTTAGCTGTTCTCACGTATGGTTTTCCAATTTACGTTATTTTTATAGCTGTTGGTGCAGGATACGGTCTTGCATTCATCAGCGCTCTTTATATGATCCTTGATAATGAAAAACAAAATCTAGATATAGAGAGGGATTTCACCAGTCGTGATTGTTTGGGTAGTCCCGAACAAACTAGAAAAAACTCAACAAGTAAAAGAAATGCAAGAGATATTGTTGTTGAAAGCATATACATTGAAGAGGGCGAGGACGCCATGCTTCTTAACTAAGTTTATTGCTACATTTTGAGATATTTGATTTGAACAATGATATCAACATGTTATAATTATTTGAGTTTTTTTAACTGATGATATTTTTTTAGGTACTCTTTATGTATTTAGCTTCTTTGATTTCATTCAAGTAAGACGAGATTGAATGTGGATGGGGTTCACCTTTCAGGGGTGTTGGTTAAGGTTGATTTTTTGGTTTATTAGGAGGCATTACTTTATTTATTAGTTTGAATCGAATAACTCGGATCGCGAAGCTGATCAGTAGAGAGTTTTTAGATTATTGCGATTCCAAAGCTCAATCTAACTATACATAGGGGCATTTTATTAATATATTCAACCGATAGTCCTCTATCCCTCAACTGTTCCTAAACCATTCTTGAGAACTGCTTGTATATAACCACTTAAAGGGTTGGTGAAATATATCTTTCGCGAAAATATTATAAACATCCTTACACCTTGTAGTTTTTTGAAAATGATCAAAAATTTATCATTTAAACAATACTCGAAAGGATCAACTAACACTTTGCGAGATTAGAACACAATCAAAGTATAAACTAGCAAAATGATTTACTTGAAAACCATGTTGAAGGTGGTAGACAACTCCGGTGCTCAGTTGGCTGAATGTATCAAAGTCCTTAGAAAGAACCCTTTGAATCACGCATCCGTTGGAGATAGAATTGTCGTTGTTGTTCAAAAAGCCAAACCTGTCACTGAACAAATTACAGGTGCTTCTGCCTCAAATCGTGTTAAAAGATCAGATATAGTTCACGCTGTTGTTGTCAGAACCAAACAGATTAGACAAAGAAAAGACGGATCTACCATAAGATTTGATGATAATGCATGTGTTTTGATAAATAAGAACGGTGAACCCATAGGAACTAGAATAAGTGGTGTTATTGCTAAAGAATTAAAGGACAAACAGTACAACAAAATTGTGACTTTAGCTCCTAAGGTAGTTTAAGGTGGTACATATCAAAAAAAGTCTTGTAAATATTACATTGGGATTCGACAGTTGTTTTCGTAATTCATAAAAAATGTATTCACATACATAAAAGCACTACCTCTTCAAATGCAAGCGTCTATTGAACAAATCAAGTGAAGGAATTCACCAAATTCTCTAAACAGTTATATAAATGATTGCTTTTTGATTTGATTTCGTTATTGTAATTATATAACCTAATATTATTAAAATCATTTTCAATCAAGCTTTTGGAATTATTCAAAATATTCACCAAGTTGTTCTGCAAGTTCAAATCAATTGAATAGTTATTTACTTTGTCAACAAGATACATGTTGAAATCCTCTATATTTATGTCCTCATCCTCCTCTAAGACGAAATTGTTATTGTCATTATTATGTCTGTTTTTGTTGTTAATACCATTATTATTTGAGTGATTATCTTCAAATATGCCAGCATTTTCGAAGTCTTCGTCCTCCTCTAAAATACTGGTATTGTTTAACGAGTTGAAAGTATCATTCAACGTTTTTTCTCTTTCCTCATCATGCACATGTCTCTCGTTTTCGGCCTCTTCTTTCCGGTTTAATAGCTTCAAATAATAGTCATTTATCATATCGAAATACTTCAGGTTGTTTACTACATATGCATCGACACCTTTATCGATACTGTCTAGCAGATGAATCAATTCAAGAACGACATTTGAAGCATTTTCAAAACTTTTATCCATCCCATCAGAATTGTAGCTCAATTGGGTCATTTCTTCACTGATGGAAAGTAAATTTGTATAGTGAGAATACACCTCTGTAGGACTCATAAATTCGTCCATTATGGTGTTCCCCAACTTAACTGTGCTATACCTCTCTTCGTTACCAAGTAACATGCGCTCCTTTTCATCAAGCTGGGAATTTGTAGCAAGGGGATATACGAAGTTGGAGTTGACATTAGACAACTTACTTTCAGACGAATCTATTGACAAGTCACTGAAGTTTGATCTAACCAATTTAGGATGAGATAGCGACGAGGTGCGCGGAGCATTCGACTTGTTCGATAGAGACTGCGACTGTGGTCCCTGGGATTGGGATTGGGATTGTAGGTGGGAGTGAAACTGTGATTGTGGTTGTGTTTTGTTACTGTTGTTCTCGTCCAACAATATTTTTTCTAACTTCATGCTTAGCTTGGAAATCTGGTCCTGTTTGGAGGCCTTGTTCGACGGCGCTATGTGGCTGTCACTGTTGTTGTTCATATTGTTATTGTTGCTGTGATTATGGCTTTGAAAAAGACTCTTTAATGAGTTGTGGATGATATTGTTTTGGAATTGCGCCGTCGATTGCGCCAAAGGAGAATGGTTAATACCAATTCCAATGGAGTAATCGTTGAACTTATGGGGCGAAGACATCCAGATCCACACGTTTTGAAGCTTTAGATCAAAAACTTATGGGGGCGTAAACAAATCAGAACACTTTATTCCAATCTAAACAACAAAACACTTGTGTATATAACTTTATATGTATATTACGTAACAAATTACTAAACATCATTTGCTTCTCAATTTTTACCATCAAATTATTCACAGTTCGTTTGGAAAACCTCGAAAATTAGGCAAAAAAGACGACGTTATCTGGGCGTCTCATAAAAAACCCTTTAGCCGCTGAGAAAAGTTTGGTGTATTATAGTATAAGAAGTATGAGCACCAAGATATCCACATCCATATTCAGAGACTTACCAAAGTCCAGAGTCCTGAGACAGTTTGCTAGACTCAACAAGATTGCTGGATCCCCCAAAACAGCTTACAAATTTTCTCCAAAAGTCAGTGAAGTGATTGTTGTGATCCCACACTGCTCCTCCATGCTCCCAAGCCAAAGGGGTTTGAAAAGATTCTGGAATAACTACTTACCCACGCTTTCATTTCACAACCCACAAGTCAATTTTATTGTCAAGCAAATAACAAAAGATGCCGATAGCGAAAAGAAGATAAAGCTTCCCGCCAAAATTGTTGTGAGGGAAAAGGACCAGAACTTGAAAGCTGCTCCGCTGGTTGATTGTTTGGACAAAACCGAAGAGCAAATATTGACTGAATTCATCAAAGTTAACAACCTATTACCGGTTCCATCAGAAGAAATTCCTCATTTTTACTTATAAGCGAGATATATAAGGACCTGTACATACTTGCTAATCTCTTTTACCATATTAGATTTTGCCCTAGTTCTGTTACCAAATTTTCACAAGTAATGATTAGCTGGATAGATGTAGTAGGTAATCCACAGTCAGTTGCGCAGGATAAGTACTTAGTAGATCACTTTCATATTCGAATACGAACTATTGCAGAATCAAATCCAGAACGAAAAAAAAATGCAAATTATTGAATCACCCTTATATTAAAATCACTATTGAGATAACGTAATTAGTTTCGAGGCTCAATAACTATAGCTAAGAATCAGACTGTCTGCTTTAGTACAATATTATGAATTCGAAGTCAAGACATCGAAGCACAGAAGAGGTATTTAACAATCTTTCTTCGAGTTCTTCCTCACTTGCCTCCGACGGTTTTATCCAGACACCATATACTCAACCTCAGCAAAATAATAATTCAATGACCAACAAGCTAAAACAATTTTTCAAAAGTCTGTCCCCATCTAGTCCCAAACACGCAAATTCGCAACAGTTGCCTCCAATTGATTCCAGTGTTAATCTGAGCTCCAGTAATCCAAATTCTCCAATGTATCCTTCATCAACTCATTCTGCTGATCATACAAATAGCCCTATAAGTCCAATTCTACTTCCCACGAATATGAAACTCAAAATCCCCTCTCCTAACGTGAATTCGTCTCACTCAGCTTTGATACCCAACGAATCATCTTCTACTAACTCTCCAGCTGGTGCTATTTGCGCTTCGAGCGAAAACACAATTATTTTGAAACCAAACTCTCCGATACAAAAAGATTATACTCAGGAAGGCCACTTACTTAACTTTAATAACGGAAGCCATCAACACATAATCAAGAACACCAAAAAGCAGGAGAAGCTCCCTAATACTTCTAATTACCTAGTGTCATCATTGACCTCTTGGTCGAAAAACAAGGCCATTATAGATAATTCATATTCTTTAATTGAGGAAGGTGACTTGGACAGACTAAAATTCAACAACTTAGGAGACGATGAAAACTATCATCAGGTTTTAAAGTCTTGTATTGGCACCAAACAGAAGGAATTGATTGACAAATTATCTACTAAGATTACGGCGATTTTGACAAACAAAGAGTTCAATAATTCAGAGCAACTTACGTCACAAACCTTGGTTTCGAAATATGGAAAGCCAAAAGGGATTGTTGGTAAGGGTGCTTATGGTGTAGTTAAAGTTGTCTCAAAGACTCACCCCGTTACTAAGATAAATAAGTTTTTCGCTGTCAAGGAAATCAAGAAAAAGCCAGATGAAAAAGTGAATCATTTCGTCAACCGACTCATCTCTGAGTTTTCCATTTCTTCCACACTCAACCACCCTAATATTATCAAAACGATCGATTTAATGAAAGATGTATCTGGGCATACTAGTGCAAATTTAGTGTTTGGTGAAATCATGGAATATTGTCATGGTGGAGACTTATATCAATTGATCGTTGAAAGTGAGAAAGAGAATGGATTGCCGTTGATTGAAATTGACTGTTTCATGAAACAAATTACTAGAGGTGTGGCTTATATGCACCAACATGGTGTCGCCCACTGTGATTTGAAGCCAGAAAATATCTTGATGACCTTGAATGGATGTTGTAAAATCACTGATTTCGGTACATCTGTTGTTTTCAGAACTGCCTGGGAAAAGTCAACGCATTTAACGCTGGGCTGTTGTGGATCAGAGCCTTATGTTGCCCCTGAAGAATACAACGACGAACCTTATGATCCAACAAAAGTGGATTATTGGGCACTAGGAATAATTTACATGACTCTAGCTACTGGCTCATTCTTATGGAAATCATCAAGGAAATCTGATCCCATTTACAAAAAATACTTGAGCAAAAAGGCTATGTTTCAGTACAGCAAGGAAGGCCATGACATTCAAATGGTCAGAAAAGGTGAATTCACACCAATTGAGACTTTGAAAACTTATACTCATAATGAAAAACTCGGGAAAGAGAGAAAGAAGCTCATCTATCGGTTACTAGAATCAGATACCAAGCAAAGATTGACAGCTGCTGACTTGCTAGACTCAGATTGGATGATGAACGTTCGAGTTTGCGCCGCGGGATCTGGATTCTAAACACCATGACTGAATGTGATTTACACTAATGTGCTCTGATGAAGTAATGATTATGATATACCCTCAAATTTGCGGTTTCTGTAACCGATGTTTCTGCCTTTCAGTTGTTTTGACTGCTTTGAGATGATCTCTCTGGATCCTTTTCAAAATACTAAAATGTCGGACTTGATTATAAATCTGTAATGTTAATGCTTAATTTTTCTTTTCTTGATGTAGCTGCAAATATTTCTTTCATAAATATGATTTTATGAAGTGGCCGAATAGCCCCACATGAAACCCCCACGAGCCACATTTGCCCAAAAACCCTTTTTTTCCCTGAGTCGTCATACTTTTTCAAATGTAAATAGTTATAAAACCAGCATATCCTCAATTATCAAAGTCAAGAAGAGGATACCATGACTACTGTACATGACGACATTAAGAAATATCAATGATTATGAAAATTTTCGAGTTATTCGATGGAGTGAAGTCTGGAATACTTAGAAGAAGATCTTACGTTGTACATTCATATTGCTATATCCCAACTGGATGCATCCTCTTGTTCATATTGCTTTATGGGATCAATAAGTTTCTTCAAAAGATCAAATTCTCTTTTCCCCCTTCAATATTGTTGATGATTATCAATTTCTTATCTCTTTTGATTTTGAAATGGTTGTTGCCCATCAAATGGTTCAAAACTTATTTTGAGATCATTCAAGTTCCAATGCAGTTTTGTCTCTCATGGATGAATGTTTTTTTCATTCCGAGTTTCGTTATATTGCCCTTGCAACAACCCATATCAATTATTGAATGTATCAAAATTGCAGCCGTTTTTATCATTGGATATATCGTTTTAGCTGCAATTGTCGCTTATACTTGTATCTTGCTACAAGCTATTTTCAAGAAAAAACATTTGAAGAGCGATAATTACGATGACAAGAAACAATCCAATGAGGAAAGCAGAGAAAACGATGCTGTATTTGATGAAGAAACTGATCAAGATGTCGAATTGCAACAAATAGAGCCACAAGCTGCTGTTCGTAATAAACATCATTCGATCTCTAATTCCATCAATTCAAATTTGATCGAAGAGTTGCTGGATTCTCTGGAACATCATGAGAGTATCATACATCCATCATTGATAGTTTCTGATCATGATAATCTATCGGACAACCAATTCAACAACTTGTCACCAATCGCAATGAAAATTTCCAACCTTATTTTTGATTATATTGATTGGATAATTTACTTTCTTTTATTTATAATTGGCACCCCCATATATTACACACACCCCAACATAACGGTATTTCTTCACTTAGCCATCACAACTATATGCTACTACATCGCAATTTTAATACCATCCTTATATAGAAAGTACTTTCATCCAATCCTTGTTTCAGTAGCAATCATATTGCTTATAATATTCTCCATGGCAGCACTTCAGAATACTCACAGAGCAGAGTTAAAAAACACCTTTTTAACAGCAATTACTTCTTATAAAACGGGAAGAAATTACAAAACCTTATTCAATCCTAAAGCATATCCATATTGGCCTGGTGCTGGTGATGTACTCAGCTCGTTGATGGACATAGCTATTGTTTCGTTGTCATTGCCAATGTTCAACTATAGAAATGACTTGAAACAGAATGCAATATACTTGATTCCACCTATTTCTATAAGTTGTGGAATATGTTTTTTTGCGTACCCCCCCTTGTGTCATCATATAGGTATATCGTCCCAAAGGTCGTTAGGGTTTGTGGGCAGATCCGTTACGTTGGCATTGGGAACCCCATTGATACAAGCGCTAGACGGGTCTGTGTCACTTATGTCTATCTGTACTATTCTCTCTGGGATAATAGGCGTTTTGACCGGTGGTTTTATGATGGACTTATTGGGAATCAACAAAAACGATTATGTTACTAGAGGTGTCACGTTGGGCATCAGCTGTGGTGCCATTTCCACCGCCCACTTGTTGGTTGTGGATCCTAGGGCTGCTAGTTTCAGCTCTCTAGGATTCTTGGGTTTTGGGACAACAATGGTTATATTAGGGGTCATCACTCCTTTGGCAACTTTGATTAAAGGCTGGGCTGGAATGGTGTGACATTGCGTTTCCTCCACAATCTAGCTATCAAGTATATGTACTCATATCGTACTCATATCGTACTCGTTATATACTGCTCACTTTCTCCGCCGTTAGGTGACACAAAACTTTGTAAGCAAATAATGAGTGTTCGCCATTTACTAGTATACCAATTCCATATTGGAAGCATTCACAGAAAGCAAAAAAGCCATCATAACCAGAAAGAGTAGTTGGTGCTGATAACAAAAATGAAATTGGGTACCAATTCTGTTCCGTTCGTATGAACGTCGCAAATCACTTATTACCGGAAAAGGAAGGTGATCGTAGAATACACTCGTCATATATTCAACTACACCAAAGTTCAAACAGATCTTTTTTTAAAATATTGAATTCATTAAAGAACTGGTATTGCGCCTACTTGACAATCACCTTTCGCTCTCTTTTCTCATTTGATTCACGACACAACTGCAACGAATACCAGATGATTGTTCTACTTTATTTTTTTCTTCTCATCGCGACTTCATTGGCGGATGTTTCCATATCCAAACCTAACACAGGTTCTACGTTTACTGCTTCTGGCGGCACTGTCTCTATTCCAATAGAATGGACAGATGATGGTACCACAGGTTACTCGTTGAGTGACGTCCAGTCCTATACCATCTTGTTGTGTTCTGGTCCTAACTCTGATATAGATTGTTTTGCCACTTTGACGAAGTCATTATCCGCAACTGAATCATATACCGCAACTGTTGATTCATCATTATATCCGGATGGTTACTACTACATCCAAATTTCGGCATTATATGATTCTGGTTACACATTGCATTATTCTAACAGATTCGAGTTAAGTGGTATGTCTGGACTGAGTGACTCTATAACAGCAACAGCAACTGGTACCGCACCAGGCCCTCAAACTTCTGTTACCACCAATGTTGAGACCACGACAGCTGATGTATCTGCTTCTTTTACTGTACCATACACTTTGCAAACTGGTAAAACCAGATACGCTCCAATGCAAATGCAACCAGGATCCTCAGTCACCCATACCATGTGGTCAAGAAGATTTCCTACATCAGCAGTGACATACTACACTAGTGCTTCCAAGCTGCCAAATGTTTTATCTACAATTACACCTGGTTGGTCTTATACCATGAGCTCATTGATTAATTATGCGACACCAGCTCCTTACCCAACGTACTGGTATCCAGCCAGTCAAAGAGTTGTCGCTGCATCATTAGCAAGTGACGCAAAGAGAAAGAAGAGATGGGAAGAGTAATTCTTCTAAATAAAATTTAGTTTTCTTTCAATTTTTATTATCGTGGTTGTTTAGTTTGCTAGATTAAATGCTATGCTGGGTTTCATATTACTCTGTTTTATTTGTAGATTTCAACGTCAAACATCTAGTCCGCTTATAGAAAGCAATACCTATAAATGGAAGTCATCTTTCGAAGGATTTAGTTTTGGGTTTATTAGTCCTGATAAAAGTTAATTGAATATCATGAACCTAGATCATACGTTTTAATCAGGAAAACTTATCAACTACATAATGGTAACTAAACGCAAACTAATATATTTTGATAACCCCCAAAACCCAAACAATCAATTACATAGATATATACAAGTTTAAAGAAAACTTTTTATTTACAGTACCGCTTTTCTAGCCTGCTTTCTCAACAAACCCTAGATATGCTTCCTATAAATGTGTTAGTTTTGGCTCGTTGCAAAATTCTTAGAGATTGCCATCATTTATATTCAGTAACAAAGATCTTTTCCTCAATATAGTTAGGAAGTCTAACGTCTGAAAATCTTTTTTATTCATCACTACAATGAAGCTTCTCTCTTGAAAAATACTCACAAATTTTAAGTTAATGGGACTCCGTTTCTAATAATTCTGGGTAAACCTCTAACCCAAGGTGTTCTCGTAGAGCTACCCGAGATAATCATAAACACCCTCCCTGATTGCTTCATTCTACCAGTTCTTCCGGCTCGGTGAACCAAATCGATAGCAGTGGTAGGAACATCATACAAAATTACGTTTTTAACGGAAACGAAATTTAGACCTCTAGCCAAAACATCAGTAGTAATCAATACTTTGAGTTTGTTGCTTACACTGCCATTTTGAGAAAGTATAACACCTTTAACTTGTTCCATTTTTGTGGGATCTGATTCGATTTCCGTGTCTCGTCTCGGATCAATACTTTCTTCTGTGATATTTGGTTTAATTGAATTCTCAGACCCACACACAATTTTGTTTTTAGAATCAGCGGTGTCCTTTGTGACTAATTTACCTTTTTTACTGATTTCTTGCTCCCTCAACATATCTATCTCTCTTTCAATTTCGTCAAGTTGTCTTGGTGCTTGCAAAAACACGTTTATTTTTTCACGTCGTTTCACAGGATCATCCTCGCCAATTAAAGAAGTAACGTCATGATTATAGGTATTGGCTAGTTTCTCTGCAAGGTATGGGACGGTTTTTTTTTCATTGACAAAAACAATTACTCTTTTTTCAAAGCCTGGTTCAGTACCATCACGTTGGATAGCATATAAAGCTTGAGCCAAAGCTTTTGTTTTTGATCCTTTGTACGGAGGTAAATCGGCATTGATTAACTTGAAATCAATAGTACGCGGAATACGATGTAAAGCAGGAGTAGATACAGGCAAAGCGTTTGGAAAGAGCTTCTGCATAGTTTTGTTGAATTCTCTGGGTATGGTGGCTGAACAGAATACCAAGTCAACACAATTGGGAAAAAGTTTGATGGAAGAATATGTGTCATCTACCCAAGAAAGATCCATCAACGTATCAGCTTCGTCAACAGCAACATACTTGACATGATGGAACATCCTCTCTGGATGTGACACATTTCTGATTTTATTGAGTGATAAAAGCTTACCAGGCGTAGTGATCAAAACATCAATTCTACTTCTGAAAGCGTCGATAAGAACTTTGAAAGAGTCACCGGCACCCCATTTGGTATGATTTAAATCCAATTTTGGTGCTACACTTTCAAGAAGGGAGGTAACTTGGTCAACTAATTCATGTGTTGGCAACAAAATAACTGACCGGATCAAAGGTTTGTCTCTTTTCAATTCCCATGACAGTTTTAGCTCCTCCTCCTTCAACTTAGTCAACATTGGAGCAAGATAAGCCCAAGTTTTACCAGAACCGGTCTCAGCAGCAATTGTGAATGTTCTTAATTCCAATTCATTAGGCCTCTTCGCCTGAATTGCTTTGATGGCAGCAACTTGAATAGGCGTAGGTCTCACGATGACGCTTTCCGCAGGCTTATTAGGGTTTTTATATATGTACTTGTTTTTGATCTCATTCACCATGACTTGCCTCACCGAATTCGTGATCTTTAGCTCCTCAAAAGTGTTGATTTTTTCAAGAAGTTTCTCGACTCGTTTGACATCAGATTCTTCTGGTTGTGTCAAACCTGAGAATTGACCAAAACCAAATGGATTGACTCGACCATCTGCACCACTTCTATCTTTGCCTGCATCAGAAGTCTCTTTGTCTCTAGACATGGCCTTAGAGATGCCTTTCAGATCCGGTTTTCTTACAGTGCCTGGTTCACTTCTATTTGACTTAAGTGGGCGGCCACTGCTTCCACCATTCTTGCTGTAGAACTCTTTCCTTCTCTCTCTTCTTGGCAGAAGAACATATTCCTTGGAGCTGCGAGAGTAAGAGGGGTTAGTTTTTCCGTTGGCGTCTCTTCTCACTGGAGCCTCAAGCCATTTACCTTTGCCCAACAATGGCGTCGAAAAATGAAAGAACCGTATATGAACACATCTGAATGACAAATACTGGCTTTGACGTGACTGAATGACTTTTAGCATTATATCATCATCTCAACAAAACTTTTGAAAGAAAGAAGTTTTAAATATGGAAAAAATAATCACTTTTCAGTAACATTTTTTCTCATGTGTTCGAAAATTTTCGTCCTCCAGTTTACGCTGGACTCATTATTACTCTAATCGGCACTGTTGAATTAAAAAGTAAATCTGTATTGAACACAGGTGTTTATACATCAAACACACATAATTACCGTAAAAACTGATAATAAAGTGGTAAGATGGTAGCGTTAACAGATTTGTTGGCGCAGTTACTGGTTCATGTCCAAAATGAAGATCATGAGAGAGTTTACTTGGAAAGTTTGGATCACTTGAAGAGATTTCCAACCGAATCCATTTACTTGAAACAATGCTTGATCGCGTTAATCAAGTCAGATAAGTTTGGTGTTGCAGAAAAGTTGCTCAAGAAATACAGCGGTGCCATGAAGAAAGACCCAGAATCACTTGTGGTTGAACAGGCCTATATATTCTATCAGCTCGGCAAATCAAAGGAATTGCACGAATTGTCCAGCGACCGCAGAGCGTTCAAACACATTTTGGCTCAAGACTATTACAAGAATGGAGACAATTTGAAGGCGTTGAAAATTTATCAAAGTTTGATCAAGACAAATGATAAAATTGATAGTCAATTAGATTTGGGGTGCAACGAAAGAGCGGTAATTTCTCAGTATTATAGTACCAACCCACCATTGGAGAAAATAAGCCCAATGAGTTTAACTGTTTCGGATTCTTACGATCAAATTTTTAACAATGCCTTGATAGAAATGAACACCCAAAATTATTCAAAGGCATTAGAATTATTGAAGGAGTCAGAAAAGAAATGTCAAGAGGCCAATCACGAAATTCCAGAGGAAGAATTATTTTCTGAAATTGCGCCAATTAGAATTCAGATCGCTTACGTTCATGAGTTGTTAGGAAATAAGGCCGAATCACAACAAATTTTAGAGTCATTTGACTTGCCTAACATAAATGACAAAATGATAAAATTGATCTGTTTCAATAATCTTTTATCAGTATCTGATTTGATCACGGAAGACGTAAATGCAAATTTGTTGTCCCGTGAATTAGACTTCCCGGATATTTTGAATCAACTCAAAGACAAATTAACAGTTCCACAGCTCAAGGTTTTGGAAAGGAATCATTTGTTGTTGTCATTCAATGCAGGCAAGGATATATCTTCCAAATCCAGAAAATATACAAATAAGTTCCCCGGGTCACTTTTACCCCAAGCTTTAAATTCTGCTCATAAAGCAGGAATTGAACTTTTGGATAACGATTGTGAATCAAATGCGAGAAAAATTACTAATTATTACAGAAACAATGGATCAGATATAGGGGCTGCTTTATTAGCAGCTCATTTGAATATTACCATCAAAAATTATGACACTGCCTCTTTGGTGTTGTGGGAAACACTCTCTTCAGCCAAGCTTCAAGCTCTCGCTAAGCCTGGTGTTGTTGGAGCGATGTTGGCTATCTATGATTTTTTGAATAATCAACTTGCTCGCACAAAAATATTGAATGGAGTTTATGACTTATATTTGCTGAAAGAAATAACAGATATCAGCCAATACGATTACATAAAAGATATTGCCTTCAAAATATTAGCATCTGATGAGAAAAAAGCCATCACACTTTTCGACAAGTTGAATGGTGTTCACGAAGATCCTTTGGTTTCTCAAGTTTTATCATTATCTTCAGACAAATTACTCCCAGTATCAGCATTGGTAGGAGATTTATCAGTCGATAAACTTATTAATGATGGAGTTCAACCATTAATAAAGAAAACTTCCAAGATACAAGCTTACAAGATCAAGAAACCAAGATCACGTAAACCCAAATTACCCAAAACTATCACTGAGAAAATCGAAAACGGAAACAAGGATGCTGCTGCTGAAGGTTTGGCATCTTTAGACAAAGAAAGATGGATTCCCTTGAAGCACAGGTCGTATTACAAGCCTAAAAAGGGCAAAAAATTGAAGGACGTTCAAGGTGGTGCAGCTGACAACAACACAGAAATGAACTTATCCTCTTCTGTGAATTCCACATCGTCCTCATTATCGAAACTGAAGAATGCTAAAAAAATAAAAAAGAAAGGTAAACGTTGATTTCTTCGTATAACTTTAAAAATTTATTGGGATCTTAGGTTCCAATGTCTAATAGAATGTTCATTACTACTCCCGCAACTACAATCATATGTAAGAAAACCAAAACTAATTATTTTATGCACTAATTTACAAAGACCCAATTTTCAATTTCTAATAAATCAACCCCAAAAATGAACTCTATGGACACGAAAAACCATTCAAGTGAATAAAGTATCCTCTTCTCTCAAATATTCACCGATATCACTTTGTCTGAATGCGACGATAGCAGTAGGTTGTAAATTTCTGGCTTCGTTTGTTGATTTGGCACTGACACCAAAGCCGAGAGGTACATCACTCATTGAGTAGACAACAACACCAGCATGTTCAGGAATGTCGTCTGACATTCTACCAACATGAGCTTTCAAAACATGATTACCATAAAGGAAAGGCATTTCACCGTTTTGTTTGATCCAAATTTTGTAAGTGGCATATTGGGCCAAATATTCCAACGCAGTGATATGCAATCTGAACTTACCAGTTTTGGTGAACTTACCAACACAAACACCCAACGACATCAAGTTCTGTCTGGCAACAGATGTAGCGAACTTTGCTATAGTTTCACTGACATAGTAGACTCTGTCTTTTTGTAATCTAAAAACGTGTGGATTTTCTTTGTTATCGACTAAAAATGTTATGTTTCTACCAATGTAGTTTGCCAACTTTTCGAAAACAACTTTGGTCTCTTCTTCTGTTAAAGGTCTCATTTTATAGCTGTAAAGGTGAATAATTTAGTTTGGTGAAAAAGTGTTCATATCTATTAAACCTCCAAAAAAATTTATTTTGAAAATTCGGGTGATGAGCTCTATTTTTTCCAGTCGGGTAAGTTGGAAACTTTTCGTCTTTTAAAATCTGAAAGGTTCCTTCAATACTTTTGATGTTTTAAGAATCGAGGAAAATGTCAGAAAGTGAAGTTACCAGAGCGGTTGAGAAGGCAGTTGAAGAAGCTGTTCCAACAGATATTGTTGAGAAAAATGACGCTGTTCACGACGTGGATGAACAAGGTGATGACAGTGTTTACAAAAGAGGTCAGCAAGCCAAATGGTCTCGTAGGGCCGACGATGGAAAGGGTGGTGACAATAAGAGACAAAGAAATACGGAAAAAAGCTGGGAAAGGGAGCATAAGGTTCAGTAGGTATGTCCAGTTGTCCTTCATTGGATGATGACTCGTATATTTCAAGATCTTTAATTACTAACTAAATTCCAGAGTTTTTACACCACGTTTAGATGAAAACGGTAACCCATTACCCAAATCAGAGAGAAGACCCAAGAAGAAGGTTGCTTGTATGATTGGATATTGCGGTACAGGATACCATGGAATGCAAGTCAACCCAGGTGCAAAGACCATCGAGGGAGATCTTTTTGCTGCATTTGTCAAAGCAGGTGCTATTTCCAAAGATAACTCGGATGACATGAAGAAAAATGCCTTCATGAGAGCTGCTAGAACTGACAAGGGAGTTCATGCTGCTGGTAATGTTGTCTCTTTGAAATTGATCATTGAAGATGAAGATATTGTTGAAAAAATCAATGCTGAACTTCCAGAACAAATTAGAGTTTGGGGTATCAGAAGAACCAATAAATCATTTGATTGTAGAAGAATGTGTTCTTCTAGAATTTATGAGTATTTGATCCCAACTTATTCCTTTTTACCACCAAAGCCAACTTCCAGATTGGGCGTCAAAATCAAGGAAGCAAATGAGCTCAAACCAGGTGTTGCTAGAGATGATAAGGAAGGTCTTGAGTGGTGGGCCAATGTTACCAAGAAGCTTCATGAAAACGGAATCACTGACAGTGAGATTCAAAAAGCCCAGGATGCATTGCAGGACAAACAAGTCGATGAGACAGGTCAATTCACTGATGAGGCCAGACTCATCAAGAAGATCAAGGGAATTGAAACTTCTGAAAGACGTGCTTACAGGATGAGTACAGAAAGATTACAATTGGTTCGTGATGCTATGGCGATCTACAAAGGGCACCATAACTTCCACAATTTCACTTTAGGTAAATCATTCAAAGATCCAAGTGCTGGAAGATTCATGAAGAGCTTGGAAGTAAGTGAACCTTTTGTAATTGAGGGTACTGAGTGGTGCTCAATCAAAATCCATGGGCAGTCGTTCATGTTACACCAGATCCGTAAAATGATAGCCATGGCTACTTTGGTCGTTAGAACTGGTTGTCCTTTGGATAGAATAGACCAAGCATTCACAGAAATGAAAATCAACATTCCAAAGGCCCCAGCTTTAGGTTTGTTATTAGAAAATCCTGTATATGATGGTGTCAACGAAAGGTTGGTAACCATTGGTTACACACCTCTTGACTTCACTCAATATTCCAAAGAAATGGATGCTTTCAAAATGAAGTTCATTTATGACAAAATCTATACTGAAGAGGTCAAAGAAAACGTTTATTATGGTTTTTTCTCTTACATTGATTCTTTCAACGGGGAACCGATTTTTGATTTTTTGACTGCAACCTACGACAAAGACGTCAAGCCAGTCTCTAGAAAAGAAATAATCATTCCCAATGAAAAGGAGGAAGCTTCTATCGAAGAATAAAGCTTTTTTTCTATTCTATGTGTATATTACAAGAAATATAATAAATGCTAACTGTTAATATTTATTGAAAGTACCTATTTTCTAGCGTAAATCTGGTTATAGAAGCGTACATATGAGTACTAGCTTTTTTAATTTTTCTAATTTTTCGAAACCGATCGAGCGTCAAATAAAAAGAGTGTTAAATGAGAATTTGTTCAAGATTGAGCTAGTTCTACTGGAGTTCACCATGTTGAGATCAAACTTGAGGTCAAATCAGTGCTTAAAAAGCTACATGAAGGTTTCTTCAAGAAATTTTTTCCAACAGACCGCTGTCTTCGCAGCCGCTACTGCCAGAGGAACCGCCAAAGGTCAAAAAACAGCTTTTCAAAGAAAAATAGATCCTGCTGCTAAGAAAACCAAATCAAACAACGGTTATCCTGCCAGTTGGAAAGAAGCAGTTGCATCCGCTGATTTTGCCGCCAAAGCACCAGCAGAAACTGCCGTCGAAACCAGATTGTCAGAAAAGAGCTTGATACCAAATGTGATCACTTCTTATCCTGGTGAAAGTTTGAAGGTCCTACACCATCTTGGTTCATTCAAACGTGATCAGTTTAACGAGCTTTTCATTAAGCCAATTTCTCTTATTACAGAAAATACATTGTCTTTGAAGGAAACCTTTTTATCCAAGTTCGGCCAAAATCTTTCATCTGACAAAAATAGACTCTGCATAATTGGCCCCAGAGGTATAGGTAAGACTACATTATTGACACAAGCTCAGTCTATAGCCAAATCCAGCTATGATGCTGTAGTCCTTTCCTTCAATAATCCTATCAAGTTGGTAGATGGTACCAACAATTTTGCTTTGAATTCTGAAGGTTTATATAATCAGCCATCATTCATGAAGCTTTGGATTGACAAAATATATCGTGCAAACGATTCAGCTTTGAAAAAGATCAAGACCCAAAAGTCGTATAAATTGAAGGGTGGTGAACTTGCCAAAGGGTCACCATTGTATGATTTTCTTACCCGTACAAGAAATGACATTGGTGATGACAACTCGTACTTCAGAGATTTCATTTTCGAATTGAAGAACCAAACAACTGTTCCTGTTCTTTTCACAGTTGATAATATCAATGCTTTGACATTTCACTCCCCTACACGTTATATGGATCAAAGTGTCAAGCCTATCCCATTGGAACAATTTGAACTAGGTAAATTGATACTTGATACAGTTAGTGGTAAGAGTAAATTTTTGAACGGTGGTGTAATTTTGGCTACATCTTCTGCTCATGCTTCTAATGATACAATTCCAGTTGGGTTGGGAATTCAAGAACCAAAGCCATATGCTAAAATACATGAAATTGACTGGAAACTCGCTGATCGTTTTGAAGGTGTCCATCCGTTAGAAGTCCAACCTTTGACCAAGACCAATGTCACCACTTTGGTTAAATTTTACAACGATGCCAAAATCTTGAGAACTGATGATATTGCTTCAGAAGAAGATCTTCAAAGAGAGATTGATGGAAAATACGGATTATCTGGTAACGGTAACCCAAGAGACTTGTTGAAAGTATGTACTTTCACATATTACTAGTTAGTGTTGGTTCAAATAAAGCATGTATATAAACACACTGACAACGGAGAAATCGATTCTTCTCAAAATTAATAAAACTGATGTACTTATTATAGTTTAAAAGTCTAGTTCAATAAAAATTTGTGTATTAAATCAATATCGATCAATCCCATTTCATTTATAGTTGTACAATGCATTCACAAATTCAATCGCAAATGTACCGGGGCCCAGTTTGCTCTTATTTCCAGCAATTTCACCGCAGTTTTTATATGCTTTTATTGCACTGACAGTAGCCAAAAACGGGTCACCTGGAAATGTTGCGTTGAAGGTGGCGATAACACTTCCCAATGAACAACCAGAACCAGTTACTTCTCCCATAAGCTCATGGCCGCCCTGAATAAGCTGAACTTGTTGGTTTATTTTGGATGCTTCAGGCAAGTCATAGTGGTTGTTGATTGTTTGGTCTTTACAAACACCATCTACTACAATATCTGTTTTACCTGTTATGACGACTATGCATCTGTTTTCAAGAGCAACCCTTTTTCCAACACTAATCAAATACTCCGACGAATGTGTTGAAACAGAATCAACCCCACGCATGTTTGAGTCAATACCTGCTATTGCCATAATTTCACCAGCATTTCCTTTTATAATATTAGCATGGCCATTATTCAAAATCGTGAGATTGGCATTGCGTCTAGCCAAAGAAGAACCGGCTCCAACAGGATCAAATACAACTGGCTTTCCTTGAGCATTGTACGCTTTGATAGCCTCGATGTATAATTCCAATTGTTCTGCAGATGGCGTACCAGTATTCAAAACTAAAGCAGATGCTGGATATTTTGCAAGATCAGTGAATTCCTCTTGAAGTTCAGACATAACTGGGGAACCCCCAATGGCTATTGTGATATTAGCACTAAAATTTTTAACGACACCATTAGTGATATGATGGACAAGCGGTTTGGTTGACCTGATAGTTGTAATTAAATCAGCTGATGTAGATGATTCTGTTAATTGGGGGGTAGCGACAAGCCATGGAACAGGATTTTTGACGACACTGAGAAGATCACTGGTCGCTTTTGCAGCATTATTAGATGCCATGATACAAGAAACCACTGCGACACCATCTAGGCTCTTGCCTGGGATGCTGCTTTGATATAACGCAAAACTCGAATTGGTAGCATTCAATCCGCCAATACCAACGGATTTCACGTTATGGCCACCATTGTCACGCAATACTTCCAACACCTCCCTAACTCCTCTGGGTCCAGATCTTGTCCTTCTCAAATTTTTCTTTGTACCTGTATCAAACATTGCTCCAATTCCAATATAATCGACAACCTTATCCTCTATTGCTTTTTGAGCTTCTTCTGGATACGCACAGCTAACACCCAATATCTTGTCTGGACCAATTAATTTGCGTACCATTGTAGCAGGCATATCATCTTGACCAACATGGACACCTTCAGCATCTACCGCTAGAGCTACATCAACTCTGTCATTGATTATCAAAGGGACGCCTGCTTTCTTGGTTATTTCGTGCACCTTCTGTGCCCGTTCAATGAAAACTCCTGTATCACACGTTTTCTCTCTTAACTGTACTATTGTTGCACCATTTTCAACGGCCTTTTTCACTTGATCAAATAAGGTCAATCCTTCTGGCACCATGTCTGGATCGGTCACAAGGTACACCGAATAATCGACTTTTTGGGGACTCATTTTTCTCTAATATGGTTTGTTTGTAGTTCTTGTGCTAAGTTGTTATCCAGACCAACTGTTTTTTGAAGATGTTGGCAGATAACATCTTTTTTTTTTTGATAAAACTCATCAATTTTGTACTATACAAAAAGAACTCATGATCGGACTTCGTAAACGCATTTTTTTTGGTGTATCTACTCCCGAAACTAATATTATATTCTCTGGTGAGCTGGATTCTGTGTTATAGCATCAGCAATTTGCTACTCAAAGCTATAGTGCTAGAAATCCTCTTTGCCATCTTCATAACAAGCATAGCATAGTAATCAAACTTGAGCGGTTTAAAAGGCAAAATAGCAAAAATAAAAAGCGAAGATAAATTTTTGCTTCATCAAGAGTCGAGAAATGTGCTCGCACCATAATAACATAATAAACATCTTCAAAAAAAAGCTTCACCCGTTATTTTTGTTGCCTTTATCCAAAACATCAGCATAAGCTAGGCATATAGTCGCGGTATTTCAGCATGAAAATTACTCCCAGTGTAATAGCAGCTGCTCCGTACTTTTTGAACGCGGAGGGGGACAGAACCATCTCGTTGAGAAGTAAGTACTGTTTTGAGTGTAGCTACATCAATGAAAAGATACTAATCTACTGGTCAGGTTTACAAATCCCTGTGATTGAGAATATTGGAATAACCAATAACTTGAATGAGGTGATAGATTTAACAGACAATGACATACGAGTCCTTGGTAATTTTCCCCATTTGACCAAATTGCACACAATACTTATAGCGAAGAATAGAATACACACCATCTCTGCAGCCATTGCTGAAAATCTACCCAACTTGAAATCGTTATCGTTGATGTCCAATCATATCAAAGAATTATCAGACGTGATCTCTCTTCGCGAGTGTCAGAGGTTGGATACATTGATATTGAAGGACAATCCCGTGGTGCAAAAAGAGAATTATAGATTGTTTATCATATGGAGCATCCCGTCGCTTAAAGTTTTAGATTTTGAAAAGGTAAAAGTGAAGGAACGAGAGCAAAGTGTGGTTTTATTTGGCTCTTTTGCCAACCCTACACCTCTTGCATCCAAGATAATCACCACTAAGTCGAAACACCATGATTTGTATAACAGCGATATTCAAAAGGAAGAGAGACAAGTGGGTACGATTATTGAAAAGTTGACCGACGAAGATAGAGAGAGGTTGATTTCAGAACTTCAAAACGCTACTTCCCTTTCTGAAATCAATAGGATAGAAAATGCTTTGCGAAACGGACATATCTAAAACCAAAAAAAATACAATTGAGTTTCATTTATGTGTAAGAAAATTTTGACTCAACAAACAATAAAAATAAAAAATGTTATAAATATACATTACCCAAATTACAATGATATAAGCTATTTGCAGTCATTCTTTCCAATTATCATCAACGTAAAATCATAAACATTATCTAGAGCCATTTAGCTTAAAATATCACCAATGGATATCCTCGCAGGAGTAGGACCACCCGTCAGCTTTTTATTTAAATTTATACTATCGGAAAACAACTTATCATTGGGATCTGTCAAGCCATAATCCATACCGTTCAAGGGTTGATTTACCCACTTCAAAAGGTTGTTCTCTTGATTGATTGTATCATATATCAAATTATCTTCGCTAATGAGCTCTGGTTTATTGTTTTTGATATAACAACCTTGACAAAACTTTCCAGGATGATTGGAGATTTCCCACCATCTTGGAGATTTTAAGCTCTCGCATGAAACACATTTATGATGCATAGGCTCGTGTCTATGAGGTTCTTTCTCGCTTTCGATTTTTGAAAAACAACCACTGTAGCCATGTGATTTAGTAAAGAGTTTTTCATACTCATCTGAAGCTAATTGAACCCCAGTCAATTTGGACTGGTCTTTTTTGAAATCTTCGCAATATAGTTGAATCAATGGTATTTGGTGAGTAGATTTGACTCGTTTAGCAAGTGTCCTCAAACCGACAAATCGGTTACCAATCACTCTCAAATCGTGCTTTGAGCAAATGATGACAGGTACTGGCTTTCCTAGCATCTGATCAACTTTAACACATTTATCACGTTCGGAAGAAGACTCAATCTCAAACCCTATAAAGTAATTGGAACTATCTTGACCACAGCTGACATGAACCCTATCATCACAAAGTTTACATTTTACCAATGCACCGCCTTTACCACCGCATGTGTTACAGTGAGCACTTTCATTCGCCATTATTGTGGAGCTGATGTTTAAACAGGGTTGCAAGGTTCTAGGGTTTCCAAATGTCACTTCGTTAGCGAAAACGGCACATAGTATATGACACCATTTTCCGTGTAAAGTTCTCTTCAAAGCGTCTGGTATAGCTTTTGGATTTCCAGTGATGGCAAGATCGTGATCAATTTCTCTTGCATAACACAAAGTACAAGAATAGAAAGTGGATATTATTGGATGTAAGTCATTAGAGCATGCATCACAAGCCCACCTTTTATCAAACATAGTTTCATCTATCTTTTCAACACCATAACAGGATGAGTGAACATTTAAACCACAATTAGAACATATCACCATTTCGCCCGAATTGTCCACCTCTCTACATACACAGCAAGGTCTGGACCTTGGATCAAATAAAGGCAAGTTTGTAGCTTTGAGACTGAAACTATTTGACAATTGTTTCTGGTTTCTCAAATTATTCAACAAAGACTCTGATAAGATCGAATCTTCCAAGGAATTTGGTTGTATGTAATTAGGATTCTTTCTTGGTTCATGGGTATATAATGCTGCAGGATTTCCCGGTGGTTCAATGTCGCTAAAGTCCATCTTCGTTCCTTGTTTATTTTCAATCTCTTTCTTGACTACAGTTTCTTTGTTGTTTCCGTTTCCATTAGCTTTCAGCTTTGATGGAGCTGTTTTTGCTACTGGTGTTTTCTTTTTACCATTAGTGCCGACTATTGGAGCTTCTTTTTCATCCTTGACAGATGAATTTGCAAGTTTCAGAGAGATTGTGTTACTTGTGCGTGGTTTTTTGCTTGTCTCTTGAGATGGAGGAGGGGAGTTGGATTTCCTTTTAACTGGAGATTTCGCAGGAGACTTGATCTTCTTTTTATGACTATTAGAATTGGTGTTATTGTTCGTTTGTGTTGGTATTCCGCCATTCTTGACTCTTTCAATCTCTTTCAAAATTGCTTCACTATCTTTCACTAATTCCAGTTCCACTTTTCTTTTCCAGCCATTACCACCACGTTGCTGCAACTTCTTAGAAACGTCAGATGGTTCTTCCCATACAACTGCATATCTTCTCCAAAGTTTGGCACACCTTATGCAAGCTGCCGTTATTGGATCCTCCGAGGAAGTATGACTGTGACCTGAAATTCTGAACCACTGAGATGAAGTTTCGGTTTTGCAGTGCTTACAGGTGAATGCCCTTTTCTCCTTTTCACTTCTCTCAAAATCGAACGAAGAATCGTCCTCACTATTAGCAACGGGATCTGTATGATTACTGCTTTTAACATCCTTTACTTGCGTGGTATCTTGAACTTTCTTCTTTTTCCTTCCCTCAAAATTGTCCCATATCAAATGGCCATTTTTAGTTTTTTTCCATAAATAATAAAACCTTACGACCATTGAACAAGGCTGAGTTCCAACTTCTTGAAACACAGGGTATAATTCACTACCATACTTACGAACACCTTCTTCGAATCTTGCCACTTCTTCTTCCGAAAACGTAGGCTCAGCAAGTGAGCTTCTGGTGAAAGTAGCAACAATCGGTAAAGATCTTGCACTATTATAACCATTGTCCATATAAGTTTTCAAGATGGCATCAAAAAAGTTAGGTGTGTTAGGTAAAATGTTCAACTTTTTTGCATATGGCTCACAGGCCTTTATGTATCGATCGAGATCTTCCAGATTTGTATTGTCTTGGGGAACTTGCCACATCAAAGTAGACGTTGAGTATTCACTATCATCCAAACCACGTTCTATGTAACCTTTCGGTCTTGGTACCAACCACGGAGGTAGCTCCTTAATATCAGTATCTCTGAACTCTTCGGGTATTTCCAATTTGGCTTGTTTATCTGCCTCTAAATCACTGTCTTCCGATCCCCTCTTTTTATAATTTCCACCTCTTTGTTTTTTCTTTGACAGTGAAGCAGTATCATCTTTATCGTAATAGACAACTGGATGATCGAACCAAAACGGTATATTAGTAGCTTGGTGTTTCGAACCCAACCTTGAAGCAGCCCTGGGGTAAGGTCTATCTTGCAAATCTAAGGCATCCTCCAATTTTGCATGCATACCTAAATACCTATAGGGCCAATCTTCCAAGTTCCTTCTTTGCTTGAGTGACAATTTTGAGTCTTTTTGTAAAAAAATCGCAGCAAGCTCTTCATATTTGGGAGTGGATGACTCTAATATCATACTATCTTCGGAACCACTGTCAGGCTCCATATTGTCAGAATCTGCTTCTTGAGAAGAATTTCTCTTCATTTTGTTTAGTAGCATGTCGCCCTTTTTCTCGATCAATTTTTCTTCTGCGGCCTTGTTACAACTCGCACAGGACCATCCAAATCCTCGGGATGGCTTTTTGAATAAAGGAGGTGAAAGACATAACATATGGTAATATTTTTGGCAGTTTACACAAATAACAGAATCAGCTGACGAACACCATTGTGAGCATTTTTCACAATTTTTCAAATCAGACAAAAAATCCTTAGATTTGCCGTTTTCAACAAATATATACTCAAATCTCTTATTCAATGCCTTGTAATAATTGGGAGGTAAATTTGTCAACTTTGAGGTGACAAGAACATCGTAAAATTTAATCATGTATCTGTCGAACAATTTTTCAAACCAGAAGCAGTTGGGACTATCACGGTAAGTCTCCAAATCTTCTATATCAGATTTATGCTTCACAATAACTTTGCCTCTATAACTCATCAATGGGCACAAATCAGTGTGCATTGACGCAAACAATAATCTCGAGTCTGTGGCATGCTTACTTATATCTCTAGGTCTATAGAGCCAAGTTATCTTGAAAAGATAATTGTCTGCAGTCTTGATATTGTTCTGTTTATCTTTCTTCTCGAAACCTAACAAACGACCTATGTAGTAAGGTTCACCTGGGGGTTCGCTGATCATGTAGATACATTCACCTTTGGATACCGTCACTCCATCTGGACAGTGCAACACATTACTTTTCACATAAGCACCTCTCAAGTCCAACTGAGTAGAAAAGAAATCCTCGCTCTTCAATGGTGGTTGCCAATTCACTGGAATTTCGAATCCTGATTCCAGTGAAGTATTTGCGGTAGAAGAAACTGCTGAGCCAGATGTAGCTACAGCGTTTGAGTGGGACAGCTTGGTGTTGGCCTTTTTCGATTTCTTAGAGCCAGGCTTGTCCATCTTCAGCGACGTCACCTGGTTTTGCGAGGAATGAGAAGCCTCGTTGGATAGCATCTTCTCAAAATCCAATTCATCGTTGTCGTTGTAAGTCTTATTGATAGTGGCCTTTCTTTTGGGCCTGGACGACATGTTGAAGCGTGAGAAATTTTTTCAAAGTAGCTCTCCTTCGATTGTGATTCCAGCTGAATGTCAACAAATGAAGGATGTAGATGAAGAAATTGCCAATTTTGTAAAAAGCCAACAAAGAAGTTTCCCAGTGAAATTTGTATAAATTCTTATACACATTCGACGTCGTGCGCTGCCTTATTAAAACTTCAAAATAATAATTGATAGAAGTTGAAGTTGTTTTCATAACCTCAAGAACTCCAGAATAGAGAAAGACAACAAGCCATGTTGATGCTAGATAGGGATATGCCTGAGATTCCAGGCGAGTTGATGAATGAACACATCACGCATTCCTTAAGACAAGTTGTTGCTAATCTTTTAGAACGTGGTTCCAACACCAATTTTCCAGGCTCTCAACCTATCTCTTTTGATAGAGAACATATCGAGAAATTGAAGAAACACGATTATTTTGTGTGTGAGAAGTCAGATGGAATACGTTCTTTGCTTCTCATACTATTCAACGAAGAAGACGGCGAGGGTGTTTTTTTGATCACCAGAGAAAACCAGTATTACAGAATACCTATGATCCATTTTCCATCGTCACCCAAAGATTTCAACAGTTATCACAACGGTACGTTGTTGGACGGAGAGTTGCTTGTGGCGAAAAGGCCAGATGGGTCAAAAGAGTTGAGGTATTTGGTATTCGATGGATTGGTTATCAATGGCAAAATTTTGACTACTAGATCTTTGACTACCAGATTGGGATATGTTACGGAACATTTCATGAAGCCATACGATGCTTTTAAGCAGAAATTCAAGGAAGATGTTGATAAGTTTCCTTTCAAAGTTTCATTCAAGTTCATGGATATGTCTCATGAGATTCCAAAAGTGTTGAAAAGTTTACCTACCTTGAACCACGTCACTGATGGTATGATTTTAACATGTTGTGAAACGCCATACATTTTCGGCACAGATCCAACATTATTGAAATGGAAGCCAGCAGAAGAAAACACCATCGATTTCAAAATTGAAATGGAGTTCCAGAAATACGTGGATCCAGAATTGGAAGATCACCATCCAGACAAAGAGTATATAGACTATGATTCTCTTCCGCTATTCAAGTTGAAGATATGGTTAGGGGACAATGATTATACCAACTTTTCGAGTTTGTCCGTTAACGGAGAGGAGTGGGAGCAGATGAAAAGCATGGGCGAACCACTACAGGGAAGAATAGTGGAAGCCAAAAAGACAGAGGAAGGACAGTGGGAAATGTTACGTTTCAGGAATGATAAATCAAATGGTAACCATATTGATGTTGTACAAAAAATATTGAAAAGTATAGAAAGTGGGGTCACAAAAGAGGAGCTTACGGACGCTTGTGGTGATATCAAAAGGAACTGGTTGCTTAGAAAGGAAGAGAAGAAGAGAAGGCAGGAAAAACATTCCCTGGTTCTGAATGGACATAATCACCTCCAGAAACGTCCTCCACCGAACAAAGATGCCGATTCGAAAAGAAGAAAAATAGAAAAGGACGAAGAAGACATGCCAGTATATGAAGATGATGATGATTGAAGAACTACAGCGGGTTTCTGTGTTTTATCTTAATGTGCTTGTATCATAATATTATTTGTTGTTGTAATAGTAGAGTAAATGTTTATTGTTCCGGTATTATATGGTAGCACATTATATAAGCGACCACATTTGCTGAATCAGCATATCAAATGTATAACGAAATTTTCAATATCAACAAACGAATTACGCGACTCTTCCTTCTCCTCTGTAAGAATCCATGGATTAAGCAATACGATCAAAAGTAACCTAGGTTAAGAGTTATTTAATTATCGCTTTGAAAATGGTGAGTATCGATTTGAATTGTGCCTTATAGATTTATCAATGTTGGAGCAAATCATGGACACAGATAAGTACTTATTAGGTTCAACTAGACTTCTGATGTATTGGACTTTGGCCCCTAACAACTCAAGGTTTTGTATAAGAGGAAACCAGTGGTTTTTGCTACACCTCCGCCCATGCCTAAGGATTTGGATACTAGAGTATGGCATATTCCCTCCACAAATGAATGGTTTTTGGAGTATGAGCAATACCTCGAGAGGATGGATTACTATAACAGAAGGAAATTTGTTTGTGAAATTACAGGAAACTCCTGCCTTTCGTTTTTTGAAGCCTTTGACTCTGAAATTCAGGAGATTCAAGCTGTTGAGGCACATTTTCCTGAGCCATTACGGGAGCCCGTGTTACGATATTTGCAGTTCAATACCATTTCAAGGTTAGATCAATTGGTCGATGAAGTCTATTCCACCTTCAAAAATGATTTTTATCCAGGTGAACTAGTTTACATCAAGCTTCATGGCTCGAAACAGAAGGGAATAGTGAGAGAAAAAGCTCGTTTGAATGCAATCACGTTGCCAAATGGAGAAGTTAGACCAGCGTATTGTCAGTATCGTGTCACGAGAGTTAGTGACTCGATGGAATTAACGGCTAATGAAGCCCATTTGTTCAGGGATAGGACGAATTTCACTAAATGGTACGTAAAAACCTTTATCAAGTTGACCGTATCGAGATCGTCTAAAGTGGGTGCTCCTTGGATAGTAAAGGAATCATTTGCAAAGAAGTACCGTATTCCTCAAGAGTACCCTCCACATTTAATTCAATACAAAGAAACAACTCCTGTGAAAAAGCCAAGAACTATAAAAACAGAAACAAAATCGAGTTCTCAAATTTCAGCAAAGGCAAGCAACTCAAAGAAGAAAACACTGTTGAACAATTTGGTGATTCCATCACCAGTGGAAATAAGGCCGATGCCAATAGGGGGGTTGGTTTCAATCCAGCCTGCGCCCTCCCACCCGTCTCAATCCACTACAAGTGGACAACCAAAACTTCCGAGTGGAACTCAGGTTGAAATCCCCAAACAGGCCACCCCCGTACCAACTAGAAAAACCATTGTTAATGATCTAGCTTTGCCACTAGAGTTGACTAAAGAAAGACCTGTTCCTAAGCTTTTGGAGAAAGTTAAAGAAGTGTCTGACGCCTTAGAAAGTTGGACTTTTCTCAATGTTTACAGAAAATGTTTATACTTGGATACATTCACATTTGATGATTTTCTATATGCGTTAAACTGGAAAAATCAGGATGTTAAATGCGAATTATTAGATGAAATATTTTGTGCCGTTTTGTCTTGCGTTATTTCGGAAGAAAAGGAGGATTTAATGATAATCTTGCCTGCCAAAAAATCTTATTTAGCAGAGGTTACTGCTACTGACAACGATGAGGATAAAATGGACATCGATGAACCTGACTACAAAACCGAAAAGAAGAATGGCGAGATTGAACCTGTGAATGGGCATGGACCTAATTCAATGACCAAAAAAGTAGGTGAAGATGAAGATACCAATAAGGAGGCTGAAGAAAAAGAGGAAGCTGATGAAAAAGAGGAAGAGGAGGAAGAGGAGGAAGAGGAGGAGGAAGAGCATAATGCATATACAGTGATGAATTATCGAAACAGTACCTGGCAGGAAAGGTTGAAGAAAAGAAATTTCAGAGACGGAAATTGGCAATGTATTCTCATTGGTGTTTTAGCATTAGTTGACTATGTTGAAGAATATGGCGAAACAATTCAAGAAGTTTTCAAAATTTTAGCTCCTATTGATATGCCTCCTACTCCTACTACAGTCATGAATCAATTTTACAAGGAATTGCTGATAGACTTGAGAATAAAAGCTTTAAACATTGTATGTGGGCTATTAGTGGGTGGTACCTCCATCAGGAATCATATGGATGAATGCATGGAACACGCAACTAAAATACGTCGTGATCGTTTAGAAAACATACGAATTTACAAACAATCTATGGAACAAGTCAACTCGGTAAACAAGGAATGCGAAGAAATGTTCAATGCTTTGGTAAATGAAAGTAATGGACAACAAAAGGTTTCACAAGAGACTTCAGCCTCTACTCCAGCATCACAAGGGGCTCCAGCTGAAGAGGAGAGCAACAAAAAGAAAAGGTCTCGTCGAACTTTGGCGATTACTAAAGATCCCAGTGAACCTGAAATTCAATTGGCTAGAAGTCATCCTGAATTTGGTACATTGTTAGCCAGTAGAAGCTCGATCCTTCTCAAATGTGAAGAGCTAAGGTTGGCTAAAAAGGATTTAGAAAGACAGCTCAATGAAATTGATTGCCAGCGTATACGGTTGATTGGAAGAGACAGGATGTACAACAGATATTGGTGGTTTGAAAATAATGGATTGCCGACCCTAAAGGGGGGTATGAAGAATGACGAAGATGAGGATAATGAAGATCCAGATGAAGATGAGGATCTTGATGAGGTTTTGGATGAAACTTATCTTATGGGTAGGTTATGGATACAAGGTCCTACTACAGAGGACCGAGAAGTATTTTTGAAGTTGAAAGAAGAAGATCTCAACAACTGGTATGAATCGGTTACTGAGAAGTGTTTGAACAATCAGAGTGAAAATGATGAAGAACATAATAAAATAGACCAAAATACAACCAAAGCTGAAGACGCAGAAATCATGAACGAAATTGAGGTATTGAAAGTGAACAACGAAGGATCGGATGACTTTGTTGCTAAGAAGTTAAACTTCCAGATATTATCAGAAACATTCAAGACAGCAGCATCAAATATTTTCAACATCCAATTCAACAGCCATACTATAACGTATAGGGATTCTTCTTTGTTGTTAATCGACGAATACGGAGCATCTTCTTCGACCAAAATAGAGCCGATTGAAAGAAAAATAATCGAAGAAAACCCAGATCCATTAATGTCAACATCAGATTGGAGACATTATGACTCTGTTGCAGAGATCGAAAAACTTATAGAATGGTTGAATCCTTGGGGAAAAAGAGAGTCACAATTACGCAAGGAGATGATATCCTTGAAGGAAAGAATTTGTTCGAGCATCGAGGCTAGACGGAAAGCTTTATGGCTAGATAAAAGATCGGAACGTGAAATTGAGCTCGAGTCAACTTTGAAAGATATCGTTGTGTCAGAATCTGAGTTATCTAGTGACTTATCCGAAAGTGAAGAGTCAGAATTGGAAACGAAAGAAATTGTAAGAGCCGCTCCAAGAACCCGGAGAAGTGTTGCTCAATCCCAAATAGAAGAGGATTTGAGGTTGAAAAGAGAAGAGAAACTAAAAGAAAAACAATTAAGGAATAAAGCCAGTTCTCGTATTGCTCAAAGAGAAGCTAAAAAAAGAAAATTGAAAGAACATCAGGAAAAAAAAGAGTTGCTTGCTTCTACCGTTCAAAAGATTGAGCAAGTGAAAGTGGATAGAGAAAAGACTCGGGTGTTAGAATGGGTCAATTCTAGCGCTTTGGAAAAACTTGGCCATAGTCATTATGATGGTTTGAACAAGAAAAGAGCCATCAAAAAGAATGGTAGACGTTAGGCTTATTTTCTCAAAAGAAAAATTTTTCGGACAATTTCTCTGTTATATTTCAACCTGTATATTATTAATTTGTAATTTTATGGTGTATTATCAAAATTTACTTGTAGATTGTATATAAAATCTGGATGATGATGTTAAGTGCCTATATATTTTTTCAATTGAGTTCGGCACGCATCCAGTAAAATCTTTTTCATAATAAGCATTTTGAAGATAGATCAAAGTCTCAGTAAAACAATACATCAAATAATAATCGGACAACACAATAGAATAGAAAAGCGTTTTCAATTATCATGTTATCTAGAAATACCAATGTTTTGAGAGTATTTGGTCAGAGTTTGTTGCATTCCAAAAGAACAATCTTCAGCACGATAGTCTCTCAACAACAAGCAGATGTCAAAGCAGAAACACCTTTGGATTTAGCCAAATCATCTAGTATTGAAACGAAGGCGGCTCCTCTCACAGCCAGACAAATTCCAAAATACAAAAGACCACTTTTATCAGGAGAAAAGGAAGAAACCGCTGGTTTCCAATTACCAAAATGGAAAGAATACATTGGGGAGAAAGTGATATCAGTTTTACATTTAGATATGGATAGGGTTAGATCAGGTCCTGTTGCTGGGTCCAAATATTACGCCCTTTGTAAGCTCCAAGGTTTGCAGTATCCTGACGAACAGTTATCAGAAACTGCCAAATTTTACTACGAAACGTTAGGGTTGCCCAGAACCTTTTCACAATGGTTTCAGATCACAGCTTTACATCAATGGCTATTATTTGTGAGAATGAGAGCATTGCCCTTGAAATACGGTAAAGAATATCAACAAAAGTTGATCGACAGATTTTTCAGAGATATGGAATTAAGGCTTAGTGAGGAGATGAATGTCAATTCAAACAGAATCATTGAAACATATTTGAAGGATTTCAACGCACAAATGAGGGGTTTGGTTTTGAGTTATGACGAAGGGTTAGTAGGAGACGATGTGACGTTGGCAGCAGCATTATGGAGAAACTTGTTCAATGGTAAGACCGACGTTGACTACACCCACTTGGAAGCCATGGTGGGATATGTCAGAATGCAATTGTACGTTTTGTCCAAGATAACCGATAGAGAGTTCGGGTTCGGTGACTTTGAGTTTGTCAAGCCAAATGAAGTGGTTACACCTTTGACTGCCAAACAAGAGTCTGACTTGAAAAAAGCTGCCAGGGCCAAATATGCCCCCGAGGGGGTTGATCTTCCGCCCAACATGAAGAGTGTTTTATCGTTAGATGAGTGAGCGTCGAATGCGCCAGTGGGACTGACTCATTGAAACGCTGATATAAATTGCTGTATATATTAAATCTTAATTTTGGGGGTTATCATTTCTGAGTTTAATTTACATTTGTTCTACCCTATCCTGTATCTGTGCTTGTGCTCCCAAACAAGGTAGTAGTCCTTGAGGGTATCGCATCACCATACTCCATATACTGAGTACCCTACACTATGTGTCACGTGTCTGCCATTTTTACACGTGCCTATAATTAAATCCAGCCAATCATATTCGATTGCGCGATGAAACAAGCCGAAAAGATGTCTGTGGCTAGTGTTTGGGCCTTGCACGCCCTGGGCTGTCATATTCCGTTGTGTCACTCTAGAGGACTGAGCTTCGTTAAAGCTCTAACCGAAACCCATGGTCCCTAAAGAACAAGGACCAGCTCGTAAATCACAATGGGTTTGAAGTGGCATCCACATTATCGAAAGTGTTGAAGTGGACCACCAGGTCCCAGGGAGAGTCTTTGGGCCTTGTCAGCATTGACATATGGCAGCCACCACATCCAGCTGCAAATAGAAGCGCCTTTTCTGGATACCTAGGTATACCATCAAGGATTTCTGGCGGCCTGGATTCCACATCTAATCTTCCGCGATGCTCTTATCTACGTCGGTGCGTACAGCGTATATATATTATTAGTAGGCGATTAGCGTGTGCTCGTAGGTATATAAGGTAACCAATTTCAGCCCAGCAGAAATAGGTCAAATCTTTTTCTTGTACCCCCCTAAAGATTTTGTTGCAGCGGCAAATAAATAGCACACTCCCAAGAGTTCAAAACATATTATTAGCTACAGGTATTTGAGTATTGCTGCTAATAGAACAGGTTATCGCTATCTCAAGTATCCTATATTTACTATTCTAACCTGAAATATCCACTTATGGTCAAACTTTCATACATACATTTAGATAATACTTGTTACAGAAACATTTCACTTATCTCTCAAAGTTTTTCTCATTAGATTTCCAAACAACAAGCAGAAACGAAGCTTGTGTCAGATACATTTACATATTAACGTCTTGGTCAAGGCCCCAGTGCTTTTTCTTTTCATTGACTCTCCAACATAATGCCACCTATTTCTAAAAAGCTCAGTTTGTCTCAGCAATCCACCGTTCCAACATCCTGCACTCTCCCAGAAACTGCAAACACTGCGAATGTGTCCAAAGTTCGAGTGGTGAAGGTAAATGAGTACAAGAAAGCTGCTAAAACTTTATACAAAGCTTTTGTCAATGATAGAGTAGCGAAATATTTGACGAACCATTTGGCACATGATCCGGAACTAAGAAAACAGTGTGACTTGGCATTGTTCGAGGCCTATGTCTATTCACATATTTTGAAAGGTGTTGTCATTGCTATTGATTTTGACAAAAAAGCAAGCCGTGGTAAACCCAAGTCTGCGGCAGATGGGTCTGGTATTCCAGATGAAGAATGCTTCGAAACTGTTGCAGTTTGGGCCAAACCAGGTGTTGATGTTGAGTCTAGTTTAAACTTGATCAGATCTGGATATATAAAGGTTGCATGGTTATTTGGATCTGAAGGCAGGAACAGAATTTTCAGTCAGTTGTTTCCGTTATTACATAACACCCAAAGTGATCTTCTAGGCAGAGATGTAGAACGTTGTTTCACTTTAGTTTATATTGGTTCAACTTCTTCTGCTAGAGGTAAAGGTAATGCTCGTAAAATATTTGACTATATGTTTACAAATTATATTGATGTTGATGAGGGTTATTTGGCATACTTAGAGAGTTCCGCGTTAATAAACATTCCAATTTATGAGAAGTTTGGCTTCAAGCAGGTGAAAGATATCTATCTTGGAAACCCTGAGGATCCCGGTGATGATTTTGCTAGAATGGATGTTATGGTTAGAGGTATCATGGGTTCAAAGTATACCTTCAATCTCTAGAATTCTAAATGCTTAATGTGTTAATATGATCGTGAAATAAAGAATATCGAGTAATATTTATGTCCACAATTATTTGGTGATTTTACTTGTAGACACCCCAACTGTGGGGTTACGTTCATGGGGAAATATTGAAGGCATAATGCGTAAGAGTTGCTTACATAGTTGTCAAAAGCAAAATTTTTAAGATGTAAAATATACAGAAGAATATTCAAAGGCAAATGTTATAACCGATCAGATCTCATTTACTCTGAGACTCTTAGGATTATTGTGAAAAAGCTTTTTTAAAGTCAGTTAAAACAAATCTATATCTGACGTCACCTTCGTAACATCTAGTTAAAGCTTTGTTGCAACCGTCTTCACTGACTTTAATTTCTTCAACCCAAGGTTTGATGTTATGTTTAACGCACAAATCTAACAATTCAATGGCTTCCTTTTTGGATCCCAATTTGGCAGTACTCAAACTCGACGCGGAGCCAACGAATACGAATGGCGAGATGGTCATGGTCTGATCAATTTCAGGTAAACCAACAGAAACTAATCTACCTTGGACTTTTGAGATTGACAACAAACCGTTGATGTTCAAATCTGTTAATGATGAAGCACAATTCAAGATAAGATCGAACTTGTCTTGGTTTTCTTCAACCCAGTTTTTGTCTTCACCAGTAGCAATGAAAGAATCAGCACCCATTTTTAAAGATTCTTCTTTTTTGGAAGAAGATCTTGAAATTGCGGTAACGTTAGCACCCAAGGCTTTAGCAATCATTATAGCCATATGTCCTAAACCACCAATACCAACAACACCAACATTGGTACCTGGTTTACAGCCATTTCTGACCAATGGTGAATAGACTGTTAAACCACCACACATTAAAGGAGCAGCGTGTTCAGACTTCAATTCTTTTGGAATAGCAAAGACGAAGTTTTGGTGAGCTCTGACGTGAGATGCATAACCACCTTGAGTAACGTAACCTTTGTCAATGAAATGGTAAGTACCAACACTACCGTCATCGGTTTGACAGTATTGTTCATCATTGTTCTTACAACGATGACACTTTTGACATGAGTTACATTGAGCACCTAAACCAACTCTATCGCCAAGCTTGAATTGAGTGACATTAGCACCGATTTTGGAGACGGTACCAATCACTTCGTGTCCCACAACCAAATCGTTACGTTTCAAAGGACCCCAACCACCACGGGCGGTGTGAATGTCTGATCCACAGACACCGCAACATTCAACCTCGATATCAACATCATCTTCGGTGAAAGGTTTGGCCTTGTAGGTCACCTTTTGTGGTTTGTTCCAGTTTTCGACTTTATCGACACCAAAACCTTGGAAGTACTCAGGATATGACATTTTTCTTGATTCCTTTTAATATGTAATTGAAGAAACTATAGTTTGTTATTTGAATCCATTGTAAATGACAGCCAGATGTTTTGTATTTATATAGGAAAATTTTGAACCTGATTTCCTCACTGAAATCTGGTGAAGAAGCGCATTATTACATTCAATGGAAAAAATGCTGCAGAGTCGTTGCATAGTCGGCTTCCGGAACCATATATGGTGCATTCAATCTCCGTCACTAGACCGAGATGATTTGTAATGGACACTTGAAAGGTTGAAAAGTGTCAATGGTAAACAGTTGCCAGACAAAATATATGACGTTGGTAATCTAGGAACACAAAAGGATTTAGGACGTATATCAAGCTTCCTTCAATGACAAGAAAACCAGCGCGAAGTAGAAAGATTAATAATTCCGACCATGTATCAAAAGGTTGCCGCATTCCTTTTTTTGAAAAATGGACTAGAAGACCCATTTCGTATCATAGGGTGGTAATACACAGTCGACACTCCTGATAACAACCTACTCCAGTGAAGAAGCTTAATCGCAAGTCATATTTTAGTCACGTCGGCTTGCTGGTGGAAGTCGAACGGACAGAACTTGGTGCACTGTGTACGTGTAATGGTTGTGCTTTGTAGTGTGATACCATCTTCCGGCACCCAAGTGATCGCATCGTTCTACGCCCATTTCTCTTCATGAACTCTGAAGCTTGTAACAAGGTGAGCAGTAATTGATAGCTATTATTAATCATCTCCGTGGACTGTATTCAGGCTCAGGGAGCAAGTGGAACCATTATTCAGACCTGAAATTCTAAGGGTCCTGTAGGTAAGCACCAGTCCTTTCAAATTCTGTCACAACGTCCCTCAATCCGTCAGTTCCCTGAGCTGCCCATACGGACACAGAGAATGCAAGTTAACAGTTGGAATTTCTAGAGCAAAGGGCATCGAATGCTGTTTATATTTTACGTCTAATAGGACTGTAGTTAATACTGAATCGGTGAAAATACATGGAAAGAGTGATAGAGTTTTACAGGATCATCTTTCATGTCAAAATGACTTAGTATAATCAATAGGACTCTATTTGTATTCCATTTGGCTGGGTTCTTATAGGGTGAGATACCGAGGTGGTTGCAGGGGTCGAAACTCGGCTTTTCGAGCACTCTTTTACGGCACTTCCATAAAGAGCGAAACTTTAATCATCAGACGAAAAAAGAAACTGTGTTCCAAACAACTGTTGAAGTCTTTCACATAAGGCCTGGTCGTTTTGTATTCGTAAGCCCGTGAGAATATATGAAGCTGTTTCGAAGGTGATGGAAATAACAATATGTCCGGTTCAAACGCAGATCCTGGTGACCGTATTTGTCACATAAATTTGGTCGGCACCTTTTTTATGGACTTTGTATCCGATCATTGAAATTTTTTTAATAGCGGTGTAAACTAATCAAATCAAGAAATTATTAAGCTGGTTTAGCAAAAATGAGCGCCGGAAATATAGAATCATTGCTTCTGTGGGCTATTAATTCTGGTGCTGCGATAGACTCTAGAATATCGTTCATCAGAACCCAAGATAGAGGAATAATCGCCACCTTCAACAGCGAAAAGATACACACTGAATATGAGTCAAGTGAAAGAGCTCTTGATAACAAAATGATCAGGATTCCTCTGAAGATATGTGTAACTCCTGATAAGGCAGCCCAACATTTTGGAATAGAATTCTCTTCGAAGGTGGAAAATGTTAACCATTTGACGAAATTGTTTCTTGCCAAAGAGCGCCTCAATAAAGATTCATATTTCACTCCATATCTTACATTGTTGCCATCACTCACAGAGATAAATTCGCCACTCACATGGTCAGAGAAGGAGCTCTCGTACTTGCAAAGCACTAATTTAGGTAACGTGATAAAAGACAAGTTGTCCTCGATTGTTGAGGAATGGTTTCATGTTATATCGTTGATACCCGAGTCAATTGAAAAACCAGACACTTTCTATATGGACATGAAGTTCAACTATGAGTACAAATTTTATAAGGCTGATGAATTGATCGACTATTTAACGGAGAATTTCAAAAGTGGCAGTTGGACAAATTTTGCCAGTTATTTATGGGCTAACTTGATCTTCACATCGAGATCATTCCCATACTACCTAATCAACGACAAAGCTGCTGCTCATGAGTGCATGCTATTACCAGTGATAGATTTATTGAATCACAAGCAGGGTGCAAGTGTTGAATGGTCTTGTGGTTATGACTCCGGTAAAACCCCGTTGTTTGAGTTCAATAGCCAGTCAGCTAAAGACGGTGAAGAATTATATAATAACTATGGTTTTAAAGGGAACGAAGAATTGCTTATGGGATATGGATTTGCTCTTCCCAAAAACGAAGCAGATACTGTCGCTTTGAGAATCAAGGTTCCTACAGAGATGATCCCAAGTATTGAAAGCTTTGGAATTTCGCTTCCTGATATCAATGACTACACTAATAGTATATGTTATGATACCAAGAAAACCCTGAAAGACACCTCGGCGAGATACAAACAATATGGAAATGGGGTTTTGTTTTTTATCAAAGCAGACTTCATTTCAGATGATTTGATCAATTTGTTTTCATATTTGGTAAAAAAGGAAAGTGAACAAAAATTTACTTTAAGAATGAAATTAGATGGGATTTCAAATTTGAGAAATGCGATTGAACAAAAACTTTCTGTCCAAAACGCCAAAATTCCAGATCAAGATCCAACAATCAAAAACTTGCACTACATACAAATTTATTACCAGTCACAGAAGTCAATTCTTAACAGTGCTAAAAAAAGTTTGAAGTCGATTGAAAAAGATTTACTCAATGAAAACAAATTGAGCATTATTCAATTGAAAAAAATATGGAACAAAGACTTGAAGTTCAAAAACTCGTTGCTAATCTCTATGGGAGTTACTTCTCACGAACAAATTCTTGACTCAAATTTTGAAGACCACACTTGGTTGTTATGGTTAATAAGATGTCATAACAAAGCAAATTATCCTGAAAAAGACGTAGAAGACAATTATATGCCTGATTGGATTGTTGCAAAGTTTGACCACTTGAAAACTACATATACTATCACTGATAATGACAGGCTGCAATTCAAAGATTTGTATTCCGCACTCATCCCTAATTTGATCAAAGTTGTCCCAGAAGTTTACGGGGTAGGTAAATGGGGTTTGGAGGAACTAATTTTGAGTGCTAAATTGTTAGAAATGAACAGCTATTGTAGAGGGAGTCAGGGAGAGTTGATTTTGGTGGAAGACAAGTACTTATGAATTTTGTTTTGTCGGGTTCCGTCCTGGGTGTATTACTATGTAGAGTCAGAAACTTCAAATGTTTCTTTACAATTAATTGACGTATAACAACTTCATTTTTTTGAAAAAACGATTTTGTAGCTAGCTGAATTGACCTTCCATTACAGTATAAGCTGTTTCAAAGATTGAAGTTCACTTCAAAATGATTCAATAGTGCCAGATAGAGCAGGGAATCGTATATACTGCTCTGTATAAGTACTGAAGATCGGGTAACAAATAGCAGACCGCCAAAAATTTAGCTTCATAAAGGTGATTGAAATATAATGATTTCAAACCCCATTCTCACCAGTTTTTCAGGCAATTCAAAAATGATTGGATCTAAGAACATATTTGGATCAAATTCGTTGATATTCACAAAGTATTTGGCTGCGCATAAGGTCACTAATCGCGCTTTATCCTCTACTATACCCAAATTCAATGAAATTGAAAATCAGTCAGCAAAGAAACCAAAGAAACCTTTGAGTAGAGTTGCTATTGGTGGTAGTACAAATTCAACTCAAGTGATCGGCAAACAAACCATAGAGTTTTCAACCTGGAAAGCAGTTCTTTTGTTGGTTCTCACAGGTGGTGTTGGTACATACTTTTTTAAGCAAGAGAAAAAGAAAATTGATCTCCAAAGAGATACCGAGCAAAGAAGAGGTATAGGTAAGCCTTTGATTGGAGGTCCGTTCCATCTCATTGATACAGATGGAAAATCGTTTACTGAGAAAGATTTGCTTGGCAAGTTTTCTTTGGTTTACTTTGGTTTCACTCATTGCCCTGATATCTGCCCTGATGAATTAGACAAATTAGGTACAATGTTAAACTCACTTGAAAAAGACAATATCATACCACAACCCCTTTTTGTTACATGCGATCCTGCTCGTGACACTCCGGATGTTCTTACAGAGTATTTGAGTGATTTCCATCCAACGATAAAAGGTCTTACAGGTGAATACGATGAAATCAAAAATATTTGCAAGCAATATAGAGTTTACTTTTCAACTCCGCCAAATGTTAAACCAGGTCAAGATTATTTGGTAGATCACTCCATATTCTTTTACCTCATGGATCCGGAAGGTCAGTTTGTCAATGTTATAGGAAGAGATACAGATGCTAAGGACGGAGCAGCAATGGTGAAAGATTATGTCAAATCTTACATTCCTAAAGAAGAAATGGAAAGAAGACAGAACAGTTGGTTCGCATTTTTGTGGAAATAGTTCGTATAATATCATAAAGGTAATAAAACTTGTACATATCATAGGGATTATTTTTGTAGTTGAGACAAAATGGTATGCATTAAGCTTGATCACTATCATTTGCTCTTATTCAGTTGGCCCAAGCCTGACTGTTGAATCTGGGCATTCTCTTCTGGCCTGTTTCAGCCATTTTTCAAAGCAATATCTAGTCAGCATATAGTTGAATATCTCGCATCCTTACATTGAATGTGTAGTAATACAGTGCGAAACCATGGCGTCATAAGATGTAAGATGATATTTTTTTCGCTAACGACGTCTAATAGCTTTGAAGCACCAAATTTGATGTCTTCAATCTTCAACTGAACAAGTAAACTCAAAGTTCAACTAGTACATTAGGAAATCAGATGACGAGGAAATAATTACTGGAAACGTAAAAATTAGTGTCGTTGCAATCAGATTCGAAATTTTCATTGACCATATACACATGAAACAGAGTTAGTTCATAAGATGGGCAATCTTACTTATAATTCGATTATCTTGAACCTACTAGTGTTTTTACTGTTGATATATAATGTTTGCCTGGCTGTTTGAAATTTACGACGATAACTTTCACGTATACTTTGAGGGCTAAGATAGCGAGGCTATTTGCTCTCCAGCCAATTGAGCTATCGCTTCGTAATGATTGTAATCATTGGTATTTTAAGGCCTGCTCTTGCACTGACACGAGAATGAGCTACTGCTATGATATGTGCATTGATGGTTCCCTTTTTGGTTGCTGAGGGTCAAAACGGTATAATTTTTCACTCCGAATGCTAACCGCAGCTATATGAACAATAAAGAACAAAGGAGTAACTAGGTCTTTGGTATTAAGGAAAGTGCTTCAAAGTGTTAACCGTGGACATAATTGAAAAAAGGTTGTGAGCATCGTTAATACATGTAAATTATATACGACTTATGTCTCAATACACCGCAACAACTACAATACATGAAATAATCTAAAAACAATATAGTTATATTGATGGGGATTAAGAATTAAATTAAACTATGAAAATACAAGAAACCGCCAAACACCAGAAAGAAATGAGAAAATGAAAACTGTGAGCAGAAAAATTGAACGAAAGGAGGAAGCGCAACAAGAATTGAATTTTATAAACAATAAACGTCAGTTATAACAAAGGAACATCAACAAAATTCAATCAAAACTCAAAAACAATACACATCTAATAATTATTATAATTTTTCAATATTAGGTTTTTCTTCAAATCACTTTTTGCAACAGATATCAACCATGAAATCCAAACCATTGAAGTTCAATATTTTATCGAAACTCTCCAATTTAGAATGGATGTTGTCAAAGTTAGTCAAATCTATTGAGAGATAATTGTTTCTGATATCGTCATTCTTCACCAAGTCTAATTTGAGATTGTTGAAGTCCTTTTCAAAAATCAAGTTGGTTAAACTGGTTAAGTTGATCAATAATTCATTGTAAGCATCGTTTTTGCCAAAGAATATTCTGAAGCTTATCTCATCTTGCAACTGAATCAAAGGTGAATTTAGTTCTTTGTTGATTTTATTGATTTGATCTATTATTGTTTCAGTATTGACAATTGGTTCATATTTTTCAAATTTGTTACCTGCAGATAAAGTTGATGAGGAAGTCATCTCACTCAAGTTTGATTCATGAGATTGGTTTTTGTTTTTTCTAAAAAATGAAGCTTTCAATGGCTTTGCTGTACTAAAAATGGATGAAGCACTAGAAATTGTTCTGGTTAAGTTCAATGAACTAGTTGAGTTGCCTTCGTATAAATCATAAATGGAGTAATCATAGTTATTCAATTTTCTTTTCTCCTTCTCCAATTTCTTATTCATTTGGACTAACTCATTTATAGTATCATGACAACCATAATCATATGCTTTTGTCTTGTTTTTGGAAGATGAAAGAGTTGAGTTCGCATTAGAATTCATTTTAGATAAATTCAATCTGTTTGAAATTTTTCTTGTTATAAGACTAGGTTTCTTTGAAAAGGTAGTGTTTGTTGTTTGAGTTGTGTTCGTTTTATGTAATTCTAACTCATCTGCTTCGCACAATTCATATAAATCACTGGCTTCAGATTCTGCTTTATTTTGAGTAGAGAAGATGGAATCATTTGAAGACACAGAATCGTTACTAAAGACTGAGTTTTTTCTTGAGATGTTTATTGATGGCGATCTCGAAGATGAATGGGACTGAACATGAGATTTTGTCTTTTGTAAATCTTTTTGCTTATTTTCAATCTGCTTTTGAAACTTCTGTTGAGTTTGGAACGAAACTTGGGGTAATAAATAGAAACTCATTGCGGCAAGTAGTAAGTATTTGATATGGGAGGGTGTATGTATTAATTATTATTATGAGCGACTGAAAAATAACTTGTTGAAAAAAGTACTATGTAATGTTTTAGGATACAGGAGAGTCTCAAGATTTAATACAAACGTTGGAATTCATTGATTTATATATTGAGCTGGAAATTTTCATGATATGTTTGAACAAAATATCCTAGCATAAACTAATTTCAACTTGAAAAAGCATCATGGGTTTGTATGTAGTAATGTCTAACGTGTATCGATGTCGTTGCATTCTCAAACATTTGATGAATACCTTGACAATTGATCTGTTTGCATGATATATCACGATTATTAATTTCATCGATTGTAGGCAAATCCAACTTGTGCTAAGCAGTGATAACTTGATAACTTCCTTCCCTGATAATCCTAGTCGATGAGCACTGATCTGATGAGTATGTACACATATGTGCCTTTCTTGTGATATGCGAGTCGTAACTTGGGTCTCGTAATCAAATCATTTTTCTCAAAGTGGAATAAACTAATTGTGAGTAAATGTAAATAAAGGCATAGTATACCCAGCGAAGCATTCGGTGTAACATGAAATTATATAAATAGCATTAATTTTGACTTCCTCATAGTTGCTCTTAAGTCAACTCGTTGATGTAAATTTCAAATGAGATTGGCTCTCTTCGTGTAAAAAAATTGATTTCTCTACAAAGCGAGTCATGATAAAAAATTGTATAAATAAGTTTCATTCAACGTGTCAAAATTATTTAAATTAGGGGGTATCTCATGAGTCATTTCAAAGTTTGTTCTTTTCTGTGTCGTAGCCAAACTTTTCGATATTTAACTCTCTCAAAGCTCTTCTTTCAGTAGCTATTTTTTCCAGTAGATGTAGCTTCGTTGGTTTAATTGTGCTGTGAGATATCGATATTGGGCGGTGCTTCACGTTTTCCTTCTCTTCGAATGTCACCTCCCTATAATACTTGTCATCCTCGAATATTGTAAAGAAATCGTTGCTATCCGTCAAACTTTTGACAAATAACCTTTTGCCTAGTGATTTACCTGCTGCTTTCTTCTTCGGCGTGGATTTAGTTATAAATGGTGAAGTTATTGATGTCTTCAATGGAGATGATTTCACGGGCGTTGTACTTGAGCTCTTACTTGCACTCATTATTGTTCTATGCGAAGTCACTTCTTGTGAAAATATGTTCTCTAACAATAAAATTTGAAGTATCCTGTGATGTGTCTCTCTGGTAACTTGGTTGGATAAATTTTGCTTGATTGTTGGTGGAGTTAACTTCTTCTTCGCCCATCTATTAAAAAAAAACGTATAAAATTACGCGTTTCTGGAGATTCGGGTTCAGCGTGTGCCTGGAATGTCAGCGCTTATGTAAGAGTCACATATATTAATGCATATGTGCAGGATATTTTCATATATAGCAGGGTTTCATGTTCCAAAATAGCAATATATAATCTAATTAATGATAGGTGAGGTTACACAGCTCCAGGAGCTCAGATGTGTACGGTACATCCAACCAAGAGACTCCTGGACAAAAAGTCACGTACAAAAGAAGATAGTTGCTCGCTAAAATTGCCAGCTGAGCACATTTGAAAATCTTTCCACCACCACTAGCAAACCTAAATGAAGAAGTCTGCTACCAATCTCATACCTCATATGATCGTATGAGCCAATGGAGTCGCAAGTCCAGATATCAGTACGCAGAGCACTCGACTGGAATTTTGGGTGCAACTAGACACTGGTTGATCTTCGTGTTGTGGTTGTGGGACTGTATAGTAACATAATCTAATCATATGACCTACTTTGCAGCTGCAAAAAGTTGGTTCAGCTAACTTGTCATGATCTTTTAACTAACTAATTTTGCTTTCACATGTGGCCGAGTCTGAAGTTCTGACGATGGCCATTTTCCGCGTATACTCACAGCACGATTCTGGGGTGGTGGAGCTGAACAATCGACAGTACCACCAATTGTCATCATGGGTCGTGGCTCATCGAGTCTCTGTGATGTGCGTCGATATCGCGCCGCCATCAATGAAGAACTGTAACCACAGATCATTTGATTGTGCAAATGCTTCGCTGCTGAGACTCGCCATCGTCATTGTTGTGCTTTGTTTTCTTTTCGCAGTTTTGAAAACGGTGAAGGAGTGAGGGTGGAATTCCTCGTAAACCCACAATGGTTCTCTACTCTCGTGGGTTTCTTCATGTCTGGAGGCTGACCTTGACAGAGATCACAGTGTGCAACACTGCTGAGTCCATCCCACGCAATGCTCGTATCTCCAATTTGCTCCTAACTTGGCCACCCACCACCTAACGTAGTTTATCTTGTGATGCAATATCTTCAGTGCAATGATTCTAGTTCCCACTCTTCCACATAGGCTATAAAGTACATTGACTCAACCATAATGTAACTACTCGTGACGCAACTACCGCCATACACTATCCCAGTATATTAACTTATTAATATATCTTCAATCTGTACTTAATATGAGATTAATGAGCATGTTTTATTTTGACATCTTTTTCCATTATCTATTAGTTATGCCTTACACTCACTGTAGCACGCGCCGCATTGCAGCCGCATCTACAGCGGCAATCGCACTCAAAATACAGCGACATCCTGTATATAATGGCGCGACATCTTAGAATTACATTTTACGACATCCAAGATCAGCCACTAATCAACTTTGTAATCATTAAATGCAGCACACTCTCTCTAACCCATGATGATATTCAAATTGACTTGATTACTTAGCCAGTGGTCAGTCAGCGACCATGATGGAGTTTCTCTATGTTTGGGAAAAATGTAATAGACAAAAAACTAATATGTACTTGCAGAGTATAGCCCAGTAATCGACACACAACCCATGAGCCGAAAAGCTAAAGTATTTAATTCACATTGAACAATATTTCGGCAGCGCCTGTGTATTGCACTGGCACCTGATATATTCATGATCTATAAGCACCACTCATGTGAAGGATCTTGGGTCATATGTTACAGCCTCGATTACTGTGGGACTAGGACGTGTGGTAGAGATGCAAATCTGCTATTATGCGATTCATTTAGCCTGGGGCCAGAAGTCAATGTCAGCGGTCAGTGTGGGAATATCGTGGGAATAGAGAAGCAACAGTTGTATTGGGAGTGAGCTTTGTATTGACAGAGTTGGTGTTTCGTGAGAAATGGATCCAAAAACATAGTGCATGCACCCTATAGCTGCAACTCGGGGAACCACAACTGGACAGACTCTGAGTAAATGAAGGGCCTTTTTAGTGAGTAGCGATTTTTTTTACATTGCAACTTGAGCTATATACATGTTCAACGTACCGTGGTACAACTAACAATAGTCATTCCCTTTTTGGAAGAGCAAGGCTTTGTTTTGAGTTTCCAAAATCTTTTCTTCTGAACAACTCTATTTTGTTTCAATTTGCATGGGTGATGGCAAACACACTGTCAAATCTTGAGTCATTTCTTATGAATGGGATATGCCAAATACAAGAGGTAGTACTGACAGTATATCATTGGTTTAGCAAAGCATCTAAATAGTCATTATCTTGATCAAACAGGTAATAAATTCGATTGATCAGTAACTAGTGCCAAACGTGAATAGATCCATATACGGACATATATATTTAGCTAATACCAGGAACGACTAGTTTAGGAAATCTTAGTTACAACCAACCGGTCCCATAGTGATACTAAATTAACAGCCAGATCTACAATTTTGACTAGTATTTGGGTATTTTGGTGATGTCGAAATCGTAATCACAACCAGAGTTTAATTTTACTTCTTGGCCCTTTATTCTTGAGATAGCAACTAGACTAGCTAAACACATGGGTAAAACTGTTTTGAACTAGGAAGTGTTATAATCTTCTTGTTAAATCAACTTTACGTCAATTCCTATTTGGTCTAGTAAACCTAATCAACTCAATGAGATACATATATCAGTAATTGTAGTGTAAACCATCGTTATTACACGAAAGCGATCACAGAGAGTATAAGAAGTGTAAATCCATTTTTTGCACTTCTAGTTCACATAACACTGAGCAAGCTACCTATAATCCTTAGTATTTCAAAGCACATGTGTCACCAGTTCATCTTTTATTGAAGTAAAATGTTTCCTCCTCAATTCTAGCATTTGTTTCTTGGCCAACTACTAGCCTACTCGTTCGTTCTTTTGAATTGAAATCGTACTTTCCATCACATTGCGGAAACAATATCAAACATTTTTTTTTGCTAGTTATTGGAAGAATAACTTTTGAAACTTGTTTGAGATGTAAAATATGTTTGACATAGAATACTAATTAAGTATGGCATATGTACAGTTTAGGCTCCTCATCGATGATTTCCGTTGAACATGTCACTAAGCCGTCATTACTAGTGAGCTTTCAAATTTTTATGAGTTCTGGTGCGTAAAACCAAATTTTATGTTTTCTTTCACATAATTTGAGATTCTTGAGTAAAACTCACATTAAAGGGCTAATTCCTTGATATTTATGGTCAACTTTCTGAGCTCTATAACCAAAATAACTATTTGAAACACAATAGCCTCGATATATTCAATGGATGCAACATATCCTGCATATAACCGTTTCAGTGAAAAGTGAGCTGCAATCAGACTAAATCATCTCTATCGTATATTGGAATGCCTGTGTTTCATTAGTTGGTAACATTGCATAACAAATATCCGTAGGGCCAAAAATGTTCAAACATTTAAGGAATTCTGGAAGCAGAACAGAAGCATTACCCAAGGGATCAATTTTTTTGAATGATTCACTCCAAGCAAAACTACTATTACAGATTGCACTACCAGTGTATTTATGACACAGACTTATAATTGAAAACATTAACATGTAAGGGAAAAAAAGATATTTAATAAATTACATTACAATAAACTAATCAGAAGTTTTTTGAGTACCACGTAATAAACCAGTTCTTCTAGCAGCGATAAGACCAGCCTTTTGACCTGGAACAGCACCTCTTGAGATAGTTGAGGCTTTACCAATATGTTGATGATTACCACCACCATGAGGATGGTCAACAGGATTCATGGCAACACCTCTGGTTTTTGGCCATGAGTTACGTTTCAATCTGTATTTGTGGAAGGCTCTACCAGCTTTCAATAATGGTTTATCGATTCTACCACCACCAGCAACAACACCGATAACACCTCTAGCATCTGAAGAGATGATTTTTTTAGCACCAGATGGTAATTTAACTCTGGTTTTACCTTCATCTGGGTTGTGACCAATGACAATAACGTAGTTACCTGAAGTTCTTCCTAAAGCACCTCTGTCACCTGGTTTTTCTTCAACGTTGGAAACAATGGTACCTTCTGGAACGGCACCTAATGGTAAAACGTTACCAACATTCAATGATGCTTTTTTACCGGCATAGATAAATTGACCAGTGTAAACACCTTCGTTAGCGATGAAGGTTTCTTCACGTAATTTGTACTTGTATGGATCACGAAATTGAACTTTGGCTAATGGAGCACCTCTACCTGGGTCATGGATGATTTGCTTGACGATACCACGAATGTAACCGTGACGTTCAGCATAATCTAAAGTTCTTAACTTAGCAGCACCTTTTCTTAATCTGGTGTGAGAGGTGAAGATTGAACCAGCACCTTTTCTTTGATTACGAATAACTCTACCTAATTCGATGTTAGTTCCTGAAGAATAAAAGCTTTCCTGATATGCGACGTGTTATGAAAGCTATTTTGGCCTAGCTGAAAAAGCTCACTGAATCTTTGTTTTATTTACATAGTTGTGATAGTGAATACTCTAGTTAACGACTTGACCTCACGAATACATCTGTATTTCCCCAGCCGTCAAATATGGCATATCATAACACACAAAAACATTTCAAGTCTCAAATCAAACATACCCATTTTACCAGATGTTGAACTAAACTTACTATTTACAGTTGTATCCCAATTATTCAGTTTTAATCATTGATTAAATTGAAAATTTCTCAAAATTTCTCATTAATCATTACTCACCAATTACATAATACATAAATTCACGTGACATATACCCGGGCCTCAAACCATCTCACACCGGGTAAAAAATGTTTTTGGCTGTTTTGGGAAAGCAGTCACAAGTCACCTACAAGTGAGCCAATGTAATTTTGAGGGCTATAGCCCTATATGTAACGTAATCTCAAATATACGAATACGAAGAAACCGTTATAATCATAGTCATTTATAGGATAAGTTGATCAATTGTTGTTTATTGGAATAAGATAACAGGAGGAGGGAGTGTAATCTATATGAGCAAACTTATTATATTGGATGGAACATGGTCAAAAGCAAAAGAATGAACTGATGATCCTGTGGAAAGCAAAAGATCAGGACAATAACTATAAGGCACTAATTATGATTAGATAGATATGGTGTACACAAGTAAGAATAATAACAATTACAATTCTGTGAAAAAATTTAAGCATCCCACAAAACTAAGACATATGATATCCAATATAATTTTAAGATGCAACATAATAATAGTACACCGTCTTGCTCGACATGATTTATCCTATCCCAACCTAATTTCCCAATAAAAAAACAAACTAAACAAGAGGTAATCAACAAAAAAGAGATTTCATACCTCCAAAACAAAAGAACAAAAAACAAAACTAACCCTATATAAATCTAAGCGTAAGCGTAACATGACAAACATAACAGACAAAATATTCATCAACTGGATGAACCATCATTATTTAGTATTCAACGAATAGTAGTTGTAAATTCCTCTTTGAGAGTAAGCCACAGGCCAAACATCGTTGATTTTTCCATTGATATCATTAAAGTAACCGGTGGAACAGTTAATTTTTCTAGAAACATACTTTAAAAACACCGGTTTGGTTTGTTTTTTAGTTATCTTTTTACCAGTTTTTAAATCATAAAATGTTATATCACCTTGGTTGAGGTTCTTGGATTCCGGGTCGTTTGGATCTAATTTATAAATCCAAGCTCTACGACCCTCGTTGTCATAAAATCTCCAGGATGTGATTTCCACTGGATCCAAATAGGAGTTTGTTTCTGGGTGTACGTTGAACCAAGCGCCACATGATAAGTCCATCAAAATTTTATAATCAAACTCAACAGCGATAAGATTTTCGTAGTTGTTTTTCAAAACTGAAGTGAAATTCCACCTTGAGATTTTTTTGTTCCCAGTCAAGTCAATGCATTTGATGATTGTGCCGCTCAAAAAGTCGTTGATTTCAGTTGGATCCACATGGGCGAACGATAAATTGATTGATTCTAACAAAGGGAACTTCTTTTTTATGGCAAGTAAGTGCTTAGCCTCAATCGGTAAACCTCCCAAGTTCAAGTATTTTAAATCTTTGGCTTTCAAATGAGTCAATAAATAATACAACTGTTCGGAGTTTAAAGGCGACACAACAGATGAATCAATTTGCAAATTGAGCCATTTCAAACTATTGTTTGTTACCGACGCGTGTAATGTGAAAAAATCAATGAGATCCCTTGTTGTGATTTTGGAACAACGAGCCAACGAAAGGTGCGTTATACGAGAAGACTCACAGATCGAATGGAACAAAACTTTCGATGTGATTTGAGTATGCGATAAGTCCAATCTTTTCAAATTTGGGAGGTTTTGTAAAATCTTCTCAAAGACATTGGGACTCAAACCAGTGCAATCATGTAACGAAACTTTGGACAACGACTGGATTGGGTTGTTGATAGCCAATTCATCGAAGGCGTCTGAGAACCTGAGACCAGTTGCCCCACAGAAATCGATTGATTTCAAATGTTTCGATTCATTGAAAAGATGATTCAACACCCGGTAGTCGATATCGTCCTGTATGTTTTCGCTGGCCAAAAATTCCATAATGTTGGGGGTCCTGGTCAATGAGTTCAATATGGTTGTCGATGTCACCATCTGGATCTCTTGGTTCATCTTGTTGGTTCTTCCCAAGCCAACTGAGGTGAACTGTTGGAAATCCATCACATGGACATGCAAACCCAATTCAGGCGAGTTGATCAAGTTGTCCAAGAACTTGTCAAACGAGTGTGGTCTGTTGAAAATGGCATACCGGTACAAAAACTTTTGCGAAACTTTATTGATTGTTTTCGATAATAGCGGTATGGTCTTAGAGAAGTTTTCTAGTGTGACACTAATCGAGTTAGTCTCATTGTCGTAGTAGGTCAACTCAAATATCTGGAACAAGATTTCTAGTGGTAGAGATAACAATGGAGATTCATTGCTGGCACTGTTGCTATTTGTGAACGAACTGCTTTTGGTGCTTGATATGATATTGTTGGATATAACTTCTGCAACTGTTAGAGTTAACTGGTTTGAAAATTCGATCGTTGGGTGTAAATTGTGCTGCGTCGATAAGTTGCTGTTGATTTCTGCCATAAATATCGAAGAAATGAAAATGTTGTATAGGTACTGCTAAATATTATCTTTTTATACAACTTGGGATTTTTGGCAGTATTTATAATTGCACTTATGGGATGTATCAAAATCTGGAAATTGTCCTGCAGCTGCAAAAGAAAGCAAAAAATCCATCACCCGGAAAAGATTCTAGCGGTGTCCGTCTCCGTCGTCGGGCCTTCACATTGAAGCACTTCGACGACTTTGTGTTCAAAGGGAAGTCGCAAGTTGACATATTGGACCAGGGTATATCTCCCAAGAGACAGACCTGGTGATACCTGGAGTGTGGGGAGATGGTTTGATGGTTTGATGGTGTTGGTTGTGAGAGCTGTGACCGTCGCAAAAACGAGTTGCTTTTTTACCTGCGAAAACGTCCTGGCGTCCTTGTGTCAACCATCAGATCTTTCTCACGCGAGATACGAGGGATTCATCAAAAGAAACTCAGGAAACCCGTCTTCGTCTCGAAAACACGATTCATGGTCCCATTTACGTCCTGTCCAGCGCTCGCCATATGAAGGTGGTGTCAACGCTGAATAATGTGGGTCAGACTTTCAGCATTCCCTCAAACCAGTGGGTTTCTCGCCGTGCAATTTATTATTGTTAGGCTTTGAAAGTGGGTTACTCCACAGAGACCCTCTACGTGTGTTCGTTTTTCACGATCCTCTCTGATTGTCTCTGACTCCCATCTGTGGAACCCAGAACCGTAATCACCAGCCAATGTCTTGCGGGTATTGCTTGTTGAACTGGTGCTGTTTCTGGCTTGCGCTGATCCCTATAGTTCATCCAAAGCATTCAAACAGACTCTTATCACGACCGCTATCGGGTAGCGGTTTACGTGGTTGACTCGTCGTAATTTGGCTATGGGCTATACCGGATGGACGTTGAAAAATAGACAATAAGCGGTGCTCGCGTTGACTTCACGAAGGTCACAACAGCCACCTATTGCTTAGCAGGTACTAGTTAAGCCGAAGACTCGAGCGGTTTGTGCAGAAAATTTCCTTTGACTCTCGAGCTCCCTAACTCTAGATTTGAAATTTAACAAGATGATTAAGTTCTGTTTACCCACCAGGCCTCTGAGAGTCAAGCTAAAATGGTGCACGATCGACCCTTGAAGCCATTGTAGTTAGTTTTGCACTCAGTCTTCGAGATATGCTTAATTTGATCCACGATAAATAATTAGTAACAGTACTAACGCATGAAACCCTACACAAGAGCGAGTGATGCCAACCTTCAAACAACATTTAAGGTTTCAATCAAATACCTTTTCGAAATTAGATGAAATGATATCAACAAAGCACAAATGATTTCATCGATGGTTCAGAACAGCCAAGATGTGCTCCGATGGGCATACGTCATGTTGATGAAAGGTCGTAGAGAACAAAACCTTTTGTTTCGCACACCCACCGAGGTTTGAGATTACTGACCTATTTTTCTCAAATTTGTGGCAGCGCCTCATGTGTCGCAGATAGTACGTAATAGTCTTATGGGTTGGAAATATAATAAACTATAGGAAGAAACGAATGAAGGTATACAGAAACTAGAGCCAACTTAAAACAATCATCAACGTCAATACTGGAAAACAAACAAGCTAAACAAAACAACAAAAACCGAACTGAAAACTGAACATAACATGACTATACGTTATTTTTTGGAGATGATGGGGGAGGAGGAGATGATGCAGCTGCGGAGGAATCGTTTGGTAACAATTCGATTTGTATGTCTTTCTCCTTACCACTGATTTCAGAAACCAAATCGTTTTGAGCATTGACCATCTCGTTAAAGTCTCTCTCATCTTGATCATACTGAATGTTGTATTTATCCAAAGCATATTTCCTTGCTTTCCAAGCTTGAACCTCAAACAAGTAATCGACAGCTTCGAAAGGAACACCTTTAGTTTCTGGGTAAAACAAATAAACGATCCATGGGAAAACAGTCATACAACCAGCAAACAAGAAATATACCCCGTAGCCCATTTTGTCAAACATATTACCTGTAAATCTACCCATGATGAAAGCCCAAAACCAATTGGAACAGGCATTGATAGCTTGAACAAACGTTCTGATATGTTGATCAAAGATTTCCGAGTTATAAACCCAGACTGTACCATTCCAACTGATACCGTAGAAGAAGGTCCATATGTAAAGCAAACCCAATGCAGCCTTACCACCATCGTCAAGCTTAGTGTCTCCCAGAGCAATTCTTTTAGAAGGATCACTGATCTTAATATAAGCACCAATGTACCACATACAAATGGCACATGGGAAGGAACCCCAAAATAACGCCCATCTACGACCGAAATTATCAACGATGAATAAAATCCAGAAAACAGAAGCAACAGCTTTAATGATACCAAAAATACCAGTTGAAAGCAAGCCCGAATTAGACCCAGAGATACCAAATGATTTGAACACAGTTGGAGAGTAGTATGTCACGGCATTGATACCTGAACCATTCTGCATCGGAAATAATGAAGTTGATAAAATAAGACGTATTATGGTTTTCTTGGATGTGAAAGTTTTACGTATTGGTGCAATACATGCGGCAAACCGTGAAGTGGAGTCTAGACCTAAGCTGGCTTTTTTAGCTTGGAAATCCTTCTCAAAAAGAGACATCTCAAAATTCAAATAGGGGTCATCTAAAGGCAAGTTTCTCAAATTGGACAAATTTTGTAAACATTTCTCGTGCTTGTTGTTCAACAATAACCATCTGGGAGACTCTGGGAGAATAAATGAACCAATCCAGAATAATCCAGAAGGGATTAATTGTATAGCGAAAGGAATCAACCACTGAGAATTCTTATCATCCGGAATGTTTTGAAGCACACCGTAATTAATCCAGTAGCCAATAATACCACCAACTTGCCATGATATTTCCCACATACCAACTAACTGACCTCTAATGGCAACTGGCGCGATTTCTGAGATATAGATTGGGGTCAAACCAGAACAGCCTCCGACACCCAACCCTGTCAAAACCCTACCGGCATAGATAGGTCCCAAACCAGTTGAACTTTTTGCGGCTAAAGAAATACCAGCACCAAAAGTTAAGAAAAAACCAGAGACAATCAAACCGACTTTTCTGCCCAATAACTCACCGATTGGATAAGCAAAAATGGCACCAAAGAAAGCACCAGCTTGGAAAACAGACACCACATTGGATTTAATCAATGTCAACTTGGAAGCAGAGATAGTATCTAAACCAAACTCTGACTCGAATGATGGTAATGTTACGGTTCCACCTATGAAACCAGCATCATAACCTATAATGACAGCAGCGAATGATGCGAAAGTTGCATACAAAAAAACTTTGAAGTTATAAACTTCTTGAGGAACAGTTATACCGACATCTTGTTTCTTGAATAACTTTGAGTTCTTGACTTTGGTGAAGAGGCCCTTATTGAAATGACCTGCTAAATTTTTCATTAATTATAGAACGCTAATATATTTGACTTATTTATTTTATTGGAAAACTTTTGATTGGGAAATGAGATAACGCGAGCTGAATGGATGTATTTGTTGAGCAGCGAAGGAAAAGGAAAAGGAAAAGGGAAATCTGATCAGTATTTATATTTTTTATGGAACCTATCTAGATATGAAACCTATGATTGAATTATACCTCTGGATTTTTATGCAATTTGAACAAGCTGAAGTCACGATAGGGTACGTATAGTAACGAATAAATTCAAGATCAACGAATTAATAGCCAACTAACTTTCAATCAGTGCAATTTAACTTAACCAATCTGACAATAGTCTAACTTAAATGAGATTAGATATAAAGTAAGATCTGCTTCGGAACTTGTTATACTTTGACTTTGGTCGAATATGATAAATGCAAATACGAAAGGTTGATTATAGATGCGACTAATGACTTAATTTTGAATCAACTAGCTAACCTAACGAAGGGTGTGAAACTAAACAAAAGAGGGAAAATGGATAAAGGATAAAAGAGTGTTTCTTGTTGTTAGTTGGAACGGTAAGAGACATGCGTTCAAAAAAAAAATACATCATGACTACGACGACTCAAACATAAAATTTTTCCATGATTGCACACCGCCGTTACAGGATTTAATGCTCTTAAGAGGAGAAGTGGCTGATTACACACCCCGGCGTATTTATTTCGTGTTAATTTGACTCCAACTGATCAACTTATAATTAGATAATACCAGTTGGCACCATCGACTCAAAGTGAAGACAACACAGATGTCTATGATACAAAAAATAGTATCATGTCAACATGGTCCATCTGGGGAAGCTCTTCCTTTGGTAACTCATCGATGAACAAAAAATGGACCCTTAGGCGGGTTTACATTTATGCGAATAGTAGAGACGGAAAAGTGTTCAGCCGGACCTTCTCGTTTGGGGGAAGACATATTTTCGCCAGAGAAGGAGTCCGGGGAGAGAGCAGCCCAAGACGGAGGAGGGTAACAATCGGACATAAAGTAAAGTATTTGTTTGGTGTAAGGATGAAGATGACTCGTTTCTGGACTGGGTGCGGTGTTTACGCCGTTATTTTTACGTGGCAGTTTCCGTCCTCTACTTGCACTCACCCATACACCGCTCACCCTTTGCGGGACGGCTGGCGGAGCTAGTCGTCTGATCAGAGGGCGTTGACCAGAAGGAACAAGATCGGATGACGTACGTTACACAACAACTCATCGCAACACAAACACGGTCCATAATTTCTGACCATTCGCGGTAGAAAATTGTAATCCCATTTACCACAATTACGCGTCTATATAAACGCCCATATAGCGCCCTTATGGAGACGGTGTTCTTGGCGGCTAAGGACTTGACAGGTTGTGTCAAAAGACGAACTCCAGCTCCAAAGTACGATGGCCCGCTGAGGGCACCAAGGTGCACAAGGGGACCAAGGACGCTGGCGGCACGCGAAACTGCGTTTAGCCAGCCAGCCATAGAGTAACTCAAAGGGCGTACTACGGAACGGAAAAGGCTTGTTGAGGCTTATCCGTGGTGCGCAGCAGTCGTTACGTAAGCACTGACCTAAAATATACCTATATTAATAGCAACCAACAGTACGTGCGGTTACTCAGCTCTGAAGGAGCTGAGCAGTGAGCCTTGGGGGTAGATTTCCTCTAGAATTTTTATTTATATACAGGCATTTTCTCATGATTCTTGTTTTCTTCAGTTTCAGCGTCTTTATTCCATCCTTCCATCACAGTATAGTTTAAACTAATATCATCTGTCTATCGTTAATTACTTTTGTCCACTCACTTAGCTCTCTATTTGCAACAACGTCGAAATGCCTATTTTTAGATCAAAGTCCCATCAATCGCAGAACTCGATTGAAAATGTCAAGTTGACATCCAAAGATATACAGCAATACAAGCAACACACCGCTAACGTGAATGATCCTATTCTCTCGGCTGTTAATGAGATGCAGCCTTTCGAGCAGGCCAACCAGTTGTCGCCTCGTAACGTTGCCGGAGGAGAAGCAAACAGATCCTCTTACTTATCGCAAAACTCAGCTAACTTAAATGATATCTTTGGAAACAAAATAGTCCAAAGAGACAACTCCAACCCTACCAGAGACAGAAATGAGAGACCTTTGGACACCATTAGATCATTCGAATACGCCATCACGGGTGACTTATTTTTCAAAGAGCAGTTAGAATCGAGGAAAATAGGTTGGGGATTCCACAACGATTTCCCCAACTACACTACAAATCCATATGCTTCACCTCCCCAGTCCAACAACTCATTCTCTCCTGGTAACAACATGAACTATGGAGCCCCTCAGCAAAACAACCCAATAATGTTTAACAACGCTTCAACCTATGGGCAACCCACCTACGCAAAAAACAGTTCTAATATAGATGTCGCGCCTGTGGAAAAGAAAAAAAGAGGTTTGTTTGGCAGAAAAAAAAAATAGATTTTTGATTGTCATTCCTCCTTCCTCCACATTATGATTTTTTATTTCATTTTTCTGTCAGGCTCTTCTTTACTATGATTCATCTTTGCTGATATCGACATTTTTTGTTACTGTTATTTTATAGTTGTTTACTGGGTTTTATTTTTATCTTGTGTGAAATATATGCTGTATTATAAAATTCTCGTTTGTAGTTACATTCAGCCATGTTGTTTGTTGAAAGTGCATCACAGCCCAATTATTTATGGCTTTCAAAAAAGAAAATATGACAGTGTCTATGGTTAATGACATGGCTGCAAATTACAAGCCGATTTACGTTCTCTTATCGTAAATCTATTCAGTGAAATTTATTTTCCTTGTTATTGTTCGCATGTTTTTTTTGACGATGGAAAAAAATTTTCATGATGTTTTCTGATTTGATGTTCGTCCATAATAGGTACCACATTTATGTACGCGCAAAGACTAGAACCAAAGCTGTGACGTACTTTCAAGATATATGTTCTTTTTGTAATAACTAAAGTTGATCCCAAAAATTGCAGGCTTCACATCACAGCCATTCTTTGCACCATTCCTCGATAACCTAATTACGTATACTGACTGAAACTTTCTCGGCTTGAAGACTAACTTCAAGTGTGATGTAGCTATGATTGATAAGATTTGAGTATAATACCACTACGATTTCTTGATTCATGACTGTTTCAAAATTGTATGAATTGCGCACCCAATTCTAATAGCATATAGAGATCAAAGTTTCAGAAGGTTGAGTAACGAAAATTTCGGTCAAAATTTTGAAAATGTGTAAAGTTTATGATACAACTAATTACCACTTGATCAAAAAAATTTCACTCAATTGATTAGATTATAGTTTACGTATAAATACTATGCGAAATATGGATTGGAAAAGATAAAGAAACAGCCAAATAAAAAGTAAACTATTTGCTGTCGTGTTTGATCGTGTTTTGTATACATTTTGATTTGAAACTCGATTAAATAAATGTTTCTTCTTCTACGCATTTTACAATATTTTAACAAGTAATCAATAATTTTTTCCAGTTGTGTTATATTCTAGCTTATGAAAAGTGAAATCACCTATACCTTTATCCATTCATTCTTTCATTGGTCATCTGCCTTTCAAAGCACTCGAGATTTTTCTTAATTACCGAATCATTCCTCAAACCATAATCTTGAGACCTATTAAAATATAGCAAAACATAGAAAAATCGAAAATCTATATAAATATTTGATAAATCATGTCAACAACAAATGCTGATCAAACTACAAGAAAAATTTCATTTAATGTCAGTGATCATTACCAAATATTAGAGGTTGTTGGGGAAGGAGCCTATGGTATAGTGTGTAGTGCAATCCATAAGCCCTCAGGACAGAAAGTTGCAATCAAAAAAATTGAACCATTTGAAAGATCAATGCTTTGTCTTCGGACATTGAGAGAACTAAAGCTATTGAAACACTTCAATCATGAAAATATCATTTCAATATTGGCTATTCAAAAGCCCATTGATTTTGATAATTTTAACGAGATCTATTTTATCCAGGAGTTGATGGAAACTGATTTACATAGAGTAATAAGAACACAAAAATTATCCGATGACCATTGTCAATACTTCATTTACCAAACTCTTAGAGCTTTAAAAGCTATGCATTCCGCAAACGTTTTACATCGTGACTTGAAGCCTTCAAACTTATTGTTGAACGCGAACTGTGACTTGAAAATTTGTGATTTTGGTTTAGCAAGATCAATCGCTTCGTCAGAGGATAATTTTGGTTTCATGACGGAATATGTCGCAACTCGTTGGTATAGAGCTCCTGAGATCATGTTAACTTTCCAAGAGTACACTACTGCCATTGACGTCTGGTCTGTTGGATGTATATTAGCAGAAATGTTATCTGGAAAGCCTTTGTTTCCTGGTAGAGATTATCACAACCAGTTATGGCTTATAATGGAAATCTTGGGTACGCCATGCATGGAAGACTACTACAATATCAAGTCCAGAAGGGCAAGAGAATATATTAGATCGTTACCATTCAGAAAGAAAATTCCATTCAGCCAGGTTTTCCCTGACTGTAATCCACTCGCAATTGATTTATTAGAGAAGCTATTGACTTTCAATCCTGTAAAAAGAATCACTGTTGACGAGGCATTGAAACATCCATACCTAAAATTATATCATGATTCTGATGATGAGCCAATAGCTGACAAAATACCGGAAGATTTCTTCGATTTTGATAAGAGAAAGGATGAGTTAAGTATAGAGGAATTGAAGAAGATGTTGTATACTGAAGTTATGGCACCCTTGCAATAATAAAAGTAGAAGGTCATCATTTTAAGTGCTTTTATAAACTTTGAAAATTTTTATACATTCTTGAACACGTTTTTTGATAATTTGGAACAGCTTGAGACGAAAACGTCAGGATAATTGATTTAATCTAATAATATAACAAGGAGGATTACGTTTACTGTAAATAAATACATAGAAATAGATTCCTATTTATATTATGTAAGAATATGATTCATTAATTACGTTTGATTAGGAAAGGTATTTCTTATAATCTACTTTTGTTGAAACGAACAACTTCGTCAATAGCTTTAGCAACAGTTTTAACGTTCCCTTCATTCAACCCAGCAACAGAAGCTCTACCAGAGCCTACCAAATATACAGCATGGTCATCTTCTAATCTTTTGACTTCATTTGGGCTCAAACCAGTAAAGGAGAACATACCTTGTTGCTCAACAATATGATCCCAGTTACCTGGAGTTTTCAAGTCATTCAATTCGTCTCTTAACAAATTTCTCATTTTAGAGATTCTAGAAGACATCGTGATCAAGTCTCTCTCCCATTGACTTCTCAACTCTTTGTTTGACAATATTTCGCCAACTATTTTAGCACCATAGGCAGGAGGGTTTGATAACTCAGATCTAATGATTTTACTCAACTGTGACGAAACTGACCTGTTCAAAAAGTCACTATATTCTGGCAAAACAACGTGGATTGCACCTACTCTTTCACCATACATACCACAGTTTTTTGCAAAAGATTGACAAATTAAAGCTGGGGTATTTAACTTGACTTCTTCGATTGCATATCTAACAGCCCATGCATCCTTATCTAAAGAACCAGAAGCAAAACCTTGATAGGCAGAATCGAATATAGGTAAGTGGTTTTTACGTTTTATAGTTGATAAAATCTTGACCCATTGGTCCTTTGATGGATCTAACCCAGTTGGGTTGTGAGCACAAGAGTGCAACAATATGATGGAACCATTTGGGGCCTTCTCAATTGATTTTAAATAACCATCGAGGTCCAATGACTTGGTTGCTGAGTCCCAGTATGGGTATGCGTCAGTTTGAAAACCAATAGTTTCAAAAATCTGGACGTGATTTGCCCATGTAGGTGCGGACAAGAATACTTTTGCATCTGGGTTACCAGTGTAGAATTTTTTCAAAAAAACACCACTAACATGTAACGCACCAGTACCTGACAATGATTGAATGGAGACAACTCTGTTTTCCTTCAAAGCAATCGAGTCATTACCCAAAATCACCTTGGCTGCTTCTTTGGTGAATTTGCCAAATCCAGTGATTGGCAAGTACTCGTGGTTATAACTTGGTGATGATTGCAACAATTTTTCTGCTTCTCTGACTGATGGCAAAATCCATGGTTTACCTTCGTTATCTCTGTAAGCTCCAATACCTAAATCAACTTTATTTGATCTTTTGTCAGCGGTGAATCTTGCTTTGAGACCGAATAATGGGTCTGGTGGTAATTCTGTAATATTTGGGAATGAGCTGGACATTTTGTTGATTATTTGCTATAAAAAATCGATGTTTTTACCTGATTGCAAGTATTTATATATCAATTAATTATCTTCTCCTCTATTCATAAGTAACGAGTCATAATTTTTTTTCAGGTGATTCACAAATCGACTTCCACTTTCGGGTAACGTTTTGCAATCAACCACTTGATATAACGAATGAAAGAATAATTCAGTTTTCCGGGGGTTACTTCGCTATTCATTATGGTGATTGTATAGATTAGGAGATGGTTACAGAGTGTTGTGAACTGGGACAGTAGTTCTTTAGAATTTCGGAGAAAAAAAATCAAAAAAAGCACTTATCCTGTGTGCGCCGCTTGTTCCACATTAATTAGTTTATTACTGAGTATCAAATCTATCATTCATTCTAAAATTATCATTAATTGCAAAAACATTGTTCTTGTTTATTTCTTCATCTCTTCATCAAACCATTCGTTGAGACCGCATCTTACACAAACTTCGTTGTCGCAGCGAAAGACTTTGTCACCGATTCTGAGGAACCTGAGACGAGGCGAGAGTTTTTTGAAGTCTTTCACATAGTTCTGATATTGCATTATTTTGTAGTCAAACGTACGAAGTTCTATTGAGATTAGTTCGCTATCATCAGCACGTGCTTCTTTGTCTGATTGTACTGGTACAGTACTCTCTGGCTCAACACCAAACTCGTCGTTGAGCTGGTAATATGCGGAATAGGTTGGGATGCTACTGAAAAGCGAAAGCAACGTGCCAAGATGGCATTTTGTAGGCAACACCAAATCCAACATCTCTAGGTTGGTCAAAGTTGACAAAACTTCTAGCAACAATGGAATGTCAAATTCGTTTACGTTGGGAATTCGTAACTTCGTCAACATCTTCATTTGTGATAGCTTTTTCAAGTATTTCATGGGTATTGTTGGCTCGTTGCGACTGCTGTGCTGTAACAGCGAGTCTTCAAATTTGATATCTAGTAACAACGTTGTAAGCTGGTTTCTGTGTGCGAGGAAACTCTCAAAATACATAGCTAGCAAATGATCAAAATTGATACCATTGTTGTGATTCAAGAAGTTCGCAGCTCTGCTTTTACTCCACCTTATTTGCACATATAGTTTGGTTAGCTTTGGTAAGGTTGTTATGAATTTTGGAGTGGAATCTTTGAAATCGTTGTAAAAGTCTATGTTCAAGGTTTCAATGTTTAATAGAAACGGAGAAATGTTCTGGAGGAAGTATACTCGATTTCTGATATCATTACTGTTGCTGTTTGCAGGTAAATCTGAAATCGACTCACAACAATTGATCAATGAAAGGGTAGTTAATTTGGATAAGTTGATTTTGGTGGAAATCAACTCCGCATCTCCTGTACTTATAAATAGGTTATCCAAACACAAAGAGCTTAATAGGATTGATTGATCTGCGACCGATGCTAACAAATTCTTGATATAGTTCGCCTCGTGGAAAGACGTGTTTGCCTCATCAAATAGTTCGGAGCTTTTGTTATAATACTCACTGTCATCGAGTGTGCTACTGACAGATGATTCATTACTTGGCCAAGTGGAGGCTACTTTTTTAGAAATTTTCAAATCTCTTAACATAGGGAAATTGTCCAAGGTTATCAAACTCAATATCTCAGACTTGTTAAAACATGAAAGAGCTAACTTTTTTAACAGGGATTTCGGTGAATTGGAGTGACCAAATCTTGCGAAGTCCCTGAAATTTCCCTCCAAATAGGTTAAGTTGCTCCAGTTGGGTAAAGATGCAACTAATCTAAAGGAGAGAAAATGCAGCAACGAACACCACGATATATCGGCTATATTGACAAGTTGTGGAAATATAATGTTCAAGTGCGCGTCCAACACATGATCAGGCACCGAGGGATGTCTTTCGCCAACAAAAATAAGCTTGATGTGCGAACAATACACTGGGTTAGTGCTCAAAGTCTTCAACAATAATTTGAACCCGTAAAATGTGTGGATTACGGAGGCATTTGCGTGCCCAGTTTTCTGTTGGTTGCACTTATCAAATAGTTCGTAGTCTTTCTTGGCTGAATCGATGATTATTGACTGATACAATCTTGGGATCGAGGACTGATAGAGATGTTTGGAGCATAACGATAAATGGAACGAGTCTGACTGACTCAAATTTTGGCAGATTTGGTTGATTATTTCATAAGGCATATACTGTATCATGATGGCAGTGATGTAGGTATCATCCACCTGAAAAACCAGATGAGAGAACGATGTTATGCAAAAAGAAGGAAGGTGTCGTTGATGAGTGAAAGGCCTATTGTGAAATCCAGCAGAACGAAAAAGAGGATCAACTAGCGTTATATAAACAAGTGATCTAGTAGTATATGTCATGCAACGTGAGCTAAATCACACATATTCACTCTATCACCTTTCCAAAGATAAATTTCGGATCAAACGCGCCACAAAATTTTTTCTTCGTTTCTTTTTTTTTTTCAACCTTATACTCATTCGTCCGGAACACAATTTTCACGTCTTATCTGATCGATCTAATCTCCACGAAACTACTTTTAGCCGACCTCGGCTTAATAGGGCTTGAGCCCTAGATACTTTATGTATAAATATTTCAAATTAAACAGTCACAAATATTTTTCAAGCATTTTTTTTCAAATTGTGTTTTGCACTCCATTGGTTACGAACTTCGAGCTCTGGTCTCTGCTCTTAGTAAGGGAAAAGTAAAATACTTGAAAAAAATAAAAGACTGATAATTGTATAGTAATAATAACTTTTTGTTCAATACTCACTTAAAGATGGCTCCAAAAGGTAAAAAGGTTGCACCAGCTCCATTAGCTGCTAAATCATCCAAGACTTCAGTCAAAAACCCATTATTCCCATCAACTCCAAAAAACTTTGGTATTGGTCAATCTGTCCAACCAAAACGTAACTTATCACGTTTTGTCAAATGGCCAGAATACGTTAGATTACAACGTCAAAAGAAAATCTTATCCTTAAGATTGAAAGTTCCTCCAGCAATTGCCCAATTCCAAAACACTTTAGATAGAAACACTGCTGCTCAAACTTTAAAATTATTCAACAAATACAGACCAGAAACTTCATCTGAAAAGAAAGAAAGATTAACCAAAGAAGCTGCTGCTATTGCTGAAGGTAAATCTGCCAAAGATGCCTCTCCAAAACCATTTGTTGTCAAGTACGGTTTGAACCACGTTGTTTCTTTGATTGAAAACAAAAAAGCTAAATTAGTTTTGATCGCTAATGACGTTGATCCTATTGAATTAGTTGTTTTCTTACCAGCTTTATGTAGAAAAATGGGTGTTCCATATGCTATTGTCAAAGGTAAAGCTAGATTAGGTACTTTAGTTCACAAGAAAACCTCATCTGTTGCTGCTTTAACCGAAGTCAGACCAGAAGATGAATCTGAATTAGCTAAATTAGTTTCTACTATCAACTCCAACTTCATCTCCAAATACGAAGATTCAAGAAGACACTGGGGTGGTGGTATCTTAGGTTCAAAAGCCCAAGAAAAACAAGCTAAAAAAGCCAGAATCGCTGCTGCTGAAAAAGCTGCTAACTGATTTTTTATCTAATCATTCATTATATAAAATTGTATGTTAGTTAAGATGTTAATATAAACGTAATCTCACACGATGTAATAGGCGGTTTTTCTCTTGAGTTAGTACCCGTCCCAGGGTGTCTTGCACAGTTAAACTCTCACAGCACTACGAACCGTTTTTGATACCTGACCAGCTGAGGAACGATGTGTGCTACCAGAGACTACACGCTACTCGCCGCAAACCTTCACATTCACTAGCTGATAACATCTGCCTTGTGCCTCACCGTCCACCTTTGTTTCCACTCGATCTACCAAAAAGCTGATGCACCACCATGGCGAGATCTCCATCAATTCAATTCGCAACCACCCTCGCTATAGTGGTTACGTAATCTCTTAATAACAAAACCATACAAACAGCTGTGAGCCGCACTATTAATAATCAACAAATATAACTTTTTTTCAAATTCCCTGAACAAACTGGCCATTTCCGCATCCTTTTTGATGAAAAAACTTTGCAGACTATCTGAAGTAAAATGTTAATAACCACTGAAAGGGCACTTTGCAATTGATACTGTATGTTCTACATTGTCGCTCTCAAGCGTCGCACCAAGATAATTATGAGCTCGGTCCTGTGTATTATAGTGACAGCCGGGTCACCCTACCTCTTCAAGTCAACCAATTACAACTATTATTTTTCATTTGATGAATTTCGTATGAACTCTATGGAGCAGGCCTACTATTAATCATTAGAATATCGAAATTGAAATTATATTATAATAACCAATAATCTGAAAAATAGAAGATCGAATTATTTGTTACTATTGATTGATTAATTTCCTATCCAGTATAATAATAATAAAAATCAGTATTTCATAAAGTTTCAAAGATGGCTTTTTTAAAAGATTTAATAGATTCATTCTTACCAGCTGCTTATGCTGAAGAAGTATGTTTTTTGTTTACTTGAAAGACGATTTGAAGACAAGCACTAACATCACCATCACAGCCAGTTGATCAATCTTCTACTGAAGAAAGAGAAGAAGCACAAGATGAATCCACCGCTGATGAATCCGGAGAATCAAGTGAAACCACTGAAGAAGCATCTGGTGACGATGAGGAAGAAGAAGATGAAGACGAAGAGGATGAAGACGAAGACGAAGAAGAAGCTGACCCTCTTGATAAATTACGTGAACGTAAGTAACATGTTTTTGAAGGGCAATTGATTTTGGCATCTCTAGAACCAAAATTGAGCCATCATTCGTGACCGCACCCTACATGATGGGAAGTTAAATACTAACGCTTTAGAATGTGCTGAATCCAAGCCATGTCATCATTTCAAACACCATTTCGAAGAATGTGTTGAAAGAGTTACCAAAGAAATGGAAGAAGAAGGTTACGAACACAAACATTACAAAGAAAACTGTGTCGAAGAATTTTTCCATTTACAACATTGTGTCAATGATTGTGCTGCACCAAAATTATTCTATAAATTGAAATAAGCCAATCAGGTTTATTCTCAAAAATATTATTCGTCAAAATTTTGGAAGAGGAGCTGGGAAAAGTGACCATCTTTCTTGATATTTAGTGCATTTTCGAATTATGAGTGCGTGACATTATCAAATTTTGCCAGTAAAAATATTAATCTTCTATTTGAAAAATAATGAACTCAATCATTGAAAAGTTTTGATTTTGATTGTGATTCAATCAATATTGCTACTTACCAAAACATAAATTTATAAAGATTTTTGAAAAATTGAAAAATTTGAAAATTACAGGTTTTTTTTTTGTGCATATACGTTTTTATTATAAATATAATTGTTTCTATCTAGTTACTCACTCACTCTCACGAACTGTAGCTCCCCTTGCCTTGTTTTGCGAGAAGTTTCAACAAACTGGAAACCTACATGAAACTTGCGACATCTATTCCGGGTGAATTAATGAGAGCAATTGAGTGGAACCTTCGAAATTGTTCTGAAAAATGAAAAATTGGCTCGAAATTGTTGAATCAGGACGAAAATCAGATGGAATCAACCATAAATTGATGAGTTGCACATCGATACAAGGTGCTTTTCACGTCTACCTAGCGAGCATTGGTAATTGGATTACTGAATAAACGTCTCCTGAAACAACATCAAAAAACCGCCACTAGACACTATTTTTCATAGCCTGTCGATTTGTAAATTATTATTGTAGTTGGTTGGTACAGTGCTTTTTCGGGAAAAGTATATATATCAAAGAGGACGACGTATTTTCTCGTTATCGAATTAACGTAATAATTATTGCCTCTCAAATTGATAAATATTTGTTTTTTATTTGTTGATTGAAAAAATTTACTCATAAGCCTCCTATAATTGTTTGTTTTCATATTAAAACTTCAAAGATGTCTTCCACTGAATCCACCACACCAGCTTCCGATGCTGTTATCGAAAAGAGAATCTACATTGGTAACGTTAACTTCCAAACCACTGAGGATGAATTGAAAGAGCTTTTTGCTGATTTGAAAGTGTATGTATTGTCCCACACCCTTGATGTTGTCAATTACTAACCACGCGAAGTGAGGAAGTTGAAATTCCAAGAAAAACCTACAACAAAAACGACGTTGAAGTCAAAAGATCATTGGGTTTTGCATTTGTCCAGTTCGAAAATGTTGAAGACGTTGAAAAGTCAATCGAGCTTTATAACAAGAAAGAATTCAACGGCAGAGCACTTTTGATCAAGAGAGCAAAGCCTGCTTCCACCCAAGAAGAAAGATTGCAAAAGCAAGCTGATTTCAAGAAGGCTAAAAAAGAAAAATTAAAGGCTAAGAAAGCTGCTGCTGCTGCCGCTGCCAAGGAAGCCAATGGCGAGAATGCAAACGCCAGTGAAAAACCTAAGAAGGAGCTGAAACCTAAGAAGGAGGCCAAGTCAAGATTGCCTTTAGAAGAAGGTACCCCATCAGCTGACACAGTTTTCATAAACAATTTGCCATATTCTTTAGGTACAAAACAATTGAACACTTTATTGAAGACACACAAGCCTAAATGGATTCACGTTCCTACCAGAAGAGTTCCAAACGCAATGTTGGCACAATACAAGAAAAATGGTAAACCAATTTTGAACCGAGGAATTGCTTTTGTTAGATTATCGAACGAAGAATCGCAAAAGAAATTCATTGAAGAATTCAATGGTAAAGAAATTAATGGTAGAGCTATCACTGTGTCAGTTGCAATTGATTCCAGAATCCCCAAAGAAACAGACGAGTCAGTTGAAGGAGAATCAGAATCTGATACATCTGCTTAAACCTTTTTCATAGATCTGTTATATTTATTGAGTTATATTATATATTTCTAATTTCATTTTTTCCCTCATTATTATTAATAATATTATTGTTTCTTTTCAATTCGTTCCATTCAATGGTTTCTACTGTTAACTCTACTCATAAAATTGGTTTTTCAATCATTTGTCCATTTGCCATTATTATAATATTTGCATCGTCATTCATCATCGTTCCCAAAAGTGTTTTGTTTGTTTGTTTTATATTTTATCCCGTTCTTATTTTTGTTTTGTGTTAATATACTAATCCAATTCATTCTTAACTAAGGAATCAAGGTTAAAGTGGATATTTTCAAAAAAAAAAAAGCAGAAAATAAAACGTACTTGTTTATCTAACTATTTATTTATTTATCTATTTATTTAACTATTGTCCTAATATCATAATATCATAATCATAATCTCACAATGAAATTAACTTAATATATCAATCAAAGAATGTAAATGAAAAATGTTGAAATCTACTTCAAATGATGTGTTAGGTGATGGTTGTTGGAAAAAGAAAAAGCAAAAAAAATCAAAAGCTATAATCAATGGTGAAAAATATAGTTATTCACTTAATTATATTGAGCAAAATGGAAAATTGAAAATGGAAATCAGAAAGAAAGAAAAAAGAAAATAAAAAAATAATACAGATAATATGAGATTTTTTTTCACTATTTTTATAGGAATAAAGTAAATTTGGATTATGGTTTATAACTTTCAAGATATATCATGAATTTAGGAAAAAGAAAGCAAACTGTTTGAAATTACTATTTGGTTATTTTTTGTTGCTTGGTTATTTACTTGGTATATATATACTTTATATCACTGGTAATTCAATATATTGGTTTCATCTATGACATTCATTGTAGCTTGATGGTCCCTGTGCGCTTTCACACCTTGCAAGAACAGGCAATGAAAGGTTTGGCAGTGCAAATAGCTCACGGTAGACACGTACCAAAGCATTTTTGCCGTCGAATTAGGCTTCTTCAACGGACATCACTTCACTTGTTTTTCCCTCGCTTGCCATGTAACCCAAAACTGATCTAGCATGACCGATACCATCATATTTTTGATTTGATGAACTTGTGGACAGTCCTTCCTGTAACACTCTCACTTGTTAGCACCGAAAAGAGAAATAAACATCTCAAACAGTGACATCTTAAAGTTCTTTCATCTAATTTAGTCATGAGTTCACATCTTCTGTTGCTACCAGCTGACCTATAACACCGCTGATTTTAAAAGGAAGAGGTGTGCGCAACTTTTGAACCTCTATTAGAAATATATATTGCGTAAACTGTGCCCGTTCCAGCAAATACATCCCAAAACTCAGCTATTCAATGCTGAGTAAAGGGAGTTTACTCGTGGTCCATACTGGTATGTTTAAACACTTGATCATCACATCTCTTTCATAAAAGACTCATTCATCACCAACTTGCTACCGGTACGGCTGATTTTTGCATGTAAATTTCCGACATTTGAGATTGTAACTTGATGTATGAAATGTACATGGTTTTGGCGCACATAACGTTAATTTGAGAACTTTTGCATAACTTGAAAATCATGAAGTTTGATGGAAAAATAAACTTTAACCACTTAAGTACGGTTGGCAACCAGTCATGAGAACATTAATCAGATTTTGACATCCGGTTTGTGTTGAAGCGCTTCTATGGACTTGTTTCCGGGAACAAGTCCTAACATTGCGCCATTCTAACACTAAGTTGTACATATTTGTCGCAGTTTGGGGAATTTGCTGATGAGTTTACAAACGGTTCAACTTGTCAACCTGTCGGGGTCACCCCATTCCAAAAGAGGTGTAACTCATGAAATGTAAATCAATACGACGCGTATTGATATCAGAGAGCGCGCCAACTGGAATACTTAGCTGTGCTCGTCACTTGGTGTAGTCTAAAACCTTTCGCGTTAAACTTTTGTCTCGACTGCTCACCAGTCGGTTTATTTGAAAGAAAAATATCATCACCGCTCTGGTGGGTAAATCAAGTTTAGAACTTGTAACGTGTAACTTATTATCCGGGTGCACTTAAACAAGTTTGGCCGAGAGTTGACGTTGCATGTAAAGTTGCCAAAAAGAGGGACCGATCAAAATGTCGCTTGAAGACGAAAAATGGCTGCAAATTGTCGCCCTTTTTGTGCAGGTGGAGTCGGGTTGGAAAACCGTGATCCGAGTAATGTTTTACTGATATTTATAGGAATAAGATAATCAAAAGGCTAATTAATTAGAGCACGGAGAACCGTGGAGAGGTAATTTGGTAGACCAATGCAATTTGAAACCTTTGGAAGGATGTTGAGATTGTTGTACACAGAACAGGCAGCAATAGCTCAAACCCGAATGCCCATATGGTCAAATACATGGTGGCATGATAATCCCATGTTTTGATCGACTAAAGATCAACTGGTTCACAAACAAGGCGCCCACAGAAAATCCGATGGATAACAAGTCCAACTTTCGACAAGCTGTAAATATCCAGTAGCTACAGCACTTTGCTAAACTTGAAAAGAACTGAAAAATTTATTAAAGAGAGTGGATGGTAACAAAATTAGCATAAAAACGAAAATCGAAAACACAACTAACAACTGAATTAACCATAGCTAATCACATCAAGGACTTGAAAAAGCTTTCATAAATAAAACATCACTCATAATTGTTCATAGCTATAAAAATTAATCAATTGGAAATCGTTACTTCCAACCATAACATTAGTATGATAATTTAGTAATTAAGTATGTACCCCAATTGTAGGCCAACTTAATTGAATTGTTAAATAGATATCACCAGCTGGATAATAAAAAGTAAAAAAATATTAAAAATTAAGTATTAAAAATTAAGATATCATAATTGGAATGTTTAGTTGGACAATTAAAGACAGTAAAAACAGATTAGCAAACTGTAAACAAAAACAAAAAACGGTATTAGTAAAAATTTCATAACATGATGTATAAAGTTGATCATAATTAATCATGGAGTTGATATCAAGTGTACAAGCTAACGAATCAACAAAGTATCCAGGAAAATAATCGAGTTTGAGTCAACTTAGACAGCTTCTTCACCGGCTGGAACTGGAACTGATTCTTCAACTGGAGCATTTTCACCAACAGTGGCTTCAACAGCAGTGTCACCTGAGGCTCTTGGTTCTTCAACAATTTCTTTGGCCTCAACATCTTTACTTTTGGTCAAGTAGGAAGTAGATGGAAGAATGAAAATGATAACAGCTGGAACGAAACCGTATAAGATTAAATCTAAAATACCGTAGAAGACAGCTTCAGAATCTGGTTGAATGACATTACCACCTTCAGATAAACCCCAAGCAACAGGATATAAGATCAAGATGATAACAACAAATGGAACTAACAATTTTAAGTAAATTGATGAGGATGAAGATGAGAGGAAGAAGTGGTCACTGACTAACAAGTAGATACCGAATAACAAGGAAACTGCACCGAAAGTAAAGTAACCCCATTTGTAGGTGGAGGTGATCAATGAACCAACTAATAAACTGATGACAAATGATTCAAATGATAAAACTTCCAAGAATAAGTTGGTGAATAATTGGAAAGTTTCTTCCCATGATTCGTAGGTGTAGGCACCGGCAGTTCTAGCGTATTCAATGGTGAATAAAACAAATGGTAAACCTAAAAACCAAGCAACAAATTTGGAGTAGAAAATTTGTCTGGTACCTGGAACTTCAGATGGGTCAGAGACAGTAACATGATTGAATTCAGCTTCAATTGAAGTCCAACCTAAGTTTGAAGCGTAGGTGAAGTAGGCAAATGAAAAGACAAATGTGGTGAATAATGGAGAAATGTACAAGAATTTTTTACTTGAAACATTCTTCTTACCACTGAAAATGTAACTGGCACCATGGATCAAAGCTAACAAGGAGAAAACTGAAAAAACAGCCCATAACCAATCAGAACCATGAGAAGTTAAGGTTAAGTCGGTGGTTGAAGGGTTGAGTTCAACAGCTTCATTGCCACGAGGATATAAATTGATTGCAGCCATCTTATATTTTATGATCAAATTCCTATTATTCGCTAAATGTAAACGTTAGTAGATATTGCTTTAATATATATATATATTAGATCTTGGATTAGAAATACATTCTCAAAAATAAGAAGGAAATAAGGCTGCTTATATAGTTTTCCCTGGATGGAGCTGCAAGACAAAACGAGACATATTGGTATTATGAGTGTGGGAGTTAATCAATGGTCAGGAAATTGGACAAGGTAAGGCTAAATCGCATCTCACGTCTAAGTTAACCGTCCCAAATAATTAACTTTAACTTATTCAGGATCTTTTTGTGCTAGCTCATTGTTAGTTGTTAATGTTACATGTAATAAAAAGTTGCCACTTTAATGTTTAATTGCAAGTTATAATCTTTTGAACCGTGCCGGCGTTACAATTTTGCATAATATTATTTAACATATATGATAAAACCGTGTACAGAAATATGCTGCTTAGATTGCGTCTAGTGAACCTGCTGGAATATACAGTTTACATGACAAGCTGAGAACTTTATGGAACTTAATGGAACCTGATATAAAATATACTGGAAAACGCTAACTATTTATTGCAGTTGAGAACTAGAACAGTTGAATGATCATGAGGATCAATCATCTGTTGTTTTGAGTTGACATGGAGAAAAAATCGCAGCTACTAAACTGGCTTGGTTCTCTTTTGGTCGAAAATGCAGGAATTGTGTTTTTTCTCTTGAAGTTTAGTTATTTATACATCACTTCTGGCCTAAATCGTCATGTACGCAGGAGCTAGTTTGGATTATTAATTCGCTGCAAAATGTTATGAAATTTTTGAATAATATGATCGCTCTTTTCGATCGTTCGATTTTCATATCAAGGTGCCTCTGAGTTGAAACACGTTGGTGACCCTCCAACTAGTATTGCGAGATGGACAATCACCCATACTAACTTTTCCACCAAAAGTTTCAATAATCGACTAATAAGATCACAAAATGACGAATTTTTGGAGATCAGAAGTAGTTGCCGGCAACATACCGAAAAGTTAGCGAGGGTAGCCAAAATGAAAAAAAAGTATAAGGTGATCGTTTATTGTTCGACAATTAAGCTACTAACCTATCAGTCGGCATGAAAGTACTGTAAATATCTAACAATGCAAAAAGTCAATTGTGATTTTCTTTATAACAGAGCTGTCATACACATGGGAAGCACAACTTGGGAAGACCGAGACGGAATCAATATGCCAGCAAATTGCAGCCCTGGGGCGAGCGTGCGAACCTCGTCAATATTGCAGCCGCCTGTCACTGTCAAATTGGAAAGGCCATACTTCAGCCGTTTGCGACCAACTTCTGCCCTATTGCCTTTGAAGGCCTTGGAGGTGGTTGCCACGAGGCCTGCCATCACAGCAGCATCATATCTAAACACCATTGTTTGCAAGCACCAATAGTTTACAATTCTCAAAGCTGCTACGTGAAAATATTCCAAACTAAAGGTGGAAAAGCTAAAATTATCGTTTGGTTATTATTTAAGGAAAAGCTGGAAGTACTGGAAGTGCTGGAAGTGCTGGAAGTGCACCATTCAACAGGTCACGACAATCGTTCTCGACTTCCACCACGGCGAATAATCTAAGGGAAAGCTCAATAGCAAGTTGGTGAAGTCAAATTTCCTGTTGAATCACCCACTGACCAGAACTCAGGAAGACACTTAACTGATCGGGATTATTTGATATTAATTAGCACCGTGAGATTTCGGGAGCGTCGCACAAATCTATATGGTAGACCGTATAAGTTGTCCTTTACATAATTCCATAGAAGCCGGTGCAGATGAGTACATCACAAGTGCGACTTTGCCGCACATGCTTGCTTGTCGAATAGAGTTTATAGTGACAAGGTAATTAGAGGATTAGTCAGCCACACGCAGCTTGTGTTGTCTGTGTTTCCCGCGCTTCCCGATTAGGCACTTTTTATATTTATTTGTACACGATCAGTTGTAGTCGCAAATTGAGAACCTCGAATTCCTGTTCTCCGCTTTGGAGCCTCTACTTTTGCTTGATGAAGTACATCGAGCGCTCCTGGCAGGTAAGTGTAGTCTCTTTACCTCACAAGAAGGTTGGACAACCTCACTTCTGTTCTTTGTCACCTTCTAATTTTGAGTGATGGTTGTCTCCAACTGCATTCCACAATGCAACTTAATAATCAATCATCTCGCGCATGTTGACTATTCTCTTGTTAGCTGCAAGTAGATATAGAGAACTCGAAACCTATGATGAGACAATGTTATAAATTCGAGTATGTGACATATCTTATAGCCCTTAGTGCCACCATCATATCCTAGCCCGTATACTATCAGTTGCACAACTTTAAGTTCTGTATGCGCATGAATTCACCTTCTAGATAGATCTTGATTTCCAATTTGAGTCAACTTTTTGGTAGCACAGTTAACTCTCACAATTTGCGTCGAAAGTTGCAAAGGGCTAACTTTCGTCGTGGCCGAAGACACACCGGTTACGACATTTACTTGCTTGCGACATCTAGATAGTTCTGTAGTCGTTCTACCGGTTCATGAGACATTATTGAAGCTTGCTGCAATTCTGAGAAGAATGAGACGGTGAGCTGAAGTCACTTAAGATCGTACTAGTATAGTACACCAAAGGTCAACCAATTTCCTCCTTCCTTTGATACATCTGGTGATCCAGCCTGATTTTGTGAAACTTCTAGTTGAGGCTTCAATTTTGCCTTCATGAATGAAAAGAAAAAGAAATTTGATCCCTTTGAGTTTCTCTGAATTGAAGTCCCAATCCCCTGTCTGCTCCTACAAAAAGGTACCCTCAGTAGATACCTGCTTGGATGGAAAAAGGCATAACAGTGACGGAAGCTACCAACATCTCAAAGCTGAAAAGCCAGGATTTGATTTCTGAAGGGTGGCAGCGCATTTTATGTGGTAAAATGGCTGTTTTCTGTCTTTTGAGCTGCTTCGCCAACTTCTACCAACAGACTAATGTCTTTGAAGACCTTGAAACTTTACAGTTGGATGAGGTTAGTTGTAGAACCAACGAAACTGATGCTGTCACTGGTTGTTAAACCTACATGTGTACCTACATTTGTATATTCTTTCAACGTATTTACCCCTATTTTAATGCTTTCTTAGTAAAAGATGAAGAATCTATCCACGATTGAAGGTCTTGATGGTGAGCCCTAGCGCCTTCCTCATCGTGTCTTAAAATGATCCAAGACAAGATCGAAACCCAAATATATGTGACTGGAGTTCATTATCGCCTCTCCCCAATCACATTTATACGACGAGTAACACTAAATGTGATTCTTCGATGCCATGATTTGATGTTCGATGAGGCTTAAAGATTCGACCCTGGGTGCGAACAATGAAGCTGCCGGCTACAATCTAACCAAAGAAATCAGAATGATCCAAATGACAATTAAGAAGTTCAATCATCCCTAGGTTTTTTTGGCCACCATCACTGACTCCCATTGAAATGGTTGATATTCTACAGTGGTCTTTTGACGACTTTCTCTTTTCTGCAACTTACGATAGTATCATTAAGTTAGATTAGGTTGATTGGTCTCGAAACAGCAAATAACCCTATTGTAAAACTAAACACACTATTTAATCCCAAATACCTCAAGTTTAAAGAGCGGCTCATCATTGTCTGTAGTGAGCTTGATATGAGAACACTATATCCTTTTAAGTTCAAGTTCGAGTCTGTTGTCTGCAGACAAACACAACATCTTATGAAAGGTGTGAAATGCGGGCAAGGAACATAATCTTAACCTCACCGTTGAAGAAAATAGCCCAATCAACATGATAGATAGCATATCTAATTTGTCTGAGTATAACTCACTACTCAATTCTCACTCTTGAACGTCTATTGCTACAGAGTGACCATAATTCTAATTATTAATGAAGCTTAAATAATACTTTACGATGATCTCTCTGCTAATCTTGATTCGTTCAACCCAAAAAGACGGCTGTCTCATGTGGCTGAATCGTGAAGTATTATCTTCAATCAATTGTTGCTACTTGATGTTATTACGTAACTGCGTTCCTTTTTATGGGTAACTAATCACTTTTTTACATAATAGTTTTAACGTAACGTAGTATTAACATAATATTATTCAGCTTTCTCATATTAAGATTTCAAACTCTATAAGGAACGAGTAATAGTATGTGATGATAAATGAGGTGATGAGTCTGTTGAATATATTGAGTAAAAAAAATAACGATAAATATGACTTCATTCTTGATTGTGTATTAGTGTTATTGTTTGATATTCATGCGAAGTCCTTTCAGTTTTGTCGTGTATTACTTCTCGGAAACGTTTGAGTTTAATGACAATCAAGATTTTTCACTTGAACTAATATTTTTGAGACTGCTGGAAGAGCTGACATCAGAGTTGCTTAGAACACTGTTACCACTAAAAGATCTTCTGAATTGCTCTGCATTAGCTGAACTACTCGAAGATCTTCTTCTTTGTTTTCTAGCATAATTTGGATCAATCTTTTTCCCTGCTTTGAAGGCGAACAATCCCAATATATCTGTTAACGAGATTACTCCAACCAATTTTCCAGGTCTGCCATCATCCTCTATCAACGACGATGCAGAGGAAGCAGAATTTGAGGAAATGGAATGACTGACTGAATTGGGTTTGACAATCCATAATCTGTGTGATTGAGTGGCAACTAATTTGGCGATTGTTCTACCTAAGGAAGTTTGCTGGCTGACATGAAATATTGGAAATTGATCTTGACCTTTTTCCAAGCCCTTCAATGTCAAGTTGTAGCTAATGAAGTTCAAACATGATTTAAATAGTAAATGCGAATCTTTAGAAGAAGAAACGTTTTTAACATCGACAATTGATATATTACCGATAAGATTTGAGTTTTTATCAACTACTGCTACCGAAGATATTTTCTCATGGAACATTTTGTACAAAGCTTCAATCAAAAGTTGATCTTCTTGGATCGTGATGACTTTAGAAGAGCCAATGCCCAACTCTTGTAAAGTTTGATTGAATAAAGATTCCAATGATGGAAACCTTCTTCCATTTTCCCATAAATATTTGATCAATCTTCTTTGAGACAAGATACCTGTTATTTTATTCTGTAGATTTATGATTGCAATTCTATGAACACCATTACCTAAAATTTCAACAACTGATCCTAAATTATCAGACTCATATAGTTTGATGAACGGATTTTTTGGGGTAAGTTTGATGATTTCACCAACTGGTACTTGCTCCCCCCTTTTAGCTTTATTGATGTAGTTCAAAGTTTCATTCTTTTCAACTTCAGTATCACCTTCAGTTAACAATTCGTTCAAGTTAACCTTATTCATGACCAATAAAAGATACGTATTCAAGTCACTATAATCAAATGTTAAGCAATTCAAATCATTGTCAAATTTTACGACAGGAATGGAGGTCAAATCATGAACTATCAAAGTCTCAAAAGCCTTTTGTATCGGCATGCCATCATTAATAAAAATCAATTTATTAGTCTCAATTAATTCACTCAATTGGATTTCTGACCAGTCAATGCTATTTCCATTAGTCCCAACATTTGGAATTCCAAGTAGAGATGAATTTCTTGATGAGATCGATGTGTTTCTTGACAAGTTGATTGAAGTGATATCATCATTATTTCCTGGGGCGTACGAATTCAAGTTTGCGTTCAAGTTGGGGGTCAATTGTTCTAGTGGAGGTGGTGAAGATAACAACTCTGCAACAGATTGTCTCTGGGATTGCTGGTGCGATGGTTGTGTTGCCCCCACTGGAGAAGACTGTGAAACTGAAGATTGTCTCTTGAAAGGTGTTAATGGATTGTTTGACATCTTTGTTTGGTTGTTACAAGAATAAATGAAAAAAAATTGGCTATAACAATGTGTAGAGCAATTTCCAGAAATTGACACAACTGAAAAAATACAGATATTTGAGACGGGATTCTAGCTTTGAGAATGTAAAAGAGAAAGGTCAAAGTTTATTCGGCAATTCAGTCCAGTTATATGATATCTTGATTCGTGTGAGTAGTTTCGTGGTTGTTAAAAGATCACTGTGAAATTTGTAAAAATATTCCTCAAATAAAGCAGTCATTTTATTTTCTACCTTCTTTTATCTAATTTTTTTGGAGGAGAAAATGACCTGAGAATTCCCGATTAGGAAATGTGGCAGTGTAAGAAAAATTTCCCCTAGTCCTGATAGCGGTGGTCACAGCCACATATTACTGATTTTGGTAATTAATCTTCCAGATTGATATAAAGGATACTTTTGAGGTGATATTTCCAGGAAATAGGAGCAATAAGGTCAAAAATCAGAAGAAGCACAACTACACGTCTAAACTACGAAAATGTCAATTGTAAACTATCTTTTTTCAATTTTTCTCGACGAAGCCTCGTTATCCTTTTCAGCCATATCCCATATTTATATATGCCCGTACTTGAAGTACTATCTACAGACAATGTCATTCAGTCTCTTACAGAGCATGATCTATTTATCTGGAGTTTCAGCATTGAATCTGAGGTCCCAACCAATTTGAGGTCCCAAAGCTGGCAAGACTTCTGCAACACTTTGAACATCTTTATCACCTCTTCCGGAGATGTTGATGATGACATGTTGATCAGGTCTCATAGTCTTGGCTAATTCGACACCACCAAATACCGCATGTGAAGATTCTAATGCTGGAATGATACCTTCCAATTGAGATAACAATTTAAAACCTAGTAAAGCTTCAGCGTCGGTTGCAGCAATAAAATCGGCACGGCCAGTGGCTTTCCAGTAAGCTAATTCTGGACCAACACCAGGATAATCAAGCCCAGCTGAAACGGAATGAGTGTCGTGAATTTGACCATCATGGTCTTGTAAAACAAAAGTCTTCACACCATGAAAAACACCAGGTTTACCGGCAGTCAAGGTTGCTGAGTGACGGTCAGTTTGTACACCATCACCTCCAGCTTCAACACCTAATAATTTAACCGAAGCATCTTTTTCAAATGGTGAAAACATACCAGAACTGTTTGAACCACCACCAACACAAGCTACGACAGCATCAGGTAATTTTCCGTCATTCAACTTTTTAAATTGTTCTTTGGTTTCTTTACCAATGACACTTTGGAAAGTACGGACTAAAGTTGGATATGGATGAGGTCCGATAGCTGAACCAACGACATAATGAGTGGTATCAAGGTGGGAGACCCAGTAACGGAAAGCTTCAGATGTAGCATCTCTTAATGTTTTAGTACCATTAGTGACAGCAACGACTTTAGCACCGAGAATTCTCATTCTGAAGACATTTAAAGCTTGACGACGAACATCTTCAGCTCCCATGAAAACAGTACATTCCATACCGAATTTAGCAGCAGCTGTTGCTGTTGCAACACCATGTTGTCCAGCACCAGTTTCAGCAATGACTTTATTTTTACCTAAATGTTTCGCAACCAAAATCTGAGCGAGAGCATTGTTGATTTTATGGGACCCAGTGTGATTCAAATCTTCTCTTTTCAACCAGATTTGGGCACCACCTGCATGTTCAGTTAAACGTTCTGCCTTGTGAAATGATGATGGTCTACCGATATATGAATATAATGATTTGAATTCTTCCCAAAATTTAGGGTCAGATGAACAATCTTCAAAACCTCTTTCTAATTCAGCAAGACATGTATATAAAGCTTCTGGGACGAATTGTCCACCAAAATCACCGAAATGTGGACTGAATTCATGGTGCTCTTCAAAAACAGTATCTGGTTCTTTTGCATTATACACTTTGTTGGATGGTTCAAGTTTGGTTGGTTTGAAATCTTCACCAAGAATGGATCTGACATAGTTGAATGCAGTTTCACGACGTTTACCAGGGGCAGATTCACCAATCAATGTTACAAGCTTGGAACCAATGACAACACCTTCGGCAGCTTCACCAACGGTTAAGAAATGCTCACGAGTACTAACACCAAATCCAACAGCTAAAGGAGTTCTATGACCAAACTTTCTTACACGAGCACAAAGTTCTGGAATGGAGTTTGAAATTGAACCAGTAGAACCGGTAGAACCCATACGAGAAACAACGTAGATGAAGGAATCTGCGATTTCACCCAAAAGCTTAAGACGTTCATCAGTGGTGGAAGGTGCGACCAATGGAACGTACGACATGTCGTATTTGTTACAAGATGATCTGAATTTGTATGCTTCTTCAGGTGGTAAATCAACGACAATGAAACCATTTGCTCCGGCTTCCTTGGATTTCTGGATCATCCTTTCTTCACCGTAAATGAGAATAGGGTTGTAGTAACCCATGAGGATGATTGGAACGCTCACACCTTGCAATCTAGCTTCCTTGATTAGTTCGAAACACTTGTCGACAGTCACTCCGTTCGCCAAAGCCACAGTGTTGGAAACCTGGATGGTAGGACCATCAGCAATGGGATCTGAAAAGGGAACACCCAATTCGATGATATCAACACCACCTTCTTGCATACCCTTGAGAATCTCAACGGTATCTTCAACGGTTGGATAACCAGCGGTAATGAAGGTAACGAAAGCGTTACGGCCTTCTTTTTTGCATTTGGCAAAAGCGTCTTTCAATAGAGAGGTCATATTTATATTTCAAGTATATGCTGCTTGGAATGAAGATGGTAGTAACTATGAAAGAGGACAGTTCAGCATATTGAAAAATTTCTATTAAATATATTTCAGAATCAAGTCATCGAGTTGAACTTCATGGTCCATGAGTCAGTTCAGGGTAATTTCGACTTTATATACAGGACGACTTTTACTTGACACATGGATTTCCATTATTATCAGCTCAGTGAAAAATTTCGCAGCTAGAGCCAAAGTTGGTTAACAATAATATTGTTCTCAGTAGACTGACAATCTGGCACAATGTCAGACTAGAAGCTCTTTTTTGGCGAGAAATTCGAACGTTGTCAGCACCCATAGTAAGGCTGGCGCGGTTTGCTCAAGCTACATGAAACATTCGAAGTTTCAAAAAATAAACACCAAACTGGATAGAATTATAAGTGCAGTTGTATATTTCAAGGGAAGAGATTGCCTGCTGGGACCTTTAACGGCAAAATCATTAATATGTGACCAAGAATACAATTTGAATATGTAGGACATTGAGCGGAAACCGGTCAACAGTTGCACCACCATTATCCAGGAGAAGTAAAGTTGTGATGGGGACGGGGCAATAATAGCAGGGCTGGAGCACTGTGAATAACGACGTTGTTAGTCTGCCAAACTGCCAATGTCTGATAGTGACACTCAGGTAAAAAACGATTTAGACAACGTAGCTGCAACAATATCTATACAATCAATATCAAAAATTACAACAAAATGGGCTGGTTCACTGTGCCTGAGCTGGAATCAAGAACAGGAGCATGATTATCCTTCAAGGACTTAGTTTTGGGTGTAGGTTCAGCCTTTTTCTTGGATAATTGAGGAGTTTGGGTGCTTTCCGGCTCTATACCATAAGCAGATTGCGCGTGGTTGACTAGCGGGATTATCTTGTTATATCTTCTGCAGTATTTTTCAATTCTCTCTTGCAAGTTTTTCACCTTTTTCACTGTTTCGTCGTAAAACAACCGTTCTAGTAGAAGGTTAGTATTACATCAATCGATTGGTCGTTACCGTTCATTGCAGTCCTTTATTATACTCACGATTAGCTGTGTCCTCTATAGCTGAAAAGGACCGGATGAATAGAACCATCTCATGCCTCATAGTTGCTATCTTTGCCAGTTAGTAACAAGCCGCAATACACTCATTCACTCCCTAAACACACTTACCTCATTTTGTAAAAACGAAACTTCCTTCAACACTCTATCGATATCAACGTTTCCAGACACTAGGTCCTGAACACTAATGTTTTCTGGAAGTGGATCAAGACCGGAAATCATGCTCTATGTGAGTATGTGACAACTCGAAGCTTAATGGGATTAGGGTTATAGATACAGAGAAACAGGGTTATTATGGTAAGAGTTGATATCTGCGTGTGGGATTTTATTTATCTCGAATCACAAACGAAGCCAGGCACGACCTTATAGCCTCTAAGGATGATACACATAAAATACCCTTGATTACATTTATTTTCCTTATATTCGAGTTATATCACATAATAGTTTTCATGATTCGTTATTCTGGAGACTGTTCTAGTCTTTTTTGGTAGTTTCAAGCGGATTTTTTAGTGGTGAGAGCAGCAGCCCGTTCCTTGATTTTCACAACATCACCATTTAGTTTCCAGTCACACTTGTGCTTCAATTGTAGGTCCTTGTAGCTAACGGGAAGTAAACAATTCAAGTCTTTGAGCTTTATGGAATAGTAGGAGGCAGATATGGCTTTGATTGCATGCTCCACCATCGAATGCAATCCAAATCTCATGATCACTACCTTTGCCGAATTCGCCTCACTCTCATACAACTTCTTCCACCCAACGAAGTCTTTATTGACCCAGCATTTCAAGATTTCCTGTAGTTTGATTGACTTTCTATTGTACTTGTAGAACAACTCGAATGCTTTCAAATTTTCGTTGTTACAATGGGATAGGTGCAAAATCAACAAGGTGGAAATTTCACTAATTTCAGAATCCGTTAATAAATGCTTGCTTCCTAGCAAATAGTTGATGCTTGGTATGTAAGTTTGGTAGTGACCAATGTTGGAAGAGATTCTTACCGAAAATAAGAATACCTTCTTCGAAAAAGCATTCGGATTCTTGGTGTTCAATAACGCTTCCCTTAGTTTTCCTTCAGTATCAGTTAGTACTTGCTATTAATAAAATACTCCTTCAACTAGGTAAACATACTCAAAGACATGAAAACCCAATCCAATTGCTCTGGCACATCGTTGGCCTTGGTGTTTGAAAAGTTATTGAAGTCTATAGCCAAGTTCGCTGTCCCCGACTCAACGCAATAATTTGTAAACTAGTTGAGTGTTAGAATAGTTGCATTTGAAAAATTGTAGAAACTCTCACTCACTTTTTGCTGAATCTCTTGGAAGAATTCGATTCTTGATTTCTCGCTTTTTTGAAGTCTTAGATCTTCCCCTCTACTTATGAACCCGTAGCCATTCTTGTTGACTTTATTCTCCATCTTGAATCTAGCTGTCCTTCTTTCCATAGCGTCTTGATTCACACTACTAACGGCCGCTTCTCCATATCTTCCATCATCGGTTGTCCTTCTCAGAGTTCGTTTGAGGCCAGATTGATACTTTGCTTTGGAAGACGAATCTTCTTTGCTTCCAGGTTCCGTGCTCCCATTATTTCTAGACAACTTTTGGCCTTGCCACCAATCAGACATATTCGAGTCAATTTAGGGGATCCAAAACGTCAAAATGGAACAATTAGCTGAAGAAGTGTTTGTGGTTTAGAAATTTTTGATATCTCGATTTGATCGTGATAATCTATTCGCGATGAAATAATTGCAACCGATGAAGGTGAGACGAACCTTCTTGTTGACCTGACATCCCAAGACAACCAGCTTTTAACCAAGATAGCATTTGATTGTGAGTTACTGCGTTTCTTCGTTAAACCTACCCAGTTATCACACAAAAAAAGGTACCATAATAAATCGGAAAAAGAGACGACTAGAAGAGTTTCAATACAATACAGTTTGATAGGCAGATTGAACTCAAATAATATACAAACACAATACCAGGTATAAATAGAAATAAAAACACCTCAGGATTGAGAATAAATGTGAATTCACTCAAAACTCGAAAGCTGACAAACAAAGCTGTAAACTATTAATATACACACAATAATCACATAAATAAGAGTGACCATGGGCACGAAAAATGCCCTTTAACAATCCATCAAGCATGAGATTTCTTGTGACTGGTCTTACTAGCCAAAACTTGCTGGACATTTAAAACTATCACCATGCAAAAGGCAAATACAGTCACAACGAAAGTAAGTCTGAAAACACTATTATAGCACATGTTTCCCAAAACACACAAAGAAACACCCGTGTCTTCGTTCACGATTGAATTGGAATCAAACGTTTTACCGAAGAGACCTGTGAAATAAAATGCTGGCAAAACAGGTGCCAAGCCAACTATACCCCAATTCGATGAAAACGAGGACATACCAAAGATGTCACCCACTATTATCGGCATAACGCAAAACATGTAACCATAAAACAAACCAGTAAATAAGGATACAAACCACAACTTGAAATAATCGTAAACCATCAATCCCATAATTTGAACAAGCATAAGTCCTAAAGCTGGCAAAAATAACAACCACGATCTCGGTTTATTGAAAGATTGGGATATAATGTCACTCGATATACCACCCAAGATTCTGCCTATACAGTTTGCAATTGAAAGCAAGCCCACCTGAAATTGTTGTTCTTTTTGAATTATCACATCGGTATCAAACGAAACATGAGTACTAAGCAATGCCTTGACGACATAACCACACGAATAAATATACATCTGCCCAATTGAGGCCAATGAACCAACAATGGCAAAAACTATCCAGAATTTGGCATTGAATAGTAACTGAAGTCCCGAAATCTCTTCATTGTTCAATATATTCATGCTATACAGTGTTTCACGCTGCAAGTTCCTTGGATTGCCGGTTCTAGGAGAAGGAGACAAAGACTCTAACTCGAAAGAAGCAGCCGTTGAAGGAATCCTTGAATGGTTAGATGATAATCTGATCTTGTGTTCCTGATCACACAACGAAATATTTGGAGCACATATACAAAATAGAACGATCGATGAATAAACCAAAAAACCTAGAAACCCCGAGGTGTTTCCTGTGTAGAATAGAGATGCAATCACTGAATAAAATAAAGCACTCAATCCATAGAGCGCTAAGGGGAGTGATGTAGCGACACCTCTAATGCTGGGGAAACTTATAGCGCAACACTTCAAGCAAGCGGCATTCATAAAAGTCGACCCCATACCCACCATGAACAACAACATTGCTGACGTATTGACGCTTGAATACTGTGTATCATATTGGTGTTTCATTCCAAGGTATCCACCAACTATAGACACTCCTCCGATGATGAGTGAGATCGTGTATCCTTTCTTGTCCACGACCAATCCAACTAGTGGTCCGGTAACAGAGGACCCCAAGCTTCCAATCAACGCTATATGTGAAGAATCTGACACAGAGTAGTTTAGGCGTTTGGCAAATTGGGGACTATAACTACTATAAAGGTAGAGCGTCCCACATATCAATCCTAAAAACGTACATGACAATAAGATCAATGCTTTTCTGATACTAGGGGAAACTGTCATTTGGATTTCTGGACAATCAGTTTTCAGAAACCCGACAATATGAGTGTGCTAGTAGTATCGGATCAACTATCAAATTTGACTCGAGAATTGATGCTTGAGTATTTGCTAAGCTCTAGGTAGCTGAAAATATCATGGTAGAAATCATCTTCAAAGCTGAGCTGTCAACGTCCCCTCCAGGAAATATCGCGAACTGATACGTTGGAGATCCAGGGAATTAAGACTCGCTCGACTAATGAAGAGTCCTACGTCAGATGAGCATTTCATCTAATTGAGCGACGCGACATGTTTACGGAAGCAAAGGAGATATGAACGGAAACCTTCAAAATCATACTTTTCAAGAAAGAAAGCCTGAAGAATAAGGCTTGATGAGAAAACAGATACAATATGTATATGATCTAAACCCAATGATCAGTTGCCGTGTGTCAAAAAATGAATATGAGTATCTGTGAACGGACGATTGCCAACCGGGACTGGGGGAAATGGAGAGAACCCTGCCCAGAGTTGAGCCTTTAAAGAGCACGTTCTCTAAAGTACCACGACAGCGTATATTACATCACTATATATAGGTAACGTCGCTAGCTTAAGAGGAATAGCCGCCCAATGCAAAACCATCAAAACGCGATAGAGAGAGAAAGCTTCGCTCTGATGGTGGCGAGAGTAGCTGAAGTCAATAGAGTTGTCTACAATGAATGTCATTTGTGGTGAGTTTCAAAAGACAACGCCAAAACTGGAGCCAGATGTCTGCGACGCCGTTCAGTGTCAAAGAAACGAAAATAGAAATCTCGAACCCACGAAGATCAATATCCAGCGAGGAGCAGACCAGGTTTGAACTGTGAAATGTTGCGAGGAATCAGATTGTATCTGTGTGAATTTGTTCACGGTTGCCATTTGGGGTTCCAGACCAGAGTTTTAGTAAGAAATAATCACATAGCAGCTGATCCTTTGAGAATTGCCTTCTTTGGAAGCGACAATTTTAGTTGTCGTTCATTACAAGCTCTATTGGATTTGAAAAAAGAAAACCCTGAATTGATACACAAGCTCGATGTTATTACCAGGCCTGCTAAACCTTCAGGAAGATATAGATCAGATGTCAAAGCCAATCCCATATCGCTGTACGCACAATTGCGTGGATTGAATTTGTTGGAGGTTGAGAGCAAGAAAGATTTCTTGGACTTATCATATCACTCGTACAACTTGGCCGTTGCTGTTTCGTACGGCAAGCTCATTCCAGAGCTGTTTTTGAACACGCTTAAGTTCAATGGTTTGAACGTTCATCCATCATTATTACCCAAATATTCGGGTCCTGCTCCCATACACCATGCTCTAATGAACGGCGACAAACACACAGGTGTGACCATTCAAACTCTCCATCCTTCCAAATTCGATAGGGGCTTTCTTATTAAACAATCAGCAGAAATTCCCATTGCTGAATCGGACACAATAGATCTGTTAAGGAGAAGCTTAGCAGTTGTGGGTGGTAATATGTTGTCAGATGTTATCCGTCATAGGTCATTTTTAACGAATCGCGTTGAGCCCAAGTATGAATTCTCTCACGCTTTTCCGATAAAAACTTCCATGGGGATGATTGATTGGAAAAAAAACGACACAGATAGAATAATTCATCTCAACAAAGCGATAGACCCACTTCACACTTTCATCAGCGCATGGAAGAAAGGAAAAGCGTTGAGTAAAAGAGTTCTTTTGCGAGGAATCAAAAAAAGTGACGTACCCGAGGAGAAGACAGAAGTATTAAAAACGGTTGGTCAATTCAAATTGGCCAACGATAACCACATAATGATTAAGACAATCGACGGCTATATTTCCGTGGAGACACTACAATTTGAAGGGTTCACCGAAGAGACTGGTGATGTTTTTATCAGAAGATTGAGAAAAAGAGCGGGTAAAACAGCTCAGCAAGTTTTCACATGAAACTGTTATATGCTTTGAGTGAAACTTGTGAATACAAACATGGAGTTGAAAACATATAAATATTTAATTAACATAGATAAAACACAAAAATGCACTCTCTAAGAAACAGTGAAAATGTGACCAAAACATAGAACTAATCAATATAATTAACTTACAAAGCAACCCTGCAGTGCTTGTTATACTCCTCAACAGCAATGCTGATTCGGTTGTATAAGAAATCGCGTCCAGATCTATCAGGGATTGGAATAAATGGTCCTTGTCTGTTTTTTTTCAAAGCTATCTTAATGCCTGTTTTTTCGACTGAGATACCTTTGATCTCATTGAAAGATATAGCCCATATAGATTGGAGTTTGTTGATCTGGACGCTTATCATCAACTTAAATGTAATTATCAATGCGACTTGTTCACCTGGCAAAAGAATATGAGCTAAATATTGTTCATCAAAGAATTTCCCTCCATCGATAGTTTTTAACCAATTTTGACCTTGCGCTTCTCTCATATTGAACGGCCTGATAATTGCATCGTGCGACACATATCTCGGTAACCTGACCTTATCAAGGCCTTCAGCATCAAATACTGTTGTAGTATTACGAATACCCTCACTTACATTGGAAGCCAAATCGAAAATACCTATCGCCGTCTTTGTAGGCAACCCAATGAGACCTTTACCAAGACCTTTGAAAAATCCAGCAGTTCCCTCTCTATTTGCACCCTCCACTGGAGCCATTGCCATACCCGTAACTCCACTACTAATACCATCGAAAAAAGAGGTAGCACCCGAAGCGAAACCAAACAATGCATCCTTGGGTTTATTACGACGCTGATTCAAACGACGGCGTTCCTGAAATTGCTTGTCTAAAGTCACGACAGATAAACCTTTGGCTAAAGATCCAGTGACTTTCGCAATACTATCAGAAAACCCAAACACTGATTTCTTCAAAAAACTTAAGCCACCTTTAGCAATGCCAATGCCTAGTTCTTGGGGGCGATCATTCATAATGAAACCTTGATAAGGCTCATAAAAAATATCCAACACCCCAGAACTGAGATTATTGAATAAACCAACAGGGTTCCCCAAAAAGTCAGCTGAACCTAAAATTTTATGAACTTGGTAAAAGAAAGCTTGACCATAATGAGTTTGTATAGACTGAACAAGAATCGGCATTGGAACTCTAATATTTTCGATAAACAAAGCATTCAACTTGATTGGTGCATCGTTTATATTTCCTATAGCCATTGTAAGGACATTGAAGAAAAACATCACAGTGTTTTGTGAACTTTGAATTTCATCTGCGTTCACTCTCTCAGTACGAACAAATGACAAGTTTAGTTGAGTTGGCTGCAAATGTAGAGCTTCAAAATATATATCACTGCTGTCAGATAAGGTTTTTGGCGCTGGCAATTCGAGAGTGTCATCACATAATCTATTTTGTTCCTGCTGATTCCAACTAGCACCAGGAATTTTAGCGAAGTCTATCAAGGCAAACAAAAAGTCCTCATCCATTTCTAATGTCATCTCTTGTAACAAAACTGTAGCATACTTGATATACAATACACCGTGAGAGTCGTCTTTCACTCTCGAGATCGCACCAGAAAATGTAGGATGAGTATTCATCTCCTTTCCTGATTGAGGGACAACACTGGGATAGAAAATGATTGGATATATACCACCATATAATTGGTTGTCAATTTGAATCCATTTTAGTTTGGCACTAAAATTTTGATATAAGTCGGATTCATTGTAACGTAACTCCAAGCCTCTCAAAGTAATGTAACAAAGTTCATTCATTCTATTCGTAATCAAAGATAAACCAATTCCTTCACATTTTACAATAACTCTGGTATGGCACTCATCATTTTCGGTTGCTTCAAATTTATCCTGATTCAATGAAGTTGATGAGCCAGATTGTGATTTGATCTTATACAAACTGTTACCTGCATCATAATTCGAAATAACAAGTGACTGGGTAGGTCCATCTGCAACAACGTTAAGGTCAACGATAGCTTGCTCCTCATTACCCTTTGGGGGTAATCTAAATGGTCTTAAATTACCTATCTCTGCTAGGTTGATATTTCTTTCTCTATCATGAGATCTAATCACAAGCTCCTTTATGATACCAGCTGGGTAATCCCAAGCATAAGGCATGACACTCTTTGCAGGAATTCTGTAGACAATTGGTTGATACCTCAATTGATTATTTACGACATCACCATTTTCGTCAACGTAAGGATTACTTTGGTACACCAAAAACTCCGAGTCACTAAAATTACGAATTGAGAATGGCCAATGATATTGTGCATCTTCAATTTGAATGAACATGATAGCATTTTCAATAAGTATGTTGATTTTGAGTAAAGTGTAATTTGAAAATTGGTCCCTCACTTTCAAAAAAATCTGACCAATATCATTTATGATGAATGGTGAAGACCAATGAGCTTTGGAACCGAAAAAACTCAAAATCAAGCTCTTTTCAGTAGTACGACGCATGGAGTACAAAGGAACCATCTCATTAGCCTCTACCGTTATCTCTTTAGTGGATCCTACTTCCATTATTTGAATATCACTTTCAAGAGCATTACGCAAAATGAACCTAGGAGAAAACGTGATCACCTTAGAAAGTTTATACTTGCCTTCACCTTCCTTGATTGTGACACCAATATTCATTTCGGCTTGCTTTCCATTCAATTGCATAGTAACAGCCAGTGATTGACCAATAGCATCTAAACTGAGAGGAATACTCCAAGCAGAATCCTCAACTTTTAATAAAGCTCTACTTTTTCTGTCATTGTCTTTTTCAAAAGAAAACATATTAGGGGCGGCAGTCTTGAATTTTGCGTTAGATTCTAACGTAGTCGTAACCGTTGATTTCATGATGTTGTTTCTTTCTTGCAAAAAGATGTTCTGCCCCGTTCTATTGAGAATCACATACGGAGAATAGAGAGCTACTTTCAATCCTGCACCATTATTACTATCGGTATAATGGATTTTTATATTGAGCTTTTGACCGTTTTCATGTCTAGTCAAAAGTCTTGTTTCACGTGTAAACTCACTATTCTTTGGAGAATTGATAATTGCGAACTCAGATTTACCGAACTCACAATTTAAGGGTTGTACACTTAACAATAAAAAATGTTCCAATCTAACGACATGAACAGGAGTACTTTCACCTTTCTCAAGAGTGTTAGTCCAATCTTTCTTTGAACTTTTATCATACAAGCGATAAGTCAAATTGAATGGTAGCAAGTTTTCAATTTCCAAAGGAGCAGAAATAGCAATGTTCATGTGTGGATAAATTTTAGCTAATGGTTCTTCTCTATCAAAAATAGCCTCAGCTTGAAAATAGAATGATGTGTTCGAATCAGCTAAACCAGAAGGACATTTTAATGAAGAACCTCCATTGAGCAAATGCTTCCAAAAAATTTCATTTTGTGACCATTCAAAAGGAGTGTCAGTAATTGGTTTTATGGCTATTGAATCTGTATAGGAGTGGTCGATTGGAACGGCTTTCGATTCAGAAGGATCAATTCTAAAAACTTCAGAGTATTCTCCATTTTCTTCACGACTTGAGGATAAACCTGCTAAAATGGGGACGCGTGATTCGTTAGATATATTGATTGTTGACCTGATTGTAATTGTCTTCACTTTATCTTCGCCAAGATTGATTTGGCAAGAAAGCCTATTGTGTATTCCATCAACTGGAGGATATAAAACAAAAATATCTTCACCCTCACCTGTCACGGATACCCCTTTAACTTCTTCGTAATTCGAATTAAGCAATTTCAAGCCAAGAATACCAATTTGATTATCTGTGTTCAAATTTTCACGAACCTCTCTCCAGTCTTCAAATTCCCAAGAAATAAGCTCCTCATTCTTGATTAGGGTTTTTTTGTTATAGGTTTCATCTGACGCATCAATCCAAACTTCCATATCATAACCTGTATGATTTAATATACGATATGGTGTGTCTTCACCTCTTGGTTTAAGTTCTTCGTCGTTGTAAATTAATGAAAATACATTAGACAACAAAGCAATAGAACGTGAAGAGATGGTCATTTCTGCAAGTTGTCTTGAAACAACATCAACCATGATAGCATTCGAAGGAGAGACGCGTGAGACATTGACACCAATCGGCCATGGTTCAACCAAAGGTTCCCATGATGATCTTGAATAATTAAAAATATTAACATAAGACTCGATACTAGTATTAGCTTTCAAATCAGTAGACCAGTTCGTAGCTTTGACAAGGAATGGCTTAATATTCATATCAAGGACTGGCAATTCATGAACATCACCAATCAATACTAACCTCATGCCTTCAATATCAGCAACAAGTTCTTCCCCCTTTATGATGACAGCTGGTTCACTAATCTCTTCTTCTATCAATTTGGGCCCATCATTATTAGAGAAATTGGACAAGATTGTTGGTGCATATTGTGTGATCTTTTTCTTGAACTCTTCCGAGAACATATTGGTCTCATCTACTTCCCTTTCTCCATCTAAATTACCAGCCTCTTTTTCCGCTTGGGCATATAAAGTGTTAGCGTTGTTCAAAATTGTCAAGGCCAACCGGATGTCTCTCAATGAAACTCTCATGATGATAGGTTCGATGGAGATCTGAATATTGGTCAAAAAGTTAGTTGCAGTGGAATTTCTGGAATCGAAAGCCAATGAAGCAGAGAAGTCGTCAATTATACGTAATCTGTTTTGCTCGAAATCATTCATACGACACAAGAACATACCAACATTGTTGGAATTTAAGGACATGATATTCTGACTGGTGATCAATAATTGTTCCACTTTGAAAACAACAGCCTGAGTATCTTCTGAACTGGGATCAGCAAGTAAGATAATTGAAGGGTTGACAATATTCACGGAAAATCCAATCTTCGAAGGACTAACTTTAGCTTCGTCTTTTGAAGAGATCTGCTTTTGTTCATTTGCGTTAGACTTGCTAGAATTGTTCTCCTGTTCAGGTTTTATTTCTTTGACAGGATCAATTATTTTTGCGTCACTGGACAAACCAACGTCAATATAGGCTTTCAAAGCAAACAAATAATCCAATGCCAAAAAAACTTTAGGACTCCCAATTGTGAGCATGAAATTGAGGTTTTTAGTTTCAGAACTTCCCGAAGAAGACGCGTTCAAATAGAATTGATTGTCCTCATTATTTACCGTTGGTATAATCTCCGTAAATTTGTTCTTTCCAGTTACTCGTGCATCAATAACAACAAATGACTTAACTCCTAAGATAGATTGAAAATGCGTATCTTCATTCATGATAAACTCCATGTTAGAATCATTCAATGTAAATGAAGAAAGCTTCTTTGTCGAGAAGTTTTCAACATTCTTTGTACCTTCATAAATCGTTAAAGCTAGTTTGGGTACTTTGAATTTGAACAAAATCTTCGTGTGATCCAGAGGTATATTATTAACTGGCACATCAAGAAGTTCTTCTGATTTTTCAATACTTTCACCTTGAGTGTCAACACCTTGTAAAATCTTATTGGCATTCACAGCTTCGTTCTCAATTTCAGATAAAGATTTGTCTTCAACGTCACTCAAATCAAAAACCTTTGGAAGACTTTCCGATAAACCCAATAAATAACGAAGCTGAAGCTCAGTTAAATTGATATCCACCTTGGGAAGCTCACCTTTGATGCTCATAGTAGGCTTCCCTTCAATGTAGTTTTCATTGTAATCCACCTCAAACCCCAAATCCAAATCTGACAATATTTCGGAAGATTGTTCGATACCATTCAGGAAATGGAACTCAGAAGTTAATTTGGTATTTCTTATACCAGCAATAATTTTGTTCAAGTAACCATCGCTTTCCAGCTTGATGAATTCATTCGATGCATATATCTCACCAAGATACATGGTAATGTTATCATACTGGCCAAGTTGGTGATTGACTAATTTCGGGAAGAACACTATAGGAGTTTCAAGTAAAACATTGAAATGAAGTTTATTATCCTCGATGTTATTTGCCTGATTCAAAGCTGCATCCCTGGCTGTATCATAGATGTATTTCATCTTTTGGAATTGACTCAAAAATTTGACTAGCTTGGAAAAGGATTCTTCAACAAAATTTAATCTGATAGAGGCTGTCTTGAATTCAACCAATGAGTTATAATAGTTAGTATTGGTCTCACGATCAAATGTTTTGTATGTAAATTCAGCCAAGTTATCCCCTTCGATACTGATCAATTTTCTTAGCATAGAGTTTCTCGCTGAACCCTGATTGATTTCGTCATGTAATGTTAGTGCACCAAGACAACCGTTGACTGTTAATTCTTCAGGCATGACCAATACAATAATATCCGCCTTCGTTAATTTGAGAGTCGCCAATTTGATTCCGTCATCATTCAAAACTAAGATTATACTTTCCAATTTCAATTTAACATCTATCTTTTGAGGAGCTGTACTCATATCATCAGAATTGTTATGTTTAAGTTCATCCGCAGGAGTTTCAGGTGGATTGGGGTCTGTGAATGTATTCAAAGTAAAGTTCAAAAGAGTTAAGAGTGATTTTCTGGTTACCACAATTTTGACGGCAGCAATGTTCAAATTTATGTCCTGGTCAAAAACCTCAATTTCCTTGTTATTGAATTCAACAATCCTTTGTTTCCTACTATATTTCAACTTCATAATTTCCTTTTGTATTTTTTCAGACTTTTCGGAATCGTTGAAATTGTTGGATGAAATTAATTTTTCAAATTCTTGAATGCCTGTTTTTTCAATTCTATCAACCATGTTGATATCAGTTAACGCAAGATCCAAAAACATTGAGTCATTTGTCTTATAAAATTCAAGATAAAGATTATCCCCAATCAAATCTACCATTGGCTCAGTTGATAAAGTAGCAATGTCAGTACATCTGGATAGAGACAATTGAACCAAGTCTACTTTGAAATTGAACTCAAACTGGTGCTGATTTTCAGCAGCTTGGTTCACCATTTGACTCATGATATGAGCAGAATGTTCCAGTCCGTCATCATCAGATAGTTCACCATATTCAATTCTTTTCCCTTCTCCAAAAGCACTGAAAGTGCTTGAATCATCCGATTCTACAGATTCCAAATTTGGAATACACTTGTCAATAATTTGCATAATGATCTTGTACTGATAATCATTTACAGATAGCTTGACTCTAGGAACCTCTGCGCCAATTTTAAATTTGGATAGGTTATAAGCCTCAGGCAAAATAGATATACCCAATGCCAATTTGATATTCAATTTGTCAAGAATCAACGCTGGTCTATCAGAGCTCTCTGTGTGTAATTGTTCCATAGTAGATTTAATGCTTGAACCAATCAAAAATTGTGCGTCTTGTAAATGAAGGTTGAACATATCGTACATTAATGTGTTCAACTGTTTCCAGTCATCTGCAGTATAGTCTTCTTTGGCTTTCATTTTCTCAATGTCTGATTTATCGGCCAAATCACTTATGACACTAATATGACCCGCATCAAGAATAGCAACTGGTGATTTCCAGTTATTTGGTTCCAAAGGTAAAATAATCAAAGGGGCCTGCAAATCTAATTTGGTATTGATTGTCTTATGTTCTTCTAAAGCATATTGAAGACCTAACCTTGTCTGAGATCTAAGTCCCTCAACAGTGGCTTCAGCCGCATTCATGATAACACCAACAGTATCAAGATGTACTTTTGGAGGTTCAAAAAATTTAACAACCTCTTCGATAAATACTGGATTATAGAAAATAGTCATACTTCTCAACTTTGCCAATAAAACAGAATCTGCAGAGCCGTCCAATGGATTATGTTCGAAAGAGACTTTGAAGAATGGATCTGTCCTGAAGGCTGTTGACTTAGAATCATTTTCCAGTGTATGAATATTTGAGTGCAATGGTTTAACGCTGACAACATGCTTATACAAAGTGGTGTTTGTTCCATCTTCCACTCTAAATTCTTGTAGCTGAAAGTTTGTAAGAAGGGAATCAGGCCTTTGGTAAATCTGAGTTGTACAGCCCTCAAATATGATCTCAGCTAATGTTGGGTCATTCTTTTTTTGCCTGATGCAAGCACCTCCCTTTTTCAAAGTGGCCAACAACTCGATCTTTACTCTATCCTTAGGAATGTCGATGGCTTCCACAATTGCTTTCTGTTCGTCATACTCAATTGCCTCATACAATTCTTTCCTCTGATCTTCTGTCATTTTGATTTCATCATCAGCGTCAGAATTAGAGTTCTCCGATCCCCACCAACCAGAAAACCAGCCCTTCTTTTCATTCGCATTTTCATCAGTCGAATTCAGAGTTGAAGAAGTATTCGGGCGCTCAATTCTTTCCTTATGATATTGATTTCTTGCTAATGACCTATAAAATTTGATATCTTCAAACGACAAGCTATCTTCCAAAACACCTAAAACTTTTTGGTCTTCCGCCAGCAAGGACTGCGAGTTGGCCATCTTTAATTTCCAAACTTGGATATATGCAATTCTATCATCTCTTCTTTTTTTGAAAAATCCCCAACTCCATTTGTAATGTTTTTCATGGATTTCTTTCAAAATAGAATTTGCGGCAAACCTAAACCACTCCAAAGGAGCTTCTTTGACAGTGAGTTTAGGTCTGAATTTACGGAACTTGAAAGTTTTCATAAACCAATGGAACTTAGATGCAGTCCATAATATATCTCTATATTGATCAGAGTCCAATTCTATACCGAACTCTTCAAAAAAAAGTTCAGATTTTATATGTGGTGCCTTATCTGTAGTTCCTGCTTTATTCACTGTGATTCGTCCATTACCTGACACAGGTTTCAAAAGAAATTGACTTTCCGTATTCTCAAAAGTATTCGAATGTTCAATTATGGAATTCTTGAATAATAGCAACAACTCGTCAAGGTCTTCATTGTATATTGAGTTGGAATCAGTATTCCAATAACAACTAAGCGATTTTAAAGTCAACAATTTATGAGTAAAAGCTTGAGTTATAGAGATGAATGAAGGTAACCAGGAATCATCTGTTGAAACAGCTGATAACTCATCTAAAGTAATACCAACTGAATACGGATGTTCAGTCAAAATGTTCAGATCTTCATACCTTATATGAATGTTTTTGATGGTGATTTGTAAATTATCAACAATTTTGGTTATCAAGCTTTCAGTAAAAGTTTCATTTTGACAAGTATCATCCTTATCATATTCTATGGACTGAGGCTTAGACTTATCGATTAGTTCTAAATCTTGCAACTTGTCTCTTTTCAACGCTAACTCTCTTCTGTGTACTTCATCTGGATCATAAGTTTCAATTATAATGGGAGAAGCTAACAAATAAACATCTTCTATTATAATCTTAACAGGCTTAGATTTCAAATTTGACCAAGGAATTTGTAATGTCAATTCACCCAAGTGACCAAACTTGACATCAATCGGTAATTTGAATTTATCTAGGGACTAGGTAGTATAAGTTAGTATTTGCTTTTGCCGCCCATGCTACGTAAAGTAGCTTGAAAAGTGATTTCGATAGAAAAATAGAAAGCTAACTCACCTCTTTTTTCAACCTGAGATTCCTCAATTTTACATCCCCGCTCCATATTCCAATGTTCAATTGTTTGGGGTCAAAGTTTTCAATGTATGAGCCCTATAAAATTAGTATTGACAAACTCAAAAATAAGAGGGTCCCAAATCAAATTGAATAATTTAGTGAACACAGATAAAACGTACGAGAAACCGATTAAGGAGACCAGCTACTAGTGATTCTAGCATAAAAATTCGTCTCTTCTGATAATAAACAACTCAATTGAGATATGAAATATTCTAATGGAGGCTAATATTTTAGATAGTTTATATTCACAAGAGATCTCAGTATAATCATTTGTTGCCATCTCTCGATTTAGAATAGCAATTCACAATTATACATCCTGGTTGTGAGCACCGTAAGGATGTGATATAACTCCTATTACGACATTTCCATGACCTCAGAAGGAGTTGAGGTTTACAATTAGCGATAGATAATATAGTATTTTAATATTAATTTCAGAAGTAAAAATTTTGTAAAAGTAATATACATGTTTAACAATAAACCAAAAAAAGAAGCCATAAATCCTGAACATGACCCACCAAAATGTAAAATAGGTTTTAAAACATCAACAAATAAATACACCCTAACACAACCTTAAACATCTAACAAAAAAAAGAAGCCAAAATAATACTTATTCTGACAAATAATCCATCAATTTTTTCAAGATTCTTTCTAAGTGACGAAATATTTCACAATAGTCCATTTCGTAAACAAAATTGTTATCTAAATTGAAACGAATCTTTTCTCTTGCCAAATTCAAATCGTCTGAGAGGGTTTTCAATGATTGAGTTTCTTCAAATTCGATTTCATTTGAAGAGTTGACAATTGCATTACCATCCAATTTCAACTGTTTCATTTCCTTATCTCTCAAATTATAGACACCGTGATCCTTCAATAGAGGTTTAGGAACAATTAGGGAGTTATTTATCTCAAAGGGATTCAAAGCAGAGTAGTTTTTCTCATATAACAATTTATTGATCTGAAAGTAGTCAACGATGAATTTCCAAGTAGAGTTTATCAATGATAACATACGCCTATACTTTTCCAGCTTGAACCAATTTTTGTTCAATATGAATAATGATTTGTTGATCAAATTATTGAATAAGTTCAATTCCTCGATAATGATCTTCCCCGATTTGAATTTTATGGAGATGATAGAAATCAAAAAAATTATTGAATCAACTGGAATCGTTCTCTTGATATACCAGTTGAATTTGCCGAATTTGATGAAATCGTTGTAGTTTATGAAATCATTTAAATTATGTAAAATTGAAGGTAATAAATTATCTGAAAGATCATCATATTTGTATACCTTATTGAATTTCTTGTCAATAAATGCACTTTCAATCAAATTGCTCAATAAGTTTTCTTCAAAATCAGTTTTTGAAACGGAATTGTAGTTGGAATTATCTTCTCTAACAATAAGAATTTTTTTGTGAAACAAAAGTAGAGCTCTATCTACGAATGAACCAATATAATTCTTGACGAATTGGATAAAGTTCAACTGCTTGACATTATTATAAGGTGGAGCAATGTTGAAATTTGAATTCATTTTGGAAATCGAATTATGAATTGATTTATGCAACTCAACTAGTTTGAACTTGATCAAATTCAAATCATTTTGAGTCAAAGTTTCGCTCATACCATTGATTTGTCTAACGATCTCATTCAAAACAACGGAGTATCTAAAATTTGCATTCAAACATAAAATTGAGTAGTTTAATTTATTGTTGATAACTTCAACCGGTAATAAGGTATCAAAATCGTAGACAGAAATTTGCGGTACTAAACAAAAGTTCAAAGCCGACAAAGAATCGAGCGAAAAAATCTGCCACCATATTAATCTTCTTGATTGAATTTCTTTAGCATTGTTGTATTTGTGATACGAAAGGGGGTCTCTGTCAAATTTCAAATTCTGGGCATACCTTATTATGGTTGACATTTGTAATGGAGAGGGATTGAAGCTTGTTGACTGTACCATAAGATTGGCTTGTAGTAATGGTATTGAAGTGTTATTAGGGTAATTGTAGATTTGATTCATTAACTTGAAACCGTCTGAGTACTTTTCTATTTCTTGATACAAAAGCAAATTATCATATTCTTCAAACTCAGATATACATGAACCATATAATATGGGAAATAAGATTAAATAAAATTCAAAGTTTGATTGTAAGTTTGAGGAAAGGTTTGATTTCGTGGTATTGTTCCAATATTTATCATGTATACCAACGAATTCTGTTATATCAATCAAAGGTATCAAAATATGAACAGAATTGATGTATCTGTTTAACAATTCGCTGCTTCTTTCCTTGGTCGGCAAGTACAGATACAAAACTTCGGGTGATGTAGTTGTGTTGGGAAGCTTCATATACTCATGAAAGTCTGAGAAGTTTGACATGTTAGTCAAGTTGTGGATCGATAAATTTGAATAGTTTGACAATTTGTGAGCTGAATTCGAATCCCTACTTGAAGTGTTGACCTGATTCATCGAAAGCTCACCAACTTTATTGGAATCTGACATAGTGCTCATGCTATTACTTGACTCATTTCTGTTTTCCCCCGAAATATTTACATTACTTGCTGTGGCATGCACAGAAGCGTTATTCAAATTGTTATTCAAATCATTGGAAATATCGTTCATGAAGTCGTTATTGAAAAGCGACATCAAGTTGGTGTTCAGGCCCGAATCACCTTTCGACGCCAAGTTGGGAGGAGTAGAAGCAGGCGAGATCATTTTTGTATCATCGTCATCGTTGGGGGATGGCGAGTTGGATACTGATAGCACAGCTGGCGACTCGGAGGGTGGAGATTGGAGATTTACCAATTTCACTTTATCTAAACTTGAGCTCACTTTCTTCCTGCCTCTACTCACCCTTTCGTTGATGAAATATTTACATTCAAGGTTAGCTTTGGAACAGTTGGTACAAATAGGGTGATCTCTTGAGCACTTGATTTTTTTAGAATGGCATTGAACACACGAATGGATTTTCCTCTGTCTAACTTTTTGCACCTTATAGACCTTGCCGTCATCTAAGACTTTCATGGTCTGATCTTTTAGAGCCATCTTGAGAGTATGGATAAAAAGCGCGTGATTTTTTTCAGAATTGTGAAGGGGCGTCTGATTGATTCGATATATATGAGCTGATAGTACGGTGGGTTTAGAACCACGGATATCGAGCAGTAGTAGAGATTTTTATATTTGAAGCCGAGCGTTGTCCGCTGTGGGGATGGTAACTGCCTCGTGCTCGTAACGCTTTATTATTCTCCATTTCGGACTTAACATGATGAGTGCGCTCTTGGGTGCTACGATTTTCCGCAAGAAAAACATGCAAATTTGATTGAGTGCTCACTATGAAATCCACCGGTGGCAATCAGCCCAATTAGACGCTGAAAGCCATTCACACCCAATCTGGCAAAATGGCACCTTTGCCAATGGGCAGCTTTCACGTTACATCACATAGATCGTATTGTTAATTATACGAAGATGAAGTAGATAAAGGTACAAACTAGAGCGCTGCCGGTGATTGGAACTTCAGTCCAATCAAAAGACACATGTGACAGAAGCCAGCAGACCCTTCTCTGGTATTAAGAGCAACTCCACGGAAAGCTGATGGCGTTAGCTACATGGCACAGAGAGCTTGTATGTGACTTTGGCAGAACAAAGCGCTATTCCTGCGACTCCCGAAAGATCGAGGGTGACCTCGAAACAGCCAAAAGAACGGAGAAATTGGTGAGTCTTTGACTTGTAACTGTGTTTTTCTATCAGTCTCTACACACCTTAAAATTGGAGTTTTCCGTAATTGCAAATTGGAGAAATTGATTCCTGACCAATTTTTTGAAGTCCCGGTTGGGAGCGTGTGGGCACTTGGTGTCACGCTCCCAAGGTCCACCGGTGCCTCGTGCAACTGCACTCTAGCTCAATTTCGTACGATAGGTTTCATACCGTGGGGTAACGCTTGTGAGCATTGACACACACGTCGGCTCGAGGTCCAATCGAACTCGGGTTTCGGCTGTTGTCATCACAGCTAAGCCAGGTTGTGTCTGTTTCTGTGTCCATGTTTGTGTCAGACAACAAGCGGTATCTGCCAATATTGGCACTCAACTAAATGTAAATTAGCTAAAGAGTTGTTGATTCAGGCTCAAGATAATTATGCACTCAATTGCTCGGTATTAATAGAGCGGGTAGTGTTGTTGCGTACGAGTTTTCGCGGGTGACGGATCGGGGGATTCTGGGAACTGTCTGACGTTCAACACATAAGTCAGCTCATAAGTCTGGATTTCAACCCATTGAATCATGTCAAAGCGAATGGATGTGGTTCACGTTCGTTTGGGCATCAAGTTGTAGCACAGGTCTGAAAGTTGGAGTAAGTAGTTGAATGGGCCGATCTACCACTGAAAGCTCGGGGATGTGCCGCAATCGTTACAGTAAAAGCCGCTATTTCGCGATAACTTATGTAGACATAGCCGCTGACTCAGCGCTTACCTGTTCCATTCTGAAGCTGAGCGTCTTCCGCAAGAATCCAATCAAGATAATCACTGGTACTGTGTTATTTTTACTATTGCAGTATTTTTATTTTTAAGTTGTTTCAATCTTCTTGTTGACGCTACTGTTGAACTACAATTGAATTTACTGATCATATCAAGAGCCATCCATCCATCGACTGACCATTTCCATCATTTCATCATACTTGTCGCCGTTTCTTAACTTGCCGTCAAGATCAGAAATCTAATCTTCAACTTGCTCCTCCATTAACATTTGCTCAAGTCTATTTTCCATTCTTTGTTTTTGGAAATGAATTCAGCAGATCCTCAAATTTATTTTGGCCAGGCTCATGGTGTGAATGGGCCGGTGGATGAATATACTAGCACCCAATCTCAGGCACACTATAATGAATATAATCAATTTCAGCCCACTGCGGTCAACGAGGGCATATCCAGTATTACTACTGCCTATAATACCCACAACAGTCAACAAGAATTTGATGATACTGATATGGATTTGCATCTGAAGCTCAACTTGAATTCAGAGAATGTAATAAATAGTTATAACCTTCCAACTTGTAATATCACCAATCCACAAGATGGTGGTACGGCTACCAACTATGAGTTTGAGGTGCAAAATCAGTTTCAATTGGGAAATAACGGAGAAATCAACAATTCCAACATAGATATCTTTGAAAACACAAATTTGAACGAAAAAGATGAGGTTTCCATGTACAATGATAATTTAGATTTGAATGATTCTTCTCCCTTTACATTAGACTCAGATTTGTTATTTGACTCCTTCAATTTGAATAATCAGCATTTCGAAAAAATGACTCAAACGTTGAATCAAAACATGAATAACAATGCAGATTTCGGTGAGACTGAATACGAAATTTATAACGATTTTGAGAATGACAATATTTCTTCCATAAATTCTAATCTTAATTTCAATCAAAAGTTATCATTAGAGTCCCAGTCTTTCATATACAATGACTTGACACCGTTGACAACAACAACTTCTTTGACTAACTCGTTGAATTCATTAAACTCTAGTAAAATATTACCTTCTAAATCAAGTTCGAATTCTAATTTTTCGATAACTAATTATTTCCATTTCAGAAATCTGAGAAATTCCAACAATGCATCAGACCAGTCAAATTCTTCCAAGCAGTTCTTGAGATCTGTTTTCAATTCCGCTAAGAACAACACCAATATCGCTCAGCAACAACGTGAACAACAAAATCCTCAAAACTTGGAACAAGGGCATCAACAGCAGGATCAGAGACAACCTGATGATAGTGACTGTGCTATAGAAATAATCAATTCACCTTCGCTTCAGATCGATAAAGATTTCCATAACGTCAGTAATGGGTTTAATGAATATTTAGAAGATATACCTGAAAATGAAACTGATGAAATGGAAAACAACGGGTATGTAAATACAAATTCTGAGACTGATGTAAAGAAAAACAAAAAAATGAGAAATTTATTCAAGTTCAAAACCCCTTCGTTTACGCCATCATTTGATTTCATGTTTGAGTCAGAAAAGGATGAGAAATTTGAAAAATATGAAAAAAAGGAAGAAAAGGAAAAGGATAACTTGGTTAAAGAGGAAGAAAAAAATTTTATTGTGAAGTCAGAGAGATTGTCAGAAGACCTTATTCCCAGAGATATAGAGTCTGTGAAAACTTTTGATCTTGAGAACGATTTAAATTCTCTTGAGTCGATACCATCTAATGTTTCATCATCTAACATATCCAACAGTGCTTCAAATATTGAAGAACCTGATTATGCAAAATTATTTGAAAACGTGGGAAAGAGGAAGCCTATAAAATCCACAACTAAAAAAACTTTAATCGGTGTATCGAAGATTGAGAACTCAGATATTGAGATTGACTTAGAGTCGTTGGATTTGCCTTCAAACATAACAATAATTGAAAATAATAATGTGTCAAGAAGAGGGAGAAAAGAAAGTGGAGAGTTCGACTCATCAAAAATCTTCCATTGCAAGTTTTGTTCTAGAAGTTTCAAAAGACAAGAGCATTTAAAAAGACATTTCAGATCACTTCACACTTTCGAGAAACCTTATCATTGTAAAATCTGTAACAAGAAATTTTCAAGATCTGATAACTTGAATCAACATGTTAAGACTCACAAAAATGAAAATTGATTTATAGTTCTACATTTTCTTTTGATATTGTTTTTTTTTGGTAAGTGGTTTTGTTCTACGGGTTAAGGTATTGGCATTGGTTATTGATTCAAAAACTATATATAAATTGAAATTTTTATTATGATTGATTATAATAAATTTATGAGATTAATTTCAAAAAATGATGTAGATTTCAAAGACGATAACCAAAAAGAGTAAATCAAAACTAAAAAAAGCAAACATCAAAGAATTATGTTAGGTAGATCCTCGAATTCTTCAGGAATATTGAATTCTTTGCGCAATACAGAACTGGGAATGGGATTACTCGATTTTTGACTGAAGTAGTAAATCAAAATCTCAATATTATCTGTGAAAGTCTCGGCATAATACTTCAAATTCTTCAAATTATCATTCATCTTCTGAAGTTTCGCAGGGCTGTTATTACTTAACAATTCAATTGTCGAAGTCAATTCATAATTGATTTTTTTAGTCTCCTCCAATTTTGCTAACAATTTACCGCGATCTTGCTTAACTCCATCGACAAGAAACTTATTTGTTCTATCCGCTTTGGATTGCTCAATGTTGTTAAGAAGAACTTGCTTCTCCTGGTGCAAACCTTCCAATATTCTATTCGACCTGTCAAACTGTTGGAGAAGTTTCTTTTTGATGTCAAACTTAAAACACCAATAAATGTTCATTTGACCACACTTTTCAACGTTGACTAGTCCATCATCAATTAACTCTTGCAAAACATCTTTTATCTGCATGGACGAAATCCCACTAAACTTCGATCCTAGATTCTCTATCTCTTTGATACTATAGAATTCATGATCTTTGTTGAAAAACTCAAGTAATTTCTGCTTTTTGGCTGCTGCTGAAAGTCCTTTCTTGGGCGGCTAATTTTTATTTTGTTAGTTTCAGCTCAAATGCAACCAGGCTATCACCTCCTTTGCCTAACCGTCATACGAGTCCTGTTTAAGGGTATAAATTACCATTTCTTAACGTTATGGTGACTATTTCGAATCAGCTGGTCCATCGAGTGGTAATCATCAGAAGTTAACCACCCGCCCCCAGCCCCAAGGCTATACCTTTGAATGTCCGGGTAGTCACCATATACGACTCAGTGCTTGTATGACAAGTCTACTCAGACCATTTTTCGCTGAGCCAAAGACAAATAGGATACTTCAGCAACTCATATATGCGAAGATTCTCCGTTTGAAATGTCGCTCTCAAAGCTTCAATGTTCAGCAATCGGATTGATTGATAATGCAAAACGCTGACTTTTTAGGTGTGATTCACATTTACAATCGTCTAACCGCGACAAAGAATAGTGGAGCAATGGTGTAATAAGCGACAACCAGAGAACAGCAATGTCCGGTCGGGTAAGTAGCTTAAAATAGGGTCGTGGTAACGTAATAAATTAGTAATAACTCCACGAGCACCCATAAGGAATACTTGCCTATTTTTCAGAATACCTTTTACATAAACCATACTATATATTTCAATTCTGTAGAGCTATCTTATTAACTTCAGTTAATCAACAGACATGTCCAAGAAACATCAAAAATACATTGAGCAACAGTTGATAGATCTTCTCAATTCGAGAGCAAATCAAAATAAGTGTGGAGAGTGTGGGTCTCAATATCCCAGTATGTATAAATGGTTCAATAGATCAATTTTTAACTCACTTCATATTCTGTGTTGGCTCATACTTTCTTGAAACAAAGCCTCAATGCAAAAATTGGTTATCTTCCTTCTCACTAGAAGAATGTTACTAATTTCATTTTAGCTTGGGCAAGTTATAACGTATGTTAATTTCAAGCGTAGATGGTTATTGTTCTTTTTAACTAATTCCTCCAGATTGGTTTGTTTTTATGTGGTAGATGTGCCTCATTACACAGAAGATTGGGGTCCAATATATCCAAGGTGAAATCGTTAACTTTGGACAACTGGTCGAATGAACAACTTGAAGTGAGTATTTTTCTATCTAGAGACAAAATTGCCCAAAGCTGCTTGTTTTGGTTTCATGTATGGAAGCTAACGAATTCAGTCTTTGCGTCGTATAGGTAATAAGAAGGCAAAAAGGAAGTGGAATTCAATGAACGTTTCTTTCCCGTTCGATGAAGATGATGATACGTAAGTAAACACTTTATTCCTTGGTTTGTTTGGTTTGTCTCTTCAATGACTATAGAATATAAATAGTCATTACTAGAATAATCATATTCACAATGACTTTGAGCTTTGGAAAATTGAAATTACTAACACCGAGAAGACAAGCGGAACAATATATAAGAGACAAGTATATCAACAAAAAATTCACCAACGAATCATTGAATGACTCGGAATATGGAAGAGATTATAGTGATGAAGAGGAATCCAAACCGAGAAGTAGGAGCTATTCGAACGTCTCTAAGAGCAAGCCTTCGAGGTCAAGATCTTCTACATTAAATGGAATTCCAAAACTAAGTCATAGACCCTTGTCAAATTCAGAAATGACACAATATCCCACACAGTTGAACAAAATACTTGACTTGGGCTACCAAAATGTGGACTCTATCGCTGAAGCTTTATTGTTGAGCACTGGTAATATCACAAAAGCATTAGATATACTAGATGAAGATTTGAAGTATAATAAACAAGAGTTGCCTCCACCACTACCCAAAAGACCCTCTATGTCAGTCACTTCAAGTTCTAGCACCAACCCCCAGTCTTCTTCGACCAATGGCTTTGCTGAAAATAATCCATTGCTTTCCTCATTGAAACAAACCCCTAATGCAAACCAAAATAGTGATTGGTGGGCAGGAAATCTGACCCAGCAACAAAACTCCGCTCAACCAACGCCTCAAGCTACCCAGTTGCAACAGCCACAAATATATCAATACATTGATCCCACCACTGGGATCATATCTTATGTCGACCAGACTGGCCAGCAATATATTGACCCAAACAATGCACAGCATCAACAATTGTTGCAGCAGCAGCAGCATCAACAACAGCAGAACTCTATACAACAACAACAACAACAACAACAACAAATAGGAATCAATAAAAATATCATAATGTCCTTGTACAGCCAACCAGATAATTTCACTTCCAATGTCGCGGCACCTGTTGATCCCAACAGGGCCCAATCTACCTCAAGTTTATATTCCCAACCCACTTTTGGTCAACAACAACAGCAGCTACAACAGCAGCAGTTCACTGGGTATGGTGCTGGGGCCCCGCAGTTTCAACAGTACCTGCAATTTCAGTATCAACAAAACCAACCTCAAAGTGGGTTCTGGGGCCAACAGTAAAAGGAGCTACTTAGCTTCCTCTTTTCCTTTAGGCTAGCGACCTGATCTCGCTAGAAACAAAAGTGGCCCCAATCGGTATTATTTTTTAGCTTTTGACTCAAAAATAAATTCGGCTCAAAAAAATCAAATAAATATATGTTTATACGATTGATCATCTCAACTTACGTATTGTTTGGAAGTTGGAAGACTTCATAAGTTGTAAGTTGTCACTTTGTACGGTGAAGTCGCGATTTCTTATCTTGCGAGTTGAGCTGCCCTAACGCAAGATCCGAGGGTAGATACGTGATGCTGTCACGTGAGATAATGAATGGTTCCCGAACAAAATAAATAAATTTATTAGATTAACCGCCCATCACTTTCCTGATTTATAACCACAACTTTATAATTGAATTTGATTTAATCTATCTAATTCTGCTTAAAACAACAGCGTTAGAAATATTCCTTTTCAGGTGTCAGCAATCTATCGCATATTAATATCATCATTGAAGTGCTTAACATTTTACTACCAATAAGTTCATAATTCCCGCTTAATTCTATAGTCCATATAATCGCTACATATAAATAAGACGTTCAAACGCCATCAAATTTAACCGCCCTTTCTAATTTTGAACAACCTTCGCAGATGTCTAATTTCAATAACACTAAATTGAATAATGTTGATAATGTTGGCAATTACGTGATAGGCTCAGAAATAGGAAGAGGTTCGTTTGCTAATGTCTATAAGGGTATTAACAATGTATGTGTACTTTTGCTTTTCTAATAATTATGACTCTTGGCCAAAAACAAATTACTAACAAACTTGCAGCTCAACAACTCGCCAGTTGCAATAAAATCAGTTTTGAGGTCGAAATTGAAGTCAAAGAAATTAATTGAGAACTTGGAGATTGAAATATCCATATTGAAAAATCTCAAACATCCTCACATTGTTTCACTCTTGGATTGTCAAAAAACTTCCGTTCACTTTCATCTTGTTATGGAGTATTGCTCTTTAGGTGATTTATCCTACTTTATCAGAAAGAGAGAAGAGTTGGTGAAATCGCATCCTTTAGTTTCATCTGTGTTGGAGAGGTATCCTTCAGCAAAGCATTCCCATGGGTTAAATAAAACATTAGTGCTCCATTTTTTGAAGCAATTATCGTCCGCTTTGAAATTTTTAAGGGATAAATCTTTAGTACATAGAGATATCAAACCTCAGAATTTATTGTTATGTCCTCCGCCTCATTCAAAGGCAGAATCTGAAAACGCAGGTTACGTTGGTATTTGGGAGTTGCCTGTTTTGAAAATTGCAGATTTTGGGTTCGCAAGATTCTTACCAAATACCTCTATGGCCGAAACTTTGTGTGGTTCTCCATTGTATATGGCACCAGAAATATTAAGATATGAAAAATATAACGCTAAAGCTGATTTATGGTCTGTTGGTGCTGTGCTATATGAGATGGCTGTAGGAAAACCTCCTTTCAGGGCCTTAAATCATGTGGAATTGTTGAGAAAGATTGAGGTGACTGCTGATAAAATATCATTCCCAGAGTCTGCACAAGTACCAGAGGATATTCGTCGTTTAGTATGCTCTTTGTTAAAGTGCAATCCAACTGAAAGAATGTCTTTTCAAGAATTTTTCACAGATGAGTTGATTACCTGCGAATTGAAATCAAACGATGAGCCATTGGAATTGTCGATGGCTATGGACGAGAATCTTTTCATTAGTGAATACATTTCTCCATTACAAAAAAGGGCACAACAGCCACACGAGGACCACTATCACTCACGCAAAATTGAAAATATTAAGGAGGAAGACGAAAACTTAAAAAATTCAATCATATCTCCCAATGAATCTTTAATTACGGAACAACATAAAAATGAAACTTTCACATCAAATATCAAAACAGACTCAAACCGGGACGAAGAAATCAAGAAGATAATCATAAAGAATTCACCGGCCCCCGAGGGTTTGGAACACTCGATCAGTACTAAGAAAAATCAATCCTCGTCGAAGGATGACATAATTTTAGAGAAGGATTATGTTGTGGTCGAGAAACGAGCAGTTGAAGTGAACGCAATTGCTGATGAGTTACAACGGGCTGGTAGTGGAGCAGTTGCGATCAATACAAATCATTTTCAAAGTAGAAGACTATCTTCCAGATCCTCTTCTGGAAATTCCATTCGGAGACCAAGCTTCAATGACAGAAGAATTTCAATATCAATATCTCCTTCTAACGCTTTAACAAAAGCTTTAGGCTTAGCATCAACCAGATTATTTGGCACAAATTATTTAGAAAATCAGTTAAACCAGCAGCAGTTTTTATCTTTGAATCAGTCTTCAAATCTTACACCGCAAAACTTCTCACAAAATTTATTACAAAATGTCAATATTCCATATAGTAAAAATTTGATTTGGAATATCAACGCGGGTGAGGACACTGATATAATTTCAAAGCTCGAAGCGTTAGCAACAAAAGCCCACGCAATAAATTTATTTGCTGATGTTAAATTTAGTCAGTTGATTCCTTCTCCTCCATCGTCAGATGCTATTGAAGACGATTCTACAAATGATTTTTTGCCTCCCACAATTGTCAAAGGATTAGCTGAGGAAGGAGTTGTATTATATGTTAAAACTTTATCATTATTAGCAAAAGCTATGGTAATTGCCAGTGACTGGTGGTATAATAATAGTGATAACAAATCAATCTCGTTGAAGTTGAATGAATTAGTGCAATGGGTTAGAGAGAGATTTAACGAGTGTTTGGAGAAAGCGGAGTTTGTTAGACTCAGATTGCAGGAGTCAAATGAAGCATTGGGTAATGTAGCAAGTTCAAATTCAGCAACTAAAGTCGTTGCCGAGAAATTGATATTTGATCGTGCTTTGGAGATCTCAAGAAACGCAGCGGTGAATGAACTAGTAAAAGAAGATCTAAAAGGCTGTGAACTAGCATATAGTACGGCTATTTGGATGTTAGAAGCTTTATTGGATGAAGATGAGGAAAATTATAAGTTGGATAATGAAGATAAGGTAATGGTTGAAAAATTTATTGTCAGTATCGGCAATAGATTGAATGTTTTGAAGAAGAAATTAGAATCAAATAACTGATTGTTTTTCTGTTTTTCTCTCTAAAAATATATTATGAAATTCAAAAAAAAAAAATTTCGCTTTACTTATGCTTTGATCCTAATTGGTATTTTCCCATTTTCAATTCTCACATTCAATTTAATACAAAAAGATCAAAAAAGGACAAAAAAATATACTTTTATGAACATCTATGCTCAATGCTTCATTTGCATTTTATCAACAAAAAATACAAAAACAAAGAACAATATATTTGTCACTGATTTTAGATTTAGGTTTCAGTTCGTCAGTTTTTTTATCAAATTTTTATCATAGGTTTTTTATTTTTTAATGGGTTAATTATCAATAATTAGGGTTTGTTTTCAGTATTTTTTATATTTTTTTTCTTCATTTCGTAAATTTACTTATATGGGATGTATCTTGTTCAATTTTTATGATTACATTTTTATGACAGCTAAATTAGTGATTGATAGATCTGTACTCTATTATTCACACGCAAGATAGTTGTAATGAAGATTATATAACTAGTTAATGTTTTCAATGAAAAAAAAAGATGTAGTGATTTAAGTAATCTTGAGTTTTCAAGTTCAATATCTTCCACCTGAAACCTCTCCATTGAAGCGCAAATATTCACCCGATATAGATCGGGCCCAGAAGGCGATACAAACTACTGCTTCTCAATCGAAAACCTATAAATCGACTGTATAATTAACAACAAAATAAAACGATGACTGATAAAATTTTACTATACCCATTAAAATGAACTGAACCCCTCTCAATTAACATAGCTTGAAAAAAAGCAACTAGAATTAAATAAAAATCAAAAAAAAATGATGATGAAAGTGAACCAACACGACTATTAAATATTACATTCTTATACACTTTCATCTTTTTGATAATCAAATTGTAGAATACCGACGCTTATGGATGTCAGCCTTTGATGATTATGATTATTACTTGTTTCACCATTATTTTTGTTATTGTTATCGAGAAACCCCAGTTTGAAAACCGATTTGTTATCGTTTAAATGAATAGAATTAGGAAATGGCGGTATTATTGGATCCTTGCTATAATGGTTTATGAATTTGTATCTTTCAGCTGGTGTTAAATCTTTCGTTAAATGTGAATTTATTGTGGCAATGGAGGAATGTGGTGCATTTTGAGATAACGGTGAAGGTATTCTTTCGTCTTTAAGTTTTTTATGAAACCTCAAGACGGGTGTAGCTGATTGTTGTAACAGTGATGCTGTGTTGGGCCTATTTGTCGGAGTCGTTGGAATTATTGTTGAAATTGAGTCTGAATTCACTGAAGTTGATGCTTCAACCTCATCTTTCGAATCAGATGTTTTGTGTGGTATTGTTTCAATTCTAGATATTGAGGCTGGCGCGGTTAATGATGGTCGTCTTGGTGTAGATGTTAGCGAAGTATCTCCATTTATGAGTGAGTCGGGAACGTCAAGAAATTCAGGAATATCACCTTGTAGCCCTAGTGGGAGTTCAAGTGAGTTGTCTAACTCAAAAAAGTTAGCGCTTCCAGATGGTTGTTTAACTCTTTGTAAGTTTCTTGAAAGTTTTGATTCATGTGACATCACTCTCTTTCTCAAATAAGGTGGTGATTGTGGTAAATCTCGCTTTGGACCAAACTGTAACGTCAACTCCTTGTCATCATTTTCCTCGTCACTTTCATCATCACATGAATCGCTCGATGAACTATGTGAACTACCTGATGATGGAGTGACAGACGATGAATACTGCATATTCATGGTAATAGTTCTACTATTATCGGTACTGTAAGGTTGAATGATTGAGTTTCTCGGAGTTTTGAAAGAATCTCTCTGCTTTGGTTCAATGGATTCCTCTACTTGAGGCGTAGCCGGACTGTTTCTCTGCATGTTCAAATTCAAATCATAATTTTTCATAATGCTATTGTCAGTTGCCTCATCATACTTATATTTCAAATACTCCTCGCTGAAGCTGTCTAAAGATGCAAAAGACTCATTGATAGGTAATGATATGTTGGAGTTGCTTTTCTTAGAAAAGCTTATTGGACTTGCAAAACTTCTTTGTAAACCTTGGTAGGGGTTTTGGCTGGAGTATGGACTATTACAAGTATTCGAACCTTCACTATTCACTGTAGAAATGGAACTTCTTCGTTTATCGTTCTTCGTAATTAAGTCTTTAATTGTGTCCCTAGCAGATTGATTTTTTATGTATAGATCACCTGACACATTTCTTCTAGTTTCTATCAATAATGCTTCACCACTTGGTCTGGAAATTTTGTTATAGTTATTGTGCTCGAAAGAAGAATCTATGGAAGGTAAAATTGGTGTCGCAGCTCTAGTTATCGACGGTGATAGCTGAGAAACTGGAGTACTGATAGATTCGGATAATATCAAAGAATGGACCAAATTCGAATGAGATCTTTGATCTGTTGTTGAGGTTTTGGAAACGCCAGCGACATTGAGACGATTAACAGATCCACTGACCAGTAAGTTTTTCGACGTAGTTGAATTGGAAGATGCTGACGTATTTCTGCTATTGACATTAGAAGATACTTGCTCGGGTTCAGATTCATCGCTTTTCACAAAACTCAATGCTTTAACGATCGACTTCCTTAGCTTGTTACCAACTCCAAGAACAGCACTTTCACCCAAATCTTCATTGTTCACAATAATCTTTCTATGATTATATTCCTTGTTCTCGTTCCAGAATTGTGTTTTTTCAACCGTTGTCATATCCCAGGTAACGAACTCGTGTCTTTTTATATCAGGTACATCAATTCTCATATCAGGGTTTTTAGTGAGCAATTTTCCCAATAAGTTTTTACATGATTCGTATTCGTGTCTTGATATCAGCGATGCGTTAGGCAAAGAATCTTTTGGTGGTACTTCAAGCTCGTTATTAACTATGACATTGAACAATTCAAATTCTGATTCAGCATCAAAAGGAACTTTGCCAAATAATAAACAATATAATGTTATTCCTAACGCCCAAATATCTATTTTGTGGGTAATCTTGTATTTTCTGTATTCCTTTAGTTGTTGTTGCGAATTGCATGAATGTTGTGATTGTTGTGTCTGTTGTAAGGAGGAAGACGATGTATTCATTTTATTCAACTCGTCAAAAAAATTGGTTTGGCACAACTCTGGTGCAAAGAAAGCAGGTGTACCAGCCGTTTTTGCTAGATCTAAATCATTCTTTTCGCCGTCAAAATAATTAGTGAATGAAACACCAAAATCTGAGATTTTAACAACATTATCTTCAGATATAAGCAAATTTGCCGGTTTTATGTCCCTATGAACTATCCCCTGAAAGTGCAAATATTCCAAACCAAGTAACACATCTTTGAAAATGGATCTGGCTTCCTTGAAACTCAAAGTCGGCTCACCACCGTCCAGCCATTTGACTTCACCCTTCTTCAAATACTCCAAAACCAAATAGATTTTTCTTGATTTCAAATCATCCAAAACTTCGATCAATTTCACCACATGTTTGTAGTTACAATTTTTCATGATTGATATTTCTCGTTTAATTTTCATCTCGTTCTCATTCATCTTTCTCTCAAGGTTTAAGCCCAACTTTGGTTTTTTTTGACGCCTATCGATAATCTTTATAGCAACTAATTCATTCGATAGTAACTCTCTAGCAAGCTTTACTTTGCCGTGCTGTCCCCTTCCTATCTCTTTTAAAATTTCGTACGTATTTAACACCCGTCTCTTGTTGATAGGGTCATATTCTAAAGATATATGATTGGTTTCCTTGACAAATGCATTATCCAAATGAAATGGTAAGGGTGAACCATAGACCGAGTTATGGGTCGAATGTAACGGACTGTTGAACTGAGAAGGCGATTGCGATTGGGGATTAGAGTGGTTGAGGATGTTGGCCAACGAGTCAGACGAACTATAACGAGAGGACGACGAAAACTTTCTTGATATCAAGCCTGTCACTTTGGTGAAAAAGTCATTGCTGTGCAGGTTTTGCTGGTTGTGACTATGTTTTCGACTCGAATTTTGGCTGTGGCCCTGACTGCGACTGTGAGTACGACTATCGTTGCTGGGAAGGAAGAAGTCAGAACCATGAGGATTATTTTGTTCGCTCACATTGCTGTGAATACTCGCATTGTCAATGTCACTGACAGATAATCTGGGAATGTTCTCATATTGAAGTTTAGCGGGATCTGGGTAAGACTTCAAATGTGAATATGATGTAGAATCATTTGTATTGCTTCTACTTCTGAATTCCATATTCAATTCGAATTCCTGTTAAACTATGATTTGCAAGTATGAGTGTATGTGTCTGTGAGTAGTTATATAGAAGTCATAAATGGATTGGGCCTGATATATTGCAGTGGTGTCAGAAAAAGAGTAATTATTTGTGAAGTATCAATCTATCATTTCTCTACACTGATTGAAAAATGCTTTCTGGGTCGTGCAACGCCAGATTTGCTTGTTAACGTTATTCAAACCGCTGCGGCGCACTTTCAATTATGGCTGATGACTCAACGAGTCCTACAAAAATCTGCCAATTTTCACCCTGGATCGCACTGGCCATGCTGCTGGTGCGCTGGTGTCTAGTAATGGAAGCCCTTTCAAAATCCATCCATTCTTCAGCTCACATTTCACTGGATAGTAGCGTAATTAGGGAACTGATGAACCGCGAAAATCTGCAAACTTAGTCTCTAGCTAACTTTGTCGAGCTTTCGCACAGACATTAATTTTTGTTTTACTAAGGTTACAATAACAACTTACCCGCGCAAATAGCGATATAAATCAGAGGTCAACTACACAATAGGAGGATGATTTGGTTTTTGGTTTGCACAAAGGACTTCTTTTTGAACTAAGATCAATGTAATAGGCATACATACAGCACGATGACTAGAATGAGTATATAACATGGGGCGGAAAGCATTCCAAGGCTACTAATGAACCACGCTTCTGGAGAAATCTCTCGATTTTTGTATCAAGAGGGCGTCGGCTAAAACCAAGGCAGTCATGGCTTCAACGATAGGGACAGCTCTGGGAGTGACAGAAGGATCGTGTCTACCTCTGGCGGCCAAAATTCCGTCTTTACCATCATAGGTGGCGGTGTGTTGTTCTTGCGATATGGTAGCCGCCGACTTGAAAGCGACGGAGAAGTAGATGTTTTCACCGTTGGAAATACCACCTTGCACACCACCGGAGTTGTTAGTTTTTGTTCTGAATCTTCCAGTTTCTGGATCCAAGTAAAAAGGATCGTTGTGCAAAGAGCCTGGGATGGCGGTTCCAGCGAAACCTGAACCGAACTCAAACCCTTTGGTTGCGGGAATGGACAACATAGCGTGGGCCAACACAGCTTCAAGTTTGTCGAAACATGGTTCACCCAATGCTGGAGGCAAATTTCTGACCACACAGGTCACAACACCACCGATGGAATCTTTGGAATCTCTGTAGTGTTCCACGATCTTGACCATCTTGTCATTTATTTTGTTGTCTGGACATCTGATAGGACCACAATCGTCAACTTGGTCTCTAGTTATGGTATTCAAGACTTCTTGAAATTGGGGGTTGTTGGCGCTCTTGACCATAGAAACCTCACCGATGGAAGAGACGAACGCAACAATCTCAACATTGTTCACCTGTTTCAAAAACTTTTCAGCAATTGCACCAGCGGCGACTCTACCTATGGTTTCCCTGGCTGAGGAACGGCCACCACCTGAAGATGCTTTCAATCCATATTTTGTCAAGTAGGTGTAATCCGCATGAGAAGGTCTAGGGTACAAGTCAGTTTCAGAGTAGTCCTTTGGTCTATGATCTTCATTTTTTACAAGCATACCAATAGGGGTACCTAAAGTTTTACCGAATTCGGTACCTGATTGGATCTCCACAGCGTCTTTTTCATTTCTTGGTGTGGATAATTTGGACTGACCTGGTCTTCTTCTGGTCAATTGTGGTTGAATATCTGATTCTGACAAAGTCAAACCTGGTGGAACACCGTCAACTATACACCCAACAGATTTGCAGTGTGATTCACCGTATGTGGTAACACGAAAGAGGGTACCAAATGTAGACATATTGAAGTTATTAAATCAGATAAATTCTTACTATATTTACAGTTACCAATTTTTGTGATTTTTCATTCTTTTATATAAAAACAAAAAATATAAGACTCATCAATTATTTTCACCTACACCGGCCACATAACCGGGCATCGAACCATACCTTCTGATTTTGATATAAGTGACAGAGTATAATTAGTAAAAATTTATTAAAACTTACAAAAGAGATTGCAATTTGATATTTCCTAGACCTATATTCACGTTCATCATCAGTTTCTCTCCAGCATACTTACTCATTTTCAGCCGGCATAGAAATTAGGTACCATTTCATTGTGAGGGTTTCCAAAAAAAATTCGAATACAAAATTCATTCGACTTAGTGAATCAATTGATTGTCAAATATTATTCAAATCATGGAAACATATCGTATCTTGCTATTCTCAATTATAATTGGGACTCTTTCTGTTATACTTTTCCCTCTTGCCCAAAAGTTATCATTCACAAAATTTATAAGTAACAGCAGTAAACCTGTTTTCTTGATATTAGGTGTTTCAAATAGCGGTAAAACTGCGTTTTTTAATCACATTGTTCGTCTTGGTGGATTTAGTGACGAGGAAGATGACAAAGATGCACTCACTGTAATGTCACAAGAAGAAAATTCTGAACTTATCAAATTGCCGCTTGGTTTAGGTTCAAACTCAAAGTACGAGTTGGTTGACTATCCTGGTCACAAGAAATTTGAAAACTTGTTGTTGAACAAGTTGAACGAATTGAATAACAATTTAAAAGGGATCGTGTTTATGATCGATTCTACATCTTCTAATGAGCAGTTTGAAACTATTGCTAAATATCTATTCAATGTTTTAAAAGTCACAGAAAGAAAAACAAATGGGGTTGATTTTTGCTTAGCATGTAACAAGTCAGACTTATTCAACTCAAAATCACCTGCTAGAATTCGCTCGATTTTGGAGTCTGAGATTAACAAATTGATAAAAATAAACGCCAAAAATGTTGCCACAAGCAGTAACTTGGATCAAGATGATTTGAACGAAGATGAAAATTACTGGAGTTTAAAAGAATTCAATTTTGAGCTGTTAGATGGTAATATGGACTTTTCTGAAGGGTCAGTGTTGAAGCAAAAAACTGAAACTTGGGAAAACTGGTTTGACGAAAAATCTGTAAATTAGTGTCCAAGGTATACACCATAACTATAGCATTTAATGAAATCTCTCTTGTTTCGCGTTCAAGCTTGTATACGAATTTGGTGTAGATCTGGTAACCCTAAGTATTTTTGTTTAAGTTCAAATTTGGTAGGCTGCCCACAGATGGAAAGAACCCAGGTTTTGTAAGTTTCTCAGCTACTATTTTGTTCCTTTTCTTTTGGTTGAATTGATTCAATCTTATCCTGAACATATCTTTATGGAGTGTGAAATTCTTGAAAGGCTTATTGATAATTGTTTCGGCGTTCTGGAGCTCTTTCTTCAACAAATCAAGCTTGATTTGATCTTCGTTTAGGTTTTTCTGAGCTTTTTCTTGCTGCTCCTTTGCTTTCAAATCTAGTGCATCTCCCTCTTTGCCGTCGCTGTTAGCCTCCTTCTTATCAGAGCTCCAGGCGATCTTATCAAAAAGCGTACTCCACATAGACGTTTCTTTTCTAATTTTCTCCTTCAAATTCTCAATCTGTTCTTTCATGAACTTTTGCTTCTTTAAAGCAGAGTGGTAATCATCATTGAGCACCGGTGTTGCAAAAGTGGTGTCCTTCAAATGGGATTCACATATGTAAAAGAAATCAGCGCTATCCTGCGTTATCAACACACAAGGGGATGGCTTGTAACAGATGAAGCAAGATTTGGCATCGGCACTGTTGACCCTGCGAACGTAATAGTTATTTTCGAAAGGACCAGCAGCACCAGACATCTTTTCTTCAATTCCTAGAACGATTGATGTCCTCTTGAAACACGATTGATGTCCTCTTGAAACACGACTGATGTAGTTTATCAGCATTGATTTTGGATTTACCGCCAAATTCTGCTCAACCTCAATAATCCCTTTGACAGTTTCAGCTTCCGCTCCTACTTGACGAAGGGATCCGAATCAACGCTCCTCACTCTTCCGCGGGGGACGACATAGACGGTGATGCTAATTTTTGAGCCGGGTAACTCTGACAGAAGGAGAATTTTAACAACAAATAATCGATTCCGCCACCGAATTCATTTCAAATTCAACACAAGTTGCCCCTGTTTTAATTTATTCAGAGCAAGAAAAGAAAACCAAAAGGCCAACTAAACAGAACTTGAATCGAAGTTGAATTTGAAGTTGAAGTAGCTCAGTCTCCCGATTACGTTGAGATTATAAATATTCCTATATACTTGCTTATTGTCCTCTGAGCAATCTCTATCCGTATAGCAATATATAGAACACTGCAAAGTCACATTAAAATTCATCTACAACTTCTTTCTAAATTCAGAAATATACCATGGCTGATCAACAGGAAGCAGATATTGATTCAATCGTTGATAGATTATTAGAAGTCAGAGGCTCAAGACCTGGAAAACAAGTTCAATTGGCTGAATATGAGATCCGTTATCTTTGCTCCAAGGCAAGAGAGATCTTTATCCAACAACCAATTTTATTGGAATTAGAAGCTCCTATTAAGGTGTGTATTTCTTTTCTGGGGAAAATAATGTATTTTTGAAAGAAAATTTTCAAAGCGCTACATGTTGATGTTAGGTCGAGTATAATTTTTGAGTTTTTGAAACAAACTCTCAACTTTTCAATCCAAAAAGAAGCAGGTGGAGTATAGAAGATTCTTCAATATATACCTTATTTTTCCCACCAAAATCAGTCATGGAAAATTTTACTAACTTTACTTTTTAGATATGTGGTGATATTCATGGTCAATATTATGATTTATTACGGCTTTTTGAATATGGTGGTTTCCCTCCAGAAGCGAACTACTTATTCTTAGGTGACTATGTCGATAGAGGTAAACAATCATTAGAAACCATTTGTCTATTATTAGCATACAAAATAAAATATCCAGAAAATTTCTTTATTTTGAGGGGTAATCACGAATGTGCCTCAATCAACAGAATTTATGGGTTTTATGATGAATGTAAAAGAAGGTATAATATCAAATTATGGAAGACTTTCACCGATTGCTTCAACTGTTTGCCAATCGCTGCTATTATTGACGAAAAGATTTTTGGGATGCATGGTGGTTTGAGTCCTGATTTAAATTCCATGGAACAAATTAGAAGAGTTATGAGACCTACAGATATTCCAGATGTTGGATTATTGTGTGATTTGTTATGGGCAGATCCAGACAAAGATATCATTGGGTGGTCAGAGAATGACAGAGGTGTTTCGTTTACATTCGGACCTGATGTTGTGTCAAGATTTTTACAAAGACATGAGTTAGACTTGGTTTGTAGAGCGCATCAAGTTGTTGAAGACGGTTACGAATTTTTCAGTAAGAGACAGTTGGTCACATTGTTCTCGGCTCCAAACTACTGTGGTGAATTCGATAATGCTGGTGCTATGATGTCTGTTGATGAAAGTTTATTATGTTCATTTCAAATTTTGAAACCTGCTGAAAAAAAAAGATTTCCTTATAAAAACCTTAGTGTGAATAGTAATCAACCAAGAACAGTTACTCCTCCTATAAAACAAAAGCCAAGAAATAGTAAATAAGCTACAAGTATTGATAGTTTTTATTTCTCAAATGAGAAAGAAAGAAAAAGATGAGATAAATTTATTGTATAAAAATAAGATCAACCAACATACATACCTGCTTCAACAAACTTAATTCTAATAGTATCATTTATATTCTTTGAGAATTGGTATCTATATTTATGTTCATTACACAACTCTATTATACACAATAGTACCCTAAACCATTCATTACACTAACTCAAATAAAAATCACTTTAACGATAACTATAATCAAACGAAAGTATAAGTCTAGCTAAAAAGGGAGAAGTGATCAAAAGACACAACATTTTTATAACAAATTTGTTTTTAACAACTCAGGTTTCATTTTTTATTATTATTATAATTTTTAAATTTTTATTATGTATTGGAATGATTTAAAGATTCTTTAATGTCATTTTTTTTGCTTTTTGTCTTTACTGTTTTTTTATATCATATATTGGGATTAATTGAAATACCATTGTATTCTGTAATCGCACACTGGGTTGATATCCACGACATTTTGGAAGACTGACACCATTGACCCCGATAAGGACCATATATCGAAGGGCAGATATTGATCGAGAACCTTTCATGTAAACACGCGAACTTCACACTCGCCCAACCTACAAGTGCTTTCTTCCAAGAAAGAAGTATAGGGCTCAGCGATTGATAACTACGCAATTGGCATCTTATCAGCCTACACCCTGATACTGGTGGATGGCTTTCGCATCGCCTACTGAAACAGAACCTTTGGATGATAGGCAAATGAGGAGATCTGAAACTAAAACATAACGCCATGTTTTGCTGATATCCCCATTGCAAATAGACGCCCAATCTATATTACCGGGTGCTCGCTACTTGTTACAACTATTGTTAGCCGTCGATTTGCAATTTATTTCTTGCTTCAATAATAAGAGATGAGTCATCGCAAAATTTTGGATTTGCCCTGACTCAGAGCCGCAAAAAGTGCGGTTCGTTTTAAAAATAAAAACCAGTCACATTGGCTTTCCAGAATGAGACTGCATTCTGAGATGATCGCCTGTGTAAATGGATGTTGTGCGTTTATTAGAGACCGGTGAGTTTTTACTAAAATCCCGTTTGTGGGTTACTAATCGCTGATTAAGTTTGAAAGAAGAGGCTTACAAAGCAAGTAGAAAACTTTTATGGCAGAGGAAAATGGATTGTTAACTCAATAAACGTAAATATAATTTTTCCTTCTTTAATATATTAGATTAATCATATAATTCACATCAAACTTTAGAGACAACATGGTATGTTTCATCGCAGTCACAGAGACTAAGATGTTACGGAGCAATAATATTATGACTTAAATCAAATGGAAGAAAAGCAAGAAGATGTCCACTGGGTTGAGAATCATACCCAAATTTTTAGTGATGAAAATTTTTATGAAGGCACAAGAAAACCAGTTCTGAGAGGATAGCCAAACATCGCAGTGAGCAAATACGGGAGAAATGGACATCTCTTGAGAAGACCCATTAGGGGAAAGACAAGGGGCATGGATATTTTTGGCGATGGCTGATAGCCTGGAGGGCATTGATAGAAATACAACAGGAAATGATTCATAACAAGCATATATTATTGTTCCAAGGCGTCATGGTACAAAAACAAAAGTCAAGTTAACATATACTAACAGTTTATAGGTTTTAGTTCAAGATTTAGTAAGTTTCAGATCCACTATATAAAATGTTTTCATGGAAGTGGCGATAGACTGGAGGACGAAAGATTTTGACAATCGTCCCTCACTCATAATTTTTTCCACTATGTTATCAGCTGGAAAACTGAGGTGCCACTTAATTCCCGGGAAAACGAAATTATTTGATAAGTTTACTAACAATATTCTAGTTACACCCAAACCCAGCCACTGAAGCTAAACAACACAAATTAAAGAACTTAGTTCAATCTCCAAGATCATATTTCATGGATGTTAAGTGTCCAGGTTGTTTAGCCATCACTACCGTTTTCTCACATGCTCAAACTGCTGTTACCTGTGATGCTTGTACTACCGTTTTATGTCAACCAACCGGTGGTAAAGCTAAATTGACTGAAGGTAGTTCATTCAGAAGAAAATAAGCTCAATATATTCACATGAATTAATCTTTATTTTGTTTAGTTATTAATAAAATTATTTTAATGTTTATATAATTTTAAAGTTGTTTGATTCTGTAATATATTTGTTTATTATTTGTATAATGTGGTTTATGTAGTATATTTATGTAAAATGTTTTTAGGATCAAAGGAAATGGTTCTCCCTTTCTTTCATATTGATCGTAAATAAGCTATTTATATTTTAGTCTGCCAAAAAATCACGTGTCACTATATGAACTTGACGTGTACAAAACATAAAGTCAGAAGGCCACCAAAATCCAAATCAAGAATCTGTTCATCTTCAAGAAAAACAACTTGTCTTAAAAGTTGTCAAAGGTACTTTTCACTTTCAATAGATAGCAGTTTCTTACTCAGTCTTTGTTTTAAGCACTCAGATTTATCAAAATCAATTTTATTAGGGTCAATTCACATCAGTACTCAAAGATCAATTACGTGTTATTGTCAGTATATTTTGCTTGTTTTGTCAATCCAATTGAGCATCTACCCAAATTTTTGATATATAGCCTTTCTCATATATCCACAGTTTTATCATCAAGTCCTTATCTGCTTTATCCCAGTCATGTTTTTCTCATCAAAATTGTCCTTCACAATAATTTTTGTTCAATTATTGAATATATGTTTAGCACATAATGTCTTATTACCTCCTCAAGGCAAACAATGCTTTTTTGAAACCTTGAAGAAAGGCGATGAATTAGCTGTTAGTTTTCAAGTCGGTAATAGGGATCCCCGTTCTTCTGAACAGTATGTCACGGACTTTTACATTTTGTCTCCTAACGGAGGAATTTTGTCCAAAAAGGAAAATTTGGATCATGGTGATGAATCAATTAGAGCTTCAACAACTGGTAAATATCAATATTGTTTCTCGAACGAGAAGACCTCTTATCACCACATCGATGTTTCATTCAATGTTCATGGTGTTATTTATGTTGATGTCAATGACCCAACTGCTGATACTTTGGATTATGCTGTTAAAAGATTGACTCAATTAACAAGCGAAATCAAAAATGAACAATCCTATTTGGTTATTCGTGAAAGAACACATAGAAACACTGCAGAATCAACCAATTCAAGAGTTAAATGGTGGTCCGTTTTCCAATTGATTGTTGTCGCTGTAAACTCCCTTTTTCAAATATACTACTTGAGAAGATTTTTTGAAGTTAAAACTGTTGTTTAAAGCTTCTTTTCAAAAAAAAACCGCGTGTCGTCATCTATTTTTTTTGCACTGGTTAGCAATTTTCTGAGCCTAAACTGTTTGTCTAAATAGAATTTGAGAATAGTCTTCATATCCATACTTTCGAATTCCATTCACTTTTCAATTCGCATATTTGTATATTGAATAAATTTTTGCACAAATTAGATGAATTGTATCAAACTGTAATGCTCGCTTCCTATCACAAGAGATATATTACTTGTTCGTGGGGAAGATATCGTTTCATCCGTGTTAAAAAGCAAAAAATTAAAAAGATGCCGGTCCCAGGAATCGAACCTGGGTCTAGTCGGCCACAACGACTCGTACTGACCACTATACTAGACCGGCTTTGAATGTCCAATCATTTATCATTTAATTTCATGAAGCATCCTAATTTTCCACGCAGTCTATCAAATTGATATTTCTCAGATAGACAAGTGAGTTTGATAAGACCTACTGGGGCTGGATCCGATAATGGGAATAATCTTTGAAAGTGCACGTGGAGTGTTCCAAGATTGGATGTTTAAGCGTTCAATTCTTATCGCTGGTCAAAATAATAGAATATCATAATAATATGGCACACATTTTAGGGATGAAGTACAACCAAAAATAGAAGTAGGGAGATGAATGATTTCTGCAATTGGTTATTTTATAGAAGCATGTCTGACTTTTCAATATTTGTGTGTTGAATTAAGTGATATTATTTCAAAAACAATCAATATTATTTTGAATTCTTGAAAAGTTTTTCCGAAAAGCATTTTCTGAGCTGCAAATCAAATAGTCAGCTAGCAATTTGTGAGTTTTTGATTTGATGATGTCCAGTCTCAGACAGTTTCCAGATACGAGGAATTGCGACACATTTCCAAAAACAATATAATTTGCTCATTATTTGCCCTCGACTTCAAGCAAAAGCGTATTGATAGACAGATCAGCATTACCAGAATTACCATTGATATTGGTGTACTGTACGAACTGATATATTTGCAATCATATGAACAGAACTATTTGCAATGCTTGGATGACTAGGTCGACTGAGATGACTTTGTTCTTATGAAATTTCCAGCGCTGTGTTTCCTCTCATGTAATATGTATTGAGGCTTACAGTTTATGTACCATAGCTTAGTCGGTGTAAAATAGTGTATTTCAACATCGTTAGCATACAGTAAAAGTATAGCGTTAGGGTACTTTTTTGAAGGTCGTTCAACAGATTTCGTTATCAATCCTTTGCTTATGTGCAACGAACTCGTTGAAATATATTCAATAGTGCGTAAATGTTAAAAAGTTACTTGATTCACACTCATACATGTAATGCATACAGACTGATTTCATTTAGATCCTTGAAATAAGTGTTTTATATAGTATCAGTGCTCGAACGTTAGATTACGGATCATAGAATGGCTGCAAAATACGAGAATTCGATGTCTAGTCTTAGTTTAATATATGTACTATCTCCACATTATAGATCAACCAGATGGTAAATGGTCCTTTCTTGATTGCTTTTGCAATTTGTAAACTATGATTAATTCTACAGTGAGTGTTTTAGACCTAATAGATAGATTTGTTCATTTCTTCTGTGTCCCTATCGAAAGTTTTCGATTTTGAATATAAGTTATGCTTGCGGCCGCAGATATAATTAATTCTCCTTCAAATGAAACCCAGAAATACTTTATTTGATAGATGGTTTCAAGCTGGGGATTCTTATCTTTTGGGCCATATCAACATATCGGATGTACCTTTTAGACAATGTGGTTTGTAATTTGAGAAATATTATTTTGTTATCATGATTGTTTGAGTCCACATGTTGAACACCAAAGTATACGATATCAAAGAGGAGGGTTCTGATTTATCCAGACCAATTTTTATCAAAAATGTGATCTTGGTTGTTCCCCTTCAGAGAGATCTGATTTACCTGAATTTCCGAAAAGCTGGATTTGCGGGACGCATTGCCACGAACAACATTTCATATATTATAGAGCTAATCTAGACTGAAAAGTGGTTCAGTTCTTGGAATAATATATCATATATCCCCCCACATGCCACTTTGAATCTTACTTGCACAGATTTGGACACGGACGATATCCTCGATTAGTGTCCCCTACGACTACGTAAGATGATCCTCTGTTTTTTTAGACATAAAACAGTTCTGAACTCGGAACTCTTACGACTGTCAATACTTCTGGCCTGTTGCATTACACAATTTCGACTCTTTCTTGATAAATAGCTAAATCAAGTAACTAGATTTAATATCGCCAATATCTCGATATTCTCACAGTTTCTCCGTAAGCGCTCAACACAATCGCACAAGCAACAACACCAGGTTGGTTTTAATTGTTACACAATAAGTTTAGCACAGAGCGCATTAACGATATATTGTTACTAGTTGACAGCATGCAGAAGCAAAGCAAGAACAACATTGATTAGAAGTCCTCAGTTCCCAGGAGTAAAATGAACATAGGATCACTCCTAATTTCACATAAATGTTACGAACGACAATTCGCTCATCGTACTAATCCACATCTAATCTACCATCAACTATAGGGATTGGAATTTATCAGTACGGATTCTTATTATTTGGACAAAATGGATAATTTCAATTCCAATGCAATACAGAGTAAAATACAGAACATTATATGCGGCTGAATAAATTATTGCTATTGTAAGTTGTTCCACTTTCCATGGAACAAATATGTCTGGACTTTACCCTGGAAAACGCTTAGATATGTGTAGCTTCCATGGATAATCATCAAAACTACTGTCATTATCATCACTTCACTGGGAGATGAAAGAATATCCTTACCACGGTTATTTCCAGAAATCCCAGGTAATTGCAAGCCTAGGGCACTCTCGCTTAGATAGAGGAGTAGCTTGTTCGAATCGGTAAACACCAACATTATCAATGTATGAAATTTGGATTCAAATGTTCAGGTAAACTCATGTCAGTTGCATCTGGTTTCTTGGGATTTAAATTCCGACTGTAGTGAAACTATTGTCAGCCCTGCTATTCCACTGTTCCATAGTTGGGAACACGAAGGTATTAGTAGCTGAGTCGATACCGTATTGTGGCTAGTGACCATGAACACCATTGTAATTGTTTTGGTGGTTGATTCCTTCTATTAATGTCACATTTTCACCATCCTGCGAACACAATTTTAGAGAAACAGACGTCAGTACCAGAAAGAAAGAGAGAGAGAGAGATTTACGTGTTCAACCGTCGTATTTTTTTAGCATTTGGAACTAATCTGGCATCTGGCGAGTTTAAGGCTTCAGGTAGTTCGATGGTTTCTTCGGGGAACTCATCTACACATAGAAGAAAAGTCGAGGTGAAAACCAGAAACCCCCTACACATCTATAGTAAAGCGACTTTCCATCTATGTGAGTTAGGCTATATACAAGCCTGAACGATCAATGAAATTAGGTACAGCTTATTATACCACAACTTCGTGCAACATGATATATAAAAAGGGTTGTACCCTCTTCGGTCGAAAGAGACTAAATGGGAAACTATTTCTGTGCAGGAGACAGCACACTGCGAGATCCATCTTTGTTGGATGAGAAGAACCTATTTGGGAAATTAAGGCTGGATACAGATCGAGGTGCACTTTTCTTTTTCTTTTTATTTGTAATATGGCCCCCAACAGTGTCGTTCCATCGCACGTATGCTTCTAGTTGATAGAGATGTGTGGAATGCACCAAGTGTTCGACTCACCACTCACGAATGATGTAGCGAGCTTCAAGAGGTATGAAGTTGCAAGTTGCAACATTTGGAAAGACCGAACGGCGATACTGTCGAACGGCCAATGAGCACTTAGACAATATATAACAAAGTTGACCAACTCCTGAAGAATGACAGGCTGGACTTCCAAGCTGTCAGTCGAGCAGCAGGTGATTCCAATTCGAAGTACTTCCTTTGGAGCATCGATGAATTGATCATCTGGAAAATGTAAGTTATAACACGATACTACATGAAAATAAACAAGAAGCACAGGCGAACCGCCTGAACGCCTATATATGATTATGGTTAGTGAATGGAAGCACACAACCTATTTTCAAGAATCTCTCCTCCCAGAAATAGAATGTTGAGCGCTTTTTCCAAACTGAGCGCAGACACAACACCAGCCGCAATTAGTAGTGCAACCAAGCAAAGGCTTCAATATGTATTCTCGTTTTTCCTTAACAACAACACCATATGCTGGAGTGTATCGTGGAATGATTGCAGACGAACAGTTGGGACAAGCAGGCCAAATTGCTTGAAACCAACTCTTTACCTGGTATCGAAGCAGGAGTATGTTCTCTACCCTTTTGATACGCACTGGTCGTGGTCAAGTTCCAATGGTAAAGAACAATCAGGTTAATCAATTTTAGATTTCATCACCACTAGATGGAATCACACATCAAGGTCGACTCCATTCAGATGAGGGCGATCTTCTATACCACAATACTCATTGTAACAACTAAGAACATTTTTTATTGTTTGATGAAATACCATAGATCAGTTTCTGAATTACTGGCTTCTGCAAGCGTTTTTGAGTACTGATTGTAATCACACAATGTTCATAGTCAGCATCTACTAATACCATGCTATAGTAATAGTACATCGCCAATTTAGCCTGATACAATGGTGAGAATCGGGGCCCATTTTTGGGTTGAAATGTACAATTCGAGCAACTTTAACTCTCCGAAATCCAACAATACTGCGTGGGATACACCACCAGTGGCAGCTTCACTAGTCACATCATTTACACGGTTTACATACCAAAGTTGATATTACAAACATCGTTGGTGGATGTGTATAGGTCGGTGCGCACCTTGAAACTCTTGTAGGGAGCTGAATTCACAACGAAAACCAAACGACGGCATCTCATGTCAACTCCAGATATGTCATAATATCACTGTGAACAACAACATCCATTCTCAAACATTTCTTTTGTAGAATGTTAGCTGATGATGAATATGTGAATGCTCATATAACAAATTAATGTAACTCGCTGTAGTTGGCTCTGCAGCGCTTATTGATCTTGCACTATTCTCCAGCGTTGGCATTCGGTGAGCAATACAAAATCGTACTCCTTATACCTCACCCTATGATTTGTACTCCGTACTCGAATACACGTCTGGAATTGTTGAAGACGCATACATTTCACATTGAGGGTGTTGCAAATACACATACATTGCTGTTATCTGTTTGGAGGCTATGACAGTTGTGAATAGACACCTATGCAAAGCTGTGCCGATATCTTTCCACACTACCTTCATCATCTTGGGCGAAACGCTGGAACGCGAGGGCGGTTTCCCAAGAAAGGCGAGGGTATATCGGATACGCCGTTGAGGTCAAGGAGCCTTGAAGTAATTCTGGGCACGCGCGAACCGAATTCACTGAGACTGACTGCGGCAGCTGCATCGGTGGCGCATGCAGCCTGTTACTGTAGACAGATTTGCAGTTGTCCCGGATAGAAATCTATGAATCCACTGCAATTGACACTGTAATTGCACTGGCCACTGATAATCACTGAGGGTATAATTGCCTTCCGCTGCCAATGAGAGCGCTGTGTGGAGGCAGTTCCACAACATGCTAGTACCAAACACAGAGGAAACCACCAGAAATTCAAACCACCTTCTCTGTTCGCTGAAAGTTCGCCAATTGTGGAAGAACTTGTTTATCATAGTTAAATTCCATAAAGAGTGAAAATTATATGCTGGATTGAGTAACCGGTTACGAACCCTGCTGCAGAGATTGCGGCAACTGGAATTAAGCACCGCAGCACACCGCAGAACCACTGCGTGCGGATACATTACCGCGCAGGGGTGCGTGTGTGCCACCATGGTGACGGGAGACATCCGGACACCCTCGAATTAAATTACAATTGAACATAATAAATTAAAATTGACGCTGAGCTCCTTATTTTAAATTTAAATTTAAATTATTTTATAGGTAGTACATTTAATCGATTGATAGTTAAATAAATTTCTAATTATTACTTTTCATCAATCAGAAATAACATTTTGAAGGAAGAATTTATATATATTACCAGGATCATATATATAAATATAGATATTTATACCATTTGATACTGACTAGCCATCAAATTACGTTTCCTTTTATCGGTTGATTGATTGTGAAGAGGCATTCTGTTAATTTCACATTCTTACAAATCGTATATATCCCCTTTATTAGAAAGATTTTAACCATCCAGATCCTAATTGCTATATCTTTTCGAAAGCGATTTAGTTGCCACACATCAACTCGAACTAACCTTCCAAATCAATACACATAGTCGCAGTTCCAGGTGATATCAGACACTGGAATATCTCAAAATCTTGATTGGCCACATTTACCCATAGAGAAAAACAGATACCACTTTAGTCAAACAGTTTATTCGCCATACGTTGATTACGGACACCAAGTAATACTCAAAAGCAGCCTAGGTACTTTGTTTACTTTTATCGGAATATACTACAGCTAAGGATTGCTTATATGCAACGCTCCATTCCATAAAGAAAATAATATATCAGCTATTCCAGTATTTATTATTTTTGCTCTCAATAATATTTCTAGATTCATATCCAAAAGCAAACTCTCTAGATTATTTTTACAAAAATGAATCACGGATCGTTTTTTGCTACTTCCTCAGCAATGAATATACCAACTTCTAATGATTCCCAACCGATTGATATCTCATACCAGCGATCCTCTTCGAATTTTCAACAACCCTCGAGATTTCGAAGAGAATCAATTGCTCATTCGTCGGGGATGGGTGGTGTTTCATGGGGTTCTGTCACTATTGGTAGTTGGTTGAAAGATGAGGTTTTGATGTTCAATAATTTAACTACTTCATCCATGACGATGTCACCTCCAAACAATCAAGCTTCTTACTTACCTGATTTGGAGGCAAATTATTGTAAGGATTACAGTTGTTGTGGGCAACTATTACCAACTTTACATGATTTATTACGACATTATGAGGAAGCACATATTTCCCCTTCACCACCTTTGGAAGCTCCAAGATCAAGACCAATGCAAAACATAATGGAGACTGTTTCTACAAATGAAGTCTTTCTTTCTCAAACCAACAACTCAAACCATCATCATATTCCAAGTTCAAACCATCACAACAATATCCATCATAATAATAACCATAGCCATCATAATCAAATACCGAACCATAGTAATCACCCACATAATCTTAACCATCAAACAAGCCATGGTAACTTGATGTCTCATAATCAATTATCTCATAATTCAAACCAAACTTTGAACCATCACACGAGCTTGAATGGTTTGAACATGTCTTTAAATCATCATCATAGTAACAACCATAACAATAACCATATAACTCATGATAATTCTAACTCGAATTACAATCATCACTCCAACTTGTCATCTACCCAAATAAATGGTGAAGAAGACGATGAAATGTGTATTGATGATCCTGCCAGACATCTTTATGTAATTGAAAGAGGGGAGCACAAACCTTTCAAATGTCCAGTTATTGGATGTGAGAAGACATATAAGAATCAGAATGGGTTGAAGTATCACAGATTACATGGTCATCAAAATCAAACCTTGCATCAAAATGCCGATGGAAGTTTCTCAATCATTGATCCTGAATCGAACACTCCATACCCAGATGGAGCAGGAATGGAAAAAGACAAACCCTACAGATGTGAAGTTTGTGGTAAGCGCTACAAGAACCTTAATGGGTTGAAGTATCATCGTGGTCATTCCACTCATTGATTGATAAAGAGTTCCATTCATATGACTAGATTTGTTGTGAACATGTTTTTGATTGTCCAGCTTCAATTATGGAAAAAAGTGGATTTAAAGTAGAAGGACAAGTTACAATAGGTATAGATTCCGAGATATCTCTCGTCTTTGAAATAGATTATACGAGTTATTTGACTTCCAACAACCACAAGAGAAAATTTAAAAATTTTAAAACAGAAAAAAAGTTTGGAATTGGTTAGCTTTTGCATTGGTGTTCAATTATACGGTTATAAAAAAGTATGGCTTTGATTAATATTGGTTTTTTCTGATTTGAAAATCGAAAATCATTTATAAAGAAGAAATTGTGATTTTGTTTTTATATTATTTGTTTCGTTGACATGATTTGTTTATTGACATTTTTATTTTTATAAGTTTAATTTGATCATTTTATTACTTGTTCAGCTCAGTTGGAACCTTTCATTCTTATATTATTAATTGGTAATCAAAATTTTATGTCTTCTTATAAACTGTGTTCAAATGTGTTTTTTTATTAAATGGTGCTTTTCAATGAAAGGTTTTTTTTCCACTTCATATATTTCAACTCGAGCTTAAAATTTTTTTTTAAAAATTTATCTTAATATCAAGGAATTAATGATGAAGCATTATTGAAATTCAGCAGGAATTCTTTTGTGAATGAAGAGAGGTAGTTATAAAGAGAGAAAGAAGAAAATGTTCATTGAATTGTCTACAATAATGTTGTTTAAATTGATAATTGTTTTATTATTTGTATTATACATATATATTCTGATTCTCTAGTGATGTTAATTACTTGTGTTAATACTATTCATATTGTTGAAAGATTCTAGTGTGAATTATTTGCATTCATCAATTCTTTGGCAAGTTATGTGCAACTAGTTTTTGTTATTTTTCTGTTTTTTATTTGTTTCTATAACTCATATATTATCACATAATTGGGTGGGCTAATAAAATTTTTTGTCAATATAGATAAATGTATACCTTAGTTTGAGAAAATCCCAGGCAACTATCATATAAATCCTTAGGTGTGTTGGTATCCAAATCAAAAGGCTGATATGATGTGTCTTATCAAAATGTTTGCTGACACCAATACGATGGGCTACTACCTGAAAGCTACGACGACCATGTCATTACGCTAAACTTATATCTGTAGCAATTATCGTGTGGATGGCATCGTAGAGACCGGTCGATTCATGGATAAGTAAAAGTAAAACATTCATTAAACATGTGGAATTTATTCAACGATTTTCAACTAGATCTAAAACATCAGTTAAAAGGAGCTGAAAATTCTTGATTGATCATTAAGTAAATCAATTGATGCTAGGGTGTTCCGAAATTGAAAATCGATGTGATTTACTACCAAGTTTGAACCCAATGTGTCTACTGAAATACCTTACATATCAATAAACTATAGGGATTGTAGGCAAACATACACCGATATATACTAGTTCATTGGAATACGGCTAGATACAGTGTAATAAGGAAAAGATGTCAGTTGACTTTTTTATTATTTTGTTCCTGCAATTTTTAGTCCACAGCTGACTCTATATGAAGTCAGGAGCTATTCACCTGTTGCCCACTTCTGGATCAGCTGCAAAGCCTCTGAACAAAAATTTGGCACAACACAATAGTGCGAGTAGCAGTAAATCATATCACTTGCTCTCAAGTTCATGAATAACAAGAAGTCCCATATCCAGACACAGTCTGAGGGCGCCCACACCATCTACCCAGTGGGAACACGATGACAGATAGAGAGAAATGAGATCTGACAATTGATTTGGAATACATTTTTATTCCATGGGTGCAGTTTGAACACTTGAATTGTGTGATCTTGTTCCTCACCATCAGATCGGTTCAAGCAATCCCATTAGATTCAAGGTGGCGGAACTATACCTATCACCCTTTTGAAGCGCTGACTGATCCAGAAGCTTCATGCGATACCATGATACCCGAAGCTTGGATGATTTAGTCAGATCGTTGGGAGTGTAGTCAGCATCCATGGAATTTAGATCAGAAACACTACAATAGACGTTCCAATATCAGGTTCCTTGTTCCGTTTCTTTCTTTTGATAAGCATTTGATAAGCCTTATACAATGCGATAGCAATTGCTGATTATTGGCACAAATTTCACGTTTCGTAATAGCACGGTAATACAATTAAAGCCTACTAATGCCATTTGTAACTTGGCTTTCTCCCCATCTCGTGCAACATGAAACATCATATATTGAATGGTAGCTTGACGATTTAGGATCTTTGTGTACCACTATCAACAGACTAAGAAGCTAATATCTCAGATAAAAGTGAGACCGGGTAATACGAGCTATGTTTTCTCCAGAAAGTTTGACTAAGTAAGCTACACTATACACCAAGATAGGTCAATTAGCCGCCCAAGAACTGGAAACATCAATTGAGTTAAGGAGACTCCTCAGAGAGAAAAGTTTTGCATCAGATTGAAGCATAAAGAAACACGATAATTTTTGTGGGGTTCATAAGTTCACCACATCTAAATTATACGCCTGGCTTGCAAAATAATGAAGATCGATATTGATCTTTCGATTCCACTCAAATTGACAAGAACAAGCCTCTATGTTTTGTTCATATTTCTTTCAATTGTGTTCATATTATTTCCGTGGTCCGTGTTAGCATATATCAAGTTCTACCTGACGTTGATTCCCACCCCAGCAATTGAATTGCCAGTTCATTTGGATTACGGGTTGACCAAACCATACGCACGCATTGAGAACAAATTACTCAGACAATTGAACCAAGATTCAGACTACGAATTCACCTTGAAGCTCAATGCGTATTGCTTGAACAGGGACTACGACTCGATACCTGTTCTGCAGGTTTTGTCTTTGATCAAAGTGGAGCAATCCGGCTTGAGTGCAAGCTCTTCCAATATTGTACACTCCAGCTCCATTGAAAACAGAACACCTGTTTTGAATGGGGCCCAGGAATACAGCAAAATAATTGATCAAAGGACTTTGACCCGGCTGGCGTTTGTATTGCACTGTGATCCCCAAATAAACTATATCAAGTCTAACTCTATAATTCCCTATGACTTGAGGTCTTACATCCCTCCATTTATTCAAAGTGGCAAAAAGTTCAACAAAGTGGACATAGCGTTAGGCTCTTATACTAGGGAATCCTTATGGACAGAGAATAACTATGATTTGTTAATTGAGTTCAATAAAGCCATTGCAATCGAAGGGAATGCAGCGTTGGAGATTTCCATACGATGGGAGGGTATCAGGTATTACTTGTTTCATTATAGAATAGCTTGTTTTGCTATTGGAGTTTTGGCTTTTTGGTTTATTTCAAGTTTCGTTTGTCTTATCGTGAGCATTTCCATTTGGTATTTATATTCTTCAAGCACATCGGATAATTATGAATTTACAGCGACTTTTGACGATACTTTGCAAGGTATTCACAACATCAAGGAACACGACGATAATCTTGCTACTGGTGCATCGTACGATACTATCAATAATCAATAACACTATGGTCATAGGGTTCCAACTTCTGTGAAACACAAGTATACCATCATCAATGCTGATCCCGAGTAATCGATTTTGACATTTCGTTCAGACTGTATTGCATTGGTTTACTGTGATTAAGTTAGACATGCTATTTAACTCTGTTAAGTTGAGTGTGTGGTATTGGAAAAGAAGGGATTGAAATTTTCAACTACAAACAAACGTCCCTCTATACGAGTAGGGAAACTCTAAAAAAACATCCCTTAGCATGGCAAATCTTGTGAAAGCCACCCTGAATATTTCAATTAGAAAGTTCTACCAATTGGTGCCTGTTGGTAGCACCACCACTTCCAGTTATTGCACTGGCTAAATGCAAGCTATATGATTATCAGTCCCCCGACATACATATGGAAATCATGCCTCAAGAAAAAAACCAGCATTTTTGCAACCTAGATGATCTAAAGGGCATCACGGTATACTAGCGTTCCAATTGATCGTTTATCAATCCTTATGTACAAGGTGATTGTTTTTATTCTTTCGAACTTTTCAAGATGCATCTAGCATAAAAAGGCCAAATTTTACATATAGAGATTAATGATTTAAGTATATATATATATATATATATTAGTTCATGACAAGCCCTCACCCATAACAAAGTTAATTGATACAAAAAGTCTATAAAATGTTTCTTGAAAACAAGATTAATGCCAAAAAAGGAAGAACAAAAATAATCATAAATATAATGAATGGAAGACATTTATAGTACAAACAAGTAATGATGAAATAAAAACTAGTGTAAAGACCCGTAGTAAAGATTGAAAAGTTTATTTTTAGTGAGTACCAAGAATAGATCAACAGAACATAAATGAAATAAAAAAAAAATTAACCAGCATTCAAGATCTTAGTGGTATTTGGAAACTCGGAATTCAAAAAAGGAACCAATTTGTTAATTTTCTTGAAATTTTTCAAATTCAAGTTTTGCTCATAAAATACTTCAAACTCTTTAACTAATAAGTTCCACTCATTTATGGATTTACCAAAATTCAAGATAAACTTTGTGGGAGTGGCACTTATAGTTGATCCTGTTATTGTAGCATTAGCAAGAGTAGTCTTTCTAGAAATAACAATCTTCAATGAAGAAGAAGAAGATGATGATGATAATGAATTTGATGAACGTTCTTTACCGTCGTAAGTGGTGTTGAAATAATTCAATTTCGGTAATTTTGGGCACTTCGGAAACGTTTCGTCAAAGTATTCAGCTTCGGAGAAATTGAAAGAGTTTATAGTATCCTGATGGCTCTTACTTTTAGAATTAACTAGACTGTTTTTATGCTTAATAAGATTCAATTGCTTTTCTAATGCAACATTATCTGCCATTATTTGAAATTTGAACATTGGTTTTGGTATTATCGGAGGTTTCTTTAGTAATTCTGGTGGCTTGAATCCATTGTTGGGCCCGGTGAAGGAAGTGCTCATGATACTAGTATTAGTTGATGTAGTTGTAGTTGTAGTGTTCGTCGTTGTATTTGACGTAGTTTTGGAAAAAGACGTCAAATCAGATTCAGACTCTGACTTGTTGATCGAATCCAACATTGAGTTTGTAGATAAAGAACTCAAAGATGTTAATGATAAAGATTTCAAATTTCTGTAGAATTTATCCTTTTCCCCAAACTTTCTCCTTGACTGCGCTTCGTTAGACGGAGCATTACTTTGATCGTTATTGACATTATTTTCTTTTGATCTAGGAGTTTCCTTAGGCTCTTTATGATGTTTGAGAATTTTGAAGAAGTTTTCGATTGAATTGACAAAAGAATTATTTTTCTTCAACTTCTTGTCACCTTCTGAATGAGGAAAAGAAGGAGGAGTAAGGTCGGACATTGAGGTCAAGTTGGTACTGGAATTGCTCATCTTAGGATTGGCTTGCGAGGATTTTATGGTTGGAGTGATCGTATTGTGATTGTAATAAACAGAATCATCAAAAATATCAAATTTATAAATTTTTTCTAAATTCGGCTGAAGAAAGACATCTAAATCAGCTTGATACCCTATTCTGTCGTTGCTATTGATGATAATGAATTTCTTGTTGAGTATAGGGGAAGATGGAGAGAAATCTACCCTTTTACCTATAGTAGCCTTTCCTGTCACACCAACTATGCTATTTCCACCATTGATTCCATTTTCCAGACAGAACTCTTGTAGTGAGTCATAAGATCTAGCTAAATTGAGTTCGATTATATCTCTTACATTTAGACCACCAACTCCACCGCCATGAACAACAACGAGGGAACCTTCATTATTGAAGTTGGCAGCAACTTGAGGCGTAGATGGAGAAATTTGGGCACATGCATGATTGGCTGCAACGCCAAAAATTCTCCATAAAATCAATCTTATATAGTATTGACGAATGATTGGCTGGTGATTACCAAAAAAGAAATCCCAAATGTTTGGTCTCAATAAATAAGCAACCAAGTTGGTTTTGATCGACTGAGTATGATTGAACCAATTATCGTGATTATTCTTTTCTGATAATTTGGGATTCGAGCCGTTAAATGGAAAGTCCTGAATCTCTGTAGGTATGAAATTCCATACATTAAAAATGAATGAAAGAATTTTCAACTGAACGTTATAATTTTCGAAATTTAGTAATATTAGTGAGAAATTCACTAGAAATTGCCAATTTATATTGCTCTTGCTACTATAATGCAGGTAATTAATATTCATTCCGCTCCCGGAACAATCACTGATTGGAACATCAATATGATCACAATCAACATAGAAATTCAAAATGAATTCGTGGTATACGTTGATCAAGGCAAAAACGACGGAATAATCCAATAATTCAATACTTTTAACTATTTCTTCTAGAATCAAATTGACTATGTGTATGAGGGATTTTCCTATTCTCAATTCTGTGCTGTCTCTATAATTATAAACCAACTCTCTGATGGTGTAAAAAAGTCTTTGTACTCCATTTAAATTACTACTGCTCGCATGACCATTGCTGCTATTAAGTCCACTTGCACTGTAACCATTGGCTTTGAAATTTTCAAAAGTGTTCATATTGATGTTAATGCTACTTTTGCTGTTATTATTTGGATTGGTATTCGAATGAGAAGATGTCCATACCAGTTCTCGTATACTCTCTCTAATGCGAGCACACAACACCGCAAATCCTGGCACATTGAATACTACGAAGTTTGTGAATTGTTGAGTGTCATGAATATCTAGTAAATTTGGGGAAGGATGAGAGTGTGATGCAGTGATATATGTTGATAATATTGATACATAATTCTTCAATAGGGAGTTGAATAATTCACTCGTACTTCTTTGAATTACTGCCGTGTATGTCTTTGTTTGATTAATTTTTTTGACTGTGGACGAGATTGAGGAATTTTTATTAGGTAGTAAATTCATTTTCAAACAATTAGAAATGCAGTTTGCATATTTGGGCAGAAGACTAGGTCTGATAACCAAGCTCTCCAAATGGTGTGGTAAAAAATCAGAAACGTCAAATTTCAGGTTTAAAGAGTCGGGTTTCTCAAACAACCTATAAAAACTTGATAAACTAATATTTGAGACATTAAGATTGTGTAACAAACTTGTGGAAAGTTCTGTGGAATTTAAATTGAAAAAACAAACAGCAAAAAATTTACCAATCAAAACATTGTACGAGGTCTTTTTCTTGAAAATCAAAATATCAAAAGAGTAGTTTAATAAATTAATTAAAAGTTCATGGTACCTGTTGTAAATCTCTTTGACTTTGATATTTGCACTGGCAGAACCTGAAAATAAATCGTAGTTGATCAACACCCATTCATATCTTGATATAATTCTCGATATACACTCAAGGTAACACGATTTGTCCACAGAGTTTGAATTATTCAAGCAAGAATATAAAGCCGTTAGCCAATTGTTGAGTAGGTTCAAATGAGAGATCAAATCATTAGGAGGAATGCTATTGCTGGAACGTAAATATGGCAACAAATGAATTCTAAGTAAGTTGGGTTTATGCTGTTGTTTTTCACTGTTGAATTTAGCCAAAGTTGACAGAAGGAACTTTTGCTTTTTCATTCTTGTTTTGGGAAAGTTTTGATGGCCAGATCAATGTAAAAATAAAATCTTGTGACAAAAAGAAAAACCACACAGCGAATAGTCGCTGACAGTGTACCAGAAGCTCAATTAAGCGACAAACTTGCGAAACGAAACAAAGTTAAGATAGATCCACTCCAACTCCTCTATAGCCAGAAGAAATAGAAACGAAAGCAATTGGAATCAAACGAAATGAAGAAATAAGAATTATATGTACTGAACTTTCAAAGCTTTCTTCAAATTTGAGTGATTACACGATGCAAATGGCAAGTCCAAATGAACTTTGAAATTGTTAACTTACCTGATAATCCGGATAAACACAACCTGTATGCTGAAGGTTGCTGGGAGTGGCTTGCCGCGTGAGGTTTTGGGTCAAGCTTAAAGCCAAATGGTGATGCTGAGCTGAGTGTTTTGCGAAGAACTGAAGATGTGAACGTGTTAGCCGCCAGAAAATTTGGGGTTGAGTGAGTTAAAGCTGTTGACCAACCTGAATTACTAGTAAAAACTGATTTATTTAAAGCACAAATCGAAGCAAGAAATTCAAAAAATAAATCGAAGCGGGAAATTGAAACAGAAAAAATGACGTAAAATTCGACGAATAATTTCGACTCAGGTAAAGTCGGTCGTACATGCATAGTTTTACGTCCCGACTTTTCTGTTTTCGGTAATTGGGTGGGCTGAAAACAGTAAGTGGCTTGGACAAATTGATATTCCTCTTAATAATTGGCTAAATGTGTATCAAAGTTCAGTTGATGTGTCTCCTACAACAAATACTTTATATGAAGGAATGGCCCAAGATAAAGAGCGGATAGAGTTCCTTTTGAAGTGATTTGGTAAAACGGGAAGACCCTGATCCAGCAGGAACGTGTGGTAAAGTTGACGAATTTCTGTTGGAACAGAGACTTCTATTTAGGTTCATCAGTAACGTTGGGGGCACAACAAGGCTTTGGTTTCGGCTTCAGGGTTAGATATGGGTAAGGATCCGTCAGGCTCCAAGTCAGCCAAACGATCAGGTTGGAAAAGGTTGCGTTGTTTTTCGAGGTTTCAATTACTCTTGTGGTCACAGACAGTACTGAACACACGATCGCAATCAGCGCTTGTCAGCGCTTGATGCAATTGCTGGTTCATATTGATTAGGATTAGTAATAGACGCTGATTAGCCAAAGAAGGTGGCTTTGTGACTATGGGAGACAAAAACAGGCAAGCAGTGCTCCCGATACTGGTTTTTTGATGGCAAGTTATCAATTACAGCCTGTATCACAAGTCAAACATTTTACAGTTCTGGGAATATCAAATCTCAAAGTGATTAATATTAATTAGTATGTCCAGCAGATGATTGTCATTCAAAAAGATTGTAGCCAGATTTTCAAAATTTATATACAATTAACTAAACTTTTGTCAAAATTAGGTTTCAGATATTATCATGGAGTAGATCCATTTTCCTTTCCAGCAATCTTGCTTTCGTGCTCACTGCCGTTGCTATTAATAGTATCAGCGTTGGCGCCTGCTTCATTTTGTGTAACTTGCTCTTTCAAAGCGGTTATTTCTCTATCTTTGGTTTTGATTGACGTGATTTGCTTTTCAAGCAATTTCCTTTGTTGCAATGAAGAAGTCTCTAATTTTTCCAACTTTTCTTTCAACTCGGTGATTTCCTTTTCTTTAAATTCAATTTCAGAAACTTGCTTCTGAGCTTTTTCCAACTCTTGCTTGGTCGATTCAAGATCTGATACTTGACTTTCTAAGTCTGCTGATTTTGAGGTCAATTTCTTGATTTCAGAGTTTTTAAGATCGATTTCTTTTGAAGCATCGATTGCTTTCTTGCTGGCTTCTTCTAACTGATCAGCTTGCTTCTTGGATTCTGTTTTGATTGCTGTTAATTCTTTTTCTAAACCTTGGGCTTTTTCACTGAGAGAAGCTGCGTCTTTGACGTTTCCTTCTAATTCTTTGATTTTGTCATTGGAAACACCCAATTCTTTTTTGGCAGCTTCTAATTCAACTTCCAAACTTCTAGCAGTTACCAAGTCTTTCTTGATGGTCTCTAACTCAGTCTTCAAGCTACTTTCCAAATCCTTGATGCTTGCCAATTCTGCTTTAGTCGATTTTAATTCACTTTCCAAAGATTTGGCACTTTCTAATTCCTTTTGGATAGTTGCATTCGAGGATTTGACGTATTCTAATTCTTTCTTCAATGAATCATGAGAGCTTTTGGAATCTTCTACTTCTTTAAGTAATGTGGCATTCTTTTCCTCATTAGTCTTCAAGTCTTTCTGGATTTCAGATACCTTTTCTTGAGCACTACTCAATTCAGCAGCAACACCTTTAGAAGACTCCAAAGAAGCTTCTAATGTTGCTACGGCTTCCTTTGCAGCTGTCAATTCACTTTGTATTTGTTCGCGTGAAAGTTTATGCTCACTCAATTCAGTTTTAGTAGCTTCATTTTCTGTTTGGAGTTTTTTATAGTTGTCTTCGATGGCTTTTGCTGATACCAACTCTTTCTTAGTGGAGTCATGTTCAGTTTCAGCAATGGCTAATTTTTCATTGAATGTGCTAATGGTTTCTTTGGTGGCCTCTAACTCTTTTTCCAATGATTTATTGTTTTGACTTAACTTATTGACTTCTTCAGAAAGTTTCTTTAATGATGATTTGTGTTCACCTAATTCGTTTGTCAAGGTCTCGTTTGAGGTTTTTGAGACGGTTAATTCTTTATTCAACTTCTCATGAGAATCAGTGGACGAGCTCAATTCCACTTTGGTATTTTCTAGTAATTTTTTCAAATCTTCATTAGCAACTTTGCTGCTATTTAATTCTTCTTTCAAGGAGTCCAACTCACCAATAGTTTCATCTCTTGAGGCAGTGACTTTCTCCAACTCACTTTTGATCAACTTTTCCAATTCACGAACACTTTCCAATTCATTTTGGAGCAATTGTTTAGAATCTTTCAATTCAGTCAACTCAACACTTAAGCTGTCGTTACCCGAGCCTAACTCCTTAATTTTAGAGTCTTTCTCATCTAATTGAGCATTTAATTGTGAGATCTTCAATGATGTTTCGCTTTGTAAAGCTGAAAAATTTTCCTCAATTTGAGTGAGACTTGATTTCAAGCTAGTTTCTGAGTTGATTAATTCTTCAATCTTGGAATTTTTGGTGGTTAAAGTTTCTGATTGGGTATTAATGGTTGATTCCAACTGGGTGATTTTTGATGATAACGATTCAATAGTGGATTTATGTTCACTGATCGAACTATCTTTTTGTTGAATAACGGCATCCTTTTCTGTAATCAATTTTTCTCTTTGCTGATTCAACTTAAAGGTATAACTTTTTTCAAGTTCTATATTCGAAGATTTCAATTCACCGATCTCCTTCTTCAATTGATTTATCTCATCAACATGTGTTTTTATTTCTGCTTCATACTTATTGATCTTGGCAGCTAGACCTTCGAGTATGGCATTAGTTTCTGCTTCACTCTGTGATTGATCGGATAAGTCTTTCAATGTTAAAGCATGTTGTTTTTTTAATTCACTAATACTTTGATCTCTTTCAATGATCGTTTTCTCCAAATCTGCAACTTTCACAGTGTGCTCATGTTGTAAATGATTCAATTGTTCTAATTTACTTCTCATCACTTGGAAAATACCAAGTGTGGAAACACCCCCCGCAATAGCCAAATAACCTGTTATAGCCATGATCATACTCTTTGGTTAGAACATATATCTTAAAGGATCAAAAAGTGGGAAATTTGGAGTTTAAATACTCTTTTGCTTGACGAAGGTACTCCTTAGTGCTCAGTTTCTGGTGATACGTCCGCGCACTGTCTGACTATGTAAATAATTTTGAATGATTTTTTTTTTTTGAGATTTTTATCCACAATTTTTCACCATATGCAATCTTCCAGAGTATTCTTAGAATTCATCATTTTTGGATCAGTGATCAGATAAAATCGGGCACGTCAAGCTTTTCAACTTTTTTGAATCATTTCATTAATAGACTCAGTTGTATGTAGGACAATTGTTTGGTCGTTTAACATTGAAATCTCAAACCCTTAATTTACGGTAATTGAATCCATCCATACTGAACTTGATCTTATTTTCAAAAACAGTATCACAACAGCTCGAAAATCCCATACCCTTTGACTGAACTTTTCAAATCCAGCGCATGGATACTGGGCAGAAATTTCGACAAGTGAAACAAAAGAGTCACTAAGTTGATCTACAGCTTTCACTTCGAAGTAATAAAAGTCACTAGTTTAATCACAGTATGTACATGGATCTATAAATCAACTTCAAAATATAAAATACTATCGAGGGTTCAAAGAGAAAAGTATTGAACAATTAGGAAATGCACTTAGTATTCAAGTACTTTATGTGCTGTCTAAATTCCTCGTCAACGTAACTCTCATCAATCAAGCCCAATCCAATCATATCACCAATGAATAAACCAGCCTTTTGTTGACAGTATCTGGTGTAATCAAATTCGTCATCCAAAAAATTATCTTCGGCATCAGATGATTCTCCTTGATCTTGAATTGTAGCATTTGATGGAGGTTCCATAGAAGGTGACTGAGGTGAATTGATCAAGTCATCACGAATGAAATATTTGGATGTTGGCCCATTTTCTATGATAACCTCGCCAGCTTTTTCATTATTTTTGACTGGCCCGTTTTGAATAACAGCCCAAAGTGACCAAAAAATTTGAACACAAGATCTCCAAGATATGCACTCGTTGTATAAGTTTTTGACTTCATTATTGAAATGTGTAGTCAATTGGTTCATTGACGATAAACGAGAATTTGAGCTCTTGAAAGTTTCTGGTATTCTGAAATCATATTCTACGTAAGCTTTGATCAAGTTTAATATTTCCTCTTCTGTGGGATAGTTTTTTTCGTCCAAAAAGTAAGATTCTGAAGAATGGTAATCTGCCATCCATTCACTAAAATGGTTCACTATATCGAAAGCCGGGAAATTTGGTCCTGAATATTCGAAATCTATCACAGCTAGGTTTTGATGATTCTTTAACTCTTTGTTGCCATTATTGTTATCCGACACTGGATCATTGGCTTCTGTAGGTATTGACTTCTTGTATAATAATAAGTTACCGTATTGCGTATCATTATGGCAAAATCTCAATCTCGTCACTAACTCTTCCTTGGTGTACTTTTCAAATAACCAGTTTTTATAAATTTCGATCAATTTCTTGTATTTGTCAAATTTAACAATGAAAAAGTTTTCTTCAGCTTTCCCATTACTTTTTACGTGACTATCAATAATATGATCACAGATACTTAACCATTTGTAAATCAAGTTCCAGCAAGTTGGTAATCCCAGTATTTGCATTTGTGCATAGTCAACATCAATATTCGTATGTAATTCTTTCATCCTTCTGGCAATCATGGATGAGATGTTCCCATCTCTTATCTGCAATCTATTCAAGGTAATAAAGCCCTCTAAAAATTGTTCAAATCTACCATTAGTGAAGATTCCTAACAATTTAGGACCTATCTTCTTTTTACTCAATTTCGTTAGTATCTTCAACTCAGAATCTCTATCAATTATAGAATCCACGTTCTTTCCGTATATTCTCAACAATAAACTTGGATAGCCCTCAAGCTGAATTTTATATATCGAGTTTGTCAAAGCACCACTTATTCTGATAACTTCGATCTGTGAAACTTTCGTGCTATCAGTTATCTTGTACCATTTGTGTATCTTGAGTTGTTTTAAAACAACCAAAATGTCCTCCCTGAAAAACTCCAACGGTAACGTGTTGTCCAAGTTGGCCTTCACGGTTGGAATAGCATCATACTCCTCCTCATCTGCGCTGATGGTGGCAGTGGTAGGTGTTTGTGAGGAGGAGGACAATTTGCGTGAAAGAGAGGGTCTGCGCGTGCTGGAGGATCTTGAGGTAGATCTATACCGAGAACTGGATCTAGGTCTTCGTGATTCCATTGGGTAGTAGTTGCACCTTAACCAATCGGTAATATCAATATTTGTGATCTATATAATCCCCAACCTATGAGATTTGGTAATATTTGTGCACAATCGATTGAGAATTAGCTTTGATTAAATAAGAGATTTAACTAACGCTCAACTTTCCAACAGTCAGACGATTAAAGGAATGTTGATTTGCATGTGATTTGAGCGGCGTAAGGGCTCAAAACGCGGATTCATTGCCAGATAACGTATACGAAAACGAGGAATCGGCCCATATAAAGACGGAAATTATGTCTAATAGTATTTTCAATATTATTTAAGATTGATTATACGTTCATATACGTTTAGTGTCCCATATATAAACCATTTCATCCCAGCCTGTTGTAGCAACCCAGCCAGGTTCTCCCCAAAGACTCCAGTCGCACCCAATAACAAACTCGCGGTGCTTGTTCATGACGCCTTTGCAGCTATCTCTGTTCCTTATGCGGCCTCCTAGAAACCTGGCTTTCTCATCCATCATATCCACCCATACTCTGCTGGTCATATCATACGAACAACTGAGTAAGGTAGCCCCATCGTGAGGCGACCATGATATTTTACGAACTGCAAACTCATGACCCAACATTTCGTTCAACGGAGAGGGTGCTGACTTGTGGAAGGCTTGTGAGGGTGCTGATGCAGGTGGATGAGAAATATTCTGTATCATTCTCAAATCCCATATCTTGATACTTTTATCAACACCGGAAGTGGCGATAATGTTTGATCTGTATTTATTCCAGTCGCACGTTAAAGTTTCTAGCCCCCCGTGTGATATGAAGTCCAATTTCAATGGAGTAGAAGCTCTAATGTCCCATATATGTACATGCGATGAACCGCTACAGCTCATTATCAAGTTTGGAGAATGCGGTGAAAAGGACGCTTGGTAGATACAGTTATTGGTGCTTGAGTTTCTTTGTGGTTGATGCTGCTGCTGTTGCTGTTGATTGTGACTGATAGGCACGAAAGGCTTCGCAGTCTGTGGAATAGGCGATTCGAGAGTAGTAAAGTTGACCTGAGGAGATAAGGTTAACAATGACTGCTGTCTGCTGGGTGTCCAAATTTTTATGGTTCCATCCCACGAAGAAGTCACCAAACTGGTCTTCTCAACAAGATTCCAATTGACAGAAAAGACTTCCCGTTGATGTTCCTTCCAGTTCATGACAGGGAATTGGCTGACTGTCCTGTCAAAGATTTTGACGCTTCCATCCCCAGAGGCAACTGCAACATGGTTTTCGTTCATCTCAGACCAAGAGAGATCGAAAAGTCCATCCTGAGTGTCAAAGATGCTCTCTGATGTTACATTTCCATTGCCGGCTATATCCAAGATGTAGAGTCTTCCATTACCAACTAACCCATAATTAGCGGAGGTAGCCACAGCAAGCTTGTTGTCAAAAAAAGGTGAGTATTTAACACCATATCCATTATATCCTGGGGTTCTGAAGGACAACATTAGCGACTTCAACTTCAATCTCCGCTTGTAAGTTATTTCCTAATGACAGTCTGATTAGATTTTTCTTCATTAACACTACAAATTGAAATCACTGAGATCACGTGTAAATATTTCTGCTCTCGACCCGTCTCGACCCGTCATGATATTCAAATTTCGTCCTAGAAACGTCTACAACCGTCGCTGCGGCGCCCGCCGTCTCGGTATCAGGGGCACAGTCTTCACCAGACGAGACGGTTGGAAGGTGAAGAGGCTCCACAATGCAGAGCCAAATACGGGCTCTGGAGTAGGACGGACGCCAGATCATTTGTATATATACAACTAATTTTATTCTTTCAAGGTCATCTTCATTGATTTACTGTTTTGAAAAAGTACAGAAAGAAAAAATTAAAAGCCGGTACTCTTGCATTTTATCCTGGCTAATTAGATTTGACGATGTTCACAATAAATAAAGCATTGTTGCTCAGAACATTTCTACCTGTTGTGTTCTTTGCAATCTTCTTACAGCTCTTCCAACAAGGAAATGAAGACTTGAAGTCAGAAGAGCAAATATTGGACCCTTACGCACCAAAAAGAATTGCCATTATTGGAGCTGGTGCTGGTGGCTCGGCTACTGCGTATTATTTACAAAAATACACCAATTTTGGTTTCGATGTCACTATATTTGAGGAAAGTGATTATGTTGGTGGTAGGTCCACCACCATTGGAAACTTGGTTGGCGATAATGAAACTGGAAACATCGAATTGGGTGCCTCAATCTTTGTTTCAGATAACAAAATTTTGATGAAAGCTGTCCAGGATTTCAATTTGACTACTCAAAGCTTCAAAGCCTCTGTGAGATATCCTGACGTTTTAGACGGCAGCTTTGGGATTTGGAATGGTGAGGAGTTTATATTTGAACTGAACCAAAACTCTTGGTGGACCACATTTAAAATTGTGGCTAAATACGGTTTATCGCCAATCAAATCTTATAGGTTAACACAATCACTAATCAGATCATTTTTAGATAACTACTATTACAATAACTTTCCATATTCTAGTCTCAATGAGCCAAATTCCAAAAGTGGATTCGATGAAATTTCAGCATCACTTGGTAAAGAATACTTAGCGTCCAATGGTATTAGCACTTCTTATAGCTCAGACATAATCCAGGCTATCACGAGAGGTAACTACATTCAAAACATTGACAAGTTGAACGGTTTGGGAACCATGATTAGCTTAGCTACTGACGACACACATCAAGTCGAAGGAGGTAACTGGAAAATCTTTCAAAGCTTTGTTGATACCTCCAATGCTACTTTGAGATTAAACACCGAGGTCAAAAAGATTACTCAGGATTCATTGGGTAGATGGGTGATTTCGTACAAAGATTCCGGGAGGTTCTTGGTTCAAAATGACCATTTTGACCAAGTTGTTATTGCTGCACCCCTCGACTTGTCTGAGATTAATATTTCAGCTAATGTTCCAACGAATATCGACTCAGATAATGAGTTTGCACGTCTCCATGTTACCATTTTCAGCACAAAGCAAAAAATCGCAGGAGGTGAGATATTCAACTCAACCAACGAGCAGATACCAGAATTCATTCTTACAACAACCAAGGGTGACTCAGGCAGTGAGGAAACTGTGCCATCGTTCTACTCCATTAACATAGTTGACTACAATGTCAACACCAAGGAGTTTATTTACAAAATCTTCTCCCCATCGGAGTTAGACTTGACTTTCTTGAAAAAGTTGTACAGCGCTGATTCCGTTGCCGACGACTTGGAGTTACGTATCTTGAAACAAGTCTTCTGGAGGCCGTTCCCTCTACTTGGTCCCAAACAAACGTATCAAGATTTCGCCATAGCGGACGGTTTATGGTATTTGAACACTATGGAGTCTTTCATCAGTACCATGGAAACAAGCTGTTTGGCTGGGGCAAATGTCGCGGCCCTCATTTCTAGAGGTCTCAACACTACTGTGTTAACTGTGCCATGATTGGATGATCCGTTTTCTTTTCGTTTTCAACACTCTATTTCTTTCTTCTTCTTTTTTTTCTTTGTCTTCACATATATGTGTATATTTTCTCTATTGTTGTTTGTTGATGATACCATTTTCGGATTCTTGTTGTACAATTAGAAGAACATCCTTATAAATACTATGTAGAATGTATCAGTTCAACAATGTCGTGCGACATTCGATGCGGTTGACTGTTTTACTATAAGGCATGTCGCAATCCAGCTGATGGGCATCATCCCAATCGGGAAAAACATCAACACTCTATTCAGAAAGACAAATAAACAAATTTCAATAAGGAAAACAACATTAATGTTTATATAAATATAAGAATCAGACCGATTTCCTGATCTTTTGCGTTTGGAAGATAATTCAGGTATCCTTATTACTTTGAAAGTGAAAAAAATATCTGGTTGGCGATCATGGAGACTGTTTCTTACGCCGTGGGTCAGGTACCCTTGGTGTTGTTATCATTGAAATACACTTACTTGGTGAAGCCAGGCTTCAGCAATGTCAATAACGCCAAAATCTACTTTGAAACTAGCACGGTTCCGTGGAAGAAAAGCTTTCTTGATGAGGTCAGCTTTGCTGCAAATGGTGATCGGCAACAAAGCTTTATCATTGATAACATTGCTTCCATAAGATCTGTTGTCAATGGATTGAACAACTCGTTGGACAACAAATTGAGCACTTCAATTATTGAGCCAATCAGTGGAAAAGACAACATTACTGCTGTTATTCAAGGTCCTGCTAGTGTTGTAAACGAGGCCAGGGGCAAGATTTTGAGATCTTATAACCAAGTCATCTACAAGAGCTTGACATCAAATGGCTCGAAAATTGTGAATCAAAACAACACAGTCAACACTGAGATATCGCATACCTTGTCTGAAATTGCTAGTTACTACAATGTTGAAATCATCATCTCTAACTTCAAAACAGACTTCAAGCATAATTCCCCCGTCACTGTTCAAAACGATTCAGATGTCAACATTTACATAATTGGTAACCAAGATAACGTTAGTTTAGCGGAAGCTCGAGTTAGGGTTTCTTTAGATGATTTCCATGACTTGTGTGTTGATTCTTTGGGTGTTGAGTTGTGCACTTTACCCCTCATTGGTGGTACAAACTTTGCCAACTTCAAAAATATTGCCAAATTGTCTGGTGCAAATTTACACTTGCCAGATATTTTGCCAGAATTATTCAACTCTAAAATATCCGCCAGTACCAGTGACTCTAGCATCTTTATCACAGGTACCAGAACACAAGTTTTGAGTTGTAAGTCTATTTTGAAAGAAATTATCAGCGGTTTGAAATTTTACGTTAAAAATTGTGTTATCACAAGAGTCAAGAATGACTTTTTATGTTTAGTCAAGCAAGCCGATATTGTCAATATCATGTTCAAGTATGGAGTTTATATTCAATTGCCATCTATGGGCGATTTCAGTTCAGTTGTTGTGGTACAAGGTAATTCTCCAAATTCAGTGGAGTTGGCAATTGGTGATCTTATGATCCTTGTCTCCAAGATCTATAATATTGATTATCGTTTCGAGCTAGAAAATGGAACACAAGTACAAAGTGATCTTATATTACCATTTCTCACCAAAATTGCAAACAAGAAGTTGGTCACTATTACTTATTTGAATAACTGTTTTGAAATCAATGGAATTGACAAGGATGCCATAAATGCTCTTTCGTATCTCAGTAAGCTTCCATCGAATGACATGAAAATCAAAACTGAAAAGTTTGTTATCAAGTTAGAGTTGTCAAATACTCAAAAAGATTTCATTGGAGGTAAAAAAAACGGCAAGTTATTGAGAATCATGAATCAGACCAACATTTTGATTAAATATCAAGCATTCAATGAACACAATTTTTTCATTGATATAGTCTCTGATAAACTTAATGATATCATAGCTGGTTTTGAGTTGATAGAAAATGAGCTTCCTTTCGAGTATACTTTCAATATCCCTGAAGCTTTCCATAGGCAAGTCATCGGTAGTGGTGGTCAAACAATCCAAACAATAATGAGAAAGTATAATGTTTTCATCAAATTCTCAAACACATATGATTTAGCTCCCAATTTTTTGTCGTTCGTTAGATACGATAATGTAATTATTAGGTGTCCTTTCAAGAATGCTAAGAATATTCCATTGGTTGAAAAAGAATTGTTGGAATTAGTTAATAACTGCTCTGAGGTATTATTGACAACATATTTCATGTTGTTGAAATCTCATTACAAGATCTTGATCAAGTTAAACGCACAAAAAAATTTCCTAAACAACATCGAAAAAACTACTTCGACATTCATCAAATTTCCTGAAGAGGCCATAGGCAACCACGAAATGATTGAAATCAAAGGTAGTGATACACAGTCTGATCAAGCTGCCAAATTATTGAAATCACATCTACCTCAAGTTTTTGAATTCAAAATTGCCAATGCCTCAAACTTTGGAGACATAATCAATGAAAATAAAGAAAATTTCATGAATGAGATTGTTTTGCCATTCAGCATTGGGTTGAAGATAGAAATAGACATTTTAGCCAATGAGAGAAATGTGAACGAAAACTCAACTCACCATAAGATTTTATTATCATACTCGAAAGAACAAACGAATGAACTTGAGATTGCAATCGAAGAGTTAACAAGGTTTTTGAGATCAAATGACTTTTTGATTATCGATAAAGGCCGTTATAAGTTTGAACCAATTATGACAGGATCTGCTGGATCAATATCTGCTGCCTCTTCGCCATCCAAGTACAACCGATTCAATAAGCAAAATCTTCAGAACCATCACTCTGGTTCCAACTATTTGCAACCAATTCCTTTGCAAAGTATCTACAACTCAAGTAACATTTATGCCAATAACCAGCATTACGGACATAAAAGTAACAAACCATCGCAAAATAATATCAATTACATTCATCACTCACCGAAACACATGAATGCTAATGCTAATTTGAATATCAACCATTCGAACAATATGGCAACCTCCGTGAGTATGAATAGTCAAAACATATTCTTGAATCAAATACCTCAGTTAAATCCAAGCAATGACACGGGATCAAATGCAAATCCTTTTCACTACAACTCTCTCCCTCAGTATAACATTAATGGTAATGAAAATTTTTATAGCTTATGATTCCCCTTTGTTGCTGCCGTCCTTTTTTCACTTGTATTAATTATTTGATTGAACCCGAATTGATCTAGGTTCTCATACCATATATCCACATCACGCATTTTTCATGTTAAATTTGGTTCATTCCATTGTATTACCTCTTTTATTAAATTTTATCTGTTATGCTTCCACAATTTGATACCCTGATTTTTTTTTTCTATGACATGAATTTTGGACTTTACCGATTTTATATCACACATCTATGTATGAATATATATATTCAAAAGAAAAACTGACTTTGTAGTGCTCCTTTATAGTGTTTCCGTCTGCTATATAGGGTCGGTTGAAAGACTGGCACGTGATTCGAGTCGGAATTTCGACATGAACGAAGGTGTATCGAAATAGAAAAAGAGGTAAACAACGATTAAAAGGCAATATCTATCAAAATTATCAATCTATAGACCAGGAAAAGAGGTTAGGTATGGCAGCGCATCAAAATAAAAGACGCCGAACCAAAATTGTGCAGCAGCAGCCTCAGACCATCGTTAGAGAAGAAGAGATAGGATCTACTCACGATGAGTCTGACGTTGTTTCATTCAGAAGTGCAGCAGTCAATAGATTTATTACAAACCAGGAATTTTTAGATAATGTTATCAATAAAATGATACCTCTCTCTAAGATTATTCCGCCTTCTGCTTTCCCTGAAATCAAAAGACCAGAGTCTTCTGGCACGCAAACAGCTAGTGAAATCTTCAAAGAGTACCCTCCTACAGAGAGCTATTTCGGAGACTTGGATTTCATGAAGATACGAGCAGCTCAATATGAATCTGATGTAGGTAAATTGAGTGAGGAACTTGAAGAAGGGTTGAAAGATGAGAAGTACTTGAATGAAGAGTACTACTATCAGAGAGAAATGACAGAAAAGTTACTCACCTTGTCGGGAAAATTACACAACACTGAAGACTACAAAAAATTGAATGATACGCTAGATGACGTATTAAAAGAGTATGAAGAGAAGTTTGAGAAGAAATGGGTTACCGATATACAGAAATTTTCCGTGCGTCAATTAAACGCTGCTGTGATGGAAGCCCCATCAGACTACGATCCCCAAGTCATCACGCTCCAGTACCAACAGTACCAGCAAAGGCTACAACAAGAGCGGGAGCTACAACAACAAAAGGAACAGCAACAAAAAGAACAACAATTTTTATTACAGCAACTGCAGCAGCAGCAGCTACAACTACAATTGCAACAGCAACAATCACAGAACCAGCTTCATCTTCAGCCACAGCAACAACAGTCATATCTTCATTCCAACATGAACAATTCTACATTGTTAGGGGTAAATGGCATTCATCATACGGTGATACCAGGAATGAGTAATATGGCGAACGGTGACATTTTCACCAATGATGATTTGGTTCTTGATGATAATTTTGGGGGTTTGCAGGATCAAGATTTTTTGAGTCAGATTGATCACAGTATGGAATGAGCGTTCTCAGTTTGCTTTTTGTTTGTTTTCGGTTTCAATTTTCATTGCAGTAGTGTAGTTCAGTTATGTACAATATATTAAATAAAGTGTATTAATTATTATTAGGATCTCCCCTGTAATCTATAATTAGGTTTTTTATGAGCAATCTCATATTGAAAAAAAAAAGATGCAAAGTACAAGAAAACGATAAATCAGTGTCTATTTTCCAAATATTCTATTCATCTGCTTTATGGTCCTTCCTGTTCCGAAACCAATAGTTATGAAAATGATAACAACGTTTAGGAGTATCAACAAGATACCACTCAACATGAATCGTGGGGCAAATATTTTCCACACCATCAAATGTCTTCTAAATACAGTAGCAAAAATTAGTGAAGATAAACTTACAGCCGTTTGGTAAGTTAAAAGTGTTGTACAATTGGCAATTATTCTTGACAATAAGGTTGTTGGTTTTGTTGTAGGTGGAATATTCCAAAATGTTATCAATGGTATGGATAAACATGCTAAAATGAATGGCCCGAACGTGTTCAAAATAAGCGTTATGTGGGTGAATGGGAATGTTATAGTTTCTGTGATAATAAAAGCAACATCCCATTGAATAGATGGGATTGTAGCTTGATGCCCTGTACTAAAGAAATGAGAATAACCCAAAAGACAAAATATAACAGGTGATACCACATTAGATCTTAGGTCTAATATTTGGAAAATTTCCAATAGAGACAAAAGTTGGAATATCATCATAAAGATGGATATGCTTCCTAGAGGTTTTGTTACTAGCATGATACCTGCAAGGAAGTTGACAACCAACAAAAAGTATGTTGATCCGTAAGCGTTACCATACCCTAATATTATTGCCTTTTTACCCTCAGAGGCTTCATCATTCATCTCCAATTTGATACATAATGGGCCTCTACTCCAACCAAAGTTGGCAGCAAATAGAGCTATACCGAAAACAATTCTTGCTAATGTTAGTTTGATGGTTTTCAATACAACAAAACTAATATTGATCTTTGAGCTCAAGTAATCATCGTTTTCCACGAATTCCAAAGTCCAATAAACGGCATTCAAGAACAAAGACATTTTTAAGCCAGTACCGATCCATAAAGGAGCAGCCGAGTGATAAGAGTTTGTGAGATTATAGAAGGACTTTATACACAAAGGCAAAACATATGTTAATAAATGTAATAATACAACGGACCACCAAGTCAACTTGAAAGTTGAGGTACAATTAGGTAGTTGCTCTTCACGACAGAGTGTGATAGTCGAAGATAACCTAGTTAAAATCAAAAAGGTTATGGAATGAACAGTTCCTAAAACTCTCAATGGTTTGTTCTCTATTTTCAAACAGAAAATAACACACAACAAGCCAAAAGTCGATAAAAAAAACGAAATCAAGCGATCTTCCCATATTGTGAAGGAATTTGATGCAAAGGATAAACAATGTAATGAAGTGATGACTAACGTGAAAAATGACCAAAAATCAAAATAATCCTTCATTTGATAGAGTAGCCAAGGTACTGAATATCTATCCATGACAGGTGCCATAAAACCAATAACTACCCCGATAGCAACACCTAATAAAAGACATAACCAGAAAGGCATATTTTCGGGTCTAATAATAAAATATATGGAAGCAGTACCAACTAAGCCCAATGGAACAGTAGCTAGAATTGATGTTATGAATTCTTCTGACATTTGACTTATCACCACAGGGGGGATCAATCTAGAATATATGATCAAAATCATCAATGAGAATGCTGTCAAGATAATACCTATAGATATAAATCTGTCGTCAAATCTTGCCCAAAGATTTTTACATTTTTCCAATGAAAATTTTTGATACAATGAACTGTCTTCAATGAATTGTAAACTGTCAGAAGATGATGACTCCCAAAAATTCATCAAATCATCATACTTAAGAGCAACTTCTTTATCGTCTTTCAAAATGTTTGTTAATTGACGATACTTTTGGATTTGTTTCACTGTGACGTAGTCTGCCAATGCAAGTTCGCTATCATCGTTGAAAGCCTCTTCGATTGGAAATCCAAGATTATTGAAAGGAATTGGTAATCCTAGTAAGATTGATAAAGTAGGAACTAAATCAATTTGATCAACAGACCTATAATCTCTGCCGACTTCATCAACATTATAATGTGAGACTTCCTTTTGCTTTGTGAATTGTTTTTTTGAATACATGAACAATGCTGCTTCAAGCTCTGAAAGAGAATCACCCCCATGATTTCCTGTATTATCCATTCCATGATCACCCATTACAATCAATAATGTATCGTCATCAAGTTTGTCTATCACGTCACTCAAAACTTGATTCATTTGCTTCAATTTTTCTTGCATAGAAAAATGTGAAGGTCCATATCTATGGCCAGCATGATCAACACCTAAGAAATGACCAATCAAGACATCCCACTCAGAAGATGACTCCATGAGAGGGAACAAATGCTCAATAACGCCATTATCCACTGAATGTAAGTCCCAAACATTTAAAGAGTCGTAAGGGTATGTAAGATTATCGTAAAAAAAGGGTCCAAATAAAGCATCCCAAGTATCGTCACCAACAAACGCCACTTTCTTACCATGGTTATATAGCTGACTTACCCAATTATCTTCGTTGATGACATCACCATCGAAATTTGATCCAGCGTCAATGAATGTGGGTAATGAACCAGTTGTTAATCCTTTCAACCTTTGCAACGTGGTTGTTGGTGGATCTGCCATGAACTTCAAAAGCAAAGAATTGTTTGGATATTCTTGGTTTAAATCGTATAGAAGAGGTAACCTGTTATGGTAATGGTTTGTTGAATTCTCCACAGGTATCACAAAGTCAAACCTCAACGCATCAACTATCAAAATCACTGCTTTGTCAAATTTCGGTTCAAAGCAAACGCTATCTTCACAGCTTGCTTGGTTTGGTAAAACTTGTCTTGACAATAAGAACCCTTTTGTGAAAAAGACGATACCGATAATCTGCAAGAATCCCAAACAAATCAAGCATATGACATACAATATGAACGATAGTCTAAGTTTGCCGTGTCTTATTCTAAACCGTGTGCTGGTTGGCCTCGTCACCATTTCCTGAGGTTCATTGTTTTCCTCCATTATATCCTCCATCTTTAGCATTTCCCAAGGATACGTGACCTTGTTATTTCTTCTTGAAAAAGACTAAAAACGTCAAAATAAATCAATTTTTTCCAGAGCCTATAGACAACTGAGTGGCTAATGGATAGGACTAAATGGAGACAGCTTGGGGATTCTAAATTGTAGCAATGCAAAAATGAATTTATTACCAAATTCCTCTTTTTTTGGTGAACTGATCTGACCTTCTGTTGAATATTGGAATAATTTATTCTGAAGGGTTGTGAACGTTGCGAATACAGGCCTATTATTTGGACGAGTCCGTCGGACTCTCCAATTCGGGAAACTACGCGATGTGTCGGAACTTATGAACCGGTTAGTAAGACCGATCTTTACGACTTTGTATTGAAAGTAATGGACATTATTGATACATGTGGTATATTGACTCTTGTCTTTTGTAGATCAGGCCTTCGCTTTATTCTTACCAATGTCTCCCGTAAATAAGATGGGTGTCTATAGCGTTCCTTAACTTTTTAAACTCTTGCCTTGAGATATTTTCTTTTATAAGGAACATTTCCATGGCGTTCTTCCCATTCATATACTTGACCAACCGATAAAACAACGCGGTTAGTTCTGGGGATTTGCCTTCAATGCACTTGGCTATCCATCTTCTCTCTAAAGGAGTAGCTCTTTCTGGCTCCAAAATAATGGTATCTGTCTCCTCCTCATAAATGACATCGGCGTCCTCCTCTGGCGACTTATGCCCTTCCTCTTTTTCAATCGCTGGCTTGGTGGAATTGTCGGTGCTGGAGTCTGTGGCAATTTTCTTAGAACTGTTGTCGGTGCTGGAATCATTGGTTTTCTTGTTGGCATTTTTCTTCATACCCTCGTTTTCTAATTCTTCCTCAACTTTCATCTTGATCTGGCTCGAGATTTTGAGCCACATGAAGGTATGTAACTGCGTAACGTAACCGTATCTAATAAGCCATGCCAATGCTTCTAGATATGGTTCCCTGTGATCTTTCGATGGAATGACACCAGAGAATATTCTTGGCTTAGATAACAACGATAGAAAGGTTGGTAAAGAAGGTAATGAGGAAAATTGATTTTTGAATGTGGTAATATCGTTCCTCAAATTACTGATAGGAGCCATTGGAGAAACTATATAAAGACATCTGGTCAGTAACGGAGGAATGGCACGTGCTCTTCTCCAGTATATCAAGTGGTACGCGAAAGATTCGATCTGCTTGATATCAAATCCACTCAAACTGGACAATTTCAACAAACTTTCTGTGGGTTTAATTGTTCTGATGAAATCAGCTAAAACGCTGTTTTTTTCAGCCTGAATGTCACCGACTATAGACTCAGGGTCATCAAGTAATAGCAAAGCAAAATGGATCATCTCATCTTGAAACTCTAAGGTATCAGAGTCTTCTACCACAACATCGTTCAAATGCGTGATTGAAGATAAATGCGAACCAGGTAGAACAGTAGTCGTTGCTGGTGGTAGTGATGAGAATTCCGTTTTGATTGGGATTTGGAAAGACCTCAATTTGCCATTGATTTCAATGTTGGCTATGTTAGCATTGGCAATTGACTCGTAGCAGTCCACAAGAGCTTTTGCTAAGGAAGATTTCAATTTTATAAGATCTGATAAATCGTCTAAATTTATGTCTGTATTTTCCTCTTTCAATTGATGTATCAAATTAGCTTGCTCCCATATATAGTTGTTCTTTGACTGCTCGTACCTCAATACAATAGATAATCTTGAAACAACATAACGAAACATTTCCAAGATACGATAATTGTATTCAAGAACCGGAGGATTCATGACAAAAACAACATGGAACATGCTCATAGGACAGTTGAAACTCTCTTCTTCCTCAACAATGATGTTTTTCAAAGTTGAATTTGGTGTCTCGTTTAGCGAGTCTTCCGTGTCATCAATTGCAGATGGTGAGTCTTCTAGTTTCAATGTAGCAATTGAGTTCTCCAACTTTGATGACTCTCCTGCCACTGAAGAATTGAACTGACTTCTGGATCTTGATTTCTTGGACTTCGACTTTTTTGATTTTGATTCATTTCTTCGCCAACTACCATCGTCAAACGAATGTATGGGTAGCCCAAGAAATACCATCCCATCTATGCTCAACTCAAACTTCTTATTGCACATTTGCTTCGGTGGAACCAACATTTCCGCTAAAAACGATGTCTCGAATCCAAAAACCAGCTTCAATTTCAGCGAATTATCGTTTATGGATGACTTTTGAGTGGCTGGAGATCTAGTTGAACTGTCTGTCGTCGTTTTGGTTTCATTGCTGCTTTCAATCAACTTCATCAAAGTCTTCTTTTTATTGCTTTTGTACTTTTTCTTTTTATCTTGTTCATCTAAATAGTCCAATAATGCTTTTCCTGAAAGAAATCTTCTCCCTGTATTCGTATTGGCCGAAGTAGTAGAAGATCTATTCGTTGAAATCTCGCCATCAGACAACTCATCTGACGATTCAGATTCTGACGAGGATGAAACTGAATCTATGTCTGACTCATCTTTTTGCAGTACTAGCGGTGTAGCTTTGTATCCATATTCGTTTGGCTTGGGGGGATAATGATAAACAAATTGAGGACCATTATGGGTTGATATAACTAATATAATGCCGAGCAAACAAGGATTGGGCAAAAAGAGGCTCATTGAGAAGCTATCGACTTGGTCTAATCAGCTGAACCGTGTGTTAATACTCTTGATGATTATTTTTTGGAGGTTTTACGGTTTTCGAGTTTTATCGAAATCCTGCATATAGTTTATATCCATTTCCAACGTACAGGACAGCCGTTTTGCTGCTTATAGAATTGAGTTCCCTTATACTTGATGGAAGGCATATTTTCATTCCACTTATGTTCTGTTATTCCTTTTGGAATTTTTTTTGTGAGAAGCCTTGATGAACGTGCAATTTAAAAGATAAACGACAAAAAGTGTCTCAAACAACTCCGCTTCAGTAAACCCACCTGTTACGTTTTCTGACCTGAACTCTGTTTGATAATTATTTTTACATCTTTCAAGTGTTGACTGGAGTTGAAAGTGATATAGTGTATAGTTCATGTGAAGTTTGAGTTGATTTTATTACAGCTGAACGGTCAAGTGGTATTTTGATTCGGATACCTCTGCAATTGTACAAAACCCAAGAAACATTCCAAGCAGATAGATGTGATGAACTCGGTTCCGTTTTGTTATATCTGTACATTGTTACATTTGGTTGCATTTTTTTCAAGAAGAAATCTTGATATGGCTGATTTTTGTATACTTTTACTGGCTTTAGCTGTGGTTTTTGCTCGAGTCACATTTTGATCTTCAGTCTTTGAAAAGCTCACTATCGACGACTTATTATGAGTTGAAAAGAAATTCTGTCTCTATTTTCTCTTTCTTCCACCATTGATGCGAATTTGAATTCATTGGATCCCCATAGTGTTTCCACAAGTCATTCCTCATACAAGACAAAGCTCCCCACCCTTAGATCAAAATTTTCTCTAAAAAAATTATAAAGTTTGCGGTGTAAGTGGTGAACTTAGTTTTCAATTTGATTAACCGATTTAAAACTTCACTGATATTGCAACTGTCAGTCAACTGGACAAGTTTTCATCTATACGACTCTTGATTACTCTCAAGCCTTTCCAGAAAAGCTGTCTTGTGACCCCTAAATATTCCTTGAATATGAATGCTTTTTCATTATATAAGAAAAAGCGGTATATCGTGTTGGAAGACAAGGTTTACTTTATATGTGAATCCTCTCTCATAGATTTAGTGTTTGTACAATTTTCATCCTTTTTCAAGAATCAAAAACTGTGGAATCTAGGTACATAAGTAAATTGGGTCGAGTAGCCATACATCATTAAACAAAAAGCTCAAACTGATTGGAAATAGAATAGTAGCCCCAAGAATATGTATCATTATTATATCGATTCGTGCTAGTAGGTAACATACAAGCTCCCCTCAAATAAGTGCTAATATTGTATTCAGACACAAAAAGATAAAGTAATACTCTTACTTACGGACATAAGCCATTCAATAATACATAGCTGCGAACAGTTGTGAAAATCAAAAGAAACACATAGCAGCATCCATAGAAGATAGTAATCAAGGCTCTAGATAAAAAGAATTTCTTCTGTGCACCACCACATCACCAACACATGATGAACAGTTAATTTATCTGAAAAATTGTGAATATCTTCTATAAATCGACCCCAAGTAATCAGATATGGGGTTCTGGTGCTTTGACTGATTCCTGAAAAGCTCAGAGTCGTTGATCTTGGGTTGAGAAAGCTAATACAGCACAGAAGCCACATCATTCAGTCTGTCCCACATGTTTTTTCTCAGCCAAACAATCTTCAACTGGAGCAATATGTCGGTATACGCTTGTCTAGAAACACGCCTTTCTTGTATACAAACTTTGTAGCAGTGCTAGCAAAATCTCGCAACTACACAACAACACTGAGTGGCAATTGCTGAGTTTACTGTTGTGGTACCAAATCTAGATTGTTGGTTTTTCAGGAGAAATCTTTTTACAGACCACCATGATTGCGTTGGGCTTCCTTGTCGGACTTTCCGATGTTTCTTCTCCTTTCTCGAGTGATTTGCCTGAGCTCACCGAGAGACCATAGTCACCAACCTACCAAAGCTTAAAATAGTACGCAATTACTACTGTTTTATCTTGTGATAGTCCTCATCAGTTCAGACTGTCACTACAATATGATGCGCTTCGACGTCTATATGGTTGCAAATTATATTCAAAGAGAAGTCGGCCCACTGACTAAGACCCGCCCACCCGTCCACCAGCCCCCCGCGGAGAGAAATTACGACCAGGACCCCCACGCAATGAGACGCTGAGTCGCTTGATTCCTAATTTCGTTGCTAAATAAATCATCACCGTATCGATCATTTCGAAAGCAGATGATATAAATAATAAAGGAATCAGGTTAAAGAACCAGTCGAATTCACAGTGGTATAAATAGTTTGCTTTTGCATCGTTCTAGAAGAAAAACTCTTTTTATTTTTACTAGCCATAAGATATCAGTATCTCGCTGCAACCAAAATTTTCGTCAAATAAAGTTCAAACGGCTAAATTTTCACAGCTTTGTATTGTTGAAGATTTGATAAAAATACTTCGTTAGTTCAACAACTGTATCAACAATAGTGGAATCCACTAAACAGAGGAAGTGGAATGGAGCTGAATTGAAGTATTGCTACCCGAGTATACAAAAAAAACACATATAATTCCATCATGGCTATTCCTTTGGGAAACATCATCTACACAGCGGTGAAGCCCATATTCAAAATCTACATGATCATAGGAGTGGGCTTTTTCCTTGCAAAAAGAAACATCTTGACCGTTGAGACTTCGCGGAACATCTCTGATATGGTCGTTTCCGCTATTATGCCTTGTTTGATCTTCAACAACGTTGTGGGAAACTTGGAGGGCTCAGATATCAAAGAGATTGGCATCATATGTTTCACTGCCACCCTTATATTCATCATGGGTGGCTTATCTGCCTACGCTATAGGTATAGTCACAAAGGCTCCCAAAAGGTGGATTGGGGGATTGGTATCCGTCGGTTTATTTGCTAACATTTCAGATTTGCCAATTGCTTATATCCAAACATTAGATACTGGCTCAGTATTTACAGTTTCACAAGGTAACAAGGGTGTTGCCTATGTAATAATCTACTTGGCTGTTCAGGTGTTTTACCAATTCAATATGGGCCTATACAAGTTAGTTGAATGGGATTTTAGAGAAAGCTTGACATCGGATGTAGAATCTGTGAAAGGGAAGTCTGCAGCCAATCTGAATGACTTAGAGAAAAGTGAAAGTCCAGAATTCCCAGTCGAGAATAGTAATGGAGAGTCCGAAGATCAAGAAGAGAAAGAGGTGAGAATCAACAAAGATCAGGCAGATAGTGAATCCCAAATAAGCTCGACCTCATCGATAAACTCCACTCCCTCTGTTATTGAAACACCTATACAAGATTCGGACCAACATAATGAATTCTTACGCGCACATGCAACTTCAAATCAGATTAGAAGAAAAAGGAGTAGTTCTTCCAACACAACACATTCATTGAATTTGTCCAGAACTCGTACAATAGAATTAAGACAACAAAAGTCTCAAAGTATGCACGATGTAATAAATGAATATAGTGAGGTGGATGGTCTCAGAAACTCAGAAATAAAAAGAACAGTGTCAGGTATTTCAGAAATTAATGTCAAATTGGCTACTGAAAGCTCATTTCTCGACAGACACGAATGGATACGGAAATTCAAACTTGATTATATCTTTTCAATACTTGAAAATTTCAAGAGACCCTGCTCAATATCTCTTGTTATAAGCTTAACCATAGCCATGATACCTTGGTGTAAGGCATTGTTTGTTCAGACCTCGACATATATGCCTCAGGCTCCAGATTCCTTACCTCCCCTTTCATTTATCAAAGATTTCACATCATACATAGGTGCAGCTTCAGTGCCATTAGGTCTTCTTATTTTGGGTGCCACTATAGCAAGACTTGAGGTTAAATCTATGCCTTCCGGTTTCTGGAAAACAGCATTAGGTTTGACCGCTACAAGGTTGATAATATTACCTATCATTGGATGCGCCATTTGTACCAAATTGAAAAATGATGGATGGTACTCTGATAACATGATTCATTTTGTTAGTACTTTGAACTGGGGATTACCAAATGCTACCTCATTAGTTTATTTCACTGCTTTCTACACCGATCCAGAAGGAGAAGATCACATGCATATGGACTGTTTAGCTGTTACTTTAATTTTTCAATATGGCATTCTTTTTATCACATTACCATTTTTGGTAACCTATACCTTAAAAGTTTCAATGGGATATTAGGCTCTTTTTGTTTATTTTTATTACAAGGACAATTGTCGCATTGACATTTTTACGTTTTAATAGTTAATGACCTTTTAAGTTTTCCGTTTACTTTACGAATATGGCGTTGTATTTGTTCGTCTTCAGCAATAGAATGCTAGTTCTATATGGCCAGAGAGACTATATGCCGGTTAAAATCTACTTGAACTAAAGCGTAAACTCTTATATTTGAAGCAAATATGTTGGTATATCGCATGTTTATAATGAATGAAAAATTATGATTTGATAAAAACTGTGTAATCCTTTTGGTGTTCCATTGATATTAAAACTCAATTCACAAAATATGAAAAACATTATATGAGATACTCTATACTGAAACTATTATACAACTTTGGACGGGGGTCACTTCTTGAAGACAGTAATTAAAACGCAGCAATTAATTGATCAAGTTCTTGTATTTGTTGTAGACTTCTTCAACATTACTATGTAATTTAGCTTTGCGTTCAGCATCACACCAAGAACCGTCAATTGAATTTCTTGCTATCTGACACCAGGTTTCCAAACTAAAACCGAATCTCGTATGAACGATTTTATAATTGTCCAAGATGTAGCCACCAAAATACGCTGGATCATCAGAATTGATTGAAAATGGAACATTATGTGCCAACCACTCTTTAATTGGCAATTCAGAGACATCTGATACTACCTGTAATTTTACATTGGACATAGGACATAACGTAAGCATAACTTTCTCATCACTTAATCTCTTGAGAAGAGCTGGGTCTCTATATGACTGAACACCGTGATCAATTCTGGTAACTTTGAGCAAATCTAAAGATTTCGTGATGAATTCGGGTCCGGCTTCTTCACCAGCATGAGCAGTCAAATTAGCTTTTGGATGGGAATCTTTAACGGATTTATAACAATCAACAAATAATTCAGGAGGAAATGGTTTCTCGCTGGAATCCAAACCCAAACCATGTATAACGCCAGACTCGTAGTAATGTTTGGCATCTTCGATGGTTTTCAAGCCATCTTCTGGAGATAAATGTCTGAGTAAACACATGATCAATTTAGTTGTAATACCAAATTGGGCTTCAGCTTGGCGACATGCTCTTTCGAAACCTTTGATGACTGTGTGAATGTCAATACCTCTTTCAACATGACCTTGAGGATCAAAAAAAACCTCTGCATGCCATAATCCATCATTATGTGCCTTTTGGAAATAGGCCATAGCCAAATCGTAGAAATCATCTTCCTTGATAAGAACACTCATTCCAATGTAGTAGTGATCCAAAAAGTCTTGTAAATCTGAAAATTGAGCATATCTATCATTCAATTCAGAAATGCTTTTTGGGAAGGTTGGTGGAAGAGAGATGGAGTTCCTCTTTGCCAAAGAAAATAATAAATCTGGCTCCAAAGTGCCTTCCAAATGAACATGATGCTCACATTTTGGAAGCTCTTTCAAAAAATTTTCCATATGGGAATTACACTCAAACTTGGCCATGTTGTAGATAATAAAGCGGGACTATAGAATTAGTTCCAAGAGAAGCTGAAAAACTAGAAATGTTGAAAAAACTGGTATTTTCTTTTCTTTTAAATGTTTTTTTTCTTTTGTAAACCCTTTATTATATAAATTTCCCATGTGGCTTCAACCGCGGGACGTCCTCAGTGCCGTAGAATTCAAGAGATTTGAAAATTCAGGAAAAACTAACTATTAAAGAAATAAGTGAAAAGTACCAAAAAAAAGCCCATTAGCTGCTATTCATCCTATCTAAGCACACTTTTTGATAGTTCGAGCAATTGCAAGAAGACCCTTGAATCAGCTATAAATATCGAGATCTTAGGGTCCACTTTACAGGGAGATCTATTCCAGTCAACCTTTTCCGAGAAGAACGCGGGATCTTGAAATGATTCTTTCCAAGAATATTTCTATTCAAGACGGATATCACAACAGCAAGGAATAAGGAAAGGGTCACATAGAATGAAATCACAGTCAAAGGCCTAGCTTAGCTGAGACATATATCGTGTGAGACGAAGTTGTTTCTCAGTATCTATGAAGCGTTATCTTGCCTGTTATAAATGAAAAAAGAAATATACTGAATAGATACAAAGAATATTCTCCGTAATTTAAGTTTGAAAATAATCACGGTAAATAATTTTGTTTAAGCTATTATAAGTAGCTGCAATGAAATACTTCATTCACGATGATTTTCCTTGGGGCAAAAAAATGGATGGGGGAGTTACTGTGAAACTGTGGGTTGATATCGATCATTCATAGCGGCTCAAATACATATTTGAGAAGCACGAAAAGATACCATCTAGGGCTATAGGACTGCAATGTGAATCTTGTATCCCATTCTCGTAGCATGCTTGACAGCATTTGAAGCTTCTCACAATTTTGAGCAGCCACCATTCCTTTGTTTTCCCAACCGATGAACTTATTACCACACTGTTTGTATACACATTACATTTTCAATCCTTCTTTTGCTATTCGTGTTCCATTAATGTACAATTTTCTATATCTGAAAGTGAATATTTACGCAGCTTCAACGTTCTAAATTGATGTTGTCTCCAAACTTAGCATATAAATCAGTTCTCAAACTGCTCAACTCTTCTTCAATCTTTTCTACTTTGTCTTCGATCTCTTCGATTTTTGAGTCCAAAACTTCATTGTCCTTTTCAACTCGTTCAATGACATCATCATGGTTCAAAAAGATGAACGCATCACCCACCTTATACTGAATCTTCTCATCATCATCTATCAATTCAATCTCCATTGCTAAATCATCCAAGTAATCTTTCTCTGTTTTGAATAAATTCAACTCGCTCGATAACCTGTCTTTATGTGAAATCAATGTTGAGAACTTATTGATTTTTTGTTGATCTTCCCATGAAACCTCTGAAGATGTGTTTTGCTTTCCTTCTGGTAAGAGTTCCATATTTGGTGTAATGATTCTATTATTGGCTAATATATTCCTTGATTATTGAGAATGTTCTAAAGAAGTCTCAAGTATTACGTTTTTATTGACGTTGATACGATATCCTGTATATAAATAAAAATCCAACGAATACGTGTACTACTCAAGAATCTGCTCATTTAGCTTACTCTTCTAATCGACTTCCATGATGGACTACAATCTGACTTTCTTCAGCAGTAATATTTGCTGTACATTGGGCGGGTCTCCTGACAAAGATGATTTTATAGGAAGATGATATTGCAATAAAAGAAAACTAGCGCAGGCTAAATTATTTTGGTAACACCCAATGTTTCAAGAGCTAGATCATTTTCGAGAAGTAGCATTGCTGCTCTTTGCGAAGCTCTCTGTTTATTTGCTTCGACAGCAATTGAACAAAGGACAGATCCAACCATCAATTTGCAGCATTCAGCGATAGTAGGGGCACGAGCATCAGTTTGCTTTCTTCTCTTGATCCCTGAATCGATTACGTCGTGATCGTAAAATTTTGATTCTTTGGCCAAGTTGTACTGGAGCTCTCTACTAGACTCCATTATGTCAAATTTCGATTGGATGGAGCTAATTACGCTGTGAAATAGACGCTTTCTTAGCTTTGAGAAATTTCTTCAGCGGACTGTCACAAAATCGAACATTCCACTCGCCAACTTGAACAATCCAATGCAATGTTTCGCTCAAATGTGATTTGGTTGGATTTGTGATGCGATATGTATTGCTATAGGAATGTTGAGCATCGATATTGACCTTTATTCTTATCAGTAGCTACCCTCTCTCAAATCACTGTTTATTATGGTCAAACAAGAGGTGTATGGAACGGTGGCACGTAATAATTAATTGGTGACTTCAGTATAAAACTAAGTGACACAAGCTTGTTTTCTGTTTGTTTTCTGTTTGTTTTCTGTTTGTTTTCTGTTTTTTCTGTTGTTCTTGGGATCAAAACGTCCACTGGGCATCCAACTTCAATTCACACGCTGAGAGGGCGTTGATACCGTCATCAACTGTGCTGACCACTCAGCTTGTGCTTGACCAAAAATTTTGAGGGTAGCTTACCACGCATGAAGGAAACATTTTTATAAGCTGGGACATGTTCTCAGTAGTGAAGGCTTCTTCACTAAAACTCCATGAAGATATACATCTTGTTGGAGCAAATCGATTCATCGCTAAAATGGTGTAGAATCATGAATCACACGCGCTCATAACCCGTATTTTCGATTGACTGATAAATTTTATGGCCAGTATGCTTCTTTGGGGTGTCTTTTGAAAATTCCTATTGTAACCAAGTGCTAATACAGACATCCAGTCTTACATAAACTCTTCAGATATGAACGGTGTTTATAGTGGATTACCTCCACCTTCTAAGTCGTTTGCTGAAATGACACCCGATGAACAAGCTCAAGCGGGTGCTGATGCGATCATAGGAATTATGCAGTCTTGTCCAGGTAAAACTGTCATGAGTGGAGTCACAGGGTTTGGTCTTGGTGGTTTCTTTGGTTTATTCATGGCCAGTATGGCGTATGATGTCCCTGTTGGTGGTGCTGCTACACACATATCTGAATTACCATTCAAACAACAAATGAAACTTCAGTTCACTGATATGGCAAAAAGATCATGGGCCAGTGCCAAAAACTTTGGTTACATTGGTATGATTTATTCTGGTGTCGAGTGTTCCATAGAAAGTTTGAGAGCCAAGAATGACATATACAACGGTGTTGTTGCGGGTTGTGTGACTGGTGCAGGTTTATCTATCAAAGCTGGCCCACAAGCTGCCTTCGTCGGTTGTGCTGGGTTCGCAGCTTTTTCAACTGCAATCGATTTGTATATGAGAAGCGAGTCCGCTCCTCCTCCCAAAAATGATTATGATGAATAAAATCATTTCTCGGCCCGTCAAAGAAACTATAGAACATCTCTAAATTTGGCTCATTGGTGAATATGTGAAGAGAATATCAAAGTTGTAAATATGTGATGAAGCTTTATGTATATTAATGAACTTTTAATGATACCTACAAATGTAACTGTATATCCAAGGAACTCAATATTATATTAACGGAGACGTGAAACATTAAAACCTTAACAAGATATAGTACAACAAAACGATTATCCATATTCTATCACAATAAAACCAAGAAATATTAATACACAAACAGTAAACTATAGTACATGACCTCAAAAACAGTAAAAATAACAGTAATTAGAACTCTTGTCTGAAACAATATATGAAAACAAAAGAAATAGTATAATCAACAAGAAAATTGCAACTTTAAATTTAAAGTATCTCATGCTCGCTTCCCCAAATAATTCATCATCAGTTGATGGATGAGATGATGGTAAGTTCTGTATGAAACCACCAAATTTTTCGGGTGGTGGTGATTTCAAATCATTTATATTGATATTTAATCCCTCTGTCATCTCTTTTTTGAATTCTTTGAAATCGTTTCTGGAGTTGCCTTTGTGATGTGTGTTCCTCTCTTTGTCAATGGATTTGTTTAAAGTCAACATATCCCTAGATATTCTGTCTTCGAGAGACGTGTCTGACTTTGGCATATCACTCAATTCATCATCTGTCGTTGGCTCATTTTTCTCCACGAGAAAACTTTGTTGTGAATTTGTTTCGAACTCTTTTTTGATATGTTGACCTATCGCGTTACCTTTTTTTGTATTCGTGGGTAATGGTATAGATTGTTTAATTTCTTGACTTCCCAGTTGAAAGTCTTTTTCTAGGCTATTGAAATTATTGCAAACATTTTCAAAAGTTTCCCTCAACTCGTTCAATTGACTCTTTAAATGACTGATTTCTTTGCCATCCCTCCTCTTCTTCAATAATGAAGAAGTGTGATTAAATAATGTAGCAATAGTGGCCAATTCGGATTTGAAATCATTTATCAAATGATCAGTTATTTCTTCTTTCTCGTTGCTAGGATTGATAACACTAGCCTCGTTCGACTCCAACCCTGATGGCTTTGTATTGGAGTTCAACTTATCCAATTTTTGTTTGGCTAGATTAACACTATTGAATATATTCTTGTTCCTTTTGTAAAATTCGTTTTCATCTGATTCTTCTTTGATATTGTATTTAGGTAGGCGTGATCCTTGATTATGAAAATGCATTTGGTACGTTAGATCATCTTTTTTAAAAGCCTCAGAATCAACAACTGTAGATGAACCAACAGAATTTCTGTTGGTTTCATTTTCATTATGCCTCAAGTGTTTGAACTCATGTTCATAAATGTCAAAGCGGTGATTAGCTGGCGATCCTATTGAGCTTTTTGATGTATTTGTTCTGATTGGATTTGGTGAATTTGAAGGTTTACGGGGAGCATTTTTCAGCCTTTCTTTATGTTTATCCAAGTAATTACCAATATACGCTCTATTTTTAACATGAAGGGCTTGTTTATGATCATTGTCCGCAGAATGCTCTGGTACAACTATAGTCGGTATTGTGGTAGTAATCTTATTCCGTCTGCGTATCTTTGCTTGTGGATCAAAATTCAGGGAAATTGCATTCTTTGGTTTGAGTGGTTTGACATCATAAGGCAACGGTAATGGGTCTCCAAGGGATATTATATCCTGACTTTTGTTGTGGTTGTTGTTATTGTAGTTACTGATATTATGATTTTTCAGAAGTTTCATATAATTCATCTTAGTAAATTCATCATCACATTCAGTTTCTGTTAGATCAAATTGAGAGTTATTGTTGTAAATGTGAACTTGATAAGACGCACCGCTTTTCATAAATTTTGGCCCATCTACTTGTTGATATTATGCAACTCTTAGTTTATTTTTTTTAATTTTTGATTATGTATATTTCTTGTTTTAAAAGATTCCCTTCTGACGCGTTTAAAAACGAGACTAATATGATTTCCTAATCTGGAGTTAAATCGAATTGCCGAACATTATTTTACAATTAAATACATATACGTCCTCTATATTAAAGCCATCAAAACTTTTATTTAACACACATAAGTGAATTGAGTGATTGATATTAGAAACAAAAGATCAAAAAACATAAAGACAAAATGACTGATTAACAAATTATTAAGTTTAAGAACACACAAAAAAGAGGGACAAAAAGGCAAGAAGTTTTTGCATCATCACATGAACAAGAAAGGTCAACAGAGAAACAGTTTTAACGACGTCCAACTTTAGATAGTAATCTGAAAACTAAATAAGTAACACAACCAATGAACCTGAACAAAGCCATGAATGCCACGATCCACAAAATGACCGTCAAGAAGACCTTGGATCTATGACTTGTAGACGCAGTAACCGTGCTTGCACTCGTATCGCTATTAAATTGGTTGAATCCACCTGTTTCCAATACAAGGGCAACAACAACAAAGTTCGAAAACATCCAAACCAACACTGTCATCGATCTGATGAAAGCATAATAATCTTCGTTTGATCTAGGAGGCTTAGGTCCCGGAGGAGGTAACGGATCTTTGATCTTGGTTAGCTGTTCCAAATAAGATCTGTCAATTTCTTCCGTTGAAGTAGGAATATCAATTTCCAATTTACCACTCTCACTAATCTTAGCATGACCCAAATCTGCAGCCCCAGTATCACCTTTTGTACCCCAAGAAACATCATCTATGTTACAAAATGCATAAATATTCAAAACATTGACGTAGGCAGGAGATAACAAGATGTATTGAGCGAATGAAGTAAACATATGCCATGGCTCAAAGTATAAGAATGAAGCGACAAAGTACAATGCATATGTTGAGGAAGTTGAAACCACTAAATCTCTGAAGGTTTCGTTTTGAAAAAACAAGGCCACAGTAACGCCAGTACCCGAATCGTAAATTTGTTTGACTGAATGAACTGCCATAAAAATGGCCGCAAAAATCATGTAGGCCATCAAAATAGCAAAGAAAATCACAATGACAACATAGAATTTTTCAGTACCTTTTGGAGTATTACCAAACGATAAGACAAATGTAGTAGTTAACGAAGCGAGGTACAACCATAGGAAAATGACTGACAAGATATTACCAGGAGCGAAATTCAAATCTGAATCAGCCAAGGATGTAGTCAAAATTCTGAAGACTAGAAAATAAGAACTCAATGAAAACCACGAAACGACCAACGACAAAAACTGATAAATGAACTCAATATGTAACATTAATTGCCTAAGGATAGAGTGAGAAGACCACCATAATTTGGGGAAATGGGCCAATGAATAAATAGCAGCGAAAAATGAACCATTCAACCATCTTCTTCTTTGTAAAATAAATTCAGCCAAACCTTCTGGAACATCAGTTTCAGCAGAAGCAGATTTGACATATCTCAAAACCCAGTTACACCCCCTCTTAGCAACCAACTCATAACACAAAATACGATCCTCAGCAAGATACATATTTGACGTAAAAATCCCAGCTTCTTCCTCTTGTAATTTAGATTTCAATTGGAACTCATCATCACTAGGATCTAGTTCACCAGAACCGTGCAAGAATTCACCTTTGTAGTATTTCTCAAGTGGACCTCTACCATTTACGTCATTCTGCAAAGCCACGAATCTGTAGGCAGAGAAAGCACCAGGTAAAACTGAAATAAATCCAAAAACTGATTCTGTTGGTTTATCTAAGATATTAGAGATTTTGTACTCAAAATTTTGGCCATACACCAAAGGATTGGTCAATATTTGTTTCGCTTTCAATGATGCTTTAATTTCACCACAAGCACCAGCGACTTGTGGATCACTATCGAATTCTTTCCATAAGTGGTATAATGATTTTCCTGTAGGTTGAGTCCCTGCATCTAGTAATACCACATATTTTGGCTGTAAAACTTCACCCAAAGCTTGGAAACACCATCTATGAGAATTAATTTTTTTCGCATTTTTTTCTTTCAAACAGAATAATAATTGAATTGGGACTGTTTTCTCAGTAGTCAACTTTACGGTATCATCAACGGTTGAAATACCCACTCTGGTAGTATATTCGTATATATGAGCTTTGACTTCTTTATCGTTAACCCTAGATTTAGCAAACCCTTCTTGATAAACACCTAATGCAGCCAATAAGGCTTGTGCCCTCTCATTAATTTTGGATCTACCATCAGAGACAACACAGACAACTATTTTTTTCCAAGAGTCTTTTCCCCACATACTAGATTTTGAACGTGAGGTTAGGTATTTGATGTTTTTGAAAACACCTTTCAAAGATTTAGCCAACAAGACATCATCTTCATTATACATTGTAACCACAACCATAAGTTCAGTGTGTCTTGGTTGACGGTAATGTAACTGTCTCAAAGAAAAGCCATTTCTGGCGAAGTTTGAAGGTCCACAGGTGACAGCTTGGTATCTCATGAATTGAAATTCACGATCTTCAGAGTTTATATTACGATATTTGCTTGTCAAAGATGGAGCAACTGGACAATCAAGGACCAAATTACCGTTAATCATTTGCACCTTTTTAGTGGTGGTTCTAGAGCGAAGAACTTCGGGACCATCAGGTGGACCCTCTAAAATCTGATCATCTCCAAAAGGACTATTGATATCACTATCTGTTCCATACAACACATGAGCATGAGGTTGATGTTCTAATAAAGGTTCGTTACCCAAGTAGGCAGATGGAGTTGGCTCTGAGTCTGTCAAATGATCAGGAATTCTATCACGTAAACCTTCATCTAAAGGATTTGTTTCACGAACTGGCACATCGGACTGGTGTAATAACTCAGGCTCTGGAGTAGGCTCGCTCTCTATCATATTCAATTCATAAGAGTCACCGTGAAAATCGTTATAAGGGATGTGTTCATCATATTCTCTCTCTTCATCATCGTCGTCATACACATTTGGAACAAATGCATGGTCGAATTTATAGTCATCTGGATAAGTTGTATGGTAAGTATGCATTGGATAAGATTCAGTTGGACCTTGAATGTGATCATGTTCAAAATCATGATGAGGATCGTATTCTGTATGAGCACTGAAGCCAGATGGCAACCGCGCGAAACCAGAGGTAGTATGCAAAGGTTCATCAACTGAATGAAGGTTATGATCATAATATTCTTCACTCAACGAGTGACTATCCGCAGGACCTCTGGTGCCATAAGCAGGGGCAGGATGTTGAAATGTGAATGATGATGGAGATGCTACTCTAATATTTGAATGTGTGTTGTCACTATGCGGAGGGTTCTGGTAGTAAGTGGAATCGGTGAAGCTGTAATCATCAGTGCCCGGATGGGTGGTATTTGAAGTATACGTGTTATGGCTCGTGTCTCTTCTAGGATTCATTGGTTGATAGTGAACACCTGAACTGGTATAAGAAGGGATTCTGTGATTATTTAGATCATCTTCATCGTCGCTGTATTGACTGGTAAGTCTATGCCCTGAGCGATCCATATTAGTGATGGGAATTACCAGCTAGAGTTTTGTGCGTGTAGGATGTGAAAATGTAGAATGGTACTCTTGGCTTCAACTGGTTTCAGTGTTGCTCCGTAATTTTTGTGATTCTTGCGAGATCAGTAAGGTTAGGATTTGTTAGAAGTTGGTGAGGACTGACTGATAATCCTGATATCCTGTTGCAGCAGAGAATTGATTCTGGATTCTTGTAAATACTTCTGAGCCCAATGGAGTAAGAACAGATGTTAAGTGAGGATAAGCCTATTTAATATAGATCTTTATTTGATCTTGTTAGCCCAGATTTTAGCGAGAGAAAAATATTATGAGGTGAAAAAATGTTCTGTGAATCAAGCCAGTAGGAAAGATGAAGCTGTTCTGAATCGTATTGGTGGTATATATCGATGATCCACTTTAGAAATTATCACATTTTCAAGCCATTTTCAACATTGTTTGGGTTTTGCCGTTTTCTGCTAAATTAGGTGCTGAGTTATCCTGCACGTCTTACTGCGGCGCGCATATTAATGGGACGGTTTCATCTTGATTTCCACATAGCGAGGCGTTTGGGACATTTTTTTGACGCACGACTTACTGTTTAAGAGAGGTGGGCTGAAGCGTCCGACTCCGACCCCCCCAGCTCCGACTCCAGGCTGTCAGTTTATATTTAGAATTAAGTATTTAGACTTTTCAGTAGACAGACTACAAATCCACCTTGAAATGAAAATTGATCACAAGGTACCGTCTGTTTCGAGAAGGCTCAGCTGAAATTGTAGCGGGCGCTGTCGAGAAAAAAAAAAGACGTAAAGCGGACGAGGCGAAAATTAGATGACGAATGGTTTACCAGGTAGCTTCTAATAAAAGATTCCCTAAACAGGGGTCCACCATCCACCTCATTTAATTACTCGTCTACTATCGCAATGGGATGGTTTTGTTTTGGCGGATGTTTCTCTGCGTGTGTTACAAAGGGAAGCTGGTATTGTTCCCTGGGTTACCAGCCTGAATGCTAACATCCCAAAAAACGAAGTGTTGCGCAAGTATCTTGGGATCGAAAATGGGTACTATATGACCTATAGATTGGAGATAGCTAAACTCGCGTGTATTGAGAAATGAACATCCAAGATGCTACTAATAAGTCCGGACTCAAAATATATACAGCCTACCGGCTTCTTCCTTTTGACGAAGGTCTTATCAGATCGAATGTTGATATGTTTTGGCAGCACAAAAGGAGGCTTAAACTTTTCAGCACCAGTGGATATGATCGTGAAGTTGAATCTGCATATGCAAACCTATGGAACCCATCGACCATACTAAGCGCACGACATTCAGTGATTGTGATCTCCATTATGCCTGTACGAAAACATATTTTGTCAAAGGCCAAAATTTATTTTTGGGATCATGACATAGATGATGAAGAAGTACTCAGGAATCTTTGTTTGAATCAGTCAAGTATTGAGCTCCACCATATTTTGCTAATAAATCATTTCTTTTTGCTTTCATAGCAAGTCCAGCCTTTTCTTTCGCTTTTTTGGCGGCCAACAGTACCGCTGTTGGACTTGCGTCTGGATTGAGATTCAAATTCACATCCTCTGATTGATTATTATTATCGGCTTCCCAAGCAAATCGCCTCAATTTTGTGAATTCGGCAGCATCTCCACTTAACTTTTCAAATTGATTTAAATCATTTATAATGTCACTCCCAATCTCTTTGTTAAGCTTTGTTTTGATATTGGTTCCTGTATCTGAAACGTTATCTTTGACATTTTTCAAATACTCGGGAACATCATTTCTGTCCCTCAAAATCTTCTCGTTGGGATCTTCTTTGACATTCTCCATTATATCTCTTTTATGTAACCCTAGCTCTGTCAACTCCAACTCATAATCAGTATCATCACCATCATCGTCTCCTTTTGCCAATTCTTTGCTAGCCTTTATGGTGTCCCAATTTTTCACCACTTCATCCCAGTGTGCAACATCATAACCATGCCATCTATCTCTTTTTGAATCGTAGTCTTCATTTTGTTTAACGACAAAACTCTCTGTAGGACCATTTTCCATCTTGGACTTAGACTTATCATTATTATATAAAGCCCCGACTTTGCGAGGACGCTCCACACAATCTATCTTTTTATGCGCCATACTACCACAATTGGAACATGCACCAGGAAGAAATCTCTTCTTTTTTTTCTTTAAAATTGGTCCAAAATCGTTTCTATCATCACTCACGTTCACAAACACATCCCGAATACCCATTCCATGTTGTGGTTCTTTGTAAGATTCCGGTACATCCTTCAGCGGATCTGTCCGTTGATGAGAGAGGTAGTCTTTATTATTAGAGCTACCGGCATACCACGGAGCTTTTGTTATATATTCTGATGGTTTTATTAGTATCTTCATCGTTATCCATGAAATAAGAACAATCACAACATACTTGGAATATAAGGGTTAATTTCCTTCCCATTTGAATCGAAACTTTGTGCTTTGTTATTTGATGACATTATCAAATCTCAAAACTTCTTCTAATTCAATATCAGCAGCCGTTTCTCTGAGTAATTACTGATAAATTACGATAAATCTTTGTATGGTAGAATCAATCTGAAAGACATTTTTCTGATAGTAGATCACGTGAACCTCATCAGTGATTTTTCGATTTTTTTTTTATCGGTTTGAATTTTTTAGTTCATAGTGGAATAAATCGTATTTTTATCAACATTCTGCTTCAACAAGATGTCTTCCAGTACCCAAACTTCTACTTTTGTCAAGAAGTTAGCGGCTAACGGTAAGTGCTTATGGTGAAAGAAAAGAATCGAAAATCCAGTTGGTTCCTTGAAAACTAGTATATTAACTTTCGCGTATAGACCGTCCTACAAGAGATGCAGCTTTACAAGCTTTGAAGAATTATTTGAATGTCTCCAAAACTTTACCTTTGTTGGAATACGAAAAGTTATGGAAAGGGCTTTTTTATTCCATGTGGTTTTGTGATAGACCTAGACCACAACAAAGATTGGCCGAATCATTAGGTGAATTATTCAGTCTCACGATCCCAAAACAAATTTTTTCAATATTTCTCGAAGCGTTTTATGTTATTATCATCAAAGAATGGCCTACTATCGACCAATGGAGAATTGACAAATTCTATATGTTGATCAGAAGGGTTGTCAGACACTCATTCAAAAGGTTACAGTTAGAAAATTGGGATTCAAAGTTAGTCAAATCATACTTGCAAGTTTTGGAAAGGGTTCCACTAAGCGGTGAAAAAAACGTTTCTGTTGCCATTCCATACCATTTGAGTGATATATACATCGATGAATTGGAACATGTAGTGTTCGAGGACATAAAGGAGGAGGAAGAAGAGGAAGAAGAGGATAAAGAGGATAAGTTATCAGCGGATGAAAAATTGGAAGAGAAATCGGAAATAATAAAAGACGTTCCAGTGGAGGATCTCATTTCACCTTTCCTCAGGTTAAGCAAAGACGCATTGTTGAAAACCTTACGAGAAAAAGTCAAGTTGGAGGTTTTGGACGACCAAAGATTGAAGGATTGGAATGTGATCGAAGATAAAAACGCCAAAGACGGAGAAGACAACGCAGAGGTTGGTGAAGAAGATAGTGGAGATGAAAGTGATTGGAATGGTTTCGCATAACCGCGTGTGTAAAATAAATTTAATAAATAGAGTTTCAATTAACACTGCAGTAGATTTGTATAGATCCATACACTTGATACGTATTCTTTGAATTTTATTAGTACACAGAAATGGAAGAAGACTCAATTTCCCCCAAAATGAACCTTAGGAGCCAACCCATTCAGTGAGTTGTCTCGCTTGCACGAACTCTAGCCAGCTTCAATATCAGCCCACCACGACTTGAAACCTTCACAACGTCCATCGTGGACCTGCTCAGACAATCAAATAACGAATAGGAATGTGTAACAACTTGACAGCGTAACCAACGACACCCATCATGATAAAACCAACACCGACAGCCCTGATGATTTTCAAGTACTCTGCACAGCATGTTAGTATGGTGAAACCGTAATCACGGCGACTCTTGTCATGTGTTAAATAAACATACCCTTTCTGTCAGGCTTGGAGCATTTCTTGATGAATGCATTTCCGTCTTTGAAGAATTCAACTGGAACTTCTGTAAACTTTTCTAATCCTTCAGCCATTTTAATCTTTCTATAGTATGATGATAATGAGATCACTGGTTCAAAAGAGGATTCTTGAACGATATGTCTTTTCAAGCCAGGTGGAAGATTCAACCAGTTATTCATGAGTCAAGCACGACCTTCAAATTTATAGTCTGTGCACGACCTGGGAAGGCTCCATATTTTAGGTAGTCTGGGGTGTCGCAACAACTGATTACAGGTATATTGGCAAGATTAATGAATATTGTTGACTTTATACATATAGTGACTTTACTTTGTGCTCAAAACAACGAAAAAATCGTAAATTTCATAATTCATAAGTGGGTACAAAAGGCAGATAACGGGAAGAAAGGCAGTGACTACTAAAGGAAGTTGTCAGAGGGGGCATATGAATATTAGATGCTAGTGGGTGATGGATGGGCCCTAAAATCCGAACATGTTGTCATCATCCTCTTGGTCTATGGAAAATTGTTTTCTCAGGGAGTCATCAGCTCTTTTCCTGGTTTTGATTGCAAATTTGACCTTTTTGCTTTCGTAAAGTTCTGTCAAATTGCTTTTCATTCTGGTATCGATGGCCCAGTCGTCTATGAAGGTTGGGATACTCTTGATGTAGCCGTATGAGAATTCTATGTGAATTATGGCGCGACACAAGTCTTGGAACAACAAGTAGATTTTGTGGTATTGCGAATAGAACGACAATTCGCTGTTTGCCTTATATTCTTTCAAAATTTGGGGCAACAAATCCTTCAACAACTTGACTCTGTTGTTTTTGGACAATTGGTTGATCCTCAATCTATAAATGTTGAGGTCGAACACGGGGTTGCTCAAAGTATATAATTCCCAGATTTTATCTAAGGTGCTATATCTAGTGGCTTTCAATGTTTCTATTTTTTTTTCGTATTCTAAGAAATCTCCTTTCAAATTGACCGTTTCAGCGACCTTCCTTCTATTGAAATCAGTGGTCATACCTGCCCATTTGATCAAAGAGAACCAAAATGGTACGGCTGAACCTTTTGATAAGTCTAGGTGTGGGTAATAAACTTGGAATGCATTTATATACGACAATGATTTGAAAAACTCATTGTTATAACTGAAAGATGTCACTATAGCTTTCAAAATAGATGGATTTGGATATATAACCGAATCAGGATCCAAGACTTGGTGATCTTTACTTTTCTCGTCAATTTTGAAATTTTCGTTAATACCGTAAGTTTGATGTATGTAGTTTTCCAAAAGCTCCAGATCTCCTTTGTTACCCAAACTGTAAATTATTGTCTCAATTATTTCATTGGTCAAAGGAATATCTTGACTGTAGAATTCATGCATCATCGTTAAAATTGATTCTTTATCAGGACTTTGAGTCGAGTTCACAAATCCTCTTCCTTTAGAGTTATAAAATTCGTTTTTATAATTCCATAACACAGGTATACCGTCAGACAATACTTTGAATTTCATTGCCCATATTGATGAATTTATTTTGATATTCTTCTTCTCTATTATTCTTATAAGCTCTGCAGCCTTTTCCAAGTTTAAATTGATGATCTCGAAGTTAAGCAAGTTTTGATAATCAGTGACTGAAAATTCAAATTGATAGAACTCTCTTAAATTTGATACAATTTCTCTTATTTGGGATGTGAGCTTTTCTTCATATTTGAATCTTTGTGAATGGTCTTCCTTGATTCCAGACACTTTTGTTTCGTAAAATCTATCCACCATCAATTTTTCATGGAAGTAAAATACACTTGTGAGAATCATAGACGTTTCATTTTTGGAGAAAACTTTACTCAAAACCATATTCTCATCTTTCGATAAATTCAAGAGTAGATCAACTATTTGATGGAACTGTCTAGACTCAACCATAGTCAATATCTTACGTTTAACTAAGAGAAACTTGTCCTCGATCTTACTATCTGGAATATAGTCACCATCCTTTGCAGTTGATAATTTCTGAAAAAAGACAACTGACTCTAAATGGTCAAAAATGTGAGAGACTTTTTTATCTGTATTTTCTTCAAACAATTTTGCGGAAGCATTACTCACAATTTTGGCCGACTCATCAAAACTTCTTTTCAGCTCTATTTCTGGTATTATATTGCGGGCATTCAAACCACTTTCTTCTTTGGTTCCACTTTTACCGGTGGTGTCTTTCAAGGTTATATTCGCAGCTAGAGCACTAGAATATCTTTTAGCAGAAAGAAGTGGGCCATACAAATATCTATACCTCAATACCAGCGACATCTTTGAAACTAGCTTCGTATGTCTGTTCTTTCGATAACTTTCAAAAAAAAATAATGTTTGTTGGAAATCAATTCTTGAAGTTATTGAAATTTATGATTGGAAAATCTCGACTTCCGCATTGGGATATACTACATGAAGCACTTTTCATAACATTGGGGGTATATTCAATACAGAAATAGAAGAAAGCATGCCAAACCACATACGGGAGCTTTTCATCCTCTACCTATATCCTTTCTAACTCGTTATAAGTTAAGTACCTGCTCAAAATCAACCAGCCGTACCTAAACCACACCATTTGACTGAAGTGACCGAAACTCATTGCAGCAACCAGAGTTGCAAGCATGTTGAAGTTGGAGTAGACCTTGACTGGCGAATACAGATCAGCATTCATTATTTGTTGCACAGTTTCAAAGCCTTGAAGTAAATTGAAGATCTTCTCCCATTTTGAAGCATACCTGATCAATAACTCACAGTTCGACTTTATTACGAATGAGTATTTTTGAATCACACCAAAAGTTTTCAATTTGTAAAAAATATCGCCCTTATTCTCTTCCTTATACTGTAGCATTCCGCGGTACAAAGAAATGTGGTTGGCGTGGTGGGAAACTCCTCCATCATCAAAGGTTATAAACACCTTCGGATTCTTTGGTGTCAACCTCGAAACCGCCTCTGAGACTTTGTCCGCTTCCCATGTCACCGCCATGGAGTCCATGAAATTCACTTCATCGTCAATGATGTGCACATTTTCCTTTGCAATCCCCAAGATGTTAGAGCTATCATATAGCTCTTCAGATCTGATGCTACCGAGATTAGCGGCATTGCCGCTCGACAAACAGAGGAGATTCAACGTATTGCCATACCTTGGTTTGCCCAACTCGATGATGGTTGGCGAAAAGAACATCACCTCATCATCTGGGTGCGCTATCACAAAGTATATCTCTTTGTTGGCTAAGCTTGGGGGGATGTTTGAGATCGTGTGGTCTTTCGAAGCGACTTCGCTAGTTAGCTGAGGAATAACGCTGGAAAGAATCAACCAGAGGAAGTACGAAAGCCCAAACACTCTGATGGGGCAATTGACAAGGCAGCGAAGCATAGTAGGGACTGCCATAGTGATTATACACCAGGAAATCTTTCGTTCATGAAACCTTTTTCGCAAAAACAAATCTGAATATTTTTATTGCAATAGTCGCCGTGTTGAATTGCTTGTCATCGAAACGGAACTCACTTGATGCTCATACTTGAAACAGACAAGAAACCCGTCGTTTGTGCAAGTCGGACCCTCGGATACAATGTCAGTGAGCGTGTAAGAGGGCAAGAAAGTGAACCAAATCATTGGCACGCTCTGGGCCAAATAAAACAAGTATTGGCACTTCCTGTTGTGGTTAGCGTTGAGTTCTGATAGCTCACTACTATTGTTGGAAAAAGGAGTTTCGTCAGGCCGCCATAAAAGCATCAGTTCAGGAACGTAATCGTTGGCTTCAAGTCGGGGTAGGCCTCGGATTTGTAATGACGACCATGTGAAAGCCCAACTACTACAAGAAAAGCAGAGTCCGCTATCATTAAACAGAAATATCTAGGTTCAATAACAAAAAAGACGGAAGGGGTCATGGATTCAACAGACGCAAAGTCCATATACCTGATACTGGAGCAGGTCAGAGCGGACAACACATACAAACTCTGTGGCAAACTCTTTTTGAACAAAAAATTCAGCAAGTGCTACTGTCAAATTCACCAGCTCTACGAAGAATCATTTGGGTTGTATGAGTGCGGGAAGATCAACGGGGCCTTGTTCGAGAACATTGTGAAGTTGTATATCACAGTTCTGGGCTTGGTACTCTCTCAAAATTCCAAGCATCGAATTGTACCTGGTAAATCAGTCAGCTCCATCAGGAACAGTTTCGAAGAGGATGCTATGCTTCACAGAGTCATATCGGCATATTCGAACGGATTGCCAGAGGTGCCCATAGAGATCATGTTCAGCATCTTTGTCATATCATACACAAACGATATCTTTGAGTTGAGCGACTTACAACGGAGGATCGAGTCGTACTTTACAGTGATGAACTATGGGGTATACCAAACTCTCGATGATAAGGAATTAGAGAATTTCAACAACATACTACAGCTCTACGTCTTGAATGTTTTACCCAGACAGAGACTAAGTGACTTGGCAGAGGAATTCATCATGACCAACCCCTACATCAAGGAGAAAGATGAATATATGGAGCTTTTGAATGAGGCCGTATCGCAGGTCAAAGAAAACGAGTTGAATAAAGCGAAGCAAGAACAGATGAAGAAGGTGAAAGAAGAAAGAATAAGAAAGCAAAGAGAAGAGGAAGAGAAAAAGGCGAGACAGGAAAGCGATTATCAAGCTAGATTGCGGAAAAGAGCGCAGGAGCAATCTGACTTCGCTGTCACAGAGAAGGAGCCCGTGAGGACACAACCAGCGTTCAATCTTTTAAAGTTTGGTTCCTACAAGCTCTTAATAGAACAGATCATCAACACAGATTATTTGAAGCATAACTACGGATATGCCTTGATGCTCCTCTTCTTGGTTCTCCTCTGGAAAAAGCTTATGAGTTCAGGCAGAAGAAGAGATTTCACTCGCATTGTGAGATTTTCTTTTAGCAAGTTGAAGAGTACGTTTTCAATGGCATTGAAAGTTAGCTATGTATGATTCTGAACAAATAAATGACACAAGAGTAACCACACTGGTGAAGTATATGTATACAATATTTCATGCCCGAAATGAATGTTTCGAATCGAGTTGTAGTTATTACCGAATTCAGAAGTCGAGCCACCAGCACTTTTGGTGATTCGAATTCACACAAAACAATTTGGAATTGGGATGGAAAAGAATACATATTTAACAATTTAGATAAATAGGAATCATCAAATTAGTCATTCATCATCGTCCATTCAAGGATCAATTATCTCATATAAAGAATCGCTAGTCTGCCACTTTGATTGATATTTTATAGTGTACCGCCTTTGTTTCTATACATCCTCTTTTTTCATTTTTCTGAAAGTTACAGCATCTCAATTTTTTAACAAACTCGATTGAATAATATTCAGAATACAGACATTAAACATTCAGAATGGATGCTATTAATACACAAGATGATTTATATCCACTTGCTTTGTTGATGGATGAATTAAAGGTTCGTGTTTTTTAATTGTTATTGTGAATACATAAGTTATTGAGATTCACCATACTAACATGACCACAGCACGACGACGTTGCCAACCGAGTCGAAGCCATGCAAAAATTAGATACAATTGCTTTGGCTTTAGGACCAGAGAGAACTCGTGATGAATTGTTACCATTTTTACAAGAAGTTGCCCAGGATGATGAAGATGAAGTCTTCGCGGTTTTGGCAGAAAAACTAGGTGGTTTTGTTCCATTAGTGGGTGGTCACAAATACTGCTCAGGCTTAATTGCTATCTTACAGATGTTAGCATCCATGGAAGAACCAATGGTAAGAGATAAAGCAGTTGACTCCCTAAATCAAATCAGTAGTTTTTTGACTGACGAGGAGATTCACAACGATTTCTTGGAATTAATTGAAATATTGAGTGATGGTAGTTGGTTTTCAAGTAAAGTTGCCAGTTGTGGTTTGTATCAATCTGTTATTTTGAGGGTCAGCTCAAACATTAGAAAAGAATTGCTTATATTGTATCAGAAGTTAATTGGTGACGAGGCTCCTATGGTCAGAAGAAGTGCCGCTAAGCATTTACCTGGTTTAGTGAATAAATTGCAAGAATTAGCATCTAGCTCAACCTCGGAAAACAAGGTTCAAAATTTAGACTGGGAAATTATTTCAGCTATGTTCCAAACATTGATCAATGACGACCAAGATTCTGTCAAGTTTTTATCTGTCGATGTTTTGATTGCGATCTTGGAATTCTTCAAATCTGTTGACGATGCAACTCACAATGCTGAATTTTTGGCTTTCGCTGTCAAATTAATCGGTGATGAAAGTTGGAGAGTTAGATATACAGCTGCTGATAGATTCTCCAAAATTGCTGTCAATTTTGCTGGTAGTGATGCCGATGTCAATGTCTTGATAGGTCATTTTATTGAATTGATGAAAGACAAGGAAGGTGAAGTCAGAAAAGCCATTGCCAAACAATTGCCAACTTTTTGTAAATTGGTCCCTCAGAAGGCTATTTTGGAAAAAGTAATTCCCGCTGTTGACGCTTTGAGTCAAGATCCTCAAGAGAATGTAAGAAGTGCTCTTGCGTCTGAAGTTTCTGGATTGGCTCCATATTTGGGTAAAGAGTTGACTATTGAAAAGTTATTACCTATATTCATGGATATGTTGAAAGATGAATTTCCTGAAGTTCGTCTTAACATTATCAGCAAATTAACTATTGTCAACGATGTCATCGGAATTAGCTTATTATCAAAATCTTTATTGCCAGCAATTACTGAGTTGGCTAAGGATAAGCATTGGAGAGTCAGGTTAGCCATTATTGATTACATCCCTTTATTAGCGGAACAATTAGGTGTTACATTTTTTGACGAAGAGTTAGGATCTTTATGTATGTCGTGGTTATGGGATCCTGTTTATTCAATAAGAGAGGCTGCTGTTTCCAATTTAAAGAAATTGACTGCCATTTTTGGGTCAAAATGGGCAAAGCAAGAAATTTTGTTCAGATTAGTATCATTATCGGAGAATAATGATCCTGATATTGCATACTCTAGTTTTGTTAATAGAATCACTTGCTTGTTTGCATTGACTGAAATCATTTCTGTCGTTTCAAAAGAATTGATTATTGAAGACATTTTACCATTCATCAATAATTTGTCAAAAGATGAAGTACCAAATATCAAATTCAATGTTGCAAAATCATACCTTCTTATTGTTGAATCACTTTTGAAACCAAATGATAAAGAAGATACTACTTCATTTTCAGATTCTAAAATTACAGAAGTCATTACTAATGAAATTTTGCCCCATTTGAAAACTCTACAAACTGATCCTGATGTTGACGTTAGATTCTTTTCAAGCAAAAGTCTTCACTCTATCAATGAGATTGTTACTTTAGATTGAGAATCTCTGATTTTGTTTTTCCACACATAAGAAACTCCTCACTCTTATTACTTTTGTAAAGTAATATAGTTAAAAATGTCAAGAAAAATTTATTATGGAACAGATTTTATAGCACTTTGTAATTTCACTCCTTTTGTTATACGTATGTTTCCTTCCCAAAGTTATTATGTTTTTTGTTTGATTTCATCCATCTTTATTCCTTTATTTGTTAACAGCTTTCTTTTTGTTGCTCAATACTTTATTCAAATTTTAGTTCATGATTTTGTTGCAATTTTTAATCAATAGATTTAATCACGGTTACTCGTTTGTAGCACCCCTTTTGGTCAGCGCGATGGTGAGTCACAATAGGCTTGTAATATATTGTGACTGTTTGAATATTTACAACCCATAGTAGCAAGATTTATATTAATGATACATAGCTTTGTAGAATATCTATATTTATCCTACATATGGTCTAATCCACTCTTCTGGTTGCTTTAACAATGATTGGTATCATACCACCGGTTGATATAGTGAAGGTTCTGTGGCCGATTGCAGTGATGAAGCCTCTAATAGTACCTGCATGGGAGGTGGTGCTCACAATTGTATCTTTCTCGTCTTCAACGATTCCTTTATTGGAATTCCAATCCTGTTCAAATAAAAACTGTAAAAATTCATTGCATCTTAAAGAGTGCTCACTCAAATTTTCTCTTGAAGACTCGGTATACAACTCATCCTCTTCAGTGAAATCTTGCTCGTATTGAAACCCATATTTTGAGAATTTACTTACAAGTGCAGACTTGGAACTTCTTTTGTCACAAATATTAACCCCGATACTTTCTCTCAAAATCTCTTTAACTATTGGCTTAGCTTCAACTTCCGATTCAGTTAACGCAATATCCAACCAGGTATAGACTAATGTCAACGATGATCTAGTTAATGGAGAGACGTAAAACTTTTCAGGCAATGGTGCTCCAGAAGCCAATTGCTTTTTCCAAGCAAGGTTGTTTTCTTTAGCTTGATTTATACCACGTTCAGTGAGCATAGGATCCGGACCAATAATGTCATCACCATCTCTCTCCTGGTTGTGCCAGTATCTATTCCACTCATCTAAACCATATCTGTCTACAACAAGATTATGATAACCTTGACCGTGCCTAGCAAAAAATATTAACTTGTAAGACTCGTTTGGCTTTGCATTTTCGTTCAACTGCTTAAGATCAGCTTTGATTTCAGCCCATGGTTTGACTATACCGAAGTTATCGAGAGCATAATTAAACACCAAATCATCTGTCTTTGGATCAGATTGTTTGAACAATCCTTGTACTGGCTCAAACTTCCATGGGTATTTCCATTCGCCTCGGTCATTTTTCTCGTTCTCTAACAGCTTAATCATGTCCTGGTAAACAGAAACTTGATGCATGTTAGCATGGGCGTCTTCTTTATCATTCAAGGATGGAATTAGCAATGACATGATGATGAGTACAACTAGGTTAGGCAATCTCTCTTTTTTTAGGATTCGAACTGACAATAACCTGTGCTCAGCTCAAGATGTATCAAATCAGATAGAAATAGAGTTGTGAGGGAATCTTTTTCTGTTCCATTATATATCAGTGAACAACTATAACTGCAACGTGTCGGCGAAATATATATGTTACCGGGAGAACCAAAAGGGCTTTACATTGCCAATTTCGTACATTCTAATCCAACTTTCCTCGGTAGCACTCAATAAAAAAGGGGGAAGAACTTATTTCCTACATTATCATTATATTGACTCATCACAGTTATTTCATCAAAAGTTTGAGTGGAGTTGTGCACCAAAACTGAGAAAAAAGCGCATTCGGTCCTTCCGCCGTGGTTCAACGAGATCTAACCGGGACTGAAGAATATCCGTTTTGAAGTAAGATCTCTCGTGATAGGGCCTCGATTACCAGTTTAGAGTGAATACTTTGACTTTTGCTTTAGAAAAGCTATCAAACCAAAGCAGTTTGTGATGGTTATTTTGTCAAAGCACACAAATGATGTTCAAAAAATGAAAGATGTATTCACAGACGCGTGGCCCGACGGGCTAGTTGTCTCAAGCGAAGAATCCGACAGCTCTAGGGTTCGAGTCGAAATCCCTCTATTTGAACAAATCAGATGAACTCCAGCTTCACTATATCCTCTATATCTACTAGTGCTGAGAGATCACCTCTAGAGCTACCTAAAACAAAACCATTTATCTGCGCCTTCAGCACTAACTTCTTGTCGACGTTTTTGCATAATCCCGTAGAGGCCAAGGTGCAGAGATCACATCTTTTCCCTCTGGGAAGACAGATGGTTTGGCCAAACCCAACAAGCAAAGGGTTTATGCCTCGCCAATACTTCTTAGGTAACCATTTTTGCAACTCGATCCTTGTATGTTCAGCATTTGGCTTAGATATCTTGGGAACCCAGGACCACATGTTGGCCAATCTGAGGACGTGGGAATCTACTCCAATACCATCGACTACGTCCCAGGCTCTTTGCAACAATAGATATCCCATTTTGGGCCCAACTCCGGGCAAGGATACAATCTCTTCTATGGTCTTGGGGATATCAGAGTTGAACTGCTGCTGCAAAATAACAGCTGCCTTCTTTATGTATGTAGCTTTCCGCGTATGAAATCCCACGGAATGAATCCACGTATCAATTTGTCCTTCATCTATCTCCAAAATGGCTTCAAGCGACAATCCTTCCTTAAACCCCTTTTCTTTCAACCCGTTATGTAAATTGACCATTGCTTTGTAATTAATTTCGTCCTTTGTTTGAGAAGATAGCATCAAAGAAATCAATACTTGAAATCTGAAGTTTCTTGCTGTGGTCTTGCCTTCCAACCTTTCTGGTAGTTTGTCGCATCCCATAGTATCAACCGGTGCGATTATTTTACACCTCATATCTACTACATGCTGATAAATTTGCTGGAATTCTGGGGGCTCCTTCGATCTATTTAACTCTTCCTTTAGTATTTTGGTTTCGTTCCCCACCTCACTCTTGACTTTTATACCATCTTTAGTTTCCAACTGCCCAAAGTTCATTTCATTTTCCTCTTGAACTTCTCTTTTAACAGGATTGCTGATAATGTTGTGTGGTGACAAATCGACGTCTTCTGATTTGATAAATATACCATTGGAAATATGTTTCGTTGAAGGATCCTTCTTGACTTTTTTTTTGATAGGTTTATTCAGATTCACAACATTACTGGATATACCATCTGCCAATCTTTTGGATCTTCTTATCATTGATTTGTTGATTTTTCCGAATAAAAAAGCTTATGTGCAACCTTTTTTTTTCATTTATAATTCTCAATTCACATTGAAGGTTCGGCATTAAGTATTCGATTGGTACACCTTTTTGTAACAACTGGTGTTTCACATATATTAATGTCATTGAGATATGATTGCAAGCGATTGATTAGTTTCATCACCAGTTCAAGCTGTTGCTGCTAGTACTGAGCGCGTTGGCGTTGCATATGTTAAAAGCTGTGAAAAGCTGGAGTTATCAAAACAGATCTGATATCAACAAAATACCAGGTCTTCAACGTTGATTCTTAATAGTGAAATTTCAGTGTTTCATCCCTTCATATATTGTCTTATGGTTAAGAAATTAGTATTCAAGAACTCATGATAATAGTCCCATAATCAGCTACTCGAAGCACATGCCTAAGAAATTGATATTCTGCTCCAGTTACCGAAGGAAAAAAAAACAAGCAGCTAAATTGTCTTGCACTAGATAAGTGGAGGGTCATAACAAGCACATTATCGAGATGAGGTACTGACACAATTGAGTACACCCTCATATTCATATCTAGTGTATTATGGACATGATTTTTCTTTTGGAAAGTCCAAAAAGAGAACTATTACGCTTACAATGAAACATGTTATATAATAAAGTGTATAAATTCTCTGTTAATGATTTATGAATCAATCTGGTATATGTGATGATGAACAGAACTGAAATGAGATTTGAATGCAAGAAGCAAGAGAGAATTCAACACAGTAGAAGAAACTAATTTGAAAATAAAAGTGATAATAGTAACAACTTGTAAGAAAAGAAAGAAAACACAGATACACAACGAAAACAAAAGTTGAACATAAAATATTTATAAAAAGTGTAAGAGAATACGAAAACAAAACTATAAATCATACAAAAACAACGATTGAATGAATAAGCAGGAAGATAAAAAGAGGAAAATAGATGGAACATAAATGATGAACATATATTACATTATAACCACTAACAATATTACAAAAATGATCAAGTTTTTCTGGAAGAACTACCACTTTTGAAATCTGGTTTGAAATCCGGCTTTTTGGACTCCTTTGATTTTTTCAATGTGAACTTTGTAATTAATGGAATATGATCTGATGGAAAGTGAGCATTGGGGAAACCAATGCAATGCTTCAAATACTCTGTATCAATTTTTCCCAATAACCCTCTGACAGATAAGGTTGGTGTAGAATACCATATGTAATCGATAACATCTGTAAATGTTGGAGACAAATTTGTGAATGGTAACTCGCCAATATTATCATAAGCAGATTTCAATTTGAATGGATGCAGGAAGCCTTCGGCAGTAAATCTTCCGTAATCTCTGCCATCGATATCAGGATGTTTGGTAACTAAACCTTGTGAAAGTAACTGATAAACTGCACTTGACGTCTGAGAGTTGAAATCACCACAGATTATCAATGGCATGTTTTTGATATCCTCATTTGGATGCGATTTATATCTTTTCATGAATTGTTGCAACTCTTCGACCAAAACACCTACTTGCATGGTTTTAACATCGTTGAAAGCAGGATCCCAATGTAAATGTGTATTAGCGATCAAAATCTTTTGACCACTTTCAATGTGCTGTAATAATGAAATTGAAGCAATATTATCCTTATTCATGAATCTATTGAACACATCATCAGTCTTTTTGAATTTATCCTGCGTCATGACAATTCTACCATATTCTAGTGTTTCTTTCTTTATCAAGATGAATTTGTCTTTCTTGAAAAAAGTTGCACAACCATCTACTTTTTTTGAATCCCGCTCATTCATTGTTCTGGCTCTTGTCTTACAGTGGAAAACACCTTTATAACCTTGGTCTTCTAGAATAGGAGTCCAAAATTCGTCAAAAGTTCTAGTTTCCACTTCTTGCAAACACAATATATCAGAACTATACTCAATGATTTGTTGTTTCAAATTGGCTCTTCTGAATTCCCAATTTAATGCCCACGAAGGGGTGTATTTATACATTTTTGGAGTAGCATAATGCTGGCATAAAGTGTTGTAGGTCATTAAAGTGAAAGATTGTTTTTCATCTGGTTGGTGTTCTTTGATCTTTTCGGGATCGTTAGGATCAACTATTTCACCATCTTCTTGTAACAACAACCATTGTCTCTCTATAGGAGGTAACATTTCGGGAGCTTGATCTCTTAAATGAATTATTAATTCTCTTGTACCTTTTTCAGCTAATAATTTTGCAGTTTCGATGTTAAGCGGATTTCCTTCAATACCTAAAAATTCTAACTCAAATAGATTTCCAAATTCTGAAGGTAAGAACGAAATACTATTGTCGAAAAGAAATAAGTATCTTAATTTGAATAACATTCCCAAATCAGAAGGTAAATCGCTGATTTGATTGTTGGAAAGATCCAAATACCTCAAATTTCTCAACTTGGAGATCTCTTTTGGAATGACTGTAATTCTATTATTGCATAAATATAATTTTTGTAAGAAATCATATTCAAATATTTTCAAAGACAAGTTGATTATTTCTTGGCCACTAAAGTCTAAAGAGCACCATAATTGTTTTCCGGTAGACTCATTTTTCATTCGCTGCTCTTCTTGTTCATCTAAATCTTGGACCAATTTCTTATGCTGCAACAATGGATTGGAAGCTTGTGAGCTTACTTCAGTCTCTTCCAACGTAGACAACAAACTTTTTGCCAACTCTGGCAAACTAACTTGCTTAGCACTATTGTCTATAAAAGTTTTCTTTCGAGTTGCTTGTGCTGCTTGCCTAGCATAGTAATGCGGGACATTGGATTTTCTGGATGCCTGACATAATGTAATTTGATGTTGCCAATATACAGTAGATGACAAGTTTGGGTCTAAAGTTATAGAGTACGGCTGTTGAGACAATGAATTTATAACCTGATGGGCTTGTTGTTGTGAAGATAATTGCTGTTGCTGGTTTTGCTGAGCTTGCTGATTTGGTTGGGACGTCAACTGCAGGTTTTGATTTTGTTGTGTGGATAATTGGGACTGTTGTTGCTGTTGTTGCTGTTGTTGGTTCCTTTGATAGTTCCCTTGGTATAATGTTTGTGCTAATAAAGTGGATGGGGTGATGTTATCATTGTAAGTATCTTGCTGGTTGTAATGCTGTGGTTGTTGACTTTGATTTTGCTGCTGCTGCTGAGTCTGTTGCAATTGTTGTAGTAAAAATTGCTGTGGTTGAGTGGTCTGCTGCCCCTGAATCATCAGTTGTGGATATTTTGATGTGATATTCATAACAATTTTTCCAATATCATCAATATTGTTTTTAAGAACTTATTTGGTTATTCACTTGTTTAACATAAAATTTAAATTTCTCCTCCCAATGAAATGAGAAATAAAATTGTTTTCCAATCGTTTAAAACTGCTTCCGAGTGTGGTATATTTTGGATGGCGTGATAGTATCGATGTTTATAATGTTAATTTTCAAATCTAGAGCAGTATCTTCATCTAATCGCCCCTACGATTGTCAAATTTGATGATTTTGAAATTATGAAGCTCCAGCATTAGAAATATACTGTTACCCGCCTAGGAATTCGTTCGAAAAGAAACCTATTGACACGCGAAATTGGCGCTGACATTTTGTGTTTTCAAAATTTTGATTTCCTATTTGGGAAATAAGTCTTGCTTGAACTTTCTGAAATTAGTGAAAGTGTTGCTACACCACTCAAACCATAGAAATCTATTAAACCCAAGAAATAATGTTATAAAACGAAACAAACAAATAATAAATAATAAATAGTTGATGGATAAATAATCAAAAACTGACAAGTAAGTAGACTGATAAATATATAAATAAATGAATAAATAAGTGTAGAGTAATAAGCATGATTCATAAGTTCATGTTACAACGTGAAGTTGAATATTGTGTGAAAAGGCCCTACTACCAATGGTGTGCCCAAATGGGCCCTTTGATTTCTGTCTCAGTTAAAACCATTCGGAGCGTGAGTATGACTTACTCCTTGTTCTGCCAGTTGAACAAACTGTTTTTCCGATCATTCATGTATCTCTGCTCATTGATGTTTTGTACGTACCCACTATTTACAGTGCCTGGAGTTGGGTTGTTATTAGACTGAGGAGTAGAGATGTTTGAAGGGTTACTGTTTGTGTCAGAATTGATTGAGTTAGTGTTGGAGTTGCATCTCGCCTTCAAACCCGAAATATTCGGAGCTTGATTTTCCAAGGAGTTAAGACTGTTCAATGATCTCAATGAGTCATCTAGATCTTTGAATGAATTCAACTCATTCAACTCGTCATTTAAGCCTCTGATATTTGTTATGCTTGGAATATTGGGAATGGAAAGGCTATTGAGATTTATGTCGTTATTGTACAAATCAAAGACATTGAAATCCAATAACGGAGCTAAACCAAGAGAACCATCAGCTGCAAACTCTTGAATCAAGTTCTCATTCAAGTTTTTGAGCTCGGCTGAAAGAACTTCATCCTTCATATTATCGATCATTTCAAAATCATTATCGCCATTCTCCTTTTTGATAGATTTGGAATTTTGGGAACGATTAGGAGATGTAGACTCGACAATACCATTTGAAGAAGCTTTCATGTTCACATTCAAAATGTTTTTGATTGAAAGATCCAACAAAGTTATTGAGTTTGAACTTATACAACCAGGAAAATCTAATTTATTTTCGAACTTCAAATAATTCACGGAATTTTTCAATAAGTTTTTCAAATCTTGGAAAAGGGATCCATTTTTTGTATATTCGAGACATCCCTTTGCTGCAATAATACATAATCTCGAGATTTGTCTTGACAAATTCAAAGGTAATGACAAATAAATGTTTTTTTCGAACAAGTAGTTCATAATCTTAAGAATTTGAATTGAATTGTTTTGAATAATTATGAAACTAGGACACGATTTTGATTGGTTTGTTTCCTGTGACATAACTGGCAAATAAATCAATAATTTGGTTTGATAATACAAGAAAATCAACAAAAACTGAGAAGTGGTTAAAGTGTCCAAATTTTTGTCCAATTGGCCATTAACATCGATGTCAAACTTCAAGCTCGCATTCAAATCCCTTCTCCAATTGTCTAAGAAGTTTTCATGCAATAATACAAGATTTTGCGCACTACTATTTAATTCGTTTCTCTTGAAAATTGAATCAATTATGTTACCAAGGATCTTAGAAAATCTCATTATTGATAGTGACAAGTTTGAAACTTTACCAATAAGAGATAATTTGTCATTATTGATGATCAAAATATTCTCATTCGAATTAGTATCGTCATCACTTGCAAAAGGTAATGCACACTCGATCTCAAAATCTTTCATCAATCTTGGAACACCCAACAATAAGGAACTAAAAACATCTAAGGTGTAAATACACCAAAAAAGTATTCTTCTTTCACCTTGTAAAAAGTTGGAAATTTGAGATCCGTTATTTGACAAGACTGCTGAAGGGCATCTATGTAACCTTAACTGTTGAGTCATTGTTATGATTCCACCTCTGATTTCATAGCAGGTTGTTATATCACCAATATTCAAACAATATAATAAAGATAACGACAAAATTTGTAGGGTTTGAATTGAGCAGTTTTTCGTAATTGAGTTCATATTCAAAATTTCGTGAATGACAATGTCATAATAATTCAATAAATTGATTTCGCTTGAATCTAACAAATTCTTTTTCGTTAATAAAGATAACGTTATGATCAAAATCAACTGTATAGCAAACAACTCTTTGCCATACATCAAACCATCATTAAAGTCATTCTCCATCGATTTGCAAAATACTAAGTAATTTTTCAAGAAGAAAAATTTGTCAATTATTGGTAAGAAATTATTCCAATTTTTGAAAAAAACTGTGATAAGCTCATCCAAGTTGATTCTCGATGGGAACTTCAAACTCAATAAGAAAAACACCAGATCAAATCTTGAAAGATTGTTAAAATTCAAGTGATTAAATTGATTGAATTTCAAGTGTGTATTGCTGTTGTTGTAGGTTTTGTTGCTGTTATCATCATTATTATTGCTCTTGTTATTAAGCGATGTACCACTTTTGCTATTGGGTGAGTTGTTGTGTTTGATGTAATAGTTTGAATTTTGTTTTAAGGAAGCAAGGCAGTTTGCAGTCAACACTGAAGCTTTCGAGTTATAACCATAAAACTCGCAAATCTTTGCTAATAATGAGGGAATAAACAAAGTTTCTTCTGTCAGTCTAGGAATCGACATTGCAACAAGGGACGCCAAATTTTTAGAGTTTATGTTTAACTGATTATTCAAATTTTTGGCAATCGAAATTGCTGCTTTTGCACCGGGGGCTTTGTTTTGCTCAAAACTCAAGTTTGAGTTGAACTTCTCAAAATTCTGAAAAGATAGTGATAGCAAAGAATTATCGTTGTTCAAAGATAAGTTGTTTATTGAAAGATTATCTATCGAACCAGTGATTGAGACTGGCTTTTCGTGAACCAAATGGGGGTAATTCTCACAACAGTGATTGCAATCGTCTCCATGGCCACAAAAATTACTCTGAGAGTTGAGCAAAGAGATGTTTGATGTAGACAATTTATTGTCGGAATCAGTAGTAGGATTTGAAACTGGATTTGGCTGGCTTGGAATGGATTTTTCGAGTTTGTTGTAAAGCTCCATTTGTTCGTCTCTAAGATCTAACAAGTTCAATAACTTTTTGTTTTCGATTTCGAGCTGTCTGACCCTCTCCTCCAACGTTTCAGTATAACCCCTCGGAAATGCCCTTCTTGACAATTTGTCAGATATCTTACACTCAAACCCAACTAAGGAACAGTTGGTGCACGGTTTTTTACCATCACACTTCGTTTTCTTGGCCCTACACCTATCACAAGCTTGAGCAACTCGCTCAGAGTGGGATCCTGGAGTCTTTATAATCTTACAACGATCATTAGTTGCGGGAGCCAGCGTAGGAGACATATTCTTGATTGAAGTACTAGAAGTGAATAAAGTATTCTTTTGTGGCAGTGATTCTTGTGGTAAAAGTACTATATGGTGAAAAGCAATCTCGAAAAGTCTAGTAATCTGCTGGGTTTGTGGATGAAAGTGATTTTGGTATGGGCGTCTAAAAGTTGCAATGAAGTGGGATCAGGAACTCGGCGTATATTTATAACAATTAAACAAATTGACTAATGTATGAGCAGATGCAAGAAAAAAGAGGTTAATTAATTTTAAACAGCTAGCGTGTGCAGGCAAAAAGTACAAAAAAATCGTGACGCGGTGAGAAATGAACTTAAAATCTATGAGTAAAAGTCCGGGTAGTTTATGCACCCCACAAAATCAGGCGTTCGGACTTTCCACTCGGTGTAGAATCTTGTGAGCGCTGCTTGATAGCCTGTCCTCCCGCCTCTTTCTCCAGTTTTGCGTCGTCACTAGCCACATTCAAGTTCTTAAAAGCGATCAAAAGGCGCGGCCACCGGTTACGGCCACGCACACGTCGATTAAGGAGTCGCATTTAGAGTTTTTTAACGCTTAGCTTTATTGATCTGGCTATTGCTGTTAACTCCATGTGACATCAGACGCTGAGTACGAGGACACTTGTTATTGTAATACAACAAGGCCATTTGCCACCAGAATCAAACATGGGAGTAAGGATATTCAAACAATCGAAGATCTGAAGCTTGTGCAAAATCAGTTGATGTTCCTCTGTTGTTGCTTATGTAATGTACTATAAGGCTCGCCGGTCATCTGAGTCATTACGCATGTCTGCAATTACGTAACTTCTCTATTGATCTCTGCGCTTGTGCAAATTGTATTACTTTCGTATAATGAATTGCTCCTTGCCTTAGTGGCCACTTCGAGTCGTCTTCAGCACATTGTAAGGTCCTCCAGAAAGAAAAGAGGAATCGCCAGAGTCGGCGGCTATTTATTGATAACCAAATATGTGATCTTGCGGATTTTGTATCTAGTATCTTGTTACTTGATGCAACGGGATTAACTGTAAATCAAAAAGCATAATCTCAACCTCCACAATATAGGGCTGTGTGATGTTATCAGAAAAAGCCATAAATGAATTTGGCGAGAACAAACATTTTACTAGACGCTATTTTTCTTGATCGTAACACCTTGAGCTGGTCATTTGAAATTGCAGAGAGTGCCCATCGCCGGTGTTTTCGTCGTTCTCGGCGTGTTATTGGGAGCAACTGGAACCATACATATATGAATTTCAGGCTACAGCTCGTGATCAGAAAGGAAATGCCCATCTACATGTCAAATTCTCATACAAGACTCCGAGGCGTTGGTGCTCTCCGGAATTTGTGTTTAAAACTCATGGAAAATGTGCAACCAACGTCTGTTTACCCCATCAGTTGTTGTTACAGCGCAATACGTATTTCGTTGTTTACCCAAATGCTCACGAGTGGTTTCGTGAGTGCTGTGAGTGCTGAACAGCCAAATTCCATTTTCCCTACTCGATCCTGCTCTACGATCATAAGTCACACCAAGACTTTTATCACCAACGCATGCACGAATCATCAATTTAGCTCACAAATTGATACGATTTGAACACAGCAAATCTGATTTCTTTTCATAATATTAGCTCATCTGATTCCACCCCTATCCTCCTGATGCCAGCATACCAACATAAATGAAGACTCACCTCACATAGTCAAACGTCCCAGCACAGCAAATTGAAGAGGGTGCTTAACAAGCATCACCAAATTACCTAATACATTACTCATAGGGGGGTCCCAAAACCAATGCATCGCTCGTAACTTATCACGTGCATTGATCTAACTTTGCCTCCTGTATACAAGGTTCTTATCATTGGGGTATAGCAGAGCTTGTTTGTTACTGCTTCCACTCATTGATCACACCTATATAGTAAACGACTTTCCGAGCCATAGTTTTTGATAGATATTTGAATCTAGTTGTAAACCAACAACTATATATCAAAACCCAAAGCCTCTTTAAGAGTAAATGGCCGTATAAGTACACCAAACCAAGGATATCAAGTGATCAGTACACTCATCGATAGAATGACTCTGTCAAGGTCTTTTAGTGTTACTGATAACATTCCGTTGACAAATGTGCAATTAAGCATTCCAAACAAACTAGGAACTGTATCATGTATTTCTTTGATAGTGAACAAAATGATAGGAACTGGAATATTTTCAACGCCATCCATAATTTTTCAGCTCAGTGGATCAGTAGGAGTTTCGTTGGTTTTATGGTTATTGGGAGGAATCATCATTTTTTGTGGTCTAAGTGTTTTTTTGGAGTTTGGTTTAGCTATACCTATTTCAGGCGGGGAGAAGAATTATCTTCAGCGGTGTTATAAACCCAAGGCTTTGATCTCGTGTGTCTATGCTTTTCAAATAGTGTTGCTTGGTTTCAGTTCAGGTAACAGTTTTGCATTCGGAAAATACATATTATTCACATTTGGCTACAAAGAAAATGTTGATTTTCAGGCAAAGTTGATAGGGGTCATGTGCATCACTTTCGCTATTTTATTGCATTCAAGGTATCCTAATAGAGGTACTGCTTTATTCAACTTTTTGGGCTTAATAAAAGTTTTGATTTTGATTTTGATAATTAGCATCGGTTCTCTTGCGTTTTTTGATATTATTAAGCTAGATGAGAAGCCAACAAACTTCAGAAATATTTGGGAGAAGTATGACCCAAATTCTGGTAATTTATACTCTGTTTCGGTTGCATTATTGGAAATTATTTATTCTTTCAAAGGCTGGGAAAATGCAAACTACGTTTTATCGGAGATTCACGATCCAGTTAAAGTTTTGACCATAGCGGCTCCATTAGCTGTATTAACAACCTCAGTTTTGTATTTTTTAGTTGTTATATCATATTTAATAGTCATACCCAAAATCGAATTCTTTAATTCAGGTGTTTTGATCGCTGGAATTTTTTTTGAAAAGATTTTTGGAGAATCTGTGGCTAGTCATATCCTTCCAGTTCTTATATCCTGTTCAAATTTGGGCAACGTTCTAGCCGTCAGTTTCGCTCATGCTAGAGTCAATCAAGAGTTGGCAAAGGAGAATTACTTACCATTTTCGAATACTTTCAAAGACTTGAATTATTCTTTGTGGCTTCATTGGTTTGTTACGGTTCTAGTACTAGTGTTACCTCCATCGAATGGGATTTATGAGTTTGTTGTCAATCTTTATATATATCCAGGAACTTGGATCAATTTGTTAGTAACCGGCGGGCTCCTTTATCTTCACTACAATGCTAAAGATGAAAAATGGGGTAAGTATTCCTTAGATGAAGATTCAGCATATGAATCAACAAGCACCTTCGGTACTAATTATGGTCTGTTCTTAAACCCACTAAAAGGGGACGATCAACTGGAAGCTGATCAAAACGATGAGGAGTTTCCACGGATGGAAACTCATATTCCTAAAATCACCACCAAAGCAAGAAAACGATACCATTCAAATAACTTGTCAACTTTGATATTTTTGCTTGCTAATATTTTCTTAGCTATCATTCCCTTTGTTCCCCCACCGAAAGAATACTTGATTGGTAATCCTAGCAACATGCCATATTGGCTATTTCCTGTTACTGGTAGTTCAGTGTTAGTAGCGGGTGCTATTTACTGGTGGTTTTTTAAAAGGAGTTGATAGAGAGGAATGGTTTAAATTCATGTTGTTGGCAATCATCAAAATTATAGAGCATGGAAAAAATTTACTGGGATTTTTCGGAAATTAGAGAAAGATTTATATTGTAGCTAGTCGTAACCAGTCTTTTCAAAAGCAAATGCGATATAAAAGGCGGAGGCTTCAGCTTCTTCTCCTTCAACGCCGTATGATCCGTCTGTTCTTTTCATACCATCCAATAATCTTCTGTTCAATTTGTGGTGCCATTCTGGAATTTCCTCTGCGAATAACTCTGCGAAAGTTTTCTTATATTTCAAGTCAAGATTATACTCTTCCGCTATCGCTCTGAAAGATTCAAATGGAACAACATATTCAGGGACATTGTCAACTGCATCCTCTAGGTAATAGGTGTATTTGTGGCCAAATGCAGGTCTAAATACTCCGTCTTTTGGCGGAGTTTTTTCAAACGTAACTGAATAAATGGAATTTCCAAAACTCTTATCATCATCATTGACAAAGCCGGCAATCTTTTGCTTTATGAAATCAGATGATGGGATTGTCCCTATAAATGTGCCGCCCCTTCTCAATGACTGAGAGACATTGTTCAACATGTTTCTTGCCTTTTCTTCGGATTCAAATGCGTAGTGCATACAAAATTGCATAGACACAATATCCACAGGAAACTGGATCTGGCTTTTGAAGTTCTGTAAAATAGATGGAATTTGCATTCCAAAGCAATCCCCAGTAGCAAAAATAGCAGGAAACTGTTTGTCCCTTAAGTTTCTATATCTTTTGATGGCCTCGAGGATCGAAGCATCAGAAATGTCAATCCCAATGTATTGTTGGACATCCGCCATCGCCCACTTATTCAAATCACCACCTTTTCCGCAGCCCATATCCAACACTTTGTCACCTCGCTTAGCAAACATACCAATCAACATATACTTTATGGCGTTGTTAAAGTTTCTCATCTTTATAATTGGTGATAAGACTCGAATCTGTTTTCTTGCAATGTGAACTCTCTCATTATAAAAAGCTCTTACTGCTTCATCGTTACTTTCAAATTTCTGGATGCCATCGCTTGCAGCTGGATTTTGACCCATTGTGCTTTCACCGCGTTCGTTATTCTCTACCCTTCTGTGTGTCCTTCTAGTTGGTCTTTTGTACTTCTTGGCGTCGTCATCTTCTTCGTTTCTATTCCTTTTGATAAAACCATCCGAGTTACTGGATTGTTGCCTATTTGTGTAGGATGTATCCTTAACAGACTCAGGTACGTGCTTTTTCTCCTCCTTTTTGAAAGTCTCTTCATCTAACCATGCTGGCTTAGCAGCCTTTGCAGTGTAAACTGATTTTAGTCTCGCCTTGGATTCTTTTTCATTACGAGAAGAAAAATCATCGTCTCTTTTTCTATCTCTGGAAGGCTTCTTTAGTCTCCTCACAACATCCCCAGAGCTTGTATCTAAGCTGTCATTGGATGTCGTCTTTATTTCTTGTGATACAGTTTCTGAACCTTTGGCATTTGAAACTTCCTCCTTCAAAACTTCTGTATCTGACATTATTGAGGGAAAACTATAGTCTTGTTTTACTTATCTTCCAGGCCAGATTATGTGGTGCACCAACTTTTTGTTATTTTTTTCATAGGGCGCTTTAATCGACTGGTTACGAGGCCCCGTGATTGAACAAAAAAGTATTTAAACCTCTATTCTACAATAAAGAAATCATATAATATAATTCCAAACTTTTCTAATTTGAACTTTGATATCATTAACAACGAAATAATAAATAAATAATCAATAAATAAATAGAAATTGGGCATCGATCAAGCAGATTTCACTTAATCTTTTGGACCAATCATTTTTTCTGGTCTGACCCATTCATCAAATTCGGCTTCAGATAAAACACCTAATTCTAAAGCAGATTGTTTTAAAGTTAAACCTTTTTTGTGAGCGTTTTTAGCAGTCTTAGAAGCAGCATCGTAACCAATTTTTGGGTTCAAAGCAGTAACCAACATCAAAGATTCGTGCAACAATTTGTCGATCTTTTCTTTGTTAGCTTTGATACCTTCAACACAATGAACTCTGAATGAGTGACTACCATCGGCCAATAATCTAATTGATGATAACAAGTTGGAAATCAAAACTGGCTTGAAAACATTCAATTCGAATTGACCCGAAGCACCAGCAAAAGTGATTGTGGAATGGTTACCGAAAACTTGAGTGGCAACCATGGTCAAAGCTTCGTTTTGAGTTGGGTTGACTTTACCAGGCATGATTGATGAACCTGGTTCATTTTCAGGTAAGGATAATTCTCCGTAACCACATCTTGGACCAGAACCTAAGTATCTGATATCTTGAGCGATTTTGAATAAGGAGACGGCAACAGTGTTCAAAGCACCAGAGGCTTCTACAATAGCATCGTGAGCAGCTAAAGCTTCGAACTTGTTTGGAGCGGTGTAGAATTGTAAACCGGTCAATTTGGAAACTTCAGAAGCAATTTTTTCAGCAAAACCTTTTCTGGTGTTCAAACCAGTACCAACGGCTGTACCACCTTGAGCTAAGAATCTTAAGTGTTCCAAAGAACCTTCAACTCTTTTGATACCGTTTTCAACTTGTTGAACGTAACCACTAAATTCTTGGCCTAAAGTCAACGGAGTAGCATCTTGCAAGTGAGTTCTACCGATTTTGATGATGTCAGAGAATTCGGCTGATTTGGCAGCTAAAGCGTTTTTCAAGGCAACTAATTCAGGTAAAAGGTGGTTGCTGATTTCTGATACAGCGGCTATGTGCATAACAGTTGGGAAAGTGTCGTTTGATGATTGAGATTGGTTGACGTGATCATTTGGATGAACTGGTTTCTTGGAACCTAATTCACCACCTAAAATCTCAATTGCCCTGTTTGAAATGACTTCGTTGGCGTTCATGTTGGACTGGGTACCAGAACCAGTTTGGAAAACAACCAATGGAAAGTGGTCATTCAACTTACCTTCGGCCACTTCAGTGGCAGCTTGTTGGATGGCGGATGAGATTTTTGGGTCTAAACCGTAGCTTTCGTTGACAATCGCAGCGGCCTTTTTCAAGATACCAAATGAACGAACGATTGGTTCAGGCATTCTTTCCCTGATACCTCCAATCTTGAAGTTTTCTTTGGATCTTTGCGTCTGCGCTCCCCAATATTTGTCACTTGGGACTTCAATATCACCGAAAGCATCTTTTTCAACTCTGTGGCCAGCATATAATGGGCTGATGGAAGAGAAGCTTCTGACAGCAGTGAACTTTTGTGTGGTTAATTTAGAGTAAGTGCGAAGCATTTTGGCAGTAAATGTTTATCTCAACAATCAAAGTAGAAAACTTGATCAGAAATATGGAGATATCAAAATATATCACCTGGAAGTTGTGGAGTTGAGAAAATGATGTTGAGGAACTGAATCTCAATTGTCCAATCATATAAAATCCGAGACTGGGAATAGTGCGAGCTTCCATCGACCCCCGTTGGGAGCCCAGTAATTCTAGTTCCGAGACCCCCGGTCAGCTGGAGACCGTCAATCTGGCCATACGGGAGGTTTTGTTTTGCAGCCAACCTATCTGGACAGGCACAAGAAAAGCAGTTTTTATGATGCGAAACAGTTTGAAAAGGCAGGCTATGATGCTCGAGGACGTGGTGGTGTGGTTGGACCAGTGAGGTTTTCCAATCGAAATCAATGACTTCAAAGTCGCAGGGTGGATTGGAAGTAGAACGGACCGCTTGCCAGCGAAGTACATCAAGATGTGTATGGAGCTTGCTTAAAGATAAATTGAGGGGGAAGAAAATCCATCAGATTGATAAAGCCAGGATAGTTGTAGTTGAAGAGTGGGATCGCTACATAGGTTCTTGCCACTGCTGGCTGAAAGTGAGATTCAGTTTGTCGAACAACATTGGTGTGGTTGCAGCGACGGGGTGTCTAGTAATCAATACGGCCGCTATAGGCACCATAATCTAGCGACAGCAGAGTAAATATGGGGAAGAGAGAGTAGTAGCCAGTAAAACGTGTGCGGATTGCTACATTGTGATGATTGCAGTCTGGGTACTGGCCGAAGGGAACTGGTCAATCAGGTGAGACTTTCAAACTGTGTTATATGTTTTAGAGGACGCATCTGGATATTATTCGAAAGCGAAAATCCAATAGGCCCCAAATCACAAGCTTAGGAATCTCCCTTCAGCTCTTCGTCTAGTATACTTGGTGTCCAAATGGTAACAAGTACTACTGCTCGCTACATCCCCTATAATCCATGACTTTTCAAAACGTACACAGAGCGTTATAGCTGAAAATTGGCTGCCGTATAATACGACGTCGTGTGTTCGTTGTAAGTTGAATCGTTACCTGTTCGTTGTTTGAGTGGGAAAAGCTTGAATTTACTGAGTTTAGGTGAAGATTGATAGCTCAAAACTCGCTAGACCATTTCATTGTCATAGTTAACTTCTAAGTTTCCACTCGAAGATTTCATGTACTCAGTTTGACCATGTTAGACATAAGAGCAATGGTTTTCTATCGGTTCCATATGAAGTCATCAAAGCTAAAATTATAGCTCAAAAATAATCTGGAAGAGGTTTCCATAGATTATCGTTCTGCCTATGGTTATTTCAGCTTAGGCAAACTTCTATATGCCCAACTCGATCATATTTTTGACGATCTCAAGTTACATCATAAAGGATGGAACGAAGTATTACTTGCCAATTTACGAGCACCTCAATGTGCTCTCTCATAGACCACAAAAGCTTTCATGGGTTGATGGGCAAAAAGCAAAAAAAAACTTACTTGCCAAACTCTGTAAAACAACTCTTGTTAGGTTTTCGTTTTTCAATGATGGCATCGTACGCAATTGTGGTTGTGGATATGGTCGTAGTTGTGACAAATCATAGTAGAAGATATTTTAGTTCTTGGTTGCATGTGAACTTTTCTAAAAAATAATTTCAACATATGTACTGAGTGTGACTGTCTATTAGATTGTCGTGAACTATAAGATGCAATTATATTCTTCAACCCATATCGTGTACGGTTGAAACTTTGGAGAAAATCTTTACGATTTCTAGTGATCAACCAACATCATTTGACAGTTTTGATTATCCTACTAGAAATGACAACGATCCGGAAGATGTTTGGGCTTGTTGTTAGAATTTTGCTTAACTGATGGATCGAGGAAATCGAAACGTAGCACTACGTTATAAAGTTTCCTCCTACCCATAATACTTGTGTTTGCCCAAGATAAAGTGAATCATATATAATCAGACTGAAAACTGATAAAACCTAAGATACTAGACAGGAAGCGATACCAGCAACCAAAGTAGCTTTTGCCGTCGCTGGAGTCATGAACTCGTCCCCCGGCAAACTCAGGTGGGCCAAATAACAAGCTACAGGAAATTATCTAAAGATCAAGCATAGTTACAGACAGCTCTAAAGGAATTATGTCCAAGAAGATGCAAAGAAAACGTAGTTGCGAGACATAACATGTTCGACAAAAAATAATTGCTGACTTCTGCCCATTGAATGTACCAACTGATAGTCTGCTAACGCGTGTCATCAGTAAATTTTTGTTTCCAATGTTGTTGAACATTCTGAGATGCTTTTTGGAATCTTTGCTTTACGTTGGTGCTGACATTTGCACCAAATTGACCCCATACACAGGCCAATTATATACCCTTTCTTCATGCCGAATTTCCAGAGAATGGCACATCCAGAGACCTTGGCCCAAAATTCGGTGGATAACGGAAATTCTGGTTCAGGATTACCGTTTACAAGGCTAAGATAGTTACCTAGCAGCTGGATTGTAATACCAGCGTAAAAGCTCCATAGCGATCATTTCCCTTCGACTAATCGCTCTGTATGAAGTTTTTCGTGCGGCTTTTTTTCGCCAAAAAATTTGACATCTTTTGACACTTGGAAGACATCTACGAGCAGCCTAAGATTGGATTTATTTCATATCTTTAAAAGACTTGACTAGGCTCGTTTTTTTTGCGGATAGACATCTCATAATAATAATAAAATCAGTCTAGCTGTTCTGAGACTCTCCTAGCTTTCAAAATTCTCCGTCAACGCATCGAAATTTGACATTGAGGCTATAAATACTACCCTTTATCCACAGATTGCCTCGTATCACTTTGAAATACATTATATATCTTCAAATAAGATTGATGATATTCTGGGTCATTTCACTTGAAAATCATAACCTGAATTCAGCTATATAGAGATTTGAACTCATATTGCAAATCCGTTTTGACCGAAAGCTCCTTATATTCATCAATCATATCGAATGGACCAAGATTTATTGGATTCGTTAAACGTCAACATAAACTCAATAGCCAAAGAGTTGAGAAAGGATTCAAGATCAATAAGAAACAGGCTCCAATCAATACTATCGGATTATAAATGGATCAAACAGGTCCAAAATGCATACCAGAGACCTCTCGTCCCAAACGAAAGATGTGGGTTGTGGTACGTTCCACCTGAACTAAGACTCGACTCAGCATACTTCAAGTCAACAGACGGTCATACAACCCAGTGGAACTTTTCTACTAGAAGGTTGAATTTTCATTTGTTGCCCTTGATGTCTTTGAATAATGGATTGATTATCGTGGACTCAACCAGAAGAGGCAAAAAGATGCCAGATGCATTGTCGAAATCTATTCCCATATGGTGTGCTGTTTTGAACTATATAATGTTTGGTGAAAACGATACGAATTGGTTATATCTTCCTCCAGATACCGTTTCTGATTCAGAGGCTTCGCAAATTATGAAGCTTATTCCCACGTTTGTTGAAAATATGACGGATTTACAACTTATAAGTAAAGAGAAGTTATTAGCAATTCTAGACAATAAACCTATCAGACCCATTTGGATTTATCCTGGGATGTTATTACCGTTTGAGTCTCCTGTATTTGAGGATTTCAATCCAGTCATCTGCTGCACTGCCAGTCATATGGTGCAAGATGGTATGGAAAAGCAGAACGACTTTTACTATGTTCAGGGTGCTGCAGATGATCACGAATTGTGGGCAGGTAAATTAACCCCTGAATTGTTCTGGAAGAACAGAGATACTTTCAGTAATAAGGATAAGAGTGACCAAGAATTAATGGAATATGTTCAGCTAATTGTCGAGGAGAAGGAAAGATTACTTAAGTCATGGAGTCTACTAACTAGATTGGACGTAAGCGATATAATGGGTACAAATATTTCAGTTGGAACAATCAGCCAAGCTATCGACTATGCTGAATTTGTGAAGCTACATGGTAATGTCGCCGTACTTATAATACTATCTGAATTTTTTGATTGTTACAACGTTCCAAAAGCTGGTGATTCCACAAAGGAAAATGAAAACTCTTTAGTTTTGATAAAGTACAATATTGAGTCGTCAAAAAAGGGATCAAACAAGCTCCGGGGAATAATTCCAGAGCTAGTCACGAAGTTGGAACCCTCGATTCTCAAAAATGAGAAAGTTGTAATTGTTTGTGATACAGGGAAAGATATATCTATCGGTTTACTACTCGTGTTTCTCTGTAAATATTTTGACATAAACTGGAAAAAACTTGAAACACCAAACGGCTTAGTATCCAAAGATTTAATCAAAAGACATCTAGCCAAAATCTTGGAAATTCGAAAAGTCAATCCAAGCAGATCTACTTTACAAAGTATTAACTCATTCCTCATGTAGTGTTGAGTGTGAAGAAATCTCTCAACAGTGACTTTTTGATGAGTAGAAGTTGGACTGAGACCCCCTGCGAAGTGACTCGCAAAATTCGAGTGCTGGTTATTTGTGACTAGGATATTGATTACTATCTGATGTCTCTTTGGTGTTTATGCGGTAACGATGGTTGACCATATTATGTGTGCCCGTATTGGTGTATTTTGTTAGATTGATGCTGAATTTGATGCTTTATATCATTCCATGATTTCAGTTGCATCATTCCAACTATTAAGAAACAACATTTCTATTTAACCTTGACTTGATCATCACCGGAGAAAGCAGAACGTTGTTTATCACCTCTGTCTTTGGGAGGGGGACTGATTTAGAACAAATTGGAGTTTGTACTTCAATTGCCTTCTCCTTGGCTTGTATTCTTCTGGCCATGAAAGGTTTCGTGAGCTGCTTCGCGGCTATAGAAGCGCCTTTTGTGTCACTGTCAAAAATATGAGACTGAGCACATAATTTCCAGGCTGATATATGTATTGAAAAGATTGTTTTTTTCTTGATGTATACGTTTCAAAGAGGTTGCAATGAATATTAGTATCTTTGGTAGTTAGCTATAGTACAAATTGAGCCGCGCGTATACAATATCGTAGACATAACGGAAGTGCATCTAACCAGAGATATCATCAAATCCGGGTAATAGATATAAAAGAGGAACAACTTTAAACAAATTTGTGTGTATTAGAAGTGTCTAGTATTCTTCGAATTGTTTGTTTGTTGATCAAGAGCGCCGGCAAATTGCTTCTACTGGATTTTTTTTGGCTGAAGTTCAGGAGTTACAAGTTGCATTTGTCTAAATTCCATATCATCGTTGTCAAATGGCCATTTCAAGCACATTAGTGGGAAACAAAAGTAAAAGCAGCTCCCAGTATGACACACCCAAGGCCACTCCACCATCTCGAAAAATCATAAAAAGCACCAGTGGAAGTGGTAACATGGGATCCGATAACTCTTATACATATAGAAATGGCGAAACCAGGTTTATAGATCCCGTGGTCGCTCAGTTGAAAGCGAAGAGAAAACTAGAGAATGAGCAAAAAATGAAGAAGATGGAGAATGGCAAGAACAAAAGGGGCTCTGCTGCGTCCAAAGCATTGAGCAGTACTTCTAACAGTGCAAAGACTCCAGCCTCTCTGTCAAGAAAACAGCCCAGTGTTGCTTCTGCTGTTTCATCGGCATCGCCGCGAAGACCTATTGCCAAAAGGGTAGGCAAATCAAGAATCCCACCACTGCAGCTACCTCAACCAAAAACCCCTTCGCAACCTGTCAAAAAACTAAACTTTAGCGAGTTGATGAAGCAAGCGGGTAAAATTGACACATCCAAGTTGAGTATAAATCCAGTGAAACCAAAATCGAAATCACCGATAAACACCATGATTGAAACAAAGACTGCTCGCATATCAAATAACACAATCACAGAAAAAAACAGAACTGTTTCAAGCAAATCAAAAAGGGAGACACTTAAAACAAATTACTCTGGCGTCAATAGTTTCAGGCAAGCCAAAGGTTCAACTAGTAGTGCGGCTGGTATAGACAGGGAGATATCATCTAAGGTACGCACATCGGTTGCATCTGATAAACCTGCCAAGATAACACATCCTCTTAGGAAGCCTAGTGGACCTATACCCATTGCAAAACCATCTGCGACCCTCGCTGAGAAGATCAAGGCCAAGAAAAAGAAGCTCTCGAGATATGAAGAAGATTACGAAGACGATTCTGATTTTATCGTTTCGGATGATGAGGTTGATGAAATAGGTTACGGGGGTGGTAAAAGTGGACCTGGCTACGACAGAGATGAAATTTGGTCAATCTTCAATAAAGGTAAGAAGCGGACTTATTATGAAGATGACTATGATTCTGACGATATGGAGGCTACAGGTGCAGACATATTGGAAGAAGAGGATGAATCGGCTAGAAGAGCAAGATTGGAGGAGAAACGGGAAGAGGAAGCTGAAAAACGTAGAGTTGCAGCCAAGAAAGCCAAACTTCAAGGAAGAGGCTAAACAATCGCATATTTCATTTTTTTGGTACTACCTACATACAGTCATGTTTTTTGAATTTTTATTAATTGATTTATTGGAGTCCCAAATGTTCTTTTGAATGACTTCTATCTAGATGTCGATATTTGTAGTCATTCTGAATCACTGAAATCGAAATCAAATCCTTCATTTTCATCTATCTCCTCGCTCACCTCTGTCAGATCGATTTTATCGTCTCTGATTGGAGTTTTCTGCATGTCGTCTGGATCATCTCGAGAGTTGCTTTCAATGAGTATGCCTAGCTCTTCATCATCTAGAAATACATCGTCGTCTTCATCAATTTCCTCTTCGATTATTGGCTCTGTGTCATCAATGGTATCAAGTAAAAAACCACCTGGCTCTTGATTCTCCATCTGACTGAACTCAATATCCTCGGCCAAAAAACCACCTGGCTCTTGATTCTCCATCTGACTGACCTCAATATCCTCGGCCAAAAAACCACCTGGCTCTTGATTCTCCATCTGACTGACCTCAATATCCTCGGCCAAAAAACCACCTGGCTCTTGATTCTCCATCTGACTGACCTCAATATCCTCGGCCAAAAAACCACCTGGTTGTTGCTCTTCTAACTGGTTGATCACATTTCTCTTAATTTCTGCTGCTTCGTTGTTTACATCCTCAAATCGTTCGATTTCGCTCTGTCTAGGTAGGATTTCGCCATCCGCTGACCAGCTTCTGTCCGCAAAACCACTTGAATCATCATTGTGGTCATTGCCATCAGTATTACCGATACTTGACTTTTCATTGTCAAGATTGTCAATATTTCCATGTTGTACGTTCAATCTGTTTGCAATTCTAAGTTTTGTTATAAAATATTTCCAGTTCTTTATTGCAATTTCTTCAATTCTTCTTTTCTCACGAATAACCTCTTCTTCTTTCAAATGATTGCATACCATTTCAATAGCTTCAGCAAATTCCTTAGCTACGACAACACCGCCTATTTTAGCAGTAGCACTTCTTTTGTTGAAATCGAACCCAGTCACAGCGGAAGCAAAATCTACTCCAACAATTTTGGAAGCCGTTGCAGCAAATGGTGAAGTAATTAGTCTTCCATTTGTGGGAATCATACTTTCAGTATATACATCAATATTTCCAAAAGCATTCTTGGGAACCTTGCCATTGAGGATTGGCTCTGGTACGTATGTTTCGGTTTGAAATTCAGCATACAATCTTATATCTGTATCATCGTCATCCTCTGAATCTGTGGAATTGTGAGTTTTTTTGTTATTTGTTTTGATCATTAAGGGCTTTTCACCCATCTTGAGAACTTTACCTCTCATGTACCACGCTTTGGCAGTTCTCACTCTGTACACGTCGCATCTTTTGTAAATTGGGATCATATCTGAACTTTTTCCTTTAATTCTGAGCATACCACAGGAAGTCTTGGGATGAATCACCTCATCCTGTCTAATTTGGGTTTCAAGCGCATAAATTGGATGATTTTTGAAATCTTGAATACTGTTGGGAATGCCTTCAGCAATATTCATCCTTTCGAAGTCTTGCAATTCAAAAACATCATTTTGATTTGATTCTTTCCTTATTGATGACGACGCACAAACTAGAAAATTTTCATACCATTTTAAAAAATTTTCGTCTTTTGTAACTCTCTTCTTGCGAGTTTTGGCATTATAAAACTGACTATATCTTCTTGTTACATCTCTCACGCCGCCTGCTCTGTCATAGGCTATAGCGTAAAGCATATTGTTCCTATTATCGGTACTTGGAGGCTCAAGTTTCGATTTAGTCTTCACCGTTTCCAAGAAACGGAAAACTATAGGATCAATAGAAACCCATTTATTAGTGTGCTTGTTCCAAGCCTCTGCCCAAAACACCGGATAAGGTGATACTCCTAGTTGATTCAAATCATTGGATTTTGTTTGTAGCCTCATCTCATGCAATGCCTTTTGTTTGGAATTGGCCCATTTCTTTTTTCGCTCAGGTAAAGTCTCTTCAGATTCACCTGTTTGATTACTCTTAGGTAAAATAGCAGTGGAAGTGAAGTCAGGGGGTTGTAATGAGAATACCAATCTAGCTCGAACATTGAGAGATCGTAGCAAAGCTACAAAGGCTTGGGCACCTAAATCTCTGGAACCCCTTCGACGACTAATCAAATACCTGAACTTCTCAAGATTCATGCCTGCTTCAACTTCTGGTTGATTCATGGAAAGCTCATTCCAGTTCTTTCTTATCAAGCCCCGAGATGTTATTTTGAACAAATCCAGCCATCTGGTCATAACATTCCTCAAGCCATCAAGAAACCTCCTTGATCTAATGGTGGATGGAAGATCTTTTCTCGGGTGTAACTCTTTATAAACATTAGGAGACACTAGCTTTCTCAACGAAGCCTGTAAAATAAAATCGTTACACCATCGATTACGTATAACACCATGTGCGATCATAGACCCAATGTAAAGAAGGTGAAAATTCTTGCGAAAAAGCCTTTCTTCTTTGCTTATAATGGCGGCTCTTCGCTTCACCTTCACTATTCTGTTTGGTTGTGGGAACGATAGTCTAATTTCATCGCTGTTTTTGGGTGTTTCGCCATTGTTGCTAGGTAAACTTGCATCCATTGGCAAGTCCATAATTGAATATTCTATATCAACATCCTCGAACTCAATATCCTCAAAATCATCTGAGTCACCCTCATCACTACTATTTGACTGAGATTGGATTTCTATGATCTCATTGGAAGAAGACTGGGGTAGCAACACAGGACTTGGCGTCAGAGATAATATAGTCGTTACATCATGCTCCAAAGTAGATTGGTCTGTTTTGATACTTCCTCCATCACTTTCAACAGGATGTTTTAATCCAGTGATTTCCACTTGCCCTCTCTTTCTTTTTTTCAAAGGTCTTGTAGGTGAAGGATTCAGAGCCGCTGAAGATTCTTCCTTGCGCACTTTTCTGAGAAGCCCAATATATTCAGATGGAACACCATTCATATTGTGTGCATCTTACAGGTGCGACTTTCCCTTTTCTAGCAATGATTGCACAGCTATTATTTATCTTGATCACTGATTTCAAGATATATATATCTTATGTGTATATTTCTGTTGTTAGAGAGAAAATAATGATTATTATATATTATTCGAGAATAGTGGTGAAGCAAAATATTTTTGTCGTGAACACACCAAAAGCTCCAATTTAAGCTATGAAATAATTTTATATATGAATTTAAAGCAGAAGATGGATCTTTTTTGAAGGTTGAAGAGTCATATCTTACATCTACGGGTTGGTTTAAGTTAAGTGCTTTATATGAATAAGAGTGCTTTGTTTGGAAATTATGATATGTAGTGATCAGCTACTAAGGAGGATCCAAGCTATTCCTTCAAGATATACGTATTTGGTGATCAAGATACGGCAGTATAGCATCAAATCAGCAGCTTATAAAAGTGATAGGATACCACTACTAGAAGGGCAATTGCTCAAGAGATCATTTGATCATGACCAGAAAGTTTTCAACAACAAAGTGAGGATGGCATTTACCTCGAACCCAGGTAGGAGGCTTTTTCCCAGAATACAAGACTGCATTTTAAAGATAGATAATGATTACTATGACCAATATAAAGGATTAGAAATGAGTTCGAAAGACATATTTAACTCAACTCTAGAGATACATACCGTACTTTTGATCATGGGATTGCATTTCACTTCTATGTCTGGTGAACACTATTCGGAATCCATGGCCAAGGCTGTTCAAATTTCAAAAAAAATTTCAAAAATAGGCAGAGTTACGATAAGCTCTAAATTTACTAGAAATCTAGATACTTCAAACTTAATAGGTGGTATTGATATTGATTCACAAGTTTTTAAGTTGCTCTCTATATATGAATACGGCAATGCGGATATTCAACTTGATATGAATTCGTTTGATGAGGACAATGTTGAATGTTTAAGATCCCTATTGACATTGTTTTATGAGATGGCCTACGTTCTACATGACTTGAAACCTTCTTTTGAAGAATTGTGTTGCTGGATTTTGTCATTGACTGCCTCCAATGTAAGACATGCTTGTGAATCTCTATCAAATAAATCGAATATCCCGAGATTTGTTTTAATGGATATTCTATATCGAACGTGCCACTCAAAACTTGAGTTCAATTTGGCTTATGACATATTTATGGAGTACTATGATTTTTTGAAGGTTTATCGAGCTGACATTTTACACGTTCTCCCTAATTTGATATTCAACTGTATATATTATGATTCTTCAAAACTACCATCGTTGGTCTCCAAACATGTTTCGAATATTCCCAATACTAGTAGTATTCACTCAATGAAAGCAAAACCATATTTGAATAAGTTGCTCTGGCTTATTTCCTATAACTATCACACATTAGAGAAAACACAGAGCATGTCACAACCATATATTTTGCAACATATTTCAAAAGCTCAAGAAGCAATAATATCCAATTTTTCTAGATTTGCTTCGTCTGCGTCATCATTTTTGGACCTCTATGGTGGGTTTGGATTATCCTCAATTATCTATAAGATGTCGGCTGTCAAAGGCGAGAAATTGTTTCGTTCCATGGAAAAAAAATACAACCAACTTGAGAAGATACCACTGAATTCCAAATACTCCTTGATTTATATTGTTACTAAAATTCAAATATGTCAAGAAAAATCAGAATTGCTAGAAATTCTACAAACATTCTTGAATAATGAAAACAAAAAATTAATCAAAAGAAAAGAGGTGTGGGATATCACCATCAGAAAAATGAATGATTTTGGAATTTTGGATGAAGAAAGAGCAATAGGCCTAATTGAAATTATGGTCAAAAGGAAGGTCAACTTTACCAAGACTATGATTTCAGAGTTATTGAAACCCATCAATACAATCTCAAAGTTAGAGAGTATTAAGTTAGGTAATAGAGAATCAGAACTGTTTACCCAGAAGTACATCAAAGTTTTGTATCAGGAATCGATATACGAATACAAAACTAACAAAAGATTTCGTTCATACAAATCGTTTTCTTCCAAATTAGACTATGCCAGGTTCTTGTACTCCAAGTTGGAGAATAAATCATCAAAAATGATAGGACTTATGCTCATTGGTGAGACGTTTTTCCAACCACATAACATTTATAAACTTTATGAAAGTGAGCTCTCTGCAAATAAGATTATCATTCCTGATGAGGTCTCTCTTTTTGCTCTCCTAAAAGCAGCTATGAAGACGGGAAACTTTGAAAACTCGATCGAGGGCATGTTGGTTTGGGGTGATAAGTATGCAACTCAAATAGCAATCAATGAATTCAAAAACAATTGTTCAAAAAATTTGAATAACGGTGAGAGTCTGAATCTAGTATATCCTACAGATAATTTATGGAGAACGTATATCAAATTGCTTTCTAAATATGACTACCAAGAGGAGTTGTATGAAATTATATCTTGGTGGGAGAACTTGATGTTCGTACCTGATGAGGAGACATTATTAATGCTATTAAGTGTATTGCCTTTAGAATTGAGTGCCTCTTACATAAGACATGGCCAAAAATATTTAACGAACTTAAACGTCAATGTCGTGAATCCTGATAATTATTCCTCCGCTCTCTGGCCATGGCCCACTATGGCTCAATTGGAAAGCTGCAAATTCTATTTGGGAAACCACAATTATAGAAAGTGGAAGTAAAGAGAAAGACCTGTATATTTTGTAAATCCGCATTTCATGATTGAGTCCATTCAATCAGCATATAAATACATAATTCATCAATAGAACTTAATGATAGACGGAGGTCCTAATGTAGTGGTATCATTCTTCACTTCCACTTGCGACAAGCATCCCTGATTCTCAGCGTGAGTTTCTTTAGTAAACATAACACCCTTGAACTCAAAATTTCTCGATCATAGTTTCAGTGGGTTCCTCGCTGCTGAGTTTCTCCGTTGGAGCTAGGGCAAACGGCTTGTCAACCGAGGAACTTTTTTTCCCTTTCCCATTCAATTCATTCGCCGAATCAGTTACTAAATTGACTGGATCAGTTGGAAGTTCCTCAACGATTGCTTCCTCGGAACAGTTTAAACTTTCGTTATCTTCTTTTGACTGAAATGATTTCTCTTCATCATCACGCTGTTTATTCTTGTTGAAAACCCTGAATCTGAGCATCCATATTATGTGACTGGTGAAAATTCCCAACTCCAAAGCCAATACTATCAAATACAAAACCATTCCTAAAACGTCCATCTTACCGAATGCAACACTCAACGTTGAAAACAAAGCTCCTAAACTGTCCATTGACAAAAATATGAAATTTATTCCTATGACTCTCCCTTGACGCTTAAACAACTCTAAATATGGAGGCAATAAACCCAAAGCCAACAACACAGACGCAACAATACCAATGATCAAAGTGGGCCACGTTACTCCTCTCCTATGCAAAGGACGAAGCCAAAGAATAAACCCCACTTCCATCCCTATTGAAATCAAAACAAAAGGTATTACACAAAACAATATTTTTCGTAACTTCATACTCACCGGAGGATAGTATAATGACTGACAGAATGTCATGGTGCAAAAAAATGTGAACAACTGAGGTTGGATCCTCAAAGGAACCGACCCATCTGTTGCTATGAAGTAAATGCTGAACGGTACACCACTAGCTGCCCATAGCAAGGCCATCAATGGCGGAAACCCTTCGCAGTTCTTGACTTTATAGTTTCGGATTATTTGAGGCACTAGTTGAATACACCATAAAACAGTTCCTATGGTTCCTAGAACGTTTTCAGCAACACTGTTTTCCACCATAGCTGATCGAGATTATGGTTGAATTGCTGAGACAGAGAGTCTGACAAATAATAACGTTGGTTGCTGTAATTCAAGAATAACCTGGTGAATCAAAATTTTTTATAATCAAGTCGAACCAAAAGGAAGAAACATGTGGATATAATGACACATTTATAGGTGAATGAATATATCAATATTTTGATTTGGAACAATTCAGCTGAGTAAAATTTTATATAGCCAAAGAGCACAATAAAAGCACCAAGACAAGACTCGTTTCCAACTTCCATATAGTGCAACTACAAGATTTTTTTCTTTGATAGTTGCACATAATTTATAGTGCTTATAGAGCCTGTAGGCGAAGAAAATGGTGCAATCAGTAAAAAACACAGAACTCAACATTTAGCCTAAAAGCGTAAGTCGTTCCGCAAATCACGTATACAATGTAACTCTAGCCAATAATAATTTCAGTCACAAGACTTTTGAGAACCTATTCTATTGAACCGGAGACCCTCTTACAGGAAGATTCATGTTCGGATACATACCTGACGAAAAGCAGGCTCTTCAACCCATGAGGAACCTCTATTCAAGGTTTCGATTAAATATCTTACTCGTTGATCTCATCGCAGTCGTATGCATTGACCAAAAACTGTTGACTGTGCTACGAGGACTTGCGCAAATGCCAACAAGAAATGGCAGTAGCCTTGGGTGGTGTTTGCGAAGTTCCGTTATTCGCTTCGATTTGGGCCGTTAACCTCAACACTTATTTGTCGAGTCTTTTGGTGATAGAAGATACTTACTCGCAGGGAAAAGAGAGTTGTAAGAGTTGACCTTGAAGGTTATGATCTGCACTCAAAAAATTGCAAGCAGTCAGAAACTAGGATCAAATGGTGACTTCAGGAACATTACCAGCCTATTGTTTCGGCATATTCCTAGCTTCAGCAGATCAGAGCTGTAATACCGATATTGTCATTTCCAATATCTCCTGAGCTGAAGTATGAACAGAGCTTTCCATGAGGTGGGGTTTAAGGATTGCTAATCCAAATCTTGCCCTCCGCATGACAGGCTCTTTTGCTTTGAAGCAGTATATATAGCCACCCAGATACAATCCAAAAATCCAGGGAAAAACTAACAACTTGGTGATAAGCTCGAGGCGAACTTTAAGTGAAAGGAATTCACCCGAGGCTCGGTCTATATTTGCCTATTTCTACGTAACGAAAGGGAAAATCGAACCCTTTAAATGTATAAGAGCTTCTTCCGAAATGGCATTAGCTGCTAACGAAGCCAACATTTGTTTTTGGATGCTATATTTCCTCTTTCACCGAATGGCTCTGCACACCATACCCTTTGATATTTCATATTGATATACTGAACCTACTATTTAGAGCACACAACATCCAGAAAGGTCAAGTTTTGCACTTGAGACATCTTATTTTTTTAGGAATAGAATATGGAAAATTTAGCATAAAGAGCATCTTCCACTCCCGGTGGCCAAGCTGGCTAAGGCGCGAGACTGTAATGGGTTTTCCTCAAAGTAATCTTGAGATCGGGTGTTCGACTCACCCCCGGGAGAATTTTTTTTTTACCATAGCATGTTACATATGCTATTGCCAATTACCAGACCAACCACTGCGTATTTCTAACCACCATTTTCTGATTTTAGGGAGCGGAACCGTGCTTGTTGTTTTGTTTGAACATCTAGCCCCAAAGGAATGGAAAGTGTAGAACAACTTCATAGATTTTGTTTCACACAATCTATAAGCTATTCCAAAAAGGCAAAGGGGCCCCTATTCGAAATTAGGAAATCTTGGTTAACCGCAGTATGCAAAATTTTCGTAAAACCCTATTGAGCACTGCTACTTATTATGATTGTGCTTTTTTTATGAAATCCTAAACAACGAACAGTATCTTATGGATGTAGCGATAAATGAACTTTAACGATTGAAGACCATCACATTCGTATGAATCGTTCGATTTTTTAAATATATCACAGACATACATTAAATTGGTTGAACCAATTACTAAAAGCTGTATGTTTTATAAATCTGTGCCAAAATTAATTCGTGAAATTAGCTCCCAAATATAAAACAAAAACATTTATTTTGTCTTGAAAATATTCAAACCAGCGAGGTTCATTAGTCAAGATCTCAATATGGTCCAGTACTTAGTAAATTCGAAATATTGCGATAAGGATTTTGGTACTTCGAGCAGCCTACGCTCAAATTCGAACTGAGAGAGCCTCGATAATTAAGAGTCTTATCAAGAACCAGTCCTCGGAGCTGATAGTGGAGACAGCGGGGCCGGTGATTTGAAAATTTGTTCGTTTTTTCAATTTACAAGAGCTTCAAAATTGATACAACTCGTTGGTAAAGCTTGCACCAAGACGCAGGTTCATGCTACTCAGCAAATACCGACCTTTTGGGCAAAATTCAATTGGATCAACTTCATCCATAAAAGGTGAAAATCTTTTAAAAATATGAAAACGATTTTAATTCTAATTTTTGGTCTGTAGCAACTTTTCCATATGTTTCAACATAAGGTCAATAATATTAGTTTAGATTTAAACTTCATCAGAAAAGAAGAAATGCGTGCGCATGCAGACTTACTTACATAACACTAAACCAGCCACAAATTTTAATATGTATATTTACTGATATCTTAACGGCAAAGCATCTTGCATATACATATTACACAACTTTCACTGTATATGCATATAATGCTTAAATAGAACTGCTAGAAGGTCTTTTGAAACAGGATTCAGGATTTAACTGAATATAGAAATGTGCTTTTTGCTCGACCCATAACAAAAGAAGTCTCCTTTTCACTTATTAATCTTGTTTTTTTATTTTTTCAATGTTTTCGTTACCAAATCATCAATTCAGAGTGCATGTTGATAGGGAATGTTCTGGGCTCATGCCATTTGTTTGTTTGTGTACTATATGTAAAAGTGGCCCTATTACCGGATTGGTTTGTGTATGTGAACAACAATGATACTACAGCAGTTGAAAGATGTTTTCCAGTCTGGGAGCATACAGTCTCAGTAAAAGGATATAAAGTGGTAGAAACTTCTTTTTGAGCGCTTCATGAGGGGGACCATTAGCGAATCGTGAAATTTTCTTATATAGTGCTGAAATATCTTCGATCGTTGTCGTCCATTGAAACAATGCGAGGTAAGCAAACCGGTTACAACCTGTCAGATGAACCGCTGTGTACTCGTTGGCTTTGGTTGTTCATGGATTACTCTACCTTCTTGCGTCTTTGATGTATGACTTTGATTTTGTGGTGATTACTAATCGCAAAACAGTTTCTATGGTGTCGGGCTGACATCCATATTGGTGATTAGATTGAAAGATTCGATGCAATTTTGTAAAAGTATGGGAAGTTGATGTATGGGGCGTACACAGATTACTCTTCAGATAATAAACACTTTTATTTGCAGGAGAACTTCAATTTGAATAAATATATCCTAATTGAGAAGCTTTGGAGACGCGTCCTCGAAACACCTTTTTCATTTCGTAAGAGTTTCCTTCAAACCGCTTTCAAGAACATCAAACAAAATCTTGAAAACCCCGATTAATGGAATGATATGAATAGTCATTCAGATGGTGAATACAAATGTTTCTCCCGTTGCTGTTCAAATGAAAAAGAAACGATCAAGAAAAACAGATTCCCGCTTTTCAGAAGATAATCCTTGTAAGATTCAACGTTTAGTCAACTATGAGGCGTCATTAATTCAAAAAGTCATGTCATCTTTTGATGCAAACCATATGAGATGTATTTGGTATCAATTGTGAAACCCCAATAAGCTAGGCAGAAGCACGGTTTGCAAAAAACACAACCTTTATTGACAAAACAAATAACAAATAACCCAAACCAGTTAACTTTCTGACTAACACAGTAATAAATTGAAATTCAATGTTTTGTTTTCCTGGGTATGTTTAAACCTTTCATATTGTTAATTTTGATTCTAAGCATGCAAAACCTGCAGAAATTGCATACCAGAAATCTGGGTCTCTCATATTTTTGACAATCTTTTCTAACTGACCTCAAAAGTTATTGGGTTATTGACATCACAATAGCCGTTTCTGTAAAAGGTAATACATAATTGCTCTCTTTTCTGCTGTCTAATCATTTTAATCATATAAACGTAACCATCTTTTTCCAAAAAGTTGATATAGCAATGCTAAACTACACATTTTGTACTGTTTGATTGTTTTGAGTGCTTAAAGTGCGAATATTTTGGATGTAATATTGAAAGCTGGTAGAAATTTTGTGGAATGGGACTAACTTCATTTTAATTAACAAGTGTGTTAAAAACGACAAGTTGATTTAGGCAATTTCATACAGTTCACGAAAAGTTTATTATTCAATTTCATATTATAGTCAAATAACTCAACATGATATTCAAGTCATAAATCCCAACAAAATACATACCAGTAGCTCAAATTTTTTTTTATTCAACATCAAAGGTGGATTTCTTACAAAGTAAAATCCAGAAAATGCTGAATGATTTGCCATAAATTCCATAATCTAAATTTGACAAGAAAATATTAGGAATTTGAGAAATTTAACAATTTTTGTGTCTCATTTAATATCCTTTGAGTTGAGTGTCAACTCAATTTCGTTATATAACGTTAATCTTGACCCTACAGTTCAAGATCATGGATCTAAGTTGGTTCGACAGTTGAAACCATATCGTAATCTCTTTCTCTCATTAACTTCAAGTTGGTATAAGAAATCTGTTACTAGATAGAGATAAATGAAACCAAATGCGAGTTTGCAACCTAACGGTTTTTCAAATACAGTTTTTCTCGATACATTGGAGTTCTCCTTTCGGACTCACTGCATGTTAATGCGTCTATGAAAATTATGCCAAAAACGTTGAGCTATGAGTATGGCATTAAAACGTTTGGTAAGCCGGTGATTTGACTTTAGCTTTATTTGATAGTATGTGGCCACAACGCTTTAAAAGGACGACTCAGATTTTGAAGTAGGGGATTGGTGCGCAAATCTTTTGATATGAAATGCGATTTGGCTTAAAGGCCGAAAGGTAGCGATTACTCAGGTTAAGAGATAGCAACAACACTCAAGAGTACAGTTACGTGGGATTTTCTTTTGGAATAGGCCAAAATTTTCAGACACAAATATTGATGGAGTTAAGCTAGTGTTAATTATACGTGATTACCACAAAGTTACCGTAACAGTACACTACTTTGTGAGTGTAAACAAACTTGTTTTGTTTCTGTGTTTGCTATAATACCTTATATTTTCTGAGACGTTCAAGGTTTCATAGCTGAAATGTATCTGGTTCAAGTCAAACCTCATATATTTGTGCGCGCAGCTCAAATGGGGTCACGAGTCAACTTTGTGGGTACCTCTAAAAGTAAAGATAATCATTCCACAGAATGGCATTTCTACTCATGTCTGTTTTAACTGTTTGATTGTGAGAAACATAAAATTGTGCCCTTTGGGAATAGGCTAGTATCATGCTCTGGGCACGAGCTAACATGGACGAATGATCTGAGTAATACAAAGAGTTTGCAGAGAAGTTCGCCAAAACCACAAACACTAAATTTCTATAGAGTGCTTGACATATTTTTTATCACGATGTATTATACACTAGACATTTCGATTAGTGGTAGTCTGTCCGTCCTCATCTATTGCTGGTTTGTAAGTAAATGACTTTAATCTTCCAGAATTGTTCACACAGTGCATTATAAAGCAATATAATGCATACTACAGCATGACTGTTTATAATTTTGTATCTTCATGTTATGGTATGTATACGCAAGTATGTCTCAATGCATTTTCATGCATCTCGGGGTTTTATTTATTTCCGCCAACTTTCAGCAGTCAAGTGGCTAGTAAACTCGATGCATACAATTGTAACTTAACTAAGCAGAAAATTAACTTTTTTTCTCGAAAATCTTTTCTTCGCAGCCACTAAAATAATTGCGTGTAAAGTTTGCATTGAGCTAACGATTTGGCCAAACAGTTTTGTCTCAAAAGAACAGATTGCTTTCATGATGCTCAGGTTTGATGTAGAATTGATTTTATACTTTGAAAGCTTCGAATCTCGTGACGCTTAGTGATATTGTAAGACTGAAGAACTAAGATCAATGACAGCCTCATTGAATGGGGTTGCCATTTTGGAGGCGATGCGACAGTTAATTGCAGCTGCTAATTACTGGTTATATTAGGAGCATTGTTGAAAAAAGAATTTACAAGATTTGGACATCTCATTTGTCTCCCAGATAATTGGCCTCAATCGACATATAACAATGTAAAAAATTTACCAGACAGCAAAAACATTGGACCAGCCTAAAGGCCTTAATTTTTTTGGGCCATTCAATAGTGCCTGTAATTGTTTGAGCCCACAAGTGGACGCCTTTGATTTCATCCAGAAGCGGAATATGTGTTTCTTGTCACTTAGAATGACAAAACGCAAAAGACAATTGTAGCTTCTATTTTTTTTTCTTTAAAAGTATGGACCAAGTTGATCATTAGTTTTCGCTGAGAAGGTATAACAAAGTTTGTGACTTTTACCTCACTTCTAAAATGCTTGCGGGCCATGATCTTCTTACGAATATCATTTCACTACTGGATATATGATGAATGGCCTGACCTCTAACTGAAATGCTTGACAAGTGAAAATTGAATTACTTCAAGAGTTTCACAATTCAGCTCATTCTCTTCAATTAATTGAAAACAAAACTCACATCATGTCGTATGGTTAATTTTTATTTTTCCCTCAGGTCTTTCACATTCTTGAGTGCCTATCCATTCAGTTGTTTTTCCACGCAAGCCAAACCACATTTACAACTTTTTTTTATATGCTAATTTGTTTTTGTCATATCACACATTTTGGAAACACAAAAAAGAGTGAAAGATTTGTTCTATTGTTAACAACTTATTGCATATCAAACACAATTTACCATAAGAGAATTATATTTTATGATTATTGTGGTAACGAGTTACAGCTTAATCATTTAGATTATCCTAACTTTATTCTTCGAATAGCTCCACGACTTCTTTTTTATAGCACACTTAAGTATAGCAGTAAATTTGTCTTCATTTTGGTCCCCAAATATTATTTTCTTGAAAGACTGCTTTGGCAGCAAATTTAGAAAATTTGCACCATTGAATAAATGAAAGTTTCGAAGAAAGTTTCGTGATTGGTTTCAATCAAAATGCAAGGTTCAATGACCTAGAACTTTCAGATAGTTAGTTCCTGAATACGTTTATACGATTTTACATCATGTAAGTTTTTCAAAACCACATAGCAAATTTACAGCATAAAATATCGAGAAGCCTCTATGATGTAATAAGCTACGAAAAAAAAAGTTTGATTAACGGCTGCATATGTTTTACTATGTTGGAACAATGCCCCATGATTTTATTGGGCCTTGCAACATTTCTCAGCTGAATCTTCAAAGTCCTGATAAAAACAGATGTTTTCCAGCAAATTGTGACTTTTACTCATACGAGAGTTAACAGATACCACTTAGTGAAAGTCTAGATTAAATAGCGACGTAACTATTATGCTAAGATCATTTTCTTTTGTTTTGCTTTATGAATCGTTGTGTGTATACTTGTTCAAACAAAAGTGATTTTCATTGTCGGTATGAAACTATATTTGTATGTTTTTCGATCTGTTAAGTGATATTTTTGAAACATGAGAAGAGTTTTGTTACGCTGGATTATTTCTTTCGTATACCATACATATACCATACACTTAAAGTCAATTATGCCTACTCATTTTGAATAACAATAGATAACAAACAAAAATAGAAAGATAAATGATTTGGATTAGAAATACTGAGAGAAGTATTCAACCAATTTAATAATATTGAATCAGCTAATTTATATGTTTTTTATCAAAGCTCACTAGTATTCAACCTAAAATAGGAATATTTTATCGACAACACTCTATTATTGCTATACAGTAATATTTAATCATCACAAAAATCTGTAATAATCTGTACCTTTCATTTTGGAACTGATATATGTACCAATTCTATGAAGCACAATAAATACAAAAGTGCGTCAGGTAACATACTTCAAAATATTATTTAATCCAAGAACAATCACGTTATGGTTATCGTTGAAATCTAGTAGCATCGTGTAACTATTACATGAAAAATGGCTTTATTTGGTTCTGGTAAGACCAGATATCCTTTTTAGACACACATTGCCAATTGATTACACTATATAACCTTTTTTCGAAAAATGTAAAACACTCTTACATTAAACTAAAAAGATTGAATTGTTCTTGCAAAATCTGTACTGCAATGATAAAAACTTCTCTGTGCCTTATTGCTTTATTTTCGAATTCAACGAAGGCTGCAAGCTCTAGCCTTTTTACAAGCCAGTACTTATATTCTTTTTATTGTTCAAATTTACATCTTTTTTTAATACAACCATTCCTCTCTTGTCGATTTCTGAATTTCTGATGACTCCATATCTTACAGGTCGGTGTATCAACTTGAGAAAAAGCTTTTTGATGTTATGTTTATCGATATTTTTTAATGCAACTGGCTACATTATTATATGGCATGTGCTACAGATTTGTAAAGCGTGGTAAATGCTAATATTATGTACTGGAAGTTCCTACATGATATATAAATCCATTTCTATAGGTTCAAAAACAATTGACCTGCGATTTAGATAATCTTTCACGCCAGGTTCTGAAAACTAGAAATATAGTAATCAGCAGTAAAGTACTCACAGTTCTGAATTGTAGTGATTCTGAAAATCAACACCTGCTTCATAGAAGGCATCAGTCCATTTTGGAAACAAAAACGAACGAAGAGCTACAAAAGTTATACCAACAAACTTGCTTTATGAAGAAACGTGTATTTTACTTTATTTCCCGAAATTTTCTAATCCTGATGCTATTTGTTGTCTGCTATATCAAATAATAATTTTGATTGTTGGGCTAATTAATACAAACATAATTATCTAGATTGATGTAGTTCTCCTGCCTTTTCAATCCACTTTCTGTTATGTATAGCATTTCCCGTTATTTTTTTGTGATCACTTGATATGTGGGCAAAACGCAGAAAACAATCTCGAATTCATTGGTGGCATATGATAATCCAGATGATAGGTGGAGGAAAAACTATGTTGAAATCATTGTTGTGAAATGATTATTGACCAAGAGGATTTTCTTCCAAACCAAAAAATTTCATTGAGATGTCATGAGATCAGTCTATTAAGTTCCAAGTCTGGGTTTTTTGAAAAGGAAACTTTAAGAAACTACACTTAGTGTTAATTTGTTCTAATATCAAGTATCAGTGGTAAAGCAGTAATGGAATACTATGCAAAAAACGAGTAACGCCTTTCAAAGGCATGAATTTTACATGTAATTTTTTTATATAATATATATTGAAAGAAATAAACTAAACTCCAAACAAATATAATACAAATAAATGCCAAACAGAACCCAAAAAACCATAAAGTAACAAATTGAAAAATACACTCAAACCACAAAATTTCAAACTATAACTTCATAAAAATATCAAAAAGCTTTCATCACTGATTCAAATTGTAAAATCCACAATTGTTAGCCATCACACCTATGTTGTTGAGATTATCATTGGTGTTAACAAGTGCTGTAGATGTTGTATTACTATTTGGATTTATCCAGGACAAGTTTTGATTCATGAAGTTATTGTTGTAGTTACTATAGCCTTGAGCCATCAAAATCATCATCATATTGAGGTGATCACTTTTATCCCCCACCGGATAATCAGGTGTAAAATTTCCAAACATGTTATAATGTTGCTCAATACCATATTGTGATGTAGGTTCAAATGAGCCTTCCTTTGGGACTAGCGTAGATGTGTTGTATTGAAATTGGTTGCTGTGAAAAAAAGAAGGACTAGCGGGAGAAGATGAAACTGAAACTGCTTCATTGATGTTTGAGCTCAAAAACTGCTGATAATAGTTAGACATTTGATACTCATTGAATTGATCGGTTGGTACATGGCCATTGATTAACTGATGAGAAATCATTTCTGGGGCATTGTATTCGTTTGAAATCCCATGACATTCTGATTCATAGGGTTGTCTCTGTAACTCAACTTCCGAATTTTCCTGTGAAAAGGCATGCATATTTTGACTTGGACCAAAAATGTATTGCTGGGTTTGTAAGAGCGGCTGTCCATTTTGTGTCTGGTTTGTAATTAACATACTCTCATGGTTGAAATTTTCCATTAAAGGTGAAATGTTATCTGAGATGGGGGACTGGAAAGTATTACTACTATAGCCAGTTGCACTAAAAAAATCATCTGAGCTTGAACTTTTAGGATGACAATCAGAAGATTCTAAATTGTTGTAATTTGTGTAACCAACATTATTACTTGGAAGCAAAGGAAGCTTTGATAATGTCAATTTATTGATGTTTTTATAAGTAAATGACAGGCCATTCTTGTTACTGAGTGAATCATTTTTTTTGATGATTTTCAATTTTTTGATTTTATTATCACAACCACTAATATTGCGAACTCTAACACGACATCCCAACTCACTCACTTGTCTAATAAGTAAAGGTGAGCTAGCTAAACCAGGAAAATCTTTGGCGGAATAAGCCTGGAATGAATCAGTAAAGATAGAGTTTCTTCTGACCAACTTGCTTCTGTTGAATATGGAGTATTCATACAATGTGAATTTGAATTTATACAAGCCTTCAAAGCGAATTGATAAGTCACCAAAAACAAAGAAAGCTTTCAATTCGTTGTTGTTGGTACTATTGTTGTTGTTGGTAATAGTTGCACTGACTGAAGTACTTCCAAACAAGTTACTAATGTTTGATTGACTGAGTTGTTGCTGTTGCTGTTTTTTTCTCAATGCATGAATCAAGTTTTGATTTGTTGCGTAACTACCATCTCTTGAGGTGAGAAGATCTTCGGTATTCGACTCGACTTTAATCAACTCCGCGGTCAAGATAAACATTCCTAAACTGTGATTGATCATTTCATCACCATCTGAGTTGAAAAGAGATATTTTGATAACGGGTGGTGGGTCAACTATTCTTCTACCAGTGAACTTGGAGGAATATCCACAAGCCCTCGCGCGTAATGGCTGTTGTAGTATTTGTAACTGAAAGTTGGCTTCTTGTTCCTTTATTGACGATTGAGGAATCGAAGAGATTGCATTGGAGAATTTGCCCATTCTTTATTGAAGTGATTGTAACTAATAGTAGCTAAAAGTAAATGATTGTATAAAAGGAGAACTTAATTAACTTTGTGAAATTATTTGCAATATCCAAAGAATTGAAAAAGGAATTCGATATGAAATATTATGGAATGGTAAATGAAAGGGAAAATATTATTATTTATATTAATTCACCATAATCTTGATTATAGATTTCTGTGTATCCAGATTTTGGAACCAGATTGATACATAATTGCTTCAATGTGCTTTTTCACAGACCATATTTATTAAAAGTCCACATAGAATTTGGATTATATCAATTTTAAACTGTAGAGTACAAATCTTATTATGTTTTACCATCTGCAGATAGAGGCATCCTTAAATGAACTCGATGTGCGCGCGCATTGCATTCACTCAAAACTTTTAGTTTTGGAATATAAATTTGAAACCATTAACTCAGCAAGTTTCTTTCACCATTTCTGAGGTTTCAAGTTAAGTTCCTAACTTGGAACACTAACTTGAGGTAACTGAAGTCTCAAACATTCAAGTGATGGCAGCAAATTGATGTGGGTCAGTTATTGATTACATTCGAGCTGACTTACCAATCTCGATAGTGAACTAAGTTATAGTCCATGTCGCACTCCTGGTGGACACCGCAAAAGTGGAATCTACTTACATAACAGAGTTGTTGTTATTGTTGCTATTGATCGAAGCGTTTTAAACAGTACAGCAACCAGCGCTGTTGGAGTATTCAAAACAATGACCAAAGTGGGCCTCAATTGCCAACCGTAACTTCTTCTTTGTTAAAGCTTGACTCACTTGCCATTACCATACCAATAAAATTGTCAACTTTACACATGTCTTTCAAGTCGTAGTTGTATGATTATTTTTTTCCCAGATAATTTGCAGCATATTCTGCGTGTACTTGCATGGCTACCACATATAATGACATATTTTGCATCTGTAGTTTGTTATTGTGCTTTTTGGGACATCTGCAAGTCGCCCCAAGATTAGATTGGCTTTTACTGGGTCGCATCTCCCAAAGAGTCACGTTAGTAGGTTTCCAAAAGGAGTCAAGAGTTACGACACTTGCCACTGCGCCTGTGGTTTCAAAATTCAGATAAAGAATATGCAGAGACGCGTCTTTGCATTTGGCCGGTCACCAGCCTCCCGTGGATGGCTTCGGTGATTTTTCAAAATTAGCGTTAATAGTACTGCGACGTTTCCCGATTTTTGGAGTTTGTTGTTTGAAACCGCGCTAGGAAAAATGAACGGATTGAACCTCCTCAAGTTACATGTGGGGCTGCGCACCGCCACTTTTCAAAGTCCCTGCATGGAAGCTCTAAATCAGCTTTAGAGAGGTGTGCGGACTCCATCATGCGCAGATACTTGTGAATACAAAAGAACGGCCGCAAAAATCGTATTCTTGTCGACTACATAGACAATAGAATTGTCTATGTAACCTATTTTTAGGTTTTGATTGTTTAATAGAAGATCTTTTCTTTCAAGAGATTCTTGAAGAATTTTTAGCTGCCTGAGAAGAGAAATTTCATCGTGTTCGTATGAAATCCTTCCAAAAGGCCGAAGAGTTTGGTTGGTATGCAGCATATTATGTGCAACTGATTATTTCACCTTTGCAATAGATTGGTTAATGTTGCGCGAGATGTACTAAATACCATCAGCTAAAACTGTCTGTCGATATGCATATACCTCTAGTCATAACGAAAAAACCATGACGATCAACTAACAAAGGTCCTAGTTCAATTAGACAAGAAACGGTCGCTCGATTATTTGATTTTACTTGGATCGGGCCCATGCTTCGTACACCATGAGAGTGACAGATTAGATGGTGGGTGAGGCAAAATAGAGTGACATATTGAGGGGTTCGACTGGATAGAGAACCAGTGAATGAATAACTCTGAGTGGTGCTTGTTCACTGCAAAAGGATGGAAGTAATGGTATCTATTGTCACTTTAGTTTATCTACTTGACTAATAATGATCCACTAAAACTAACAGCCAAAACAGATAGATGGAAGCCTACTTTGCGAAGCAGGTGGCATCTGACTAGATTAACATAATCTTGCGCCCTAATCTTTATTATTATTTATCTTCCACTTACTACATTGGAAGGGATATTTCCAGCTTTGAGTATCAAAACTATTCAGAAAAGTTTGAACTTACTTAGATTACAGAAAGCACATAATAATGTCTGACTGGTTGCAATTCTAGCACGACTCCAAACCTTGCTGATCAATGAAGAAGCCTTAGCTCTGCTGTGAAAATGATTCTTAGAGGTATTGAATTCGAAGATCCCGCAGAAACCTGTGACTTGAAGTATTTTAATGTATAGCTTTTAATAAAATGTTATCAAAGCACAGCTCATGGCATCTTATAAGCTGGAAACTCCAAAATTGCATGCACCAGATAAATGACGAATACCCAAAATCCAGCTTATACCACCACCAAAAGTGTACCAGTATTGAATAACAATGTAACTAGAATTTTTCATTCTTAGTCGTATCTGTTCTCTTGTTTTTTTTTCTTGACTGAAAGGTTTTCGGCGAAATGCTCATACATGAATTTTTTTCGATTATTGGGTCAATAATTCTTGTCTCACAAACTGCCAACTTCTTACTTTAATGTTGTTGTGTGTTTGTTTGAGATAAAGTCTGGAAGAAGCGTTTCAATTAGCGGATAGTATTAAAATATTACTAAAAGTGATGAATAGTATTTTCCATGTGATGGTGCTTTCGCTTTAAAAGTTAGGTGTTGTCGAGTTCTTGAACTTCATCTACCTTTGTGATACTTTTGAATGATCCTCGAACGATCCTCAAAAGAAGCTTTTTTGCTAAGCTCCGAATTACCTCCGTCTCTATTTTAGCAGTAGATGTCCATATATGAAAGGTAATAATGATTAAAATATTGATTAAACAAATTTTGATCGTAATACGCCATGTTGCGAGCTGGTGCGAAACCTCTTTTATCTCTCCGGTATTTGCATTTACAGATTTACTTTCCTTTTTACCTAGTGTCTGTTTTCCACTAATGAAGTAAGGAATAATAGAGGTATTTGATATCAGTATGGAATCTTTGCTATATTCATAAGACATAAAAGTCCATTGTATTTATTTTATCACATCTGCCATGTTTCTATCAGCATCTGCTCCCTTTGAATCTAAGACCAATGGCCCATATTTGCGACTTCAGATGTTTCTCCCAAACAAACCAAAAAGGCATATAGATTCCTCATCCAGATGAGGGAGGAGTCCCCGAAATGTTTTGACTGATAGCTTAAACTTGTCTATGAATTGAAAATAATTTCATCTTTGGTGGTGCGGCTCCATCAAAAAAATTTAATCGAAACAAATGACAGAGTGGCTGGGTATGATCCACCCCACAAAATACTACTTTTTGTGAGGCAAGCTCTGATCTAGTCACACTTATAGATTACTTGTGGCAGGTGACCAACAACGTTTTGCAGCCTCTTCATCATCATTTACTCAGGCGTGCTCTATGTTTTCGGCTTGAGATCCTAACCTGAGCAAAGACTAATCGGAATATATTCTTATATATGGCTCACTGAATTTTACTATTTGGGCTTGGAAATCAATGTTTAATAATGGTGTTTGAGATTACTCAAGCAGGATGTATACATCTGTTCGCCTGATATATTTTGAGGGCTAGGGCATTGTTCTTCTCATTGGCGACCCTTAACAATTCAAGACAACTTGAACACAGACAAGATGTTTAATTGTGCATGATATTGTAGCTAGGAGGTCAAGGTTTGAAAAACACCAACTAAGCTGACACTCTATTTGCTCCTGCTTCAAAAGTAGCCCTTACAGATGGCTAAATCACAGAGTTACTCTGTTAACATTCAAGCAAAAGTAGTTGAATTTATGGCTTTGCCTACAATTATATAGACCCACTTTTACCAACGAGTAATACCAGTTTTAAAGGAGACTATGATCAATAGATTTTGTCCTCGGCGGAAAATACTTCTTGATAGTTGCTGTAAATCACAGGGATGGCAGTCATTACGCCTTCAGGGTGAGGTTTAGATCAAGCGTTGTTTCCGTTGCTCAACTATGAGATATCATTTTGATCACCCAATGCACAACATAGAGGATGTTGTTACTCTTTTTCAGAACACTGGAGTTTAGTATGAAATATCGAAATGGAACGCTAATTCAATGACCTTTTTTGGTTGCACCCATACGTAGGAGAAGCAACAAATCCAGAGACAATCAGACCCCTACTGTTTTTATTCCAGCTCCTACAACTAGAGAATTGCTTAGTTACTATTAAACCATATCTGAAAGCTCACTTTGATCTTGTTTGACCACGGGTTTTAACTGATGGGAGTGCATTTTGCTTCGGGTAAATCATTTTTTTTCAATTATTCTGATTTGTCCTTTAGTTAATCGTTTTTGTCCTTAGCTCCTTATAATATATCATGCGTTATACGATTCGGTAAAAGTTATTGCTTTGTTGTGTCAAGATAGAGAAAACTTGCCGTGTCTGCTAGCCCAGTGAGGTTGCTTTCACACTTCCGTTCAGATCACATGCTATTTCCACTCTAACTTTGTTCTTGCTTTCAAACGAGGGAAATTAACTGATCCGTGAAGTCCGCATATGTGATTATCTATCTCTTTGACTCCAATATTTTTCATATTTTTCATCTCTTATTTTTACCTTTGTCACTATAACTAAACACATGAAGCGGTTGATTTCCTCTGTCAACCATAACTCTGGGTAAACGTTGAACGATGAAGGATGAACGATGAACCCTTTTTTGCTTAGACTTTACGGTGTTTTAAGCGACCGTTAAGAGCTGCAGACGTACAAATATAAATCCCGAATAGACACTAATATTGCCTTAACAACGAGCTTTTGGTTGGTTGATCGCATGGTTTTTATCCCATATGTGCAATTTTGAAGCCAATCAAAAGATATACCAAGTGAGCGTAACAGTAGGTTATCAGCAACACATCGAGTCATGCCCTCATGAAAGTCTAACAAACGTAATTCTGAAATTGATACTTGAATCAATGAATATATGATGAGGTTGATTGAGTATCATATGATCCAATAAAATGCGAGATCGTACATAGATGTTGTCTGAAAACGTTGCTTCAAACATATCAACTGAGAGTAAAAAATAGAAAGCGATTCAATATCATTACCAGTTACCACGTCGTACATGCATGTGTTAACTGGGTTTTACCTACTTGTGTGTTTGTGTGTCTGTTTTTTGAAAGATGTGATAATAAATGCAGTTCATACCTTGCGATCTGTCAGTATCATCAATCCTCTTGTCTCCTTGATTTTGATTATGGCAATGGATAACTTCAAAATTGATTTCATCTCAGCTTACTTTGCAATTTGGAGTAAAAATCTCCACGAGTTGAAACCAGTGTTATAAAGTTATGCATCAAATGCAAAACTACAGATGAGGTGAAAAAGCTATAGATTCAAATGATGCAAAAACAATCCATTGGGAATAATGAACAATTTGAGAGATTGCGTTTTTTTGAAAAGTAAGGATGCCAGCACAACTGTATGGCTAACCAAAAAAGGCTATATTTGTATTCCCCCTTCAATCGGTATACTCAACATTTGATTTCGTTGACTGAAAAAGATGTGTGTTAAATGTAACTCGCTGAACCTGTTGTCTACCGAATACATTAATTGGGCAACAGATTCTTTTAACTTTTTAGGATTGTTTCACTATAAACTTCGGTATGTTGGATTGTTCAGCTTTAGCTGATCAAATGGTAATTCATTTCTTCAAACACTGATTGGGTTTTTGCCTCATATACCTACCACCACTTCGTTTTTTAGTCGATTCCATCTAAATCAATTTCGTTTCCGTATATCTATTGAAAGGTCATTTTGAAGGAAAATGTTGTAAAAAAGTCAGCCAATCTTCAACCGATATCTCATTTTTTTTGTGTAACAATATTTTCCTGAGTTTTAGAAATGTTTAACCAACTTTTGAATGAGAACAAGTTTACTTTTTGAAAAAAAATTATTGTTAGATGTTGGCTCTGGAAATGATCCTTATTTGTTTCTGTGTGGTGCTTTGTTGATGGTTCAGGTCATGCCAATCATTAGGTTTCACACAACCATGTGAAGCTATTTCACGATGTATATACCAAATCACAGTACGTTTCCAGTACTTGGTGTTTCAATGCTAAATAGTAAAGAATATCACGCCATTGAATGATCCTTCTATTGTCCCTTCACCGAAGAATGAACGATCATTTTGTATTTGTCGCTGTCGAACTTGCTCTGAGTTTATTCATAAGCATGAATGGGGGAGGTAAGTACTACTTAAGTTTTACATGAAGTTGACTCAAAACTTACCATGTAACACTCTTAACCACTAATGGTAATTCTTTTGAGTTTTTTTTTGGATTCAGTAACTGAAGACTTTCTGCCTAATCAGATTTTTCTGTGTGTTGAAAGCTGCTGAATGTTCCAAAATTGAAAAGAACTCAAATTTACTTTTTTGTTCAGAAGTTAACCGAAATCAAACGCTGCAATTACCATTTGATCTGATTTGAATCATTCGAAGCTCCATGAAAATCAGCTTTCGAAATGTTCTAATGGAGAGAAAAAAACTATGCGGAATGATGCCTCAAAAGGTGTACTCAAATTTTGTACATGTGGCTCAAAATCTATATTTCAAGTCAGTGCAGCCACTTAATATATGATCCCTAAGTAAAAATTGTCTTCTTTATTGAAACTGCGCTATCTAATCATTATCAATCGAGAGACTAAAATTTTCACAATGTGCTTTTTTTTCATAAAGTGAGCTTGAACAAAACCTGGTTTTTGAATAAAAAGCATTCACACTTGGTTAGAGGAAAACAAAAGCAATATCACTTATCAGGCATTTTACACCATATTATCACCGCAATTAGAGTGTACTAGGACGTGGTAAATATTTTTGACACCTATATACTTTTATATATGTACAATGTGGTTCCTGAAATTTTTGAGCTTGAAATTTCGTGAACCTGAAAACCTGGTTTCCATTCAACTAGTTGAAAAGCTTACTGAATCATCTAACTATAAATTCATGTCATGTATAAGATTGGTCAAAACAGCTAGCTGTAGATTTCGCTCAACCTGTTTATCACTCAACATTCATTCTCTCAATTTTCGAAGAAATTCTCGCCTATTAGTATATTCACATCATCAGATGCTAATATCGAGCTCAAGTGATGTCAGATTGTTTGCTAGATGTCTTGTGAAATCTTTTGAGGGTAAATACTGAAAGTTGATCGACTTATTACCAACATTGACAGAGTTGATACAACTCGAAAACTGTTCCATTACATATTATGGCCCAATCCTAACAAATATGGCTTTTTTATTTATTTGTTTCAATAAAAAAAGAACAGAAAATTACTTCTATATTGATTCCTGCTTTTGCAAGGCTCAATATTGAAGGCTATGCAACTGATTCATTTGAAGTACACATTTATTTTACTTTTCATGCTGGTGATTTGCGAAATGTATTGATTGTAGCGATCAAGTTTGTGCAAAATTCGTGCATCTTTTGCTTTAGGCTTTCCTTCTACCTAAAGTCCATTTCAAAATAAATTGACACTCTAGGATGACTATTTCCACTTTATAAACATGTATCTTACTGAACGAAAATATGGTATCGATATATATCTCACTGAACTATTAAGCAAAAAGTGGTTATGGCGGGAGCGGACTACTATCAAAAGACTGAAATACAGTAATTAATAGTGGCTAACAGAGTTCTAAATCCGAAAACGGATTGAAGGTGTGTTGTGTGAAACTTATGAAACCTAAGTGAACTTTTATTTGGTATTGATAAACCAATCATTTAGTTTCTATCTATATTTGAAACTTTACGGTTTGAAATTCAAGGTGAATTATTGAAACCTAGACAGCTCTTCCCTCAACTTCTCATCGGAGTTAAAAGCTATGATTATGTAGTAGTACTCATGTTCCGTCTATAGGATCGATGTTATGGCAAAGCTACTTGTCGTATGATGAATTACTGAGTAAGGTATACCAGATAGCTTTTTTTTCCTGGCCTCTATAGCTTATAAAATAAGAAAAAAACTTTGTTATCAGTGAGGTTGCTTGACTTCAATTTTTTGAGTCTAGCGTTTGCTATGTAAGTACATAGGTAACGCTATAGACTCGAAACCAAGTATTTAAGTAAGTTGATATGGAACTTTAGAGCCCCACGCCAGTCAGCTTGGAATTCTCTTGAAGAAGATCATTAAGACTCAAAGTCTATCACGAACATGAAATATGATTCAAGATTGTATGGCAAAAGTAGCCATTATTATAAAGTGATACATTCCTCCATCAAATGAATACTTCATCTCATGACAGTCACATGAACTTTTTGGACAATGGAAAAAAGTAGATCAGTATATTTTTTAGGAGGGACATGTTGGTAATACTTACAAACTTGTAAACTTGTAAGCAGATCTAGAACCATTGCCTATGCTGGCTCACTACATTAGTAAACCTGCAAAATTGATTAAACGTGAAGTTATACGGAAGGAATTCTCTCACAAGGTGCTTCTCAATTTAGCCATCTACTAAAACCCACACAACTGTATTATAAAACATCTCGACTGGTGACGCTTTCATAGATTTTCATGATGATATATGTTATTCGATAAATAATACTTTAGAGTCTTATGCACCTAGTTTAGGCTTATTCTCAAAATCTTGAAGCTCTAATCGTTGATCGCGTACTTATAAGGTAATTAGATGACACCATGCATTTTTTTAGTAAATTCGCAGCCTCGCAATACCTCTAGATTCACTACCAATGAAAATGTTGGATCCCATGTTTGGTTGAACAATTTCTTGTAGAGCTAAGTGGCTTAAGCTCGTGAACAATGTCAAAGATCGTGAATTACACGTTGTGATTATAAAACATTCAGTGTTGTATGGCATTCCATAAAGCTCCTAGTCCATGCATATCATATCAGTGGTGAAAAACCTAAGCACAGGCGCTATCAAGAAAAACGTAACCAAAGTCTCAATTTGAACGTATGTATCTACAGTTTATTGGAGCTGATTCGACAGTTAGGACAGTTCTCCACTCGACGAGTTTTGAGTAGCAAAAATACTCCTGGTACAAGACCCTAGCAACAACATCATCATTGTTGAGCCCATAAAGGTAGCGAGTGATTTCGTTATCACCAACAGGCTAGACACCTTTCACTAATATATTTCAAACAATCGTTCTTACCTATAGTTCTGCCCCAGCAGATAAGCCTAACTCGCCGCGGAGTATCTTGAAGTGCTGATTGTGTGGACAATGGTGGAATAAGTTGTGCGTATATTGCACTTTAATTCCTGAGCTAATAATTGTAAGTCAAATGGGGCTCGATTGCATCCCGTGATTGTGTCTTGGTGTCTGTTACATATGAAATAGTGGATACTCATTCTCCATTTGGTCTGTCAACGTGAGATTTGAGTGGTCAGTTTATCCCACATCCCAGACCTTCACGATTTGAGTTTCAAGCTACAAGCTACAAGCTTCTCTATTCGACTAGAAAAGAGAAAAGAGCATTTCATGTTTCACCAATTCTTAAGTGTTAGCTCCATTCATACAAGCGGAGTTTCTGCCTTTTCTCCTTTGATTCAGCGATAACAATATGGCGACTGGTATAGGCGACAACGCGCACTATTCAATCACTAGCATCCCCTGAACCGGTATATCATACAGGGGAGTCCAAGCCATCGCGAAGAACAAAGTGGATGCCCTCAGTGTCATCGAAACGCTCTTCCTACCTCCAATCCTCTCCTCACCGCTTAGATGTTGAACCTCCTTCTAACCCTTCAGGTGATCCTATCCGCAGGATCCACCATAATTGCACGTTGACAGGAAACTTGATGCAATATCAATTAGTCGATGTTCCCTTGATAGTCCCAGCTAACGATGGGCAGAAAAGTGCACCACTATCGCCGCTGAAGAGAGCTTCCGCTCTCATTGGCACATTACCACCACATTTGCACTTTCCCTCTAGGAAGCTAATTCGCTTATTGTCACTCTCCAACCAGTGGCTCAACAAGACTTGTAGACGAAGGAAGCAGAGCGATGAGAAGAAACGCAGGCGAAATACCTCCTATGACTGAGTGATGTTTTTTCCCTGAGCCAGCCAATGGCTTCACAGTCATGACATGGCAATGAGCTGCGAGAATCCTTTCTATCGGATGTATGTGTCTTTTCCCAGAACAAGTGGAATAGTTGAAATTCCTCTCTGTTAAACCGCCAGCCAGCAACAGAGAAGCTTTCACCTTTTGGTTCTCTCCATACACATCACACACATGTTGACACAATAACAAAGTTAGTAACGTAGTCGATGAAAGCGGTATCGGATGTAGTTTGAGGTCCGTGAACAAAATTATCCTCTTTCTATGGGTGGTACAGTGGTTAACTTTAGTATTGCCGGACATGCTTTTCGCCCTGCTATTACAATATCTTTGAGTTTGCTCTTCTGCTTTGCGGTGTATTACTATGTATCTTCTCACAATATTTAGACGCCCACAATTCTATCGCCATATTTACTACTTGAGTGTTCAAGCATATACACTCAACATTCCAGTAGATAATCAGGTTTTATATAATCACATACTGTGCTGCACAGAAGATCTGCTTTACCTCAATAATCAACTAATTTAATTATTTTCAAATTAAGCTAATCCTAAAATTGAAATCTCACTGTCTAGATCTGTCATTCCACAATTTACCCCCTCTTGTTCATAAACAATTGAATACTTTGTTCTTTCATGCTTTTTTAATTAACACATTTAAAATTTAGTATTGTCAATAAGCAGGTAGTTCATCGTTTAAATTTCAGCTATTAATTCCTCTTGAGTTTCCATCAGTTTCCTTTATATTTAAGAATTTGGGCTGAATTTGAATCTACTTTAATCGTCGGCGGAAAAATATACAACACAGCAGCAATCATGGAAGACTCCAAAAGCACTAAGAAACTCTCCCGAAGAAAGCATCAAAACTCGAAAATTGGTTGCTCTACTTGCAAAAAAAGAAGAGTCAAGTGTTCCGAGGGCCTACCAGCTTGTTTGAATTGTATCAAACACAAGGTTCGATGTGACTATTTGGACCTCAGTGAAGAGGAATTGCAAGTGATAAAGTTGGCGAAAATCAGGAAAGAGAATGAGTTGAAGGAAATCAAAGAAAAGGAAGAAAGGGAAAAACAAGAATCCATACCAAAAGAGACATCGAAAAACACAATCACACAATCAGACACTATCAAGTATAGTAAATTGCCCAATGGTGTAGAAGATCAGACAGTTTTCAAAATCCATCACGATCAATCTGTTTTCCAGTACAAGTCACCATATTTGGACAATTTAGAGGACTATGGAGACCCTAAGAAATTAATTCATGTTTCGTTTGATAATATAATTGTTATTGAGTACACCATAAGGTATTGGTACAATTACCTTGCAACATCAATCAATGATATCTTGAAATTCAACTCTTTGATCTGTTTCAGCTTAAACTATATGAGAGCTAATGCTGTTAAGAATTTTGGCTTCTCAAATAATGATGAAAATGTCGACAAAACAAAGATAGAGATTATCAATAAACTCAGGTCAAATTTCCTACCCAAATCTATGAGCTACTACGGTAAAACATTGAGTAGTTTGACTGATTTTTTGCAAAGTACAACCACTAGCAATCAAAGGGCATTGTCATCAATAACTGCCACTTGGATATTATCGTTCGTTTCCTTTTACAAAGAAACTAATTTGTCGTTCTATTTGAAATTTACTTTGGGTATGGTTGGTATCATCCAAGATATTTTGGCGAAAACACCACCTCAAGCGGCTATCGACCCAAACGTGCAAATGTTTGCTGAAGGAATGATTCATTTTTCCAAAACCATTTACTTCCCAAATTATAATCCTGAATTTTTATTCGAGTTTTTGGATAATTTGAAAGAATTTGGAAAGCTATTATATGATTCATCAACCATCAATATCAAAATCAAGTACAATAATGATAAATTCAAAATGGGGTTCAACCACGAGTCTTTGATTTACCATTACAATCAATTAATCAAATACGTATCTGATTTGATCAGGATTTTGCGGTTCTATAATAACGCAAAACATAATAATGGTTATCAAAATTCACCAAAAGTTACTTCATTACCACCAAAGTTAATGTATGAATTGTTCAGAAGATGGTATTGTATTGTTCCTCCATCGGTTTATTGCATTTATGAGCAGACACACCCATTCGCAAAAGTATTGTATGCATTCTATGAAGGTATGGGTAGAGCTTTATTTGCTTTGTTACCTGAGGTGAGATACTTATTTATGATTGAGTTCTCGGGGCCAGTTTTCATGTGTAAAATAGATTACAATACAATCTTTGAAAACTTAGATTATAATGGAACATTGAATTCGAAAGCAGTAAATATAGTCAAGAAAAACTTGACATATTCGTTGAGAATCTTGAATTTTTTTCAAAAAAGATCAAACTTATTGTATAAGTTTATTTTCTTAATTGATCCTTTCCCGGAGAATGGAGCTTTGAAGTCGAGAAAATTGAAAGATGTGAACGAAATTATGATAACAAGATTCAACAGTACTATTATCAAACCAATTAATTATCCTCATGCATCATCTCCGGCACAGCAACATGTGATGACTGCAACATCAGTTCAAAATCATAATAACTTACAGAGCTTCAATAATGATCTACAATTTCTTCAGAACTTGAATCAAACAAAATTTATGGGTTTACAAACACATGAGCTTAAAGGTATTTCAGAAACCGAAGAACTCCAAGACAATTTCTTACAAATCACGAACTTGAGTAATCGTATAAGCGGAAAGGACTTTTTGGATTTAAACCCCCAAAACGGTTTATTGGTCAAAGATTTTGATCCCGATTTGAGTATGATAACTACAGAGTTAAGTAACTCAATCCAAGAAGAGTTAGTTGGTCGTCCGGATACAATGGAGTTGTATTACAGAGATAGATTGTTCATTTTGAACTGTGAAGGTGGTTTCAGTGGTGACATTGAAGATGAGGATTGGTTAGGCGATAACGACTATATCAAAGATGGGTTTTGATATAGGCATCCTCCTGTATGTAGTGTACATGAATAGGTAATTGGAGTAATAAATCATATAAACAATAAAATGTACAAATACTGTTGTTGTAACTTTAAAAGACAATAGCAAAGTTAAATTTGACCCAAATTTTGAAACGGGAATATAAATCAAAGAGGGATTATTTAACCATAATGCTTCATGATCACTTAATGCTAAGTTGAAACTCAATTAAACTTAATCATATAATTTCACCATAAAGTTGAGGCTCGTATATTTTGCCAGAATCTTTCAATCCAGAATCTTCCCAAAAAGAATTGTGCTGACGAATTACCTGGACTACATAGTAAAACTCGAACATAGTCAAAAAATTATTATCAGACTCAAAATGCAGCACTTGGTTATTGACGTGAAGAAAGAAGAGCTACTTTTATTATTTCTCGATTGGTGTGCTCATAGTTGATACATTTACCGTTTAACTAAAAACCTAACGTCTGATCGATCACTTTCTGTTACTAGTCAACCTTATGTTTAAGTTCAAGAAAGTCTCATTCGCACACTATAAATACGTTTTTTTGTTTCTCCTTCCTCATGAACGTTGTTATGTGTAATGTCTCAAGAACTACATTGTGAACATATATTGTGTGTTGCGGGTATAAAGGCAGAGGGCTAAGAAGCGATCGAGCTGTCATCGCCAAAACCAGACTTACCCATTTTCAGGTGAACGTTGCCCGTGACAACGGAAACCAAAGCATCGTTCAAAAGAGAAGTTGCTTATCATAAAAAATATCTACTGGTACATGGTCATGGTCATTCTTGAGTGCTAGCTAGTTTAGCCTCTTTATTACATCAACTCTATTAACTGAATTAGATCTTCCAATTTGTTTTTTAGACAGTTAGTAATCGATGTGTTTGACCATTTGATGTATCAAGTCCAAATCTGAAAGTGACAGTCTCACTGAACAGTTTGCATGTAGTTAAGTAAATAATTAATGTGGTTGAATTAGTACAAAATACGTCAAAAGAACTAAAATCAGAAAATTAGGATTAAAATTCGAGATTTACACGTGAATTTGATGACAGACATGTTTTATTGGTTGGTGCACTATTATTAGATAATCAAACACTACTTTCGATTAGAACAAAATTTATGTATATATATATTCAAGCAAATTCATTACTAAATTCGATACAAGTATCTTGACAAAATAGCAAAATTGGAGCGGCAAAGGATCCAAAAGTATCAATTCTTTATTGTATTTGGTGTAATTCAGCGTCTCATCCATAGATTTGTGTCCTTTTTTTGTCTCTATCTATAATTCGATGGAAGATTCCATGGAGGACGCTGCGTTGTTGGCGGCTAAAAATCTGAGACCAAGGAGAAAGCACAGAAATTCAAGAAACGGATGTCCAAATTGTAAGAAAAGAAGAGTCAAGTGCTCTGAGGACCTTCCCTCGTGCTTGAACTGCTTGAAACATAAAGTTAGGTGTGGCTATTTAGACTATCCAGAGGAACAATTACAAATTGTTAGATTATCGAAGATGTTCAACACTCCAAATCAAATTGTTCTTCAAAACCAGGGTTTTCACAATCTAAACAATTCAGTGCCTGGTGGTGTCGGCTTTCTACAGCATGCTAGCAGCACGAACAACAGCGGTATTAACAGCAATAACAGCAAAACTAACAGTGCCAGTATAAGTAGTCATAGTGGGGGTTATGCCAATCAATTAAACATGAATCCAAGTTACTATAACCATGAAATTATGCCAGATTATCAAGCTAACTCAAATTACCTGATGAATCACATGAATCATATTCATCAAATAAACGAAGGTAGTCAAGCTGACTCATTGGCAAATCAGTTGACCGAGACTTTTGACAATCTGATTGCGAATTCCAATTTTATTACTCAAAACTATGCCAACTTGGTTCCCAAAAATTTTCCACTGATAATTTATCCAATATACACAATTCAGAGTAACACTTTTGATGAATATTATGGCCCTGAAACGAACCCGCTGCTGGGTTTGTTGCCGTCTTCTGCCCCGACTTCATTGTCTTCGGCTTCATCAAACAATCAAAATCATAATATTCTTTTACAATCTCAGTCTCATTACAATTCCAGCTTCAGTCTGTCATTTGCTCCAATAGACAATATAATTGAATTTCCATCGTTCGACCCTGCCATATCTCAGACAACGACTATCAGACCAAAGGAAAATCCAACTGGCAATAAGATTTTACCTAACGGTATAGTGAATCCAACATCTTTCAATCACATAGGTAAACCAAGCATCAATTTGAAATTGAAATTCGAGAACTTTTTGAAAAATTTCAATAATGATTACCTGAAGGGTAAATACAATTTGGGTCAGGTTAGATGTATTTACATATATTTTCTCGAATCATTGATCTATCAGGCGTCAAACCCGAAATATAATTCAGAGCTTATTCTCAATACGATTTTGAATTTGGCTACGAATTATTTGATCTCCAACTGTTTGAATCATAAGTACATAGCTAATGAGAATTTACTGATATCTGATAATCAATTCACTAGGCAATCTTTGTTGAAGAAGTCGATAAGGTATTACTCGACAACTATAAGACTTTTGAGAGAAGGGTTATTGAGTAACATTGATTCTGAATCATGCTCTTCAACGTCTTATATATTGAGTTTGATGTCAATCTATGATCCCGAGGCTACTCTAGCCAGTTTTAATTGTTTCAAAGAGGGTTTGTTTTCAATTTTAGAGCACTACATTTATCTTAGTAAAAATCTCAAATTAAACTCTGAGTTGAATGATCTAACAATCACGAAAGAGGATGATAATCTGATTGAACTGAAACGAAACTCTGATTTCATAACTGGAAAAGGGGAGCTCTCAATTTTGATTCCAATTCATTATGAATTAATGAAGAACATCCTCAAGTCCTTTTTATATATTGGTTATGATCCAGCATTCCTCCTTGAGTACTCAAAATTTTTGATCAAGTTTGGAAATATTTTGAGCGATTTATCAAAAATGAGGAAGCCAATGAAAGACTCTTTACTCGTACACTCAGTGGAAACCAAGTATGCAAAATTGTACAATTTCACAATGGATTTGATTACAAATTTACTACCAGAACTCAACAAAATCTTGCTCGAAAAAAGATCAAATCCGTCATTGATTAAAGAGGAGGAAAAAATCATTTTTCAAATGTTGCATCGATGGAGTGTTATGGTTCCTTCGGAAGTGAATACTATGAATGAAAATTCCAACCCAATGATGAGATTATTGTGTATCTTTTACAAAGCATTGTCGAAATCTTTATGCGGAATTATACCACAATCAAAATTTTTCTTCTTGAAGGATTTTGAAAGTCCTATAATGTTGGATACGTTTGATATGGGTCACAAAGAAATTTTTTTTCGAGTTTCCATTGATGATTATATAGGGAAAGAAAACTTGTCCAAATTGCCAGCTGCCGAAAAATTTAAGATTGAGCAGGAGTTGAAGATAATAACTGGGTATTTATTGAGACTAATCAATTTTTTCGCCATAAGAACCTCGATTTTATACAAACATCTCATTATCGATCTAAATCAACAAAAGATCTTCACAAAGGTTGATAACATGGCGGAAATTCGCAAAGAGATATTAGACTTGAAGAACGATAATCAGAATTTTGGAATTTTGGAGCAACCTATCACTAAATTTTCAACCACCATCATCAAGCCTTGTCACTACCCACATAAGTTGGACTCAAGTAGCAATGATGGAGAAACGCCTATTGAGAAAGGAGCAGTAACAGAAATCATCGACAACATTTCAAGCAATTTGTTGAACTTTGATTTACAAAGAGAAAAAGATACTTTAATGACACCAGACTCTATTGCTTCGTTGCAATCGTCTTATTCTCCCGAATCTGCGTCACCCTCAGTGTCTTTATCTAGTAATTCGAAATACGACAATGATAAAGCTTTGGTAAGTTTCTTGAATATGAATTACCAAACTGGCTTACTACAAAGCGATTTCAATCCGATAGACGGAACTGGTGCTGCTTCTCTTCCGGATGGCAATGCTGCACCAAACACATTGGAACACGATAATCAAAATGTCATTGATAAAGACAACAGTGAAGCAAGATCTGCTTATGATGATGACATATATGAGGATCCGTACGAAGATTACGATGAAAGAGATGACCGTGATGCCGACGATAGTGATAATTTTAATTTCAATAATGTTGTGGATGAAGATATCAACAACGAGTTGCGAAAACAGATCGATGAACAGTTTTTTGAGTTGAGTTAAAAAAAACTTTTGAAGAAGTGAATAGAATGTGCCTAATAAAAACCATTTTGGTGATGTTACCAACCATTCCCATTGTTGTTTTTACTGTTAATATTACTACGACTACCCTACTACGACGACTACTACTACGACTATAACTACTACCACCACTACCACTATTACCACGACTATTACTACTAACACTACATTTTTGTTGAATTTTTCTGATTTTTCGTTCTGTTTCTAATAAACTTTTTTGATAACATTATGATTTGATGGCATAATTTTTATACTATACGGGGGAAGATTTTTGAGAATAATACGAAGGAAGGTAAAAGGAGAAATTTTTATCTCATTTTTTTTACTTATACATTTTCTTAGGCCTAATTTGCTGCAATCTAATTTTTATTGAGCAATTTATTTCTATTGTAGCGTTTTTCATTGTCATAGACGGAACTTATCCTTCTTTGATGGCCAACCTTTGATGCTTTCTCAAGCAAGTCCCTGAAGTTTCGATGTAATGGGTTGTTCACAACTTTTTAAAGTCTTCTAATTACTGGGACTCCAGGAGCATTTTCGGCACATATTTAGCCTGATAGGCCGAACTAAATGTCTGACTTCGATCTCACTAATTCTTTAAACACTACAAGTCCAACACCGCAACGTAATTTTTTTAGACATTGACTGAAAGCACTTCTGAGATGTTCCCTTATACCTATGAGATCAATACCAAGAATGCCAGAGCCACCTCTAACTGTATGAAGCAGAAGTTCTTCCCATTTGCGTGTATATTAGTGGTTCTTACACTGTACAAAGAGCAGTCATATATAAATCCGGGTAACAAATAAATTGTGATCATCACACGATTAAATAAGTTAATAAATTAATGAACTTACAAAAGTAATTTTTTGAATCAGCCAAATATTGTCTTCAAATACAAAGAAATCACGTTCCTTTGTTGACTAGGGCTTCCTGCTAGCGCTTTCAAATACCACGAAGGTTTGGTTTATTACAAACAAAAAACAAATCCAAAAAAAAACATATTTTTCCATTTCTGTGTCTCCATTCATTCTTTGGCGTTTAATCGCTGTGTAAACAAATCGTTTAATCCACTTATTGACTGATTGCAAAAACGAAAAAAAAACGAAAAAAACAATTTTCAAAGATCCAATATCTTTGCAAAATACAGTTGAAATCATTAATCCAGTATTGCTAAAATGTCGTTTAATGTCAGTTGGGAATCTTTTGGCAAGGAGTCCTTGACAGAATGGACCAAAGAGTTGTTGACGGATTCGCTCAATTCTGGTAAACGACCAAATGTTTTGGCCTCACAAATTCAAATCAAGGATTTAAATTTTGGTAAGATTGCCCCAAGCTTTGAAATCTTGGAGATTGGAGAATTGGCCAAAGACAGGTTCAGGGGAATCTTCAAAATCAGCTACAGTGGTGATTTTCACTTAACTTTGCACACAAAAGTTCAAGCTAATCCTTTGAACATATACAACTCTATTGCTTGTGAATCTGGTGGTTCTTTTGCTACCCCAAATTTTTTGATGAGCAGTGAACCATTTTCAATTCCTTTGGATTTGAAGTTGAGTGATATAAAGTTATCTGGGATTGCTGTAATAGTTTTTTCAAAAACTAAGGGTTTGACATTGGTTTTTAGGAATGAACCTTTGGACAGCATAAAGGTATCATCTACTTTTGACACTATCAAGGTGTTGGCTCGCTTTCTACAAAACCAAATTGAAATTCAAATCAGTGATTTATTCAGAGAGACATTACCTTCAGTTATACACAAGTTATCTTTGAAGTGGGTAGATAATAATAAAAATGACTTGAAAGATTTACACTCTCAGCTAAAGGAGAAATTGAACGAGATGGATGAGAAAGTTTCCATCAATGATATCAATCCCGAATTACCATTTACTTTATCCCCAAACAATATGCTGAAACTATCAACAATTTTGAGTTCACGAGAATCTTTAGCTTTGTTTTCACCTTTAATGGAAAACATTATACAAAGATCAAACACTGAAAGATTTAGCAAGAATTTACCTAGCTTAGTAAACTCATTAAACTTATCAACCAATTCTTTAAACTATAACAGTATTCCTATTGAACTTTTGATGTCAAACCCAAAGTTCGAAAACTCATTGCAAAGTTTTTTCAGAATCGACAATACTGTTTATGAAATATCTAAAATACAATCAAAGTCTTATCAACGATTGAACAACAACTCAAAACCCAAAAGAAGAACTGTTAAATTGAATAAGAAAAACAAGGGTGAATTGAAGAAAGACATTATTCAACCTGTTCCCGTCAAAGTGCAGTACCCAGAATCCATTCCTTCAGAGTCTGAGACTTTGGTTGAAGGTGGATGCAATTCTGAGAATGACAAGCCTAAAACAGATTTAGCGGAAAGTCAAAAAAGTGTTGTATTGCAAAATGAAAACGAGTTACAGTGTTCAACTCCAACTTCTTCAATGTCTCTTATAAGTGGTGTTGGTCTCGGAAACAACTACTTCAACTTTGCCAACAGTCACAACAATGTTACCTTGTTGGACATTGATGAGCCTAAATCGAAGAATAATTCTTTGAAAACCAAGAAATCGAATAACCATATCGATATTGATACCATCAATAAAAAATTGTTACATCTCAAATTGAGTAAAGCTAACAAAGAAGATTTAAGAACAAGCTTATCGAGAAGCTTCAAGAAATTGGAATTCAACTCAAATAGACTAAATGATTTGGTTCATGAAATGCCTCCACCTTATCACGTATAGTATTTTGTTATCATTATTATCCGTTCTTGTGCATGGAATACTTAAGGCCCTGTTTATATCACGAATTTCTGACAAGTCTCAATTATTGATTATTAGGAGACAATGAAACCAAAAGTTACTATTTTTTACAGATTTTTACCATTCTTGATTGGAGTTTATTTATGTTAGCCATTTTTGTGTATAATTTCACAACTTAGTCACCTTTTCCTTTTTTTATATTTTTTATATTTTTTACTTTTTCACCAAATTTTTTTCAAAAGTTGTTTTTGCTTTCTGGTATGGGGTTTGAGTGTTTGTCTTATGAAGTGTTACATATAATATTTTCGTTGTAGCTCATACCCATTGAAAATAATGATAATTCTGACGCGTGTCTTTCAGTGTCTAGATATCTTCATCTGGGAAATAACTTCTCAGTTCCACCTGATCAGCCTGTTCGTTTCACAATGAAGTCTCTGTTTCCTGTAGCAAAAGAAAGATTGGCCAGCCGAAGAGTTGCACTATTCAGCGCTTCAATTCGTGTGATTAGTTGAAAGTTGATGGATCTTCTAACAAACCCACAACTTGATCTAAATAGCTGGGCTCACCGCCTGACTCGATCTCAAACAATGAAATAGCTTTGCTCATTACAACTTTGAAATGAATCTTTTTGCTCTGAAGATGTTCTTCATCAACATAATACAAGATTACGTTCTTAGAAATCGGATCAACATTATAGAGGTACCCTATGATCAATTCGTCTTGAACATTAATTTGGACTCTGTAACCTCTCAAAGACTCAATTTTTGAAGGAGAAACATTGTTTAGCTCAATGCTTTCGAAAGGCATTCTTTTCAAACTGAGTGCCAGGGTCTTACGATAGAGAAGAGATGGTCGTTGGAAGTGTTCCACGAAAAATGGTCGAGGGAGAGTATATTTCAGAATGGATGATGGTATAATACAGTACGGATCAAAGTATTCATTGATTGAAATGTATATCTGGCGTTTATCGTAAATTCTTCCATCAGTAATCAACTTAACAACCATCATCAAATAAATCAACGCCATCATGGTAAGTGATATTCAGTCTTGTTAGCTAATGATTCTTATTGCACACAGTAAGACCTTCAAGTAATGTTGGAAACTCAATAACTAATAGTGTTCTAGTCTAGTTCTGCTGTTGCTCCAGGTGGTCTCCGTAATGCTGCTAAAAGAAAAGCTACAGCTGACAAAAAAGCTGCTTCTTCTAATCAAACCCCTTCGTCAACTAGAGCTGCTGGTGCTGGTGGCTCTTCTTCCACTATGTTGAAATTGTACACCGACGAAGCTCAAGGTTTGAGAGTCGACCCATTAGTTGTTTTATTCTTGGCCGTTGGTTTCATTTTCTCAGTCATTGCTTTACATGTTATTGCTAAAGTCACTGGTAAATTAATTTCTTAAGATACGTTTGTATAACAAATATTCAATCATTCTAAATCGAAAAATCGTGATTCCAAAATTAAAGGTCGATCCTTTTAATGTGAACTAATAGAAATTAAGAACTCTGTTTTCATGTGTTCTTTTTGTGTTTGAATTTCTAGGTGTATAATAGTCAATTACAAAATAATTCAATCAAGAAAAGAATTCAGCTCCTGTAAGATTTTTGATTCTATGTACATTTATAAATCTTTAAGTAAAGCTCTGATTACATCCTCAAAAGCATCAAAATGGAAGAAATGCTTTTCCCCAAACTTCTCAGTTGCTGAATGATAGCTCCAATCAAATTGCTCTTTCTTTTCCTGGTACAATTTATAAAACTCACTCGATTTTTCGTCAACAAACCTCTTTCCCCTCACTTCAACTTCGATTAGAGGAAACTTCTTTCCAACTACGGCAACTAATGGGATACCAATAAGCTTACTGTCGACAATTTTTCTTCCAAATCTTGCGTCTCTGAGATCTCTTTGAATTTTTAGTTCTGGATAACTCTTTTTCAAATCGGTACACAACTTCGAAATTCTGTCCACGTTTTCATCGTGAATGTCACAAGGAGCTTCAATGAAAGTAATGTGATATGGAGCGATGGAAGCTGGCCATTTTAATCCATGCTCATCTTTTGTGATTTCTGCAATAGCTCCAACCAATCTAGAGACTCCGATACCATAGCAGCCCATCTCTAATGTCAAATTTTCGGTTCCTTTGAACGCAATTTGTGCGTCCAATGGTTTAGAGTATTTTTGACCTAAATAAAATGTATGGCCAACCTCAATTGCTTTGGATTCGTGTATATGACCTCTGTTACAATGCCCACAGATTTCTCCATGTTTAGCTGAAACTAATGGAATGTCAGTCAACGTAGAAAAAGATCCTCTATGGAATGCCACTGGAAAGTCTGGCAAAATGGATCTATCATTTAATCTCGAATCCATAACACGCACAATTTTTTTAGTTATTATGTCACCTTCATTGGCACTGAATTTTTTGAGAATTTCATCTTGGTTGTTGAATTCCAAATTGATGTCAGGTATATACTCCTTGATATATTGGGGCACTAGTTGTCTCTCAGCAGGGAAATATAAAGCAACCAAAGTGTCTTCGCTTATAGTCAAAAAATAACGAACATCAGCTTCGACATCATCTCCGGTGTAGTCTTCCTCTGGGTATGAAATCGTCTTCTCGACGTTAGAAGAAATGTTGCAATCATCGCAAGTGAAGACAACATCTTCCCCCGCATCGTGAATGTAATGCCACTCATGGGACAACGAGCCACCAATTGAACCACTATCTGCTTCAGCTTTCACAAAAGGGAGGCCTAAGTCTCGGAAGATTTTTGTATATGCCCCAACCATTATATCGTAACTTTTCATTGCATCTTGCGGAGTTAAATCGAAGGAGTATGCATCCTTCATCAAAAATTCACGCCCTCTCAAAAGCCCACCTCTAGGTCTTTTCTCATCCCTGTATTTTCTCGATATTTGATAATATAACAAAGGGAACTCTTTGTAACTTGGTACTAAATCTCTAACTAACGAGGTAATTTCTTCTTCGCAGGTTGGAGCTAAACAAAACTGTGCGCCTTTCCCATCTTTCAATTTGAATAATTCGGTGTTATTCCATCTATCAGTGACTTCCCATAACTCTTTAGGAGAGAGTGACGACAAGGATACCTCCTCCCCGTTAACCTCTGTCATTCTATTATGTATGATCGTTTCTATATTCCTCAAAACTTTTAAGCCAAGAGGTAACCAGTGAATGATTCCAGATTGTGCTACCCTGGTATATCCCAATCTTTGAAGCAACACGTGGCTTGGAACATTTATGTTCTCGTTGTTGCTGGAAAGGGCGTGTTCATTTCTATTAAATGGTGATGATGTGCTGTATCTGGGGAACTTGGGGCATCAGTTAGTCATAGCCCATAAAAAAAGGATTGAAATGGTGGAAGTAATCAGATACATACTGATCTCTTTAAGCTTAGAGATGCACTCTTAGCCACAGCAAGTGCGCTGAAATTCTTTATCATCGGTAGTAAGATAAAGTCAATATAAGATGTTGAACAATGATTGTTCACTTTGGTGTATTATCGATACTAGAAAGATGTTGAAAATCGCGAATTTTGGAGGTTTTCTGACCTATACCAATTTTTGAGTGGGCCAAAACTTCATAGAGCCTCCAGAATTTGATTTGCCCAAAACCTCCTCACTGTAAGATTTTATAGAGAGGACTACAAATCAGATAGCTCACTTGGTCTTGAAATAGAGGCCGGACCCAAAAAAATATAGCTCTTAAGACCGCTATTCCAATCAAAGCTGATAAAGTGTTGAATCACGTGGTTTGGGTTGCAAGTGTTTCCATATGTTGCTGTATGGAGATCTCAATGCAGTAAGACTCATATTACCAGTATTACTCTTCCAAATAGTTGTGTGATATCGTTTGTTGGTCAGCTCAAAGTTGTGCCACACAAATTATGTAACTTTTTCAATTTAACGTGGCAAACTTTGCTGAGTAAAGAATATTTTCAGCTTGATAACAGATAGTGCTTCAGCGAAAATACAAGAGAAAAACTACAAATATCATACACTATTGCTCAATACATGAATGATGTGCTAATTTTGGCCTTTGTCATATGGTTTAGTTAAAGGCTCATGTGAAATATGGCTATGTTCCGAGCTATATAACATCGAAAGTATCATTGCTCTTACTTTGGAAATTCCAATAATATCCAAAGCAGAGTTGGCACATGCCAGGTCAGGGGTAAGAAATGGTGCTCAAAATTGCGTGGTAGTGTTATTCATTGCAATGGCTTATAATTTCATGTTGGTTTCAACTGTGAAGCTGGAAGAATGTTGGCATCAAACCAATGTGGGAGGTGACTGAGCAACATTCGGTACACCGTCGAAGCATACAACATACCTTTCAACTATCGTTTTGTTGCGCGCGCTCGAGTTCTATCGTCTGTGTAGCCCATAACTCAATTGCAAAGGTGAACCTTACTACTTCTTCAGTGAAACTAAATATCGCATTTTCTGGGGTTTTTTCAAAAAAAAATTGTTGCAGCAATGTTCAAACACCATGTACGTCATAATCCGTTCATATAATACTTGTAGTCTAAAAGCATTGCCTTCAAAGTGTAGCTTTTTGTTACAAATAATGGATTGAAGATGCATTCTGTTCAATGGTGACCTCCAATATTGGTAAAACTAGTAGCATCACTCGAATGTCTTATTAGAAAGTAAAACGTAAATTTTACCACTTGTTGCATCACATAGAAACTTTTCGAACAGTTCCATGATTCATCCCAAGAAGTTACTTCAACTGTATGACTGTATGTGCCACGCAGAATATTATCATGCATATATGAATAAGAGATATATTGAATGAAATATCAATAATTAGTAATTTCAATCACGACTCACCTAGTATATGATCGTAGCAACCATCAATTTTAGATTTCAAGCAATCGACGGTATTTGCTATATATTTTAGATTTAAGATAATCTATATAAAGATGATGGAACCAGTCATTGGATTTCTATTTATATGCCTACAAATTATAGCTTTGAACTAATCAATTTGAAGTTCAATCGAAGAAATTTTATCACGCAATGATCCGTCAATTAGTAAACCAAAACATGTTAGCTGCAAGACGTTTATGTCAACCTGCTCAAACCAGATGTTTCATCTCCTACCCTCCAGTATCATCCATCTTCAGTGCTGCTAAGGAGACTTTACAAAATGTCAATAAAAAAGTTGGTGAAGCTGCTGCCAGTAGCCTTGATTCCGCTCAAGAAGCTGCTAGCGATATCACGAGCAAAGACATCAAGGAAACTGCCAAAGAGAAGTTAGACAGAGCCAGCAAAGCCGCTGGAAAATTAGCAGCTGATGGTTTGGAAAAAGCAGAGTCTGCGAAGGAAACAATAAAAGACAAAGCCGATGCTGCTTCGTCAAAGGCGAAAAGTAAAGCGGATGATTTGAAGTATCAGGCTAAAGAAACAGCTGAAAATGCAAAGGTGAAAGTGGATGAAACGAAAAAGAACTTTCATGATCATCAAAAAGATGGTTTTTCACCCAAAGGTCACGTCCATGAAAACTCCAAAGGCTACGCAAATTTGCAAGACAAAGGAAGAAAGACTCCATCTGAACAAAACCGTCCAGAGGATGAAATGTGAATACAGATATTGAGAAACTTTTGTAATAATGCTATTTGTTAATACAAATTCAAATGACTGATTGATTAAATTTGAGATAGCCTGTATAATTTTCACTGTTTGAATGCCTTTGCTCCTTACTATGTACAGGAAGAATTTTGAAACACACCGGTACATAACATTAGAAGAATAAAATATATATGAATTGAAAAAAAAAACCTTTTGTAAAAACGACTCCATTAAAGTGAAAAACATTTTGTAAACCTTGACAATAATCAGTGTAAAAATCTGAATAAATGACTGCTTCTATATAAGACAATAAATATTTCTGTAGTGATCATAGTGCAAAAAACTTATTCAGACTGATTTCGGTGATTCTATCGCAGATACTGCAGCGCTTTTTCTCTCGATTACCTCCAAATAATTACTGGGAACATAACCAACATTGCCATCCCTTGATCTCGCCTTCCACCACTGACTTTCATTTCCCATTGGATCTAAAGTCGATAATATCGCGACCAAATCGTTTGGTTTCAACGCCAACTCAAGTTGAGGATTTTCTGGGTTGAATTCGTATAAGGCTTTAGCAAATCTCAATTTCGATGGATCAAATGAAACATCTCCCAAATTTTTGTTCATTGATCTGTGTCTTTGTTGTTGTAATGCTAACTTCTGGATGATTTTATTTAAAAGATAAGGAAAACCGATAACGGCAGCTAAAAATAATAATAATGGTTTTAAGGAAATTCTTGCCTTGTTTGGTCCTTTGCCGTTATTATTTGATAAACCCTTTATGGACTCTTCCTTTTTAGCTTGTATTTTACTGAACTTTTTGAATTCCCTAGCGTTGATCCCATAACTGTATGAACCTCCACTTATTTTAGCCAAAAATTTCTTCGCATATTTTATTAATGTGAATATACCCAATAAAGAACCCAAAGCATTTTTCAAGTTACCAAATTGTTCAGCAACTGATATCATTGTGAAGAATGATGAATGAGTGGCCATATACGTAGCCTCGAGCATTTGAGCAAAGCCCCCAACTGCCCCAATAACACTCTCGATTAACTGAAATGTAGCTTGGGTAGATTCGGCTATCGAATTCAAGCCACCTTGCTGCATCATGGGGTTCATCATACCCATACCTCCGTAGCTTCCCATACCTCCATAACCACCCATACCTCCAAATCCTCCATAACCACCGTAACCTCCCATTCCACTCAATCCATACGACCCACCATACATACCAGAACCATATCGTGATCCGTAACCTCCTAGTGAGCTGCCATACCCCCCTAGTGAGGAAGCTCCATATGATCCATAAGGTGATGTGGTAGTTCCCATGTTATTTGAGGACAAGGATGTGGGTCTTTCTGGAATCTCTGCTGTGACATTGGAAGCTGTGGATTCAAATGACGTTTGAGAAGGCAAACTCTGTATCTCTTCACCAGAGGCAGCTAAAAAAACGTTAGCAATATGATCATCACAATACAAATCATAAATCGATACTCACCAGCAACAGAGGTGCCAGAAGAAACCTCCCATGGCTTTGGTCTTGGAACTGACATTTATTTGCGTTGTCAAATACTATAGTAAAACTGATTATCTAAAACTGTTCTGATTATGATTCAATGTTTAGTTTCCGTTTGATTGGCTTTCAACTTTGCCAAACTGTCTATCTTGAAATTTATCAACTTATTGATTTATCTTTTGTTGATTTCGCAGTTGAGCGCTGACAGTTATTTTCGTTTCAAATATTTGATAATGAATTTTGGGGAAAACATCGACCTCATCATGTGATTATGGCTATGACCTACCATCGGACGAAACACTCATCATAAAATGTCCGTAAAACACAACATAACCACCAAAAAAGATATCAATGCTAAGACGGATGCAAAGCATGCCGTGCAAGGTGTTTGATGAGATCGTTGGGGTGCTGTTTAGAAGAAACACTTACAAGTTGATCCGTACTGGGTGACGTGAAATTTTTATCATTAAATCATAAAATAGAGAATCAAATAAAGTATTTTTTATTTTTGCACTCAACTGATCATGGAAGGGGTTCAGATGAACTGTTTAATCTGTTCAAATGTAAGTATACATCCGTTCCATAGCCTTCCATACTGATCAACTTCAAATCACCTCCGAAGTATTGTGCATATAATCTACTGATGGGTAAACCGTAGCCAAAACCGGCCATAGGTGCTTTGAAAGTGGATTGACTGAATTCTGGTTCTAATATTGGTGTTTCGGCAACTGTGGTGTATAGATAGGTCCAGATCAACGGAACCTCACTTCTAGGAATACCACCACCCTCATCGCTTATTTTAATGGTGATATCTTCGTATCCTTCTGAAATGATAACCTTTATGGTAGGAAACTTGATATCATTGAGATCAATGTCTGGGTTTTCCGCTCTATACTTCTTTGTGTGAAATTCGATTGTTGCTCGCAAAGAGTTCTTCAAAGTTTCAAACAACATATGAATTAAATGACCGGGAACATACATAAAATTGATGTTGTTTGAGCAAATCAATTGAATTTCAGGAGCTTCAAATAGACCGTAATATTCCTCGCAGATGAATCTTGCATTATCAATAGCATCTTGGGCTATATCACCAACGTTCAAATCAGTACAAATTACCCCAACATAATTATCTCTAGATTGGTCAAGATTCAAAGCAATATGCTGACCGATCAACATCCTGATGCCAATTCTTGACATGTAAAACTTATCCAAAAAGTTCTGTATGTGAGAATTCACATATATCATTTTGTTTTCATTTTTCCATTCTTGTACACCTTGGGCCATAGTAGCTACAGTAGCATCATGTCTCTTCTTGATTTTTTGCAAAGTTTTATTCACAAGTTTGTTATATTCATGAACCTCTTTAGGCCAAATAACGCTTTTCGGGCAACTCGTGTAATATTTGCGAGCCTTTGAGCTGGGTGTGTTAGAAATGAGTGAGTCATTTGATTGGTGCGAAACACTTGACTTATGATGTTGTATGATCATTCCATCATCGCTAAAAACGTCACTAGTGGGGGACACCCCTTTTTTACCAGAGGTTCCTTCGTGGTATTCGTTCTCTTCTGAATGTAACAAATCTTTTAGCTGTTTCGAAATTTGTGGTTTCCCCAATGTTGTCAACTCTTCAAACGATTGCGCATACCATTCCTTAACCTTTATAGTCGAAGGCATCTTTTCGAGGCCCAATGGGGCGCTATCCAAGTCTCTCACCTTATGAGCAAGCCTTATTGGCAATTCTTCAACTATGAACTGAGATGCTAGGAACAACGATCCTGGAGAAGGACTAGGTCCAAATTGTACCATTTGTCTAAGAGATACCCCAGTTTGATTGAGTTTGGCATACTTATAGATTGAATCTTTCAATGTGGGCGTTAAAGTCCACCCTGCAACCATTTTGAAATTCAAATCTTTCAGATATCAATTTATTGGGATTTGTTTGGGATAATAGATTTTGTAAATTGAATGAAATTGTTGTTTAATGAAATGAATCATTTACATAGTCCGGAACAATGGAGTATATTGATCGGTATTTGCACCTTTCATTTGACAGCAAGGCCCGCGACCATCTAGGCAAGATATCGTACGAAATACGGGGTGGTTTCACTGGAAACAATTAAAACTTCATTTGTCTTTACTAGAATACAGATTATTTATTGATCGATAAAATTTATTCAAACTGTCATTCTATAGTTAGCCATCGAGTGTTTGTAGTCAGTGAGTTTTACTATGAAAAGGCTTCAAAAAGGCTATTAGTCTACGTCCATACAAATCATGAGGTGCATCAATTGGAGAAACTTTACCGGGATTCACCTTGATCAGAAACAAAAAGATGTTTCTGATCTATGTCGAGTGCTTCTCCAATTGTTCCGCAAATAGTTTGGCTGACTTGGCTTTGACAACAACCCATTTTGGCAAAGCGCAAACACCTAAAAGTGGAACTTTTGCTTGACCAGTTCCACCATTGGGACCTATACTGACCGCGCCAGGAATGTTCTCGAATGATGGTAACTTGTAATCGACGATTTTCTTGGTCAAGCCTAGCTCAAACTTGATATTTGCAACCAAAACATCCAACCATTTGTCTCTCAAGATTATTCCTTTGAGCGCCATATCCGTAATGTCACCAATAGCGAATATGTTGTCTGAAACGATGGTCTGGAATGTGCCCTTGATTTTCACAAAACCGCTTGAGTTTAAGAGAATCGCCTTGTCAAAACTGGTAGCTGGAAGGTTAGGCTTGGGTCCTGTCGTTTGAAAAACCAAGTCAGCCGAAATGGTTTTCGAGGAATTCGTGTTGATGTTTTTCACTGTAACAGTCCCATTATTGTTCTTTTCACCGTATGAGTTGAAATGAACTTTGACGTCGGGAAACAAAGCTTTGATTTGATTGAGGGCATTATCCCTAACATGAGGTACAAATCTTTCAGTCAAGAGCTTATCTTTATTGTGAATCAAGTGATATTCTTTATCTGGAGAGGCTGTAGCCAATTCACCGATAAGCTCTACACCTATATCACCACCACCAATAATTGCCACAGATTTTGCGTTTTCAAATTCTTCAGCCTGGGGTTTGATGAATCTCAAAATACTTCCCATGGATGACTCTTGATTTTGAGTAAAATCAACTGGGGATGGCCAGATACATCCCGTGGCTAACACAAGAATGGTATAATTTATGACCTTTGAGGTTTTGGTTAATTCAACAGAAGAGCTGCTGAAGTTCGATACCTTATCACATATAAACTCGACCCTTCCTGATTTTATTTCCTCCTTCAATGCTTCCGCAATTGGAAATGCCACTTTTTCCGGCTTTTGATGAATAAGAAGTCTTATTGATCCTGGGAGAAAAGGAACATATTCCAATGGAGTGATCAAATAAATTTTAGTTGAGCTTGGGGTTGTCTTAGCTAACCTTTTAGCAGCGGCGGTTCCAAAAGAACCACCACCAACGACAACAACGATTGATTCAGGCATGATATTGATTATTTGAAAAGCAGCAAGTAATTTGATTACTGATTCAAACCATATATCAATGTTGAGCCAAAATAAAATACGTGCAGGAAAAACCGTAGTTTAAATACATTTTTGATTAGTTTCAGCTCGTCACCTGTAGACGTTTTGATTAAATATAACTAGAACAAAAATGTGGACCCTTTGGATATATTTTAAGAGGTTCATTAGTAATTTTTCGCTCTACCCATTAATAGTCCCACGGATACGTTCGAGTGTTATTTTTTACCACGGATGTTACCAAATTGCTCCTCCTAGTCGGTCATATCTCCCCTTCTTTATAGATTATCCGAAAATTTTATCCGCGGACGATTTGATTTGCAAAATTATCCAACACTTGACACAGAAATGTTATTATTATTACTTTCAATACATCGCAAAAACAAGAATGCGTATCAAAAGCTTTCAATCATCATTGTCCCTTAACAATTCTTGAATTCTCATTAAATAAATAAAAAAAACTGCGCGAGCCCGGAGTCGAACCGGGGGCTCGAAGATGGCAACTTCGAATTTTACCGCTAAACCACTCGCGCTACAATAAAAACGACAACTGCAGGATTCGAACCTGCGCGGGTAAACCCAAAAGATTTCTAATCTGTCGCCTTAACCACTCGGCCAAGTTGCCTCTCGTTAAATAATTTTAAAATTAAAACGTTTATGTAATGAGCATCTGATAGAACATAAATAATGATTTTGCTTTGACTTTGTAAACTGGAGTTGGGCTAGTAATTATCGATGATTTTTAGTAAGTGGAAGCAGAGAATTTCATCAATTACGCTCTACCAACCAGGAACAAATTTGGGAATATATATAAAAAAAAAAAGGAAACAATATCTACTCTTGTTCCACCATATAAAGATAAGATACAAACTCTGCTACGCTAGCTTAGCATTGTGTTTTGGCTAATACGGGAACGTGTCATCATACGATTTGCTATTGCAGTTTGTTATGCTAGCCATACATATAGATCTGTGTATACGTTATTGGCGTCCATAGTCGAACGACAAAGAAGCTATCCAATTTGGCCATGGTCCCTTAAGCGGGGTGATTTTTCAAGTGAGGACTGCAAGTGATTAACTGCGTTTGAGCCTTAGTACTTCTTTCCTCTACCTCTCGAACCAAAAAAAGGAATCCCAGGTTTCGTGAGTCGGAAAATACACTATCTTAACATCTCTGCGCTGAAAAAATATTACTTTCATTATCACTTCTTAGCTTGGATCGAACAAAGAAAGTTTCAGCGTTCATCGAGAATTTTTAATCAGTTATGTGCAGTACTAAAATAAATTTATTAGTGTTAAACAATAAATCACCAATGATCGATATAAGCATAATATCTCAGACTACCACTTACTAATTCATTATTGAGTATGAATCCGAAGGCTCTCTATTGTTTCAACATATTGTGGAGAACTCATGAAGTAGTATTGCACAATCCGTTAAAGGAGTTATTCCTCCGAAAGCGGCACGTGATTGAAAATTTTCACCACTATACCCTGTGACTAAAAGGTATTAATCATTGGATCAAGCTTAATTACCACTATTATTGCAACATATAACTTGGTTCATTTCTCGATAACTGAAGTACTGGCATTTTTGATATTTTTGTTCTTACATATCAGATATACTCGAATCTTCGAAAATGTTCAAAAATACACCTGCTCTTTTCCAAAAGGCTGTAAAGCCCTCGGTTAAGCCATATACCAACATGTTGAAAGCTCCATCAACCAAATATTCTGCATTCAAACCAGTCAACTTGCCAAATAGAACATGGCCAAACAAGCAAATCACCAAAGCGCCAAGATGGTTATCCACCGATTTGAGAGACGGAAATCAATCTTTGCCTGATCCTATGTCAGTGGATGAAAAGAAAGAATATTTCAATAAATTAGTTGAAATTGGTTTCAAAGAAATTGAAGTTTCATTTCCTTCAGCTTCCCAAACTGATTTTGATTTTACAAGATACGCTGTGGAAAATGCACCCGATGATGTTTCCATCCAAGTTTTAACTCAATCAAGAGAACATTTGGTCAGAAGAACAATAGAATCAGTTAAAGGCTCCAAAAAGGCCATCATCCACACATACTTAGCCACATCCGATGTTTTTAGAGACATAGTATTCAACATGTCCAAGGAAGATGCCATCAAAAAGGCGGTCGAGACCACAAAATTGGTTAGATCATTAACGAAAGATGATCCATCAATGTCCGAAACTAGATGGTCATACGAATTTTCACCAGAATGTTTTTCAGATACTCCTGTTGAATTCTCTGTTGAGATTTGCAATGCCGTGGCAGAAGCTTGGGGTCCAACTGTTGAAAATCCAATCATCTTTAACTTACCTGCTACAGTTGAAGTTGCTAGTCCTAACATATATGCTGATCAAATCGAATACTTCTGTAACAATGTCAACAATAGAGAAAAAATATGTGTTTCTGTTCATCCTCACAATGATAGAGGTTGCGGTGTTGCTGCTACCGAATTAGGTTTATTAGCTGGTGCTGACAGAGTTGAAGGTTGTCTTTTTGGTAATGGTGAAAGAACAGGTAATGTCGATTTAGTCACTGTTGCTTTGAATATGTACACACAAGGTGTTTCACCAGAATTGAATTTCAGCGATTTAGAATCTGTTATTGAAGTTTCTGAAAGATGTAATAAAATCAGTGTCCATCCAAGAGCTCCATATTCAGGTTCATTAGTGGTTTGTGCTTTCTCAGGTTCTCATCAAGATGCCATCAAAAAAGGTTTCCTCAAATCTGAAGAAAGAACATCAAATAATGACACCAAATGGAAAATGCCTTATTTACCATTAGATCCAAAGGATATCGGCAGAAGTTATGAAGCTGTTATCAGAGTTAATTCACAATCTGGAAAGGGTGGTGCTGCCTGGGTTATTTTGAGAGCATTAAAATTAGACCTTCCAAGAGACTTACAAATTTCATTTTCACGAATTGTTCAAAAAGAAGCCGATTTATTAGGAAGAGAATTGAAAGCAAACGAGATTGTTGATTTGTTCAAATCATACTATTTCAACGATAAACACATAAAAGTTATTGATTACGATATAAATAAAAACGAGTCAAATGAAAGAGAAATTCAAGTCAATGTTACAAATAATGGAGCGGAAGAAATTTTGAAGGGTAAAGGTAATGGCCCAATTTCTGCTTTCACAAATGCTATATCAAACAAATTCAGCAATGAGTTTGAGGTTAAGAATTACACTGAACATTCTATTGGATCAGGATCCGAAACTCAAGCAGCAACTTACATCGAATTATCCTATAAAAACAAATCTGGTGATTTAAATACCAAATGGGGTGTTGGTAAACACGGTGATGTGTCGCAAGCTTCTATCTTAGCCGTTGCTTCTGCTGTCAACTCTTTAATCGACTTAAAGGAAATCAATATCTAACTTCAAATGGAAGTAAAAAAAATGTAATTCAAGTATGAAGTCAATAAAATACTAAATGGCTTCAATTATGGTTCAAAAAAAGTTCTTTCGCATTTCAAAATCTGTAGAGTTGCATTCTATATCGAAGTTAACAGTGAATAGCTCAGAGCGTGAAATATTTAAGTATGTTGAGCGAAAAAGACTACGATCCATTTAATGAGTCAAAAGTAAACATAAAACGTACAACTTACATTGAAATACGTAAATTTATGTTTACTTATTAAAGTATACAAGATATATTGATAACAATTTTATACCCGAAAAAACATAACCATTTGTAATAAGATATTTAGATTAAAACACATTATTACAATTAATAACCTAAAGTAGCTAATTGTTTTGAAACAGCAGATTCAGCAGCGGATTTTTGAGCTAAGTTGATTTTTTTGATTAAAGACTTCTTTTTAGCGTAGTATTCGGCAGATTTAACCTTTCTCTTAGCTTCTAATTTATCAACAACTGATTCGTATTTCCAACCAACAGAGCTTGATAATTTACCAACGGTAGTGTATTTTCTACCTGGTTTCAATCTTAAAACTCTTAAAGCTTGAGGAACGACAACTCTCTTCTTTTTGTCATATGGTGGTGGAACACCTTCAAAAACCTTAAGTCTTTCTAATGCAGCTTTACCTCTGGCAGTTTTGTGGGCAATCATACCTCTGATAGCTTTGTAGAAGATTCTTGATGGAGCTCTGAAATGGAATGGACCGTGAGTTTTGTTATATCTGGTACCTTTTCTTAAGTAATCATGGTACTTTAATTTGTTACGGAAAAATTCACCAGAGATGTTTAAAGCTTCAGCTCTGACAATAACAACTTTTTGACCATTTAATAATTGTTTAGCAACAATGGAAGCTAAACGACCAAGTAAATGTCCTTTACCTATACCAGAGTTAGTATTCCTTCTTCATATACTAGTCTAATAGCCATGATGAATCGCTTGCTAAATTTTTGCTCCTTCCAAGTTAAAGTCCCAAAAAACCGTCATGTGAATAAGATATGACAATATCATATACTTCAAACAGAAAGGATATCTAACAACTGACCTCACCATGTGTAACGTAGATACATACCGTCAATAACAACAACTGGTTCAAAAGTGCTCATTATGAATGTCTTTGTTGATAATTAAGACTATAAAAATGGATCTTTTTTTCTTTAATTTTCACTTCATCTACTCAATTGATGAGAAAGGTTGGTTTGGGACTTTGCGCGCTTACGAGACCATACACCTAGTGAGAGCCTCAAACTTTCGCGAATTTTCACGAGAGGATTTGCTTTTGGTTTGAGTCAGACCAAAATATACACAACGTAAACGGTAAATTTCAGACTATTAAGCAGTCACAAATTATAAGGGCTGGTGCCCTAACGTAATACAGGATTGATGGTTCAGTAGATGATGCTACATGCCTATAATGAGTATTCATATATTCATGTTCTACTTTTATGGAGTGGTGGGCTAGATACCTTACAAACTTACTTTTCGTGTTAGAATCCAATATGATCTTCAAACAATTTGTTCTTTTGAAAGCCAACCAAAATACTTTTAGTGAAGGTATCGTTCATCTCAGTGTAATCACCTAGCCCATTGGCCAATTTTGTAACATTCTCAACAATTACTAGCATGAATTGCTGGTCTGACTCATGCTCTTTGGAAAGTTCTTTGGTGAGCTCAACGAACTCTGCTAAACTGAAAATTTGAATATATTCTATGCTTCTGATTAACTCCTCGGATAGCCCCGATTGCTTGATCTGATTGATAAGATGATTAGAGCTCGTTGCATTGATATATATAATTTTAGATAGTTTTGCTTGGTCCTGTAAATGATTTGTCAATTCAAGTGTGAAAGATATGGGCAAATCGATATCTGAGTCGTGTAGAACTATAAGACTACTAGAATCGATATCGTTATATATTTCATTGAATCTCGCGTTTTGAGTTGTAATTTTCATTGTTGTGAGATAAAACAATCCTGACTGTGTAAAATCTCTGGATGGCAAATATATGTTTTTGCCTCTGACTTATTGATTATAATGCCATGCCTTCGAATGTCTGAGTTGACATAGCAGTTGTTTTGGGAAATGATAAGTTTCAAATTCGCAGATCAGAGAAAAGATCGAAGATTGGCATTGCGAAGTTGCAAAATAAATCCAAAATTCCACCTCATGTGCAACACATCTTCCTTTCTTGAAAAGTTCCTCTACAGATTTATGCTTAGACAATACAATTAAATTATAAGACACAATATAAACCACATACTATATAACATACATTTACAAAATTATCAGTAAATATCAGCAACAGTTCAATCTTTGAAACCTTTTGCCAAATCAACATTCTTCAAGTCTACCTCACCATTTTTCTTGTCTTCTTCGTCACTATCATTTGTGTTGTCATCGCCACTTATCTCGCCTCTGCCGTTTTCTTCATTATCATTCTCATCCTCATCTTCATCATCGTCTTCGTTATCGTCTTTATTTTCAGTACCAACATCAACTTTAGATAGGCTTTCCCCACTGCTGAAATCCTCTTTTATTTTGCTTTTCCTATTGGAATTTTCATTCAGTTTCGAGATATCTGCACGTCCTTCATCTCTATAACCGTTGATATTAGCAGTAGCGCCATGCCCATTACCATTACCATTACTTTCTTGCTTTTGTTGTTTGTAAATTATAGGGCTTTCTTCTAGATTTTCTTGATTGTGTTTCTTGGGCGATTGCTGATTGGGCGTTGAAAATTGAACAAAGTTCCATAATGCAGGTGATGATTGTAAGTTACCGTTGCCATGATGATGTTGATGATTAGCTTGGTTATTTTGAGGTACTACACTTCCATTGACGGGATGACTAGAAATGGCTACTGAAGAATTGGAGGTTTGACTATTTCCACTTTCAGCACTGGGAAGATTCACTGAAGGTAAAGTATCCAATTCTTTTTTGGATTTTCCTCTTTCTGGAGTGTAAGCTTCAATCGCGGTAACAGGATATCTCTTGGGGCTAGTAAAACCCATACCCAAATCATTCGGTGCTTTTTTGTTGTTGGATTTATCATGCTTACGATCTTCTTCTCCCGTAGATAAACCATCATTGATACCATTTGGTGGAGGATTCGAGGTCGTTGGGGCGGCAGGGATGCGGTAAATGTCTTGGTTTGCAAAACGAGGTGGTGTCTTACTGAATTCCTTTTCCTCATTTCTTGATGTAGCATTGGTTTCAGAAGTGGGGAGTGGCTGTGAAGTGGGTACTGATTGAGATGAAGCTATCGATTGAGGTTGGTGAAGCTGCTGTTTTATATTCTGTGGTTGCAATTGGTGTACATTTTGACTTTGTGGTATCTGTTTGATTTGAACTTGCTGCTGCTGCTGCTGTTGTTGCATTTGCTGAGATTGAGGTGGAGGCAACATACTATTATTCATATATTGCAAATTCTGATGCGGTTGTTGTTGCTGTTCAATCGATATTGGTAAGGAGAGTGGTATAGAACCATTGTTAAAATTATTGCTGTGATTGTAAGTGTTCAAATTATTCATTGGAGTTATATTTGGAACACCACCAATATAATCAGATTGTGCCTGGTTGAAGTTCTTCCCACTGGGACCTTCGGGTAATTGGTGATGAGTGGCTAAATGTAACTGCAATTGTCTTGAAACAGAGGAGCCTCTTCTGGCCTTGGACAAAGATCCACTGTGAAATTTTTTCAAAAAATCTTCCTTATAACTGGAGCTGATTTGCCATTTCATACCTTTACCCGGTTCATTCGGTCTTCTTGGGATTTTTTCAAAGGCTTTATTCAAAGATAAGTTGTGTCTGATTGAGTTTTGCCAACCTGATTTAGAATATCTATAGTAAGCGTAGTTTGATGAGATCCAGTCATAAATTTCTGATAGTGATAAAATTCCGTTTGGATTTGATAATATTGCTTGAGTAATCATGGTAGCATAGGAATAAAGGGGTTTGATATCTCTTGATTCATCCTTGCTTAAATCCTCCTCTTGATTCAAATTGTTTGTGAAATTTTCCATGTTGTTATTCAACAGATTTTTGTTGAACATTTGAAAACCTTTCAAATTGTTTACTTGATTGGGAATCAAACCACCTACACTATTATTATTACTGGTCATAGAAGCAGAGCCATAAGAGTTATTGGAAATATTATTGAAAGCACTTTTGATGTTGCTTTCATTACTTGACTTGACATTTTTATTCTGTTTCGGTTTTGGTAGCCTTGTGGAAAACTGTGCGATGATTTTTCTCGAGATATTTGGTGGAGAGTCAGGTAAAATAAACATCATTTGAGTACCCCCAATATCGATTATTGCGCCCGAATGTAAAGAAGTGGAAGATGCCTTTGGGCCACATGGTATTCTATTACCATCCACCCTTGCGCCATTTCTTCCGATCACCTTCAATTCCCAAAATCTGGTGTTCAAATTGTATGTTATGAAAGCATGCTGTCTGGAAACAACCTTTGCCGGACCAAGATCAATGTCAATTAGTTTGTCATTCAAAGTTCCATCTTTAGCTGGACCAGTCGTATCAATGTTAGTATTTCTGCCGATTGAAATTGACAAAGTTTTAACATAATACGTCCAATTTAAACCAGAAATTTTTGCGTACGCTTGGACTTCTGTAGCAGAATTTTTGTCATTAGCATAATTGATGGAGACATAGGTCTTCTCTTCAGGAGCTATAAGACTCGAAATAACTGCATTTACCAATTCCTGTGGATCATCATAGTAAGGTAGCTGGACTTCTTCATTACTTGCTGAGCGTTTTCTAGGAGAATTCTGAATTTGACTGTTTGACATCGTTTTCAATACGCAACATAAAAACTTTAAAAGCAAAAAAAAAAGGTATGTGTGATAGCACGAGGGAAAAATGTTATACTATGCAATAGAAGCTGATTTGATGAATTCAATGATATCTGTTTATGAATTAGCGAACAGTGTAAGTTGTGTTTATTTTTATTTATTTTTTATTTTTATTTATTTTTATTTTCGATGTTTTGTCAACAACTTTTAATGGTGTCTACTTGATGACACTCTCGATTACGTAATATTCATTGATCGCTTACATAATACATTTGCTTGTTGCTCCACTCATGACCGGGCTTCAAATAACCTCTGTTTACCTCTCGATGGCGTGTTGAAGAGGATACTGTCGGCGGCCAATACTCTCTTTGTTCTCTTATGAGAGTTTCATGTTCAGTTCTGGAGGGTGGTCCCCATGAGTGGCATGGTGATTAGTTGTGTATGTCAGGTTTCCAAGAGGTTTGATATTCCTTGGAGGTCGCAATCCAAAAGTGCAGGCACGATCAGTTTCGAAGGACTACAACAAGTGGAGCCCATCAACAAGAAATACAAGGAGGATAATGGCAATCCAGACACTGTTGCTGTTTCTGATATTGCACACACACTCAGTGGGTTGGTGTAACTAGCCAGGCTTTATATCGAATATAGACACCTGGGTTTAGCCAGAATGCTACACGCCAAATGAAACGGGATCAGGCTTCAGCCCTATTCCTGTTCCTGTGTTTGGCAAGAATAGATATCCAGTAGCGAATTTGTACTACCAGAGTAAACTGCTGCCATAATATTTTGGCAGAGCGAAACGTAAGAATCGCATTGAATCGCATTGAATCGCAAGGTACCGCTTATGGAGGTAATGTTTCAAAACTATATATGGGCGATGATGGCGGACTTTCTTGTGTAATCAGAACATGATAACCAGCTGGAGTGGGATTTGGCCAGTTTTATACTGTGTTTTGGACCCTCACGAGGGGCTGAAAGTCCCAACACTGGATCAATCGCTCAATCTTATGCTGACTCCACGAATCATTCAGCAGGTGGTTTTTAGCTACGGCATCAAATGTCCTACGTCTTCATCAATGGACAACGCATTTCAGCTTCTTGATGAGCTGCTTACTAAACGGAAGGAAGACGAGGTAGTCGTTTCGTTTCACAATTAGTCAAGAATGGAGCCTACTACTCACAGAAAATAGCGGGTCTCAGATAGTCATGTTGTATCTGAAACAAATCTTGCTGTTCATTCCCAGCCGATTCTGCTGAAATCCCAACGAGAGAAAGTTACATATATTGAACAATAACCAGGTATTGCTAGACACTGTATAGCCGTGCACTCACTTCAAATAAAAAAAACGAACCATGGCATGATCTGGAGATTGCTGTACACCACCTCCATGCCCATGGAAGACATGCTACTCAGAGTCTCACTATAGAGCCTACGGAAAGATGGACTAGTACAAGGCTTGATGTTTTCAGCCTAACAACTCGACTTACGGCCTCTTGATTTTTGTCCTATCCAAAAATCATTGCTGGATTTGCCTGTTATCCAGGCAACATGAAAGTAATCCTGTAGTCCCCGAATGGGAGGGGCTTTATCAGATAATACGTGCCATTTTCCAGCGCCTAAGAGTTTCACTGGTGCAAAATTCAAGCCGATGTGGATGGTTCTTGAAGATATTCAAAGCCTTTTCGACTCTTCCGAAGAACCGTGTTGTGAACCTGAGTTTTTCTTTACTATCCCTTGCAAATCCACACCATCTCACACGCTTGCTTGTACCTCTTAGATAAATCACTTGTATCTCCTAGATAAATCACAGGAAGCCTGTGACTCACGTTGCAAGAGTCGCTGATACGAAAGGTAAGCTAAAATTTCGTTCCGATTAAGCTAGCTATACGGGGGGACTAGCCATCAGATCAAGCCAATTTTTAAAGCGTTTAGTGGCCACAAGCTGCAAACAAATTTCGATCTAGATAGATCAAATTTTCAAGATGTATGCCTTTCTGCTCCAGTCCCCTTTATAGCACGTGATTTGTGCGTGCCCTCGAAGCTAACACATATTGAAAGTTAGCCAGTCATTTAGCCATTTCAAGAAAAGAGAGAACTATAAACGATGACGACGGAGATGTTATATTAGTCCGATTGGCAAGAAAGGTAGGAGATGTTGTGATGTTGGAGATTAGTAATGATACCCACAGCTTCCACAGCTTTACAATTATAGAGCGGGTAAGTTTGAGGTGTTATGACTTAGGACAGTTTAGCGTTGTGATTTCGCTGTACGACTAACCACTAGTCAGTTGGGAGGACGGATGGATTCGTCAACTATATTAGGCGCACATCGGTACTACCAAGCCACACAGAGCTGTCATCTGCGACATCAGCTAGTGGATGAGGTAGTGGATTGGCTTGTGCGACGTTGTCTCGATAATCGTTGACCAAATGTGCTAGTCTTTGCAAAGTACTATTCGCTTTGCAAAGCCCGTGCTGATTAGATTGAAGTCGTCCTTCCTGAATGCTTGCCCACTGGCGTACATATAACGGATAACTCAGGTTGAGAGCGAGACAGATCCACAAAAGATCCGCGTGACAACAGGTTTCAAGGATGCAGGCAGATATAATCTCTAGAATCTCGTCGCAGAATGTCGTCGTCGAAAGCTTAACAATAACATGTTCGGACAAGTAACACCAGATGTTTTTGGGACAGTTACGCAGTCACCGTCTATATTTCCTCTGAGGACACTTCACGTTATGTTTCGTGGCCCGCAAGTCAACAGATCAGTGAAGACACACATACTATATAATATTGATAGATACAATTGAAAACGGGACCTACATTACCTTAGTAGAATGACCTGCTTTCCAGATTTATGAGAAGGAATTTTCCGATTGGTAGGGCGCTTGCACGGACCACTTGGTGGTATTAGGCTTCATGTTTGCGAAGCCTTTTCGGAAGGGTGCTCTCTCACCTCTATGCTATGGTCCTCAGATCGTAGTGCGAGCACGGTTCACCCCCAGTGGTTGGAGACGATTTTGGTCTGCAACATTGCAAATTCTTCACACTCTTCTTATAGATCTGAAGACGGAAAACGACCCAAACGCAAGAAATTTCAATGCATACATTGGGGTACTTGGTTACCAAGACGATAATACTTTTTCAGATGTAAAAGTGTGATAACAGTCTCTTTACTTGCAGATATAGGCAGAAGTCAAGCTGCAATAACTTTAAACTTTTACATTTAAAGTTAGCTCTACCGATAATCCCAACTTAATTTTAAGCAGATTGGATGGTTAGTGAAAGTTAACACCAAAAGTTAACAAAATGAAGTTAAAACAAGAAAGTTGGTGTTTAGTGTAGGTTTTCGAATATTTGTTTCTTTCTCAATTTCTCCTTCACTTTTTCTTAGCACCTTGTTCTATCATCAAAACCACTATCCATATAACATTTCGCCATCCCCATACAGCTCTTAACTTGATCAATAAAAAATTGTTTTACCTCCCGATATCCTGAAATCTCATCGTGTTGTGCCTCAAAATACTACTTCGTCCGATTTAATACCCACCTTTTGGTACCTATCGATTGGTTTTTCAAGTTAACACTTCCTCGATATAACTGCACAATATCTTATAGCTCGTTGAAATGGATTCAGCTTCTAGAAAATTTCACAAGCTTACATGCTCAAACTGCCGTCGCAAGAAGGCAAAATGTGACGGTGCTTATCCAGTTTGTTCAAGTTGTAAGAACATTAAGGATTCCAAATGTGTGTACGATAAACCTGCTTCAATTTCATATGTCAGACACTTGGAGAAAGAAATCATGGCTTTACAGGAACAGCTTAACACAAAAAACGATACTTTGAATGCGATTCCTTATACGTTCATCTCTCAATCTTTGAAAAATACTTCCTACTTCAATACTCAGTTACCAAATCACGTTAATAATTTATTGAAAATCAATTCAAATGATTACAAGTTTAAAGTGACCCCTGAGGAGTTGAATAAGTTGACCGTGAAGTTTGATATAACAAATCCTAAAAAAATGAGTGAGGAGATAATAAAACACTCATTTCCATTTTTATTACCTTCAAGATGTTTGGGCTTTATGAGGAATTTAGACAACTTAGACTTGTCAGACATTAATACTGAAGGATCAAATTTGTCTGCTGCTTTGGCCACTGTCATTTTGGCTTATTCACATATCATGAATATCAATGACACCACAATTGCAACAGCTGAATTGAGACAAAGAGCAACGAATTTACTTTCCCAGGCTTTTTTTGAGCCCCCAACTGCTGTTTTGGCGAATGCTTGTCTTTTTCATTCAATGATGGATATTTTCACCGGTGGGTCGTTTCAGAGATGTTGGTTTTTATCAACTATTGCTTCGAGAACCATTATAGAAATATCTCAACACAAACCTTTGCAGTTCAAAAGATTATTATGGTCCTGTTACTGTTGGGATAAATTCATAGCTTCCGTTTTGAGTAAAACTCCAGTTTTCCAAACACCTCCATCTTTTCCTCCATCTGCTATGGGGTTCAATTTATTTGACATCGTTCCATACTCTTCAACCGATGGAATAACAGAGAGCGGCTCAATTGAAGATTTGAAAACCAATATTGACTTATCTCCTGTCACTATTGCGTACTGTCAATTGTCTGTTATTTTTACTGATATTTTGAATCAGAATCATCAGTTCTTGCCCATCAGAAACAAGTTGTTAGAGTTGACAAACCAAGTTTACTCTGAGTTACCAAATGAATTGAAGCCAGATTACTGTATGGAGATTGGATCAAAGTTCCCAAATGAATCAAATCAATCTTATGCGTATTATATAATAGCGAACTTGCATTTGTTACTCAAAATGTTTGATACCAACTTCCAAGAGCAATTGAAACGCGAAAATGAAAGTCATTCTCCTACTATGATTTCTGAACCTCAATCTGAGATGGATAAACAAAGTGATATTGATAATGAAGAAGATTCAAAATATACTACATACAACACAAGTGATAAATACTCGAGTAACGACAACTCTCCTCTCAACTCAGGAACTCCTAATACTGTCTCATCTTTAGATTCTTTCATAATAAATGAGGAGGAGTTTTTGAAACTTTTTTCTATTGTTGAAAAGGCCAGCGGATATATCAGTTTTACTTTACAAGATGAAAAGAAATCTAAATCTCCTGGTTTACAATTGATTGGAGGTTGGTTTTCCATGATGGCGATAACACCGATAATTCCCTTGTTTTACAATGAAAAATTCATAGACTTTCTTAAGACTAAAGGTGAAAATGAGAATCGTGATTATTTTGAAATATTTTTAGGGTTGATGATTATGTGTACAGCTTCTTTGGGTGAGGAATTCAACTTCAAATCACCAATAGCCAAAGAAACTGCATTGGAATTTGTAAATAATCCTCCAGATTATTTGAAGACTCATCAAAGGTTCATCAACCATGTTGCATCTATCCAATGTACCCATATTGTTAACCCAATATATGATGAAGTTCGAAAAGAATTATCTACAAAATCTTCGAAAGAAAGAAACGAGTTTATAACCAGAATGAGACCATGCATTTTAACCAAAAAAGGTAAAATTTTAACCGACCCATTAGTAAAAGATGATTATCTTTTGAACTTGAGCAAGATAAATAGCAAGAGTGCAAACGCTTTGGATAAGAGAAGTGAAACTGGATCCGGCACTCGTCATATCAATCTAGAAGACGAGGACAGTGACTCCAATAGAGTTAAAAATTTGAGATTGGACTCTTCCACTAGTGATTTCAACTTTTCTACCCACTACAGTGAAAGCATATCAAGCTCTAATGATTTGCATGTGTCTCCGTTGAATTTCAAATCTGATGAAAAGGGAATCTCTGATTTCATTTTGGACTCGAGTAATTCTATATCTTTGAATAATGATTCTTTAAATCATGATATTTTGAACTCTCAGAACTCTCAGGCTTCTGTTTCCGATATCAATTCTAATTCCAACTCAAATAACTTCTTGAATCCAACCATTTTGGCGCAAGATGAGAGTATAAACAATTACTTTGTTGCACCACCTGTTTTGAAAGAAGAATACGGCGATTCATTGAACCTTATAAATGGGTTTAGTTTCAATCAACTCTTTCAATTTGACTTCCAAAACAATTCCGTCAAAAATTTTGACTTTGATATAAATAGTCAAATTCCAAATATTAACCCTACAATAAACAACCAGAATCTTTATCTGAGCTACGGGCAGGTGAATCAAGTACCTCAATTCCAACAGCAGCAACAGCAGCAACAGCAGCAGCAACAGCAGCAACAGCAGCAGCAGCAATACCAAAGACAATTTTTCAATCAAAATATGTATCAATATGCCCAAACGAATAATACAACATCATTGAACAAAATGACTCTTGAAGATTTCCCAACTACCCAGATGCCAGGCAGTTTCATCCAGCCGCCAGATCACCCTCCTCATCAACATCTGCAACCGCCTCAACAAAATTTCCAAAACTTTCAACCGATGGGTAACGTCAGTCAAGGACCTCCACCACCTGGCGGTCAGCAACTTCCGCAGGCTACTATGGACCAACAACAATTTCAAAATTTTTATAATCCTTACTCATATAATCAATACTAGATGGCCATAATACATGAAGCGGAGCATCATTCGAGAAGCAAGGGGGGCGTGGGGAAATTTATTGTTCATATTTTCTATTTTACTACGAGTCGATAGCAGAAAAGTAATCTTGTCTCAGATTTACTTTCAGATTTCACTTGACAACATCTACAGTGTTTATTGCAAGCTGACGATTTTTTTTTGAAGGGGTGTATACATTGTTTACTAAAAGCTAATTAATGGTTTAAAAATTTTTGTGATTTCTTGATTTATATTTTTATTTACATTATATGATAGTTATTATTTGATGAGGTTTGATGTCTAAGTATAATCCAGATAGTTTTCCGTTATATTTTCATTGATTTTTTTGTTTATTTAGTCCTTGATGTCGAAATTTGATTGAATGTATATACCATCAATAACTAGTAGGTCAAATAAAATTAATTATTATGTAATCCCATATATTTTAGTGAAGCGCGAACTTCGTGGTCAAATTGGAGTGGAGGCTTACAAAACACCTGTGCAGAACCACTCCATGTCGGTTATGCTGGTGATTTCATTTAAGCAAATCTGATTGGGCTAGTAAAATATTTTGAATAAACATCAGGATATATGAAAACAACGATTCATAAGTTGTTGAATTTCAAAACTAAGTAAGGTCAAGTGTCCAAGATGTCAGATTCAACTGAGTTTCACACACCAAGATTCAGTATTGTTCAATTTGAACCATATACTCCAAAGGATACTGCTCAATTAACTAAGGAGGGCTTCATAGGCTCAACTGCCATGGCAGCTTTGGCTACAGGTTTGAAGACCGCTGTGTCCAAATCACCAACTGCTCACTCTTCAGATTTCTACAAGAAGCATGGTATCACCTTTTTTGCCATCACCAGTGCCGGTACTGCGTATACATTTGCATCAGCTGTTGCCGCCAACTTGAGAGAAAAAAACGATCCATATAATGAATTGATTGGTGGTTCTGTAGCAGGTTTTATTGTTGGAGCCTCAACCAAAAACGTCACCAAAACTTTTGGTACCGCCATCTTTTTGGGCCTTGCTGCTGGCCTCCACTCCTGGTCAGGTGGTCTCATTGGTCTTGGTAAAGATGCCGCTAAATTTCAAAAAGAGTTCAAAGAAACCGTTGAGCCTGAAAACAAGCAAGGCTTTTGGGAAATCATTCAAAGAAAACCTTTGTCACAAACTAAAGCTGATTTAGGTGATGCTTTCAAATGAAGAGAGTGTTTTCGAGGAATTTGAAGTAAAATTGGGGGACTGCGATTTTAAATGAAGTTTTATTGAAGAAAAAAATAATAATTATCCACCTATTGAACTGGTCTCATCGTGATGGGTCAAAATTACTTAACATAGAAGTTCGGCGATGATTTATCCTGTTATGATATTTACTGTTACTTATTTATTATTTATTTATACTACATAGAAGGTTAATGCATACTTGGTTCATGTAAGGTGCTTCTACAAAGCTCAATCAATCGTATTGATCAATTGTTTATAATCCCATCTCTCTCATAATATCCATTTCATCCTCAAAGTCGTCATCTAAGTCAACTCCCTTAGACGACACATCAAAATCGGTTTCATCAATCTCTTTGTTGTCATCTCTTTGAAACTTCTCATTATTGTTGTCAGTATCTTTGACGGAAATTAACGTTCTAGTTAAACTACCAGTATTTTGTAAGGGTTTCCTTTGTGATAGCAAATTGTCTAGCTCTCTTTCTTCAACCTCAGAAAATTCGAAGTCATCAGATTCAACTAAATTGGCACTCTTCATGTGGTTGGTTTGAGCTGTTGCAACCGACGATTGAGACATTGGTGCTGTGAAAGTTCTGGCATCTGTGTTCTCTGTGTTCGATGATGGTCTTCCATATATATTGTCATCTTCATCATCCTCTTGAATAAACAATTGGTTACCAGATGTAACGATAGATGCTCCAAGATTGATCCCTTCTGTTTCCCTCTCTGTTTCCCTCTCTTCTTCATTCGCATTTGCACTTATGCGTTGCCCTGATGTGGTATTATTGTAGTCTGTATCACTCAACTCAAAATCGTCCATATTGTGCAGACCAAAACCCACTTTCGCTCGTATCTCAGTGTCAAGATACATCCTTCTTTTTTCTTTGACTGCAGGATCTTTATCACCTAGTTTTCTGATCAATGATAGACAATCCTGGACGTTTGCTTTGGGAAATAAATTATGACACCACAATTGATAAAAATCTATGATATGTTTCATGTCCTTAATTTCATTTTTGCTGTCCAATTTGATGCGTTTATAGTTGTTCCGTATATAGGGCAAACCTTTGGCAGCCAAGAGTCTTTCAGAATCTAGCTTTACTACTGCCCTTCTCTTCACTATCTTTATGCTCTTATCCAAACCCAACAATTCCTCGAGCTGCTCATCGTCTGTCACACTTTTTTGACGCCCATCTCTGGTCTGCGAACCTATATTTGGAAAATCATTCTCCATGTTATCTGGGTACCCCTGGCTTGTGTTGGATTCCTTTCTCTGGCCTAGGTTCCTTCTACCTCCAATTCCTCCTAATCCACCTTCATCATCACTGAAATGGGACATAACTATGTAATGGTGCCTTTTTTTGTGATTGAGTAACCAGCTCCTTTCGAATTTTCTTCCTGATTGCGATAGTCAAATTTTTTTCCCCGTTATATACGTGATGTTAGGTGAATTACACGTCAAAATGTGACCTGAAGCTTTCAATTACGGAAAAACGTAAAAGTCATTACGCGTTTGTCTCTTGATATAGGAGCAGACTACTCTTAACCACAACTATGCACCTAACCTCCACACAGGGTTCATAACATAAATTATTTTTATATACGTAATGAATTATGTAATTTTTACCATATCCGGCATATACGCTTTGATTATGAGCGTTTGTTTGGTTGTAGAACGCCCCAGTTGCTAGTTGGGCGGCCTCGCCAAATTAACAGTGGATAAACTTTGGACGTCATACAGCGGAAACAAAGCTGAAAGACAAAAACGGTTTCGTACACCGGTGACAACATATGGGCCATAAAAATTGGCTGCTTAATGATTCCAGCAACTGTCAGCTCGAATCAGATATTGAATCAAATAAATTAACACAAATGCGCCAATTCCTAAAATTCTCAAACCTAAGATAGACTTTAAAGACTTCTTTTTAGTGACATCTATCAACAACTTCCAATTACAAGACAGAGTCGTAACAAAGCATGATACTATGTTTATTAGTGAAATTAACCTCATTTGCATTCACTTCTCTATTCCCAATCATTCTCACAATCAAGTCAATCAAAACAGATAACCACCACCATTTGAAATTCTTTCTTCATTACTGGTTGATTGTTTCCATTATCTACCAAGTCCAGCTAACATTCAGCTCTAGTCTTCAGCAAATTCCATACTTCGAGTATTTTGTCTCGGCGGTTAAATTATGGTTGTTGATACCATACTCCCAAGGGTGTGTTATCACTTGCTACTGTTACTTGTTTCCATTACTCTTGAATAGCTCCAATGAATCTCACATTGAGTCGTTCTTTGAGTGTTTTTTTAAGTCTAGCTTGTTCGCATTGATATGCAATATAGTGGTGTCACTCAAAATGACTAGTAGCCTATATTTGAAGACAGTCTATGTAATTGACGAGATCAATTATATATACAAAAAGCCAAAGGGTCCTCACTCAGGTGGAGTTTCTTTCTTAGATTTTAGTTTGAACAAAATATGCTATCTTGATTTTAGCGCTGTTGCACCCAATTTAGATGCTGCTCCTGCCGTCGAAAGAGCACATCACTCTCACAGATCATCAAGAAGATCATCCGCTGGTTCGAATATGATCGCGGAGAGCTTGAGGAATGAGTTGAAAGATATTAAGGCGGTAATTCAAAAAGCTCGATCAAAATCCCCAGCCACTCCAAGAATTGTATCGAATCCTGCCATTTTACCAAATGTTAATCAGACAATAGCCTCAAGCAATTTGCAAATGTCACCGTTGACTCCAGCTCGTGCTACATTTTCAAATCCTTCTTCCAGAACCACTTCAATTTACGTCCCCAAATCAAGATCTGGCTCCGTTTCTAAGGTCAAAGATGTTGCTAGCGCTGAACATTTTGAGCTTAATCCTCCAGGATCCTTTCCAGAAAAATCCACGGAAATGGCTACTTCATTGCGTCGTTCCACGCCTGTTTCAAGTATAAAAACATCACCCAAAGAATATGTGAAGTATGAATACGTTAATATTGACCCTCCTGTATTACCAGAGAAAAAATCTGAAAAAAAGACTCGCTCTGCCGCACCAAATATAAATATTCATCAATCATTGCCTTTGGAACCTTTTGCTCCTTCCACCCAAGATGACATAGCCAAGAAGCAATTTGAGCTTGCTTCATTCCAGAAATCTCGAAAAATTAAGCGTTCAGCCAATAATGCGTTGCCTGTTACAGACGATAATAGAGAGTTGAAGGCTAGCTCAAAATCTAAACATATTAGAAGGCACAGCGATGGTTCATATTACTGATTTATGATCGTATCAAGTTTTGGAATTCACGTAACTAGTTACGGATCTTACAAAAAGATGCTAAGTCAGGAAACTAGGTCGGTTCATATTTGGATGCTTTTGTTGGCATTTCTGGTTTGCTAATGAGTCCTTTTCACCCGAGTTACGCTTGCCTCATAGCTTAGTGTACTCCTAAGGTTGCTATATGCTTACTATATTATTCTACTTAGATTGTAATATTACACCTCGAAGACAAAACTGTGAGTAATTTCTGCTCTTTTTCCCTTTTTTAGACAGCTACCCTCGTTATGGTGCTTTCAAATATTGACACAACTGGTTGCGAAATCGTCATGCAGAGCAATTCATGAACAGCCTAAAAACCAGCTTAATCACACGATTATGAGACGTTTCATTCAACGAAAAAAATGGTTATTGTACTCCACTTCACTGAACTTTTGACAGGTCTCGTTTTATGAAACGCTTTATGACAAGTGTTTTGCCTATTGTCACTTCAGCTGTGTTCGCGCAACACAACAGCAACTAATGTTGTTCACGTGAATATGTGATTGAAATCTCAAACAACAGATAGGGCTCTGAAAGAAGAACCATTTGATCCCAATTAACAACGATTGAGAATCATAACTCACCGAGCTTCCTAATTAGAACTCTGACGCTTTGTTGATTATCAGACACTGGTTGCGCAACAGTTGACTACTTGCGCTAACGCAGCTAGCTGCTGAAACAGTTGTTGAGGAGCCATTATAATCATAAGATTGGTATGACTTGATCATCCTATAAATATTTCACTTTTGTAACAATAGTGAAAGGAATTGAAAATAAATTTCCGATTGTCTTTCTAGGTTGCTGAATCTTTGAATGGCAGTAAAACACCTTACCCTTTTCGCTTGATAAGAGGTGCTTCGAATTATGTTAAATTGCTAACTTCGCGAATCCCATAATTGGTATTTACAACACACACCAATCGATTATCAATAAATTACATAAACATTTTGTTCTGTTACCCGACGGTACTGATTTTGAAGAAGAGATGATAGGAACTAAATGGTTAAGGGAGCTTCATTAAACTTGAGAAAAATGAAACAGATTTGGCGCTATAATGATGTATAGCTTCAAAAATAGCCTTTCCGCAAGATTAACATTGAGTGGACTGAGGTTGTTTGGAACAGGGAAAGCAAATCCAGTAAAACCTGTCTACAAGAGCTTCTACAAGTCAACTTCTTCCTATGCGTCTACGCAATCATCTAATAAGAAACCAACCACAACTTCATATCTCTCCAGCACTTCACCCTCATCAACAACTACTCCGAGCGCACCTTCTACAACATACACATCTTCGTCTATACTGAACCCAGTTGATGATGCAAGCGCGCCGTCAACCATTGGCATAACAGAAAATAGAACGTTGAGTGAAGCATTGGGTGCCCACTCGATCGATAATGATAACTTTCCTCCTAAGATTCCCGAGGGCCAAATAGATTGGGCCACTTCATATCATGGTCTAGGTACTGCAGCATTTGAATCCAAAATTAATGAATTATTACTTGCACCTTTGGCCGAGGAAGAAGTAGAGATCACGCCTGATGGATTGCTATATCTACCAGAAATCAAATATCGTCGTATCCTAAATAAAGCTTTTGGTCCCGGCGGTTGGGGTCTTGCTCCTAGATCAGAAACGATTGTCACCCCAAAATCGGTTACTAGAGAATACGCCCTTATTTGTCAGGGAAGGTTGGTATCGGTAGCACGAGGTGAACAAGATTACTTTGGTGAGCAGAACATTCCGACTGCAACGGAAGGATGTAAAAGTAATGCTCTTATGAGATGTTGCAAAGACTTAGGTATTGCTTCTGAATTGTGGGATCCTTCCTTTGTCAGAAAATTCAAAAAAGCTCATTGCGAAGAGAAATTTGTTGAGCATGTTGTGAATAAAAGAAAAAGAAAGTTGTGGAAAAGAAAAGACGCTTCCTTCGAATATCCTTATAAAGTTTGTTAGAATGTTATATGGATATTTTTGTAAGTAGAGACCTGTATAAAAGTAATAGAAAGATCCATCTATATTTAAAAGTAGCGTTTTATAGACGCGATTTCATTTTTGACAATCATTAATTTTCGTTTATTGATTTCCGTTACCATGTATTATAATTCGAACATATTGTCCATTTGTTACCAGAATAGTACACTCAAAATGTCTTTCATTTCACCTATACACTTCTCGTTATATCATCATTCAGTTTATTCAAAAGCATTCAATATCTTCATGTAATAATCGTACTTCATGCCTATTATTTGGCAAAATGTAATTTGATACTCAACCATTGTCTACTGACAACCTCTGCTGGAGTCAATGCTCTATCACCGTATGTCAATGGCGCGAAATATGCAAAAACTGCAAAAACGATAAACGATAAGAACAAAACAACTACAAGCATTTTACCGACATGAACAACAGGTGGAGGATAATTTTTCAATTTGACAGATTCCTCTTCGTTCTTTTCTTCTGGTAGCCTATCATTTTTGGTGAATATGAATTCAAGGAGACCACCACTGAATAATGCAGCTATTAAATGAGCTGGTAAATAGTGATGTAAAAATTTTTGTCTGTTCATCAAAAAGAAGGGCAAATAGTGGGAACACCAACCAATAAACAAAAAGCCAAGTGTATTATACAATCTTGACCTTGATCTGTCATTTAATGCGTATATATTACGACGACGGGTCAACTGATCAGCTAAAACTAAACCAGCATAAATTGAAAGTAAGCAAACTTCAATCCAAAAACCAATGACATTTCCTGTGAAAAAAATTTGTTTTCTCTCGTTATTTTTGTTCCAAAATGAAACACCATTGAGGGCTAATGGCCAGGTACCAGGCTGGGATGCAAATGGATGTTCTGATGTGAGCTGATTGTTGTGATGAAACATCAATCCCTGCAATTCCCACCATTTCTTCAAGAATGGTATTTGCTTGATTTGTTTTGGAACATAAAGTTTTCTTTCATCTTGTAAGTTTACAATATTATCAAAGTACCAAATAGTGTCTGGTTCTGTTACCTTCTTTATACCGTTAACTTCTTGTTGATGGAAACCCCAGTCAGGTAATAATTTGTCGTTGTGAGTCCACATCGCAACAACAGTTGGTACATGAATGACTCTCAACAAAGATCCCTTGGTTTTGACTACACCCCCTTTCTTTTTGTCGTAAGAGTCGATTTTAAATAAAGTATCGTTAAATCTAGCACCATTTGCAATTTCGGGATCAATAACTGTGAATTCTTCATTGGTTGGATAGAGAGGAGAAGCAACGTCGTGAGTCAATAGGTAACCATTAGTCGCAACGTGACGAAATCTAACAACATCACCATGCTGAACAGCATATGAGTTATGTACGTCTTTATTGATTTCTTTTGTTGGAACAATTTCCCAATGATTATTGAGATCGTCAATAGGCTCGTCAGTAACAACACATGTAACTTGTTGACCTTGCGAGGAAATTCTACCGTCTTCATAACGTAATGGGTAACGTTCAAGATGCGAGTGTAAGAATGCATTGGTGCTTTTGTGCTTAACTGTGAGAACATCATGGTAATTGACTTGTTTGGCTTCTCTTGCTAATGGAGAGTCACCAAGAGTTTCTTGGAAATCGGGGCTCATGAAAGCATCTCCTGGACCAGACTTGGTCAAAATGGAAAAATGAACCCAAAACCAGTACAAGTAGATGATAAATGGAACAACAATCAAAGCAAAAAATCTCGCAACAAAATGTTTTCCTACCTCAGTCATTGCTAATCCTTTTTTGAAATCTAAAATGTTCCATAAATCATGGATCACAGCAAGCCCAATAGTGAAAAAAGTGAAAACACCAACGTATTTTGTTGAGATAACACAAGATAGAGATATACCAGTCAACAACAACCATTTCCACCATTTTCTTCCAAAAGGAGCTGAACGGTGTCTGGAAAATCTCACATATGAGTATATCGACAATGCAACGGACAAAATCAAAGTAGCATCCAAAAGAATCAATCTTGTTTCGGCAACATGCGCATTATCAAAACAAACCAATACTGCAGCAAAGAGACATGCTGGATAAGAATAGCCCAATTCCTTCATGGTTTGGAACATGACTGGAATTGTAATCGAACCCAAAAATGCAGATAAACCTCTGTAACCAACATAAGGCACATGGTTGTCTATATAAGAATCACCAATATTATCAAATTTGAAGTCACCGCTATAGTTCATAACATAACCCATACCTGCAATCAACAATTTTGCGAAAGGTGGATGTAAATCGAAGAAGTATGTTCTCTGTAGATAGTATGACGCAAACTTTCCAAAATGAACTTCATCAAACACAACTTCAGATGGGACATGAATGAGTCGAAATCTAGTATAAAATGCAGCTATGGTAACAAGAAGTAAAGCTATAGTATACTGGTATTGACTAGCTGGTCCTTCTGATTTATGGCCTGGTGGTGGAATATATTCAGCGTCTTTTTCACTTCCACTGAATGTTTTCAAAGGTTTAGCAGAACCACGCTTTCTTAGAGTTTGACTAGCCATTGTAGATAAGCTATTTGACAAACAACTATACTGAACAGCTCAAGAAGAAACAAAAAACAAGAAAACTGGTGAGGAATTGGAAAGCTGAAGAAAAATGATAAAAAATCTTGAAAGGCTCAGCTGCGATACACCACGTAAATTAAGAATTTGTTCAATAAAAGTATTTGATGCGAATCGACTTCATTCTTACGTGTTCAGTTCGACCTTTGTGATGGCGCGCTAGGATGCAACTAAAATATATATATTTCTTTATCGGGCAGTCTAACTCGATTGAAAGTGACAAAATTTTTAGTGTTACATTTGCACACAATAATCCAGTGCTCTCAAATGGTCGGGAATGGAAGTACTCTGTGGGATCTACTTTGTATTTCCAAGCATAGTGGCTCATTATCTGGAGTGAGGTAACCCTTTCGAACGAAAAAATCAAGAAGTACTAATGCACAATTTGGCTTGAATGCACCCTCTTCTATCTGTTTTTTGACTTCATCCAAACCCCACAAATAAAACTCTTCTGCTTCTTTATCGACGGGGACAAGCTCAATTGTTTCATCCAATTCAAGCTCGTAGACGTATTCTACTTCAGGCTGTATCAAGCCTACCTCAGAATCCAAAGTAGGCTCATTTTGGTACATGTAAGACAACACTCCGGCAGCTTTGATATTATCTTTAACATAACCCTCGACCAAGCCAGCTTCCTCGTAACATTCCTTCACAACAGTCTCATAAATTCCGTACGGGTGCCCTATGCCACCAGCAACAGTGTTGTCCAACATTGAGGGAAAAGTAGGCTTCGTTTTGGACCTTCTTGGAATCCAAAATTTAACTTCCCCTGAACTGGATTTTTCTGCCGGAATGTATCCCACAACGTGAACGCCATACGTGATTACACCTAAGAGAATGCTGAATGCTCTTTCAACCAACATGTAGGGTGTATGCGATGGGTTGTATATGGTGTACAATTCGTCTCTCCAGCCCTTCAAGGTGTTAAACTTGTTCAAGTCTTTCCACTCGGCGGCTATTTTGGCGAATGCTTGATTTCTTTTGTCCAACGAGTTGAATTCTGGCTTGATTTTGACAACACGCTCTTGCTCATCCACAGTGACCACATCACGGTGTTTTTTGAGTTGTTTGGCTATCAAAGGCAACATGTAACCGATCACTGTTCCTTCGTGAGCGGTGAACATATACCAAGCGCTTTCGTAGCGTTTGTACAGCGCCTGGTGCGGATAAGGAACAACATCCACTTTGTCAAGCACTTGCTTTGATGTGAGCCCCATACTTGGTGTTGAAGAGATTTCGTAACAAAGTGGCGATATTTGGCTCTATGAAATAACCTGCTCGAGTAATTTGTGTCTGTGGAGGTTTCATCTTATTTGACCCATTTTATGGTCGGATTGAGTGCCCAACTAAATTCGAAACAGTAACTAATAGCAGCAAAAGAGCTTAATTAAGAAAACGACTCTAATGCGGCTTTCAATGACCATCGTGATTTATCGTTCGGCGGTTAATTTCATGGGTTGAAGGTGATGATTTTCAACATTCTTACTATAACTGATTTGACTAATTTTAGTATTTCTAACAAGGAACACATCTTCACAACTGCACCTTTGAATGGTGACGTTGCTAACATAGCTGGAGTAAAAACATGTCGGGGTAAGTATAAATGTGACCTCAAAAATGCATTAAACGTAAGAGTGAATATGATAAGTAATCTACAGAAGAGAGTGTAACTACATAACTAATTCTATTCTTACTCGTATGCTTGATGTTTCACTTGGAAGACATTCACTAACGAATATATTAGTTCCACCAAGCTTTTAGTTAAACTGATAGAATCAGTATTCCTTGAGCACGATAACACGCCCACCACTCCTCTTTCAAACGAAGTACTTGCAAACGTTAACTCTTTCTTGCAAAAACATGATACCTACGATTCCAACGATTCCTCAAAGTTAAATGATGAGCTCCTTAGAGTATACAATAGTTTCGTTGTACTCCATCCTGAAAACGAGCTTGTCTTTTTGGAGTTTCTCAACTTGCTATACCCCTGTATCATAGATTACACCTCCATGTTAGCGTGGGTCAAATGCTATGCGGTTCCTGCTATTGATAGCGCCAGCCATTTTTTGCCAGTAGTCAAGAAAGCTAGAGAGTTTATCCAAAATTTAATGACAGAAATTGAAGATAGTGATGACCAGTATTTGACTAACTCAAGAATTGAAATTACAAATCGAACATCGAGGTATATTTTGGAAATTTATCTTGGAAAACAAGCTATATCAGATGATGAAGGCATCCAGAAAAACACACAAGAGTATGAAGAGACAAAAAGGTTTCGAGAAGCGAATGCGAAAGAGTTGTTAGTCAGATTTGGTTCGAAAAGAAGTAAAAGCTTTTTTATCATATTGAACGACTATGCTCAACAACCCGAGTATCGTATTCGTGCCTTAACTTTGTTGTCATATGTCTTGAGTCAACATCATCCAGGCCTGTTTGAGATTGCTAACACAAAATTATTACAAACGTTGATAAACATTATGCTTTTTGATGAATCAGCTACTAGTGTCTCGATCACTGTTTCAATGTTTTGTATGATCATGCCTTTGATATGCCTGTCAGTCTCTAAACATTTATCTACTATCTTTTGTATCTACTCTAGATCAATATGCTGGAAAAATGGTGAAGCTCAAGATAGCGACTTGTCATTGGGGTCTACATCAAATTGGGAGAGATTGACTTACATTGCTACTGAAAAAAATGTTTTTCCAGATTACAAAGCGCTCTTCACAATGTTATACGGTTTATTTCCTATCAATTTTTTGAACTTTATTCGAGATCCTAAGGAACAACTCTTTTCCAGTTCTTACATACATGAAGTACACTCGGACCAGGAAATTGAATTGATAAAATTTGAATCCAAAAAATTACTCAAAAGTTTCTTGATACACCCAAATCTAATAAATGGCGTGACAATCGAAGAGGAATTGAATAATCCTCTTGATTGGATTAGCATTGATGCTTTGGAAGATATTGCTGCCTCCTGTATGTTGTTAGATACCGAAAGCCATTCTTTTGAGTCTAGGAAACCATCCACTTTATCAGAAGTTTTATCGTATACTGACGAAAACTTTCAGTTCAAGGAGATATCATTCGACGATCCTTTGTCCGATTTACTCAATACGCATGAACGCTTATATTCAAAAGAGGAGCGGAAAGCTTCCGTTATATCTACAACTGACTTGAAAAGAAACTCAATATCAAGTCGAAACTCTTCCATCGTGTCCAATGGTAACACAGGAGAAAGACTAATATCTCATACCAAGTCAAACTCAATGTCGAATGCAAGTACGAGGAATAATTCAATCATTGAACCGTCTAATGGTACCTCGATTGATTTTTACCAAAGAGAATTATTATTGTTGAAAAATGAATTGCAGTTTAATACTTATGTCAAGTACTTGAATAAGCATGCTACAAAGAAACTTAAAGTTAAAAGCGTGAATAGCGAGAGAGAGAAATTTAACCAAAGAAATATTGAGATGGAGTTGGAGATCATTAAGGCTGAAAACACAAATTTAAAGGATGCACTATTTCAGTGTAAAACAAGTATCAGTTTAATCGAAAATGAAAAGCTAGAAATACAACAAGATATCATTGCGAAAAGCAAAGGATTAGAAGCCATCAAGAACGAGGTTCTCGACAAGTACTCCGCATGTTTACAAGAGAAGCAATTACTCGATAAAGAATTTATGGAGATGAAAAATCAAATGGACCCACAGAGAATCGAAATCACATCTTTGAATAATCAGTTGATAAACTTGAAGGAAGAGATTTTTTTCCTCCGATCTAAAACGCAGAAACCCGATAAATTTTTTGAAAACCCCATGGAGAAGAGAAGAAATTTTGTAACAGAATTAGAAATAAAACTTCACGATCTAAAGATACAGAATGAGTTGCTCATGCAAGAAAATGAAAAATTACGAAACGACTTGATTGTGGAGAAGGAAGTAGCATTGAAAGAGAAAGCTTCTTGGGAGTTGCGTTATGCACAGGTCAATATGAAATCTGAAATTTTGAAACATACAAGAGCTAGTGAACGAAGAATAAAAGATTTAGAATCAACCATCTCTAGATTTGAAGATATCATTGAAGAAAAGAATAGCAAAATAGTACAACTATCAACATCGAAGCCAATTTCAATTCCGAAATCCATGAAGCCTGTTTCAAGGCCTTCACTTTTAGGTTATGAAGTTCCACAAACTATTGAAGAAGACGATCATAAAAAATCCAGTGAGTTCAAAATTGCTGGTAAACAATCAAATATCAGTTCATCTCCACCCGTCTTCAAGGGAAGAGGGGGGATACAGAATAAATCAAAACACAGAATGTAATCCGTTACATTCAACCTATATACTTTGTATAATGAATTACGAATTTTGTTGGGGAGTCCATCATTGAAAAAAACGTAGAGTTAAACAGATCAATTTTCGCTCAGCAGCCTTCTCAAAACTGCGAATATTACACCGCTCTTAATATCAGTGTTTCCAACACAACCTTTTATGAAAGTAAAATCGTGACTAAAAATACATTAGAGGCTCGTTATCCGTTTCTTCTTCTGAACTGTTTCCCACGCTGGCTAAATCATTGTATAGCGCAACCGAAGTTTCTTGTTTTTTGAAATTATCCCCAAGTGACATTTTTCTTTCTGTCGAAACTTCATCCGTCGGATGAACATCTGATATCTCTGAATCTAATTCTATCACGCCCTCGTAGTTTAGGATCTTTTTCTTCTTGTGGCTCTCATTTGACTTGGATACAGAAGTTTTGCGCTTTTTAGAAATTCTCGAGTCTTCAATTATTTCAACTAAATCTTCATCTTCGTTGACATTCTCGACTGTTTGATTTTCTTGTATAGGTAGTATACCTGCTTCAACTTCATCAGCTTCAACGACTTCTTCGATGTTTTTTATAGCTTTTTCAGCATCTGCTTTGACATCTTGAGCCGATTTGCTTCTAGTTTTTCTTGTGACTGGTGCTATTTTGTTAGTCTTTTTTGCCCTAGGCTTTTTGGGGGGTTGAGATTTTATTTGCTTGTCTTCTTTAACCAAGTCAAGTTTACCATTCTGCTCGACATTGTTATCGCCATTTGCTTTTAGAGCCCACTTATCAGACGTTTCAGTTACTATACCTTCGTGTGTGTTAAGCAAGTTTGTTGGTTCTGTTCTTGCATTCTTGATCGACTTCAGACGGGTCAAAGACTCAGAATTCTCCTCTCCGTCAACTATAATTGTTTCATTGCGAATCAAACCCAATGCAGGCTCATCAGCTTTGAGGCCATTTTTGAGAAGCATCATACTCTCACTTTTCTCGTATATATGAGCAGCCTCATTCACTTCCAGCGTTGCATCGCTGACGCTCGGCAAAAGTTCACAGATGCCCGATTCTTTTAAGTTGGAGGGAACTAATTTATTTTCATTAAAGGTGTTTCTTTCGTTCTTTTCAATAACAATGCCCGAAACATTATTTCTATCAAGAACTTGCAACTCATCATTTGTAGAATCGAACTGTGATGTTTTGTTTGTATCCACATGGTCTAGTACTTCAATTGGTTCGCTGTTCAAGCCCCCGTCATGTTTATTCCAGATTTGTGAGTCGTTGCCCGTCTCTATATGTTCATTCTTCAGCTCCAGTTCATGATCATGTACATTATTCCTCTCCTGCTCGTTTGTACTTTTATCCCATTTTTCAATGTCAAGCTCATTCTTTACTTCTAATTCTCGATCAGCTTCGTTTTTATGCCCATTGTCGATTTTATTCTCCGAAATAGGTTCACGTTGTTCATTTCCCACTCCGTGTTCAATTTCATTCTCCAATTCAACTTCTGTTTCATGCCCAACATCACGTTCGGCTTCATTGTCATGCTCTAATTCATTGCTGTTCACGGGCTCATTTTCATTTCCTGTTCTCTCTTCAAGTCCATTTGTACTTGTAATTATGATAGCAGCAGTTTTTTTACGTTCTTCGTTCTCAGTTTCAAGAGTAGTTTCATCAGCATCATGAGCTAAAGCAGGCTTGATATTTTGTGTCTCTCCGTTTTTATTCTCCGGTTCTTCCTCGCCAGGTGGCACTTCTATCTTTTCAAGGACTCTCACCTCTAATTTAGAGACACCTTGTTCAATTTGTTCTTCATCTTTTGCACATTTTTCAGGTGGATCTTGTAACATAATTATCTCTGGTTGCTCTTTGATCATTTGATCAATTTCTTTTCTGAAAGTTTTCAAAAGGTCATTACCAAAAGGGAAAAAGTCTCTCTTGGCAACTTTAGTTTTGTTTACTGTCGGTGTCTGCTGGTCGAATGATGGTGGAAGGATCAATCTGGCATCGTACCTGGTCTTGAAATGTAAATAGATTTTCAAAAAAAGAGCAATATATGTGTCATCAATGAGAGCCGTTGGGCCAAAGCCATTATTCAATCTCTTCATCTCAGTAACCTCGCTTAACATACACAACTTGTTCTTAATCTCATCTGGAATACCATCTTCCTTGAGTATCTCCACCATTTGCCTTGAATTCGCTGTGAACAACGAGTAAATCAACTGACTTATTTGCTTATCTGTGAAATCCTCAGAAGTGTTAGTGAGCTTTCTGACCATCCGGCATATAGATGAACAGGTATGTTCCCATGCCTTATATAGCGATATCATAGCTGAGCCTGCTCTGCGTAACTTCGGAAGCATCAAAACCAAAGACTCAAGATCCAGCATCTCAGTTACTATAGTGGTGAAAAATGTAACATAATCAAAAGTATAAATGAAGTGTTTACCTGGCCTTTCATTTTCGGGCTTCCATATTTGAGCTAATCCTTTATTTGCCGTCTTGATGGTGATTAAATTGAGCATTTCTTCCTTTGCTTTTTGCATCAAACCTAAATCTTCAAAGTATATTTTTGCTAATCGAAATCTAGGTTTGTGGTGCCACTTTCTTTTGTCATATTGCAAGATACGTTTTAAACATGATACAATCAATTCTGAAAATTCCTGTTTAGTGCTTACTACCTGAGAGACAGGTTCCGGAAGTACTATTGGATCTTTGTGAAGGTAATTGATAGCAGTTTCAAGTGAGATTTTGCAGGTTTTCACTAGTTTCAATAGTAATGAGCACAACCTATAATGTGGCTCAATTATAGGATCGGCTGTGTTTACACTGGCTTTTTTTGCAAGGCCACATGATTCTATCAAGGTATCCAAAGCTCTGGTTGGTTCTTCTTCCAATTTGTGTTGCGTTTTAGATAAGTAGTAATAATTGGACCAATCTTCCAGATTAGTTTGTATAGCCAATTTGATAGAAAATGAGATGATCTTCAAAATGGTTGCCTCCTTGATATAACTGTCATTCATTTTTTCAAACGAGGCGCCTTGGTTCTTTTTGACAAACTTTGGTACAGAATGTACTTTGAAACATAACATGGACATTGGAGAAGCATAAGCGTTATACAACTCTTTTGAAAAAGAGCCCATCAAAACACTAGCGACTTCCTTCAAGTTTTTCTTGTTTTCCTCATCTTTTTTGATTAGTTCACTTATAGCCATGAGATAGCAAATCAAAGATGTTTTTTGTAAAATAGCAGTACCACTTTTGCGGTCTCCGTTCAACTTGTCAGAGGTCCATATCAAATCATCTTCAACCAAATAGCCGTAGGTTTGTGCCAACAATAACCAGGACTCGATTCTATTTGAGCCACAAACCAAATCTAACTTCAACATCTTTATCACTGCACCCAATTCAACAGATCTACCCTGTAGTGTCTTCTTCCGGGTTTTGTACAAAGATAAAGCCATAAGTCCTTCAAGGTAATATAAACCAGCATCAGCAAGGATTTGATTTTTATTGTCAGGTCTAGGCAAGTCAATCTCTAAAATTCCGTGAAAAGCATATCGAATGTTTTTCATAGATAGTGGTAGGGACTCGATAAAGCTTTCAAGGTTCGACGTATTTCGTTGGATGACCTCATCCTTCTCGGAAGGATCTCCTATAACTTCGTAAATGCCATCTAGCAAAGATTTGAGATCGGATTTAGGCACATTGAAAAGTGGATTTTTTTTCTTGAAGCAAATGGGCAATACAAAAGCAGCAATCTCGTAAACAGAATCCATACCTAAATCTATTTTTTTAGTGTTATGATCAAAGGGTGTGAAATTTTCCATACTGATGTTGTAGTGGTAGCGACAGGATATTACTTGTGCTATATCTTTATCTGATGAATCCCAATTTAGTTCTAATAGGATGTCTTGACACATTTTCAAGAAATACCCATCTGCAGCATCGCAAAACTGTCTAACACCCATATACTCATGCATGATACTGAGCATGTCATTGATATTTTCTGGTAAAATTGACTCTGTAGGTAAACAAGCATAGTAGTAAATAAAAATCACACTTAGTGTATTCACGAAGATATCTTTGAGAATTCTGAAAGATCTAGGGAACTTTGATTTCAACGAAAATACCGAATTTGAAATTCCTGAAGCCTCTTCATTCAAGCAATTGACAAATAAAATTCTCAAAAATTCAATTAAATGTTTTAGCGTTTGAAAGATTCCATCGCTCTTCTGAATTTTCCAGTTTCTCAACGAAAAAGATTTAAGAAACCCGTCAGCATATGCTCCATAAAACCCTACGACTTTTAGCATGATAATTTGTCTTTGATCTTCCGTGTGTTCTTGATATTTTTCTGATTTCAACTGCTCCAACAAAAACCGTAAAACCCTTTCGCTGCCGTGTTGAAACTTATCCAATTGCTCATTGTTTTGATAATAATTTAACAAGATATTCCACAATCTCAACAATAAGTCAATAGAGGACTTTTGTAAAAACTTGAGAATCGAGGGTTCGAAATCCAAGCATTTTATATCTTTTTCTGATATTAAGATTTTTTCCAACAAATAGATAGCCTCACTGGTTTCGCCTATACTTCCATCTGTATTCAAAATTGTGGCAAACGTAGACATAACTGATATTTTAGATAACTGTGAATTGATACTTCCTGAGCTTAATCTGGGAATATACTCGTAATTTGCGTATGATATACTTATTCCTGCAAAATCATTATCTATGTCTCTTTGTATATCGTTTAGCATAGTAGAAACAACAGTATTACCTCTTGGTAAAGCATTTTGTTTGAAAAAGATAATAGTCCATTTGTATCTCAAAAGCAACCTCGATATGTCAATACTATCCAATACAAAAATGAAATCATCAATTAAACTTGACCAAGAGTCTATTTTAGAGGAAATCATAACATCCTCCGCTTTGAGTTCGTTTGGAGGAGTTCTTTTGTATGAGTTTATCTTATTTTTTACTTCAATCAGAGAATTGACAAGCAACTCAAAATGAGATATGCATATTGATAATTGGAACCTCAACGAAACGAGATCAGACTCCTCACTTAATGACTTTCTTATCCATTCGTGTAAATCGTAGTCCATTGCAACAAGAAAATCTTTAATTGCATCCATGAGCTCTATGGGCCATATAGAGTCAATGATTAAGCATGTGTCATTTGTTTCACCCAAAAAAAATTCTATGATACTGATTATAACTTGTGATATATGTTTTGGCTGAGAATTCAATTCGTTCAAAAAGCTTTTTAGTCCCTCAGGGGTTGAAATTTCATCAATATTTTTCGAGATGATGTCAGACTCGTCAAAGATTGTTGAATGAAAAATATCTACTAGAGGGACATGAGACTTATCAGAAGTAGCAAATGCTAAAGATTCGGAAAATTTTGGAGTCCAGTTTATCAAACATTTTCTCAAATCAACAACAGGCATATCATCGACGCTCGAGGTCTTCTCAAGATAAGGAGCAGTAACATCAGCGACACCAGCGCCAACCAACTTCAAGAACGCATTTAAATGAGAAATAAATCTTTCACTTTCAACAAGATCAGCCCTACTCAACGTTACTTGTTCTTCAGACTTTTTTCTAAATCTGGATGATCTCAAGGGTTGCAGAGTACTTTCCAGCTCTTTTGAAATACTTTGAGTCTTCACTTCTGTATCTGTCTGTATACCAGAAACCAAAACCTTCGATTTTTCCAGACAATCTATATTTTTTTTAGCTGCTGCATCGTGATCCAAATCCTCTAGCTTTTCCTGCGGTCCTTCTATCCTCTCATCATCCCTTTCCGGTACATCTTTCGAAGCAGGGGAATCGAAGACTGAAGTTTCTGGAGGATCAGAAATAATATCAAAATCAACAGCATTGTCACCAGGATCGATAGCTAATTCATGAGAATCTTTTGGTTCTTGCTCATGCTTCTCAAAGTCTTCCTCATGTCTTTCAACCTTGCAGGTTTCTGTATTGTCCAAGGTTTCGGGGAATTTAAAAAAGACTCTTTCAGAGTGTTTATAGGAGGGTACAGAAGTTGAAATTCTATTTTTTTGCTTTCCCGGAAATATCACATCCAGCACTGATTGCACCAAAGACGAGTATGATAGCTCATCGAGAACGATTTCCAACTCTTTCAGAACTGAATTTTGTGCTTTTAGTTTGATAAAATCATCTTTCGACCGCTTTATGAAACTCATCTTCTCGTTTATATACTCATTATCATTTGATTCTGGTGCTCTCTTTTTAACCTTTTCAAGTAATTCCAAATTGCTTTTTAAAGAATGGTCATCGTGGAGCTGATGAAGTAAATCCTTTTCTCTTGTTAAAAATCGAATCGTGTGAAGAGACAAGTATTTGGATCTTATTGATAAGACATCCTCCTCTTCATCATCTTTGGATAATTCGTATTCTATTGTAAACCTTGCTAGTCTCTTATTTTCAAAATAATGAAAAATCTCGTACAATACCTCAACCAAATTTGAGTCTCCTTCGGCATAATCCAATGCTACTACCATATCCTCTATCGCTGTGAAAAGCTTCTCGTTCATTGATGCAAGATCAAACTTCTCATACTCGTCCGCCAATTCTTGGAAAACAAGCATACCTCTATTTCTGTAGGACAAATAACGCAAAGTTTCTATAGTGGGTGTTATAGCATTACCATCTTTGGAGACAACCTCCACTTTGAATAGATCTTCATATTCTTGATGAGCTTTTTCGTATTCCTTCTCTTTTTGGTACTTCAATGCTTTCTGGAAGATTTTGAATGCTTCTTCAACTTGCAACTCTCTCGTATGCTCCTCTGCATCTAACGCGGCGCTGTCTTCACTTAAATTCAATGGAATAAAAGAGGACTACAAAAAGGATATTAGTATCATGATTAACCTCAAGTTTTCTGACATTGTCACATACCATAATCAACGAAAAAAGATAATACTTTAGCTACCATTACTCGTCAAAACCGCTATCAAATGTGCTTTGAAAATAAGCTATTTTCCTTTTGGTTAGCAAGATTGTAAGGTGAATAGCAAAATAACTGTCTTGATTCTTCAATAAAATAGCTGTCGCTGAATTGTTATTGAAAAAGTGAGCGTCTAACTGGCACATATATAGTTTTATACAAATCATCACCCAAATTGTTAGCACCTATCTTGTTTACAGCACGACTTCACGTAGCCAAACCAAAAATGTCAGAACTCCACGGCGGCTACCAGCTTTCTGAAATGAAGGTTGATACTATTGATAGTGTTGAGGATACTAACTCATCGGATGATGTCTTTATAGGTGTCAGAGCACATTCATTTTTCGTATAAGAAAAAAGTATTGAAGAACACTACATTTTAGCAGATTTCGATCTTGTCTGGTTAAAATTGTTCACTATAAGATTAACAAAAATCGAACTCAGCAGTCAAAACCACACGATTTGGGGAAACAAAATTACTATATACAATGAAGCAAACAAAATTGCGGGTGTGTCATTCCTCCAAATTCTAAGTCAATCAACAACATTCATGGCACATCTTCCCTCATCACCATTCTCTGGATTTCTTATCAGCTGGTTTGGAATAGTCGATAACAGCAGAATCACCTATTAATGATGCATCGACGTTTTCTTTGGCATTGACCGCATCCGCGACAGATTTGAAATAAACAAGCGCATAGTTCTTGCCATTGCCTCCTTTTTGAAGCGATGATAATCTTATATTCATGACTCTGCCGAACTTAGAAAAAATTTCATGTAATTGCTCAGTCAGAAGTTGATCAGATGGGTTCAATATGAATAATTTCTTCGTTTGAACTTCATTGGTCTCCACTCTATTGCCCCGACCTACCTGGTTGGCAATATCAAGTCTAATTTGTTGTCCCTCGATAACAAATCCGTTGTAAGCTTCAATGAATTTCCGAGCAGAAGCTTCGTCTGAGAAGTCAATGAATCCAAACCCTCTAGTATATCCAGCACCATCATATAAAACTCTTGCACCTACCAACCCCTCGACATCTTTGAAAATATTTTCCAATTCCTCTGCTTCAATGGTGAACTCTAGATTCCCAACAAAAACAGTCAGAGAAATCTTCTCATAACGTCCACTTTCTTTAGGTATTGTGGAAGATGGACTTTCTTGTCTGTAAACGATATTCTGACTGAAGTATCTTTTGTGGCTGGTATTACTGTTATTGTTGCATCTGTTGGCTATCAAAAATGAAGATGCCAAAGCAGTTCTGGGGGCCGCTTTCAATAGTCTGCAAGTAAAGAGCTTGGAACTGTTAATTTTAAGCATTGTGATGTGATTTACTAAGTATTAGTATATATTTGATACAATACGCGATTGCTACAAGAAATTTTTCATATATATGAAGATATTTTGAATTCATTACCCGCAGATCTCTTTTAGACTATCAAATTAGACCTTTTGATACCTAAATATATCCGAAAGCAATAATTCACTAAGTAACCCTCGAATATAGGACACTTTTTGGTATGAAGTGTCAAGTGTTTCATGGGGGAAAGGGTTATTTCAATCCAATAAATATTTGAGCAACTAGCAGTAAAGATTCATGAGCCATGAAGGAGTATCACATGTATAGTAAACATCTGAAAACCGCGTAGTAGCTTGCTTTATTTTTTGTCTACCCATTGAATGTGAGGCTTACGCTCTTTCTCTTGAAATCTCCTTGAATGTAGTGAAATACTGTTGTTTTTGGTGGTATATTTCATTTTCAGATTACACGGCAATTGAAATTTGATCTTGAAGTGCGACCGTTAATAAGTTTGAAAGAATCCTTACATTCGAGAAGCCATCAACTTGACTCCAAAGTCCATTGGCTATGTCTACAAATCTGATTCAAAGGTTCCTTAACGAATCTAAATTGTTGCTCAAAAGCTTCAACTCTAGCTCACTCTCAAGGGTCAGGATAGTTACCGGAAATCAATCAGCAGATTTGGATTCTGTTGTCAGTTCAATTATATATGCTTACTATGAAAAGATCTATGATCCCAAGTCAACGGTCATTCCTTTGATGAACATGTTCAAAGATGATTTACGGTTGAAAAAAGATATTGGTTATGTATTGTCCTTGAAAGGAATCTCAGTTGATGATTTGTTTTTCATTGAAGACTATAAATCTTTGACACAAAGGTATGACGCAAATTTGATTGACTTGATATTGGTGGACCATAACTCAACGCAGGGTTTTTTAGCTGGGCTGGACAATAAGGTCATAGGAATTGTTGACCATCATGAAGATGAGAACATCCAATCGCACGCTGATCCAAGAATAATCCAAAAGTGTGGTAGTTGTTCAAGTTTAGTATTCAACTACTGGTACGAGAAGTTGAAGCACGAAAAGTCATTATTTGCTCCACAAGTACAGTTTATCGCGTCACCTTTGCTCATTGATACTTCGTCCATGAAAAATAAAGTTGAGAAACCTGACTTAGATGCATTCAAAGCTTACCAGGAAATGACAGTTGGTTTCGAATATCAATCGTTTTATAAGACAATCAGTGAAAAGAAAAAAGATTTTACAGGGCTTTCCTTCAAAGACATCATGAGAAAGGATTATAAACAGTATGAATTTGAAACTGCATCTTTAGGAACCAAAAATGTTGGAATTTGTTCAATTGGTAAACCATTCAAATGGCTATTAAAAATGTTTGAATCCAGTTTTTCTGAAGACATTGGTACCTATGAAACAGAGCAAAATTTGGATTTGATCCTTTTGTTGACATCTGGAGTTAGCGAAGATGGTGAATTTCAAAGAGAAATAGGTTTTTTGAATAAAGAGTCGTCCGTAGATTTGGCTGGCCCAATTATCAAAAAACTTTCGAATGAGTTCCAGCTCAAGTCTCTTCCAATAAGTTACGGTAACGTGAAATTGTTTCAACAGCTCGACATCAAAGCAAGTAGAAAGCAAATTGCCCCTGCAACCAAGAGAGCATTTGCAAGTTTATAAACTACATTTTTTCCAGTCACTAAATGACTTTTTTATCTATTCACAAGGTAGAAATCCTATGTTCCAATTATTCATTTTCTTATAATCAGTAGGCAAATTTCTATTAGTTAATGATAATATGGCTATAAAATCATTATACACTAAATCAGGCAATGTTATGGTCTCAACATCGTTCTTAGACGAAGAATGCTTGAGATTTGCCAAGTTGTCATAACTATACATAACCTTCATACAATTTTCGAAGCATTTATACTCAGAATCAACATTCAAAGAAAATGATAATCCTACATTAAAAACCCATATATTTATTTTCAGATCACCCTTTTCGGACTCGATAACAATTGTTCTCATGGCCGATGAATTTATCACATCAAGTATCGAGTTGAATGCATGTACATAGGGTTGAAACCCCTCGATGGTATTATTGTACTTGAGTTTCAAATTCCACTTGAAGATCTTGACTGTTCCATTATTTTCGATTACTCCCAAGTTGAATCCACAGTTTTTGCAAGAAGCAGTTAACTCAAAATCGTTAAGTGTAACTTCTAACTGGAAATCATTTCCTTTATTGAGAAGTACGTAGAATGAGCCGACAACAAGCGAATTTACCTGGGGTGTTATAGATGAGTATTTAGCCATCTGATTGGGATGGTCATGTCCGTCGTCAGGTTTATGGCAATGCCAAAACTCCATCATCTCTGCCCATAATTCAGACGGCATGTCGTGAATGTTGGATAAAGACTTAGAGTGTAAAATAGCAGAACCACAATTTTGACAGCTAAATGTGCACTCATTCAAGTTTTTGATGTATTTAGCAGACCACCTTGTTTCTGCATTCAAGTTCATAAAACCGTTAGACCCACTTAAGTTAACTTTTGATATGTCAGATAAATCCGCATGTATTCTCAAAGAGAAACAATCTTCTGTCACTTTAACAGTATGAATCAAATTGGAGTGATTATGAACTTTGTAGGAGAGTGGGATGACAATTGAATCACTGATACCTTCTAATTTAAAAACTATATTGTTGTCCCTGTCAATTACCACATCTTGCACAGATGAAAATTTTGAGGGTTTCTGAAGACAAACGGACACGCTTCCTAACCGGGGGAGATACTCCGTGTAAAATAGTGTATTCATACTAATAATTGTATTCTAATGTATATTATTTGTACCATAAACGATAATTCTGAAGCTTTGGAAGTCTACTTAATTTTATATTGAAACAGTTGCATTACCGTTCAATATATTTATGAGGTTCACTTAAAAATATCGAGAATAATATTCTCGACTTCGTATTTCAGGATTCATAAGGTTTACTGCTTGCTTGATTTTGGTGATAGATCTGACACTATATGAATATAATCGAGTGACAAATATCTTATTTGAAAAGGGATTGTAGATTTTCCAGCTGGTCTTATTTAACTGACTATGCTATATGCCAACTTTCATCACTAGAAGTGAAATGAGAAACACAAGCTATACAAATGATTGATAAAAAGAATATCGCAAAATCAAACATAATATTTGACAACCTTACAAAGAATAGATAAATAACGTATCTCATATTTCAATATCATGAACGAAACCGCACTCCTAAAACTCCAACTTTGGTGTTTTCCCTTTCATTCTTCCCAAGATGCATTCTTGTGGAATGACCCTATCTTCATGTAATAAAACAAAAGCTTCGGTAGCATCTTTCCCGCTAAAGTTAACAATTGACTGCTCACCACCAGGGTGATCAGGTATGAACTTGGTAACATCAATCACAACATCTTTTACAACTAGCCAGCAATCTTCTTTGGTGTTATGCTTCGCAACTTCATCCATAGTGAATTGCTTTGATGGAATCTTGAACTGTTTTGGATTGAAAGCTTTCTTAGGAGAGGGTTTCTCAGTGACAGGACTAGGGCGAGCAGGCTTTTTCTTTGAGACAGTGGAAGAGGCGATAGAAGGTGATGATGGTGATGGCGACAGCTTATTCTTATCCTGCCATTCTATTGTCACTTTTCCAGGAGTAGCAGGATCGATATGCAAATATATTTGGTTCAATCTGTCCACAGCAGAGCCTGATGGTGGTGCAGAAGTGGAGAGTTTCTGTAATAAATGGGCAGTAGCGGCGTCAGCAGCTACACGTCCATACACAACGCAGCCCAACAACGAAGAGCCTCCCAATCTGTTGTGTCCATGAACACCACCAGCTAACTCACCTGCTGCAAACAATCCGTCGATTGGTTTTTTATCTTTGTCAAGAACTTGAGATTTACCGTTTATTTCAACCCCACCCATGGTGAAATGTAAAACTCTAGTAACAAAAGCAACATAAAATTTATCATCTAGCTTAAAAGGAGCAGTTGGGAAAAACTTCTTTCCGAATGGATCTTTAGCTTCCCCAGTAGAACACTTATTATAATTGTCGAATTCTCCCTGCAAAACTGCGCGATCACATCCAATTTCCTTCACCAATTGATCGCCGGTCATCGATCTCATCAAGCCTCTACTCTCATAATGCTTGATGTGCAGTTCCAAAGTTTTTTCTGATTTTGAATTCAATATCAATCTAATTGGGCCTTTCACTTTAGTCATTTCACCAGAAACATAATCTCTTGTTCCCAATTCATCACAAAATCTCTTACCGGAACTGTCAACCATAATCCCACCATCACCTCTCAAAGCTTCAGCTCCCAAAAATAAATATTTTGGATACTTCCCTGATTTGATGTCCTGTGGAGATACTAAACCCGTTGGATGAACTTGTACTTTATCTAAGTCAATACCCACACCACCGTTTCTCATGATTATCTTTTGACCGTCTCCCGTGGCGTGCGTACCATTAGTCGAAGGTAAATCTATGATATCAGGTCTGTATTTCTTCAAGAGTGAGTCTTTGGTGAAATCTGCCGCATAACCACCCGTGGCCATGATTACAGGCCCCTTCAACTCTCTCGCAGTGTTGCCAGATTTATACTTGACACCCTGGACAGATTTCCCTTTTTTGATCAAGTTGATGACTTCTGATTTTTTTAAGATTGCGACCCTATGTGGTTCGGTTGCCGCTAAACTCTCTAATTTTTCCATCAATGCAAAAGTTATAGCCATACCTGGAAACTTCTTACCCTTTCCTCTGTGTGTTCTTGGCTGGGAGTGGCCACCAAGTCTCGACACAACAGTGAGATCAAGCTTGAACACCTCTTGTAACCAATGAATAGCATCTGCCGAGTTGTTAACCAATACATGAATCAACTCAGGATTAGCACGGTCTTTGGCACTTTTCAAGGTGTCCCTATAGAACTCTTCCACTGAGTCCTTTATTTTGAGGTTGACTTGTGTTCTTGTTAAGGAGCCATTGATTCCACTGGTTGCTTTTCCACTATTTCCACTAAGGAAGCCCTGTTTGTCCAACAAGATGACATTGGAGCCTCTCAAGTATGTCTGATGGGCGGCCGCTAAGCCGGCCAAACCACCACCAACTATGATGATGGCGTTCTTTGGTAATTCTTTATCGTTAGACATTGTTCATTGATATAACCACTTAATTATTGCAGGAGAAGTATATCGACTCCATGTATATATATATAAATTAATTTGTGGGGCATCGGCACTGAGCAATTCTGGGGTCAGCATGATTTTCTCTTCTAACATTCGCTCGCTTAATATTTGATATTGCTAATCTCTAAGAGCAGCGCGGGTGGTTCTGGGAGTGGGTTCACAATAGTGACGTGGGGGTTATACTTTCGATTCACGGAGAAAAGAAGCTCCAAATAGCAAAAAATCGTACTTACGTAATAGCCCCTAATCAAAGAAATACAGAAACTAGATATGTGCAAAAAGTTGAGCGTCTAATAATAGTGAAGGGCGCTTAGCAAATATAAGAAAAAAGCACTGTGAAAAATGGCTGGACACAAAGATTATAAGGCGTGTTGACAACCAACATAACATATATGGTGACGGTTCATACCACGAGAGTATAATTTGTCTCACAGTTCATATGTTTATATATCACCATCTTTTCACGTGACCGACGCGTGAGATTAAGAATATCAACAAACATCAAAATCTACAGGAAAGCGTTTGATTCATAATCAGTGCTAGGTAGTCTTAACCAAGCAAAGTGAACAGCCCATATTGAAACAGTGGCGATGGCAAGAAAACCATTGAAGGGGTTTACCACCCCTCTAGGATCGGGTGCGGGAGTTCCCAAAGAGAAGAGACCTAGATCAGTCAATGACCCTATGGCAATAATCGCCAAACCATTCAAGGTGCCGTTGGCGGGAAGGTCACACACCACCAATCTTCCCGTGAGGAACGCCAGAATGAAGGGACCCAGAAGTTATGCATTGATGGATTTTGATGATTCTGAAGCGAATAACGTTTTGGTGGATGAGAACGGAAATGCTGTCAAGCGAAGGATATGTGCGCTACAACCAAGAAGTGCAGCTATCTCTCAGAATGAAGATAAATTGAGAAGAGCATTTACCAGTCCTATGTTGAAAGCGAAAGAAATGCATTTGCAAGGTTTGCCGCCGCCTCCGTTGGGAACCAGGAGAAAACCTATTTTACCTCCAAGGCCTTTGTACGATCCCATGAGTGAGTTTGCTATCGTGTTGTACGATCCAACTGTTGACATAATACCACAGACAGAAGAGGAAAGGAGAAAAGAAGAGCAGGAATTGGAAGACAAGAAGAAGGAAGAAGAAGGATTGCAGTTAACACTGCAACGAAACGGTCAGGATGAAGTCCAAAACAAAAGGAGGAAAATACACAAAAGCCTTGCTGAGATACTAGGTATAACCAATGACCCCGATGAAATAACAAGAAGATATCCCAACGTGCCAGTAGTTATTGATCCCAAATTGGCAAAAATCTTACGTCCGCATCAAATCGAGGGTGTGAAATTTTTGTATCGCTGTACCGCAGGGTTGTTAGACCCTAAAGCCAAAGGCTGTATTATGGCGGATGAGATGGGGTTGGGGAAAACTCTACAATGTTTAGCATTGATGTGGACGCTTTTGAAACAGGGGCCAAGAGGTAAAAGAACAATAGAAAAAGGTATAATAGTGTGTCCTTCTTCATTGGTAAGGAATTGGGCTAATGAAATCATCAAATGGTTGGGACCAGGTGTATTGACACCTTTAGCAATTGATGGGAAATCTACAAAAGCTGGTGACGTTGCCGGTGCTATAAGTCAATGGGCTAATGCAAGTGGCAGAAACGTTGTTAGGCCAGTTCTAATCATTAGTTACGAGACTTTGAGAAGAAATGTAGATAAATTGGCTGGCACTGAAGTAGGTTTACTACTCGCAGATGAGGGTCATCGATTGAAAAACGGTGATTCACAAACCTTCACCGCTCTAGACTCCTTGAACTGTCCCAGAAGAGTTATTTTATCTGGTACTCCAATTCAGAATGATCTATCAGAATATTTTTCACTTTTGAACTTTGCAAATCCTGGTTTGCTAGGTTCGAGAATTGACTTCAAAAAAAATTTTGAGAACGACATTCTACGAAGCAGAGACGCAGATGCAACAGATAAAGAGAGAGAGAAAGGAGATATCAAATTGAAAGACTTATCTCTTTTGGTTTCAAAATTCATCATCAGACGTACTAATGATATACTTTCCAAGTATCTTCCCATCAAGTACGAGCATGTTGTCTTTTGCCGACTCTCACCGATGCAGAAAAATATATATAATTATTTCATAACATCACCAGAAATCAAAAAATTACTAAAAGGCGTGGGTTCTCAGCCTTTGAAAGCGATTGGTTTGTTGAAGAAGTTGTGCAATCACCCAGATCTATTGGACTTGGAGGAAGACATAGAAGGCTGTGGACATTTGATCCCAGAAGATTATGAAAGATCGATAGGAAATTCAAAGAGAAATAGGGAAATTCAGACATGGTTTTCAGGAAAATTTGCCATGTTGGAGAGATTCCTCGCTAAGATCAGAAAAGAAACCGATGATAAAATTGTCTTGATATCAAACTACACGCAGACATTAGACTTAATCGAAAAAATGTGTCGATACAAACAATATGGTTGTTTGAGATTGGACGGTACAATGAACATTAACAAAAGGCAGAAATTGGTGGATAGGTTCAATGATCCCGAAGGAAAAGAGTTTGTATTTTTGTTAAGTTCGAAAGCTGGTGGGTGTGGTATTAATTTAATTGGTGCAAATAGATTGATTTTAATAGATCCAGATTGGAACCCGGCTTCAGATCAACAAGCTTTGGCGAGAGTTTGGAGGGATGGACAAAAGAAAGGTTGTTTTATATACAGGTTCATTTCAACTGGAACTATAGAAGAAAAAATTTTCCAACGTCAATCTATGAAATTATCGTTGTCTTCTTGTGTGGTTGATGAAGTACAAGATGTTGAGAGATTATTTAGCGCAGATAACTTGAAGCAATTATTTGAATTTGCACCAGACGCAATATGTGATACTCATGATACTTATAATTGCAAAAGATGTCGTAATGGGGCACAGTTTATCAAGTCGCCGGCCATGCTTTATGGGGATGCGACAACATGGAATCATCTCAACCATGATAGTCTAGCTAATACCGAGGACATATTATTGAGAAATGAGAGTAATTTTGACAACGTTAGTTTTGCATTTCAATACATTTCTCATTGAAAGGGGATTTGCTGACGTGGTTGAAGCGTCAAATAAAATGTATAGAATATTACCTGTAATATAGATGTGAAATCGCGGATAATTAAATGTATTAGAAGTTTAAAAGAAATAGTACTTACTTGCAGCAATGTTTGTTCCGTGTAAAAAACTCGAGTATAAATCCATCAATTCGAGATGATGATAAAAAAAAAATACTTTAAATAAATTTGGAAAAATTTTGACAAATCAATTACTCTAACTAAATAACAAATAGCTAGGGATGGATGAATTTCTTGCAAAAGTAAGTACATTGCAGTATCAAAGTCACAGGTTAATAATTAACATAATTCAGGCTGGAAGTCAGGCAGTATCGTTTGCCATCAGATCAGGTATATCAATCGCGTCAGGTTACGCCATCAAAACAGTCAGTAGCTTTTTGGACAAGATCCCTGCAGATGAGAAGGTAGGAATAGAAAGGACAAAGAAAAGATTACAAACTAAAATTGATATTATATCATCAGCAATTGATTTGATTAAATTAGTGTATGTGTATGATATTTTATCACCACTCAATTTAATGAGGTTATATATACTGACGTAACTAGAGCAGCAAGGGGTAATAGTAATTTGGAAAGTACACTTCGCTTGACGAAAGACTTGAAGCAAGAAATTGATTCCTTCGATGAAACGGTTGCAAGTATCTCTTGTGGTGTAGATGGCAGTACAAATCAATCTTGTCGGAAAAATGCCGTCAAAGACGTTGAAGTGTACATGAAAGATCTATTAGAAAGAATTGAAGAAGCGATTCCTTTGATCTCCCTTTCATTGACTACTTCTGGTGCGAATTTATCTGGTGCTTTGCCATCTCAAGTTTCGCCTGGTAGATTATTACAAGCTTCAACATTAGTGACTGATTCAAATAGATTGTTTGATGGTAGTAAAAGAATACAAGTTGGACCATCGTTTGATTTGGTTTACTATACTATATTTTATAACTTGAAAAGAAAATTACTGGGTAATAGTGAAATCACATGGAAAGAAGATTTTGCCCGATCAGAGGCCAAAATTTGGAGAAACGTTTCCAAAAATCATATTTATTCTTACACTTTAGAGATTACAGAGAACTTCAATGATGGAAGATATCACGACCCAGAAGAAGAGTCACCTAGAGTCTTGAAGTACGATGTTAGTTCCATAACTAGATTGTTTTTCAGCGGCTCAGGTAAATTGTTGAAGTTAGAAGAAAAAAATTCACCTGTCTTGGTTTTGAAGATTAACAAAGAATTCTCTGAGGATTACAGCTCAGATGAATCATCCTCAACTGATGAAAGCAAAGCTAAGATAGAGTGGATTGCATTTGGAGAAAATGAAGATGACGACTCCGACAGCTCGTCGGATTCGGAAGATGAGGAAGAGGGAGTGTTATACTCTTCAAGATTGATACTTCCGACGCAAAGTCGCAACGAGGTCAAATCCTTGTCATTGATGGAATACATTTTGAGATTGTGTACGCTTCAATCGAATGACCAGATATCTATTTTAGAAATCAACGACGAACGATTGTCGTTGTACTTGAATGATGAAAACAAAGTTCAAAGTGAAAAGGTTTCAGAAAGCACGAAAACTTCGCCAAATTCCAAGAAGAATAAAAGTTTCAGAATGAATAAGAAATTAACCGAGAAGTTGCAGGCATTGAATATTGATGTTGAGGAAAAGATAGATAACAAACCAGAAGAGAACAAAGTTTTGCAAACCCCAGTAAAGTCAAGTCCGGTTCCTGGAGACAAGGTATCATCCGAAATATTAACGCCTTGGGAGAGAGACAGAAAACAAAGCAGATCTAATCATCGTGGTTATTTGGTGGAATAATGGTTCCATGTACTCAAGCCCTATATTTATTCCAATTCAGCGACACTAATGTAATATACGAATGCATATACATCTTTTTTATTAGTACGTTCTAGTCAAATATTCAACTATCTCTGGCAGATACCAATGAAATGAAAAAACTCAATACCTATAATTTGAAATTTAAATGCAACAAAAAGATGCACTTGTCAGTACAATATCATTCTCCTCTCCTACCCCAAGAAGTCAAAAATAACGACACCAGCAGGACTCGAACCTGCGCGGGAAAATCCCAAAAGATATCTCAAATGTGTAAATAATTCAAGTCTTTCGCCTTAACCGCTCGGCCATAGTGCCTTTATTAAATTACAGCCTTGGGATAAAAGTAATAGATTTAAGATGCTTTGATCATGGACCTTTTGAAAATACACTGGACCCTTTCATGAAGATTAGAATGAAAGTTTATAGAACTATACATCATAAAACAAAGAAAACAGAGTTTTACTTTATTAGATGTTGTTGGTTAGCGAGATGTCCAAATCGATTACACTGAAGCAAATCTTTTTAATCATAAACTCCACATGATATATGGAATATCAAGTTGAACTTTCAGTTTAGCAAGGGGTATTGTTATATTTACACGTTCTACATCATTTTAAGCTAGAAAATTACTCTTCTTAAAATATAAATTTGAACACGATAAAAAATTATTTTGAATTAAAAACAAGAAACGATAAATTCTAAAGCAAATCCAATTCAATTATAACACACCAGTAAACTAATTTCAACTAAATCCATCTTTTCAAGTGATAAAATAAAGTATACATTGAAAAAATAATTTAAAAACATTTGTGGTGGACAATAGAAGGACCAGATTCATCATATTCTTGTTTTGAGATCCACATTTGTTGGAAAGTGGATAATGAAGCCAAAATAGAACCACCAATCCAGACAGAGAATTTTCTTTCTGGTGGAGCAACAATTTTAACTTTCATTGATGATGGAGCTAAAGCAGTAATTTCTTTTTGCATACGTTCAGCGATACCTGGGAACATAGTAGTACCACCAGACATAACAATGTTGGAGTATAATTCTTTTCTAACATCAACATCACATTTCATGATGGAGTTGTAAGTAGTTTGGTCGATACCAGCAGCTTCTAAACCTAAAACAGATGGGTGGAACAAAGCTTCTGGAGCTCTGAAACGTTCGTTACCAATAGTAATAACTTGACCATCTGGTAATTCATAAGATTTTTCAATAGCGGATGATTGTGAAGAGGTTTGTAATTCTTGGTCAAAGTCGAGAGCAACGTAACATAATTTTTCTTTGATGTCACGAACAATTTCTCTTTCAGCGGTGGTAGAGAAAGTGTAACCACGTTCTGACAAGATTTTCATCAAGTAATCAGTAAGATCACGACCAGCAAGATCAATTCTTAAGATGGCGTGTGGTAAAGCGAAACCAGCGTAGATTGGAACAACGTGGGTAACACCATCACCAGAATCTAAAACGATACCAGTAGTACGACCTGAAGAATATAATGATAAAACAGCTTGAATAGAAACGTAGAAAGCTGGAACGTTGAAGGTTTCAAACATGATTTGGGTCATCTTTTCACGGTTAGATTTTGGATTGACTGGGGCTTCAGTCAACAAAACTGGGTGTTCTTCTGGAGCAACACGCAATTCGTTGTAGAAAGTGTGATGCCAGATTTTTTCCATATCATCCCAGTTGGTGACGATACCGTGTTCAATTGGGTAACGTAAAGTCAAAATACCTCTTTTGGATTGGGCCTCATCACCAACGTAAGAGTCTTTTTGACCCATACCGACCATGATACCTTGATGTCTTGGACGACCAACAATTGATGGGAAAACGGCACGAGGAGCGTCATCACCGGCAAAACCAGCTTTACACATACCGGAACCATTGTCAATGACTAACTATATGAATGTTAGTATGTTGAAGTAAATAAAAAGATTTTCCATTAAACAGGTTCGTAAAGACTTCCTAAAAACAAACCACAATGACGTTACACGTGATGATTTGGGATACATACAGCAGCAACTTCTTCTGTTGATTGAGTTAGTATGTGTTCTGCTAATGTCATTGATCCAGATCATGTTGATTGACTATGTTGTTCACTATTTAAAGTAGACGTTTTTTCGACGTTCTCTAGAAAATTTCAGGCGCCATATCCGACACGCCCATATTTCCTTGTCGCCCGAACTAGAAGGGACGACCAAGGCATGAATTCCACGTAACAGAAGCAAGAAATCCTAATCAATCGTGCAAAGAAATCATCTTGAAGAGAATTGTGTTACAAAACGAAGTCGTCCTGCATGGTGCTTTTGATGGCTCTGAACCAAATTAATGGATCCGTTTTTTTGCTTTGAGATCTGATCTGTGAATCTCCTGATACAAACTTTCAAATTCCAATCTCCTTGTGTAAACAACATCAATCAATCAATCAATCAATCTGACGCTGGATTTGTTAACAACCGAATGAGATACATACCACCGTCCATTTTGAATTATTTGAATCTTTATATAGTATAATAAGAGATATTAACACTAAGTAAGTGAAATTGATCAAAAAAATATATAAATGGATATTGGAAATTTATATAGGGGGCGATGAAAACAGGTTGGCAAAAGTCGAAGGTTCAGCGACCTGACGGATCCGCAAGATTCTTGAGAATTGAGGCCATTACCCGGTGCTTAATGTGGTATTAGCTAAATAGGGTAACTCCGCTGCGGTCGTGTAGCGTAGTTGCTGATACAAGAGCGTAAGCGCTCCTAACTAGACCATAGTAGTCGACTCTACGGGAACGGGTGGTGGTCCCGGATATACTATCCCAGACATTACTTGATACACTAACAACTTCAACGACAACACCGTTATATTTCAAGTACGATACAGATATTACATGGAGTAGAAGAATCTTGTAGTAGAGAAGTGATTGTAGCAACACACAAACTTGTTAGTTGATCGAGTTTCTAAAGCTTGTCTGTGACTGTATGCTTGGTTACGCTCCTTGCTTTAGTTTCAAGATACCCATGATTCAGAAGTGTATAGCCATTAATTAATGACTGACAATAACTAGACAGCCAAAAGAAAGCTCGAAAAACGTATTGGTGAAATGAGCCATAAGGAGGGGCCTCTCCACAACAAGCGGTTATCTAGAACGAACCTTCTGTTGCTGTTTTCCACTTCTGGCTTCTAACTTGGCCTGTCTCTTACTTTTGACTGGTTCTGCTGTGACGGCATTCTCACCACCTTTCATTCCACTTAACAACTTTTTACCCCCTTTCAACAAGCCGAAAAGCATGTAACCAACATAACCCGGTATACACAAATATAAATACCACACTTTATTTGATCCAAAGATTATCATCAAGATATCGATCAATAGAGTGACGTAGATGATATCAAATAAATATTCTGTAACTCCCGATTGCTTCAAATCCTGGCCAGCCTTGAGCAAGGTTGTGCCGTTCTCACCGCCATACTTTGGTCTACCAGTAGTCTCAATCACATACTGTGCGATCAAAGAAGGAATGGAGAGAAGAAAGTACGGTTTGATGGAACCAGGTCTCTTCAAAACAAACAAAGCTATCAAAGCAGTTATATTTATTGATAACGATAAGAGATGAATTTCTTTTAGTGACTTGACATTAGCAACAGCCAATTTTTTATCGGAAGCTCCAGCCATTATCGATCAATTTTAAAACCTTTATGTTCGTTCTTTGTGTCAAAAGATCAGTGTCAGTCTGGCTATTTTTGGATATGGCTATGGCATACACCAACATGGATCGATGACAAATTTTCATTTTCAAAAGTGTTGACAAGAACAAATGAAATATCATTATGCTTAGTCATCCATTTTGAAGAATAATATGCACCAAGATAAGTTACAATAACCACTTGGAAGGATGGGGTCTCGATGAACTGATGGCGAGCAATTGAATCTCGTTCTGAATTCTCATTCGTCTCAAATACATATTCTTTGGATGTAATTATTTTCAAGGGCGTAAAAATTACTATAAAGGAACTACTCGTTAATTGAAACCCCCGATTAAAAGCATGAATATTTGAGCCAACTGCCTCATGAAATTTCAGAAAAAACTACTACATTTCAAGTGATTGGGAAAAATCATCAATTCGTTGAAAAAGTCATGTTTCAGCAAACTCACAAGCATGAAAGAGGGTAGTGAAACGTTTGGTAAAAAAAAAGACTGGACATTAATCTTAGTAGCACCAAGCTAGACTGGAAAATTACAGCTATGTGTTTTGTATGATGCTGATGATCTTTTCGCCATTACAATGTCTCAAAAGCAAAATCTGTCTGCAATATGTTTGAATCCTTATTCTTGAGGTGTACTCTTTTCGACTATAAGTGTATTTGAGATGCTCCGATATGTTAGAAGATAGTGATTTCTGAAACTCTTTCACGATGAATCTATCGAATTATTAATCATATAGAAAGAGTTATGCTTTCCCGTATTTTGTCGTGGATTTTTTGCCATTAGCAAACATAGGCTACCTTGGCCTGCCTCCTTGCAAGCCACGGGTATGGGAATTTTGAGGTTTTAGTGGTGGAAGATAGGTGATGGCAAGTCCCCTTATTTCAGAGTAGAACGCCGGCAAATACTTTGGCATGAATTTGTGATCTAAGGTAATTCTCAAACGCTGATCCCAATCACGAATCAAGCTATAGGTATACCTACTCAGATCGAACCTGAACTTGATGAAAATGACCAAGGACAAAAATATGAAAAATCTTTCGCAGAAGATCTTACTATAAAGAAAGATGTTTACGTAGGAGAAATCATTGATCAAACTACCGCAGCCTGTTGATATCAAATACGGAGACCTCCAGATGAATCTAACAATTAGCAAAATCTCTGAATTTGCTGCAATATATAAACCATATTTTTTGTAAAACTCCATGAAGCGTTCTATTGATGCAGCAAGTTTCTTTGAATGTGACAGTTGTCTCAAAGGTGAGTTGGGGATAATATATTGTTTCAAATAGCTCAATGTATGAAAAGTTGAAAAAATAGTATAGGAATATAAACTCCCCTCAACTATTCCGTAATTGCCTGAAACTGAGTAAAGGAAAAGTGCAAACATAAAATACTGAAAGTTATCATCCTTTGATATATGAAACAAATGTGTTACTATGTAGGCAATAGTATTTTTCTTGTATCTCAAATGTAAGACGACAAAGTAAGTAAATAGAATGAAGATTAAAGTAATTCTGTAAAAAAATACATGGATTGCTTGCGAATCTATAAGTGAACTTGCCAAGTATAACAGGAACGATGTAACTTCTAAAAGGTGGCCCAAGAACCAGTAGAATTGCAAGCTCTGAAGAGGTTAGTGTTGCTGCAGGTAAAAAGGTGGATAAAACTACGGCCATACTTACTTTCAAGAATGACTGGAAATTATTGTAAGGCCCTGCATTCTTTAGCGGTGTTTTGTTAACACAATCATGACACTGTTGAAAGGTAAACTCTTCGATACCTGAATGAGATACTTCAAAACTATCACTTAAAGAATCGCTAGCATCAGCTGGTTCTGAGGTGGGTGGACATTTTTCCATCTTCAACCCGATAGTGTTCTCATAAAAATACAGACGCATCAATAAGGTAGCGTGACCTTAGGTCTTACCAGTTGAAGTGTTTTTTTATTTGATACAAAGACGTTGTCAAGCCTCCCTGATGACAACTATGGAGTCTTGCAGCAAGGCCGTGAACGAAAGCTGAAAGAGAAGGCCTGGCTGTGGAACTTTTCACTGAAGAAATTAATCTGCGATAGCTTTGAGTGAAGACCGCAATGCTGATAGAACTATCGAAAAATTGCAGCGTATCTAGGCCATCAACGAAGTCTCTCAATGGACAAGATCCAAAAGTGTGGATAGTAAGTGACACTTTAGTGTAATATGGAGAATTCTGTTGGAAACCTACTGATGAAAATTGGAACCACTAACAAAGGATTGCGAAAAAAACGATCTTAGCGTACGAAGGAACCCAGCCGGTATATATATATATATATTATTTCCCAGCTTCATCAGCTCAGCTCATAATTTCTTCTTTATCTCGATTATGTTTCGCTGCTGGATACTGGTAATACTTCTGTAAGCTGTGCAATAAGCTCAAAAGTAATATGTGCAGACAAGTATGCACTTTACGAGGTTTACGAAGCTCAAAGTTCGAGATTGAAGTCTTAAGCCGGCTTTTCTTGGTGTTATTTCCTCAGCTTTTTGTCAGGCTACCCTCTAACGTCTAAACCCAGCTGACCGATTGAGAATCTGACATCTTAATTCAACAAACGTCACAGAAAGAAAGTTTCGCTCAACAACTTTTTCACGCTGGGAATGACTACTAACGAGTCCTCACATTCTGCGGTGTAGTGTAGAATAAATAGTTACCTTTTCCAGCAAGAAACGAACCAGCTGGAACCAAGCTTGTATGTGCAGCTCTGTGCGGTGTGAGACTTTATCCGATTTGATTTGTAAGATTAAATCACAAAAAATGGAGTGCAGTGCTCCACCTTCAACTGTATGATAAAGGATTTAATTGCATCGTGATAGCCACGAAGCCACCAAAAGTAATTTTTCTCTTAAAAGTTTTTGTGGGCTAGCGTCGCCCAAACACTGTGAAGGGGGGAGTCGAACAGGCTCGCGGTCCGTGGACCTTTGTCGTACGTGCGAAAATTCACGTTGGAATCCAGGCCCACTACAAGAACAAATGAAGGTCGATATGTATAGTATGTGGTACTGCCTAGTACCTCGACACCTCAATAAAGCATCATTTCGTCCTGTGCACTATGTTGTTGTCAAGAAGTGAGGTTTGTCCAGTGTCCGAATGTCACATGTTTGAATTTGCGACTCGTACGGCCAACCGTCAAATACACCAAGGCCAAGGTACACTCACCAGCCAAGCTTACCCAAACACCATTCAGCCCCAAGAGTTGAAAGCGAGTGGAGTTGATTATTCAGGTTTTGCCCGTTAAAGCCACCTTGCAATTACCTTACCAGATGTGCTCTCTTTGCAAGTATTATGACCCTGTTCGCAATGCACTTGAGTGTGGAACTCTCTTGAACGTGACGTGAGCTACCGACAACTTACCGGCCTGCTAAAATATCTCTCCAGTTTCAAGCCATGCCAAAACGGTCAAGGTATGGCATTTTTGGCTTGCAGTCCCTCGAGAGAAACCGTCCTTTCCATGGCTGCAGAGCTCCTCGTTCGTTGTATCGAAAAACTGTGGTCAAAACGCACCCACATGGCTAGCTGGAATATACGTGCTTTGAATTAATTCTCTGCAAAAAACAAAACTGTACTTTTTTCATTCGAGCAACTTATCATTGAATTCTCTTGAGTTCATTCTTTCGGGTCTTGGTTTCTTGGCCATAATCAGTTGGGTCGGTGTTCCTATAAAATGAACATATACTGAGACGAGGGTGTACAAACCAATTGCACAAATGAAAACACCCGAAAGGCTGAAAGCAACTATAGACAAAAGTTCTATCCATTCTTCTGTCTATAATTTGATGAAGCAAGCTGATTTGACTTTACTGGAATCTTCAATCGAGTCTCCGAAGTTTTCGATATGTGTCCTATCATTCTTTTCGGTTGTAAGTACACATACCGCAATTGCCAAAGAAATTTGGCGGAGAAACATATACTGATGGGTAAATAGTACAAGATTTTAATTCAGACTTGAGCGGTCTAGAAGGAAGAACCTTTATGTGCAACCGCTGTCATAATCAGGCAGCCGTTGCGATCAGAACAATCAGTTGTCTTACGGTCTTTTTCATTCCTGTGATACCTTTTTATTTTACCAAACAGTTAAAATGCACGATTTGCAGTGCCACTGCTACTTTGGATAAGAATACAATTGACCAGCTACAAAAAGGGGCGCCTGCTTATATTGCTTGACCGAGAATACCAATCTGGTTTCTACTTCAGCTTGTGTTTTTTTTAGACGTCATTCTCACATAAAGACAGGTATGTTGAGGTGGTTATCACGGATGCAATATTGTCGTATATCACAAGGGTTTTCTTGACATGAACCACATAGAGGATCACTTGAATTTGAAAAAAGTGGTTTCAATCATGGTTTCCATAAAGCATTTTTTGTTAAAGTTAGTTAGTTTTTTTTTTGGTGTCATAATGGGCGAATTCACATTTTCTCTGTTTACGTCGAATGACACTATAAAAAACATATTAGTTAGTGCGAACCAAAGCACCTAAAAATACACTTATTCTTTCGTATGCTTATCGTAAATATCATTTGAGGTATCTTTTCACTATAGTTGTTTATTTGACATGATTTCTAGCGTCGTATACATGAATGGTTGCAGACGCAACATTGACAGTTCAAAAGATGCTCTAAAAATTTATAGCCGTACCATTACTACCCTAAACACTAAGGTTCTCAAAACGGGATCTTGAATTACCACTGTATACGATTTTAGTATATGGCCCTCAACAACGCACTCACGTCCAAGATGAGTCTAAATCAATTAAACGCCATTGAAAGTAAAACTTACTTGCGCACGTAATTTGAGTAAGATCATATAAACCACTGTTATGCGCAGCCTATTATTGTCGACAATATAAGGGCATCTCAATCATTGCTTATGATCAAGACTATAAAAATCAGATTAAAATGAATGATCTTTTATTTTCACCGCCTCAGTTATTCAATATGTCTAGAAACATCATAGTTTCAATGTTGGAGAATAAGCTCGAAACACGTGAAAACATGTAGCTTTGAATTATTGACTCACTACATTTCAATATTGAAGAACTTCCAGCTGATTCGTGAGGCTGGATAATGAAGATTTTGCACTTGGTAATTTAGTATTTCTTTCAGTAATTACGTTTCATTCATCACCCGATATTTTCTCTGAGGGAACAAAAACGGAACTCTCCATCTATATGCAGGAGTGACACTTTGAATGGCTGCAAAAAGGTGGTTTTCAAGCCGGCTGTAACCAAACCGTCGCTACATTTACGTTGATGTAGTGCTCTAACATTCAACCTATAAACCACGCTAGAGACTTTTCGCTTGCTTGGAACAATATGTACGCTCTATGTCATTGAAAAGAGCAAATGTTAGCTGTTTGTGCCAAAGTGTAGGAACTTGTCGTGTCATCCAAAATCCAAATCACTGATCAAACACCTGGTTTTGGTTCGATAATGCGATCACATAAACAACTTTGATGTAGCACCTCAGTATTGGTATAGGTAATAATACCTCTATTTGATCGCTTATCAACAGCGAATTGAACAGAATCCGTTCATCTTACAGGTAGCATGGGAGGTGTGGTCGGCCTCAATTCCCAAAATTGCTATACCTACCTATTACATCAATCATTGGTTAAGATGATATGATCTTACGACTTTGCCGGGACGCCCCAGTATGTGGTATGACATTACTGCAGAATATTCTAGAGTAAAATTGGATATGTGGATCAATTGTGCTGGCCGGTGCACTTATTCTTCGATGTTCCAAAAGGTTCCACGAAGTTCCATGTCTTTGCCAGTACAATCCATCGTGTTCCAGAATGGACCATTAGGTTACGAGCCCGTAAAATGGCTAATATGGTGATAGTATACTGCATAGCTGTGGAATTATCCATCAGATTCTAAAGCAACCACAGGTGTGAGTGAACCACCTGCCCCAAAAGTATTTAAGTCAATTGTTTTTCCAGGTTCAATAGACATATATATCTTTCTCAGTTAGTTATCAATCAATTGATATTCTATAATTACTTAAATCGAAAAAGGAATAACTTATAACTATAATTTAATATGTCAAAGGCTATCGGAATTGATTTGGGTACAACATATTCTTGTGTTGCCCATTTTGTCAATGATAGAGTTGAAATCATAGCAAATGATCAAGGTAACAGAACTACACCATCTTTTGTTGCATTCACAGACACCGAACGTTTAATTGGTGATGCTGCGAAAAATCAAGCAGCCATGAACCCTTCTAATACGGTATTCGATGCGAAACGTTTAATTGGTAGAAAATTTAACGATGCTGAAGTCCAAGGAGATGTTAAACATTTCCCTTTCAAGGTGGTTGACAAAGGAGGCAAACCAAACATTCAAGTGGAATTCAAAGGTGAAACCAAAGTTTTCACTCCAGAAGAAATTTCATCCATGGTTTTAACCAAAATGAGAGAAACAGCTGAAGGTTACTTAGGATCAAATGTTACAGATGCTGTGGTAACTGTCCCAGCTTATTTCAATGATTCGCAAAGACAAGCTACTAAAGATGCAGGCTTAATTGCTGGTTTGAACGTTTTGAGAATAATCAACGAGCCAACAGCTGCTGCTATTGCTTATGGTTTAGATAAGAAAGATCAAGGTCACGGAGAACACAACGTTTTGATTTTTGATTTAGGTGGTGGTACTTTCGATGTCTCATTATTATCCATTGAAGATGGTATTTTCGAAGTTAAAGCTACTGCTGGTGATACCCATTTAGGTGGTGAAGATTTCGATAATAGATTAGTCAATCACTTCATTACTGAATTCAAGCGCAAACACAAAAAAGACTTATCTTCCAATCAAAGATCCTTGCGTCGTTTGAGAACCGCTTGTGAACGTGCCAAACGTACATTATCATCATCAGCTCAAACTTCACTTGAGATTGACTCATTATACGAAGGTGTCGATTTCTACACCTCAATAACTAGAGCAAGATTTGAAGAGTTATGTGCTGATTTGTTCAGATCTACTTTGGATCCTGTGGAAAAAGTTTTGAGAGACGCCAAATTAGACAAATCTCAAGTCCACGAAATTGTGTTAGTTGGTGGTTCTACTCGTATTCCAAAGGTCCAAAAATTGGTTTCTGACTTTTTTAATGGTAAAGAGCCAAACAAATCAATCAATCCAGATGAAGCTGTTGCTTACGGTGCTGCTGTCCAAGCCGCTATTTTGACTGGTGATACATCCTCAAAGACTCAAGATTTATTATTATTGGATGTTGCTCCATTGTCGTTGGGTATCGAAACTGCCGGAGGTGTTATGACAAAGTTGATCCCAAGGAATTCTACCATTCCAGCCAAGAAATCAGAAACTTTTTCAACGTATGCTGATAATCAACCTGGTGTTTTGATCCAAGTCTTCGAAGGTGAACGTACTAGAACTAAGGATAACAACTTGTTAGGTAAGTTTGAATTGTCTGGCATCCCACCAGCTCCAAGAGGTGTTCCACAAATTGAAGTCATTTTCGATATCGATGCCAATGGTATCTTGAACGTCTCTGCCGTTGAAAAAGGTACCGGTAAAACCAACAAGATTACTATCACCAATGATAAGGGTAGATTATCTAAAGATGATATCGAACGTATGGTATCAGAAGCTGAGAAATTCAAAGAAGACGATGAAAAAGAAGCTGCTCGTATCGCTGCTAAGAACGAGTTGGAATCATATGCTTATTCGTTGAAAAACACAACTACAGATGGCGAATTGAAGGACAAGATTCCCGAAGGCGACAGAGAGAAATTATCCAAGGCCATAGAGGAAACCATCTCGTGGTTGGATGACTCTCAAGCTGCCGCCACCGATGAATACATAGAAAGAAAGAAGGAATTAGAGTCTGTTGCCAATCCTATAATTACTGCCGCATATAGTGCAGGTGGCGCTCCAGGGGGTGCTCCAGGAGGTGCTCCAGGAGGATTTCCAGGTGCTGGCGGTGCTGGTGCTGGTGCTGGTGCTGGTTCTAATGGTCCAACTGTTGAAGAAGTTGACTGAGATTTACGAGAACATCGTAATGTTTCATATGATGAATTGGGTTTTTTAAAATAATTTGGTTCTCTTGTTTTTTTACACTTTGGTTAGGAATTCTCTTTTTTTATGTATATTGTAATAAGTTGTCATTGATGAGTTATAAAGTAGCAAAAATATACCATTATGCGCCAGGTTTTTTTGCCATCTCAAAAGGACGAGTTGCAACACAAAAGCAAACTGCCTAATCACAATCGGCCTCGGCCTTCATAGTCAGAAGCCAAATGACCCAGGGCGCGCAACCAAAGGCGTTCGAATTGCGATCATTAGCGGGTAACCCATTTAGGTGATTGTGAAGTGAGCTTCGTTTCGCAAGGAACAACAAACAGCTTTATTTTTATAATCGAAAGTCATCTGGATTTACTGAAACCAATTTAATTTTGATAAGTTCAACGGAGTCCTACTGACGAATAAATCATCGCTTGAATTGTTCACATCTCATAATTCCTGCATTTGGATCATTCATCTTTCTGTCCATCAGCGTTTCTTATTCATCTCGAATCATCGCCACTTGAACATTAGTCCTAATTCAAGATCTAACCAAATTTAACAAACGTTACTTGATTTTTACAGCGGCTAAATTTAATTACCAAGTTTACTCATTAGTATATCCATCTTAATTACAAAATGAATAGCGAGTACGATTATTTATTCAAATTATTACTTATCGGTGATTCTGGTGTTGGTAAATCTTGTTTATTGTTACGTTTCGCCGATGATACCTATACTCCTGATTACATTTCTACCATCGGTGTTGACTTCAAGATCAGAACTATTGAGTTAGATGGTAAGACCATCAAGTTACAAATTTGGGATACTGCAGGCCAAGAACGTTTCAGAACCATCACCTCATCATATTATCGTGGTGCTCATGGTATCATTATCGTTTACGATGTGACTGACCAAGAGTCTTTCAACAACGTTAAACAATGGTTACAAGAAATTGACCGTTATGCCAACAGTGGTGTTATGAAGCTCTTGGTTGGTAATAAATCAGATTTGACAGATAAGAAGGTTGTTGAATATACCGCCGCTAAAGAATTTTCTGATGCTTTAGACATCCCATTTTTAGAAACCTCAGCTTTATCTTCAACCAATGTTGAACAAGCTTTTTACACAATGGCCAGACAAATCAAAGCTCAAATGGCTAATACTCAAACAACAAATTCAAATGGTAACAACGGCAAAGCGGCTGTTAATTTGAGGGGCCAATCAATTTCATCAAATCAAAATGGTTCATGTTGTTAGATTAAATTGAAATTTTGTTTATACTATAAATCTTAAATTTTTTAAAATTACCATTTTAATACTTTATCTATAATCTACTTTTTTCAATTTAATTTTCCGTCTTGATTTTATAACTGTTTTATTTAATCTGTGTTTTTTTTCTATAATTATATCAATAAACTGGGGTTATTTTAATTCATTTGATTACCGTATCGTGACTTATAGTGTTCATGGGAATATCTCACTCTATTGAGCAATTCAAAATTCACAATGTAACAATGCTGAAAGCATAACAGTGGGAAGTAACTACATGGATTGAAAATGAGAAAATATATTGATCAGATTATTAGTTTCACCACATCAATACAACAAGCTAGCAAATTGAAGCACACCACTTAAATTCAATTAATACATTTCATTTTTTTGCAACACAATTCTTTAGTGTAAAGTGTCTGAAAATTGCATCCATTGCTGAAGATGGACAACAATCAAGACCTCCCTTCATCATACAGTAAAGTAACATTCAGAGTATTGTAATTCACTAAAGTGCGACACAGATTTTCGATCTACTTTTGCAGCGATGAGTTGAACGACAAGAGATGACTTTTCTGATCAATGCGACACTATCAAATAACGAAAACCTTGAAGAATCTGTTAAAAGATTGCTTCCAAGATTCAAAATGAATCTTTGACTTCATTACTTGTAATCACTGTTAACGCTATTGAGTAGGCACTTCTTAGTCTAGTTAACGAGGAAAACGCCTCAGAAAGCCTTCAGGGAGTTCTGAGAAATACACTTCAGTGTCCTCGTATTCTTCTTGCCAATTGGATATCCTTTTGCATAATTGTGACCCTTTTTGCATGTAAAGCGCACAAGTTGGTATCTTCAAACAAATTTACCAAAAACGCTTCACATGCTTCCTGAAGAGCTAATATAGCAACACTCTGCCACCTCAACCCATACTCATTTCCAATGTAATCCCCGGCCACTTCTTTGACCAACCTGGCAAACGGCAATTTTCTGATAAGCAAATCTGTAGATTTTTGATATCTTCTAATTTCACGAAGAGCTAAGGTACCAGGTCTATACCTCTTAGTACGTCGCTCAGGAATGGGGTCGCCAGGAAAATTACGATATATACCAGTACTTCGAACTCTTTCCCTTCCTCTATTCGTGGATGTGGATGTTGTAGAAGGGCCAGTCACCCTTGGTCTTGGTGTGTTATGTGTTGAAGCAGTTGCGGATGTAGATCCCACTGTTCTAGTGACCTTGTATCTATCGGTGTAACCTGTTGAAAGTCTAGCCATTTGTCTTTAAAAATTCTTTATGCTATATTAATCGAGTGACAGAGATCAATAGCAGCATTACCAGCATGAAATAGCAATTCAATTTGATAGCGATGATATAAATGTGCTGCTAATAGATAAAGGATGAAAATTCAATCTTTAAATCACAAAATTGAATAACCAGCCGCCATATTTAAATAAATATGATAAAAAATCTCATACGGGTAACTCCAAAATGAAACGCCAAAATAGAAGCATCAACAAATATTTCATGCCCAAAGCGAAATGATGAACGAGGTCGTGTTTTTAGTTGTCACCAAAATTGACAAAATCACAACATCTTCACAATGGCGTATAGCGAGGACAGCTTTCTTATAGTGCACCCTGGATCTCAAAACACACTTGTTTCTTTTGGAATCAAAGACTCTCTTGCACCTCCAACTTATAAAATTCCGACCGTTGTTTACAAGAAAGATGGAATCTTCAAATCTGCTGGTGAACCCTCAGAAGCTATACATCCTATAATCAAAGGTGACATTGTGGATTTGGATGCGTTCAATTACTTTTTACATTTAGTTGTCCGTTCCATCACACGCAGTTATCCCGTAACTATAGGCCAACTTCCATTGTTGTTGATAAGTTCTAAAACATGGTCAAAATTGACCGTCGAGAACATCACCAAGTACGTCATGGAAAGCATACAAATTACAGGCTTCAATATATTACCCAGTGCTCTTGCAGCTAATTTTGCTATGGGATCTTTTAACAACTGTTTGATTGTTGATATAGGCTATGAGAAATCTGAAATTACACCAATAGTGGATTACCAACCGTTGAATTATGCGACCACTATTATCAATATAGGTTCGTCCTCCATCAATGAACATTTGTCAGTTTTGTTTCCTAACTTCAACCCTGATGAAATCGAGGCCTTGAAGAAGTCTTCAATTTATGAGGTCCTCTCCCATATATCCATCGATGAAGAACCCGATTTAGATGTTGCTAAAATTGTTACATCATCATCTAAACCTGTAATCCCACAACAGTCTTCCACAGTGCCTAACGCAGAACGCAAGACAAACACATTTACATATAATAACAACACCCACGAGATTGGTCCTCAACGTTTTCAAGGTACTTCACAATTGATAGCACAATTAACTCAAGCTGTCTCATCTAGTTTGGCTAAAGTTCCAGATTTAAACAAAAGGCAAGAATGTTATGATAACATAATCACCACAGGACAAACATTCCGTATCAAGGGGTTGAAAGAGGCTTTATTGGCTTCGCTTACTAGTGATGTTGTTGTTCTGCCACCCACTGCCACCCAAGGAGTTGCTGCTGTAATTAATGGTAGCGTTGCTGGTGTTAACTTGGTACAGGTTCCTTTATCTGTCAAACTTGTGAAGGCTCCCGAATATTTCTCAAGTTGGAAAGATGTGGGGTTTGGAGACTGTTGTATCCTTGGTGGTATGGTTGTAGGAAAGATGATTTGGGGTGGTAATTCTAGTGGTGTTAGTGGAAACGAGTGGTTGGGAGATGAATATTTTGAAAAGGGCCCAGTGGGTATCTGGGATGTTACATTTTGAGCCTATAATTATATATTATCTCTGTTTCTTTGTTTTACCATTGTACTCTAAAATTCTTGTAGAATATGGTTTTCGTTTTAATTTATGATTAAAATCAATCAAGTGTATTTTCGAGTGAAGTCTACATGCAATCAATGAATATTTATGCGAAACATTCAATGTTAAAAGTAAAACGTAATATGCAAAACAAAAATCTGAACTGAAATTTGAAAGGTACCAGATGATACATGAAATGTAATTGATTTTGTGAAGTGAAATGAAATGAATGAGAGAAATACTAATCAGAGCAGGCCAAGAATTTTGTACCGTACCCTGACAGACATACATCTGTGTTTTTGACCAAGAAAGTGATGTTCTGTATATGATCGAATTTTTTTGTGTTGAATTTACGAACTGTCAAAACTGACTCCGCTAAACTTTTGTAATCATTGTTCTCGCAACTAATGATCTGGGTCAATACACCTGAGATCATTTTGAAAAATGGTAAATTCTCACAGTAATTGATAAGACACATTATAGGCAAAGAGTACAAGAGCAACAACTTTTTTCTCTTGGATAGTATCAATGACTTAAGAATACTCGTTTCAACAATATTTTTCTCGAGAATTCGTTTGATGACTATGTATAAAAGATCACATTGGTGATCTGGATAATGGTAATTTTGCAAGAATTTTAAACTCAATGTAGGCTCAAAATCCGTTAATGATAGTAAATAATATTTCAATGACTGTTGGTTCGTAATACTATTTACAGACATATTGATGGACATAGAAAACTGGATTATGTTCAAGGAAAATGGAAGATTCGATTTTAATCTCAAAAAAACTTTTATATCCTGAATCGATGAGTTTTCAGTAACCTCCAAATCCAACGCAGTGTCTTCCGCAGCATGATTCTTGAGGTACAAAATTTGAATAATCTGATTCACAATAGACTTATTCAAGATTAGTTTTCTATCACAGCTTTCCAAAATCTCCAAGCCATGCCTTATTTGAAACCTGTCAAAGTAATATATAGTATTCATGAAACATATCAATGATCTGTTGATATTTGAAAACTCTGAGAATCGCAATTCGTCAGGTATCTCGAAATCTTTCGATATGTAATATAATATGCAGTCAAGTGTGATCTTTTCATTGGGCTTGTACAAGACCTCCTCATACTTAGATATGAAACTTTTTAACTGTCTAGGAGTCTCGGGTGGATAGTATTCATCGAAATTGATGTTCAAACTATCTTTCAAAAATTTATCAATCAACAATGCAGGCTTTGGAACTTTCAATTTCTTGTTGATTTGATCTCTGACCTGGATTATAGAAAGATACAACGGGGTGGATGAATTCAACGGTATGTTGGGAACAATGTGTTTCTGGATTTTGGATATTTGTTGATCGTATGGGAACTGATATTGGTTAAGAAAGTCAAGCTTGTTCATTGTATAATAGGTGGGAATACAAGATTTGGCACACATCAAATTTCACAGAGCATGATCTGGAAATGATAATGAAATCCGTTGTGCACAAAAAGGTGTAGGTTGTCAAGGAGGAAAGCTGAACACGCTTTTTTTTTACTGATTTGATTCAATTGTGATGATGGATTGTTAATTTGAGTGCTCGAGAGAATATCCCACTCATGTGTTTCGTACTCGAACCCATATATCTTCTATGGGGAAACTACTCATCCAATTACCACGTCAAATTCGCGCACATATTAAAAAAATAAATAGGTCAGCTTCTTCCAGTATTTGGTTGGGTTACTTTTCCATCGTATACGATTATTTACCTTCGTTGATTTTGTATCGTTTATTGAAGCACTAATACTAAGAAGAAAACTAGAAGACAGAAAAATGTTCTGTTGATCATTGCACTAATCCCCATACGGGCACACGAAGGAAATCCCTTAGAAATAAGAATATTTCAGATGGAATACTGCACCCAAGATCAACTGTTTACTCTCCAGTCCATTGTTCCAACAAGCGACAACAATATTCCCATGGTCATGGGTCAGAACGCCAAAAGGGTTCAACCTCAAAGGAATGCTTTAGCGTTGTAAATGGCTGTGATTTTGCGTTAAAGAACAATATAAAACAAGAACAAAAAAATTCGCACAATCGTTTTATACAACACCATTACCGGGTAATGGTCACATATATTTACGTTAGGGCTTCTAACTGAAAAGGTACATAGCGATATTTAACTACTAGATGGTCATTATATTAAGATAAGAAGAGAAATATTTAGTCCTAACTCTATTTGATGGTTTGCTGAAGTGTTGTGTCATATTATGTGGAAACAGCTGTATCGCTGTCATCATTGGCTGTTGTAGCCGATTCTGAATCATGTCCTTTGAATGGTTCTCTATGTTTCAAACCAGCAAATAAGTTCAATCTAGTATTCTTGATAGTAGTCAATTTCTCCAAAACAGGTTCGAAAACCGTATCTTCAACATCATTGGCCCACAAGGTGTCCATGTGTTCATATGTCTCTATTCCCAAAACCTCTATGATACTGCTATTCATATTCTGTAAGGTCTTATCTATATCGACCAAGATATCAGATTTACCGTAGATCAAGAAGCAGGGTGTGGTAATGTTTTGTACTGGAAATGGAGCTATTCTATGAGCCTTGTTACTGACAACGGATGTCAAAATTGAGCCAGCATTCCCACCTTCATCATACATCTGAAATCTTTTGTTTTTGATAATCTGAAACCAATGAACAACTGATTTGACAGAACATGGAGAAAACATGTGTTGATACCCTATTCTTTTTTGTTTGAAGCAAATATTTTGACACTTCCATCCAAAAAGTAATGTGATCGAATTATCCACAATGATTCTGTAAAAGTTTGGGCCAAAAATGTGTTGCCAGAATACCACCGAAGGTAATATTGCCCTACTACCGAACAACCTGAACAACAAAGACGGACTACTATCTAAGAACAACTTTGCGAGATTATGGTTCAAGCCTTTGGGAATCATGGCCGGAGATAATCCGATAAACTGGTTGACTTTCTTGTTCAATCTAGGACTCAAAGACAAAGCTGCAATACCCTGTGCTGATCCCTGACTAAAACCTATATAAGAAAGACTTGGTTCTCCGGTGGTGTTTAAAATATAGTCTATCGTATTTGGGATATCATAAAGTGCAAATTCATCTAAACTAAAGTCCCAGAATTTGTATGTAGACGCACTGATTGATACATGCTTTCTTGAATATTTGTTTCCTCTGTTGTTGCCCAACCATACGTCAAACCCCATATCAACCAAAACAAAGGGCAAGCATTTAGAGGCTGTCTCACCTAAAACAAATAGTTCGCTGTTAGTCAACAAACCGTGGTGAAAGTAAACAACAGGCTTATTCTCATTGTTTTTTTCGTCCTTATATTTGGAAAAAATCCTATGGATAGTCAACAAGTAGCCATCTTTGGTTCTGATTACATGCTCATGAACACCATATCCCCTAGCTCCAACAATGCCCACTATATCTTTTGCATCTATTATACTTTCTATTGGATCTTCAAAATTGAACTCGCTGGAAGTCAGATTATTGCTGCTGTCGTAAGAATCTGGAATCGAAAAGGGAAACAAGAATGCTATCCAGTCGGAAAGAGTGTGGGCAAACAGAAGAGGAAACTGGAGAAAAAAAGTGACGACGTCAAATAAACATTGTAGTACCTCAGCTATCATTTTGTGTTCTCATCAACCTGTTCCTGAATGATATACGTCTTCTGACCGATAAAATGCCTATCTCAAAATACTATCTGATATATGGTCTTTCCAGTGAGATTTTGTTTTTATGGATGTTCAACCACGGGAAATACACCACGCTAAATAGTATTGAGGCAAAAAAGATCAGAATCAAATGAATGTAGACTTATTAAGAGGGTATTATGCTTTTGTGGGCAGAAGGTATCTATTTAGTTACAAGATTTGGCGCCAGAATTTTGAGCCTTGGTCCACTCACACTCAAATACAAGGCATATACACTTGTATATGAAGTGAAATAATAACTCAAATAATACGTGATAGACTACATGTAATTAGGCGGTTCAAAAAGCAAGCCCCATAATCATTTTGATCAATAAAAATTGTATATACAGTAAATGGTGTAGAATACGGAAAGGACACCATCAGATATCAGCTAAAATATGCCAAATATTCTCTTTCTTTTTGTAGAATTGGAAACAGCATCAAGATCACTCAGGTTTTTTTCTGACTCCAGATTCTTGACTGCAGCCTCAGCTATGTCTATAGCTTTCATCAAGCGCTCCTCTCTCTCCTGCAATATTCTCTCTGCTTCGAAGAAATGTTTGTCCGAGGGTCTTTCCATGTGGTAGGCACTTTCTGTGATACTTACATCTGGAGAGAGTGCTGGACCAGATACACCTTTCTTAAGCATGCCTCGTTGTTTAGGTATCAAATCGTCATATTGTTGTTCGCTCAAGTAGCCAGTGACAAATAATTGTGCTTTCAATCTGAACCTATAGGTGGGGGAAAATATATTTTCGTAACCATCATTCCATCTGTGAATAAACATGGCATACACCAAAGTCCCACCAGATATAAATTTGGCCATGAAGGCGGAACCTGAGGCAAACCTGGAGCTCTTTACAACCCTTCTTAACATTTTGAATTGACCCGGGTATATTTCACTTGGTGGTCTGGGAGTATAAGATAATTTCTTCATAGTATCTCTGACGCGTTTATACTCATCAGCATCTTTGGGAATTGATGTCCACGTCCTTTCCTTCCCGGGCGTTAAGAATTCTGATGGATAACCTTGGGCTGGTCTGATATCTGTTGGATCATAAGGGTTATAAGGAGCTTTTGGAGGAACCCAACCCGTAGGATTTCTCCTTCTTTCAACCTCATCCATCTTTTCAGCCATATTTAACTAAGAAGAGCTATTGCAAAAATAACACAAGCAAGAGACTATGGTAATAACCTGAAAACACTTTTAGTACTTCTATCTGTGGAAAAGGACGAAAGTTGAGAAAAGTTCAAGATTTGTTGACCCGATAACTTTTGACAGTCATCGATTTATCAAAAACAAAGTTGATGATACGATCTGGCGTATTTTCAGATCTTCATCCCTACTTTCTGAATTGTGCAGCTAATAATGTCACTTTCTTCAGTATTGTCGTTCTTTTCGTTGGAGACTTTGGATGTTAGACTTTTTCCTCCAGAAGATGCCAACAAAAAGAAGGCGGTTGTTCAAAATGCAAGCAAGCCCAAATGGTCCAGTCTTGAGTTCAAAGTGTACATATTGACCTTTGCGGTTGTGGTGCCATTGATGTATAAAACTGCAATGGAGGCAAGCAATGAAACCAATCCAAACTACCCTAGATTTGAAAGGTTGTTGAGTAATGGATGGATGTTCGGTAGAAAGGTTGATAATTCTGATCAACAATACCGATTCTTTAGGGACAATTTCTTCATGTTGGCGGGATTGATAATATTCCATACTAGTTTGAGAAGGTTCACCAGCATCATCAACGTTAAAAGAAACCAATTTGATTTTGTATTTGGACTCATATTTTTATTTGGTGCACACGGTTTTAACGCCACAAGAATATTGATCCACTTGGGTATTAATTTTCTGATAAGTAAGATCCCAAATAAAAAAGCCGCTATCCTTTCTACTTGGATATATGGTGTATCTATTTTATTCATCAATGACAGATTTAGATCTTATCCGTTCGGTAATATTATAACAGGCTTATCATTTTTGGATACAGGCTTCAAAGGCATCATTCAAAGGTGGGATGTGTTCTTCAATTTCACATTATTGAGAATGATAAGTTATAACATGGATTACATCAATCGTAAGGAAGAGTTATCTCTCCCGCAGACACCACCAGTCAGTGTCATGAAAGATAAAAATGAAAAACACATTATTTTGAATGACAGAGAAAGATTAAATGCTCCTTTATTGATTTCACAATACAATTTGTTCAACTACATTGCATATATAACATATACTCCTTTGTTCATTGCAGGTCCAATAGTGACTTTCAATGATTTTATATATCAATCCAAGCATAAACTTCCATCCATCACTCCTAGAAGAGTGATAATATATGGATTTAGGTTAGCGTTTTGTATATTGGTCATGGAATTTTTGTTGCACTTCATGTATGTTGTTGCGGTATCTAAAACACGAGCATGGGATGGTAATTCACCATTTCAGATGTCTATGATTGGCTTATTCAATTTGAATATCATATGGTTAAAACTATTGATTCCTTGGAGATTGTTTAGATTGTGGTCAATGATTGATGGGATCGACCCCCCCGAAAATATGATCAGATGCATGGATAATAATTATTCAGCTTTAGCCTTTTGGAGAGCATGGCATAGATCATTCAATAGGTGGGTTGTTAAATATATATACATTCCATTGGGAGGCTCAAAACATAGAGTTTTAACATCCTTAGCTGTGTTCTCATTTGTTGCAATTTGGCATGACATAGAGTTGAAATTATTGTTATGGGGATGGCTAATTGTTCTCTTTTTGATGCCTGAACTACTTTTGAGTAATTATTTCAAACAGTTCGATGGCAAATGGTGGTATCGCCATTTGGCTGCAGTAGGAGGAGTTGCCAACATATGGATGATGATGATCGCCAATTTATTTGGATTTTGTTTGGGTAAGGATGGAACCATTGCTTTGCTCAAGGAAATGTTTCAAACATTCAAAGGTTTGAAGTTTTTCGTCACTTCCACCTTTTGTTTATTTTGTGGTGTTCAAGTCATGTTTGAAATGAGAGAAGCTGAATTACGCAGGGGAGTTAACGTCAGATGTTGAGTTTGATACGATTTTTCTATAAGTAGATTGGGGGGTTTGCTCTATAATAAACTAAATTTAAGTAGTTGTATGTTCTTTTTTGTACTCGCCAGGAGTAGTAAGACTTTTGCCCAAAGACCACATCCCCTTTTTCTTCCGTTTTGCAACATTTTCTAGTTGTCTATAACGATCCTCCTGACCATCAAACTCAGCACCAGTTTTACCTTCATATACAACAGCTAAACCATTTCTGAGTAATTCTGCACCTACATCTTTTCTACCCGTAAGTTTGAAAACCAGCGATCTGGCTACAAGCCGTCTATATTGGTCTATAGCCAAGGGCCTAATCCTCACCCTTCTTCCCAAAATATAGCTTTTTAACCAAACGAAAGCCTCTTCAGAAAATGGTTGAGCAGGATGTCCAAAATGTGCCCTTTCTGGTGCATCGATACCTGAAATACGAATTGAAAAAGTTTGGTCCTTCAATTCCTTTCTTGAAGTAGGTACCTTTCTCCATACACCCCATCCAGCAAGTCTTCCTCCTGGTGTGTGATAGAAATGGAAACCATCGCCGTCACCAACAGACGTAACATGACCAAGTAAAGAACGACGGCGTAAGAATGATGACGGCATGTCCAGAATGGTGTTTATTCTTTTGAGGTAGTTCTTATAAAACATTCCCGAGACTATGATACCACCTGTTAGTCCTGAGGCTAGTAGGATCACCTTAGGGTAAAAGAACTTTTCTTTGTTATCTGATGACATTGACTGGACTTCTCGTTAAATCAGAGAATCAAAGATATCAGAGCCAGAAATACTGCACAAGAAGCACCAATAAAGAATACTAGTAGAATGTCTCTTCTTTTAATCACCCTCAGAGTCAATGTGCTTATTGAGAGGTTCTATTGGATATTTCACTACTTCATGTAGCCAAATCGAACTGCAATTGAATTCGAGCCCATGAAGTATGAAATTCATAAAATGCTACCACAGTTTGTCGATTATTGGGGGATATTCATAAATATTTGGTGAAAGCTACTCAAAATAGTAGTTGTCTTTATATGTTATTATTACATAGAGCTACTCCAATTTCGGATCCTTTCTTGATTTACATAGAAGCCTTTCAAAATAAGTCAAAAAACTAATAAAAAGGAATTAAGAAAATGAGTAAAATAAAAAATAATCAACACACAATAAATAATAAATAATTAAAAAATTGGCTATATACAAATTACCAATAAAAGTCTATCTGGTTCCAAAATTTCTTTTGTATCATTAACAAATCATCATTAAACAAACAAAAGTAAACAAATCAACAAAAAAAAGTGAATAAATAGGGCAGTAGCCGTTGGTTTAGATTTCTTGTCTATTTTCGATTTGCTTCTCCTTCATCATCAAAGTCATGTCAGCTTCTACTGCATCGTCTCCACTTTCATCCTTTTCTAAATCCTCACTGGCAGGTTTCTCAATCTTATCTTCATGTAATAACTTATACAATGCTGACAGCTTATCTCCATATAAGTCATTGAAATTTCCCATTTCAGCCACTTTTCCATTGTACCCTAAAACTATTACGATATCAGCTCTTTCGATGGTTGATAATCTATGAGCAATTGAAATTGTGGTTAAATTGTCATCTCTCATCAATCCTAACAAGGTGCTGTTTATAGCGGCTTCTGATTTCGAATCCAATGCAGATGTAGCCTCATCTAATATCAAGATCGCGGGCTTTTTCATTAAAGCTCTTGCAATCGCAACTCTCTGTTTTTGACCACCAGATAGTAAAGCACCACGAGGACCTATGATAGTATCATACTTATCAGGAAAATTTTCAATGAAATGACAGTTTGCTCTCTCAGCAATGAATTTGATATCTTCATATGTAGGTTCTTCGTTGTCCTTGAGACCATATGTGATATTTTTCCTTATTGAACCTGAAAGTAAAATTGGTTCTTGCTGAACAACACCCATCAATCTTCTCAAAGATTTGACATTATACTTTGTTATGTCTTCACCATCAATCAAAATTCTACCTCCAGTTGGGTTATAGAATCTCAACAATAAGGAAGTTATTGTGGATTTACCTCTCCCAGACGGTCCTACAATACAAACATTCGAACCAGCAGGTATAGTGAAAGAGCATTCATCAAAAATTTTGTTGTTTGGCCTTGTAGGATAAGCGAATGTGACATTTTCAAATGTGATTTCACCTCGAGAACTTTCAATAGGTTGGCCAACTGTAGGCTTGATTTCAGGAATACGATCAATCAATTCAAACAACCTTGTTGCAGCACCAGCACCTTTCATAATATCTGAATAGAATGAGGAAAGACCATACAACGCTGGTCCAGCCTTTTCTGAGTACAATAAAAATGCAGTCAAGTCACCCACAGTGAGAGTACCAGTCAAAATTGAATGGATACCAAAACCCAAAATAATAAGGAATGATATATCACCCAAAGAACTTGTACCTGATAAGAAAAGACCATTCGTTAAAGCTTCAGTCTTTGATAATTGAAAAACTTTACGAACTTTATCGTTATATTTGTGAGTTTCTTTGATTTCAGCTGCGAACGACTGAACGGTTTTTATAGCATTCAATTGTTCTTCATTAACTTTTGTCAAATTGGCTGTTGCTTCTTGTATACCTTTTGAGATTTGTCTAATTCGCTTCCCATAAAAATAGGAATAAACAAATAATGGAGGAGAACAAATTGATACATATAATGTCAAAGTTGGAGAAATACTGTACATGAAGACAACGGACGTGACAAATACCAAAACATGTTTCAAACCATCGGACAAATTTTGATTGATAGATCTCAGAACGATGTAAGCATCATTGGTCGCTCTCGAGATCAAATCGCCCACTTTGTTTATATCAAAGAATTCTTGGTCTTGACCCATGATTTTGCGGACTAACTTACTTCTCAATCTAGCCACAATTCTTTCACCTATAATTTTCAATAAAATAGTACGACCAAAATGAGTGACTGTGAATACAACCAAGACACCACTAAGAGCAAAAATAAAGTTTTGCAATGACAAACCTAGAATTTTGACATCATCTTCAATTGTTTTATCTTTGAGTGAATCAAAAATTTGACCAATCACCTTTGGAAAAATCATGGATATAGTCACAGCTACAAGTAGAAGGGCAATAGCAAAAGAAAACAATTTCCAATCATGCTTTGCTAAAAGAAGAAGTCTCCAAACATCTCTCCATTCGCCAGATTTGACTTCCACTGACTTGGTGTCAGGAATAGGTTCAGAGTTTGACTTGGATTCTTCCTTTTTAGATTTCGCTTCTTTGGATTCTGTACTCGCATTCTTCGTTATGGTGGAGGTGGAAAAGGTCCTGATGCTATGAATATGAGTTTTGGGCCTTTCCATTGTTTTCTGTGCGAGGCGAGCCGAGTTGTGGAAGTATGAAGCACATGTTAACTGGCTTAAAAGATTTGATGTGCTTAGCCTATGGTACAGTCTTTCGAAAGGGACAAGAATCCTATGACATGCAACTGGCTTTAAATTTAGACTTGGTCTAACTATTATACCTATCGACCTGAAAAAAACCATTTCTTCCTTGTTTCCAGGTAATCAGCGAACTCAGGTGCAAAAAGTAAAAGTTCAGCTTTGTGACCGGCAGGGAATGGGGGTTTGTATTGTAAATACGAATATTGAGCAAGTTAATCAGTAGGCCTAACAACTTTTGTGTATGATTCATTAACCAAAAGAAACAAGACGCTGGCAGAAGATATATCTTGCAATATTTTGACAACCGAGAAAGGACAGAGCTATCCAAAAAAGACCAATAAAGAACTTTGACAGATTAAATTACACTTCGAATCAAATCTTGAATGCCAAACTTGGAAGTACCTGTGAAAATGAACCAGATATATCAAATCCGTAGATGAGAGTTTTTCCTAATAATAATTTGTCTTTCTAGTAAAGTTCAACTTGAGCCTCATCATTGATCGATACAGTACTTTGTGCAGGACACGTTCTTATAAGGATGATTTTTCACTTGTTTTACACGTATTACACACAACAATTGAACTGGGCAGCCAAAGAGATGATATGCTAATGTACAGGCAACCCAGTAAGAAGCTGGGGCCCTGTTGCGAAAAAATCACTCTCTGATGTTCCAGGTGGAAGGCCATATGGTAGCACCTTTGACGTCGGTGTCGAAAGATACCGAATCGGTTTAATTGGCTGAGACCTTCAAAGCTGAGAACGAGAGCACTCAACACCTAGTAGCGAAGTGATGAGGGTTTGTCGTTGGGCCGGAGTCCTCGCACAAACAGCGGGCATCTACACTTGGCATAATATAAGCATAGTTTCATTGATATATAATTTTAGTAACAATTTAATGAGTAGTTTTGTAAAATTAGTGTTGAAAACCCATCATGGCATCTAAAGTTTTAAAGGAACAGCTTCTTTGGCGACGCCGTTTTCAAATTTGATGACCTTGGCTTCAGTGAAAGTACGCTTTTCAGCAGCAGCTTTGAATTCAGGCTTTAAGGTGTTTCTGACAGTTCTAGCAGAAATGGTCAAGTACTTGTTGAAACTAAGTTTAGTTAGTATGTTTGCACCCTCAAATCCAAAATATAACGTCACTTTGAAAAGGCACATACGAGAATCCAGCTTGTTTCCATGCAGACATTGTGAATATGGTGATTAATTGTTCAAAAGATATAATATCTGGAGATCTAGTACCAATATGCTGAAAGTGTATATTGGGAAAGAATATAAATTCGAAAACTTGAGTAGTGATCAAGTACCACATTTACCCGTTGTTCTAGTTTCTTCGGTACATTTCAGTCCAGTAATTTCCGGGTAAAAGTAATTGAGCCACGTGATCAGAAAAGCTTGCACGTGATTCTGTGATTTTTTATGCGGCTCAAAAAAGTAGAGATGAAACAATTATAATGTAGCGAAAATAATTTGCAGAGGTTCAATGACCTCCATTTAGTGTTTGGGCGGTTAATATCGCTGAATTAGACGCCATGACAGTTTCTAAGGACCATTATTATAGATTGGCATCTGAGCTTGAGGATGAAAGAATTTCAGCTGCCACTGAACTTGTCAAAGAACTCCAAGCTGCTGATAATACACCTGATTGGGATTATGCATTGGACAGATTGATCAAAGGATTATCCTCCAACAGAGCTGCTTCGAGAGTAGGATTTTCAATGGCCTTGATAGAAATTTTGACCTTGAGAATCGAATCGCAAAAATACACAATCAAGCAATTTTTGGATAGTGTTGTTGAGAAAACGATGGTGAAACAATCCATGAAAGGTAAAGAAGAGAGATCAGTTTTGTTCGGTAGATTGTTTGGGTTGCAAGTTTTGCTCAACTCTAAGTTGTTGAACGAACAGTTGAAGGCTTCAGAATTTACTAGTTTTTTTTCAGTGATTGACTTGTTGTTTGAGTTGGCAACTATCAAATCATGGTTGAGGGAACCTACGGTGTTCACCATCACCAATTTAATGGCAATGTTTTTGAGCTTGAATTTGTCCTCGGCGTCGGAAGATAAGCTATTATTACATGTATTGCAAAAAGCTGTTGATGCTCAATTGATGATGTCCTCTGAGGGAATAGCTGTATGCTTGTCGATTCCAATAGAGAAGAGATCGAAGTTGCTACAACAGTTGGATGTGGGCTGGAAAAACGGCAATCCTTTATCAAAAGGAAACTTACAAAACTTAGCTAAAGTATTGAAGGATATCTCTTTTGAAGACCAGAATGTTGATGAAGACGAAGGAAACAAAAAGGGAGCTAAGAAATCTAAACAAAAAGGAAGTTGGAACCCAAGATTACATTTTGTTTGGACTTTGATTGTTGGAGAATTGACCGGCCAAAATGCGAACGATGAGAAAGTCACTGAATTAGCTTCCAGAAAACGTCAAAAGAGTTCCAGCTCAAAGTCAAATAAGAAGTCGAAATCCAATTCCAAAGCAGAGCTGATAGAATCAGATCAACTCAGCATCAAAGAGTTTTGGAAAGCCATAGTGGACGAATCTTTGTTTTCCCAAACGTCTTCGCCCGAAAGAAAGTACTGGGGATTTGAGCTCTTCAAATTGCTTTTTGAAAATATTGAAGATTCTCAAGTTTCAAACATTGTCACTAGGAATTTTTCTAGATGTTTGATCAACCAAACATCAAATTCAGATAGATTGCTAAATAAGGCCGCGAGGAATGTTTTGAGTCACATAGAGGCTGTTTGTTCAAAACAACCTCAAAAGGCCATCACCATAATCAAAAATTTGATCTCCGGATATGGTACAATTTATTTCGATAGAGTCACAAAAACAAGGACCATCGACGATTTAGTCTCGAATATCAGCATTGACTATATTGCTGAACTTAGAGATTATTTTTTTTCCATATTGGAAAATCCCACTTTGGTTAATGGTGTATTAGATAAAGAAAAAGAAAAAGAGACTGAAGATAAAGGAATCGAAAATGTTCAAAGATGGACTTTAGATAAATTGTTATTGTTAGTAAGATCCAAAAAAAGTGCAATGATTACGGGGGATGTTGAATGGATTGATAAGATCTTGGAAGTTCTAGTCACAAAAAGTTTTTTCAGATCTGTAGACTCCAAAAAAGCTGTTTATAATTCTGATAGTATTGCTACAATTGCCCAAGAAAGAATTAACTCTATTTTATCTGACATAATTACCGTTTCAAGAAGCGATAACATAACTTGGTCATACCTCACCTTAAAATTCCTTCTCAATTTTGAAAAGGATGCTGAAAAGTATGAACCAAGGTATGAAATTGATGAGCTGCTTAGATCCACCCAAGAGAAATCTTTGAAAACACTCAGAAAGATCAGACAAAAGAGACAATCATCGAAACACACCGATTCAAAACAACTCACATCTTTTGAGTTGCTATTTTCAATGGTGCTTTTACAGTTTTATACTGGTGATGAAGAATCTCATTCTGTCCTTGAAGAACTTCAAATGTGCTACTCAAATATTGCCTCGAAATCCCCAGTAACCGAGTACTTAGATGAAGAGGAATCAGAAGTTGACTCTGCACAAATTTTGACTGAAATCATATTAAGTTTTGCCAGTAGAAAGAGTACGTTGCTCAAAAAATTGAGTATGATTATATGGGAATGGTTTTGTACGGATATTGGTGAAGATTCATTAACTTTACTTTACGATATTTTGGTAAGCAAAGAAAACAAGGAAGGCCAAACTAAATTATTCGAAGGAGAAGATGAGTATGAGGATGATATTGAAAGTGATAGCAACGATGAAGACGAAAGTGAAGATGAAGAGGAAGAGGAAGAAGAGGAGGAGGAGGAGGATGAGAATGAAAATGACGACGACTTCGACGTTGACAACGATAGTGATACCATCATCAAAGAGAGCTCAAGTAAGGAAATTTTGGATGTTGAAAAAAAAACTAATATTGCTTTGGCTGAAGCATTAGGCATTCCGCAGCATGACGGTGAGGTAAAATTTGACGATATCTCTTCTGGATCTGAAGACTCCAATTATGAGTCAGACTCTATGGATGACGAGCAAATGATGGCTATTGACAACCAATTATCTCGTATATTCAAAGAAAGGCATGATGCATTATCTTCTGTTCCATCAGGAAACAAAAGAAAAGCTGAAGTCCAAGAAGCAAGGGAGAACATGATTTTTTTCAAAAATCGTGTTTTGAATTTATTGGAAATCTACATCAGAGTTTGTCCTTCCTCGCCTCTTATTGTTACTTCAATCAAGCCTATCATTACTTTAATGCAACTTACTTTGGATCAAGATTTAAGAAACAAGGCCCACAAGTTATTAAAGAACAAAATATGTAAATGTAAAGTTGATTTGGACACAACTAACAACGAAGAAACGGACAGATTGTTGAAATTGATAGGAGACATACAGATTGATGCTTCTAAGTCCTCAAACCAAGCACATTCTCAAAGCTGCAATCAAGCTTGTATTTTTGTTACAAAAATTTTGGTCAGTAAGGACACTTCATTTATTGATAAAATTATCGATTTATACACCCAATCAATGAAAGATTGGTTCAAAAGTAAAGGAAACAAAATTAACGCTAGCATGTTCTTTGATTTCGTCAACTGGTTGAACTCTAAAAAGGGGGATAATTGAAACTGGCCTCACTTCATGATTGTTTTTTTGTATATATAGAATTTGATAGGCCGTTTTCTGTAGTATAATTTCTTTAACGTTGAACTTATTTATTGATTCTATCCTAGTCTAATATTTTAAAAACCCAACCCAAAAATACGAATACAAAGACAAAGTGCACAGAAATACAGAACTGTAGAGTGTCTAATAAAACAACATAAAGAGACTACAAAAAAAGATAAAAGCAAAAAGGGAAAAAGAGTAACACATTTAAAATAATTCATTCAATGAAAACATAAAGTACAAATTATAAAGATTCAAAAGGTCAAAATTTTTTGGTAAAAATATTTCACATCAAGAAATACTGTACAGCAGACTCACAAGGAAAATAAATATCAAGCGTTTCAAACAGCTTTCAACAAGATAAATCAATTCAACCAACAACAATCACAATAAAAAAATCATTTCATACCATTACGTTCTTTATCTTGTTCAATTCTTTGATTAATCAAGTAAATTGCCATTTGATTGGCTTGAGGAGTCCCAGTTAACGTTAATTTTCGCTCCACTTTTCCTGACTCTTGGTCTTCAATCTTGATGTAAGTACAACCGGAATTGAGTCTTATTTGTTTGATGTTTTTACCACCTTTACCTATCACGGAACCAATGTTATCGTTAGGAACAAAAATATCTTGCTGCACTTTTTCCGCGTGTTGGGATTGCTGTATTGGGGGTGGATTTAAACCTATTATGTGACTCTGTTGCTGTAAAAGTTGCATAGGATTCTGTTGCATCGAACCAAATTGTAAATTGTAAGGTTGCATCGATCTGTTGAAAGAGTTAGGACCCTCGTTATTAAATGGCACGGGAGCACCAGCTGAGCCATTCATTCCAATATTCATAGCCATGGGATTAATACCTCCCATAATCATCATATTGTTGTTAGATGGAATCATGGACATGTTCATCATGTTCTGACCACCAGCATTAGCTGGGTTGTAATAAATAATCTTGTGTTTCTTCAAGATTTCTTTATGCTCCAAAGTGACTTGTGCAACATAGTAGGCAGCTATATGAATTGCATCTGCAACACCAGTGATTGATAATATTCTGTCAGTAGAAAAAGGCAACGGCTGCTCCGCAGCTTTCAATTTCGCAGCTGAATTTTCTTCAATCTCTCTAAATTTGGCACCTTGTTTACCAATAACATAACCAACCATTGGATGTGGCAATAATATTTTCAACATGTATTGCTTTGATTCAACAGAGGATGCTTGATCTTCTGGTTCACCCAAAATGGTTCTAGCAATCAAACCAAACGCTTTGGCCACATGCTCAGCGGGACCTCTGACAGATATAATTCTTTCAGGGATCGTTCTGAGGTTATCACTGACATTGATTCTTGTATTCGATTTTTCTTTTATGTGATTAATGATTTCACCACCTTTACCAACAATCAATCCAGCTTCTTTGACTGGGCAATACATCCGGAAGTTCACGTAGGTAGGATCATTACTCCTTTCTCTATGGTTTGACACCGGCTTGGACTTGTATGTATTGTCTTGTTCAATATTTTCGTCTTCGTCCTCCAAATGAGTAGCATTGTCTCCAATGACTGGCGCGGTTTTCGATTCATCATCTTTTTTATCATTCAATTCTAGCTGTTCACTATCCAATGCAACTCTTTTGTTAAGTTGATCCACTGTGGAAGATTCCTCTTCATTCTTACGTTTCAACATGTTTCCTAAAAATATTCCTTCCACTAATATATGATGAGATTAGATGATTGTTAGGAGTTTGGCCAATTATTTTTTATTACAAAAACTTTCATTTTCTGAGGAGAAATTTCCCTTTCTCAAATTACGTAATATTTTGATGTTTATTTATTTGATTTACTTTTTATAGCTTTTTTTTTATGGCGCCTCCAGAATCAAGACCAACAATTGCCAATTAGAAAGATGGCTAGACGAAAGCAAGCAAATATAACCAAGAAGAGTGGGAAAGCCAAATCTGCTGCTAAAATTGGAAAGAATGAAGAAAAAGCGACGAAAATAGCCTCAGATTTGGCTCAAAAAGAGACTGTTGCGGACCTTCAAGAAGATGACTACGTAGAGGAAGAGGATGAGGATTTTGATTTGTCGCAGGAAGCAAGAGAGGCCAACAGTAGCAGTGATGATGATGATGGCGAAAACAGTGAACCAGAACCAGACTATTCGAGCATAAATAACAACGACGTCCAGGAACGACTAGTCAAAACAAGGTATCAAAGACTACAGGAGGCAAATCAAACCAAGGAACAAGCAAAGCATAGAATGATGCACGATGATTTCAAAACCACGGTTGACATAGATGCTCTCTTTTCAGATATGCGAAACATGAGCGACTTGCGGCAGAGATCAGAAACCCCTCTAGAGGATGATGTGAAGACAGCCCTTTCGAACAGCAATAGTGCAAAGAGTCAACCAAAAAACGAACCAAAATCTGGCTTAGAGCCACAAACCATAAAAATCAGAACAAGTTATGTTTTTGCGGGAAAATTGGTGAACGAGGAAAAGGAGATAGACATCAATTCTGCCGAGGCTAAGGCTTACCTCAACTCCACAAAATTGAGCAGTTATACAGAGGACGCAAGCGTTCAAAAATCTACATCTATACCGGTTATAAGGAAAGTGGGTGATGAAAACAGAGAGCTTCAAATCAAATTGAAAAGGCCTTCTTTGATAGATAAGTTGTTGATGTCTGCTAGTGGTAAATCCAAGCTATCAACATTGGAGAAATCTAGGCTAGACTGGGCTAGTTATGTGGACAGAAATAAGATCAAGGACGATTTGAACACACACAACAAGGGAGGTTATTTGGATAAACAAGATTTCTTGAGTAGGGTTGAAATGAAGAGAAACATACAGTATAGAGAAGCCAAAGATAAAGAAAAACGACTAATGATGAATCACAATAATTGATATAGGTGAATAAATTTTTAGATGCGTATGGTCCTTATATTGTACGTATTTAAGATCGAACTTTTCAAAAATGAGGAACGCCCAAACTAGTAAATAACATAGTAAAACAGCTTGATATTCCCTCTCCCAAAACTAAACCACTGCTGAAGACAATCATGGTAATTTTAGCATCATGAGAGAAGTTATTTCTAGTCATCCACCAATGAGAAATAAGCCCCCCTAAAAATCTCGCAAGAGTGAAACTTGGTGAATTGTAGATACCAATACCCACGGCAATTCCACTTGGCAAATAAACCAAGTATTTATGATATTTATGTTGTTTGGGTATGATATTTTTCAACAATGATATTGTTCCGAATATAATACCAAAGGCAATTGAGAATGCAAAAGCATGTTTGGGCAAACCTTGTCCTGTAACTAATCTTGAACAATCTACCCAAATAACAGCTGTTGGGATTCTGAATACTTTTCCAGGAATCTCATAAACAATATTATAAACTTTGTACATGATAGAGCTGAGGAATATAGACCATATGGTACCTACCATTTGTGCAATAAATTGAGCTTTAGGTGAAGCACCTATCAAATGTCCAGTTTTTAAATCTTGCATCAAATCGCCTGCTTGCTGTGCACCGGCTTCAGCGATACCACCAGCAACTATATTGATTAAAACAGCACCTGGATGATTCTTAGGGATTATCAAAGCAAATATCAATTGTGAAAGTTTACCTATACCACTAACTGGATTCAAATCTGTTTCACCTAAGGCCCTGACACCTAATATTGACAACAACAAAGCTAAAATGATTGAAATTAACAATGCGTATATTGGTATGACTGCACCAAAGACATATTTCACTGCAGTTATGCAAAACACCGAAGACACAACTATACCTATTATAGCAGCTTTATTGGAAACAAGAAAGGAAGAATCGATGTCCTGCAATTCTTCTTTGGAATTTGATGAGTGTCCAGTACCTTGAAACGTACTGTTGGAAGGGTCCTCGTTGGAATCAGTGTCGCCGATCAATCTTTCATTGCTGCTATAACTCAAATTCAAATATTCTTTATTCAAATTTTTCTTTATCATTGAGAAAATCGATTTCGAAACAACTACCACAAAGGACACTATGGAGTCAGAAACCATTACTGCTAAACTTATCCACAATATCCATCCTTGCCCCCCCTCTTTCCAATCGTCGATTTCGCCTGGAGCCCAGCCTTTAGCTTTAGCCAATGGAGCTAATACTGCCCACCCCATTAATGAGCCAAATAACATATATGACACTGTGGGTAATCCCATGATTATCCCTTGCCCAATATAAGCTGGCGAAGGCTGGAAATTCCACAAGTAATGCTTTGAAACATACAGACCGAATATTGGAAGTGATCTCAATATTGGTACGAAGTATGCCACTAATGTATATGATGATGATACAAGAAAGGTTATGGTAAGATTCTTGACATTTGATTGATACAACTCCTGTTGCAATAGTCTCTTGAAATCCAGCGACTCGATTATTGTCAAATTATTGTTCACCTCTGCATCTTGATCATCCGTCAAGTTGATTGGCTTGCTGAAAACCTCGTCATCATGAATCTCTGTGTTGTGGAGAACGGATATCAAAGTTCCTGTGGCACTTCCGCTAGGAAATGGAAGTTTTTCCTTAATGATAACCTGCCTTCTTAAGGGTATAGCGAAAAAGACACCAAAAAATGCTAAACCAGCTGACCATACTATCAATTTGAAAAGACTGAAATTTATCTTGGAGTCGTATCCACTTTCCTCTATGGTGACGAACTTTTCAATGGCAGGAATTATTCCTATAAAGCCGTATGCTAATGGACCAGTGCCGACAGCAACTGACACACTCTGAATGTACACGTTTTCAACGTCAGTGAATGGGTACGAGAGTTGTTTTGATATTGATTTGAATATTGCAAACCCCAATAATGCCGATGGTAGCGACATCATTGATACCCAACCTGTTTGTAAACCAAACTGAAAATTTGATACAAGAACGATTGAGCCGATCAACAAGCCTGCCAAAGTAGCACGCGCTGTCACTTGTGGGAGACCAGGCTTTTCCACCCAGGGAGTAAGTTGAGCTTCCATTTAGAATTGTTCTATGAGCCAAAAGTAACGAGAAAAGTGTAGCCGCTGTGTTTGGGTTTGGCTGCGATGGATGTCTCTGATTTTAGCCTAAAGATTTGGTGTCTGACTTTGAGGTTGGTGTATCTCCGAGAAGGAAGCAAATTGGATATCTCACTTGACTATTTTCTATCTCCAATTATTATAGTTAGCAAATTAAATTATCTAGCATTAAGGAAAAATCATTAGTAAATTAATTGAGAGTGGTGTTAAGGTAACAACCAATTTCAAGGCCTCTCAAAAGGTGGAAAAACGTTATCAATTGATTTGTAAGATCGATAGAAAAAACTGTACGATTAGCAATCATCATGTGACCTCTAAAAGCCGCACAACATTCCTAAAACATACGGGTCAGGACTGGATTTCCTAAATAGGAAATAAGTTGGAGGAAATCGTTTATAAAACAACCTCAAACTATACACCAGTTGATTATATACCACCAATACTTACTGTTCCTTTAGCAATAGCTTGTGGTTGGCAGTCAGCAGTGTGGGGTGGGCCTACAGAAAACGATTCAAAAGAAACAAAACAAATCAAATTAATTTCCCTCCATATAACTAAACACGAATAACACATAAAATAATGAACAATAAAACAGTAATATATAAAAAACAAATAAATAATTGAATAGATGAACAGTTGATCAACAAACTTGTGGGTATGTAAACAATAAAAACTTAAAACGATTTTTTCCTAATTATAAATACAATCGATATAATATCTTAAATTCAACTCATACTCATGATTTTTTCGATATCCTCGAATTTCCAAATATCCAATTCTCCCAGTAAATCCAGATCTATTTTGACTTTTTTGATTCCATAATTGGCTTCATAGTCGTCCTCATCTCCGCGCGCTCTCTTGGTTCCATTGTTGTTCATGACACCAGTGTTACCGTTTGGATTGTTGTTACTTTCTGGAGGAGTGGGCAAGCAAACAACCATTCCCCCGACGGAACCTACTTGTCTGAAAACTTCACGAATGCAAGCAGCGCCAACACGACAGCTCCAGGGCTTATCTTTCTCTTGTGCAGAGAGTTTGAATGTAGGTGTTTGCAAAATTGCGGATGGCGTGATTTTGTCTTTAATGGTAATCTCTTTCTTATTTGCAATTGGCGTGTTTGTAATATCGAGCATTGCACCTAAAGAGCTGACGAAATATTGCATAGGATTCTTGATTTTTTCCTCGTTCTGCTTTGATGATGGCGAAACCGTGGTTGAAACCGGGGTGGTTGAAGTAGTAGCTGTCGTAGCTGTAGTCGCCGTAGGTGTGGCCTTTGGTTTTCTTTTGACAAATTGTTTCTTTGGTTTCTTCTGCGGTGATTTGGTTGAAGATTTAGCGTTGATATTAGGTGTTAGTGGGGATACAGCTAGAAGTGGACTTTGTACATTGACAGAGTTTACTTGCTGTGGGAGGATTTGTTGAGGTTGTTGTGTCAAATGGTGATGAGGATGAATCTGCTGTTGATGTTTTTGCTGTTGAGCTTGAACCTGTTGGGCATGTGCCTGGGCTTGTTGTTGAGCATGAGCATGTGCCTGAGCTTGAGCTTGTGCTTGTGCTTGAGCTTGGGCTTGAGCTTGGGCCTGTTGTTGTGCGTGAGCTTGGGCTTGGGCTTGGGCTTGAGCTTGGGCTTGAGCTTGGGCTTGAGCTTGAGCTTGTTGCTGAGCGTGAGCTTGGGCCTGTTGTTGTGCATGAGCTTGGGCTTGGGCCTGGGCCTGGGCTTGGGCCTGAGCTTGGGCTTGAACTTGAGCCTGAACTTGATTTTGCGGGGCAATAACTTGGTGTGGTTGCGCTTGCTGTGGTTGAATTGGCATCTGCCCATTCCAATTATTGGACAACATGGGATTATTCATCTTCATTGGCATGCCTATTGGCATGATGCCATTGCCCATTACCTGCATTCCGAGACCTCTGTTACCAACCTGTTGGTTCACCACGTGCTGATTTAGTTGGTTTAGTTGAGGGCTGAGTTGTTGAGGTGGAGCAACTGGTGGTTGTAACTGTTGATTATGAGGAGCTTTCGCACTTGATCCAACACCTTGACCAATAACTTGTCCCACTTGGCCAACACCCATTTGACCAACCTGAGAATGATGAGGTTGTTGTTGTTGGATGTGTTGAGGTAAATGCTGGATCTGTTGTTGTTGTTGTTGTTGTTGTTGTTGTTGTTGTTGTTGTTGTTGTTGTTGCTGTTGTTGTTGCTGTTGCAAATGGTTCTGTTGAAGCTGTTGATTTTGTATTTGATGTTGCTGTTGATTCATTTGATATTGTTGAGGTGGTATGCTCTGTCTTTGGCCTTGATGGCTCTTTTGGTGTTTTGCAATTAAATCTTTAACAAATCCATAATACTTCCAGAAATGAATACACAATTTGTCAACTAAAGGAAGTCCTGCAAAATACTCTCCTCTTTTCAAGCCTTCTATAATGAGTCTAATCATAAATCTCATTTGTAGCAACCTTTTTGTGCCCTCAGTGTTATTCGTTAACGAGTGAAATACAGAAACAACTTGATCCATTGCATTGAACAAATTCATGGATTTTGCCAACAGATCCTTCACCTGATTTTTCTCTTGAATACTTAATTGATTCGTGAGGTTACTCAAATGAATCGGCGTTTTTTGAACTTCTTGGATCATAGCACGCAACTCCTTCTTCTGTAGCTCTGTCTGAGGAGGTATAGAAGGCATATGTATTGGAGTATTCGTTTGTTGTTGCGGTGTCCTCTGTGGGGGCTTTTGAAGTTGTGGTTGCTGTTGCTGACTTTGTTGGAGTTGCTTAGGAACTTGTTGTATACTTTGAGGCGTCATTGATGGCTGATTCTGTTGATTTTGTTGAGGCGAGATTTGCTGAGGCATTCTTGGTGTGGTTTGTGGTTGTTGTTGTTGTTGCTGTTGCTGCTGCTGCTGTTGATGCTGCTGTTGTTGTTGCTGCTGTTGTTGATGCTGCTGCTGTTGATGCTGCTGCTGTTGTTGTTGTTGTTGTTGTTGTTGTTGCTGTTGCTGTTGCTGTTGCTGTTGCTGTTGCTGTTGACGCTGCTGCTGTTGCTGTTGATGTTGTTGATGATGTTGTTGTTGTTGTTGTTGCTGTTGAGATAGATTTTGAGCAGCGACAGCAGCAGCAGCAGCCACCTGTTGTGGATTCTGTCTAGGAATAGGAGCAGATGGATATGGATTTTTAGCTTGTTGCAATCTTGCCTGAACTTGGGCTTGATTTATCAATGGTTTGTTTGTATTACCTACAACATTTTGATTTTGACTAACTATTTGGTTGGGAGTAACCGTTGGTTTTTGATTCTGGTTTTGATTTGGTGTATGAGGAACTTGGTTAGAAGCGCTAACAGCAGAAGCTGCTGCTGCAGCTGCATTCTGACGGTTAGCCTTCTGATGAATTATATATTTGCGAACAAAAGCATCACGTTGATGTTGAGGTATATTTGGTGATATAGTTTTTTGTGATTGTAGTCTCGCTAGTAATGCTAAAGCAGCATCTTTGTATTGAATGAAATCAGCGGAGGTGATCGGTTGCATTCTAGCTTGATTGGGAACGACACCCGTATTCTGGGCTTGGGCTTGGGCTTGTGCTTGGGCTTGGGCTTGGGCTTGTGCTTGAGCTTGAGCTTGAGCTTGGGCCTGAGCTTGTACTTGAGCTTGATTTGAAATTTGGTTTGGCACTTGATTATTCACAGCTCTAACATTTTGTGGGTTTTGTTGAACCTGATTCCTATTTTGAGAAGCAGCCGCCTGGTTTTGATTCATCCTTTGCTGCATTTGTTGCATAATTTGCTGGGGATTTTGGCCAGTAGATAATGCTCGCTGCTGAATTTGTCGTTGAAGAAGCTGTTTGGTTTGTAAATTCATATTTTGCAAGTTCATATTTGGTTGTGGCTGCTGCTGCTGTTGTTGTTGTAGATTTTGTAGATTTTGCATATTCGATGGAATATTAGAATTTTGTAGATTATTCTGTTGCATATTTTGCATATTCAGTTGCAAACTTGAGTTTTGTATATTGTTAACCATATTAGTATTGTTCGAAATCCCATTTGTATTAGCGCCATTACCATTTCCCATGGATATATTATTTGCGGTATTGTTGTTAGAGTTATTATTGATATTGTTGGTGTTGTTATTAGAGTTCATATTATTCAAGCCTAAGTTATTCATATTGATATTCATATTTTGAGGCATGTTATTGATGTTCATATTAGCGTTATTCAAAGTTTTTAACATGTTTGCAGGTAACCTACTTTGCAAACCTCTAGCAATAACAGAGGCGTGAGCAGCGTGCATTTGTTTGATTAAAGATAAATCGTTTTCCGGAATCCTTTTCTCTTGTATCAATTTGAATATCTGGGGCCAGGTATTGGCTTCAGGAGGTAAGCTCGAGACTCTGCTCAATAACTGCGGTGGAATGGGGTGATTCTTGATCTCGTTCTTAGCCTGATTCAACAAATGGGCTTGAATTTGCTGAGCTGAAGTAGCATTCTGGTTGATTTGGTTCACACCGGCGTTGTTGGCGTTGATGGACGCGTTGGGAGCTACGTTGGGAATTACCCCAGCATTCGAGCTGGAAGACGTGGGAATGTTCATCTGGTTCATATTTATGTTGGCGCTTTGCCTCTGACTTTGGTTTTGATTCAACTGTTGTAGTTTCTTCTGAGAAGCGCTTCTGATAGAAATCACTTTGTTTTTGCATGTGGCAATGTAGTGTTCTTTAGAATCTGATTGATTGAACGCATACTTTTCGAACTCTTCCGCCAATTCTTGGATTTTTTGCTGGGCATATAATTGTCCTGGAATTTGGGAAATTGAATCTGAAAGAAACGAAATGAATTTTCTTCTATCTTCCTTGAGAAGATGGGCATGCCACGGTTTATCAACATTCATGTTTAGCGCGTGTATGAGGGGGTGGTGGAGAACAGAGCAGACGTTGAAGGAGGACTGGATCTTCTGGCTGGCGGTAAAAAAGAGATTGGGGATGGAGGAGAGGAGTTGAAACACTTATTTTTCTAAGACGATTTGTTGAAGATGATACTGAGGTGGTGATTTCGCGGTTTAGGCAAATTCTTGGTTTCTGGTGTCCGGGTTATTTGCCTGGTGTGGGGGTGTTTTTGTGTTTGTGTACAGTATCTGTGGAATCATGCGGCGCTTCGAGGCCACTTATAAGCTGCGGCTGGCTGTTTTGGCTGCTTTTTGGGGACGGAAACACAGTCTGGCTCAGTGTCTGGAGCATGGAGACCTCTGTAATGAACCTTTCCAAAACTCCAATGGCCATCAATGGCATCATGGCTGTCACAAAACACAAACAGTTCTCTGTCAGTGACGGCTGGGCGCTCTTTCTATGGGGATAGTTGGAGAAAAAGACGCACTTCCAGGCGGACTACTTACGACGCCAGCACACTACGCAATAATCGTATACTCCTGTCAGACGTTCGAAACCGACTTCAACTGGAGACACATTTAGCTGCTCGCCAGATCCAAATATCGAACCACACACTCAATATGACAGGTGATAGCTTCTTGGTAGTCGGTCACTAGCTCTGGCTGTTCGTGCTGGTCTCCTTGAGGAAGGGAAAAGCCACACCTTCATGCACTTGTTGAGAGGCCTCTTGTTGATATCGACTTGTCTGGCTTCTCTATCCTGATCGACTCGACTTTATCTAATCTCTCTCGATGTACGGAACTCAAGATATATGTGTCAAAAGGTCGGGTATTCTCAACTCGAGGGCCTCCCAGCATTATTGTGTTGGCATATTGGTCTCCTGGAGCTTTAAGGTTAATGTACAGATCAATAATTCCCTGGGACCAATTGATATTACGCTGGAAACAGACAGGTCGCGCTCGTTGATGTGAGGTAAACAAGGTTAGCTTCAATGCAATCGATATCAGTGGTGCTAGTGTTTTGGGATCGTCGCCCTTTTAAAAGGTACTTCATACTTGCCAAATCGTATACACAACAGAGCAGCCTACAGAGTGCATAATGCTGTCCTGGTATGCATTGTGCTGTTTTAATATCAACTTTGTTACCACATTCAGACCCAGGTCTCAACCTATATGGGAAAGCGTTTCGGTTTCGGTATGTGAAACTTCCCAGCAGCACACCCTCAACTATGGCAGGCCGCGAGCCAAGCAGCCCAAAACATGTCAACCAGGCACCTAGAAAGGCTGTCTTGACAGCACTGGAACTCGAATACCAGTACATCTATCCACCATCGAGTTTAGTCTCGAGTAGTTTTCCAGCTAGTCCCCAAGCTAGCATAGGATTGATGGTTTCTACTAACCTGGCTAGCACCATTAATCGTAGAACCTAATTGGTTCCAAAAACTAGCTCTGTTTTTTGTTCACTAAGTGTTGTTTATGTGTGCCATGATATATGTATGGCTTTACAGAAACAGAAATATACATCAAGTGGTCACATTCATTGCGAGTGATCATTTCAAGTCAATTGCAACACACTTCTCTGAGGTTCCAGTCCTTATATGTTAGGTCTTCGGAAAGTATAAAGCTCACCGAAGGGTGCAGTACAACGCTTCATAGCTCATATTCTAGTTTCAGGGATCCTAACCACAAATGCGGGTAATATGTTTTGATGTCTAAGCATTGACATAATACTTACCTTTAACAGACGGTCCAGGAAGCTACAAAGTGTCTCTTTGCCCCCCTCATGGGAGATCCACCGAATCTACAAATATGAAGCTTAGATGTTGACGAATGACTATTCTATGAAGCAAATCCGGAGGGAGGATACATATACGTTGAGTGAAGATGGTTTGGCAAAGGATGGCCGTGTGTTCACATACTAAAACAGATCAGCCGCCCACGGATAAAGCTGTCTATCGATCTGCCTTGATCAAAGGACATCCGGGGATCCTCACATTATAAAGAGGGACACAGTGATTATGATGGAACCACCGTTGTGATTGGGACCCCAGGAAATATGAGAAAAGGCATCATGTAAGTAACATTGCAAATGAGGAGTGTCTGCTTGTGCACCGACCTCCTGGACATGTCAGACTTACCTAAACATACTATAGATACGAACTCTTGTGTCAACAATGAATTCGTTGCCTACGACATTGAACTACATGTCGTACTAGCTTAGTGGAGGCCAGTATGGATTGGCTGAAGGGTGAAGGATTTGTTTGAAGATTGCGATTGAAACGGTGTACCATATATTAGCCATGCGACGCACCTTTCAAATCCCTACACTAGTATTTTATCTCACAACAAGGCATTCGCTGTTGACTTTTGTACTTTCGATGGGAAACCAAACATGCTTTTCTTGATTACACTTGAAAGGATATTGTACTGTAGCAAATCAAGATACAGCCTTATTTGAATGAAAGTAGTATATTTTTCAAGTCCATTGTAAATCTGAGGTTTTTCACCTACAAAACCCAAATGTTAAAATACAATATGTATAAGAATAATGAACAACTAACAAAAAAACCAAACAGAAATAGTTGGAAGAGAAACTGAACAACAACGACATCGAAAAAAAAAAAGTGGATAGTTATCACATCACCATTAAATTAAAACACAGTAGAATCAAAATATCTCCTTCAAATCATCATCAAAAACAAACCCTTCCTTCCTTCTTGGTAGCCAAGCTTCAAAATCGAAATATTTCCAATCCTCCCTTTTGACGTCTTCACTTCCATTGCCATTCGCAAGAGCGGAGTGGCTATCAGCAGCCGTGGGTGGATCATTTTCAATGATCTTGAATAGCCATTGCTTACTGACCTTGTTGAATACCCAACCCCTCGAACTCAAGATTTTTGCAGCGTTTATGTTCCAAATTTCTCCTTGGTGATAATAAAAGCAGTAAAAAAGCGTATCATTGTCAAATTTACTCATGATTTTGAGAGAATTCAACTCGTACAATGGCTCCTTTGGGTAATCAATTGAAGTTGGATGAGCGCGAGAAGGTACATAAGACCTTGGTTTTTCCGCATCAAACGAATCTGGACAATTCAATAATGAGGATTCCAACGCTGTCTTTGTTTCTGGAGTTATGGTTGGAGCTTTATATTTGTTTTGCAAGGTTGGGAAATTGGGGATTAAATCATTTATGAAATTTAATTCTTCATTTTCTTCAACATTTGATGAAATTGATGTTGTAGTTGTTGTGGATGCTAAATTTGTCTGATTTGGGATTGGTGAAGGAGTTGCCGATGCTATGCTATTCTGTTTCGATAATCCTGGGGGTGGTTGTTGTATAGAATTATTGCTAACGCTGTTGTTGTTGTTGTTGCCAATATTATTATTGTTACTATTATTTGAGAAATTTGCGATACTTGCAAAATTCAACTTTGGTGTATTGTTATTTGAACTAGACGATATAGGTTTCAATATCTTTTTTCCTAATGTCGGCGTACTCTCTTTGAAATTATTTCTCATAGGCGTAGATGAATTTGTATTTGTGTTTGTATTCAAGCTTAAAGTGGATTGAGATATAACCGGGGAAGGGGAAAAGTTACCATTCGTTCCCACTGGTGCAGTTGCTGCTGATGCAGGATGATTGTTCAAATTGATTGAATTCGAGGTGGAGTTAGCTACTAAATCATCATCCTCTTCATCTAATCCCAATTCGTCATAGAGCAATTCATTTTCAAAAAAATCCTCATCTTGATTACTTTCAACGTAATAGTTCAAATCATCCTTCAATTCGAAAATCAAATCAGGGTTTAACTTTTCATTTTCCAAAAGTTTTAACACTTTTTCTAGTTTGGTAAGATGCTCATTATTTCTCTCCAAGAAAAATTGGTAGTCTTCAAGCTTTGAGTTAGACAAACTCGTCAGTTTCTTCTTACTTAAACCATTATTCAACTGGGAAATTTTACCTTCTAGTGACTCATTTTGAGTGGACAATTCGTCAATAACACTTGAAATGAACTCGTATGCATCAATTTTTTTCTGCTGATTTGTATCCAAAAACAAGTTCTTGTTGCTCGACACCGATTGTAAATTCAAACCCTCATTACTAAATTGCTTGATTTTCATATTCTTTTCTAGATTCTTGAATTGTTCCATCGCGTATTCAATTTTCTCTCTATTGCTTTGCAAAACAACTTTGTCCAACTTGATGTCGCTGTTATTTATCCAATTCTTCAATTGATCTCTCATTCTCTGTAACTTTTTGATCTCTTTCTTTAAATCACTTTCTAATTTCTCCTTTTGAGACTGGATGTCTGTCGACATCAACTTGTCGTAAATGCCATTGAAAATGCTCAACCCTTCTCCTATTTTCTTGTTTACCTTATCTATTTCTTGTTGCAATTTTCTTGCACTCATTATGTACTTTGTATTTAGTTTCTTTCAAGTTGACTGCCCTATATGTCCTTTAAAATTTTGCTTTCACTGAAGTGCACGTTAAACAAATCAATTCTATGGAACTTCAACCTTGTACTAGTATTATGTGTCAACTAATCTGAGTTTGTTTCGTGAAAAATATAACTTTGAATATTGAACCAATATTAAAATCATGTTAAAATGAGAAGGTCGATATTCAACAAATTTCCCGTTTGTGAATTTACGTCGGTGATACAAATTACACACTTCTTCATCACCACTATTTCAGATGATCAAGCCGTTATGAGAGAATAGCACAAAAAAACGTATATCGTTAAAGTTCATGAAAGACGTAGCAAGCAATAAATAACAGTCTAGAGTAGTCAAACAAAGTGATTAAGAGTGTCAATTGGAAAAAAAGAAGAACAAAAAAATATTCGAAAGCTTAGCACTTTCATAATTTGCCAATTTCCTTTTCCAAGAAACATTCGCTGAAGTAGGATATTTGCTGAAAATTTGTTTCGAAACCCTCTTTACCACCGTAATAGGGATCATCAACAATTCTCCTAAATTTTGTTTTATCAACACCCCATTCACCGAAAAGGGCGACCTTTGTTTTTGAGTCTCTAGGTTTCATGTGTAACAAGTTGGAGAGGTTGGATTCATCCATAGCTAACACGTAATCAAACGAGCTGAAGTCCTTAGGTTTGATCTGTTGCGCGTGGTGGGAAATAGGGACTTGGTGTTTTTTGCAGGTTGAGACTGATCTATAATCTGGTGACTCTCCTTCGTGCCAACCACCGGTACCAAATGAGTCTATTCTGCTGAAATATGAAGAATATCCCAAGGTCTCAACTTTATGTCTGAATATAGCTTCTGCCATAGGTGAGCGGCAAATGTTACCAAGACACACGAAAGCGACGGTTATCTTCTCTTGATCTGATTTAGTGGCCATACTTGAGATGGGTGAGTGACGTTCGATTCTTGGAAAACTGGCCTATAATATCGAAATTCCTTTGAATTCTGTGAAAAGGAGTATAGTTTGAAATACAATAAGATGAAAACCCAGTATCAAGAGCTGAATAAATGACTTTCAATGGTCTTAATCGCTTACTTTCCTGACGACTCTTCCGAACTCGATATATCGTGCAGGGCTTCATAACATTATACAATTATCACATTGTTCAACTGTACGAAGAAATTAACATCATTCACTGCAAATAAGGTGCTGAATATGGCTAAAAACTTCAAAGCAGTGGTAAAAAGATCAACATTTATCCTACAACCAAAAAGTGGTAAATGAAATAAGCAAACAATTAAAGGTATATAAAAAATCATAAAAAAATCATAAGAAAAAACCAGAGATATTCTTCAAAAGTATTCTCCAGCTTAGTAGTGAATACTTTCGAAAGCTTTAGACAAAGGACTAAGGACTTCTTTACCTTTGTAGAATTCAACAGTTTTGATAGCTCTTTCGGCGATACCTTCACCAGTGAATTCGAAAAGTTTGTAGACGTCAGTAGCTTTACCGGAAGCACCGAATCTGTTGATACCAAATTGCTCGTGAGAGTATTTGGCCCAACCTAAGGTAGTCATAACTTCAATTGACATAACTGGCACACCATTTGGTAAAACACTTAATTTATAGTCTTGAGGTTGAGAATCAAATGTGTGGAAGTCTGGTAATGAGACAACGTTGGCAACGATATTCTTGGAAGCCAATAATTCAGCGGCTTCAACAGCAATGGAAACTTCCGAACCTGAAGAAATCAAAATAATGTTTGGCTTTTCGTTGGAGATTAAAGTATAACCACCTTTGGCGGCTTTTTCTATTGATGAACCTTTCAATTGTGGCAAGTTTTGTCTGGTTAAAGCAATAACAGAAGGTGTGTGTTTGGATTCAATAGCTTTCAAGTAAGCAGCAGAGGTTTCGTTACCATCAGCAGGTCTCCAGACCATTAAGTTTGGAATAGCTCTAAAGTGGGCTAAGGTTTCAATAGGTTGATGGGTTGGACCATCTTCACCTAAACCAATAGAGTCGTGGGTGGCAACCCAAATGATTGGGTGACCAGATAAAGCAGATAATCTTAAAGCACCTGCGGCATATGAAACGAAGTTCAAGAAAGTACCACCGTATGATTTGAAGTTAGCACCATAAGCGGCAATACCGTTCATTATAGCACCCATACCGTGTTCACGAACACCATATCTAATGTATCTACCAGAGTAATCACCAAGGCCGGTGGCTGGGTTTTGGAAATCAACAGCATCAGTCCATCTGGTCAAGTTTGAACCCGTTAAATCGGCTGAACCACCAATCAATTCTGGTAAAACTTGGTGGATTTTGGTTAAAACGGTCTCAGATAACTTTCTGGAAGCTATAGCAGAATCAGAAGTAGTGTAAGTTGGTAAGTATTTGGTCCAGTCTGAAGGTAATTCACCCTTGATACGACGTTGTAATTCTGCACCTAATTCAGGATATTTTGATTTATAAGATTCGAATAATGAGTTCCATTCAGATTCGGCTTTAATACCCGAGTCAATGGTTTTTTTGTATAAAGTTTCGACTTCTTTTGGAACAACGAAACTTTCTTCTGGGTTGAAACCCCATTTTTCTTTCAATTGCTTGATATCATCAGCCTTCAATGGAGAACCATGAACACCATGAGTACCTTCATTCAATGAACCATAACCAATAGTGGTGGTTAATCTAATACATGTTGGCTTATCGGTTGATTTTTTAGCTTCCTTGATAGCAGCGGCAATGGCAGCTAAATCGGTGTTACCTTGTTTAACCCAGATGACATTCCAACCGTAGGATTCTAATCTTTTGGTAACATCTTCAGTGAAGGCAACATTGGTATCACCATCAATAGAAATGTGATTGTCATCATAGAATGCAATCAATTTGTTCAATTGTAAATGACCAGCTAATGAACAGGCTTCGGAAGCAACACCTTCCATCATACAACCATCACCAAAGAAACAGTAGGTGTAGTTGTCGGATAAAGTGAAACCTGGTTTGTTGTAAGTGGCGGCAATTTGGGCTTGAGCAATGGCCAAACCAACAGCATTACTGATACCTTGACCTAATGGACCAGTGGTGACATCAATACCTGGAGTTTCAGCTTCTGGGTGACCTGGAGTTTTAGAACCGACTTGTCTGAATTGTTTCAAGTCTTCAATGGTCAAAGGGTAGCCAAACAAGTGCAATAAAGAGTAGATCAAAGCAACGGCGTGACCGTTGGATAAAACAAATCTATCTCTATTCAACCATTCTGGGTTTTTAGGATTGAAGTTCATTTGGGAGAACAACACATGTGCAGCCGGAGCAAGACCCATTGGCGCACCTGGATGACCAGAATTTGCCTTTGCGACAGCATCAACTGAAAGAAGACGAATGGTATTGATGGCTAATTGATCAAGATCTGACATGGTTCCAACTATTGTAATGAGATTAAAATAAATTAATTAACAAATTAATTAGTATTTAATACTATATGTACTTTGAGATGAAAGATTTTATTTGGCGGGAAAGCTTCACTTAAATATATAAATTTTTATATCAAAGCAATATCGACGTTGATGCAATAAAGATTAGTCAGAACTTCCACCTATGTCACCACGTGATTAGAACTGATCTACAACTACACCACTAAATATCAAGGAATTATGTTCATTTTAAAGAGGATCTAATGGGGAGCGCTAAGCTTCTTATTGTGGATGAAAGTAGCTTTCGTGAAGTGTGTTGGTTCGAATAGTAGCTTTTTAACTAGGGACGGTTCCCGAAAGGGAAACGCACCCAACAAACCCATTCAATGGGGAGAAAAATGGCGGTTCAGAGCCATGTTGCTTCGATTATCCGATATAACTTGAAGAATTGGTGTATTCCGCGGGATCCACTTCCTTCCTGGAACCCCAGAATATGGGCAGGCCATTCTGGTAGGTTGGGTGCTATCTTGAAAGTACGCTTCACCAGCCAATTCGGGTGCTGAAACAGCTATACTTTGAGTATCCCAAGAGGTCCGAGTTATGGAGTATTTATTTAAGTCGGACTTTCTACGGGTATTAGCTACTAATCAAATCACGGAATTGTAAACCAATTTCCACTCGTAGGATCAAACAGGTTTCTGATTAGACTTCGAGGTTACGCTTGAAGTGAAGTGCCCACTGAGCTAGAACCCTTATTCTTTTTAAGTGGCCATTGGAGTTGAGTGAAGCATAGCAGATACACTCGTGGTGAAACCTTGAGTTATTAATGGTTACGTAAAACGTGATTAAGTGCGCTGTTTCAACCAGTAATCACCTAGTAATTTTCATTCCCGTTGATGGGGTTTCAGCTGACAATATAAACCAATACTGACCAGGCCGAGGCCAGTTTCTGGACAATGCGATAGTTCATGGCTCTGGAAAAACATAATTCATCGCAACGTCTTTGTGTGTACAGATCTGTCATATACTTATGCGACCAATCCTTCTCTCGGAGCTGGCGGTGTTGCTTACCAATATTTGCTTCTGGCAAGAGCCTATACACCTCACGTTCAGCCCCCATGTCCAACTCCCGCTCGCTATAAGCGGACTAACTGTGAGATGGCTCACTTTTGTACCTACGCATGCTACTTAGTAGTCGTTGAGTGGCTCCACGGTAGCTACGGTTCAACTAGTATTCTCGTTTTTATATTTGCTCATATGGCAATAACACTTAGATGTACAGCCGTGGAAGATAGGTGTTGATTGACACTTCGAGACAAAACGCACCTTGCAACATACTCACGATGAACTACGACGTGAGTGTGGGCGCACCTTGATCCTTCTGCTGTCTTGTCTTAGCAAGTCGTTAACATTCTGCTGATCTAGGTAATTTCAGGGAAACAAAGTATACGCTACATCGAATATAAGCTTCTGGGCCCTGTTCTGTGAGTAATCAATATCGACCTGAGTGACAGTGGATGAATAATAACATTTTTGCATTGAGCCTATTACTAAAGGCATCTTCAACACGAATGTCCGAATAAGTGGATTACAAAAAGGGGGTTTGTATTTGTTTCTTCTATTATAGTAACTGGATGTCTGTGCTAGCCTACATAAGATTAATGAGACATATCTGGCTGAAATATCATCTCATTAATTTTAATCTCAGACATTTGTTGCAAATTATCCTGTATATAAAGTTGTCCCGACCTAAGAGGTACTAATTGGCGCTAATATACTAATAGATACGATTTCCTATAATCACATTTGATGTTGTTTAGAGCTAACGAAGTAGTAAAAATTCTGGATAACCGGCAAACGATAAGAATTTATTGTGAGTTCATTGCCACTACGAAATCCAGCAGCAAAATAATTTAATTCCAACCTTTGGGACTATGATCTTCCCTTCCTAATAGATTATGGGCATTAGTATCGACTGAGGAACCTACCCTTAAAGGCTTGTATTCAACTACATTTGGAATGTTTTGAACGAGTCTCCATGATAAACAAACAAGTTTTCAATTTGGTCTTTTGCACCCTGAGTTACTCATTAACGCACATTTCCACCTTCTTATATACATGTATTTACGTATTTATGTGTTTTTTAATCCGTGGGGAAAAACTGACTTTCTTCAACAACCCTGGATTGAATCATATACTCGTCGTAATTTCCAATGTCAATGTACCTTCACGATATGCAATTTTAAACTTGTATACTAGTAGGCCGTACAGTCAGAAAACAAATTCGCATCCATAATACTTTTAATATGTATGACCTCGAAAAACAATAAAAACATCCACTGAATTCCCATTGTTGTCTCGAATGAATGTCTTTTCTGAGAAAAAACTTCATAATTTAGTAAGTTGTTATGCTAAACATCACGAGTTTCTTTATTACATGCATGAAAAGTAACTGATAAGATTACGTATAATATAAGTTTGATTAATTAGAGTGCAACAATTCTTAGAGAAACAAAAGGGTTCAACAAAAATGAGAAGAAGACAAAATATAACAATTCCCAAAAAAATAGTTAATCTTCCAAAAAAGTACCAACAAAACATCAAATAAAAAACATGAAAGTTATAATAACTTGAAACCAGAATTGAAATTACCCAAAACCAACTAAAAGTATCCAAAAAAGCTATAAAAAAGGGGTATATAAGAGAAGAGAACAAATGAAGTTTAACCTTGCATTATTTTCGAACCGTAATATGCCAAACCACCAAAAGCAACAGAGGCACCTGCTATGAATGAACCAGATGTTATCACTGCTAGCCTTTTGATTGACAACTTGACTCCACTTTTCTCACCTGGGGTTTCGATTTTTTGTTTTTTCACAGCACACGAATCTGAAACGCTTCCTTCATTTTGATTATCATGTGCGAATACATTTTCGTCCGTTGAGTTTGATACATCTTGAATTTCGAAAGTCTCATCATAGGACCGCTTTAAACAAATAGCTGATGCTGGTGAGGAAGGAGGAGATTCCAAATTCTTCATTCCGTTCTTTTTTTTTATTGAAACACTCAAATTATCGCCTTCTTGCGTTGAATCGTTCGAATCGTTAGCAAAATCGGAGTACTCACTTGCATTTTTCATCTCCTCCAACGTACTATAGTTATCACTCTGAGTTGTGTTGTTTTGTTCCACGTAATCTTCATCTTCATCTTCGTCTTCATCTTCACCAATTTCTTCAGAAAGCTTTTCAAAATGTTTGCGCTTTCTCAATAAATTTTCTTTGATTGATTCAACCATTGAATCCTCATCTAAAGCAATTCTTTGCTTACTGAACAGTTTCTCTTTGGTAGAGTCAATCAAAGAATCATCCTCTTCGGTCAAAGCACCAGAATATTCAAATCCATCCTCATCCTCATCCCCATCCTCATCCTCATCCTCATCTTCATCTTCATCCTCATCATCATTGTAAATGTCATCCCTCTCCTCATCATCTTCGTCAAGATGTTCATTGTCTTGAAACTTGTGAGATGATTTTTTTTGAGTATCGTCTGGTGATGTCTTAGTATGACCCAAAGAATATAGATCTCCACCAAAATGAGAATTTGATAGTCCTGTTGAATGAATAGACGACATGTAACTAGGTAACATGACTTTGTTGTATTCGCTGCAACTTTTCTCGTCTTTTGAAGCCAGACCTCTATCAAAGGAAAATTCTTTAATACTGTGCTCTCTGTGTATACTATTGTTTTCTTCGGCATAATCATCTGTAGAATTCGCGCTTATATCTAACGGAATGCGAGGTTTTTTACCCAAGACATCGCTAGATTCATTATCACTGCTCGAGTCAATATGAGCCAAGCTCTCATTGCCCAAAATGATCGAACTTGACTTATGGAGTTGATCTTTCAAATTTGTAAAAATGTCACTGACATTACCATTGCCCACGCTATGACTGGAGCGTTTCAGAGTGGCACTTCCGACTCCATCAAACTCGCTCAAATCATTTATATCATCGCTTCCTTCCACTCCAGCATCCACACCTTCGTCGTCCTCATTATCGTCTTCCCTTTCATCATCATCAGAAAACGAATCGCTGGAACCAGAATCAGAATCAATCGAAATGGAATTGTTGTTTTCAATTTGATCCGAACTGTCTCTCAAGTCAGAGGATTCATCATGGGAACTGTTTTTCTCACTGAGCGGTGTCTGGCTAAAATTAGGGAGATCTGCCATATTGAAAGTGGATCTAATTTGTTTGCCTGTATGGTTTGAAATGAAGTTCTGTGCGTTAACTTTCAAAAAAAAAAAGCAGAGCTGTCAAATCGTTGGTGTAAATATATCTAGTGAACTCAGTAAGCACAATTGATATATAAAAAAATGATATTGATTAAGGATAATAAAACTTCTGGTTCATTTAATTATTTAGTGTTTGTTTTTATTACGATCTCTTCTTGACACAGAAAGAACGGCGCAAAGATAATAATTTATCAGTAACCTAACGGAATGGGGTAGAAAATCGTAAACTGGTGCTTATAACTGATACACGAGTGAAACAAAGAAGAAGAACAGCTGAAAATGATCCAAACACCTAACTTATATAACTCGATTAATCTGTTATAACACCCCTTTGTTCCATATATACAAGAAAATCCAAAAAAGTGGCATTTTCGTCGTCGTACTCCTTCGACCTCAACATGTTGAATAAAGATTTGCTTTTGTTCTCGATGGGCCCAAATCTGTTTGGAATCTTAGCTTTTCTCTCTTCGTTATTATGAAGGTTACGGCACTTCTGGCCGTGGCGACACTTACCAATTGCGTGGTATTTGCAGACTCTTCTCTTGTCCCTCGTAGTTTGGTCAGACTTGACCTCATCGTTTCCACTACTCCTCTTACTTTCAGCTTTCAACTTCCGTTCAAGTAGTTTTTCGTTGTCCAGTTTCTCCTTCGCTTCAATGTTCCTCTTTGTGGGCCAATTTCTTTTTCTTTCTTCGATCCACTTGGCAATATCTTCCTCTGTACGAAGCACTATATTGGTTCCTTGGATAACTGTCTCTTCGTTTTCAAGCTCACTTCCAGAATCACTATTGATCACATCTGGTCCACTTTCAGTGAATTGACTGTCTTTGGGCACAAGTGTCAAATCATTCGATACTTTGGGTCTAGCCAAATCCTGTGGTGCACCTGATTGATCCAGCATCGTTTTCAGATTAGGCAAATGAACAGGAAGATCCAGAACATTGTATCCCAAACCTAACACAGGACCGTCACTTTGAGTAGTATTACTGTTACCAGAACTTGGATTTTTGCTATTATTTATATTTACTTTCGGACCACTTAAAGGCTGATTTCGATAAGGTTTTCTTTCATTTTTCAAATTTGACTTTTTTGCTGTTGATTTCGAATTGCCTGAAGAAGACCGCAAAGGTGGAGCCGGTGGAGGTGGGGCATATATATAATCCATTAAATGAACTGTAAAATTCCAGAAATATGGAATATCAAGTGTTTTGAAGTAGTTTCAAGAGAGACCATTAAAATTTTGTTCTTAATGAGATAGTTTCACTTCATCGCTTACGTAATATTTTCAAGCTACATCTTAACGTAACGAAGGAAAGTCATGGATTAACAATGTATTAAATGTGTTTATATATGAATATAAAAACTCTTTCTTTTGTTTGATTCACTAAACTGATTGATGCCAGGTTTCCAGAAAATATATAACCAAGTAATACAATCAAGTCGGAATTCATTTTGAGCAACTCAGCTATATTTTAGCTAATGATACAAGTCTTCCTGCTTGAGTTTCTTTGCAGCATTCATCATTATTGAGCACTGCTGAGCGATTTCTCGTAACTTCCCAATGATCACTTTGTTTCCCTTGCCAAAACCATATATCGAATAACTCAAGCCAACGTCGTTACAAAATTCAATAACGTAGGGCTGAATGGCCCTCAAATTATGTCTAGGCATACGAGGAAAAAGATGATGTATTGCTTGAAATTGCAAACCACCATGGAAATAATCAAACCATTCAGGGCAATCGACATCCATCGTAGTACGAAGTTGCCTTGCCACGAAAGACTCTGTTGTACCTAAATCCGACGTAGACATTGCAAAATGAGACAATGTTATCTGGACGTGCACTATCATAGTAGTTATATGGGAAACTGCAATATACTGAAATCTGTCCCAGCCGTTGTTCAAGGATTTAGTTATCAAAAGATAGAAGAACCAATAAAAGAAGAACGACAATCCCACCAACTCATAGTATCTAAACCAGGCAGCTTTACCTTTTTTGGGACCTTCTCCCAATAATAAATGAGTCCAACTCAATCTGTACAAATTGAATCTACCAAATGCCAATATTGGGTAATATGTATAATTTTGGAATCTTATCATAAACTTTGCAATACAGTCAAAATACAAGTATTTTTCGTAGTACGTGGAGTAAACGTTATTGAAAAGTTTAGTGCTAACAGCGAAAAAAGGTAAATGTTGAATGTCTGGATCATGAATGGGATCATTGGTAATCAAATGATGCACGTTGTGATTTCTTTTCCACCATCCTAAAGAAAGCCCCCCAACCCAATCAGCTATAGTCATCCCGATTAAATTGTCTATTTGATAATTATGGGTTATGGAAATATGTCCTGCGTCATGAGCTATGAAAGTCATTTGTTGCCATGCGCATCCTAGCGTAAATGCACTCAAGAATAAGTGATTAGTCTTGAAAAAAACTGCACTGTATAATAGGAGTGAAACTATACGACAGCCTTCTTTAAAATAGGACCAGTAATCACACTGATAAAATCCTAGCTTCGTGACCTTCTCGTGGAGTTTGTAATACTTCTCTCGGAGCTCGTTTTGTGTTTCATAATCCAATGATGGGTATATCTCCACGTCTTTCTTAATTTGCAGCGTTTCGTAAATATCCATTAAGACTGAAGGATCACGAATCGAATTGTTTTGAGGATATAACTTGGTTTCTATATGCTTGTTCACAGTTATATTTCCAGGAGTTATTGAGCCTGACGGTTTCCCCGCTGGTAATACCTTTTCATCAATATGCTCTTGTTTTCGTCTTGTTACTGCGAGTTGCTGCTTCAACTCACTATGCTTTTCAATCGATTCTATGTCTGATACAGAAGTTGCCTCGGACTCACAACTATTATCACTAACAGACAAATCTGATTCATCATCAAAATTGTCGCTGCTCTCTTCCTCATTTCCAAAATCTCCTCCTTGAATTGGAGGCAACAAGTTTTCCCAAGGAAGGTCAATCTCGCCAACCTTCCACCTCGAAAACGTCTGGATCGTTTCCTCGCTGTGATATGCTAACATTTCGTCCGTGGCATCCTTACCTACCATATGAAAGACTGCCTTATCACCCCCAGGGTGTCTGGCGAGCCACGCTGTCAAATTCAACACATCTTTTTTGTATATCACGATTACCTTCCCTTGTGAAATCAACCTCTTCACATCCCCCACCGACAATATTTTGCTAGGCATTATTCAAATTGTAATCGAGGAGGCTTCAGTGTCTTGCTCAACACAAACATACAATAGTAAAAAGCACAGTATACCAGATAGACCTGGCTCGAAATTGAGAGATTTTTAATTGATGGTTGTCAATTGGATCAACTAACACCTGATCCTTCATTATTGCCTTTAATTGACACATGGCGTGGGCGTAGTAAATAACCTAATGCTCATAACCACATATAAGATGTAATTCTTCACTATGTTCCTTCCCTATGGACTCATTACGGGAATGGAAGCTGAAGTGCTTATATAAGGAAGGTGATGATGTTGTCAAAGCGCTTGGGTCAAACATCACATGCCGGCAATCCCTAATCATTATCGTTACTCTAAGGGCAACCGCGTTGATGGTCATTCCAGCACCGTTTTTTGTGTAAGATGAAAACAATATGCTCCAGTAGCTGATTGCCTGTGTTGACTCGTGGAACGTTTCGCTTTGGTGCTTTTAATTCCTAGCGTCTACCTCCGATGTGTTCCCCATCAAAAACTTCAGATTAAATACTCAGCTTGTTATCTTGGCTGAGGTGTATTTTATCTCTTTATCGGTGTGTATATCTACTAAAACTAGATGTGCTATCTGTAGAGAAACGTATTGTGTGTACCACCACAAGGGGCAGACCATCTCTGATTTGACCGCTGTAAAGCCTGCTAGAAATCAAACTAGTTTTCCCATCCTCCTCCTTTAAATGCTATCAGACACTATCAACACTGCTTGGGTCGTAGATGGCCGGCTCCACCAAACGCTCCATGAACAGCCCAAGACGTGTCGACAGATACTACTCGTTTGGCGCTGCCCAACAGGCTCCCACTACGCTGTCTTTCATCTCCAGAACCATCGCAAAAAATAGGCCTGGTCTTTCTGTTTCTTGTGAACGTCACATCGCGATTTGGTCGAGCTTTAGCTGCGATGAAACACTCAAAGCAACTTCGTGTGTCCCCAGAGCTTCTTTTTTTCTAAGAAAAAAGGCGCCTAACTTCTCGCTATTACATCCGTTCCAGAGCAGCCCAGTTATTTCACTGTACGCTGTTTGGAGCCAAAGTAAAAGCCAAAAGTTTGTTGGGGCCCGTTCATTGGTGGTAGATCGCATCGCATTATCCCAATTAGACGGAAGTGATGCGGCGATGTAGTGCTTCAGGGCGCGCTCGTAACCGGGACTTTTCGTATTTTTTACAGTCTTTTTCCACTGTCTGCTCCTTGTTTGCTTTCTCAATGTGCCAGCTGAACACTTCGAAGCTCCTGGCCAAGACTTGGTCTTCGTAGGTGGTATGACTCAATAGCGCTTACAGTGCCTCTCGTGGTTGAAACCTCTGTGACAGCCTGTTCCTCTGTGGTGGGGCTCGACGAACGACGACTAGCGTGACTTCGTCCTTGCCATGGACGTTTCATGCCTGACTCGGAACTTTTTTTTTCTTCTTCTCTAAGTTTAAAACACTAACGGGTTACTAACTTGCACGTAAAGCATTCGCAGAGCACCTAGTTAACTGCCTGAAGCTAACCGCGTGATAGTAAGCCAGATTGTGTAGCTCAAGCCAGGTTTCAGGCCTTTTCGTGGTCCGTTCGCTACTCTCCGTCGCGTTGCTGATAAGAAAAAAAGTCTCGATTCGTACCTATTTCGGCTGAAAGCGAACCTCTCAAAAAGTCGATATGAGAGAGATAAGCTAATTAGCCTAATTTTCACGGTGAACCAAAAAGATATAGACGCTACATGCCCATATGTATATATTTCATTCGATTCGCACCAAGAAATCAACAAAAGGCCATCAAGCAAACACTCCGCATTCAAAAATGATTATGCCAGATATTGATATCAAGGGTTTAACCACCAGAATCATCAAAAAATGGACTACAAAAGATGGTTTGTTGGGAGAATACGACTACCAATATCTTTTCATTCCACAGTTGCCATTCACGAGAAAAGAACCAAAGACCCAGCCGTTCTTTGGATTGAACAGTGATATGCCAATTGTGTTGGGATTCATTCTAGGCTTGCAACATGCGTTATCCATGTTGGCTGGTGTTGTCAGTCCTCCACTTATTATCGCTGCCACTGCTAACTTATCCACTGAGTTACAGCAATACTTGGTTTCTGCTTCTTTGATTGTTTCTGGTATATTATCTGCCATCCAGATCACTAGATTTCACATTTGGGGTACCCCTTACTATATTGGTACGGGTTTAGTTTCCGTTGTTGGTACTTCGTTTGCTACAATTACAATTGTTACCAAAGCTATTCCTATGATGTACAATAACGGTTACTGTCCTGTGGACTCAGCTGGAAAACAGCTACCTTGTCCCGATGGGTATGGTGCCATTTTGGGTACTTCTTGTGTCTGTTCCTTACTTGAAATATTGTTGTCATTTTTACCACCAAAAGCGTTGCAAAAGGTTTTTCCTCCACTTGTTACTGGTCCAGTTGTGTTGTTAATCGGTGTTTCTTTGATTCAATCCGGTTTTGAAGATTGGGTTGGTGGCTCAGGATGTATTGGGTCTATTTGTCCAAGTGCCTCTTCTCCTCATCCATTGCCATGGGGTTCAGCTGAGTTCATTGGTTTGGGTTTCTTAGTCTTTGTGACGATTATCATTTGTGAAAGATGGGGGTCTCCTATTATGAAGTCTTGTGCTGTAATTGTGGGTCTTTTAGTTGGATGTATCGTTGCTGCTGCCTGTAACTATTTTGACAGGAGTTCCATTGATGCCGCTCCAGCTGCTACCTTTATGTGGGTTCACACTTTTAGACTCAAAGTCTATGGCCCTGCTGTGTTACCATTTTTAGCTGTTTATATAGTTTTGATGATGGAAGCCATCGGTGATATTACCGCTACTTCAGATGTATCAAGATTGGAGGTTGAAGGTGAATTATATGAATCAAGAATCCAAGGTGGTATTTTAGCTGATGGTTTCAACGGTTTGTTGGCTGGTTTGATGACAGTCACTCCAATGTCAACCTTCGCTCAAAACAATGGTGTTATCTCCATTACCAAATGTGCTAACAGAAGTGCGGGTTATTGGTGTTGTTTCTTCTTGATCATTATGGGTATTTTTTCCAAATTCGCTGCCGCTTTAGTCGCTATTCCAAAGGCTGTTTTAGGTGGAATGACTTCATTCCTTTTTACCTCTGTTGCTGTATCTGGTTTAAAGATTATCTCAGGTACAGAATTTACCAGACGTGACAGATTCGTCTTGACTGCATCGTTATTGCCAGGGTTTGGCGCAACATTGGTCTCTGACTGGTTCTCTTACTTCTTTACCTATGGTGGTGACAATCATGCGCTCCAGGGTTTCTTGAATGCCATTGAGTTGGTTATGGAAACTGGCTTCGCAGTCACCGGATTCTTAGGGGTCATATTGAATTTGTTGTTACCTCAAGTTAGTGATGAATTTGAAGAGATTCATGAGGTTGTTTTAGAGCAAGTTGGTTCAATCAACGAGGAATTAGTTACCGCCATTTCTAATAAAGAAAATGAAAAGATCAATACTGTTAGAAGTGCTGGTACTTCATATAACTAGTGTTTTAATTCAACGATATTATTGGTTCTTCTACAATATTTATAATTAGTGTTAATTTGGGGGTTTAAAAGATCGTTTTTTTGTTTGACTGTTGGGATGTTTGTTTATTTGTTCATTTACTCATTTATTTAGTTAATTATATTTGTTTATATATATATGAAAGGTGTAAAGTCTATAGATTCATCGAAAGATCAAAGTGACGACTATTGAATGTCGGCAGCTGATAAATTTCGTCGCGTTTCCCCATAATTCAACCACAGAAGTTCGTCCTCATAATGAATCATATGCTCATAAAATTAACATCATCATAATTTCAGAAAGTTTTATTCCTATATAAACAATTGTTTCCATTAATACATCCCATATTGCATCTGAGACAACCACGAATGATTACAGAAACAGGTACACAATATGGACCATAACTTGAAAACTTTACTCATTCGAAATCTCTCAAAATTACCCATATCGATAATTGTGAGGGTCATATCGTCGTTGAAAAAATTGATTAGAACGTTAACAAGCAAAAAATTCTATCAAGTCGTATCTGATGAGATTTTGGAAAAACCCTCAGTGTTGGATTCGAACTTGTACTTCATCTGCTATTTCACATTATTGTTATCGAATGTGTTGAATAATAGGGAGAAAATCAGACAATTCATCTGGCGTTTGAAGTCAAAAGTTTCAGACTTGGTCATTGATGGAGAAAAACTGAACGGTAACTCCTCTGATACTGCTGATATTGAAGCCGTTGACACACCGAGCAATTTGTCTTTGAATTTGAAGAAAATTTCTTCTTATCTCTCAGATATCAGAATTTTCAATAGATTGTTTGCTTGTGTACCATTAGTACCATGGGTTGTTGATGAAATAGAAAAACCGTACAATTCAAGAACAACTAAGCTCATTAGCTATATCCAGCTATTCAATGTATTTGGGATGCAACTATTGGAAAATATCGGATTTGTTACGGATCACAACTTTGTTACAACTTCCGATAATAATTGGTGGTGTATCAAAACATATTGCGGTTCCAGTGTACTTTGGGGATTGTACATTTTGATTGAAATGGGAAAGTTGCAGGCAAATAAACACAATGTCGATAAGAGGAGCTACAAAGTTGGAATGTTCAAGCACTTGACGAACTTACCATTGGCTTACCACTGGGCTGTGGAAACAGGTATTTTAAGTAGTTTTTGGGTTGGTTTATTGGGTACATCAAATGCTTATTTTGGGTTCGTCGATTGTTGGAAAAATTTGGATTACTAGCTGTTGAGTTATACATCATACTTACAGCTGTTAATACATTATAGATATACATTCTCCGATGTAAGATCAACTACTTCACCTCTTTTTTTTTTAGTTCCGCCTTTTCAAGCTGTCTTGACCTGTCGTAGTATAAATTAGGATGGTTGATGTGGAATTGTTCAGCCTTTTGCTTGTTCAACTGAACTTTGTGACTGAGTTCAAAAACCCTTGTACAAGCAATTGTGTAATCGTTTTTACCAACATCATCAATAATTGAAGTCAAGTCTGCATCATCAATTATTCCCAATTGTCTCAATTCAGAAACGAGTTGGTCTTTTCCAAAGTCTCTGTATGGGCAACCATGATATTCTCCTTTTGCTGGTTTGGGTTTTGCAAAGATCTTACCACAATCCCACGGTTTATAGTTGATCCGTGCCCCTTCTAAGCCATAAGTATGTCTGACGTTATATTTGTATTCTTTATTGAATTTTTCAATTGACATCGAACCTCCTTTTGTGAAAGAGTTTTGCCAAAATTTCAATGCCTCATCGATATTTAAGCCTATAGCTTTTAAAAAAATAGATAGTTGCTGCCTGCCAATATATCTCAAATGGCTGTTAGATGTCAAACCATTCATTAAGTTCTTTACACACAAAGGATAATGCTTTGATATGTTTTGACTCATGACGCTTGAAGCATTGATATCTGAGGAATTTTCGTTGTTAAAGTCTTGTTGGTACTCAAAACTGCTAAAATTGATTGACAAGTTTTGAATCAACGGTAATAATCTGTCGTCCTCATCTAGCCTTGGTATTGATTGGAAGGTTTTGATTAGCTGGGTTTTCAAGTTGTTACCAAATTCAATAGCTAGCAAGGATAATTGCATCAACGATGGAATATACGCATTCCCCTCTTTAACGTAAACTGCTCTTGAAGCTATCAAATCTATCACATTCTCAAATGGAATTTTAATGAATTGTTCTTGATTGAAAAAATTGTTCAACTCGAGATCACTCAAAGTATTCGAATCTGACTCTAAGATCAACATGTTCTTGACATACGATGAGGAAGCTTTCACAAGTTCAGCCTTCAACTCGTTTTTCTCTTCATTATCAATATATTTCCATGGTAAGTTTTCATAGTTTTTGATAAACTCTTTTTGTTCCAGCGGTTGTAACAAACCATATCTGATCTTGAACAAAATCAATTCATTTTTTGCAAACTTGGCTCTCAATTCTTCTGTCCGACAGAATGCCAATCTCAATATAAAATGAGAATAATGGTCTTTCTTTCTTTCTTGATACGTGATATATTCATTTTTACCGATAGGATTTAGCGGTAAATATTTCAATAGTAAAGGCTTGATCATAGTTTCGATTTCCTTGATAGTTTTGTTTCTAGCCACACAACTCTCTATTTCAATCAATATTTTCAATCTATCAATTGCCCATTCTTCAAATTCCTCTAGAGTAATTTCCTCTAGTGGTGGGATGTCATAGATAGAAAGTCTTGATTTGTATAAATTATTGATGTTTTGCGATTGGTATATTGGTGCGGTTTCAAAGTTCTTACGACCCGTTATTCTTCTCTTTGACTGTCTGAACATGGTGCCTTGATATGTTGTTTATGATTCAACTCATGGGTTGTTTCATGTGTATCTTTTTTCTTAGCTATAAAGGTTCCCAATATTTATTTTCGAAAAACGCGAAATCTTTGAAAAATTACGCGACGCGTTACCTTACAAAATGCACTTAATGAAAAGACTATAACATAAAACGATACATAAAATCAAAAGAATACACAGATAGAAACAATCAACAGAAATTTTTAACAGAATCAATAACGCTCAGCACCAGCATTTCTATCAGCCTTCGCAGCTTTATTTTCTAATTCGTCCCAGTCTTCACCATCACTTTCTTCCTCTGATGCAGAAGCCGACTCATCAGAGAAAGAGCCTTCGCTTTCGATATCCTCATCACTTGGATCATCATCACTAACCTCAAACTCACTTTCTTCCTCTTCACTTTCTTCTTCATCTTCTGAGTCACCCCCTAAGAATGACCAACCACCGTCTTCAAAAAATTGACGAGGATCAGCTTGAACGGTCTTCATGATTGTTGGCCAATTCAAGTTAACGGCACCTTCACTCAATGGAATATCGACGTCAGTCAACCACGATTTGACATCCTCCAATAGTTCCATTGGAATTGTGTTTATATGCACAACTGGCTTACTAAAGTTTCTGAAAACAAAGACTAGATCAAAGTTCTTCAAGCCAAATTGGACTCTTTCTAAGTGGGCAATTTCGATCTCCTCCAACGTAACAACTAAAAATGGAGAATCAATCAATTGCACCAAACAATCTCTAGTTGGCATACACAAGACTGAGGATCTAAAGGGAACACCAGTAAATCCCAATTCTCTAAATGGAATGTCGACATCGATCAATCCATTGGAGGAGTCACTGATTTGTTCAGCAAATGCTTTGAATTCTTTATCTAATAAAGCTTTTTTCTTTCTCTCCTCTTGTTCTTGTTCCAACTCATCTTCATCGCCGTATCTGTATTTTCTTTTTTTACCACCAGTTTCATCGTAGCCAATATCGGAAGCCTCTCTATAAAACTGAACATCATGACACTTCTTTTTACCAATCATAATTGGATTTTTGAGATGACAATGGATAAGGACAATTAATTCATCTTTACATGGTTGAAAAAACAAATGCTTGATATTGGAGAATAAAATATCTGTTCTTGAATCACTAGATCTTATTGTTGAGATATACCTTAAACCATTTTCATGAATTTGAAGTTGCCCTGCTGCCTTTTTAGAATCAGGACCGGGTCTGATATAGACAGAGTCCAACCTTTTAACTCTAGAGCCTTTGATTTCAACAAGGTTATCCTGAGTGACAACATCAGATAATTGTTTCTTCTCAGCTTCTCTCTTCGTGGAATCTTTTTTCAAATCCATAATTAGCTTGAAGGTTTCAGAGATACGTTCATGATCTTTCGATCTAATCGAGATTGATTTCACGAACTGAGAACCTGGTGTATCCTCATAAGGTAATTCCGTCTTCTTAGAAACGTTACCACCTGCACCAGGACAATTGAAATTTAATCTGACAGAAGTATACTCACCTTCATCAGTTTTTGATCCATTTTTGAAAGCATTGATATGGAATGGAACAGGTCTTCCACATATAGGAACAATGATAGTGTTGTTCTTGTAATCAACATGGAGCCTCAAGTCTTTGACAGAGGTTGGGATTTGAGATTCTCTGACATAAGACTCATATTTTTTGAAAACAGCCTTTGTAACAGAGTCTTCAGTTGCATCAGCAGTAGAAAATCTTGCCAAACCTTCTTGTTGTCTTTTGGCATGTAATTGTTTTTGTAATTCTTGTTTTAAGCGTTCTTGATCTTCTTCTTGATTTTTGGTTTCACCTCTTAATTTGGATTTCAATATTTTTGAGTTTGCTTCTGTTGCTTTGATATTTTTTTCAATCTTGATTTTATTTTCTGATTTCAATTCAGTCTTTTTGTTAGAAGAGCTTTTACTTTTGTTTGCTGTATCGTCTTCATCTTTAAAATAGTATGAAATTTCTGATCTTGATTTCGAGAAACTAGTCAAGATGATGGGCTCGGAACCTGTCACTCTTACGGTATCAGTCAATATCAAAGAATAGTTCTTTTTGTCAACACTGTTTTCTAAATTGTTGAAACCAATTGTAATATTCAAAACTGAACCATCGTGAATTGTTCTTTCAGATTTACCGTTTATCAAAAAGGTTGAATCTCTGAATTCAAGACCAATCAACCAACCAATATTTTTGATAAAATTTTTCTCCAAATCTGGCCTTTTCTCTTGAATGAACTTAATGGCCTTACCATATAAATCTTTAGCTGAAATACCATCTTTCAAAAAACTGAATATTTTTTCCTGTACCAATAACAAGAAATCGTAGTTGGCTTCGATTTCTTTGGACGGATCAATTAAAAAAGTTCTACCTACATTGGAACAGTAGGACTTGTAACGTAAACCTAATGAAGATAATATGACACCACCGGTTAATTGATCGTCGTTCGATTGAGCACTGGGTTTCAAGTCGTATTTTCCTCCACTTTGAACTATAGGAGTGTAACACCAATCCAATTGATTGATGTCAAAATCTTGACCCAATTTTTTCTTGTTCTCCTTCAACCAATTGGCATCGTCGATTTTGTTTTCGATTTTGTCAGATAATTTACTATTGGAAATTTTAATTTCATCATCAATTAATCGAATCATCTCGTTGGTGAAAAAATTCATCATTGTTATTGATGCTTTGGATGCTAGTCTTAAATTTTTTTGTTCCTCTTCATCTTTAATCTCCATTGATGATGATAAACCTGGCGATATATCGAGCAACTCGAATTTTGATTTGATGGGGTTAAAAATTGCTTCCCATTCATCAATGAATTTCCCCTTGTAAGAGTCCTTTGCAACATGGCCTACTTTGCTACCGTTTTCCTCAATCTCTTTGATGAGATCGTTGAAGAGTTTCGCATTGTTTTCGGGATCTTTGTTCCTCGTCCAGATTAGAGTAGAGGCGTCCTCCAAGGGATTCAAATGTTTGGCTTTATTGATTGATGTGAGAATGACAACCTTGGTTTTAGTTATCAACAAGGCAGTGGCTGGAAACTCGTAGCCTAGTAACCACGTTTGCAAAATCGACGACTTTTGATATGGATTGTCTTCATTTGCTGAACCTACCAATATCAATATGGAGTCAACATTTTGGAAAGATTTGTCACCAGATAATTTTTTTTGAAGTGTTGATATTCTATCACGAAATACTGAAGCGTCAATATGAACGTCAGACATTTTCTGACAAATTATAAAAAAACAGAGCCAAAATGTGATATTTTTGATACACCTTTTGTTACTGAAACCTTTTCATTTTCACTTCATTAAACGCGTCAAATTTTATTTAAATTATATTATTTTTGTTCATTTATTGCGTAATTAATTACGTAATATACTTTTGGAAACCACACTACCGACGCCGCACCAACCAGAGCTCGTAATTCGGTTTCGAGCCCGTGGAAAGGCCGAACGCCAACTCAAATTCGCTTTTGAATCCTTCAAAATGAGAAAAGATTGAATTCGAATCAAAGATTTAGAAAAACAGATCAAAAATAAGACCAGCTCACCGTAAAAAATCAATCCATCAATATCGAAAAGAAGTTCCACACAATACAATTAGACAAGATGGCTGAAAACAATGTTACTGACGACTACTCATACGATTACGAATATCTCTATAAAAGTACGTTTTATTAATTTTTGCTTTCTGGATTGCCCCTTTACGAGATGATCTAGAAAGTTCACAAAAAGACAACATACTAATTAGACGCCAAAGTTGTTTTGATCGGAGACTCAGGAGTTGGTAAATCCAATTTGTTGTCTAGATTCACAAGAAATGAATTCAACTTGGAAAGTAGATCCACAATTGGAGTTGAATTTGCAACTAGAACGGTTGAAATTGATGGTAAAAGAGTCAAAGCTCAAATCTGGGATACCGCAGGACAAGAGAGATACAGAGCCATCACTAGTGCTTACTATAGAGGTGCATTAGGAGCATTGATTGTTTATGATATTTCAAAGTCCGAATCGTATGAGAGCGTTTCCAGATGGTTGAAGGAATTGAAAGAACACGCCGATGCAAACATTGTTATCGAATTAGTTGGTAACAAGTCAGATTTGGACCACTTGAGAGCTGTCCCAACTGACGAGGCTAAAAATTTCGCCAGCGAAAACAATTTGTTGTTCACCGAAGCTTCTGCTTTACAATCTGAAAATGTTGACATTTCATTCCATCAATTATTGAAATCTATCTACGAGATGGTTTCCAAACATCAGTTGGAATTGAACGATTACGACGGTCAAAAGCCTTCCAATGGTCCAACCATCACTTTGACCCCTGCACCTGTTGAAAGCAAAAACAGCAGCTCCAGTTGTTGTTGAGTCCTCAAATGTAAATGTTGTTTACCACATTAAAAAAATTCTTTGGTATTTTTTTAGACTGTTTCATTATAAAAATAATCAAAGTTACATCCTCATTCAATTTTGCTAACGTTATTATTCTCGTACTTTTATTCAATAATCACCTTATCACAGTAGGATTCACAGTTCACAATTCAAATTGAAACATTTTTACTCACATAGTTTGTTTTATTTATTTATTTATTTGTCTATTGTTTATTTGTTTTTCATTTTTTTTGTTTTTCTATCTCAATTTGATTATCATTTTTACTATATTGTGTTATTATAATTCTTAATAATAGGGTTGCTTCGTTTAATAAATGAAAAAAATTACAATGTGAATTATTCAATAATTTTAAAATTAATAACATCAAATTTTACACTACTTCTCAGCGATACACGGCTGCAACATTGAACAACAATCAAATAGCACTTTCTTTAAAATCAACATCTTCCTCTTCATCTTCATCGTCATTGTGCTCGTTATCCAATTCCTTTGCAGTCTTATTAAAATCAATAACTTTACCACGAGTTCTACGGCCTGTGGTTATAATGTTGGACTGGTCAATTTCAGCTAAACCGTCATCTTCGTCTTCGTCCTCCTCTAATACCTGCTTGAAGTTAGTTTTTCATGTATCCCAACCATACTTTGTTTAAGCCTGCTCGTGCAAAGCCTCAAAACCGCGTCAATTCAACTCAAACAAGCACACATAATACTTACTTTTTCATCGTCTTCAGATTTGTCACTGTCCTCGTCATCATCTTCAGGAACATCCTCGTATTTTCTTCTACGCGACTTTTTCTGGCTTTTTTCAGTGCTTTCGATGGCATCAGATTTTCTTTTCAATTCATCTTTCTTCTCCCCCTGGTTATCCTCCTCAGCTTCTTTGGTCGCCCACTTTTCTGATTCTTTCTCTTCGCTCTTCTTTTCATCGTTTACACCTTGCTCAACCTCATTTTTTGGATCTTGCGAGATCTCAGTTTTTGTCACTGGTTCTGGAACCTTGACTTCTGGAATTGGGCTAGCTGCCTCAGATTCAACGTGAATTGCGGATTGTTCAGTCATCATATAAACTCACTAATACAGGAAGAAAGAAAGAAACAATTAAGTGGATGAAATACTTCAACTGATAAATAAACAACTTTTCAATGCGAATAATATAAGCAACAAACCTAAACAATTGGCCAGGCTACTGAATACGATGCTGCGAAAACCGAAATGTCAATTCTCACTGTACCATAATATACCGTGGCAGACTGTTTGGCGTAAATATGATACCGCGAGATGCGAACTATTTCGCCTCATCAAATAAAATATTCATCATACAGACAACGATGAAAGTCAGATACTCAAACAATCAGCGCTTCCCACATCATTCCGCTAGTATCACACAAGATGAACGTCACCAAGAAGACCAAGATGTCAGATTTGATCAACTATCGGTTGAAAATAACGACCAAAGATTCTCGACAATTGATTGGGAACTTGTTGTCGTTTGATAAACACTTGAACTTGGTGCTCAGCGACACTGAGGAGTTTCGAGTTGCGAAGAAATCCAGCAGTACCGAGGAGAAGAGGTTATTGGGTTTGATTATATTGAGGGGCGAACAGATCATATCGTTGACTATCGAGAGCAAGCCCTTCACAGACAACAAGGCGAGACTAGGATTGATCAAAAAAGGAAATGGAATTTCGAAGCCTTTGAAGAAAAACACTGCCTTGAAAAACCCAATTGTCACCAAAAAGCTGGTCTTTGTTCCTCCTCCCGGTTTCAAGAGATGAAGGACTAGTTCGCGGTCGTGATCACGAAGTTTTGTATAGTATACATAGGTTATTAGGTTCTATAGTATAACCGGGTGGAAAAAAGTTAGCCGCCACAAAGTAGACATGTTCGAACAAGGGAGCGACTCCGTGTGGATTTTGTAAGCACCCCAAAAAGGAATTGAACCCTCGGTTGGGTCTCAAACGCCGAAGTGAGTGTTCATGTGGGGGCTCGCAACCTTTCTTTTACCCCCTTTTCATTCTTCTTTTTGCATGTGCGCCCCCACCCGCTATGCGCCACGCGCCACCCCGCACCCGCAACATCTCAAAATGGAACATACCGTTTAATATAGATCCGGAATTTCTATTTCGGAAAAACTACTCATGCGCGCCTAATGGGCCGGGTTATACGCTGCTTGGGGTAACTATCAAGTTTACGGAAAAACTTTTATTTCGGTATATATTATACAGCAGAAGTTTATCTTCTCCAGTATTTCCATTCTATCGCCTTTTTATATTGGTCTGTTGAGCTAGTTCACCAGAATGCCACCCAAATCCAAAGAAGATAGGCCATACAAATGCCCAATTTGCGAGAAATGCTTCCATAGATTAGAGCACCAAACAAGACATATAAGAACACACACAGGCGAAAAGCCCCATCATTGCACTTTTCCAAACTGTGCCAAAAAGTTTCTGAGATCTGATGAGTTGACTAGACATATCAGAATCCACACGAATCCCACAGTCAGACGCAAACGGAATAAGTCCAACTCCTCCAACAATCTCGCAAATGACGCTCACGCCGCGAGCGCCAACATCAACACCACAAACATCATTGCGCCCATCAATCAGGAAATTTTTCTTATAACTCAGCAACAGTTCACGCCAGTGGCTTCCAACATCGTATCTTTGCCATCGTCGCCCACAAACTATTACCCCAAGAACTTCCAGGAGCAGATCCAGTTACCATCGCTCTCCAACTTGAATTTGAACAACTTGATCCAGCATAATGTCAGCGCACCGCTCACTCCATTGAACTCGTCGCCCTGTTCTATCTCACACATAAGCAAATCTGATTCCACTACATCCATCCAGTCGTCCTCCTATTTCAGCGGCAATCATTACAACAGTGGGAGCAACTCCAGCGTGAGCAGCAGAGTTCATTCCCTCACAAACAGTCCCCAGAACAGTTCAGTCAACTTGAACAAGAAGACAAGCTCCTTCAACAACTTGACCAACTTCAACTCGCACAACCATTTGTTGAACAGTCTCAGCTCGTTGCAGAGAATGACGCCCATAAACTCCAACGCTCCGTCGTTAGACAAAAACTCCTCGAGCTCAACATCGTTAAACAAAGATCATTTGACTGTTTTGAACTCCGGCAGACAATCTCCTATCTTCACGCCCTTGCAATCACCACAGGTCTTACCTGTAGATTCCATTAGCTTGCCGCCAATACGGTCGATATTGAATTTGAATCCGTTGTCTTCTAGCGCTTCTTCCTCGGTGCCATTGACCAACCCGGCAAAGAGGAAATCCAACATCAATTTGGTTGACCTAATGAATGAATGAATGAGGGACGAACGAACGCCTACAGTCCGGGCAGGTTACTAATACGACGCAATGTGTATTTATAGAGACAACAGTAACAGTAACTGATTGGTTTGTATACTATTGGGGTTTAATTACATAGGGAAATTTTATAGACACTATATTCACTGTTGGCCATATATGTAGTTGGTGTTCTGAGATATACGCCGAAACCAATAGTGTACTCTCCTTGTTGCACTACCGCATCCTACGTAAGCCTTCGTTTTAAACATACTGTTAGTGTTATTCGTACACAACTGAGTGCCCCCCGATAGGAGACGTATGGGTGGAAACTGAAGTCCATCTAATCCCATTAAGAATATGGTTTTTTCGTATAATTTTCACCATCAGATGAGTCAGTAAATTACATACCCGACCCAAAAAGGAAACCCACTGGCACCGCCCAATCCAGTATTTTCAAAACACATGGGTATTTCCTTCAGTGGACAACCACAGAGTGGATTTTTTGCCACTATACTAACAGGAGATTGTTTGTCTTGTTTCCAGCTACAGAAGCATACCAATAACAGCTACTTTCTTGGGGGGACGTGGATGGATATAGTCCAGTGGTGTTGTGGGACGGTCTCCCGGAGACGAGAGTGACGGCTTTGTGTTGCGAGACGGGTCCGTCTCGTCCAATCCGTCTTCAGAAATCCTTGGTAAGCAATTTTTTTTTCCTCCTTCGCAAATTTAAAATATGGCTAAAAAAATCTTCTGGATTTTTACAGTCTTCAATTCTTTTCTTTTCTTCAACAACAATTTGAAAGACTCATAATATACATAATCTGTACTGGTTTTATTAAGTTACTAATCAGCTAATTATTATATTATTCAAACAGCGTTGGGAATTATATTTGTTCTCTTATATATAAATTCCTATACTCAAGGCTAATCAATTATAATTATAACGAGCTTTTTGTTAAGTTATCGTTTATATTTATATTTAAACTCATTTCAATTTGTTTTCATCCTCAACTTGATTATTCGTGATGTATCAACCTAACTACTACTACTCAAGAAGTTTTCCCAATAGTTACCAAAGTTATCCAAATCAAAGTCTAAGCCAGAACTCAAACCACACCCAAAGTCAGAACCAGCAACTAGCAAACATGGATTACGATTACAGCGCTAGATACTATAATGACTATTACAACTACACATACAACTACAACATGCCTTTACCCCAGAATCTCCAACCTGTTCAACCTGTGCCTGCTCAGCAAGCACAGCAACCTCAGCAAGCACAAAATGATATGAATATCACTGGTGGTGTTAGCGCCATACTTGACTATGACTTAGAAAACATGTCAAAATTCATTTCGTGGATATCTTTGAATCTATTTGAAAACTTGAATTTAAACTCTTATAACATCAAAAATAACAACAATTTTCAAAATTTGAATTATCCAACAAATTTGAATACAAGTTCAATTTTGAGTTTTGAGAGTTCAATCAAAAACGTCTTGACAGCAACCAGATTGCCTAAGTCAACTATTATTCTTTCGTTGAATTACCTTAATGAGAAATTTTCCAATAATAAAGTTTTTAAAAAATTCAATAATGATGAAATTTTTTTGAAGATTATTATATCTTTAATTTTAGGTAACAAGTTCAATGATGATAACACCTTTTCTAATAAATCTTGGTCAGGTGCAACCGGCTTAAGTTTAAAATTATTGAATAAAGAAGAAAGAGAATGGTTGTATGAAATAAATTGGTCATTAAGCTCTATTTATTTCGAAAAGAACTTACAGATTTTAGAAAAAATTTATAAGACTTGGAACATCAAAGTATCTTCCTCAACCAACAACTTGCCGTCACCAATCTCGCCATATTCTAATATGAATAATATAAATTCTTCTCCAATATCAATTTCCAAATCAAGCTACAATCCTTACTTATCACCAAACTCTTCTCCAATTTGTGAGTCTCCATACAAACCGTATAAAAACTCAAAACTTTGGTTCAATGATAATATATCGCAGTCTTCCCAGCAATTGTCTCAACAATATAGTCAGCAAATGTCTCAACAACAAGTATCACAACAACTGTATAATCAACAACTACCATTACCTTTACCATTGCCTATGCAATTGCCATTACCATTACCTATTCAAAATCATAATCCACCACAAATTCAATCGTCTCAAAACATTTGGAGTTTCAATAATTATAACAACTCTTACCATTATAATTATCCTGCGGCTACTTCATCTGCTGTTCCTATTACGAACATCGCTGCAAGTAAGCCAAACATCAGCAACCCGTCAATAGCGTATGGAAATTGCTATAGCGGAAATTTTGTCGGTTATACAAATCCATACTATGGATATAACTTAACAGCATGTTAAGTTTCTCTATTTAGGTCAGAGACAAAAAAAAAACAGAGACTCCAAGCGGTAAAAGAAAAGTTTGGATTAGGAAATATGGTTTAATTAAAAGTTGTTTTTTTTTCTTTTTTATTTGAATATCTCACAATATTCTTGTGCTTATTTGTTTATGTGTGTGTTACTTTTCTTATGTTTTAGCAATTTGTTCATTGCTCACTCTAAATATAAAATTTTTCAAAAAAAAACTCTTTTTTTGTTATTGATTTACTTACAAATAACTTGAAATTTTTAATTATTTTTTTCTTGTTTTTTTTTTACTTGTTTTTTAATCAAATTATCTTGATTAACTTGCTGTAAGCCTAATGCAACAAAAGAATCCAACTCTCATTAGAATGATGACAAAATTTATAATCGAATAAAATGGTTCGATGTACACCTGACTGTCTATTTATTGTATTACCGTCTTTTTCAAATGCTGTATAAAATATAAAAATAATGTTAATGATCGAAGTCCATGATTTTTGATACTAGAGACTGATGGAACCCCTCTCATGAATATTGGCTTCAAGATGAGTGCGACCGAATAATCACCAGCATAATTGACTTCTACCATGTGGCTTTGGATTTGGGTTTTTCCGCACTCCAGACTACTGAGTTCAAGAAACAAATAAAGAAATTGATAGCAAAAGCGTTTCATGAAAAGAAGGTATTTCAGAAATGACTGGGGCAAACAATCATTACCATTTATCAATAAGAGGCTAGATAAGATTGAGCTATATTCCATTGTGACTCCATATGAACGAAATACCTGTTGTCAAAGAGTCTTCAATTTTGACTTAAGTACATTGACTCCTATCCAAAAAGAAATTGCTATCAACAAATGTTTAACAGAATATGAGGATAATGGGTCACGAGAGGACAATTTTCCATCTGATAACACCACTCATGGCTCCGCTGTGCTTCAACTGTCAGATGTGTTGAGTTGTGAAGCCAGAAGAGATAAGACACATACGCGCCTTGAAATCAACGATCACACTCAGAATCCTACCGTGGGCATTCCCAAAAAAATTAACCATGCTGATGAAGACCTGAACTTGGGAATAACAGAAGAAACCCCCTCGAGTAAGTCTCGAGATGTGAAACTGAGGTTGAAAAGATCGCCCCAACAGCAACCAATTGAAGTATCGAAGAAGAGCGAGGTTTCAAATGGAGCACTCAAATTGCAGCAGGGGGGGCCGGATCTTGAAGTCCTAGATGATAGTTTCCATAAGCCATCTAAAAACCTTTTATATGCTAATGGAGCCAGACCAGTAATTGAAAGAATGCTTCAAAGACTTATGTCGATTAATTGATCAAAAAAATTGGAATTTCAACAGATTGATGATCAGTTGAATTTTATAGAAGCGTGTTTGCGTTACCAAATGATCAGGATTTACGAGTACCATTTGGAGTTTATGATTGAAAGTTTGAAACTTGAGAATTTCTTTTCACTATCAGCTTTCTTGATGGACATATATTTGAACCATACAGTTTCTTTGTATTGCTCATCAAGGAACGGATTTTTGTCTCCTCTGCGAAACGTCTATGTTTAATTTTACTTGAAAATAGAGATTTTTTAGCTTCATTTTTGAACGAAATATGGGAACATACACCATTGAAAGGAGGCCCTAATGACTCAGGTGAGTTTCTTGAGTCACTAATGAATCAGCCTTATGTTGAGTCTTTGAAAGTCTTGAAGTATATAAAAAGACTAAGTAAGTATTACATTATCCAAAATTATCGTGAATTCTTTAAGCTATACTACTTAATGGTGATGAAATTTTGCACATGGGAGAAATGGTGTTTGATGGAACAACTTTTGAGTTTGATGGTGGTGAGAGAGAGATCAATTGCAATGATCCTTGTGACATCTCAGCGTGGCAAGATATTGCTAAAAGTCTTGTTATATGAGCTAAGATTACATGATGAAGAAAAATGTGTTTGGTTTTTGAAGGAAATCGAAGCGGAGAAGTTTAGTGGTCAATTGAATATAATGTAGATATAGAAGGTGATAGCATAAAAGAAACAGTGTCAACAAAAGAATAATCAGTTTATTTAGAGAAGCGATAGAATCGGAATATCATTTTTATTATTGTAGTGAGATTTTATGATGTACAATACAAATGCATAATACGAAGAGTAAGTAAAAAAAAAACTTACGATTTGTATTATTCCACCATGAAGCATTCTCAAAAGCTTGAAACAAAAAAAAAATCTGAAAGTATGTAAAGAAAAATGAATATAACATCGTCAAATTCAGCTATCAATTGAAATCAACCCATTGATCAAACCATTGTAAATTGCCAAATAAATTATCCTCTTCAGGACTGAAATCTTCTGAGAATAATTTCGAAAATTCGTTGAAAAGATTTGAACTCAAATCAGTCATTCCGCCAGCTGTCGTTTCATCTTTCTGGATATTCATATTCAGATCAGAATTAGTGATTATATTGTTCAGTGCCTGTGTTGGGGTATTTTCAATATTTTGATTGGTCTCTAGTTTCGAAGAGGAAGGGCTAACAGAAGCATTTTGACCTGTAGCACCATTATCGCTATTTGTGTTATTCTTGCTGCTGACATTTTGATTGCTATTATTATTATTATTATTAAGACTCGAGTTTAACTGGTTGACTAAATCTTCATTGATAACAAAATTGTTGCCTTTTATGAAATTATTATATATGTTGTTTTTATCACAATTGACTGATAATTTCTCTTTTCTTCCAAACTGTAAAAATCTATTTCTGTTAACATCACTTGGTCCATGATCTATACCAATAGTTTTCAAATTCAAGATGCTCTCTTGCAACCTCAAAGAACACATATGATTCAACATTTTCAAAGCCCAAAGGCATTCCTTTGCCATTGTAACTTTATCTTGATATTGCACTTCACCATTTATTGCTGTTATTGGTGATCTTATTTTATTTATCAAGTTTATACATTGAGATAATAAATAGTTCGAGTTCGATAGGTATAATCCTGAGTTTATCAATGTGATTGATATGATACCAACATTGAATAACAAGCTCAACGTCAAATACCATGGAGTAAGCAAAATACTGTTTTCGTCATAAAATTGAAAAATTTTAATTATGCCTTCTGACGAACTTATCAAGGGTTCTATTTTTAAACCTTCACATTTGATTTTTTTTCCTAAATACTTGAATAGAATTCGAATATTCAAGTTTACTAACAAATCATAATAATGCAATCTGATTTGGGTTTTGACCATTGGTGAAAAACTGCTCATGTTGTTATCTGACTCACTATTGAAACCAAAGTCATCCAAGTTGTTTTCATTTAGCCAACTATTCCATGTATTCAAGGATTTGTTGATCATGTTGACTTTTTCGAGTGGTAATGATTCAGACTTGAATGTTTGTATCTCAGAAGAGATAATTGCCAACTGAATCATCATCAAAGCAGGTAAGCTCAACCAGCCATCGTTTTCAAGTTCATAATTCATAGAAGGGAAATCTAACGTAATGTCCTCATTTTTCATAGAATAAAATTTCCCACTCTGTAAACCAAATAATTTATCGAAAGTATAAACACACCAGAAAACCCTTTTGGCTTTTAGTCTTTCGAAAGGTTTGGAGTTGTGGTTTGACGGGATTTTATAATTCAATGCCATACTTTTAGCCATCGTAATCGCCTGACCTAATGAAGCATATGATGAAGTTTGTCTATGAGCAACTCTCAAATATAGGGATATCAATAACCAGCACTGGATCAATTCAATTGACTCCCACTCAAAACTCAATATTTTGATTACTTCATAAGCTCTCTGAAAAAGATTTTCCTCGAGATTATCAGGAAACTTTTCGTTGGATTGAAATTCCAAAAATCTCATGGATATCGAATAAATCAAATAAAGTTGAGCACTAAAAAGTCTTGTCTGATTCGTGTTTGTGTTGTGGATGGTATTGTCGTTGTTACTATTTATAGTTGATTTGTAGTTCTTTTCATAGTGAATAAGTTGCTTCCTCATAATTGGCTCAAAAATGATTGAAAACAATGGATTTATATTGGTAAAAAAATAGTTCAACAACTTGTTTGACAAGTTCAAGTCGTTTATTAACTCTTTAAATTCTGGAAGTTTAGATGATTTCAAATAGTGAGAACCTGACATGTTCCAACCGAAATATTGAGTTCTAGGCATGATGACCTGCTTTTTGGAGTCTTGCGACAATGATTCGTACAAATTTTTACTTAAAGTCGTTAACAAAATGTTATGATATCTCCTTTGTAGTCTCCATTTTGATAATGAAAATGAAAAACAATCCTCTTCTTCAGATTCTGAATCTATAGTTTCTTGATTCAAGTAAGTCTCGACAATAGGATTGCTGTTGATACTAGCTCGAATGTTTTTGCTATTGCCACTCGTGCCATTTCCTTTAACGATGAAGTTTTCCAAGTATTTGACTTTGTTTTCAAGAAATTTGATATAATCCTTACTAGAACTATGGTCATGAATGTCAACACCTTTGAAATCGATGGCATTTTGAAAGGGCAAAGAACCTGAACCAACTCCAACAGCAGGAACTTGGTTGATTATTGGAGCGCCAGTATTGTTATTGTTGCTAGTATTGCTGCTACCGTTATGTAAATTGTTGTAAACACAAGGTCTATTTTGTTTCAAACAGGTATCACAAGGTTTGGTACCAGAACACTTGATTTTCTGAGTTCTACATCTATCGCAAGCTCTAGAAACCCTTAATCTTGTCCGCTTGGTTGTATTACCATCTTTTTTCTCTTTATCATCATCGTCTCTTTGGTAGTGTTGACTGTGGTCAGATCCCGTGTTGTTTGTAAAGTTTTTTTGCATATGATTACTCACAGGATTGGAGAAAGATCTCTTCGTGCCCCTAATGTTCGACTCGTTAGATGATATATGGTTAACTGGAGTGTTAGTATGGCTGTTCATCAAGGAATTGGGTAAATCTGCTTGATTGAGATGATTAGGATGATTGAGATGATTGAGATGAATGGGATGATTAGAATGATTTGAATGGTTTTGCTGACTGTGATGATTGTTCATTTTGGGGTGACTCTTGCTATTATTTACCAGAAACTCATGGAGTAGTAGGCAGGTTTCTTGTTTATTGCGAGTAGCTGGTGTATAGTATAAAACACAATTCGCAATAGGTCTCAATTAAATCGGTGAATAAAAGGTGTATAACCACAATAGTTAAATTAAATTTCCAGGTAATTATAATTAAGTTCACATACGGTGTAAAATGATATGTTTAGGGTTACAATTACTGATAATCTTTGTTATTCAAGGAGCATTTAAAAGTCTATAAATATATCCATTCCATCAGTGCAAATTGTCGGCGTCTATTTATTGTGCTACATTTAGTATCTAGAATTGCTTCATTTTTAATCACACGCTAGATTATCTTGTGCTACACAAAATCCCATGAATCCAGCATTTATTAGGCGACAGGATGTCACGCTTCATATATAGATTACATTTCACCATATAGGCAAAGTCACTTCCGGCAATCGATTGTTTGGGAAAATAGAGACCCAAAATCAATGAAGAGTGTCATATTTCTTTGAATTGCCAGTGAAATTCGGTGAGTGACATAAAATAAAAACATTAAAAGAAAAAAAATAGAAAAAAACAATTACGTCAAATCTTTTAGTGAAAATTCGCGAGCATTATATTAACTTCCTAATAAGGAAGTCTACCCCCAACACTCCCATTAAGCAGTTACGGAACAACTAACTATGTGTTCCATAGATGATCGTAACCAGCGAAAAAAACCATCGGAAGAAGACATTTGGCAAGTGAAAGTCAATGACGATGGAAACCGTCAAGTAAATATGTGAGGGAAGAAATCAAAACCTTTTTATGACAACATTGAGCATTAAATCAGGAAAAATCATATTGAAAAGTATTAGTGGTAAGAATAAATACAATAAGATACAGCATTTCTATCTAGTAATCCCGTTGGGCGACGGGTGGAGGATATGATGTGGTATGTGAAGCACCTTCATTGGTAAACTGCTGAGGTGTCTGGTGTTGTGGAAATGACTCGGAAGGGTAGTCAGGTTGCTCTTGTTGGGCAAATTGCTGAGTAGCAGGATTTGTGTTGTAAGAATCGGGGTAGAATTGAGCCTCCTTGTCCTGTGGTGGATATTGGTCTGGGTGTTTGAGCTTATAATGGTGATAAGCTGCAGGCATCAAATCAGCTGACCAACTGATCAAGAGTACACCGTACCAATAGGAAAGAGTCCACTCAAAAGCAGCACCTTTACTGTCATAGCCTTTGTGTTCCAAACCACCGAAGGCAGCAGCAAAACAAATAGCAGCACAAAGCCAGAACACCTTGAAGCTGAAATTCAAGAAATAGAGGTTTTGCCATTTGGTGGGACCGAATATGACTTTTTCAGATCTGGGAGAAAGCTTCTCTGAATTGTTGAAGAATATATAGTAGGTTGTGAAATTGAAGCAACAACTCAAGAAAATAAACACAATGAATACTACAAGCATTGCAATATGAACATGGTGAAATGAATTCGTATCGAAAATTGACACCATCAAAATTCCCAACTCCCCAATGATACCACATCCAATTGAAGCCCAAGCAAACTTCTTTTGTACGTCAAAAAGGTAAGGTTGGAGCTTTCCCTTCGATCTCAAGTAGAACTCAAACACCAAACTCCCAACAAAGAATATTCCTTGAAAACCAGCACACGAAATAAATAAAGGTTTAAGAGAAGTTGCACCAATATCTGAGATATAGACAGGATCCTGATGTGTTGACATGAACCAATAAATTGGATGTCCTTGCAATGACCAACAGGACATCAACGCAATAAGCATCCCCCACCAAACTACAACCGCAACGAGCGGAATTATGTAGTAATGAAACAACTTGAATCTAAGAATATAAGGTCTAGTCATGGTAGACGAATTCTTTTGCAGGCTTTAATGAGCGGATAGTTGTATAGTTCCAGAAATTGAGTAAAATCAAAAAGTGGATTATTTCGTTGTTTCTTATAGCGACTTTTTCTATTTGCTATTTGAATTTCATCCGTTGAGGCAATATCAAATGAAAATACTTAAAAACCGTCAACAACGCTGATTGACTGTGAAACGATAAAGTTGCAAGGCTTTCACGACGCTGCGGTCAATTGTTACTAGCCTGATCAGGTAAACCTTTATTTCGCTGTTTGCAATACACAGCAAACAAGTTTTCTTCCAGAGGTGAAATTATATATATGAGTAAATGAAACCCATCGATATGAAATTGCAGCAAATAAAACAAAATATCTGATTAAACGAATAGAAAGGGAAGATCTGCACACGACTTGTTGCCTTGTTATTATGAGCTGTCAAATTGTTTTATTCCCTAAAAAACCTTCACCACATCAGATTATTTTTTCCCGCTCCCATGTCGTTAAGTCAATCAGAAATCCATCAGAACTTAGAACTGCCTCGCTTTTAGCGCTCTTTTTCTACTGTTTTTGATGGCTTTCAGGTGAAGCTATAAAGTATTTTGAACGAGATTGTTAGCCGCCGCTGCCGCAATTCAATGTCGCTGAATTTTCACCAACCACAAAGTATATCGCCACACACTCGCGTGCACCGCCATATGTTTGTATTACACCGCCATGTGGCATTTGCACCGCCATGACAAAGCAGACCGACCACTCTGTGACACGTGACTTGGATTGGAAGGGAATGCACATTCCTTAGTGCGTACTCAGTGGCATACGCAGTGGCATACGCCTAGCATGAGCTGTTTGCTGCGTACGCGCCCAATGTTGCTGCGCTTACAACGGTCCAGTGAGGAGGGTGTGTGTTAAGGACGCCATATTCGCTTCACTTGACCACGGGGAATGGCTCATAGCTTAGACAGCATGAATGGCATCCCATTCTCAACATACTAGAGTTCAAGAACGGGTTTGACTTTGGGATGCCCCAGGTGAAATCGATCTTATCTCACATAAAGCACAATAAACACAAATAATAAATTCACTTAACTGTGGTACGCAATGTATAGACCATCTGCTTCGCATGGACATTGTTTTTCGCTATTTCAAATCGGTTTAGTTGGAGTGTGGTATAACAACCAGCTAACACTATAAGCTTTACCGTCGCCTTACCTCATTTATACTTCTTCTAAAGAGCTACGCATTTGCATTTGGTGCCAACTTTTTCAACGTCGTCCCAAGTCTAATCACATCAATCAAATCGCTTAACTCTGCAATTCTGCAACGGCAACGTATATCGATCAAACCTAAATTTTGTGTGTAACAGTGGAAAGAAACTACAACAGATGAGTGATAGTAATAAAAATATTATTTGATTATAGTATACAAAATATCAAACTAATCTATTTGCCAATAAAAAACGTATAGCCACTAAAAAAATCAACAGGTTCAACAATAACAGAGACAAAATAAATAATACCTAATCGAAGACAAGAGTAAAGAACTTTTACAAATTGCATCAAAAATTCAATAAACAAAACAACATTAATGAAACATTTTAATTTAAATGAGTTGGAAAAAATAATGACAAATTATATAATACACTTTCTTTTTCATTTAATTCTCAATCTTGTTTAAGATCTTGTTGCGGAGTCCCATGATTGGATCCTGTTGTGCCACTACCTTGTTGTTGGCCAGCTGCTGGTTGGGATGATGTGGATAATTGGGGTTGGTGATGTTGTGCTAACCCACCTCCATAGTTAAATTGATAGACTGGTTGTTGGCCTTGTTGACCCTGTACATTTGCTGCTGTTGCTGATGGTTGATAATAAGCGTTTGGATATGGATAATATTGGCCGTAGCCTGGATATGAATAGTAGCTGCCTGCTGCGGCTGCTTGTTGTTGCTGCTGCTGCTGTTGTTGTTGTTGCTGTTGCTGCAATTGGTGTTGTTGCAATTGTTGTGGAGTTGAGTTTCCTCCATTGATCTGAGATTGGATTATTTCTTTGCCATCGCCATATTTTTGTCCAGCTCCCCCTTGGCCTATCTGAGGTTGTTGCTGTTGTTGCAATAAGTGAGGTTGTTGATAATATCCTACATTGGCAGCGTTACCAGCAGCCATCACACCGCCACCACCAGTATTGGTGCTTTGCTGAATAACTCTTTTTATGTCTCTCACAAATAATGGATACAATAAGTCAACAATACCTTCACGTTGTGCCATAGCTAATGCTCTTTCAAACGGAATCCAAACCCCCTTCAAGTGCATAGACCCAATTTTTACAACATGTCTAATTTTTTCTGATTTTAATATCCCATCTCTTCTACCCCTTGTCATGTGAGCGACATTCAACAATTTTGTACCATTGATCATATTGTTGTCCGCCCTTCTAACAACTGGAACGTTATTAGCTTCGACTTGGTAGCATAAAGTTTTCTCATCTTCCCACATCGTGGTGGTGACCTTTGGTCTTAATCCAACTGGTTGAATTTGTCCGATGCTAGAGGTGGCTAAGGTCGATAAAGGGTCAGATTGTTGCGGAATTGTTTGTGGTAATCCACCAACTGCTGCTGCTGCTGCGCCCTGAGGTTGTGTTGGAACTTGACCTTGTTGAGGATTGGCAGCACCGTTAACTCCAACGATACCTGGTTGATAAACTGATCCTGATCCAAAATTCGAAGGGTATGATCCAAATCTATGATACTGGTAATCTTGAGCCCCAGCTCCAGCTCCTGCTGCACCGTTAGTTTGTGGAACCTGCTGGTTCATCATATAGTAGCTTGCATACTGTTGTCCAGCTGGATTATTGATTAACTGTTGGTATTGGTGTAGCTGATCTGACGTGTAGAAGCTCTGCGCGTGTTGTTGTTGCTGCTGCTGCTGTTGCTGCTGTTGCTGCTGTTGCTGTTGCTGTTGACCAACTGAAGCTGAAGTAGTGCTTGATGGAGCAGTCACATTTGAACCGGAATTTTGGCTCTGACCAACAGACTGCGTGCCAGAACTCTGAGCTTGTGCAACAGGTGTAGGTTGTTGTTGACCATACGAACGTTGTTGTATCGAACTTGATTGACCTGGTGCGCTTGGAGTAGATTGTGGTGGTTGGGTTGGATGAGCTCCTGATGCTTGAGCATTAGCATAAGCAGGTTGGGTTTGATATCCATATCTATAATCTTGAACAGATGCTGGAGCTGGTAACATGTTAGATTGAGCCTGATTATCTATGTTTTGAACCGGTGTTGATTGTGATGACATTATACGGTGAAATACCTAGGTTTGGTGCAACGGATACTTTGTAGTTGATTGTTAATGAAATATATTTGGAGCGGCAAATATTATTCAAACAAAAACAAACTTTCAACTTTCAGATTATGATCAGAATGTATATCTCAATCAATCTTATAACTTTCTCTAATCAATCACTTGATCAAAATGTCTTTCTTTCTTTCTTCAAATAAATGAAACGTATAAATTAAGTGTATTGATTTAAGCAACTAATATTTATACATTAATTTGAAATACTTTTTGCTATTTTTTTTTATTTTGCAATAGTTTCTCAAGCTTTTGGCAACTTTGATGGTTTAAGATTTTGATTCAACGACTCTTAGTTGACCCTTGGTTTTGTAGGTTCAACAATTTTTTTGCAAAACAGATCAAAAATGAAAATAAAAAGGATAATTTATTGTAAAATAACTAAAAAATGTTGATGATGAATTATTTTTATCTTTTTCTTATTTAAGTTTTTTGTTGATTAAAGATTTTTGTATCAATTATAACGACCAAAGAAAAATTCATGTTAATTAATTAAGTAATTTTTATTATTTTTTCAAAATTATTTAAAAGAAAATAATTCTGATTTTTTATTATCAACTGACGCATGGCAATGCACTCTGAATGTATTAATGTGTGTGTTTACCAAAACTCAGGGCCGCAGTACATTTTGACTAATGGGAGTGCAGTGCACAGCTTGCATCTGGCCACCGCGCGTTTTCCTAGTTATAGAGGTGGATTCTTTTTTTCGATATTTGCTAACCAGCTGTAAATATAACTGAAAAGTGTATCTGACTTTGTACTAACTTTAATTTCCACCCAGTAAAGCTTAATATGAATTTTAATGTTGCTCAACTTGTGTCCTCTTGATTTGAAAGATTAAGTTTTGGCTTCCAATCAAATATTCTCAGTTGAATTTCTGAAAAATAAGTGTTGTCCAAAGTAGCAACTTTCAAACTTGATATTCTGAATACTGGATGCAAGTTTATTGCAAGTCGCTAAATTTTCTGAAGGTAAAACTGGACAGTTCAACTTCCTATCTCACGCAGATGTACGGGCGTCAGGCCTACAGGAAACAGCTAACTGGGCGTCAATTTAGCGATTATTAATAGATTTGCTTCCACTTTGCAACAAATTCCACACATTCCAATTTGATAAGTTAGTCGCTGGAAACTTTAAAGTCTGGATCTCCAATCAAGAAAATCAATGAGTTGTCAAACTTGCTTTTAGTAGTCATTGATACTAGTCAAGAGATGAAAAATGAAAAAAACTGAAAAATGGAAACGTAAAATAACCCTTCATAAACACAGCTCTGAAAAATCAATGCACGTATTACATCCATGTTACCAGACTCGCTCATACATGCAGAAATACATTCAATTTCGCGATCAACAACGTTTTATTCATGCCTAATTTTTCAGATTCAAACTCGACAAAGCACGAAACTACCAAATCAGGCTTAGTCAAATTTGGAAGAATTGTTGAGTTTTATGTCTGCCTGAATTCACCATATCTGTTAGGTTTCTGATTGATATGATAGTTAAGTTTCTATGACTTTTACTTCAAAAAATGAGCAGTAATTTCGATTATTTGATTCGATGGAAGTTTAACCAAATACCACGCATGGCATCAGCTGGTATCTGTGTATTGATCTATTTTGTGAAGAGCTGAAAAAGCAGGACAGATACATTTCTATTGTCTGTTCACTTTCTAGCATGCATGTGAATCATTTCATAGTAGGAATTTGCAATTATTTATGCTCTGATTAATCCCACATGTAACAACCGCCAGATCTTCCAAACAAATTCACCGCAGCCTCCTTTGACTTTGCAACTGAGCGAGTCCAGAGCAGTTATGAGGAACTTCAAACTTGGTCTAATTTCGTAACTCCTAATTATTTGATTTAACCTGGGCAATTATTTTTAATCGTCGCGTGTTATACAGTACCTGTGGCATACGTTGAGAAGTTGCTGTTTCCTTCGAAGGAAATCGAACTCCATCAAATTACCGTATATTGCACTCTGGTTCGTCAAATGAGGAGCAATCTGTTATCAGGATTCGCCAGTTAAGATAGAAATTTTCTATCCATTTTCAGCGGTTGTAAAACAAACCATGAAACAAAGCTGTGAATTTCCTTTATGTTAACTTAAAACAACATAAGGTTTTTGATATTTGCGAATTGTTGTAAATTGTACAGTGACGTTTTGTGCTTGTTAGTATATCTCCTAACTTTCTCCAATGTTTCCAAATCGACACGATATCTCTTACTTGTTAATAAGGTTTCACACATCAAATTGGAGTTTCGTGAATATTGATACGTTAATTTAGCGCTAGTGTATGTTAAGTTATCGCTGATTCGAACACAAAAATTTTCAATTACACTGAATCGCAGTTATAGCTAGTTAACGTTGCGAAACAGAATCTAATTTATGAGCATACAGTGCACTTTAGGGGATACATTATAGTCGAATGATTGGTCAAGTTTCAACAGCTGCCTAGCGCAATTGATACTACCAAAATCTCTTAGTTGGTAGAGAATGCGAAACTTGATCATTGCTACTACTGAGCCACAATATCGCTGTCTTACTTGATCCTGGATTTTCTTTGCTAGGCAAATGTGGAAGATCTTGATGGTTCATCACTTTCAAGTGATCATTGCAAGAACTCTTCTACCATGATGAAGCGTGTAATCAGTCATGCCGGAAAATTTTGGTTGCAAAATGGTACCACAAGTTTCTTTGCACAATTATTCTGCGAAGCGAGATTAAGTTTTGAGAGGACGTAATGAAGAACATATGTGAGACGTCGTAATAGAAACGTTTGTAAGCTAATCGTTATAAATAGTCATACTAATCATGTACCACTTTAAAGTTGAAAACAACCACCATCTACCGAAAAGTTATACATTTAGTTTGAGCAGTTCGGAGCTCATGATCTATAACTTCTGATTACTAAATACGCAAACGATGACTTACTCACTATGAGATTTGTTCAAAGGACGTTAAGAAAAAATTAAGATGCTTTGAAAGTTCCAAAATATGTACACTGTACAGACCCAACTCGCCGAAAGCTGGTATGCGCACATAGCAGAACACATTATCTAACTGCTTCCATAGTTCAATCGGTGCGCCAGAAGAGTTAAGCTTATTTTTTTGTACAAGAATCACAATAATGTTAGAGAATATGTGTTTGCTTGTTAGTTGTTTGTTCAAATGCTGGTATATCTGTTTGTCTGTTTGCTCCCGAACTTTTGAGTTCAGTAACTTTAACGAGCTGGAGTTAAGATTCAGACACTCCGGACATCACATTCAGAACTGAAATGACCTGCTCAATTTCACTTTTGCAAATTACTCTACTACACAACAAAGTTAACAGACAGTCATTGATTCTCAACAAAACTAATTCTTGATTCGATCTATTTGGAGTATTGAAAAAGTAACCACTTTGTCACCACACTGGAAACAAGCGGTGTACCCCAAATATGCAGTTTGGAAACATCATTTCCCGTGTTACATGCTGCATTACTAAACATCAAATTACTTCACTTTACAGCAGGATACCTTCCATACGCATTTCATCGTTATTCATGAATCATGTTCATGAGCTTTGATCGTTACTTTGAGATTGATCGAACTATTGACTTTCCCACCAGTCCAAACTTGCAGCAGTTCGTTTTCCATATTCAAGGAGTGTGTGTAATTGCTAGTTGTACATGACTAATTTTTATTCCATGCTAAAAATTGTACAAGTGAGAAAACCTGGAAACAATAGAAAACAATTTGCAAAGGACAAATGAACAATAGCACAATTGAAAGTTTGCCAACTCAAAAGTCAGGGACCTCTTTTGGCTGCAATACTACTATTATACAAGTACCTTTACATAGCCATAGCTACTTTAGGCACTCCTAACTAGTGCGGAAGGGATTAGTTTTAACTGCGAAGGGAAATAAAACCGAAACATCTTTCTGCATCGCAATTTTAATGATCAAGCTTCGCGTTTCCATCGGTGTATTTTTCAAATTTTTCACGTAAAAAGGAAATCAAAGAAACCAGATGAATTACTTTGCACTGTTACGACTGATAGCCCAGAAATTTGGCCTACATGACTTTTTCGGTACTCAAGATCTCAGGAAAAGGGTCAAACCAAAGAATGTAAGTTCATGATTCGTGTTTAAAACTTGGATTCGTGTCAACAATTGATCACAATCTCGCCGTATTGCACCGCATATTGTGCATACCATGCGAGATCTAGAATCCACATCTTTTAACAGCTCACATACGTAAATTAACCCAATGATAGCTGAGCCGCATATTGTAGTTATTATTTGTCCGCCTCGATGAAGTGTATTATTTCTTTTTGGTGAACGATTCTCCGTAGATGGAATAGCAAGTTGCAGGTTGCAGAGACAACATATATTTTGTTGAACGTAAACCTGACGTACGCTCTCATGTGATTTGCAAAGCATTTCGGTTTTCCTGGAAAGAGAGGCTTTCAACTTTTAAATCGGACTTCATTACCTACTGCAAATGTTGATAAGCTGTCGCACAATTACAAGATGTAACATTGAAATCATCAGACTGAATTCTTCAGCTTCATCACACTTTCATTAAACTGGACTCATCAAACTAAATTTGCGAGCTTAAGTTGAAGTATAGTCGACCAATCCTCTCGGCTGAATAATCAAATTACCTCATATGTCCATCCGAACTTTATGTGACTATATTCGCCATCCAGTTGCAGATAGGTTTTTGAAATATTGAAGGTTAGGTCTGAGCTGAATTGGAATTTGCAGTAATTTGGTACATTTGCAAATTAGACTGTTTAAGTTGTAAATTGCAATTGTTTGAACTAAATCACACAAAATCAAAAGACCGCTTATCTCTAGTCTAGTAGATAAAGTGGAGGCAACTTCATATTAATAATCTCGATTTCAGACAACATATAACTCAATCTTACCAAAGTTTGTTAGGCATCGCAAACATTAATTTTCCAGCAGTTTTCGTACTATTTTCAGGATACAAAATCACGCTCGTAACCAAACCAATCTGCTGATCAAGCTGGAGAATAACGTATACGTAGCAGCCATACAAGATACAGCCGACTCGACGTTATCATAACGATTGGATTCATAGTCAACAGCATATCACCAAGGGGCTACGGATGCCAGTCCCTTTTTTTAGCGCTGTAGGGCTTCAATTCACTTTCACATTACTGCGTGCGCTCCCACCAGCTACCTAGTATTTAGGTCTATTGCATTTTTACTTAGACCTTTCAAGCTAGTGATCGGACACGCAACAGTAAGTCTATTGATCATCAACATTCATATAACATTAATCTTCTATGTTTGCATGTGATTGAGCTCAACAAGTGATCTGATTAATGGTCCCACACTGGAATTATTGGCCATTATTGACTCGATGGGCCTAACACTTTAGCAGCAAGGTATACTAGCTGCCGAACTTTAACGTTTAAGGTGTTTTATTCATGATCAAGTTGCGAAGAAAGCATACGTCTAGCCCCCAAACATTCAGGGCTCATGAAATGAGGACAACCAATGACTTGACGTACCAACTGGTTTCATGACTGTTCAGTGTAATTGGTAATAACTGATGATAATTGAAATATGTCTCAGATACGATGCCTAGTGCGATTGCCCAAACTTTTCAATTGTATTACTTTAGTAGGTCTGGTCTTATATATTATCAGAGTTTATCATTCAGTTTATTCTTTTGTAGAGAATGGGAGTAAAGGCGTATGTAACATACAGCACTATAATAATGTAATACCAAGTAATCATGTTAGTTCAGAACATGACAGTTCAAGACTGAAGGAAACAACGGACACCCTGTGCAGCAAAATCATCGTATGCAATCCATGTGAAGAACCACATCTACTTCTATGCTTCGAAGCTCGCATCGACATCTCTTAAAGTGAGCACCACGCTGTATGGCTGCAAATTATCAAACTAAGGATACCCGGATATTGGTGTCGATTACATAATTTGCAGCCATTCAAGCAACAGTATTGACCTACTGATGGTGCTCGAAAGAAAAATATGAAATACTGGACTATTGTCCTCTAACTATGACACAAAATGGGGTCCATGGTTACATATCAAGACGAGCCCAAATTAAAGTTGAGCCTTATATTTTCAACGCCAGCGCAGGGTAAAAAAGCAATTAGTGGTGGCAGCGTTTGCGATCACCACTATATGTTTGCTAGGACACTTCTCCTTGAAGCACTTGTGTTAACCACTTGAAGGACCAAGTTTACCTTACAGGTCTGTAAATCACAGCAGAATACGGCTCTTTCCAATGAAATCTTTATATGCCAATAATATATGATGGGCTTATCGTTTTGATCAACGATGAACGTAACTTGGCAACATTGCCCCTGCAAGTCAAGATTTTTACCTCGCAATCTGTAATTGGGATCATCAAAACAATTCAACACTAGGTCTTTCCCATTGCCCGCGAAGCTCCTACTGGGTGCACACTCATGGTCGAGACTTGGAGATGGGCCGTTCTTGGCTCATGCGACCATGCGATGGGAATAACATGAATCGGTAGTTTACCATGTTCAAAATTGACAGAAACCCCAACACGAAACCGGCAACCTTTGGTACCGTACGATTGTATACCCCAAACCCAAGCGATAAAAAAATACCCTGCTTCAAATGCACAGTACTACAAGTTTTATGGCAAATAGGCGACGGCGGCGGTTGCTGCTGCTGTATTGTCTGAATTGGGATTCAGAATAATTATCGCGGCTATCAAATCAAACCTTCTTGCCAAAATCTATCATCTGCTTACTCGTTTTGACTCCGTCTTTCTCAAGCAAAACGACGTTCAGACTTCCCTCTGTTGAACGTGTTTAACCAAACTGGAAGATTTTTACTGCCCATTGAAGACAGATTTGAAACTTGTATCATTTGAATTATTAATAGGTGAATAACAACAATGCCCTCCGGGCCAGGGCAGTAAATATCATTATATCCGTAGTTGACTTTACGCACTGACTAGTTTGATGTTAGTGCGCGACATAGCACCAAAATCTCAGGTGCCTGCCACCGGAAAGTCGGCCTTACCATCTATTTATAAACCCTTTTTTTGGACTGCCAATATTCAAGTGAACTTCTGTGAATCGAGGAAGTTTTCGTGGTACCGGTTTGTTGTCACCACACGATTCTTCATTGGCAGTAAAGTAGCACACAAAAGTCTCCAGAAAATCAACCAGGAATTGAGAAATTCTATTCCAATAAAATGTTTCGGTTCCCTCCACCAATGTCGCTTCTTATAAGCCGTGCTTTGCAAACTCTGTACCGTCGGAGTTAAATAGTTAGGGCCGGAACCGTGAGCACTGCCTGGAACTTCGACATTGCGTAATTACACAACAAAAGAAAAACATGTAACGCCTTCACAGAGAATGCGCTTTCAATCCATACTATCTAAGATATTAAGATTGAACGTACTATGCGGGCAATCAGAATCTTGCCAACTTCCAATAACGTTGCTCGAATTTGGTGTTTTTTGGATGAAAGTCAAAGAGAAAGGGTGGGAGACCATCAAGGTGGACGACTCGGATAACGGCAATAATTCTTCGATAGCTGCCGAAACGCTCGAGACTAAAGTTACGGGGGACAGCTATTACCAGAAGTCACACGATGAATCATTGCTGTCAACACGAAGCTAAAATTTATACTATGAATTTGCAACCAGAACTTGTTCTGACTGACTTCATTTCAGTCAGCATCAAGGTGAACTTCGAGGAGAAGTGAGAACCCATGGATACAGGACTCTCCTAGATGGTTCAGTTTCCACGTATCGTAATGGGAGAGATAACCCCAGCATCCTATGACCTCGCGCAAATTTCAGGGTATCCTAGATAACGTAGAAACAAACATAACGAGAGCACCGCAAAACGAGCTATTCCTTCGAGGAACAACTCAGTGGTTCACTGATCCCACTATCGAGAGGGCATCTAGCGACAACGATGAAAATGTGTTGAACAGGAACGATCAACCAGCATGGTATATGAGTGAGGAGTGTTTGTCGTGCGACATTTTAATTCCGGTGGCTCCAGTAGCGAATCAGGTCGCGTGGAACCACGCCTCACGGTGCTGGTTTCTTTTCATTTTTATACACTCCAAACAAACAAAGCATTCTCTCAATTCTAAAATTTGCTTAAAATCTGTGATCTTTTCTGATTTGTTTTCTCTCTTTTAAAACTGTGATTTTCCCTTCCATTCTTTCCAAACAATTTACTTCTTATTTCAAATAATGAATCATTTTTTATCACAAGCTGATACCATATAATACCTGTACTCCAAACCAATAAATTCCACTACTCACTTATTATATATATCTGTTTAACCGATTACTCAATTACATACAAGTATAAACTAAAAGCTTATTTCTATTAGCAAACTCTTTTTGAAAAGGAATACTCATCAAATAAACAACTGTGTCTGTCAATAAATCTATCACTTATCTGAATCAACATGGCTCCTTTGATATATAACAATTACAAGATTTTCCATTACTATCTAATTCCCCTAGTATGTGCAATTGGTTGGTGCGGAATGTTGGCCACCATGTTGCTAGTATGGGCGTACGAAGGTAGACCAATCTACTATTTTATGACTAGAATCCAAGATCCTGTCTATATATCAGACATCGGGGCATCCTCCTTGAAACCTTTGTTTGTCATTTGTTCAGGCTTCCAAGGAATATTTTTTGTCTTAACTTTAGTGGTGGATTATTTGTTAAGATTCAACAACACTCTCATAAAAGATAAAGGAAAAGGAATAATCTATTTCAATGAACATCAGAGAAAGATTGGTTTTGCCTCGATACCTTTTGCTATCATTGGGCAGTTGGGAATATTGTTCACCGCTATATTTGACGCTGCACATCACACCATACTTCATTTCACTATGGTCACAATTTTTATAACTGCTGTGTGTATCGCGTGTTTGTTAAATGTTTTGAACTCATTAATATTTGGTGTCTATGTTTACAGATCCCAATACAACTATCAAACATTTTCAAATTTAAATGGGCGCAAACATCGCCATTCAAAATTGAACTACTTTTTCAAAATTGTCATAATTAAAATCTGCTGGATGTTAATAGGCGGTGTTTTAGCTATATTATTTGGTTTCTACATGAGCCAAGAAGAAAGTAGTTTAAGTGCCATCTTTGAATGGACGGTCGCTTTTTGGTATGCTATTTTGTTAGTAATTTGGGCACTCGATTTATTACCATTTGCTTATGTTTATAATGATCTCGAAGAAGACACTGAAAAGATTCTTAGTGATTCCGATGATGATGATGATGATGATGACGTAAATGAGGCCGCTGATGATCAGTTTGAATATGAATATCCCGAATCTGAGTCTGATTTACATTCTCGAGTATAATAATCTTGAAATATCTTTGGAGTAAAATTAGATTACAGAACATAGAGATACAAATTTCAGCCAATAATTTGAAAATAGCACAAATATTTTTCATTTGGTTTCCAACGAGAAACAGGATATTCATTCCAAATCAGCAATTGTCAGCATTCCTCATGATCCAGCAAATTTTGTTAAATTTATTATTGTATAAAACATCAAATTGACGTCAAGGCATACTTTCCATAAGCTATCGGTCTACATCTTATCCAATTCACATGCACATACATATTATCTATGACTTATTTATTCATTGCAGTTAGTGGTTAAAAATGTTGATGAACCCATATCCAATTGTTTTAATCGATTACAGTTGTGCACAGAATCATAGTCAACACAGGCTTCCCCGATGGCTGTGGTCCAAATCCTGGTTCAGCTACGGGGCTTACTGATTGTCTGTTGGTTGTTACTCGGTTACTTCACTACAGTATACAATGTTGGATGTTTCAATGTATTATATTGTTTTTTAGCACAGTATTTATTTGAGAAAGTTCACAATATATGATTATTGAATGTAATTTTAGATCAACATTTTGCTGTATGAAATAAGGTTCACTAGTATTTTTCGTGAAATATTTTTTTCACTGTTTCTATTTATCGAGACTGAAACGTCATTTAACCACTATATTTCATTGACACAATTCGAGGCTATATTTGGAGCCTGAAATAGAGCCCAATTATATGACCACAAGTGACAATCGAAACGTGTAGACGCAACAGGAATTATTTATACTGAAGTTTGTTTGACAATCCACTCAAATGTGATCTGTTCTGGGTTGACAATACACCGGATATGTCTTTCGGACATCCAGGAGAATACTGAAATTATGTCGTTCTTCACATTTTTCTATTGGGTATTACATGATAAACGCGTAGCCTTTCGTTGCTGATTGTGGCATACTGTCTTCTGTTCTCATCACTGGATATCGTTACTCAAAATGGAAATATCCACAATTTTGAAACCGACTATAGTGAGTTAATTCATATATCATCGGAGATTTGAAAAAAAACTCACCGATAAAAGCAGAAGTGTTTTTCATTTCTGTTTTCTTGCAAACTCCAGAAACTAAATTGGTCCAATGGATCAAAGATCATCCACTGTGTATGGCGGTACTGCTTTTGGCTAAGTCTTTCAACACCTGTGGGTAGATCTTTGTGGTTTTAGAGATATGTGGTTGTGATCAGAGCGACATGAGTAATTGAGTTACCGGAAATCTTCCGGTAATGAAAAATTTGATAATCAATTCGGTTTCGAGCACCCAAAGCGTAAGTCAAGGAGGATAGGGGACGTTTAGGCATATCAAGGATACCATCACGTACGAAATACGATGAGGGCGATGCTCACTATAAAAAAAAAGAGTTGGGCCCTCGAAGTAGCAGAGTCCTATACAATCTACACAAAGCTTGAAAATGTAAAGTTTGTATTTTAAAGCAGATTGAATTGTTGACACCAATAACTAACACCTCATTAAAGCTGAATTTGAACACGGTTTGACACCATGTACGGAGAAATGAAAAAATCTATGATCAAAAACTTATTTCGATGAAAATAAGATTGTAGAAATGAAGTTGTTGAATATTTCAAGTAGGACTCAAGCCAAAATAAACTTAAGCAGATAAACCGTTCAAGCTTGAGATAACTGAAGTAGCGGTAGATAAAGTACCTTGTAAATTACCCAAAGCTGAAGTGACAGCAGCAGTAGCATCACCTGAACCAATAGCGGCAGTGGCACCAGCAGCACCAGTGGCACTGTCAGCAAGAGATGAAGCTAAACCAACAATGTTGTCCAAAACTTTTTCGACTTCACCAACAACACCTTCGACAGCAGCGACGACGACGTTGACAACTGGTAAACCTGAAGTTAAACCATTTAATGTTGATTCAACACCGGCAACAGCAGATTCTAAATCAGAAACTAAAGAACCAACGATGTCTTTGTTTTGAACTGATTTACCTTCAGCAACTGGGGTAGCAGTTGGTTGATCTAATAAACCATATAAAACAGATGAAGCAACAGAGACAACATCAGCGACAAGGTCAACAGATGGTAATGAGAGACCACCACCTAAAGCTTCAGCATTGGCATTTGAGGATAAAGCGGCGATGGCAATAGCAGATAATGGAGCAGAGAATTTCATTTTGTATGGAGATTTATTAATTAGATTAAACAATTATTAATTGATGATATAAAAAGAAATGAGATGAAAAAGCAGGATTATCGAAGATTTATATAAGTTTCAAGATTCTCAAGAAGGTTATGATCAATCAAAATCAAAGATGGCGAGTTTTATTCTTTTCTAAAATGGTACAGCTAACGCTTATGGACATGTGAGTTGTGCAATGACGGATTCCCTGGCTTTACTGTGAGCTAATTCTAAATTGGTTAATAAAGTCAGCTGGCCAAGTGCTCGTTACTGTACTCGTTTCCCTAAAGCTTGAGGATATTTCTGAGGCAGATATTGTTATATTGTAATTTGCACATAAGTTCTCCCAATAACCCAATCTAATTATTAGAGAATATGTATATATTGCAATCATCCACAGCGAACACGCATTTTAGCCAGTCATTTCTTAACCACATACACGCGTATTTCATCAATTACATGGCATTCTTGACCTCGAATTGTTGTCAGACGTAACGAGTATACAAGGTACAGGGTTCCCATTGCCCCATCCATATACATGAGCCATCCAATTATGTAAAAGTTCTGAGTAAACTCGGACAATAAAATGTCAATTATCGTACCTCAAATACGCATTGTTTCCTATTTTGCTGAAATAGTGAATTTTGTTTCTATTGTGGTCTTTGTTTGTTTGTAAAAAATAATTGAATGTATGTTCCTACAATCCTAGTCAAAATTTATGTTGATTATTGTCGAGTTTTCACTTTAGTAGTTAACACGACCGTGATAATTGTGGGTGGTTTAACGGTCCTATTAATGAAGTAGTAAGAACAAGAAAGCTACTTGAATTGGATTCCCGTTCTTATTATTCTCGAAAGACTCTCAAATTTAAGTTCAAAATGTTAACATTGATCAATGATACTACAAGCACATTGACCATGTGTAATCGTTGAACTTCCGCCAGTTTTTTGCAACCACATGGGTGCAAAATTTATTCGGTCTTCGAACTGCTACTTGAAAGATGAGCTTTGGAATGCTGGAAAACCTGATGGCTTGCCCCAGCAAAATATCTTGCTTTTAGCTGAAGTAAAACGCAATCACGTAATGAAATGGCTCATCAGCTCAACAACTCTGCGATATGTTTATGGCTTATTTTAACCCACTACAATGTTTATAGATCAGTCCGTTGATCTTCTCTTTGTTACAAAAAAGAAATTGGTGAGTTCAAATCTAAAGCTACTGTCAAAGAAATAATATGGCACGAACCTGAATGCAGGCGATTCATGTTCTGCAATAACTCATCGAAATAACACAATAATCCTTATCAATCGACTATTTGGCAATCAGCAAGCAAGCCATCTCTTGAATAAAAAAAAAGGCTAGTTCAAAATCAGTTGATTAAAATTCATACGTAACTATTGATGTCGTCGGTGCAACTATACCAGTTGACGTAGACTCTGCTTTGGTCACTATTTCAACAATAGGAACTGCTGATTATATCGGTGGTGTGATGATTTTGATGGGCTCCTTTTTATGTTCTCATACAAATGGCGGAACTTATGAAAAATTCAATTAGTGTAACCATGAAATAAACAGTCCTTTCCGTTTCTTTCCCTACAAAAAGGATTCATAATAGATACTCGCAATACAAGACGAGGTACATATTAACAATTGTTTGTATCCAGAGGCGCTTCATAGCTGAATTGCCTATTGTTGCTTGATATTATATCAGGCAAGACACTTTCCAATCACTTATTTTGTTTCTATGTTTTCCAAGCTCAAAAGAGCCAACATATAATCGTGTTTGAACGTTTAGTTGAATTTGATACAACTACACTATATCACTATATCACTATATTGACACAACCCTTACATCAGCTATAAACAGCAAACCATAAATAATATCAACAGCAAGCGCTGTGGCGCAGTGGAAGCGCGCAGGGCTCATAACCCTGATGTCCTTGGATCGAAACCAAGCAGCGCTACTTTTTTTTGGCTAAAATAGCTTTGAAACTACAATGCTCAGTACCTCGATAATGGAGTTTAGTAACAGAACCGACATTACATATGATCAATATTAACCTAAATACATTATACCAGTGTCTCCCATTTCTAAATACATATAAAATTGAATAGCGAATCTATAATTGAAAACCATTATCTCAGTGAAAGAACGGAACCTGAGCGACTCAAACTTGTGCTCTTTTTATGTCTTGACCTCTGGTCATGAGCTACATAAGAAGATATGAGCGGGGGCAGTTTACTTGAATTGAACTGGCTGTTTTCCTTTTCTTCATCTGCATCAATTTCCATAGTGTTTACCCGTTCATAAGTTTCATTACTCAGATTTTTAACTTCCGATGCTGCCTTAGCTCTTCTCTCCATCACTATCTCTCCATGATCTCTCGTAATTGGTATATTTTTAGGGTACTGGTAAGTCTTTGTTATCGGGTATTCAGAGGCTTCTTTTATAAAAACAGATTCGTCCGCGACAGCTCTCAAAGACGTAGATATATGCGCCACGATTGACTCATAGTTACCAAACAGATTCACTTGTCCCTTATGGAATTGATTCATTTTCTGTAGGAGATCATTGTAGGTTGATTGACACTTTGATAATTTTTCGTTGTGATCCATAAAACAATCTTTGGATTTTAGAGCAGTCTCTTGAAGTGATTTTGAAGTAGATACGGTACTTTTGGAGTTTGCTTCTTTCAATTTTGTTGCAAAATCATCTAAACTACTCATTTTACTATCTAAATCAGAAACGTTCTTTTCAATCGACAGAACAAATTTATGCTCCTCCTTTGAAACGTCGCTTTGGAACCCTTTGATAAATTCAGATGAAATCTTCTCCTTCTCTACAACCTCGTCGTCCATTCTTGACTTCTCATCGTCCAACAAAGCCTTAAATTTGGTTTGCGATGTCGACCAATTTGACACAGAATTTTCAAACTGACACGAAAAATGATTACCTTTCTTTGAGATATGCTCTAAAGAAGAATGTAATTCTGAAACTTTGTCATCCAACCTTCTTTTTTTAGATGTACTAAACTTTTGTATCATACTCGTGATGTTCATTAATAATTCCTCTTCCTCTTCTTCAATTTTCTGCTTCTCTGACTGCATGAAATGTGAAATACGTTGCTGTTCATTCATAACTAATTCATGAGATTCTTTAGTATGATCCAGTAATTGATTTTTCAACTCGTCAATTTCTTCCTCTTGTTTTTGTAATTGTTCTTGCACAACTTCAACTAGCGAAACAAATTGGTTTCCTAAATCTTTGTAGGAAGAAGAGATAGAGATTTTGATATCAGAAATATGGAGTGACATAACTTCGAAAAACTTCTTAGAGTTGTTTTTCAAATTTGTCAATTCCTTGGATACCTGGTCTTTTATTTCCTCTTTCAATGTATTGATGCCATCTATGTTATTATCTAATAATCTAGCATTATCTTCAATCTTTTCGATGGTAGTGTTTATATTTGTGGAAAAGTCTGAGGAAGCGTGCAACATATATTGCATCAATTCGGAAACCTCGTTGTTTTGAGAAAAAAATATGTCATTAACACCTTTATTCATCAGAAATATTTGATCGTGGACAGATTTTGCCTCAACAAAAGAAGATTTTAACGTTCTTTCCGTCGCATCTACCACTAGCTTGTTTTTGCTGAAAGTTTCAAAATTTAAAAAATCAGTATCTTTTTTCTTTTTTATGATCTCATATAGCTCATTTTTTGCTGCAATGACTGAATCGAGCAACTTGATCAACTCGACACCAATATTTTTCAATTGTGTTTCAGTTTTCTCATGTTCTACTCTTATGGCAATCTCATCATTTAAGTTGTTTCTCGTTTCGAATAATTCATTTTCTGTTTCCTTCATCTTTTTGGTTGTTCTTTCTAATTCAAATTCTGTTGCCTGTAGCTTCTTTTCATTCTTGCTAAAGAGTTCAAGATTACTTTCATAGTTTGCCTTGAAATTTTTGATTTGATCATCTAACAACTCTATTCGGAGCCTTTGTTCATCAATTTGAATTCTTCTACTCTCACTTTCTTGTGTTATTTGGTTTAAATTTTCCTCAGTGATATAAATACCGTTTTTGGATCTGGTTGCATTAAGATCGTTTCTCAACCTTTCAATCTCTTCAATATATTCCTTAATCATTAGCTGCTTCGATAATACCAGGTTAGCTTGTGGTTTATTTTTGATATTTCTCGCTCTATAGGCATATTCCAAAGTACTTAAAGTTTCATCCAATGAGACCTTAGCGGGTGAAATAGTAGCTATAAGACAAGTCTTAGTTTTACCACCTAATGAATCTTGTAATAATCTGGTCAATTTGGACTCTCTATAAGGTATATGAGGCGATTGCTCCACCAATGCATTGATAACTCTACCTAGCGTTAATAAACTTTGGTTAATCATACCAGCTTCTCTGGCTCTTTTGTTTTCCGCGCCAGATCTGCTAATATTTTCGGAACCAGCCAAGTCAACAAGGTTTAGCTTTCCAGTTTTCAACATTTCCTCACCCGAGTTTGGATCAATGAGTTTCATATGAACCGTTATAGTAAAAACAGTATGGGATCTTGATGATAAATCATTACACTGCGTAGCAGCAACTTGTCTTTTGATTGAACCATCGTTTAGTAACTCCAATCCTTCTTTTGCTGTGGTGATATAAATCTCTTCCATACCTTGAACCATAATGGACTTCTTGTTGGGATCATCGTATATCTTGACTTTTTTGTCAAATGCGGGATCTAACACCAATAAATCTCTCAATTCTTCGTTATACAATTCAATGAATGATACCTTAACAGAGAAATCAGGAAAGTCTTCCAACTGCTTGAACAAAGATACCAAAGTTCTTGGAATAATACCGGCATCTTCGTTGAGCTGCCCATTCTTGTTTGTCCCTATATCTCCAGACATAGTGTAGGTTTTACCTGTACCGGTTTGTCCATATGCGAAAACTGTGCAGTTGAAGCCTTCTAGCACTTCATCCAAGAGATTTTTTGCAATGCCCTCAAAAACCAACTCTTGATCACTTTCCGCACCGTACACTTTATCAAACGCGTACGTTTTGCTGCTAATTGCCATGGGACCGGTTTGGAGTATCACTTCTTTACCTTTGTGTCCCAAAGTGGATACTACTACACCGCTATTTTCTTTGATTTCCCTATCATTTCTTGAGCGGCATCTGACATACACGGAAATATTGGATTCACTTGGCTCTTTGTCTTTATTGCTTATATTAGAAGATCTTCTTTTGCTATTTGACTCGCTGACAAGTGACTTTCTATTCGAGGATGATTTTGTAGCGGGTATATTAGAGTTCGCGGGACTCACAGCAGAGCGGGTATTTGATGCACTTGTTGCTCCCTGAAAAGACTGCTTATTTTTCAATGTTGACATGGTTTAACAAGAAAAGTGAAGCGACCGATAGATGGAAAATACCAGTTACTCAATGGCTTCAAAGTCTCTCTCCAGGTCTGATTGAATAGAAAATTTGGTTCATTAACAATTTGTTGTTTGATCAGTCGTTGTTTACAGGTGAATATTTGGTTTTGAGACGACCGCCCTATATTTGAACCGCAAGACACGAGCCAAACAAGGTTCAAATTTTTTGGGGCTCATACACTTCTCTGGAAGGGCAACAAAAACATGACATCAGATATCAGATATCAGTTGCTCTTTGGGGCCATTTTTACATCGAGGGAAAAGATTCAGGGAGACATCAACACACAAAAATCCACCTTGAAGCCAGATATGAAGATCTGCCACCCGTGCGGCTCATTTCCAATGGTTTAGTCAGCAACATCACAACAACATTTCATGGAGCATTGTGAGTTGATTGGTGGCTGTTGGTGAAAATTCAATTGATACGTGCTCTAGTGATGTATGCTACAACAAGCTTTCAGGAAACAAACTTCTCCAGCAGTGTTCTTCGTTCGTGTTTGGAGCCTATTCGCCAGTAAATTCGCAGCTAAATGTGTATCACGTGCAATTTGCGAATAAATCAATGAATAATAATGTCCGAGTTCCTCCAAAAATTGACCATTCACTGAATTTTCCAGTTGCTTCCTAAGGATAAAACTTCAGTGGTTTTCAGGGACGACGTAGATCCAACAATATAACCACATAAATAATGTTTTCCAGACAACTCATCCGTTCCGTTGCTGCTCAAGCCAAACTCTCTCCAGGTGTGAAGACCGCTTACAAGCCAATTGGTTTGAGATTTTCATCGTTCAAAGCCTCTGAACAACCAAGAATCAGAATTGGTTCTACTGCCCCAAACTTCAAGGCCACCACCACCAAAGGTGATATTGACTTCCACGAATTCATTGGCGACAAATGGGTTGTTCTCTTCTCTCATCCAGCCGATTTCACTCCTGTTTGTACAACTGAATTGGGTGCCTTTGCTGCTTTGGAACCAGAATTCACCAAAAGAAACGTCAAGTTGATTGGTCTTTCTGCAGAAGGTGTCGAGAAACATAAATCATGGATTGCGGATATTGAAGATGTCACTTCTAAAGGTGCTAAGTTTAACTACCCCATCATTGCTGACGAGTCAAAAGAGGTTGCTTTCAAGTATGATATGGTTGACGAAGAAGGCTTCAAGAATATCAACTCGGGTGTCATTTTCACTATCAGATCCGTTTTCGTTATTGATCCATCCAAGAAAGTCAGATTGATAATGACTTACCCAGCTTCCACTGGTAGAAACTCTGCTGAAGTTTTGAGAGTCGTTGATGCTTTGCAAGTTGCTGACAAGAGCGGTGTTGCTACTCCAATTGATTGGACTGTTGGTCAAGATGTTATCATTCCTCCATCTGTCAGTGATGAACAAGCCAAATTGAAATTTGGTGATTTCCAAACCCTCAAATCCTATTTACGTACAACCAAATTAAACTAGGTTTTGAGTAAGTAGCATATATATTCACATAGCCTTTCAATATTCAACGATTTGTAACTCCAAAAACTTGTAGGCAACTTTCTGATTTCATTCAACAGTACTTAGCTCATGGCAGTAGCTGTTACAATTGCACCAGTGGCTCTAGCTGCCTCTACACAGCAAGCATAACATATGGCTAGCAAGTCATTGACTATGGCACGTTTTACTATTCCCTCTGCTAAACCACGAGCATTTTTGAAGCTCAAAGATGGATTGAGGGTATCAAGAAGTCCATAATTGTAGTTTATGGTTTTTGTTAGGGCTGAAAGCCCTTGCATCTCGCGGGACAACCAGAGAAACTGTTCTACAGGGCCCAGACAATTCTCCTGTACAGATTTTTTAGATAATTAGTGGGAGGAAAAATGTAGCACCATTTGAGAATTTTTGAGGCATATGAAACCCCAACGTCCCCAATCGAGACGTGTACATGTCGCTAGATGAACAACGAAGTATCTTGCTAGTTACACATGACAGACAAAGCGGATGTCTAAACCGAAAAAACTTTGCCACAGCCCAAGTGAACTTTGGAGCTGGGTGCCCTTTAGCTTTTATTTAATGCTCAATATTACCGTAATGTCATATCTACTATCGTTAACCACGAAGACCGCACCGGGTGTCACGAAGAAAGGCTCACATCTGTATGATCTTCAGAGATTCAGGATCCACCCCAAAAATATTCTCGAGAGTCATACCCACACTCGGGGGATCAAGAGTCAACATCAGAATTGCCATTTAGGACAATTGGCAGTGCATTAGGCGCCATTATACATCCGGCATTTGTTTTCAGGTAATTGTATAGGATTGCAGTTCGCCAGACAGGCCACTTCGTCCCATTACCGGAACAACTCTGGAGGCCAAAAAAGCGCTTCCACATGGCTCTCTCTCTACTAAAAGCTCTAAAGAACCGAGTCTCTTGAAGAACTGCTTACTGTTTCTATTTTCTATGATCTGTGAAGTGTGCTTGTTTGTTGGTGATGGTTTACTTGGGTTGGCTCCGTTAAGCTGCATACGCTCGCCGGTGGTTTGGTGGTCGCGAAAATTTTTATCTTAAAGATCAGTTAGACGCACTTTTGGCCGGGTAATTGACTTAAATTTGAGCTCAGCGGAATATTTGGGGTCTTTTTTTGGAGGTTAAAAATTTATGATGAGTATAGAGGTCTGTACAACTTTTGACCAGGTTTTAAGCTCCTTATTGACGCCAGAAAAAAACAGTCTTTTTTTTGATCCAAGATACTCTTAGATTGCTCCCACTTTTGCGCTGGACACTGTCAAATGATCTTCATTTTCAGATAGCTTCACACACCGTTACTTATAATTATAATATTCCAGTAATTTATTTCGTTCATTGAAAACATTCTCATTCAGCACATCAGGATAACATTCAGCAAATAGTACATATTTGAGATGAATCATCAGAACGTTTCAGTGAACTCTATGAATACCAAGGCTATTCTCCCCAAAACAAAGAGAAAACCATCAATTCCTTTCGAACCAGAAGCTAAAAAACTCAAGCTGGTGAAAGAGACTGAGTCGACGTCCAAGCAAACAGGACACAGGCCTGTTACAAGTTGTACATTTTGCAGACAGCACAAGATACGCTGTAATGCGTCTGAAAAGTTTCCTCTGCCCTGCCAAAGATGTGAAAGAATGAATTTGAAGTGCGAAATCGATCCCCAATTTAGACCTAAAAAAGGAAGTCAGATACAAAGTTTGAGGAATGATGTTGACGAATTAAGATCAAAAATTGAGTATTTGCAAAAAAACGAATCGCTCATTGCGCAGGCTTTGGCTAGCAAGAATTTCAGCTTCAACAATTTGAGAAACTTGAGCAACAACCCAAATGTCAGCACCCCCCAGGATTCTTCCTTCAGCTTCAGTCATCAAATAATAGCGAATCAGAACAGTAACAACCATACACCTATTGTACAATCACCCTTAATCACAAGCGCAAGTTCGCCTCATATTGTCAAAACGTACTTGAAAAGTGAACCTAACTTATTATCCAGTGATATTAATAACACACAGCATAACTCTCCAAGCACAGGTCCTGAATTACTTAATGATTCCGCACCGATAAATCACAGAGACTCTTTACCATTGGCTTTGGAACAAGCTGTCAGTGACTCCCCAGTTGATTCTCAAGCCTCATTCAACTCTTCTAATCTACAGGAGTTTCTACTTGGCGACGTCCGTTTACCTATAACAAAAGCCAGAGAATTACACGACAGATTCATACGGGATTATTTACCATATTTACCAATAATAACTTCGAATAATGCAATAGAGTTATACCAGCAATCTCAACTATTATTCTGGACTGTTATTTTGACTGCTTCTTTATCTGAACCCGAACCAACTTTGTATATGTCGTTATCTTCATTGATTCGCCAATTGGCAATTGAAACTTGTTGGATAAGAACTCCTAGATCTGCTCATATTATCCAGGCTTTATTGATTTTATCGATGTGGCCTTTGCCAAATCAAAAAGTTTTGGATGATGCATCGTACAGATTTATCGGATTAGCTAAGAATTTGGGTTCTCAGTTAGGATTACATAGAGGAAAATTCATGGATGAATTTTCGAGGACTCAAGTCTCTTTAGCAGATGCTGAGTTGTGGAGAACGAGATGTTGGTTGTGTATTTTTTTTGCTGAGCAATTTTGGTCTTCTTGTTTGGGCCTTCCACCATCTCTACAAACTGATTACTTGTTGGAAAATGCAAGGATTGATAAGTCTTTACCCAAAAATTTTAGGTGCCTTATATCATTAGCAATTTTTCAGTCAAAGTTGGTTAATGTTATGGGTATCAGTGTCACATCCCCTGATGGTTTGATGGAGCCTCAAAATAGAGCAGGCACTTTGGCTATCCTAGATCGTGAATTAGAAAGATTAGTTTTCAAGTTGGAAATTAGTGACTTATCTGTCGAATGCTACTACCTTTATGTCAAGTTGATGATCTGCTGTTTTGCCTTTTTACCAGAAACTCCTATCGAAGATCAGACCAAATACGTAACTCAAGCTTATTTGGCGGCTACAAGGATAGTGACCATTATCTCCAAGTTAGTGGAGACAAGACAATTGATTGAATTACCAATTTACATTAGACAATCTGTTACAAATGCTGTTTTAATTTTATTTAGATTACATTTGACCCGTTATTTATTAGATAAGTATGTGGATTCTGCAAGACAATCGATTGTTACTGTTCACCGTTTATTCAGAAATACGTTGTCATCATGGAAAGATTTACAAAATGATATATCTAGAACTGCTAAAGTACTAGAAAATTTGAATTTTGTTTTATATACTCATCCGGAGTTATTCATAAAGAAAGAAGGTATTATATCTCGAATGAGATCTCATTTGACGGGTTCATTGTTTTATGATTTAGTTTGGTGTGTACATGAAGCCAAAAGGATATCCCTCGTTGAGAAAAACAAGTACAAAGATAACGGAAAAGAAGGCGATTTTCAATCGAATGATCCCTCATTATCTAGCAACACAAAAATACCCAAAAATGTTGCTGCATTATCGAAAAAGACTGCACCATTACCTTTCTACAACCAAATCACGAAGGATGATTTTACTACAATCACAACCACGACACCAAATGGTACAACTGTTACCACATTGGTTCCGACAGATCAAGCTATGAATCAAGCTACTGCTAATGCTACTGCTGCAGGTTTGTCCAAGCCAACAGAAATAAATGGTATTCCTTTAGCGATATTGGAAGCTACAGGTAGCGTTAATGATATTGACTCCTTATTGAAAACTTCGACGAAAAATGCCAACAGTAGCAATAATAGCACACTTGGTTCTGCCTTGAGTCATAGTCAGCAAGCTTCCGATAAAAAATCATCTTACCAAGAATTAAACAGGGTTCCTACAAGTAAAAATGGACTAGCCAACAGCCCCAGTAACGACTCTGATTATTTCACTATGATGAATCAAATAAACCAATCTCAGAAACAACCTTTCCTGAATTCGAATCGCCCTCAAAGTTATCCCAGTCAAAGTGATACATCTCTTTTTGGAAACGACTTGAGTACTACTTTACCTTTAAATGTTTTGGATGAAAATGTATACGCCAACAATATTACGGGCAATAATAACAATACCAACAGTAATAATATGATAAATAATGATGATGATAATAGCAAAAAATTCATCAACGGAAGCAGTGGTAAGGGTAACAATGAGAGCGGCGGTCAAAACGGTAACTATCCAACTGATATAACATCGGATATCAATTTAGCTGATCAACTTGATAATTTTTTTCAGCAACAAAGTGCAGGTTGGACTGATAACAATGATGATTTTTTAGGTTGGTTTGATGTTAATATGGCACCAGAATTTTGATTTACTCTTGCCTTTAATGAATCTAGACTTACCATATATGATTATGTTTTTCCTTTTCACTTTCTGACTCAACACTGGTCACAAATATTTTGAATATAACAGATAGCTATGAATTCACGATTCTCTAATACGATTCCTTTTGATTGTTTTGGTTTTTAGTTTTTTTTTCCCGCATTTATTGTTGTTTCTGTTGTATATATGTATAATATCTGAGTATTGTATATATAATTCCTCAATTGTTTTTCTCTTTTTCTGGTTTGCTTTTTTTTCGTTTTTTTCTGTTTCATGTGTGGTATGACAAATCGTGATGTGTTTGATGTGTATTTTTTTTTCCTTTTTGTTTTTTGATCATGAATTAATGCTTCGTAGTTTCGTTATTTCGGATGTTGTTCGAGTTGGTAGTACATTAGGATTCGAAATTTTTTTATTTCAAGTATGTAGACACTCAAAAAATAGCAAGAAAGAAAGCACAAGGCCAAAGGGAAATAAATGCTCAGAAAATAAACTAAGTTACTCAGCATCATCATCTTTCGGATCACCAATACCGTCCTCATATATCGCAAATACGCATTCACTTTCAGGTAAACACGGACTATCATATATTTTACAAATTCTTTGTTCACCTCTACCCTTTTTAAAAGATAAACGTGTTGTAGAGGCATGAGCGATAATATTACCACCAATAGGCTTTTTGGGGTCAGGATTAAACATCATGGCACCACCGTCAACTTGGGCGACAACCTGATTTGTAATGACAACTGCTATGCCAAACTCATCCGCCAACCTTTGCAAAAGTCTCATACATCTTGCAACATGCATCTGTCTTGAAGACAATTCACCTCTGCCTGAAAAATCTGTTCTGTACAACGACATGATAGAATCGACAATCAATAGACTGAATCTTGACTCCGCCATCATAGCAGCAGCTTGGTTTAACAAAGTGTATTGATGGTCTGTATTGTAAGCTCTCGCATAAGCAACATTGTCTAGAGCATCGTTTTCATTCAAACCATATTTTTTGGCAATGGAAACTAATCTTACAGGTCTGAAAGTACCTTCTGTATCGATATAAAGACACTTTCCTTCCCCTCCGCCTAGTTCTATTGGTAACTGACAAGTGACAGCTAAGGTGTGGCATAATTGGGACTTTCCTGTTCTAAATTCACCAAATATCTCGGTAATGGAACCAGTTTCGATACCACCTCCCAAGAGAGTGTCCAATTGTTTGGAGCCAGAAGTAATACAGATCAACTCACTACGTCTGTGGTGAAACTCGGACGCAGTTGTGAAGCCTAAAGGAACACATTTAGCTGCCTCCATCAATAATTTATCAGCTTTGGCCTCTGAGATACCTTTGACAAGAATCAATGCTTTCTTTGGACTGCGTTTGTTAGATTAGATATCAACAGGAGTAGTAATTTGGGTCGCTGACATGATACATACGTATAGGCAATCGATTCGACCGTATTGTAGCCTGCTTCAGCTAACTTTCTAATATCAGACAGAGTGATACCGTTTCCCTATGAGATCTGTTAACAATTTGGTACTACGATGAGGTGGAATCGATGGTTTGATAATGAAAATATACTCACTTCCAATTTGGAGATCGGAATTGGGCCATGAATGTCATCTTCTAGGTCATCTTCAAAACCTTGAGGAATAGCCTCAACTTCAGTTTGTGTCATTGCTTCAAATACCGCTAGCTATATCAAAACTTTGTGTAGAGCTATTTTTTGAATTTGCCTCCTCCCAGATCTATCTTTCTTGATACACCAAAATTGGATTACGAAATCCCCAAATCAAAACAAACAAAAAAAATAAAAAATTACGTGTATCACACGTGACGGCTAAAACTGGGCTCAAAACCCGGTATTTTGTTTGTGTGCAGGACAATGATATACCGATATATGGAGCCATAGAGAGAGAGGAGTGTGAACGAAAACAGATGAAAATGGTATTGAAAGAATGATGGGTTCGAGATCTGATCCAACCTTGTTGCTAATTTTGGAGTAAGCCCCATAAGATTTACTTGGTTTGATCGCTTAAGGGGAATTGCTCGACCAACTAGTTAGCAGTAGGTCGAGATGGGCAGAATGGGAGCCTTGCCCAGATCTACTAGTATGTTGTCCAAGATATTTGCTGAAGCTGTTTTTCTTATTATTTAAGTACTATCTCAACCAAAGTACCAACCCATTCCAAGCTAGTCTAATGACCAATTCCGAACTATGATATAACGGATGTAAACAACGGATACTTGAGAAATTTGTTTGACTGTTGCTATACATTCTGCAAAGTCGATGAGATACACATTAGACGGTATATATATATATACCTGCTTGATACAGTTGTGTGATCAGCATGGAGATTACCTCTGTAATAGGGACTTTAAATACAACTTAATTGAGCACAACTCTGATGGTTCATGTTTAAATTTAGATTGAGCCTGCGGTGATGATTGAAGGTGTGGTTTTGTCTATGAAAGTGTAAGTTCGGTTCACTGCAACCACCATAATGATTGGTATATGTGTGTAGACGACAACATGGAAAAGCTTGAGATACAATGTCAGAGCTATGATGAATATGTCGGACCAAGCGGATAGTGAGGATTAACAGAGAGAGGATTTCAGACAACCTTGGATGATTGGATAGTAATGGGCACCATATGAGGTTTCGTAGATTATTTCTGTTTGTATATTGGATGAAACAGGAAAAGCTTATACTAGAGCTACATTAGTCAGGCACAATATTCATTAGTTTTATAAATTCGTCCATGGTTCAGTTCTGCTAGCTAGATCATCAGAAAGTCAATTGACTGAACTATTAATATTGTAAAACACTCGACCAAAAGTCAAACATTGTGATGGTTGCACAACAAAATTCATACACGGCAGCTACAAACGTTAGTTTTGAATCATCTGCACTGATGAAAAGCTAAAATCAACCATTTTATGGGTGCAGGAGTCTTTAGCAAACAGCTATGCTTATACTTTCTAACAACCTTTCTATAATTTTAGATGAAGAGGGTAGCAAGTGCTCTCTGTGAAAAAAAACTTCATTTAGTAATCATGATTAATTCTGAGTTATCGAAAACACTCTCAAAGGAAGCTTCAAGGTCCTTGATTAGGCATTATTTGAAACAGGTTAGATGATCATTTAGCCAATATCTCCATTGGATTAAAGGAATTTTTCCCTGGGACAGTAATACTGATTATCAACACAAATTAGCGTGCCAGTTAAATGGTCAAATATCGGTACTAGAAAAACATCAGAGAGAACAGTTTGAAATCTGGGGCTGTTTTATTCTGTGAACCCGTGAATGGGTTGCTTTTCTTTTAGTTAATATTTGATACCAACTCCGCCGGAAAACAATTTAAATATGCCTGGATATCTCAAGGATCTTTTGCTGAAGCTAATCATCAAATATTATTTTAAATGCTAGTTCAACGAGCTTTGTGGATTTCAGTCAAATAAACACATTTTTCAGTTGATCATACACAGCGTAAATATCAATTTGGGTTGTTTTATCGACATTTGTAATCATTGAACTGTAGCGATAATAGTTGGAGTGCGCCAAAAATGATGTCAGTTGATCGGTACAATTATTAGTACAATTTATTGTACATATACTTTACTTTATTACGTACATTCAAGATATCCAAATTATTAATAGGTTGCATTTAGGTTCCAGTGGAAACATACATGTTGTATATAACTAAACCATAACTAAGTCAAGGTGTCACATATAGATAGTAAAATATTGTCATCAAGAAGCCACCATCCTGTGCGATACCAGCACCTAATAACCCGTAGATGGTAATTGATGGGTTTGCCAGGTTAGCTTGATTTAGTTCATGGATCACATGAGTTAATTATATACATGAACAATGGGCATTTCATTCTCATACATAACACCGTTCCGTCGAGGGTTCACCACCACACCAGTAATTTCATCAATTTTAGGAGGTGATTGGCAGTTCAGATTATAAATATCTGGCACACATCGACCACAGAAGCTGCTTGCACTTATCACAGATCTCAACCCTTTTCCAGAGATCTGTGCGAGGGCGAAATTACTGTTTCACATCAAAAGTCCATGCTCAAAAAAAAAACAGCCCAGAAGCTGGAAAGTGATTTGTGAAGATAGCTAATCGCAACTCTCAGTTATGTTCGTGCTACCTGGTAATCATGCGATCAACAGCGAACTTCCACTGATGACTAGACTCAGCACTTTTTCCTACCTTCGGAGTCCAGATTAGCTAGCATGTGTTGCAAGCTATTGGGTTTCCACACTATGTTGATTTTCCACGTCACTTAATGAATCGGCCCTCCCGCTGACCTGGTATAGCTGGATGGATCGAGGCCTTTTCCACGTGCTTATTGTCTGCTCTTTTGACAGTGACACTCACTCCTGTCCGCAAAAAAGCATAAACCAGACTACTGATCTAAACAAGCGCACTTTCCACCAACCATAACCTCCGAATACATCCAGCTAAGCTGTGTTTTGGGGCAGCAGATGGGAAGGGGTATACCATCTGTCAATTTTCACAGGGTGAATACTCGCACAAATTAGATCGTTATGTGCACCGTGCAACTGCCAACCCGTTTCCGGTTGGAGATACACGAAGCATAGAATTGCATCCCACTGTGACTGTAGCTCTTGATCGCAGATCTCTGTGAGGAAGTTTGAAATGGAAATTTCCAGTTTGAGTTACGCGTAATAACTTTACAGACAGTATGAAACGCGAAAGCGTCCAGTGTAGTACGAAATTCATAGTTTTGAAGGTTGTAGGTATAATGTGTTGGCTATCAAGGAAGGTACACTAATGTTAGTTGCGGTGCAGCAATAGGATGAGGGGCGCCTATAGATTACGCTCCTCAGACCTTGTCAGCCGTAGCATTGCGCCTAAGGGGAAGTTTGTACATCCATTACTCGTGGGCGGGTACAAAAACAACAGCAATAGCAAAAGATCATGGGCAGCCAACTGCTGAAGTTCAGAGGTCAGGGGATTCACAAAGATTCACAGTACATAGCCTGAGAACTTAAAAGGTAGGCAGCTAGGTTGTTAAAGCAAACGTTCCAAAAGGTGGAAAAAAACAAGAGAAAATCGTCGAGAATCTTAAGATTCCCAGATGAAGTTGTCTCATTTTTAAGCGCCGATCGTATTGTTAACGACAACTTGTCCACAGATCTATGCTGTTGAAGCTGTTTGAGTGCAAATTGCAAACTGGAATGATCAAATACAACAGATCCAGATACCTCACGAGTCACCAAGTACCATATTATATATACGTATTGCAATCCTTCAATCCTTTCCATCAACGTTTTTCGTTTTTTTGCTCCATATCTTCAAATTTGGATTTCAGAAGAATCAAGTTTATTACAACAGGGCCAGTGAGCAATTGCTAGTTGTATAATCCTTGACACCTTACCGTCTCCCCCTTCATCTTATCAGTCGTTGAGTTCCCTAAGCCTCGAGCTTAAATCTCAAATCTCAACGCGATTTAGATCTTCAATTTATCCATTCTCAAATAAAATTTACAAATACTACACGCGCCCAAACTTCAACATCCAATCCAGTTACCTTTAATCTTGAAATTTTCTTCCTTTTGAAAGACTAATCGCTATTTTTAAACTGACTACGCTAGTTGAAATTCATTCACCAGGTCCAAACTTTGTTTATTATCCCTAGTTACTAAATCTCAATCGAATTCTTGTCAACTCAATTTTCGGTTTTGAAAATGATCAGACAAGTTGATACTTTTAATAATTTCAATCAGTCTATCTTCTCAGAAAAGAAAAATGTCAGTGAATTGTCAATGAAGATGGCCTCTCATGATCATATAAATTATCATGAGTTATCAGAAGAGTCCAAGTCAACTAATAACTACTCCTTAAGCCCAACCAATACTAGAGCTACTACGTTAGAGAAGCAGCAGAGTATTATTGTTAAAGAGGAACTTGTTTCCCCATTGACACCCTCTCCAACACCTACTCCAAATCATACACCAATATTGGAAACTGAACCCAAAAATGAAATTGCACCCACCCAGAAAAAGGGACCCTTAGACTTTGTGAACCAAGACGAGGAGGATGAGTTAAAATTTATCGCACAAAAGCTTTACGACCAAGATTTCATCTCGATAAAAGTAGAGGAGTATACCCAGTATTTGGCTTCAACTGAAAGAGAAAACCAGATGGTTAGAGCTTTATATATGGACTTATTTCAATGGGATCCTAGTCTATTGAAATCTATAAGAAAATTGTGTGATAAGTTGTATTTCAAAGGGGAATCGCAGGAGATTGACAGGATTTTAAAGGCTTTTTCAATCTCCTATGTGAAGCAACACTCTACAAATGTTTTTGGTGATGACGACAAAGTTTATATTTTATGTTATAGTTTGATTTTGTTGAACACTGCTTTGCATAATAAAGTGAACACCAAAACAAACAGAGACGATTTCATTAGAAATACCATCAGAACTTATAATGATGGTAACAAGAAATACAGTATTAAACAAAATATGTTAATAGAGAGAGAATTGACCAAGTATTTTGATGAGTTAAGTAAAAGTGAACTATTATTGAAAACTGGTATTTCAAATGAGCAATTATTCCAACAGCAAAACGGTTTAACGAGACAAAAATCATACAGACCAAGGTTATCTTCCTTAACAATGAACAACCAACTCAATTATACTCAACAACAACAACATCACCAAGACCAGCATCAGCAATATCCACAAATAAGAAAAGCTTCTGCTCCCCAGTTGTTGTCAAGAACAAGTATGAGTGGTAGTAGGAAATCTAGCCATGATCCTGATTTCAATTTATATGAATATAACCATGCAACCATTTTGAGAAAACAGAAAACAAACACTGGACAACTCTCAATGGCTCCTGTTTCTCCAACACAGGGCTATAATCCACCTAATTATGATAGAAGGGGATCTTACGCTTCGACAAATACAAACAATACCCAATACACTGATTACAGTGAATTATTGGATACAATTCCTTCAAACGAAGCAATTGGTTTCACCAAAGCATTGATGGAAAACCAATCTCCAAATAAAAAGAATTTGAGTAGATCTACAACTAATAACTCCATGCTTAGAAATACTTCCTCTTTGAACCATCTTAGATCAAATGGCAACTTCAAAAATTTGAACCACTTCTCCTCAATGAATAACATAAGCAAAAATCAACAGCTAGGATTACAGAATGCTGATAATTTTGACCAAGACTTCAAATTGTTGCAAGATAAATGTGATTTGGAATTAGAATTGAACGGACCACCATATATCAAGGAAGGTTTAATGAAATATAGGGTGATTAATAACGATCAATCCACCTCTAAATTGAGAATTAGATTCAAAATGGAAAACAATAAATGGGAAGAAAATTTCATCGTTGTATCCAAAGGTGAATTGAGATTGTATTCTTTCCAAGAAAAGTTGATCAAAAAGTATAACAAAGTACAAACCAAAATAGAGAAAAGCTATATCAAACAACAACATCAGCAGTTCCAATCACAGAATAATCATTATAATCAATTTCAGCCTCCATCGTTCAGCTTATCTGGATTGTCTAGAAAAACTTCTATTAACAGTTTTGCTATGCAGTCTCAGGCATCTTTTGGCACTTACCAAAATCAGCAAGAGCAGGATGAGGTTGGTGATGGTAACTGGTTAAAAAATGCATTAAATCTCGGAAATTATAATTTATGTTCTACATTTTCAGAAATAATTGATACTCCTCCCCCAGGTACTGTTATTTCAAGCTCAGCTAATTCTAACTCATGTTACTGGGTATTAACCTTCCCCAAAACCAAGAACTTACCTCCGAAACAGTTCTTGTTCGAAGCAGGGACTAAAGAAATTGCAACTGAATTTGTTAACTCATGTAATTTCTGGGCTTCAAGAATCTCGGCCATTCCAACTGAAGAACCGATCTCATCCATAGAATATGGTTGGAGTGAGAAGTTATTAAGGAATCCACCTGATTTTAGAAAGTGCAAGATCCAGAAATGGTCAAAAACTCCAGGAGGTGTTTATTTGACCCATTTAGCGGTCTATGATCAATTCATTAAGCTCATTGAATACTTCCAAAGCTTGGAACGTAATTTGAATGAGCATATTATTATCAAGGCAAAGATTTTGGAAACATTCAAAAAATTCAGATACACCTCAAATTACAAAAATGCCTTGATTAACTATGAGACCAAATTGAATTACTTGAAATCGGAAGCTAACAAATACAAGAACTACTTGATAATATTGGCTTACGGTTTGCAATTGAGATTTGAGTTGAATGACAAGAAGGTAAAGAAACAAATTCGATTGAACCTCAATGATGAAGAACCACAAAACATAGATGATATTGATGACATCGACGAAGATTTTGGTGAGTACGAGGACTTGAGTGTTGATCCGGTAAAAGTCCAATTAATCAAATCCCAAATTAAAGATGTCGTGAACCTTTTAACTAATGGGAAAAATTTAGTGTTCAAAACAACAGGTGACCACCAAAATGAAGTACCATTGAAATCAGCGCTTAAGGGACAAAACCACGACGCCAACACTGTTCCGGTACTTCAGAAGAATAACGGAATCAGACAAAATTCTGTCACTACTTCTCACTCTAAAAATCAAAATGACAGATCAAATTCAGTTGCCACTGTTACAACAAATTTGAACTATAATAGATCAAACTCAGTTGTAACAATAACGACACACAATTTGAGCAAATTGAACTCGATAAATAGGGTTTCAACTAACAATACTACTAATAATTCTACCGTTCCACCTTCCCCCAATTTATCAACTTATCTCCAATATCAACAATCTTTGATCAACCAACAGGCTACAATGAACGAGCCATCAAACTCAAACACTAACTCCGCCACATCCAAGAATCATGAAGTGATTGAAGAAGAAGAGTTTACAAACAAATGCGCTTTATCTAAGTTAAGCACAAACGATTCTTCGAAATATTCAGATCATGATGCCACCACAACTATATCAACCTCAAATAATACCAACTACTCCTTGAACGATAACCAGGGGAATTATTTACAGGAGGCAGTGAACGAGTTGCAAGAGCAAAACCAACATCACAGTCACACATTGATTCAGGATTTATCAAGTAAAATCGATGAAGTGGATGAAGATGATGAAATTGATTTAACTTTTGAGCATACAAATCCAGGCAGATTAGTCATCGTTTAATTGAACGACAACTGATGCACTTTCTGTAAAGGTATGTAAATTCAAAAGATGAGGTAAAAAGAGTCGTTGAGAAGGAATAATAACTGATTATACTTTTTGCTGAAAATCAATCTCAAAATTTCGAGACAATTGTACTTTTAATGCTGTTTGATAATATCGGGCTATTTTGATTTGATGATGAAGTATTATGTAATACAATTATCAATCTTGTTTTCTTGGTTGTTTTATGAGTATTCTATGGCAGGTTTTTTTGTTCATTACCATTTTTCATATATTCTGATGTTTGATATGTTTGTTATTCTCACTATTTGTACTTCATTTTTGGTCATTTTTAGCTTTTTACCAACCGAATTTTTTATATGAGTAGGCTTAGATTTTTTGTATCAAATATAGTAATTATAACAGTAACAACCTATAATTGTGTCGTAGATCAATTAAAGCTATTCATCGGTTATTTGTGAGTTTACATACTGAAAACACCAAGGTCGTTCATAAACCAAAAGTCAATATTGATCGAGTTTGATATTTCAATAGTATAAGCAAAATCACTAGAGAACATCTTCAATATTTTACTATTCACCAAAGTTCTTACAAGAAAGAGATCATACAGTACTCTGTTAAGTTTTAAAAATTGTTTAGCTCATTATAGTACTTTACAAGAGAGAAATCAAGTGAATCATGTCTGATCCAAGCTCTATCAATGGTATGTTCATGTCGCCACTCTCATAACGAGTCAAACTGAATTGAAACTTTCTACAATTCTCATCGAAACGGTAAATCGTTAGGTCGGAGGGAACTTTTCAGTAGGAGTTTTATGGGAAGGGTTTTCTCTCCATTCGTATCACGAGAGAGCTTTATTAACAATATTAGGTGGTACCGCAGTTGCAATGGTGGGTAAAGATTGTGTGGCAATTGCCTGTGATTTGCGTCTAGGCAACCAATCTTTAGGTGTTGCAAATAATTTCGAAAAGATCTTTAAATATGGACATACATTTTTGGGTTTAACTGGTTTAGCCTCAGACGTCAAAACTTTGTCGGAGACATTTAAATTGAAAACAAATTTATACAAGTTAGAAGAAGAAAGAAGCATAGAGCCCGAAATTTTTGCCAATTTGGTGTCTTCTACATTGTATGAGAAAAGATTTGGTCCTTACTTTGTTGGTCCTATAGTTGCTGGTATCAACTCAAAAACCTCAAAACCATTCATTTGTGGATTTGATTTGATTGGGTGTATCGATTTTGCAAAGGATTTCATTGTTAGTGGTACTGCTTCTGATCAACTATACGGTATGTGTGAATCTTTATATGAACCCAACTTGGAGCCAGAAGATTTATTTGAAACTATCAGTCAAGCTTTGTTGAACGCTGTTGATAGAGATGCCTTGTCTGGTTGGGGTTCTGTCGTTTATATAATCACAAAAGATAAGGTTATCAGAAGGTTGTTGAAAACCCGTCAAGATTAATTTAATGAATTACTGGTGCTGTTTATTCTTATAAAATGTTTAGATAAGGAGTTTTACAATTGTATGAAAGCATTCTATTTATTTCAAAAATGCGTTAACCATATATACAAACCCCGTTTTCATCGATACTGTCTATTTCAGTTTTGTTGCTTTTTCTTATCTTCGTACTCTTTCTCAAGAACCGCTTTCAACTTTCCATTTTTACCGTATGTTTCCTCTTCCATCTTGTCCCATTTGGCTTTCAATTTTGCTTGCTTTTCTTTACCTCTTCTTATATTTTCACGAGCAGAATCTAATCTAGATTCATGTAAACATTTAGACAACTCATCCTTTTCTATATTACATAGACCAAACACCCTTTTATAGTATTCCTGTCTATGACATTTGTTCAATGCATTCATGAAGTCCTCGCATGCTGAAATTGTTAGAAAATTAGGGCAAACAAAATTTTTTAGCTTGTCATGTTAAAACGTACCCAAAAAACGTTCACCTTCCAATTGCGGATGCATTTCTGTATCAAAATCTGATGAAGTCTTCGATAAGATTCCTGTTGAAGTCAAACCAGTAAATCATCTTTTTCTTTTTAAAAATTGAAACGATATATATATATATATATATATATTTATGGTTTTGAGCACCGCTACATTACTTCGATCAAACCCCGATATAACTACTAGTAAGAGATGATATGGTAGTAAATGGGAACGGGTCATTCTGAGTATTTCTTTGATTAATGATTTTTGGAATGAAATCTATAAAATCTATAATAAATCATAAAGGGAATAATCCTCAATCGATTAAAGCGACAAGCACGTAACTGAAAAGACTTCCAGCGGCTAAACCACAACTTAAGAAGATGGTAGAGAAGCCGCCAGCAGCCTCCTTTTCATCATCTTCCACAAAATTTCCAAGAATCATGAAACAAGACGATGCAAGCTGACCATTACTGAATCCAAAAAGCAATTGGAATAAGAAGTAAAACCAGTCGTTGAAAATATATGATTCTCCATTCACATTACAACATAAAAAAATTGGAATGAAAAGAATTCTTGAGCAAGCAATGACCAACAACTTATTAGGACTTTTGATTTGAAAGAAACTTTTCAAGCAAAACAATCTTCCTAGTAAATCACCTATGTTCCAAAGCAAATATACAAAAGGAATGAAAATTTGCTTGTTGAAGAAGAAATTGTCCGACTCAGTTGTTGCCAAAACTGAGGATGCAAAAACAGGAAAAATCAAAGAAATTGAAAATGTTAAGAAAATGGAAGAAACAATGTGCTTCAATTTTGACCACAACAAACTTAGTGGTACATGCTTTTTTGTTGAGTCTGGTTCTTGGAGATCATCGGAGCTTTCAAGTTCATTTGACTCGTCATTCTCCAACAGGATTGCTTGGTAATCTGCTTTTGCGCCATAACTATTAGACCATTTGTAGAGAATTACTGAAAACAACGCAATGAAACTAGCCATGATATAATAGACAAACAACCCATAGTTCTGCTCGACGTGTTCTTCTTCTTGTGGGCTGTCATCGCGAGGTCCTGTAGCTATTATGGAGGCTATCAACGCAACCGAAGGGAGAACACCAGCTATAGATTGACCAACCATCACCGCGTTTGCATAAATAGGACCCATGACACTAGCTATAGCCATACAACCATTCTGAGACAAGCAGGTTGCTAATGAAGAGATTAAAATCATAAACATGAGGATGGGAAAAAACACCACCGAGCTCAAACTCAAGAATGAAACACACGAGAAACCCATCAATATGAAAACTAGAATTGTGGTGAACATCCCAACGTTGATTCTTCTAGAGTAGTTGGCATTTTTTTGTCTTTGAGATAAATAATAATTGGCGGTTGTAGATGTCAATGTCGATACAGACATCATGGTCGAAGAGTAAATTTTGACTAGTGAGGGATAGTACTTGAACCTCTCCGAGTAGTACGCTGACGCCGACAAGAAACAATTCCATGGCCATAAAAGAGCGACACCTATCATGAGAAATGTGACATACTTTAAGTTTGATAGTTTGAGGGAAATGGTTTTTTGAGTGACAGGAATGTTTATTGAAAACAACACTAAATCGTAACCTTGAGCTGTTGAGGAAGTTTCTGGTGTATCACCCGAGCCATATGAAGGGCGGCGTTCAGGCATGAGTTTGTCAGTATTATTTATTTTGGATTTCACAACTCTTTGTTGCGACATTGGACACCCTCTAGAAATAATATCGAAAATAGCTCTCGTTCAGCGTATGGTGATAAACTTCTTATCAAGAAAGTCGATTTCTTGGATTTGGTCAGAGTCATGATATCTTTATCGTAAAATATTACGAGCCCATACACCATATAAGCCTTGACCATATACAGGTGACAAATTTGTCATGCCTGGAACAATACAAATTTAACTACGAGACATTATAAAGAAGAAAAGCACAGTATACTATTGAAGAGGCTACCTGAAAAGTCCACAGACTATCGTCGAAAATCAAAAAAACAAAAATTTTCAGTCGTGATTATTGGAGTTATTCGCCCTACGGGGATCTTGGATTCTGTGAATTCTCACATTGGAGGTGTTGATATCCCCAACATCAGCAATATCTTGAGGAGTTATAAATATGGTCTGGGATTTTGGGTATTTCTTCAATTCCTCTAATAAAAGTTTGATCCCTATACCCCTATTAACCGAGTCCATGTAGACATCAAATTCATCTAATCCACGAATTCTTGAACGCATTGGCTTCCAAATCGACAAAAGTAACGCTATTTGCGTGAAACTCTTCTCACCACCAGAGAGTGATTCAATCGTACGGGCAACTTCATCTTTCGGTGTTTTGACTTTCATTGTCAAAGTTTTCTTCACGAAGTCAAACAACAAGTCACCGGAAAATCCACGGAGTCTAAGGGCACCCGTAAAACATTGCTTAGCTTCTTGTATCCAGAAATCAATTGTGTTCTCCATCAATGTGATACGCTTGTGTAGTTGCTGGCGTAATTTGGAGTAAACTTCTCTCAATGAGGTGAGGGTGGCATCGGTTGACTGAACAACAGTTTTGGCCTCAATTACATCATTCAAAACTTCTTCATATGGCCTTCCCATGGTTGATTCTGCTTCTTTGACCGCTCTATCGACTCTATTAAACTCATCAATCACAGTTTCTTCGGTGTCATCTTCATTAAGAACTACTTCTTCCCTCAGACAATAAGTATTCGCGTTATTTGAGAACTCAGTTAAAGCATTTTGACAAGTAACAACCTTAGTTTCATATTGCTGAACACGGCTTTCTCTCTTTGAGATACTCTGATTAAAATGAACCCTCTCCGTTTGCAAAATATTAGTTGATGCATCGAACTCTGCAATTTTTCTTTTTTTCTCTTCGACAAGGTCCTGAAGCTGTTTATACTCAGCTTTTTGAGAAGTCAAAATATTTTTCGCTTCCGTATACTTTTTTTCTTTGGAGTATTTTTCTTCTTGTAAAGATTGAATAATAGATCTTTGTTGTTCGTTTCTAATCTCCAATTCAGCAACGCCTGATTTGAAACTTTCAATATTAGCCATATCAACAGTTTCATCTAGTTTTTGTCTTATTTTGTATACTTTTCTATCAATTGAATCTAACATTCCCTTGCTATGGTTAATTTCATTCTCTAATTTATGTTTTCTTTCTCTCGCATTCAAATTCAATTCGTTGATCTCTTTCTCTATACTCTTGAGATTATGATGTTCAGTTGCCAAACTTTTATCAAGTGCTTTGATCTCTTCAAAACTAGAGTCATTGGTGACTGACAATTTGGGAAGTTCTCGCCTATAATAAACAGGATCAATTCTCATATTACCATTGGATCCACTACTTCGTTGGCCTCCTGCTACATCGAGTAGCGACAAGACGCTCATTATTCTCCTATCACCTTTTTCAATGATTCCTCTGACTTTGGACCTGTCAGGCTCAAGAACAAATTTCTCTATGTTTTGCATATCAATTACAGAATAGAAGACGTCTTCATTGTCTATGTCTATGGCATCAAGAACAGTCAAAAAGTGTTCCGGGCAGCCAGATTTGTAACTGAATTTCTCAAATCGTCTCACAATGATGCTCTTCTGGATCCCATTAGCCCTTAAAATCTGATCAAGCAACTTGTGATCGTGCGAGTCCTGCACCAAAAAAGAATCTAATGTCTTGTTCAAAACAGCATTAATGATACTGAGCCATTGCTTATTTTTCTCCTTGATCTTGATATGCATACCAATAGGACCAATTGGTTGGTGATGAAATCTCTTCTCTTTCTTTATGTCAAGTAAAACTTTACCCATTCTATTACCGAAGGGGGCCAATTTGTCCTGCTGATAGTTGGCCAACTCTTTTTTACCGTGTTCCAAGTCTGCAATCTTTCTTTTCGAAGATTCCTTTTCTTTGCTCAAGACTATTCGATCTGTTTCCATATTTCGATCAAAACTTATATTATCTTCCCTTAATGCTGCTAATTTCTCCTCTAGCTGAGTTCTCTCTGTTTCAAGCTCTTTGACCTGCTCTACAAGACTATCACGAGAGCCACCGTTGATGGAATCAGTCCGACGTTGCTCTTTCTCAATACTTTTCTTTAACATTTTTATTTCTCCATCATTATTTTCTATTTCTGTTTCTGAATCTCTGATGGTATCAATATAATTTTGAATTTCGGCACCTACTTTCTTAACTTGTACCAATAATTCTTGATATTGATTGGCAAACTTATCCAAGGCTTCAGTTGTCTTCGAGGCTTCATCGATAGCTTTCTGTCTCTCCTCATCAGAGTGACTTAGTCGGTAATCAATGCTGGCTATTTTCTCATTAGCTGCTTCGATTTCCTCGTTACAAGCTTCGATGTGAGATCTTAAATCCTCGATTGTATTTTCGATACACATAACCTTGAACCAGTATACTTTGCCATGAAGTATGGTCAATTTCTTTCGCAAATGATCACTTTGTTTGTATTTGGCATGTTCCGCTCGCTTTTTTTCGTAGTCTTTTTGTGCTGCTTGTAATTCCACGAGCGCTGTTTTCAGTTTTTCCTTAACTTCCCTAATGTTTTTTTCGACTGATTCATAAAAATCTATGGTATCAGTAATCAAGGATCCAGACATGAAATATTGGTATTTCTGAGCATCACTTGTGCTCGTGAGAAACTCGCGAGCTTTATCTTGAGACAAAAAGGCCATTGGATTATCGATTGGGATATTGAATCTCACTAATATATCATCCAATACCGATTTTTTAGTGGAGACTGTTTTCATGTTTTCAGATCTGATAAAATAGCTTGATGCTGCACCACCTTGTCTCTGTAAACGTCTTTCTATTATGATTTTTTCACCAAACGTTTCTGGTTTATAAGCCGTTGAGCCTTCATTTTTGAATATGACAGTGATTCTTGCTGATGACCTTCCATCCTTAATAAGACTTCTAATACTTGCACCACGATTAGTGTCAGAAGCCTTAGCACCTAAACACACAGAGATACCAGTCAAAATAGCACTTTTACCACTTCCGTTGTGACCAATTATAAAATTCAATTGGGGCCCCAACTCCAATTCAAAAGAATCATGGCACATGAAGTTTTTCAAGATGATTTTTTCGATTATTCCAGCCGTGGCAGGTCCACTGACCTCTTGATCTTCCGACAGCTCATCTGCTTGGGTCATGAAATTATTTCTTTTCTTCCGCTTGGACAAGTTTTGACTGAAATGATCCTGAACATTCAAGTTGTTTTCCTAGATTGGATTAGCGCATGTTCAATGATATGGTTAGCAGCAGAAAAAAACCTATCTCCCTAGTATCTACTCACGTTCTCCAGTGATATCTCATTGTTAACAAATTGATTTGAAGGGGCAAAATCGCCATCTTCGCTATCATCCATATATCTGACACGCTTTTTATTCATTTTGTAGTTTGACTTTCACAGATGATGGCACATGCTTTGTTGTAGTCTTACTTGAGGTTAGACCTTCTTATCGTTATAAAGTAAACATCGGATACGCGTTTTTCTGAGCCTACTGTTTTGACAACTACGACTTCGATATACTGATTTCTCGATGACCGTTTCGTTCTTATCACTTTCTCATATAATGTTTTAACGCTTACTTGTAGTCGCTTATATGTCTTCTTAATTGAAGGCTATCATTGAATCAATACCACTACCAACACCATATATCACTCCGCTTGAGAGAACGACGCATTTATGATCCAAGTCCAGTCAAACTTGCCCTCCTATCGTTGCGTGCTCAAACCAAACAATGAATACTGGTGATTGATGATTACAAGGAAATTGATTGCAAACATAACTTCTACATCCGATAAGAGTCCTTGTCAGCCCGCTCCTTTACTGAAAAGCCTATGACATGTTCAGCTCATTCCAAAACTCGTTTCAGGCGGAAACCAGCGATGAAAAGAAGCGTATTGACACCTCTACCAAGAAATTCAACTTGGCTTCGGCCAAATCGACCATCAAACCGTCTGCTCCATTTCCGTCTGTGATCAGACAAGACTATCGTGTTACGAAGAAGAAGATACGAAAGGATAAGTTCAAGACCACCGTTTCCACTTTCGCGTTGAATAACCCCAAAAAGTATAAACACTGTAAATTTCTCAACTTTGTCGGAACAGGAGAATCGATCACGAAACTTGTCGAGCTGGAAAAAGATGGTGTCATGGAGGATGGTTCTTCAGACAGAAACTCAGATGCCACTAGACTCCAGGGCTTTGCTTCTAACAACATGAGACACCCAGAAGTCCATTGCAATACCGCGCCACCACCTTTGCGGGAGTAATTGATAGCCACCTGGTCCAACAACTAATGCGTACAGTTCATTCAGTAACACCCTGACAACGGTAGGCCTGAAGAGAGATTTTTGTTGGTTTGCACCGTTTTGAACAATTTAATCAGACGTCTGGTGAAACTCCAAGAGTGGGTTGGTGGAGTATGAGCTAGTTGCCGCAACGGAATCTCACCCTTCTACTATGTATCATTGAAATTAACCGTGAGGCCAACCAAGAATGATCATCTCACAGCTTTGCACCGGCGGCTTTAATTTTTTTTCGCTTTTCAATGAGTCAGAGCAGACATATGTAATAGAGCTAAAGAATGACTATACTATAAGAACTGTAGGAACTAGTGAACCAACCAAAATAAGTTGTATCTCTTTCATTTTTTTCAAGACCTATACCGAAAGCTAGAAAGGGCTTCAAATTCGATTGAAAATCTTATATGACGAAGTCAACAGACCACTGCAACTGAAGTCACCAAGTATATTTTCTTTTCTTTCCTTTGCAAATAGTTAACTTTGAACAAAGTTTGGGTCAATATAGATATGTTGAGGTTGAGTGGAATGAGTGGACGGGTCAACAGTCCATTTAGATCTCACACATTTTTTAAGCGGTCACTTTCAGTCAGTCCTAAGCTTTCTGAGATCCAGTTGAATCAGCTTGACAAAAAATGGAGTGATAGATGGCGTAAGCTTTCCCCTGATGGTTCATTACATCCTACGAAGCATTTGAGTTCCTTGAAAGATGAAAAGTTTTACTCGTTGTCCATGTTTCCTTATCCTTCTGGTATATTACACATGGGGCATTTGAGAGTGTACACTATTAGTGATGCTATCGCTAGATTTAATAGATTGAATGGTAGAAAGGTGATTCATCCTATGGGATGGGATGCTTTTGGATTGCCCGCTGAAAATGCTGCGGTTGAACGCGGAATTGATCCAGCCGTTTGGACCAGTGGTAACATCAGCAAGATGAAAAATCAAATGGGATTGATGTTGGCAGATTTCGATTGGGACAGAGAGGTTACCACATGCTCACCAGATTACTATAAATGGACTCAAAAAATATTTTTGTTACTATACGAAGAAGGTTTAGCTTACCGAAAAGAAGCGGAAATCAATTGGGATCCCATCGACCAAACAGTTTTAGCTAATGAACAAGTTGATGCGGAAGGAAAATCATGGAGGTCTGGAGCAAAAGTGGAGAAAAAGGTTTTGGAGCAGTGGTTTTTGGGCATAACAAAGTATGCAAAAGATCTCAATAAAGATTTATCGTTGTTAACAGAGTGGCCAGAGAAAGTTAAGTTGATGCAAAAACATTGGATAGGACAATCTCATGGAGCCGAGATTGTTTTCAAAACGAGCAACCCAAAATTGGATATCACCACTTTCACCACCAGGTTGGACACGATTTATAGTGTTCAATATATTGCTTTAGCTTTGAATCATCCAACTGTGGTTGAACTATCAAAAGATAACGAAGAATTACAAAAATTCATAAAGTTACAAGAGAACGAACAAGAAGATTCTAAGGAAGGATTCCTTCTCTCGGAAATTACAGTTCACCACCCATTAGACAATACTAAAACCTCCATTCCGGTTTTCGTAGCTCCATATGTGTTAGGTAGCTATGGTCATGGAGCTGTAATGGGTTGTCCTGCACATGACGACAGAGATTTTGCTTTCTGGTCTAAAAACCAACCCAATGAGCCAATATTGGCAACAATTGTTCCTTCCGACTCAAAAGATATATCAAAAGATGGCGATATATTCACGAAAAAGGGAAAGTTGAATGGAAATGCTGGTAAATACGTGGGATTGACTTCGAAAGAAGCTGCCAAAGCTATTGTTTCTGATCTTGGTGCTCGTGGATTGGGTAAATCCACCACTCAATACCGTATTAGAGATTGGCTAATCAGTAGACAAAGATATTGGGGAGCACCTATACCCATTATTCATTGTCATAGTTGTGGACCGGTGCCGGTTCCTGATGAGCAATTACCTGTTTTGTTGCCTGAGAACCAAAAAATCAGTGGTAAAGGTAACCCATTGGCCAATATGAAGGAATTTTACGAGACCAAGTGTCCTAGTTGTGGGGGTGATGCCAAAAGAGATACTGATACCATGGATACATTTATGGACTCTTCTTGGTATTTTTTCAGGTACACTGATTCCAAAAATAAAGAACTTCCATTTGGATACGAAAAAGCAACCAAGGACATGCCCGTAGACATGTATATTGGTGGTGTCGAGCACGCCATCATGCACTTATTGTATTCCAGATTTATATCCAAGTTCTTGCACAAGAAAGGATTATGGGACGGCTCCAAACTGAGCGGTGAGCCTATCAAGAGATTAGTTACTCAAGGGATGGTCCATGGAAAAACCTACTCGAATCCGGATAATGGGAGATTTTTAAAACCCCATGAGCTTGACAATTCCAATCCAAGCAAACCTCTAGTCAAAGCAACTGGAAAGACGCCATTGATAACTTATGAAAAGATGTCCAAGTCGAAATACAATGGTGCCGATCCCGGTGAGTGTATTGCTAAACATGGTGCGGATGCTACAAGAGCCCATATTTTGTTTCAATCAGCAGTCACAGATGTGTTATTATGGGATGAAAAGAAAATTGTCGGTATAGAACGTTGGTTACGTCGTGTCCTTCAATTGAGTGAGCCAATTCTAGACGCCTATGCCAAAGAGAATGGCCCCAGAAACAAATCAGCAGATGAGTTCAACGAAGATGAAATCAACTTGCACAATGATGTTCAGATATATACCAGGTCAATAACAGAATCGTTACTGGATACATTGTCGTTGAACACCATGATTTCCGACTTCATGAAGTTAACAAACAGTCTTGCCGTTGCCACTGAGTCCCCCTCTGTCAACAGCCAGCTATTACTTGACACCTACAAAAAGTTGTTGATTCTCATCTCGCCAGTGACCCCCTCAGTTGCAGAGGAGGGTTGGGAAATAGTGAGCACCCGGACAGGTCTTGCGTGGAGCTCTGTCTTCCATGAAAGCTGGCCGCCAACTGAAAGCCTCATTGAGTCCAACCTCTCGAACTATTCAGTGTTTGTCAATGGTAAAGTCAGATTCAACTTCGAGGCTCATAAAGAGCTTCACACCTGTGAGAACGACTGTTTGGATGCGATCAAGAACTTACCTGATGTTGGTAAGTGGATCGACTTTGCCAAAATCAAAAGAGTCATTAGAAAACCTTCTGCCATAAGTATCGTCCTTGATAAATAGATGTAGGTACCCGTGTATATAAATCGCTGTAAATAGATAAATGATACAATTCACTGTATAGAGTAAAATTTCATGGGTATATACTTTCGGCCTTTCATAATTAGGGGGACCCATCAGTGACTGATTGTTTTGATAACATAACAGTACTAGCCACCGACTAGATCAAGGAAATGACTGTGGTGAGTGTAGCACACGCCACTCCGAGTCTCCGATACTCCGATACTCCGAACGGTAAGACAGATATTGCAAAGTACGCACCTATCGATAAGATGTCGTTTGTGTTACAGTGGAACAAAGGGAGATGAAAAATCGACATTGAGTCATCGCACAATTTCATCTTGATGTGATCTGAAGGAAGCACTGAAATTTGGGATGAAAGGACTGCAATAGCGCTTATCGGCAAGGTGTGTTGTATTGTTTTGTCTTGTGAAGACATAGAAACTGACTAATTGTTTCGACATCCATTTTTCATAGAACCTCATGGAAGGAGATTCAGGAACTCTGGAATCCATGGTTTTCACCCAAGAATGTAACTAGCCGCACAGGCTTATTGTGTAATGTCTTGGAAAAAGGCCTTTGGGCAGTGTTCCAGTGGCAAATAAAACAAGGGGATGTGTTGTTTGCTACACCGCATCCAGTGAGTGAGTAGAGCAGCTAATCGATCCAAGAATCCAAGCTAGTAATTTTCATGTTTGTAACGTGGTGGCAATTGAGTTGCTGGGCGTCATAGTGGCGTTTCCCAATCGGGATTTCCCCAGACTTCCACTGCTCCAGGTGAAGCTGATGCACCGCCCGGAGCGCCACAGTCACCCCCGCAAAGTGCAAAATCAAACTAGTTTGTGTCAGTGGCGGTGCGCTGACCTCTACTCCGGAGCAAAGGTTTGAGGCGTATTATCTCCTAATACATAGACATGCCATTAATTTGTGATAACAATTGCAATGATTGACAGATAACTCGAAAATTCGAAAGGTAGCAGGATTTGTATATAAATACCCCCAATCTCCCAACATTACAAGCTTTCCTCTCCTTATCCAATCTAGTTCAGCACTTGAAAACCTACTACCAAAACAATATTCGACCTAATAAAACACGCAAACAAAATGTCTACTTATATCAAAACTCTTTCCTCTGTCCAAACAGCATCTAAACACTATATCTTAAAGTCGGCGCAGTCGGCTGCTTCCAAATCTGCAAAAGCTTCAAAGTCTCCCATCCAAGCTACTAGAGGCTTTTCAAATGTGGTGTTTATGAAACAAAGATGTATAAATTACAACCAATCCAACAATTCCAACCACGAAACCAACATCGTTTCCAATGACGATTTTCACAAAAGCTCTGCTGATCACGCCGCTTTTGGCCATGAAGATTCTGCGGGCTTCCAACCTACTGTCTTCAGTGAGCAGGAAATCCACACACCAAGTCCAGTCAGAAAGCTCTGATTTTTGTGTGCTTGTCTTATTTTATAGCTGGTTTATGATAAATATATGGCAAGGCATGAACTGGCGGTTATGACGTTCAAGACTTTTTTATGAGGGTTTCAAAAAACATTTCGCTGAAAATGTTAGTGGGATTATGACTGGAGAGAATACAGTGGTATCAGGTGGGTGTCTTATACTTGAGGGTAATACTATCAAACAGAAACTACATGCTGGTTCACATTACTTAGTTGTGATACGTGTTTTCTCCTATGAAATCTCGCGCAATTATCTTTGGGTTGCTTATGAATCACTTTTTTATTTACATATGCTATTAGTGGGGTTTACTTTTAACGATTGTTCTCTTTTATATGATATCAAATGATCTATGAAACATATTTTTGTGTAACCAGAAGAGCATTATTGCAAAACGAATTAAATGAAATTTCATTGAATCTGAGTCGGGAACATGCTCAGCTTTTGAGCTTGGATGAGATCTGAAAAATTGCCGATTACTCTATGTAGGACAATAAATTGAACTGTTGGCTTGACTAACTCGTGGATGCGTTAGGGCCAAAGATATACTTATTGACAAACTTTGTGAATGATTTAATAAATGTAATAGAGAACACACATCTTGACCTTTTCATGAAGGTGAATTTTCCATAACTTGATTTCGCAGACGTTTTGTAGAAATTACCACGACGAAGGCTAATCCAATGGTACAGGTTAATTTATGGGGCAACCTTTGATGCAGTTTGAAGAATGACAATAAAATTTTTTACTTTCAATCTGCTAAAGAATAACTTCATAATAATACGCGCATCATTATATATTCGACCACATGAGAGATGCACATATCTTGTTTCTTATCAGCACATCTCAAATATCAAGGTTCTCGTACTTTATGATAAGTTTCGAAAAACAATTGCCAAAAAAATAATAATAATTATGAAACATCATAAAGTGTTGACTCTAATGAGCCAGGTTGGTGTTCTAGACGTATCCTGTTGAAAAAGTAATCTGGACCAAACATTCGCTTGAATTTGCTTTTTATACAGTATAATACAAACCTACGCATATAGTGAGAAACTCCCAGTCCTGATATATATAACATGATTTTGAAGTTGGAATTTGGTTCTTATCAAGTATACTATTATAGCAAGTCATTGCACTTGAGAGTACAGCGGAAAAACAAAAAAAAAACGGTACATTCAAAATTCCTATCAGAAACAACATCCCTTCAGATTAGTTACTATTCAGTTGTTTTATTTTGCTCTTGTAAAATAACTGATAATGTCCGATACAGAGGTAGCAGCAACCTTTATTTTTCAACGTAGCCGCAAGGCTGAAGCAATTTCCACAATGTGCAGGATATAATTTGCAGCTGTTATTTCACCATACCAGGTCAGTCTATACCAATCGAAAAGGTTTTCTACACTTTGATCACCAATTTAAATAGTCATATATTATGTATAGGCGCAAAAGTTTGATTTAGATCACCAACTAAAAGTGATAGAAACTCGGTGTGTAGTAGTGCTACCACCCTGTAAAGTGAACTTCAAACTTTTGCACAATAAAGAAATCAAGATACACGAAGGTCACTAAATCCTACCTAATAATGAGAAAAGTAGACACGACAACAACACAAACTGATAAACTGATGATTGAAACAAGAAAATATCCTGCATCTTTTACCCTCAATTAAACTCATTGTGATCGTTTAATCCCTCACTTTCGACACTTGCATCACTATATCTCCTTGCGAAGCCATATGAGTTCTTGCTGTGTAAATCGTTATTTTCAATACCACCATTAACTGAACCATCTTCGTTCATGCTAGAGGAAAGCATACGATTCTCGTGTGAAATCCTAGCATTTTCAGCATTTTCAGAAATGATACGGTCATTCTCATCGTCATTGATTTTCTTCAATTTGGCCAATGGATTATGATCTCCATAAGATCCTCTCCTATAAGCGTAATGTGCACCTGCGTTAACTTGAGATGTTTGCTGATTGTATTTATTTCCACTACCAAATTTACCAAAAAAATTGTCAAATAATCCGGACATTGTAATTCAATTTATTTATTTATCTTATTATGTGTTTGTAATATTCAAAGATTTGAGTGAAAAAAGATGCTTAAAATTGATTTGGAAAGTGACAGGTTTTATATCAAAGTATCAAATCTAGAACTTGATGACTTGATGTATGCAGTGGGGAGTGATTTGTGTTACCTGAAGAAAGATACACATAAAACAGCAACATGATTTAAATTTATTATTCTGAACTTAAATCACTTGTTAAATGACTTCCTCGATAGGATGAGCACTTGAAATCAAAATATCACGCAAGCTGAACAAGAGACTTTATATTTAAATGGTCCGCGTACAACAGCCCTTTGATTTGATAGGCCAATCAGAATCAGATAATAGTAAGTTCTGCCTTTCGACACTTCCTTCTGTGTTGATTATCCTTATTTAGTGGTGCTGCACTTGTTTTTACCCCAAAAGCTTTTTGTTGCTATCTCCCAACTGATGATTATGATTTGTAAGATAATTTAAGGAGGAACTCCAATCTCGACTTCTATATTGAGTAATATGCTTGAATTTATCCCCTACATCAACTGGACTGTTGAATACTCAAACTAGCCTACGTTTTCTTTTGATTTATATTATATATATACAAGATGATTTCAAATGACTGAAAAGAAAATCAATATAAACTTTGGAATACCAGGGTCTTGCATCTTCGTATTTTCATCCATCCGTAGGTGCGATCATCACCACTCCAGCTTTATTCAATACTTATTACCCTTTTTATTTTTTTTCATTCTCCTTCTCTCTCTCTGCCATTTTCTCCTTTATAAATTTGTCCTTACACTCATCTAACAAATCTAGTCTCTGATATCGAGATATGCAATCGTTCATCTTTCGGTGTGGTCCTCTACACAGAAACGTAACAAATAACCTTGCTGTCTGGGAGCATTCCGCAAATTCTGAGTACATTAGTATCACCGTAAACTGTTGATAGTTTCTTTTGAATCACTACTGACCTTTGACAAACTCATCACATTTCTTGTATGTTTCTTCTTTCCAATTTGCGAAAACTTGTTTTTCTTCCTTCGGAGTGAGAACCCAGGGTGGCAACGAAGGATTACGATGCCCTTGCTTTGGATTCTCTGCGTTTGGTCTTATTGACATTGTATTGAGCTATTTATCAAATTACTGTATTGATTGGGGCAAGATGTACCATCTTTTTTTCATCAGTGTCTGCTGATCTAAAAAAAAAGTCCGGGTAAATCATCTAGCTACAACTATAATCAAAATAAACAAAAGGAAATCAAAGACGATAACGCGATGGAACTTATTGAGTCCCTTTACAAAATCATCTGAACTGAAAATGCTTGAAGAGAGTCCTGCTGCACTTATCAGAGCGACCATTGAAAATTTTCACATACAACCGGATCTCCAAACTTTCAATCGTATCGAAGAAAATCTAGAAGAGTTATTCAAGAAGCGACAAACCAAATTAGAAAATGAGCGGGAAACGCTACAAATTCTTTCAAGAGAGTTGGAGATGATCAAGGATTCGATATCAGACATGAAAAATTCTGAGGCGAATAAAGAAATGAGCAGTGAGTTAATTGCTGTAGAGAACAAAAAGTTCCAGCTAGCCAAAAATCTCACTGAATTGGAATCGCAGATCAACTACAACAATTTGAATTTGAACAAGTTGATGATCAACTACAACAACTTGATAAATGAACAGAGGAACTTGATGAATGAGAATATTTTGGATAACCCTGACTCGACAGTCTTGAAATTGAAAATCTATAAGAATCTAGGTGTAAAAATAGTCAATTCCGATAATGGGAATGGCGATGGAGAGGAGAATGTAAAGGTTATCATATATAACCAAGATCAGGACTTGACTAGTTTCTTGAATGTTGACGAAAAATATGGAGATTACTTTGTTTCGAATTACATATGGGATAGGCTATGATCTCGTTATAACATAGAGGAGATAGAGGAGTTAGGAAACATCCGATACTTATCCAATTTAACACCACAAGACCAGCCATGAAGAAACTATGCAAGCTGCTAGTTAGACTTCCTGTTTGAGGAGCGGACGTTCAAACATGTGGGCGCTACTATTCCACAAGTTGAGGGCGTTCATCCAGAAAAAAACAGAGTACTAACAAGATGAATGTGTTCTGCTACACCTCGAGGCCAAACCTATTTCAAATATAGTAAAGATGAGTTTTCAGTATTTCTTGTAATCGCTACAGTGCACCCGATAAACCGTCTATGTACATTATATTAAAAGTAGCTCTAAATCAGAAGTATTCTGGATTACTACGGAACGAAAGTCTTGTCCATTTTGGAACTTCTTCAATACTGTTAGTAACATTTCCGAAAAAGAGCTAGACATCCCACAAGACGTCTTGCTGAATAATACATACTGTGAACACTTTTTCTATGGTTTTTGGCATATTTGCTGTATACGGTGTATTTGTCTTTTGGATGCATTTCACTTTCTTTGGGAAAAGTGGTCTTCAATCTCTCGACCACCTTACACGTTTGGTTAGTTTCCTTCAATCCTTTATATAACAAGTCGATAGTGTTATCAATATTCTGCATTCTCTTTCTTAATCTTGACTTCTGATGGGTAGACATTCTGTATGGTGATTTCCTGTGTGCGATTAGTATCCCTCTCTAAAAACGGCAAGACTGTTTCAGATACTCATACAAAGACACAAATCGTAACATACCATAATAAACCACCTAAAGCAACAGCCGTTGATCTGAAAGCACCAAACATCTCTATAGCGTCGTTCTGTGCAAATGTGTCGATTTTGCCTGTTGAAAAGATAACTTCTTCTCAATGAAAAAATAATGTATCACTGGGAGGATCAAAATTGAACTAAATTGATTTATAATAAGTTACGTAAACAGAATTGGGTGTATGATATTTCAGGATTCCACCGCAAGAGGAGCAACGCTTCCCTAAAATTGAAACCATCATACCAAATTGCTCTAACAGCCAGCACCATCTGACCACTATCGATAGCCCAATGAACTTTCTCAGCAATATCGCGTGCGATTAGTTTGAAATGAAAAACTCTGAGAGGAAGAATGGCAAAAATTACCCTCTTGGAACATATCTTCAACGTTATGAACCCGGTGTTAATTTCAACATGTACACAGAGGTACCACCAAAAAACAGAAAGCATTCATAAGAACGAAGTAATTGTAGCTATATCAAAGATTTTTTTAGCAAAAGTGACATAATTTCCATCCACAAAGACGCAGAGTGTACGATGAACGATCACATTAACATATCTAAGCAGGATTTTGTGGAATCCCTTACTCCTGAGCAGATTCAGCGAGAGCAATTTCTAGGTATAAGGGCAATTCGATTATTTCTACAAGGAAAAACAAGTTACGATGTGTTGCCAGTCAGTTACAGATTGATAGTGTTGGACACGTCATTGTTGGTGAAGAAGTCTTTGAATATATTGTTACAGAACTCGATTGTATCAGCTCCGTTGTGGAACAACAAGACGTCAAGGTTCGCGGGTTTACTTACCTCTGCCGATTTCATCAATGTTATACAGTACTATTTTCAGTTCCCTGACAAGTTTGATTTGGTTGACCAGTTGACTTTGGATGGGTTGAAGGATATAGAGAAATCAATCAGCGTTGATCCGATAGAAACTGCGTCAATCCACCCGTTCAAATCTTTATATGAAGCATGTGTCAAGATGTTAGATTCGAAGGCAAGGAGAATTCCATTGATTGATGAAGACGAGAAGACACACAGAGAAATTGTTGTGTCTGTTTTAACTCAGTACAGAATTTTGAAGTTTGTTGCTTTGAATTGTAAAGAAACCAAAATGCTATTAAAGCCATTGCATCAGTTGAATATAGGCACATCCAACTTGTCAACGTGCACGATGGACACTCCAGTCATGGATGTGATTCACTTATTGACCTCGAAATCCGTGTCCTCCGTTCCAATTGTTGACAGACAGGGAAAGTTGATCAATGTATATGAAGCTGTTGATGTGTTGGGCTTGATTAAAGGTGGTATTTATACGGATTTGGACTTGAGCGTGGGAGAGGCTTTAATGAGAAGGGCTGAAGATTTTGAAGGCGTTTACACTTGTACTTTGAACGATAGATTATGTACTATCATGGACACCATAAGAAAATCAAGACTACATAGATTATTTGTCGTTGATGAAAGTGGGAAGTTGATTTCGGTCATCACTTTAAGTGATATATTGAATTATATCTTGTTTGCTGAAAATTGATGGCATTCTGTTTGCTTCTAAACCATTGAAAAGCCTTGATCCAGCTAGCTGCTACTATGAAGTAATGTTATTTTTGTCATTGTATTATTTTTCAATTGATTTTTCAGTTTCTGTTCTTGTAATCAGCTACAAGCTACATCAAAACCTTTATATCTACTCACAATTTATATAGAGTTTATCTAGACAGGGTCGCCTTTCCTTGTGTGTGCTCTCATTGGCGTCGCTGCTACTATAAAATGTATAATGTTTATGAATTAGTCCGAAATTTGTTGTACTCAGTATCCGATCGACTCGTTGATTGAAATAGTCACTAAAGAATATAGCTTCAATTTTTTTCCAAAATTTCCAAACGCTTGATCGCACGATTCCGAATAATCATTCCTTTCAAAAACTTGTTTTTTCTCAGCGTGTTGCTTTTGTAGAGATTTGACAGCAAGTGCTCAGCTTTATTATATAGAAAAGTCAAAATCGCTTCGATAAATACACACCTCATAGATTATCTCCCCGGTGGCAACGTCAAATTTCTTATCTGAAAAATTTTCGATATTTTTTAGATCAGAATCATATTTCTTAACAAATTATTTTAATCCCTTGAAAAAGTAACATCAGAAATGGGAAATTCTCCTGAATCAGAATCAGAATCAGATGGAGCTGGTGGATTTATTAAGGATGACCCAGCACTCAAGAGACGTAATAATCCGAGAAAACGCAAAAGTGCAATAAAAGCAAAAGCAAAGCTAACTAGTTTTGCAGATGACTACGACGAATATAATGATGTGCGAGATGAAAGTTACAAATCGCCGTCTCCAACTTCAATTCAAGCATCAAGAGAAGGGTTGACAGCTGATGAAGCCATTGATTTAAAATCTGAAGGTGAGGGTTCGGATACACCACTAGCTGAGCTCGAGCCTCCGAAGAAGAAGAAAGCAAAACGTGCCGCCAAACCCAAGAAACCAAAAATTCCGTATTTCACCAGGGTCACAGGAAAATTGTATGATCAACATCCAGAATTGAAAGAAGTGTTCCCTAATTTAGCTGCTCATGAAAAAATAAAGGTTGAAAGAGCAATACAACCAGAGGGGATGACAATCAGGTTGCTACCATTTCAATTAGAAGGCTTGAATTGGTTAACCAAGCAAGAAGATGGTATATATAGTGGTGGTGTATTGGCGGATGAAATGGGTATGGGAAAGACTATCCAAACGATTGCTCTTTTCATGCAAGATAGAACAAAAAGACCAAATCTTGTTGTGGGCCCGACAGTCGCTTTGATGCAGTGGAAACATGAAATCGAAAATCATACTGGAGGTATCTTGAAGGTTGGATTATTCCATGGTGCTAATCGTACAACCAAATTAGCAGACTTGGAGGAATTTGACGTGATTTTGACAAGTTATTCAGTATTAGAAAGTGTTTATAGAAAGCAAAATTACGGCTTTAAAAGAAAAAATGGATTAGTCAAAGAAAAATCAGTATTGCATACAATGAGATTTTATCGTGTTATTTTAGATGAGGCTCATAATATCAAAGATAGACAAAGTGGAACAGCCAAAGCTGCAAATTGCTTGAATACATGTAAAAGATGGTGTCTTACTGGTACACCTTTGCAAAATCGTATTGGTGAAATGTATTCATTGATCAGATTCTTAAAACTAGATCCGTTTTGTCAATACTTTTGTACAAAGTGTGATTGTAAGTCAAATGATTGGAAGTTTACTGACTGGAGACACTGTGATCAATGTGGGCACACACCGATGCTACACACAAACTTTTTTAATCATTTCATGTTAAAAAATATTCAAAAGTTTGGTATCGAAGGTGATGGGTTACAAAGTTTCCAGAACATAAGATTATTGTTGAACAATGTTATGTTGAGAAGAACAAAAGTCGAAAGGGCTGATGATTTAGGGTTGCCCCCAAGAATTGTTGAAATAAGGAAAGACATTTTTAACGAAGAAGAGAAAGATTTATATACAAGTTTGTATTCCGATTCAAAGAGAAAATTCAATGATTACGTTGCTGAAGGTGTTGTCTTGAATAATTACGCTAACATTTTTACCTTGATCACCAGAATGAGACAATTGGCTGATCACCCTGATTTAGTTTTGAGAAGAGTTGGGACAAACTCAGTAGGTAAGAGTGCGGAAATAGAGGGCGTTATCGTTTGTCAGTTATGTGACGATGAAGCTGAAGAACCGATTGAGTCCAAATGTCACCATAGATTTTGTCGTATGTGTATCAAAGAATATGTTGAATCATATTTGGGTGATGAAAAAAATTTGGAATGTCCTGTATGCCACATTGGGTTGAGTATCGATTTAAATGCACCTGCTTTGGAAGTTGACGAGGAATTATCCAAAAAAGCTTCAATAGTCAATAGAATTAGAATGGGTGGTGAGTGGCGTTCGTCCACTAAGATCGAAGCTTTGGTTGAAGAATTGTACAAATTAAGAAGTGACAAACAAACCATAAAATCAATCGTCTTCTCACAATTTACAAGTATGCTAGATTTGGTTGAATGGAGATTGAAAAGAGCAGGTTTCAAAACTGTCAAATTACAAGGTTCAATGTCGCCTTTACAAAGAGATAACACCATCAAGCATTTCATGGAAACACCATCCGTGGAAGTGTTTTTAGTTTCCTTGAAAGCCGGGGGTGTTGCTTTGAATTTATGCGAAGCCTCCCAGGTATTTATATTGGACCCTTGGTGGAACCCGAGTGTTGAATGGCAATCGGGTGATAGAGTTCATAGAATTGGGCAACACAGACCAGTCAAAATCACTAGGTTCTGTATAGAGGATAGTATCGAGTCCAGAATTATTGAGTTGCAAGACAAAAAAGCCAATATGATCCACGCTACCATAAATCATGATGATGCTGCGATTAATAGATTGACGCCGGGAGATCTACAATTTTTATTTATGAACTAGATACCTTTGGAACTCTCTACTGCTGTTCATATATGTAAAGGAAAAAGGGGAATTTTTATGTGGGAGTTTTCACTTGTAATAATAAGACAGATGATGGTTGTAATGGTTCATAACGAGAAGATAATTTGCGGTGTGTATATAAATGAAACAAGGACTTTAATGACATATATAGTAGCTTTTAACTCCTATCGCACACATTTTGAAGAGAGAAAATGGTATTGAATCCTTCTATTGTCCATTGACAACGTATCTCGAGCCTCACGTGTCCACCACAAATGTTGCTGTAGATAGCGATTCCGTTCCCTACAGCAGTGCCGTTCCATAATTTTTTTCAGGAACCTCCGACGGAAAGATTTTCAATGTAAAGTAGTAAAGATTATGTTGATCAAAGATAACAGTTCAATACACGAATCTATATCGTTCCCATTAACTCACTTTTTCGACTTGAAAGTTGAGTATATTTCATATAAAATAAAAGTAAAGAGGTCTACGTTATTATGAGAGGACCATTTCCGAGCACTGCTTTACGAGGCACGGTAATGCCAGTTTTTTTTCTTTTGACGTGAAATTTTAACAGAAACAATACTTTTTTTAGGGTAAGCCGTACTATATTGGCCTGTACAAATTTACGTAGTTCAAAATGCAGCATACGGAAAACACTGAAAATTTTTTGTTTCTACCGATACATCTGATCTGCTTATCATGAACTTGGTTTTCTTATAAAACTTCCATGTTTTATTTTTTATCAAATTCCTTTTCCCCAGAAAACCTCATCTTCTTTTGTTGATATTTTCTTGTCCCATATCTCCATTGCAACTTCAAAAAGGGAAGAAGGTATAGTACACCTTTGTACGAGTAATTGTAATAGAGATGTTGGATTTTGGAAAAGACCATTCTGAGACTGTTACCAAGCACCAGGATTCATTAAATGAAAATGCTTCAAGCTCCAACAGTAACTCGCTCGCAGATGACAATATCAATAAAAAGATCATCACCACAATTGATAGCATAGCTGTCGCCAAAAGTACCGATATCGTTTACGATTCAACTGATTCTGTTACAAAAAGAAGTTTTTTCCAGAACCTGCTTTTACGCATCAAAAGTTTATACCGTTGGTTCAAACGACACTTCAGAACGTTGAGCCATATATTTTTGGGATGTTTCTTCACTTCCTACTGGTTGTCTTTACTTATACAAGATGATAAGCGTCACGAGTGGTTAGTGAGAACTATCATTTATTTAATGATAATGGCTAGACTTATCACATGGCACACCTCAATTGTTCACGTCGCATTTAACAATTGTTGTGAAATCTGGAACTACGTTACAGGTATCATTTATAAAAAAATATCGAACTCCAATGTCAGATTGCTTCTTGGAACCACCATCACTCTAGCTGTCATGATGTTGGGTACATTTGTTCCTTCAGAAACAGAATACTCGAAAAGATATGATAGAGCCATTTCATTTTTGGGAATAGTTGTTGCCATTGCTTGCTTATATATCAGTAGTGCAAATCGTTCGAAAATCCAATGGCACACCATAATCACTGGTATGTTGATGCAGTTCATTGTTGCTTTATTTGTCTTGAGAACCAAGTGTGGTTATGACATTTTTAAGTTCATCTCCAGCTTAGCAACCTCGTTATTGGGCTTTGCCAAAGATGGTGTTGCATTTTTGACGAATACTACAGTTTCCCACGAAGGTATGTTCTTTTTCACTGTGTTACCTAGTGTCATCTTCTTCGCAGCATTTATCCACATCTGGTATTATGTTGGTTTCATACAATGGGCATTAAAGAAGTTCGCTAAATTTTTCTGGTGGACATTGAGAATCAGTGGTGCTGAATCAATCAATGCCGCAGCTTCCCCTTTCATTGGGATTGGAGAATCTGCAATTTTGATCAAAACATTGATGCCTTATTTAACAAAAGCAGAAATTCATCAAATCATGTGTTCTGGTTTTGCAACCATTTCTGGTTCGGTCTTGGTGTCGTACATTGGCCTTGGTTTGAATCCACAAGCTTTGGTTTCTTCATGTATTATGTCCATTCCGTGCGCGATTGCTTTGTCTAAAATAAGATATCCAGAGACAGAAGTGTCACTTTCAGCTAGTAAGGTTGAAATACCCGAAGCCCATGACGAGGAAGATGAACTCAACAAACCAAGAAATATTTTGCAAGCTTTTTCACAAGGTGCAACCTTGGGATTGAAGATTGCCTTGACAATCATGACCCAATGTCTTTGCATTATCGCATTGGTTGCGTTGATCAATGGAATTTTGACATATTTTGGTAAAATTTGGAATATCAAGGAGTTGACTCTTGAATTGATATTCAGCTACCTCTTATACCCCGTTGCCTTCTTACTCGGTACACCAAGAGAAGATATTTTGAAAGTTTCCAAGTTGATTGCAGTGAAAATCATCCAGAACGAGTACAACGGGTATTCCTTGTTGATAAGCGATCCTCGCTACAACTCCATGAACATCAAATCCAAGCTTATCGCTACATACTCATTGTGTGGGTTTGCCAACTTTGGATCTGTCGGTACGCAGATTGGTGTCTTGGGAACCCTTGCACCCACCAGATTGAAGGATATCAGTCAGTTGGTGATGTCCAGTTTGATCACTGGATGTATCGCCACCTTAGTTTCAACCTGTGTTGCCGCCATGGTTATTCACGACTTGAGTAACTTCACTGTATCATAACGAACTTCGTGGATGTTCTTCTGTTTCTACCCTTTATAGATTTGTTTTACTTTTTTCTTTCACGTTACTGCTCCGCGTTATTGCTTCGCGTGGATGCACTTCACTTTTGTCATATACTACTACTACAGCGTCTAATAAAAGTTATGTTTCAATTAGTTATTCACGACCACCTTGTTTTTGTACGGTTTGCGCATTTTGTACTCGTAAACCGACCGACTGTTGTCTTAGGGTCTCACTATGACTTTCGCTTTAGGACACTCGAATCTCTCACCAATGAGAGCCTTTGCGTAGTGATTCTGTGTTTTTGACGCCTGCTTTTGACGCCTACCAATCCAAATGCTTTATTTAGACCATTTGTGATGTTTCTCAAGCGTTTTGGCTTGTGCACACAAAGACAGACTGCTGACATAATCATTGCAAGAAATAAACGCAAACGGTGTAAGGGTGTGTTGAAGTGAAGTCGATTCATTCATTCACAAATAATCAGATTCGAATCCAAAATAAACCAAATCTCCAAACAAACACTATCATCCATCATCACTGAGACGCTGGACCAGTTTATGTCATAATGTCACACGGGGCCACCGCCCAGCCAGAGGCCAGTCTGCAGCCTCTTTCCTACCAAAACCTTACTAGGTACCACACTCACACGTCGGTGTTAAATAGCGCTCCTCAAGCAAGTCCTCCCAAAAGGAACTACAGTCAATCCAGAAGCAAAAGCAAAGACTCGCTTTCCAGCAACCAGCGCGCACAATCTCCCAACTGGGCTTCATTGATTCCTCCAATGCCTACGTACCCTTCCAATATACAATCCAAAGAAAAACAACAAAGGCACTCAATCGCGATTTCTCCTATATCAGAGTCCTTTTCCAACATACTGGGTTTCAAATCACAAAATGACACACACCAAAGAGAGTATCAAAACCAATATAAAAACAGTATCATAAACAGCTCGAGCGGTTACAATTACAATGGCCACACCAGCAGTGGTAGTGCATCGAGTAAAAACATCCACGGTCAGTACAATCATAACCATACAAAATCCAATCCAAATTTAGATATTCAAACTCCAAACCTGTTACAGCCATTGCCCAAAATCAGGAACTTTAATTCCTTAACAAACATAAATCATGCTCCAAGCATAAACAAAAAGAAGAAAAAATGTTTTAATTGTGACAATGACATCCAGGGTCAGTTTGTTAGGGCCTTAAACAATTCGTTTCACGTCGAATGCTTCAAGTGTTATAATTGTGGTAATCCATGCTCATCTAAATTTTTTCCTTATGATATAATTGATCCAGTAACTAACATGACCAAAAAAGTTGCATTGTGCGAGTATGATTATTTCAAAAAGTTAGAGTTGATTTGCTTCAAATGCAATTCAGCATTGAGAGGACCTTATATTACCGCTTTGGGCAACAAATATCATCTAGAACATTTTGTTTGCTCTGTTTGTGAAAAAGTCTTTGAGAATGATGAAAGTTTCTATGAACACGAGAACTCTATTTATTGTCACTACCATTACTCGAAATCATATGCTAATCATTGTGAGGGTTGTAATTCTTCTATTGTGAAGCAATTTGTTGAGCTATTCAAAGGTGGTAGAATTCAAACGTGGCACCCTGAGTGTTACATGGTTCACAAGTTCTGGAATATTTCAATATCTGCTGACTGCATTGGATTGACTACTAATGATTTGAGCAAAGTTGACATTACGAAGTTGAGTAACTCGAATTTGACTGCTCAACAATTATACCAAACAGAGAAAAAAATTGAACAGATTGTTATGAAATGTTGGTTGACATTATCTGGTTTTGAAGAAACAACCGCGTCTTGTATATCTGACATGTTACTCAATGCTTGTATATCAAATCAATTAAACGGACTCATTGCAACAGCTAAATTAGTGTTGAATATTGAGTTATTATTCATTGCTATTGACTCTATATTTGAATTCTATAATGTGTATGAGAAACAAAATGAGTCTGCAATCTATAATATAGACAAAACGATTGATGATGAAAAGTTCCAACATTTGAAAAAAGAGCCTAGAAATATTTCGGGTAAAATAATGACCTATTTGGCCATTTTGAGAAAATCCAACATGAATAATTCCAATGAATTGAAAAGTTCGACAAATTTATCCACGGAGCTATTATCAGTTATTACGGGGTCTGCTCATTATTTAAAACTTTTGATTAGAAATGGTTTGAAAAACGCTTTGAGAGCAAATAAGTACACTCAAAGCACAAAACCAATTGACTTATTTTTGAACAAAGTTAACAACTATGAGCTAATTAGTAAGAATACATTGGATGATGCTATTTTTGACTCCTTGACCATTCCTTACAATGCAACTGATTCTTGTTTCAAATGTAACAAAAGTATTGAAAATTCTTGTTACATGATTGATGATAAAAGATGCCATAAGCAATGTTTCAACTGCTCTAATTGTAACAGGTCAATGGTAGAGGAAAAATTGAACACTGTTGGTTTCATCCACATAGGCAATTTAATCGTTTGTTCTGCTTGTTCTATGAAAGATTTGAAGTTTGATGCTAATTACGATTTGAAGTTCAATTTCGAAAAAGTTTCTGATCTTTTACAATTGATTTATTTGTTGAAAATTGCGTTGGTGCGTTCCAAAAAAGTAATGATAAATGAAAAAACTTTACCTAACAAGTTATTAACAATAAATGAAAATGAAATTGTTAGTAAAACAGAGGAGAATTATTCGAAGACATTATCTGATGTAACAAGATTAAGATCCACAAGACAAGACCAAAAGTTGTCGCACTCAATCAAACAAAAAGCTAGGAAATCAATAATTTTGGAAACTCCAGAAGCTAATAAAGCTAAATCTGAAAACTTCAATGAAAGCGATTCCGATCTCTATAGAAATGGAAGTATTTCATCGAAATTGTCTTTCATGAAATCTAATGTCGAAGAAGAGTTGACATCAAATAAAAAGAGAAAACAATTGAGAATCAAAGACGAACCAGCTAGCAGCAACTTGAATTCAAACCTTGATAGAACTTCAGACTTACTTAAGAATGAGAAATCCTTGACATTGGACGATATTCCGAGAATTGTTGCTGCCGAACAGGCTCGTGAACATAGACCGAACGCCTATAGACATCATAATTCTATTAGTCATGAAAAAATGAAGCCAGTTACTAAACCAGTTAAGACCAACACTAGTTTGAATCTGGGATCCAATACAAAGTATGATAATTTCAGCTCAAACACCAACTCAGCAAATGTCGCAAACCCTCAAAAAAATAAGTATTATTCAGAGTTAACAAAATCAGAGCATTTTATTATCAGGCACATTGCTATTGAAGCACTACTTGACATTTTTGGCTCCAAGTTTAACAAGGATGAATTATTGGGAGTTATTCAAACAAGGAAGCAACCCACATTTTGGGGCAAGTTCAAATTCAATAATGAACAGGCCAAATTGAACAAAATACAACAAGTGTTTGGGGTTCCATTAAAAGATTTGACTAAGAAGTATGGCGTCGAATCAGACAATGGAGTTGGCCCATCTAAGTTGCGTATTCCAATAATAATCGATGATTGTATCAATGCTTTGCATGAAAAAGATATGTCAATTGTTGGTATCTTCAGATTGAATGGAAATATCAAAAAGTTGAAAGAACTTACAGATTTAATAAACAAGAATCCTGAAAAATCGCCTGATTTTTCATCGCAGTCGGCAATTCAATTGGCTGCATTGATGAAAAAATGGTTGAGAGAATTACCAGATCCATTATTGACGTTTCAACTTTACGATTTATGGATTAGTTCTCAAACCTTTGAAGACTTCAATGTCAAGAAAAGAATATTGAGATTGATATATTGCTTATTACCAAGAAACCATCGTGATTTGCTAGAGGTTTTATTGTACTTTTTCAGTTGGGTTACATCATTCGCAGAAATTGATGATGCAACTGGTTCAAAAATGGACACACACAATTTATCTACGGTGATTACTCCCAATATTTTGTATTCGAAGCCAAACAGTCCAAAAGCAAATGATCAGGCTCAATCAAGTGATGACTACTTTTTGGCTATTGAAGTTGTCAGCTCGTTAATTGAATTTCACGATGAACTTTGTATTATTCCAGAAGATTTATTGAAGTTTTTTGAAATTGCCAAATTCAATAAGTCACCATCAGATATAACAACCAAGGAAATTTTAACAAAGATTGATCATTTGTTGAAAATAAATCCAAACTTCTGGAAGGAAAATACGAAACCTGACGATTCCGTTGAAAATTTCGAAATGGGTAAAGAATCTTCTAACGCTAACCGTGATGGAAAATTAGTTTCGAGTGACACCATCACTAGACACCGCGCTCACTCCACGAATCAAGAATTTCATGGAGAGACTGTCAACGAATAATTAGAATTCTTCTACAAATTACATTATTATAAATCCTAAAAAATGAGCTTTCATTCTTTCAAATTTTTAAGTACCAGGAAATTGTTCCTTGTCTCCGGTACTTTGTTAATGATTAATGTCTATTTAATTTTTCGTTTTACTAGCTACATTCCTTGGTTTTTGTTTCTTTTTTTTCGATCCTGATTTTGTATGTTTTTATTTTATGTATACTAAAAAAAATTATGTTAACAATTCAAGTTCAAGTTTATTTTTATGATTTATTGACGTTTTGAATCGGTTTAGACTCTACTATTTTTTATTCTTAGCTATCGGAAGTCTTTCATTAATTTCTGTGTTCTTTTCATGATTAAAATAAAATTTATTTTCCTTGTTTTGGTAGACGTAATTTGGTGATAATCTGACCTTGTTTGTTGAAGTGAATTAAGTGGAGAGAGTCGTGTTTTCAACACAAATCTGACAATTTGTGCCCATTTTATTGGTCATCTCGGAATCCGGATTCGGTGCGAATTATAAATATTAATGTTTTTTTAAGAAACAATTATATCAACTATAACACCTAAAAGACAAAGATGATTGCTCGTATTGGTTTAGGTCTTGTTAGACGTAAGTAATTCATTTAGCACATTGACTGGGAAATGAAGAACGATGTGTTGTCGTTGATATCCCATTTATACAGAAGGGATTTCCATGGCATAGTAAGAGGATCATAGCGTACTAACAAAGACAGCTGTTTCACGTAAAGTTGTTTTCAATAATGCTATTGTTTTGACTAGTTTAAGGTGCGTATTACTTGAGATTTTTTTTCAATGCTATCTAGTGTTTTGAAAGCACAAAAACTAACACTTTTACAGAACTCTCAAAACTGTTCAATCATCACACGATGAAGAACAGACAATTTTGGTTGCTCAACGTAAGAACAGACCAACCTCCCCACATTTACAAATTTATCAACCACAATTGACTTGGATTTTATCATCTTTTCACCGTGTTACTGGTGTTGCTATGGCCGGTGCTTTCTACGCTTTGACTTGTGCATACGCTGGTACCTCGATTTTATCCATTCCATTTGATTCAGCTACTCTTATTTCAGCTTTCGCTGCCTTGCCATTTGCTGTCAAAGTTGGTGCCAAAGCTATCATGGCTTACCCATTTGCCTACCACATCGGCAACGGTGTCAGACATTTAATCTGGGATTTTGGTAAAGAGTTGACTATTAAAGGTGTTTACAGAACTGGTTACACCGTTTTAGCTTTCACTGCTATATTTGGTAGTTATCTCGCATTCTTCTGAATGTGGATTCAATGATAATTAATATTTATTTTGTATATGCCTCAAGTCAATTGATCTATTTATTCTTTTTTTCAGCTTATTTTGCTTCCATTATTAGCTTGTATATGCTCAGCGATTCAACGGTTCATTATTGCCAAATAGTTCGTTCTACTGACACTGTATTAATTCCTCGTTCAAATTCATATTTATTTCGTTATAAAGTAAAAAAAGTTCATAAAGTTCGTAAGGTAACCCACTTCATAAATTCAGTAATTGACACATCATCTCATCATCTTTTTCAATTTTTATATTATCCCCATTACTCGCAAGATTTGGATTTTTTGCAAATGATAGCTCAGGCTTATTATTCAAGTAATTTTTCACAGATTTAAGCTCATATTCTGCTTCTAAGCATAAGCACGGCGTATTATTGGTGCAAAAGCCACAATCTTTGAACCCGTTCTTGAATCTGCTAGCCAAGTAATTACTGTCATCTTCAGTAGCTGATACGGTTGTATTAGTGACTGGCGTGATTGTTCTGTAAGTTTTGCCATTCTTTACCCCTATCTTCAGTTCAGTAACAATTGGTTTCTTTTTAGAACTCTTTTGCGAACTAGTTGCTCCAATACTGATACTTATACCATCGTCCATCTCGCAGTCAAAGTCGTTATCCAAATCCATTTTATTCAAATCAAAATTATTGATCTCATTCAATATTGCCTCGTCGTTGTTGATCAAGTATTCGTCTTTATTTTTATTGATGTTAGAGTTCATTATAATTTCTGTATTGGATCGTATCACGTTGAACGATTCATTGCTCAAAGAAATTTTCCTCTTGGGCTCATTTTGAAATATAGGTTCACTGAGCTCCGGTTTCTCTTCTATTATCTTCGTAGTTGATCTCTTTAACTTCTTTCGACAGCTTTCAGAATAATTGGTCAAATTAAGAGATTTCAATGTGTCCCCCAACATTTTTTCTATGTCTTTGCACTCATAGCTTTTGATGTCATTAGAGCTCATGAGATTTTCGCTTAGTTTGTTCAAGTCATTAACATTTTCGATACTATCCAAATTCTGTAAAAATACGGATGAGGCATTACTCGAAATACCTGTAACACCATTGAGAATCCCATTATACAGTGATGTATTTTTTTTGTTCAAAACTTTCAAATCAATACACCCGTTCTGCAAGAAATTTAAATTATTAATTTCGCATTTCAAAGTATTGATCAAATTCTTCAAATTTTCGTTTTCCTTCACTTTATTCAAGAGCTGTACTTTTAATTCAAAATTGTCGCCCTCTTCGCTGAACATTTGGCTCAATGGATTCAAATTGGCCAATGTGGAGGCATTTCCTCGTGCTGGCGCGATAGGTATGCTATTGGGTTTTTGCGTTTTAGAAGAGATCGTTGAAAAAGTCTTTTTGTTGGGGCTTTTCTTTGTATATTGAAGACTTTGTGACTTGCCTGAGTCAACATTTGTTTCCCTCTGAGTTGTCATATCATTTGTGCTTGTATGATTTGACTCAGCATTCGAATTTGTTTTGTGCATAGAGCTTTGGGAGGTAGGTAAATGATTTTTGGAATCACTCGGATGCTTCTTTCTCGTTTGACTTGGATGATCGTTTGGCTTTCTTCCTGGTTTGGGTCTTGGCGGAAGTATCCACTGTTTTGAAGTGATTATGAAAGGTTTAGCATCAATAGAATTCGCACCGGGTGAATTAGAGCCACCAATATTTATCCCTTTATAATTATTGTTGGCCAAAGATGAGTTAGGGTATGAGTTCATGGGCAAATTATTTATTCTTGGTTGTTGCGGTTTCAACAGTGATAGTTGAGGAGATATTTTGGGTAGTACTTTTTGTATAGGCTTTGGCGCAATAGCAGGAACTATCTGTGGGGCCTTCGATAACATGGGAAGTATTTGTTTTTTCATATACGGAGATTGTGTTGATGTAATATATTGTTGCTGTTGGTGAGATTGCGGTATTCCCTCTGCTTTACTATATTGAGGAGCATGTGTTTTACTTGGCTCATTTTTAGAAGATAGGGAACCCTCTGCTTGATTTGGCTGAGCCCTCAAGCCACTAATTTCTTTTTTGTTGTGAACCGATATTGTATTTGGTGTTTTGTTACCATCAACTTTCAGTATGTTGCCGTGAGATGTATGATAAGCTATTGAAGAAGAATCCGACGTTATAGCCATTTTCTCTGAGGACTGCTTAGATGCAAATCAGTTCATATGATGTAAAGTATTGCCAGCAAATGTAGGTATCAAATACGCTGTAATAACTGTACCAGTGAACACTTAACTTTTTACCTTCTACCAGTTATCTGGGAAAAAAAATCTAAATTATGAAACGGAAGTGAAGGAACACAGCAATGATGAAGTAAAATAAATTTATATGAAGCTGGAACAGATTGAATGGTCAAATATGTAAAACAGATTATGGATCAGACCCAAGAAAGCCTTGAAAAACGAGCAACTAGAAGAATTTGGGGATCTATTGTGTATTTGTTGAATGATGGTATATAATTCAAAGAGAGTGAAAAAAAAGTGAATCCTCGAGACGATCAACGGCGGTTGTGACACTATGTTTATAATCCGAGCGATTAACTTTAGAACCCTTTGAAAGGTTTTGGCTTCAGTAAAAAACTCCAAAGGTACAATTAAATGAATAGTCAGACGATAGAATATACAAGCACCTCTTGAGTTGTTTTTGTTTTGTTTTTTAGCACCCAATAACTACATCATTCGTCCGTTATAATTGTTGTTACATAAAATCGGTTCAATATTGCACCCCTTGAAAGCCGTTGGTTACGAGCGATTTGTCACGTATGGATCATAAAACCATGAGACCCCCTCGACGGATCAGATTTCAGGAAGTGTTTCGCTACAATTTTGTGGGGAAAGAGTCAAATACTAAAGGTTCAGTTATCAGTGCTGAGCTGAGGAAGGTCTTACAAGATACGTCACTTCAACATAGATTTATCGTCAAAATATGAAGAATACTTGAAATAAAAGCCACTACTGAAATGTTGAACCAAGATGTAATATTGAAACATAAACGAATACATGCCCTGGAAAATGAAATTCTATAAACTGACTCACTGAATGGCCGAAGAGTACTTTATTTCAAAGTTGACACAGCCTGTCGTCTTCAATAGGGAACTATAACAAACTCGTACAGGTCATCAATCACTTAAATAGCGGTTATTACATTTCCCACACTGGGAATCATATCTTCGAAAAAAATCTAAGAGTATGTTTCGATAAGAGTATCACGTAAGTTATTGGAGATGGATTCGGGTTGAGCGTCTTGAAGGCGGAAGATAGATTCGATGACTGATAGCTCAGGGGCAGTTGTATCTAAACCGGAAACAGCTAACCAATCGTTAACTACCATACCAGCACCAACAACTGATGAACCACGATTAACAGTACCTGCAACCAAAGGAACTTGCAACAATGAAGAAAGTTCTTCTTGATCCTGTATAGATGTTTGAGGATGGACTAAACCACCTTGATTAGAAAGCGAACAGTAGGAACCTACTAAGACGTTACCAGCGATGGTTTGACGGAAAACTTCGACACCCAAAACATCTGCGATTAATTCTTCAGTTTCTCTTTCAATATCTGGATGCACCAAAGCAACATAGTCATTACAACAAATGACATTTCCTAAAGCTGAAAGTCTTTCTTCAACTCTTTGAATTTTGACTGTGTCCGGTAAGGAGTTTCTTAAATGCATCAATTCTTGATCTGTTGTTTGTGTAGGGACCAATAAACCACGACGGTTACCAGCAGTCATACGACCAACTATACGGGTACCAGCAATAGTTGTGTGAACAATTGGTATAACATCCCCTAACTCAGCTTCGAAAGCGGAATAAAAGTTTTCAGAACCACCAACTGCCACTAAACAATAGGAGTTGGTTAACTTGGAAAACACACCAACTTCATTTGAATTTTCAAACTGAGTTCTAGTAGCCATTATCAATTATTTTCCGATAGTTTTATGATTTGATGAGATTTGAACAATATTTCAATTTTTTTTTTCACAAATATTTGTGATGAGAAGAAATTATTTTCATAATTCTGTGGTTTACTCAGATGGGGTAAATTCCAGAACCGACTTGAAGCAATCTATTTTAGCACCATAAACGGCTTGTAAAATATTAACGAGATACATGTTAAAACTAAAGTAATCTAGTTAGATTATATATTAAGTATTTGTAGTAATGATGAAAAGAACCGAAAAATGTATGTCAATAAATAAAAAAAAAAGAACTCTGAAACACAAAAGCCAAACAAAATACAATCAAATAATTATGAGAAGAAAAGAGAAACAAATCAACTAAAATAGTACCTGTTTTTAGTATTCTTTCCACTGCATGAACTTAGTCAAGTTCGTTGGCAGGCACAGGGAAGATATCGTCATCATCTTCTTCTGAATCTGTCCAATCCTCAACGTCGACATCCATATCTTCATCATTCGCTTCATGATTGGGGGTGATTTCCAAACCTTTAGAACCTAAAGTAATACGAACCGTTTCTTTATCTCTCACCTGTCCTTTCAATAAGTAAATAGCAAGGCGATTCAAGATTTCATTTTGAATGAGACGATTCAATGGTCTTGCACCAAGATCTGTGGAGTAACCGTAATCACTCAAATAATTCAAGGCATTATCGTCGATATCTAGTTTTATATGCTTGCCATTATTGTCAAATCTTTTCTCTATCTCTTCGATACGTATTTTGACAATCTTTCCAATAGCTTTCCTCGAGAGTCTATTGAATACGACAGTAGCAGAAATACGATTCAAGAATTCAGGACGGAAATGGCCTTTCACAGCTTCCATAACCAATGATTTCGTTTCGGAGCTGATCTTAGTTGAGGTACTGGCATTGATATATTGAGCACCTAAGTTCGAAGTCATGATAACAATGCAGTTGGAACAGTTGACCAATTTTCCAGAAGAAGAGGTCACTCTACCATCATCTAAAATTTGTAACAATATGGTCAAAACTTCAGGCGCGGCCTTTTCTACTTCATCAAATAAAACAACTGAATAAGGACGACGCATTAAAGCTTCAGTCAAAATACCACCTTCTTCATAACCAACATAACCAGGAGCAGCCCCCAACAATTTAGAAGCAGACCACTTATCTCCAAGTTCAGAACAATCAATTCTAATGATAGCTTTCTCATCTGCAAACAAGAAACCAGCAACCTTCTTAGCCAATTCAGTTTTACCCGAACCAGATAACCCTAGAAACAAGAAAGAAGCTGGCTGATGTGGGTTAGATAAACCAGAACGACTAAGACGAATGGCATTAGACACCGATTTTACAGCCTCGCTTTGACCCACAACAGCAGAAGACAAAACCTTTTCCATGTTGATTAATTTAGCGTTTTCAGCCTGAGTCAATTTTGTTACTGGGATTCCTGTTAATTTTGCAGCTGTTTCAGCCACTTGGTCTGCGCCAACAACATTCAACATTGAATTGGAACCTAATTTGGCTTCTTCCTCAGCTACTTCTTCCTCCAAGGACAGTATACGTTTTTTTATGTCTGGGATGGCAAAGTACCTCAAATCTGCAGCAGTTTGAGTATCGTGTCTTCTTTCGGCATCTTGAGCTTTGACTTCCAAATCATCCAATTTACGTTTAGCAGCTATCAACTCTTCATGACCCTTACGTTCTTGATCGAATTTCTCTTTTAAAGGTCTCAAGTTTTCTTCCAAAGATGCTCTCTTCTGTCTAGCAACTTCTAAACGATCCTTAGTTGATGAATCGGTCCCAACATCTCTTTCTAATGCTTTGATTTCAACTTCGAGAAGCTGTAATTCTCTTTCTAAGTTATCTAATTCTTCTGGTTTTGAGTCTCTGGCAACCGCAACAGAGGCAGCAGTTTCATCTATAAGATCAACAGCCGAATCTGGTAACTTTCTGTAAGTCAAATATCTTGAAGCTAACTGAGCAGCGCTAACCAAAGCACTGTCTAAAATGCGAACACCATGATGAATTTCATATCTTGGCTGTAAGCCTCTCAAAATAGCAATAGTCTCTCTTACTGTTGGTTCTTTAACATCGATTTTTTGGAAACGACGTTCGAAGGCACCATCTTTTTCAACGTGCTTTCTGTATTCAGTTACAGTGGTGGCACCAATACAATGCAAGTTACCACGAGCAAGCATTGGCTTTAACAAATTTGCAGCATCTGATTTACCATCACCCATCAACATGTGAATTTCATCAATAAATAAGATGATCATGTCTTTTGATTTTTCGACATCATTCAAAACACCCTTGATTCTTTCTTCGAAATCACCTTTGTATTTGGCACCAGCTGTCAAAGCACCCAAGTCCAAAGAGTATAATTGGGAATTCGCTAAAACATTTGGAACATCTCCGTCTATGATTCTCTGGGCAACACCTTCAACAATACTAGTTTTACCAACACCCGGATCACCAATAAGACAAGGATTTGACTTTGTTCTTCTGGCCAACACTCGTATGGCTCTTCTGATCTCCTCCTCTCTACCTATAACAGGATCAATTTTACCTTCTCTGGCCTTTTCAGTTAAATTCTCACAATACTTTTCCAAAAATTCGTATGTCGAAGATGAGTCGGCTTGTCTTGAGTCAATCCTTTGACTGCCTCTGAATTCTATTATCTGCTTTTTGAAACTTTCTATATTAATACCGGCTTCCTTGCAAATCGACTGGATCGAAGAATCATCTAACAATGCCAATAACAAATGGTCTTGAGCGATGTAGCTATCTTTCTGTTGGGTTTTGATGTCACCAGCCTTTTTCAACATTTGGCCTGTAGCGTAAGCTGGCCTAACATCATCTGGAGCCGGCGTCTGCGATGGGATTCTCACCAATTGTTTATTCACTGCTCTTTCAAATGTAGTCCAATCCAACCTACTTCTTTGTATCAAGGTTTTCAAATATGGGACCGAATTTTCCTCATCAGTAGGTGTCATGGCCGCTAGGAAATGGACAGGCAACAATTGAGCATGTGAATTCTCTTGTGCCAATTTGGTAGCGGTGGTTATAATGTTTAATGCATTGTCTGTAAATTGTGATTCATCCATTTTGAGCTATGATATGTATTTTTCTTTGCAATTGATGATGTTAGAGTGTTACTTTTGAAAACATCAATAATCGAGTAATGCCTCTATATATATGCTGCAATTGTCGCTTTTGTTGCTGACAACTTACATAAAACTATCGACTGATAATTGGGTCCGAGATTCTTTAAGAACACTTGCGAACAATCTTGAACGTGATAGAAAGCAAGCGATGCTACTAGAAGGTTCTGAATCAGTGGTGCGGCGTTCTCCCTTCAAAAAATGATGCTGGTTATGAGCACAACCTCTCGTTTTTTGGATGTCTCAACCGGTTGGGTCAAAATTGCACTCATTTCCAGCGGGTCCACTTGCTAGTATTCTACAAGCTGCAATTGAGCTGATGATGTGTGGAGCGGGACCATATCATGAACACAAGATACTCCAGGAGTTTCCCCAGCGTGAAAAGTGAGACTCAAGCTTACATAACTACTGATGGGCAATCGACGGCGGCTACTGCACCATAAAATTAGCCGCCGACATTTGATAAGGTAATAACAAATCAGGACTGGAATTCACAGGTGATATTACAGGTGCCTCTATTACACACCACATTCATCAGGTTTCTGGTGTTTTTCAATTTATGGCCTGTCTCACAAAAATCATAAAGTGACAAATGAGCATACCACTTTATACCACTAAAGCTTATAAAAATGTCATCTATTGTGAGTATTACACCTGATCAATAATATCGTGGGAAAGAGCAAGATTAAACTAACCGGCCAGATCAATACTTTAGAACGTCCAAAAAAAAGATCAAGGTTCGGGTGTCACAATTGTACGTATAACGCTGAAGTTAGTCTACTCTATGAACTAGTGCTAATCACATCCTATAGGCAAGAAATCAAAAATAAAATGCGATGAAAAAAAACCTTCCTGTTCGTATTGTATTCGAACCAACTCACAGTGCGATTACACAATCAAGTTGACATGGGGAGGAAGGCCTTATACCAAACCCAAAGTATTGAAAAACGATTACACAAATTTTACTTTTTCTGATGCTCAAGTGCAAGAAACCGGCACAAACTTGAAGAGAACAACTGGTAGGAAAAGGGGTCCTGAATTCATAGTGGGAACATCAGTTCTTGATTTCAAGACTCCATCCACTCCAGTACAAGTCAATAAAGAAGATGGGATGCCGCAAACTGTCAGTCAAACCCCTGATATGAAACAGCAAACTCACAAGAAACAAAAGCCCAATTCAATGCTAGTTAATGAGTCCAATTACCCCATATTAGCTTCTTCAGCAGATGAATATGTTCCGCTGGATAACACGAATGGCATCAACTCTTATCCGGTGAATGGTTCTTCTCAGAGCCCTTTGAACTCTTTAAACTCCTTGGGCTCTTTGGATTTTCTGCAATCTCATGATCTCATTCCAATCCAAGAAACTGTCGAAAGTCAAGGTTTCGAGATCAGCCAGGAAAATCTTGACAAGCTCGATTCTGATTTGAATTATTTATGCTATCCTGACATCAATGTTGGAATAGAAACATTATCCATGGCCCTAGAAGATATTGCGACAGACTCCTCCTTCAATTTGAATAACTTAGGAATCATAAATGACGTTATGTTACCGATAAGTGAACACAACGATAGGTCGTTACAGATCGAAAACAATAGTAATGATACGAGTTCTGATGCCGACAGCTTCTCCACAGATTTAATGAGGATTAAGTCATATTTGCCGAAGAGATCTGCTCAGAATAGTTTTCTTGAAAGAATCTCACCATCTCAATCAAAAGCTCGTGACTTCTCCTCTACACCATACAATTCGTCAACATTGAACGACAATTCGAACATAATGAGTTTTGAGAATATTCCTCAAAGTATTTTGCCTTTACCTGACATATTACTACAGGTTCCATATTACAGAGAATTGTTCCACTTTTATTGCGACGTCACTTCAGATTTTTTTGTTCCGGCTCCATCACATATTTACAAAGAGAATCCGTTCAAAACCATATTGCCTAGAATGGCAATAAACACACCAGCTATCATGACTACAATGCTAGCCTTTGCTGCTTCGAACAGAGCCAATCTTTTTAGACAAGATCTTCCAAAGTTAGTGATTGATCAATTACTAGCTAGGACTTGTAACGAGTTGATTGTTAAACTCCATGATTCGAAAGAAGCTAAGTCTGATTCAACTTTAGCAACTGTTTTGATGCTATCTTCTTATGAGGTTTTATTTTCAGTTAACTTATCTAGACATAGAACCCATAATTTGGGAGCGAAACAGATTGTTTTGGCCAAAGGTTTAAATGGAAAAAATTCTAATGAAAAAAGAACCATATTTTTCACAAACAAGTCTGAAAGTGATATCCTGTTTTTTTTGGTAAGATGGTTTTCATACATTGATGTTATGGGCTCATTATCATCTACAAAGAATCTTCAGAATTATTTAACGGACTTAAAGGACTCGGATATAGATTACGATTTAGTTGAAGATGACTTGGAATACCAGGAGAACCCGTTCAACTGCAAAAAAGACATTGATCATTTATTAGGCTTCGATATAAGATTGCTTCCTCACTTAGCGAAAATAGGTTCACTTATAAAGAAAGCAGCTTTATTAAGATTTGAGGATAATAGTACCCATCTCGAGTCTACCTCTGAAAGCTCTATACCCATTGAAATTTTAACCAAAGCTTTGGAAGTTAAAGAAAGGTTAATGTTTTGTTATGAGATGGGTGAAAAGAGAAGAGATAAAAGAATACATATATTATTTGAGTCAAAAGATCAAGACTCTCCGACCGATACGATCAAACAAGATAGCGTATTACGCGCAACTAATAAAATCTTCTGTTATATGGGGATAATAAGCTTGTATAGGAGAGTGCTCAAACTTTCAACAAGCTCGTCATTAGTACAGCGCTTGTCGTTGGAAGTGATTGATACATTTTTAGATAAGATTGAGCCCGGCTCTCCTGCCGAAATTTGTTCGCTATTCGGTACTTTTACAGCTGGGTGCGAAATTTTGGATCCTGAAAAAAGAAACCAAATCAAAGAAAGATTTTCAAAGTTGTATCAGTTAGGAAATATCAATGGATTGAAAGGATTAGATTTGATGATTCAATGTTGGGAAACTGGGAAACATTGGTGGGATTTGGCCATCGATAATAATATTGATTTTGTAATGTTGTAATGAAAAAAATGATGATATTCACATTGTAGTATGATTTCCCCCAACAAAGAAAAGCCGAATTTACTGAAAAAAAATGCACTAGCAATTGATTACATTTTGAGTATTATAAGCTATATCATTGAGTTGGTATAAATTTCGAGTCATAAAAAAACTACTTATATGATCAGCTTTTGATCTGCATTTGATTCAAGTTCAAACTGGAATTCCTTTTGATGTGCTGGGACTTAGAAGCCTCTTTCAATTGCTTCAACTTCTCGTTCAAAGCAGGAATTTCTCTGAGATGTTTTTCAATGGCCAACCTTTCTTCTTCGTATTTCAATCTTTTCTCAGCATCTAATTTACCGAAAAAGTAACCCCCCTTCCCATCAAATTTCAATATCATGTCATGAAAATGCCACAAAGCTGGTCTATGAGCGACTGAAAGTAGTGATATACCCAAGCTTTGCGCATGTTTATACATGAATTGTTCCATGGTTGGTGAAACGGCAGAGGTACACTCATCCAAAACAGCGAATTTAGGTTTGTTGTAATACAATCTGGCCATGGCTAATTTTTGTTGAGAACCAATAGATAATTCTTCAACCCAGTCTTTGAATTGATCTAAAGGCGATGAACCAGCGAGTAACTCTTCCAACTTTAAAATCCTTAGTATCGATATCAAATCATCGTCTGTTTTGCTAGACTGGTAAAACTCTTGCAATGTGTGGGGATAAATTATTTGCTCCCTCAACGTACCTTTCGATAAATAAGCTCTTTGTGGCAAATAAAACATATCCTCAATACTTGGAGTTATCAATGTGCCAGCCCTGACTGGCCATAATCCTCCCAAAATTCTAAACAAAGAGGATTTTCCACAACCATTAGGACCAGCAATGAGCAAATGGTGACCATGTGGCAAAACAAAATTTAATGAACTGCACAAAACAACATTAGCCGGTGTAATCAAAGGAACGGCATAGAAACCGATTTGGTTGGAATCAGTTTTCGTTTCACCACTAAATTCAGAAACTGATTTTCCATTTGATATTTTATTTTTGATATTGTATAATTCTGTCTGAAAATCACCCACTCTTGAAGCGTGACCTACTACTTGGGCGACATATCTTCTAGCATGCAACAATCTACCCAAAGAGGATGAGGCGTCAACTAACAACCTTCTGTTGGTGATGAAATTGGAAGATGTAGATTCGTCGATAGGATGATTCATATACTTATTGATGAAAACGGGAACTGAACATAATAGTAAACCCAATGCACCCCAAGTGTATTTGACGATAAAAGTGTGAGCAACATCATGTATTGCTTTCAATTTGAACTCTAATCGGGAAAACCTCTGTAACTGGTAATAGCATGTATCCAAGTAATCTAACTCGCGAGGATGACCTCGTAAAAATGCAATCTGTTCGTTATTTTGTACAACTTTTGAATGAGCAGATCGTAATTGGCCCTCCAAACTGGCCCTTTCCGATGCCAATTTGGCAAATGGTGGAGATAAAAAGGTCAACAACAAGGTCGAAAAATGGGCTATCAAACCAAGCGCCAAAGTGCCCTCGGGACCGCCAACTCCAGATTTTGACAATTCCTTAGCACATAACAATAAATCAAGAGAAGGTTTTAATAATTGGCCCGGTAAAGAAGAGGCGGCTCTTGCTAACCTGTCAATATCTGTAGAAATCCGTTGGTCTGGATCTGAAATCTTGTCACCCAAATGAATCAACGAATAGTAGTTTGGGCTCGAATTTACGGGTAGATAATCTGACATGATACTGAAGGTGATGTTGGTTCTGATGCTCTTTGACAAGCTCGATTGTGTGTATTGCAACAACGCGTTGATAACGGACGCGGGTATACCCAAGAGCATCCAATTGATCAAAAGCTTCAAAAACCTTTTAGTTCTTTTATTGATCAAAGCAGCCACCAACTTACCATCCAAGGAAGCAACTCGGATAGTGAGCAAAGCTCTTATGGTCAACAACACAAGCTGACTGCATAGATGGAAGAGAACTGGCGACCTCCACGACGGAATCGCTGAGCGTATCAATCTTGTAGTTGCGTCCTTCGTGAGATACGGTCTGGCACGTACTGGGCCTTTTGCTTTTCCAGGCTCCTCGGCGTCTATATTGGTCAATTTGGTTGATGACGGCTTTTTATCTGACGTGGTGGCGCCCGTTAGGGCGGCACCAAGAAGAAGAAGAAATGCTGACTTCAATAGAACTGGTCTAGCTCTAGTGTAAATTTTCACTATTGGAAGGTCAGACATTTTCTTTGACATTGTTGACCACTAGCATATAGCTCAACACAAATATCTTGAATGTTCAGTGCTTATATAAAAGATTCAAAACTTGCTCCGCTATTTCGTTTGCATGTGCTCAAATGCAGATAACTCATCACTGAATTCTGAGCGCAACCTCTTTAGAGTGTCGTTCACCTCTTCCATGCGACGTTGGTATAGACACATACAAATGGCGACTTTGTCGCTCGGGTGCGACGTGCCCTGGGCGACATTTGTGTACAACACGACAACATTGTCCGCTGTCAATTCCCGTGTCAGCAATATGGGAGACAACTTTGATGCTGGATGTGTTTTCCACTGCGCTAGAACTGGCAACATGTTCTGCGAATTGACCTCTTCTGTCAAGGGCACCAAGTGATGAACCAACTGAACTAGCAAAAGGAGGTCGCGTGTGCTGTAGGTGTGGGGATCTGTTATATCTTTGGAACTCATGCCTAACATTGTGTTGGATGTGGGTCGGCTCTTCAGTGTCAGCTCCAAACAGATATAAAGTACACCTATACAAAAGGTTTAGGCAAATAAATACCAAATGTATGCGTCACGAGCCCTGCACACCGTCATTTTTGTTCCGTGTAGACGTTCAGCTGGGTTCGATGGACCGTAGATTAAATGAGGCCCTCAACACCGTTTCCGCGCCGCAGAGCGATCTCAAGGAATAACTGCAATCACGTTTCTTCGCTCGTAACGGGGTTTTAACTTTCGTGTATTGGATTCTAAATTAAAACTGTACACAAAAATTCAACCTTTGGCGATATAAACAGCATCATCATTTGATCAACCAATCCACTTTATAACACATTTGAAGAGCCTTTAGCTGTCTGTGGCTAATCATGTCGGATATATCTATCATCAATGACTTGAAAGACATATCTTTGATATCACCAATTTCCAAATCATCACCCGCCAGCTCTCAATCATCGCAAAGGAGATCCATTTCGAATCTGAACAGACAGCAGACAGGAAGTTCGAATGCTGAAGTCACAACACTTGCAAGTGGAGCTGAGCTGGATACGCATATGAAAACAATTGTGAGCTTGAACAGAAATGAGAGCATTGAGCACAATCACTCGCATACGCATACGGCTCATCATCACCATACTACCACTGCTAAAGTTCCCTTCTTATCGACAGCTGTTAGAGCTGAAAGAAGACTAAATGCACTCGAATCCCCGAAATCTAACAAGATTAGGCCTTTATTGACTAATTCCAATATCAACATACATAATACCCATACATCAAGCGAGAGTTCTCCAAAATCACCCAAGATAATCACTCCCAACAGGAAAATAAACCAAACTCCGAAAAGATTTGTTTCCCAACCAATTAATCCAAACGCATCGTTTTTGAAAGCTACCTCTGCTTCATTGAACAGAATCAAAGACATTGGTAAAGACCACTCAATGTCATCGACACATCACGATTCCTCAAATGGGAAGTTACAGTCAATATTATCGAATGATTCGAAAAGTTTTATACATTCGAAATTCAAAAATAAAATTGCAAGTACAATGGGTACCGTGAATACAGATAGTAGCATAACAAGACACAGGGAATTCAGAATTTCGATTGACTCCAGTAAGAATTACTTGAAACTGGGATTCAAATCCCAACCTCAAACTCCGAACACGAAAGATATTCTTCATCCAATACAACAGCAAAAAGATACTACGAAGAAAATTGTATCCAATTCCTCAATATCGTCAATGGATAGAAAAAAAATAAACAGAAGGTCCCTCAATTTGCTTGATTATAAGACAAATTCAATCTATCCAAGAAAAAAAAGTATACCAAACATATCTTCTTCACCGGCGGTTTCTAATAGAGATAAAGTCTCACGAACAATTGCCCCATCCGCCAAAAGCTTATCAAACATAAACTTGCAAAATTCCCGAAGAAACAAAGTGCCTTCACCGCCAAAACATACAACAAGGCTGGTAGAGAAAATCAACGATGTCGACAAAATGTACGAATGTCTTTCAAGTCATTCTTCTACTGCAGAGATTGTAAAATCATGGAAAATGTCACATCTCATAATTGATCCTAATCATACACCTAGTCCAAGATTTCCGAAAGAAGTTTCTGATTTGCCAAACAACCTAAATTCATACGAGAAAGGGGAGATTATGAGAAAGACAGAGATCTATTTTACAGGTCTTCCGAATATCACAAAGTCTACGATTGACATATCAAACTTCAGTAAAAACTTTGGTTTTGATGATGATGACAAAAACTACCTTGCTTTGAAAGGTGATCATATTGATTATAGATACGAGATTTTGGGGTTTTTAGGTAATGGCTCATTTGGGAATGTTTTGAGGTGTAAGGATCATAAATTCAACAGAATTGTTGCCATCAAAATAATCAAAAACGATATGACATGGTCATTGCAGGCTGCATATGAGATCAAGATGTTAAAGATATTGTTGAAAGAGAAACAAAGTAAGTTATCTTTGAACAAAGAGAATGGTAACGAAAACGGCGAAAATTTCATTCTTGACTATTACGATCATTTTCACTTTAGAAGTCATATGTGCATTTCAACAGAACTTTTGGGGATAAATTTGTATCAAGTTATTGAATCCACAAATTTCAAAGGCTTTTCCATACCGATTATACAAATTTGGTCAAAGCAAATTCTCCAAGCATTGAATTTTATTCATAAAAAAGGTATAATTCATTGTGATCTTAAGCCAGAGAATATAATGTTGATTAGCCCCAATGGACTAGATATAAAAATAATTGATTTTGGATCGGCTTGTTTCAACAAAGAGATCTCATACCTGTACATTCAATCGAGGTTTTATAGAGCTCCTGAAGTATTGCTTGGTGCTCGATATGATAACAAAATTGACTTGTGGTCTTTCGGATGTCTTATAGTTGAGTTGTTTTCCGGTGATCCATTGTTTCCAGGAACGAATGAGATAGAGCAAGTTGGTTGCATATTACAGGTTTTTGGGCCGCCATCTTCGAGGTATATTTTAGAATTAAGAAATGAGATTGAGATAAAAGGCCCCGTTGACTCGAGTGAAACAGCTAGACTTAATTTGAAAAAGAACTTGCTATACTGTTTGTTTGACTCGAGTGGTAAGCTAAGATTAGAATTTTTGCATGCTAGGACAAAAAAACGTATAAGGCCCAGCTCCAAAAAGATAGAGATACTATTGAAAGCACGGGGCTTGGCGAAGGAAGACTCTAGATTCATTGACTTTGTCTCCAGAGTATTGAACTGGGATTTGCATAAGAGGCCTAGCTGTGAAGAGCTATTAACCCATGGATTTTTAACAAAAAAATCGGACTTTTCTCGTGTCGGAACCCCCATCCATGGAGTTTTCGTTAACTCAAGTAAAGTTTCTCTAGCTGACAGTCCTTTGAAAAATGTGGAGGATGTCACGGACTCAGCTTATTCGATCGATAACTCGATTCTGGGAAGTGATACTCCATCTTCGCAGAAAAGCTCTGTATCTGACACTCATATTTCCATAGCTTACGATGATCTTTGATGCTCTGGTACTTGTTGTATGATGAATTATAGAAGGTGTAGTTTTGAGTCCACAGTAATCCTCACTAAGCAAATGAAATATAACATGTAATTAATATTTGAAACTACTATATTGTAATCCAGATTATAGATATTGTTGCGTTATCTAAAATATTGATCACCGCGAACTTCTCAGACCGACTTGACTGAATACGCTGTCATGCATTTGTGTAAGTCAGGTGCCTTACAACTATTGAATAAATAAAAGAAAGGTAGACTGATTGCCAAATCCAGTACTGTCCACAGCCAATTCCAATGTGAATTGATTTTCAAAAGAAGAGTTTAAGCCACATATTAACTTGAAGAATCCACTTAAGGAGTAAAATCAAGGGTATAAAACTTACAGTCCAAGATGACTGGATCCAAACTTCATAAGTCAACAGCTACTGCTTTGAATCATATATATGGAATCACATCTGATATAGCGGAGAGAAATGAAGGGAAAACAGGTGTTGCAGCGGGCACAGCGGCCTCGTTGTTGAGTATGGGTATTGATAAGTTGAACAGGTCACAATTATCCAGTGCAGAGATAGAAGAGCTAAGTGCAATCGGCGATATGGGTCCACCTTCTGGTAACTCTGAAGATAAACAAGATCATTTCATAGATCGTCTACTTGAAAAGCTTTTGATCCACAATATCCCCTCTGACTCGATAGAGCGGGAATCAATTGAAATGAAACTAAATGATACAGCTCGAGCTCAAAAGCCTAGATTATCCATTACAGTTTTAACTAGCAACTTCAGGAAATTGAGTGCTCGTATGGATGGTTTGTTTCAGATACAATATGGACTAATAAGAATTTTGACTTGGAAAAAACCCACAGTGACATTAATGTATGCCTTGTTGTATACTTCAATATGTCTTTACCCTCATTTGATGCTTGTATACCCCCTAGTGTTTTTATTGGGAGTTATAATGATACCTGGGTATTCTTATAGGCATCCTTTACCCAAACCTGATATTCGTCCTGTCAAAAAAAGGGGACAATCACTACTTGAATTTTTCAGTGAATCCAATGGTCACGATGTAAGTATATTGAATCAATTCATCAACGCTGAGGATTTACCTGAAGATCCAGATTTCTCCCCTATCTCAACTGCCAAAAGTGAAAACTTGAATCTTGATTCAGTCAAGTCGAACACATCGGGGACAGAGCTCAAGAAAGGTGCCGTAAAACGTAGCCTGACCGAAAACACAGACTCAAATCATAAGAACACCAAGGTCATAAAATCCAAGATTGAATTGATGATCAATATGAGGGATCTACAAAATCTTACGACGGACGTGATAAATTTATACGATACATCAGAAAAGTTTTGGTTTGAAACAGCTGGATTTAAGGATGAAAGAACTTCTACTTCTTTGTTTTTCAGTGTTTTACTTCTGGCATTGTTTTTATTGACTTTTGGTGCGTATACCCCCTGGAGACTAATATTCATATTGGGGGGCTGGGGACTCATTATAGCTTGTCACCCAAGTAGTAGCCAGTTTATTCAAAAATTCAACAAAAACTTCATAGAACCAAGAGAGAAAGAGATGGCCAAAAAAATGCAACGGAGTGAGAGGGAAGACATACTTTTGGATGAACCTCCTGCAACTGAAGAGGTTGAAATTTTTGAGCTACAGCAACGGGGCTTGACAAGCAATACCTGGGAACCTTATTATTTTACTACTACAATATTCGACAAAAATGATTCTATCAGGTTATGCCAAAAAAACCCTATTGGTACTGACAAACTTGCTGAAGTTTTACCTCCAATGGGATGGAGTTTCGAAGTAGATTCTGATGACTCTTGGTCAATTGATTACAATGGTAAAAAAATCATAGAAGATAGAGGATTGTCAAACGTTCTCGTTGACGAAAATAACGAATGGATCTATGATGAGGTGGAGCCCAGATCGTCTCACAGTTTGGAGTTCAGGAGAAGAAGATGGGTTAGGAACTGCTACCGCTACTCCAGGCCCGCAAGAAAGCCCAAATCGCATCATTTATTTCGCTCCTAATCCAGGACAAGACCTCTTGTATTTTGGTTATAAAAGCTTCCAATATCAATAACACGTTTTACGCACTTTCATCATGCCCAGATTCTATAATTTAAAATCATGTACTTATAATAAATATAAACTAAACACTCAACTCAAAAAAGTCGCGCACTTCTTTTACTCTTTCCTACTTTATAGATATTTTCCATCAATTTTCCTCTCAAGCAGCTTTTACCTTCACCTGAAATCGATAATGGATAATTCGTTAAGAAAACAATTTGGTTTTGATCAGTTACGGATCCTCTATTCCAGGCATGCCATCGAATAATCGCTCAAAACACAGGCTGTTAGGATCTTTGAAGTGATCATAAGGATTACACATATCCAATTGCATTCCACAAAGGTTACAAAAATGAGACAAGCACCGTTTACATCTCATTTTATTGCATCCATCTAGTCGTTGGATGACAATACCACAGCTGGGACATTTCACTAGACCCTGAGACGAATCTTGAACAGCTTTTTCAAAAAGTTGATCCATCAAAAACTCATCGGCTATTTTATTGATAGCTGCCTTTCCATAAATATGTCCGAGTCGAATTCTATCGTTTGATTTGGGAACAGACAGTAACCATTCTTTCAAGGCCTCAGTGGGTATTTTGTAATGTACTTGTGCACATTTGCGATATGTCCCATGCCAACTCTGACGGCAAAGAAAACAAAATGCAAACTCACATTTTCGACAAATTACCAAATCTTCATCTGTATTATCCCTGAAAATATCATTCTCGCAAACTTCTCTTGCACATTGAACAACTCTAGCAGGAAATAGCTTCCTCAAAATATCATTTTTCTTCCTATGAAACAAAGTCTCATATCTTTCTAATAACTCAATAGACACAACTCTTTTCAAAACACCCAAACTGATAGGGGGTCGCAAAAAAGAATCTTTGAACTCGTTGAATTGACGATTGGACATGGCGCAATCCAACTTCGAGTAACTGTTTTCTAATTCTGTTATTCTTTTAGTGCATTCAAAATCAGGACAATGTATTTTCTCAACGTCTCCACTTATTATACATGAGGAAAAATAGTCTTCAAGGCATTGGTTGCAAAACGTGTGCCCACATTGTGTCAATCTAGTACACGATTCGCCCTTATGATCACCAATGCAAATCTGACAAGTGAAGGTTTTGGAATTGAACTTTTCTTCCAATGTTTTTTTGTTCAAAATCTGGAATACCTTAAAGCTTTCAAATGAAGTAGCTTTTATTGGAGAACCCATATCAAATAAAGCATTGGCCTGTTCCTGTAAATAATCAATCATGGAGTATATAACTATATCATGGCAATCAACCCATATGTGTAAAAGATCCTTCTTGAGTGTCCCAAGGGTTTCGTCTGATAAAAAGCTGGATGACAAACTAATTTCTGGTGCTGTCTCTGGATATTGCGAGACCAATTTAAACTCAAAGTGTATTGGGGGAAGATATGTTACTGAATCAAAAAACCTTTGATTTGTTGCCGAGTCCACATATATGATTTCCACTTCTTCCAAAAGGCTAATTTTGATGTCAATGGAGCCACTGAAATCATCCAAGCAAAATGTCGCTTCTGGAAAAATGGCTTGTAATGACTGTAGTTCTTGTACTTTGATGTCAGACTCATCTAGGTCTAGTACATCTATGAGTGATTCGGTAGCAATGAGATCATTATCGATTCCAACAATCATATTGAATCACCTTTTTCAGATCTACCAAGTAAACCATGTACCTCAGGTTCAGAGCAAGTAGCTATCAGACATACATAGAATATATATTCTGATGATGAAAGTTGACTGCAATGATCTGAAGATAGGAAGAAGGAAGAATATATGCTTTATCGAGTGATCTCGCTATATATCCAAGATTATGTAATCTGAAAAATAGGACGCGAGTTTACTTCAATTCAACCTCTGAGCTGGCATACGATAAACAAATAAGTACAGAGAGACCAAGAACAACAGGTTTTTCCAACTAACTGAAGATAAATCGAGCATCGCGATCGATATGGACTCTTTCAAAACTAAGGTTAGATCCTTTGATGCTTTTCGTATGTTTATCCAGCTTTCCACTTTTTCGTGAAACATTGAACTAACAGATTTAGCAAAAGTAGCGCCCACACATACAGTGAGATCCACTAGAGGAAGTTACTCTACAGTATTCACCGTCATTTGTATTTTATTTATCTTCTGGGTCGAGGTTGGTGGATGGTTTGGTGGTTATATTGATCACCAATTTGCAGTTGACGAGCAAATAAGAAAAGACTTGTATATCAACATGGATCTATTGGTTGCAATGCCTTGCGAGTTCATACACACGAATGTGAGAGATATCACAGACGATCGTTTTTTGGCTAGTGAACTTTTGAATTACAGAGGAACAGAATTCCAGGTGCCACCCTCATATCCTGTCAATGATGAGAGTCGCCAAACGGTTCAAGAATTAGATGAAGTGATGAGAGAAGCTTTGAGAGCTGAATTTGGGACGATAGGAATAAAGGTTATAGGAGGGTCTCCAGCGTGCCATATATATGGTTCAATTCCGGTCAACAGAGTTAGTGGTGATTTCCATATCACAGGGAAAGGGTATGGTTACAAAGATAGATCAATTGTGCCTTATGAAGCTTTAAATTTTTCGCACGTAATTTCAGAGTTTTCGTACGGTGAGTTCTACCCATTTTTACACAACCCATTGGATTTCACAGCCAAAGTTACTCCTGAACACTTACACAGCTATAAGTATTACGCCAAAGTTGTGCCTACGATATACCAAAGATTAGGAATCGTCATTGACACCAACCAATATTCCATCACCGAAAGTTCAAAACCAATCAAGTTAAACGAGGGGGTTCCAGGAATCTTTTTCAAATATGATTTTGAGCCAATAAAATTGAACATTACTGAAGAAAGAATACCATTCTTACAATTTATAATTAGGTTAGCTACAATTTGTGGTGGTCTAATCGTCTGTGCTAGTTGGTTAATGAGAATTCTCGACAAAGCGCTAGTTTTATTGCTTGGTAAGAAATTTGCCATGAGGGGCCAAGAAAAGTCTCACAATTTACTAGATTCTGACAATAGTATGGTAACTAAATCAGATATTGAATAAGCATGTATTACATATATCCATTGAGAAGTCCTGGTTCAAATGTAGATTAACCAAAATAGTTTTTCGGTTCGTATAATTCGTCGATTTTGCTAATAGCTTTTGAATCTGAAGCTTTATTTTCTTCACTGAAATTCGTTTTTTGCAACCAAATTGTTTTCCTCTTTTGGTTCAGTCTCAACGAAAGAATTTTGAAGCTGAAAATCAAACAGATCCAATGCCACCAGATCAAGCAATACTGACAGAAAATATCATGGGGATTGCGGGTTCCCCAATAGTCAATCAGGCTCCTCAACGACCCATTACGACCTGTTCAAACGAAACAAATACTATTAGTGAAAACGTTTCCACTGAAAAAACGATAAGCGCCAACACATCCTTCCTGGTAAACACATCTGAAAATAACATTGCTTTGAAGACCTCAGCATCCAAACAAAATTTAGCAGGATATGACACCAAAAAAGTGGTGGCGGCTAATGTTTCAAATTCCAACTCAACCATCAATCAATCAACACCCGTGAGAAGAGATACATCTTCACAATTTGTTGAAAGCACGATGAGCCAATTCTTCAAAGATGATGACATCTCCATTGGTGCCTTCGAAAGGTCTGCAAAGGAAATGATATCTGTCATAAAAAAATCATCCGCCTTAACTCGGATCGATCCCTTCAACTGGGCTCAACTAGAAAAAATATATGAATCGATATTCAATGACTATTGCAATGAGATGGAAGCCGTTATTGGTGAATTCCACGAATTGATGAAGGTAGTTACCACCTTTTTTAAAGACAAATCATGACTTGCAACATACTAATATATTGCAACAGCAAAGACAGGTTTGGCAAGAAGTTGCATTTTCGGTTGACCGAGAAAGGAGTACTGAAAGAATAAACAAGATGGAGCAATGGATCACTCTAAAAGAATCAAACTTGGATAGCGTCAAAACGGAGTTGAAGAATTCGATCGAAGTCATTCAAAAGTTGTTTGAGCAAATTGGGCCTTCATCCATTAGCAATAGCAGCTAGTGTTATTTGACTAATGACAACTCATGGGACAGAACTCTCTGACTTTTCCAGACGAAAGTATAGCTAGAATATCTTTTGAACGTCGCCCCCATATACCTGATTAGCTCTATGCTTTCTTAGTGATGTGAATATAATTTTGACTCAGTCTAACGAAAGCGTAATTGAGAAACTCTTCACTTACTTTCTTTCTTCGTTAAAGAAAGAAGCTCACTCGATCTGTAGTGGTGCGGCTCAACTACTTTTTCAATGAGCGTCTTATGACCGATGAAACTAAAATAATGAATTTTGCATCAGTTCAGTTTAATTATCTTCGATATATTTGCAACGCTGCCATAATATGGTCAGCTGAAATATATAGATTGCATTACAGATGTCCAAAGTGGAAGTTTTGCGCAAAGTTGCTCTAACTAAACCGTTTTTGATGGTTGCGTCCGTGGGAAACCCTGAATCTTCATTTGGTGGTACCAGACACAATGTAGGTCATTGGGGTGTTAATTATATGCATGAGGTTTGGACTACAACTCCTTTTCAAAAGACACCTGGTGCCGATTGTGTGTTCAGTGTTGACCAGCAGAGAGAAGATATTGTGTTTTACAAGAGCACTAGTTACATGAACATTTCAGGTCCTTCTTTGAGCCGAGTATGGCAAAAAATATCACAACAAAAGAAACAACAAGGCTACTCTCCGGCCTTGGTTGTAATACATGATGAACTCTCTTATGATCTCGGTACAGTCAAAGTAAGGAAACAAAACACCAGTCACAGAGGACACAATGGGTTGAAAAGTATTCAAGGTTGTATGGGTGCTGGGTTTACAAGAATAGGTATCGGTATAGGCAGACCAGAGAGTAGAGATCCTAACATTGTCGCGAAGTATGTGCTCTCAAAATTCACCAGAAAAGAAAGCGAATTGTTGGACCATCAAGTAGGACCACAGATCCTGCTTTTTCTTGAACAGATGAGACAAGGACACTTTATTTATGAAAAGAATACCCAAACATAAGTTGTTGATTGCGTGCATTGAAATAACGAGATATTACTATGATTGTGATTATAGAATTTAACTTTTGAGGAAGGAATGGCTTGTATATAGATTCCATAAAAAATATCTTCATTAATGGTGTATAGCATTTTGTAGATTATTAGTAACCCTCGCGGTTACCCGACTATACCAAACGATAAGATGCCTTCAGATCATCAAGACATGCTCAAACCTAGAGTTTGTAAGATACTGGAGGTAGAATTTGAAAGAGAGTTGAATATTTGATAATTGCGGATAGTTGGTTATTAGTCATTTGCTGTCATGGATAGATTAATTGACAAAAAAGAGTTTTCTTTCGAGATCACAGCAGATAGATCCATCATTAGAGAAGCGGTTAAAGGTATGTTTTTACAATATCACAGGCATAGCTATGCAAACTTATTGTCATATTGATCACCAACTAACTTATATGATTCAGGTATAATATGGACGATTTTTTTCCATAGGCTATTTGGTCCCATCACACCTATGACGCATCACTTTTTTGACATTCCATATCCAATGGCAAATTTGCCAGAGTTAGATAGCTTGATAGATGAAAAGATTGATCAGCTCATAAAGTTATTGGATTCATTCACAGAAACCAGTCAATCTGCAAACTCTGCAGTTTCCCCAACCAATTCAAGAACACTATCGTCATCGTCGACAACCCCTTTTGGATCCCCTTCGAATAGATTATATAATGAATCAATCAATAACACAGTCACTAATTCTCCGATGTTGGTAGCTACTTCGGAACCAAACACTACAAACGCTAAGTTTGGCCAAATCATAGTTCAGTTTTTCGAGAAGCAAGCAGTCAAAAAAACTACGTGGTTTGGTAAGAATGAAGATTTGAAACAGTGGGAATCATGGATAATAAATATAAGATGCCTTCCGACGTTGATATCATCCTTTACTCCATCGTCACAAAAACCCTTGTCTAGCGGTGACTCCAATGCTGAATCCGCTACCTCTCAATTTGAAGATATATTGATAAGGATCATTGAGACAGTAGATCAGAATAAAGATCATATTCCACCCATTACCACACTAGATAGCTCGCCCTTTCCTTACAGTATAATAATTCCAAGCTCCAATAACGCACATTGGAGCAAATTCATCAAAAAAATGATAAGTGATACAAATTGAATTGGTTCCATTTGATCGACTTTCTGATATAGAATAAAGTCATTACGTTTGACTATCTTGTTCATGTTCACTTCCGTTCAATCTTTGATCTACCAACGCGAAGTCATGGGATAAAACATTCGGTTCCCTCATTTCTCTGATGATCTGCAACTCTCAATCCTGCAATGATCACTCTTGAGTTCGCCCATGTGTGTGTCTTTTGATGAAAGACATGAAGCCGAAGAAAATCATAACTAACCTTGTATATTACAATCAGTAAGTACGAATGCGTTATGTTTATTGATAGCAAGAACGTTACGGCTAGAATAAATTTTTCTCCTTTCCATAGACATCTGGCTATATCATTCTAATGTTAATTCCTTCCAGCACGCAGGAATTGATAAAGTAACAATAGCTATATATTCAATATTCGTATGTAAAATATCAAGATATTCGTGGTTGAGCATCTGTTTTTTGGTCTTGTAGACCTTCACTTCCCTCTTTCACCATTCGCTTGAGTCATCATAAATTTGCATAATTCAAGCCTGAGTCACCTTTAACCAATATACAATCGCCATTTTCGATGACAATATCATGTAGACCAAGCTCTTTGCTCAACTCAATCACCTTATCATCATAGCTCCCTGGCTGGAACCACAAGCCTTTGAATTTACTCTTATAATCGTTTATGCTGGATATTTCACGTAAGGTACCCATGGTGATTTCAGGAGGAGTAAGAAACGAGACGCTCATGCCATCCCCTTTCATTTGCCCTAGCGCTCGATCCAAAGCATCTGATATTGACGTTGCAACAGGAATGTTCAATATTTCCTGTGGTTTGGGATTAATGGGAATGACCTTGAGTTCACGACTAACGTACCAGTTCAAGATTTTGTATCCAAATTTGGAAGCATTTGCAGAGGCCCCGACCACAGCATATACTCGCGAGAGCCCAAAAAATCCATTTATTTTGCTAGACATTGCACCTGGTTCCGCTGGTATACTGTCAATATTGATATTGGAGCAATCAAATTCTCGCAAGTACTGTATCGACCTATATCGAGAATTGCCCGAATGTACCCAATCCTTCAAAACCTCACCCCCATCAACGCAACTGTGAGCGTTGCCGTTAGATGATTAACTAAAGATTTCAGTATTAATACTAATGAGGAGATTCGTGATCGAAATATGCCACCCACTGACATTTTCTCCCAACTGCATTCTGATCAACGTTCATTTCTTAGACCTCTTTAGACTTGAGACAGATAGTTCGCGCAGGGCTCCAACTGCACCGCTAACCGAGTCCATCTTAACCTTCTAATATCCTAATATCAAATTTGATTTCTTGTTTTTTTCTGGCTTTACTTTTGTATCGATCAACAACAAAAAACACACGCTTTCACCAGGTTTGTCGTCCGTCGCTTTTTACATGAGTTTGAGTTCTGTCATTTTTGACCAGAATTCTCACTCGTAGCTCCTGAAACCAAGCTCTGTCGCAAAGTCAAGCCATGAGCAAGAAGCCAGAAAAGAGAACAAAACCATGCTTCAATTGCAAGAAATCTAAATTGAAATGTGAATACACTAACGCGCTACCATGTAAACGTTGCGTTAGCAACAAGTTGAACTGCCACTATGAACAGAAGTTGCCCTCTATCAAACACACGCATCCCATAATGTTACCCATTTCGCAAATACAGATGTCTCCCGCTCCATACACTATAGGCACCGGTATGGCACCCGCTTTGGGGCCTACTATGGGGCCTGGATTAGGTCCAAATATGGGGCCCACCACCCTCCATCATTCTCAAAAGCCACCCTCGGCTCCCACGCCAGCTTCAACCTCATCACAACCTCAACAACAGTCTCACAATATACTTCACAACCAACTTCCTCACAACCAGATTCCTCACAACCAGCTCCCTCACAACCAGCTTCCACACAACCAACACAATAGCCAACAAGGATCTCAACCTCTGATGGTTCAACAACATTCACTCCCGAGCTTAGAGAAATATGATCAAAAATGGAAGAGTAATATGGAGAATAGATTAGATTCGTTTGACAATAAGCTTGACGATTTGGTGGGACTTTTGAAACTCCAACAGCAACAACTACTTTATCAGCAGCAGCAGCAGCAGCAACTACAACAATTTAATCAACCGCAAACTCAGAATTACATGCAGCACCACCAACCTCAGCATCTGTACGGTGCTCAGCAGTCTAACCAACACCTCTCCCAGAATTTTCATCAACAATATCATAACTACTCTAGTTCAGCATATACGAATGGGCCAGTAACACCAATTTTAAACACTGACAACAAGTTTCACCTGCAATCTTCACATACCACATCAGCTGCAGGTTTCGACACATCTCCTCTGTCTTCCCAGAGTGATGATTCTCGAAGAGCTAGTGTTAAGTCTGCTCAGAACAAACTCCCAAATGAAAACGTTTTAAATGCTGACTCAAATAAGAGAAAGTTACCAGAAGATTTTGATGATTCTTTTATGAAAAGACTGCAAACTTCTAGTGATGATTTCAGGTTTGATGGGACGCTCTCGTTGGAAGAAGCTGAGGAGTTGTTCTCTTATTTTGACAAGTATATCTCACCACAGTTGTTCGGGTTTCAGGTGGCACACTATTCTGTCAAGTCTATATGGTTTGAGTCTCCGATTTTGATTGCAGCTATTTGCACAATTTCGTCTTTTCATCACCCCAAATTTTCGTCCAAATCAAGCGCCTTGAAAATGCATCTAGAAAACCTATCCAGTCAGGTTCTATTCAAAACGCCAGGTACCGAAGTTGAAGCGTTCAATACGATTATAGCGTTGTGTGTTGCTGGATTCTGGTTGCAGAATAGTCATATGGTTACTGGTATTGCTTTACAATTGGCAAATAATATGGGATTGAATTTACCAAGTAACAAATACATTTCTTTAGCTGAGGACAAAACAAACGGAAAGTTAAGTGAGAAGGATAGATTGAAGCTTTGGTATTTGTTATACATACTTGATGGTCAACAAAGTTTGGCATTCAATAGGAAACCTCTTATCAGCGGAGATGATTATTCATTCATGAATAGTAGAGAAATGTTGGTGGGTGACAAGGAATTATCTACGTCGCTACTTCCGTCTGTTAAAAAGATAGGGAATGGCATAGAAGGTTTGATATCTCATCCAACTGATGAAGAAAAAAGGCAGAAAGAGCTTGAGCTCCTCGATCATAAATCCGCCTTTGCAGATTTACGTTTGGTTTCTCAGGTCGAGTATAACCAAGCCATCAACGAGGTCTTCAAAGGTAATGCATGGAATATGTTAGCGCCTGCTGCTTTTGGTATTCCATCAAAGACAAATCTAGAGTTGGACAAATGGATGGTGTCTTGGACCGTTTTGTTGTCTCCTGTTAATAATGGGGCTGTTTGGTCGTCCAAATCAACCTTGATATATTACAATTTCGCCAAAATGCACATCAACTCTTACGCAGTTAGACATTTACGAACTGATGGATCAAGATTCCCGAAGTGGGACCGAGAGTTAGCTTCCAAATCCGAGTTTAACTTGGGCCAAGCTGATATGAAATTATTGGATGAGCACAAAGCTCAAATTCGTGAAACAGAAGAAGAGGATGATGACGATGACGATGAATTCATCTCAAACGATGGTGATTCAGAGGACAATCAAATGGTTAGCTCCAATATTGCCATATCTGCTGCTCAGACTGTCCTTAATTTAGTTTTGAGCGATGAAGATATTTTACAAAACTTGAAGTATGTTCCTGTCCATATTCATATCATGTTATACTATGCTGCCCTATTAATACTTTATCCCCCTTCGAGCGGGCAGGATGATGATGAGGAGTTTGCCAATAAAGTGTTGAACAATTTCAAACTAGTCAAATCATTGAGACGGTTATTATTACAAAACTTGCCCATCGACAAAAATTTCTCTCATCACTTGATAAAGGGAATTGATGATGCTTTGATGGAGAGATTGGAATCTTTGAAGCGTGAAGGTCAAGAGATCAATCAAATAGAGGAGTTGGATGACATCGAAACTGGCAGCTCAAATGGCTCTGACAGAAATGGTGACCAAACTCCACCCGGACCGGAGAAAATATCTGCTTGGCCTGGATCTCATCACGGTCATCCATAATCAGCTAAGATGCTTGATATAATTGCTTTTTGTGTCATCACAGAAAACGTTTTTGTGTATTTTCAACACATGTTATGAAGAGACACCACCGGACAATAGACGAACAATCAGTTACACAAAATCGAACCATGATTATTGTATTTAACTAGATCTACGAAATTCATGATTTCGTGTGCATTATCGCTTTGGAATCTCAATATTCGTTAAATAAATCAAAAATTTGATATGGCATTTCCTGAAATTCACTCAGAAAAGCTAAAAGTCGACTGGCACCATCTTAAAAGAGTAAGAATTCGATATAAAACTTCTATCTTTTGTTGATATTTACTAATCTGATTTTAGGCTCCTCAATATTTGAAGCAAAAGGTAAACATTGGTTCGCATACAGTTGATGAGGAGTTTGATAAATTATGTAATGAATTTGACGTGATTGAGATTAGTTTCAATCGCTTGAACGAATACATCAAAAAGTACTGTGACTCTTCTTTATCAATTTTGAAGTTATCGATAGATATTGGAATGTGCCTCAGAAATTTGTTCGATCCCAATATTGGTAGAGATGACTTGAATGAGGTACAAAATGCGGTAGGAAATGAACATTCTAGGTTAATTTTTGAGGAAGAAAATCGAGTGTTTGAAAATGCTGAAAAATTTATTGAAGTTTTGAATATTATTGAGATTCCAGTTAAAGCAGAGATGAAACTTTTAGAATCAAAAATTCAAAGTACTGTCAAAGGTATAATTGACATAATAAAGAACATTCGAAAAAATGTTAAAGAGAGAAACAATCAATTACTTGATTACGATAGATATCGAAATTCACTTGAGAATATAGCTGAGAAGTCGAATAAAATTGAAAACACTTACGCTCTCGAAAGAAAACTAATTAGGTCCAAAGAGAAATACGAAGTGAAAAATTCAATGTTGAAGAAAGAATTGCCATATTTTTTCAAGCTAGTGACAGGTTTATCCTATCCATTGTTTGTCATGATTTACTACGTTCAGTTGACCATGTCTTATCAATTCAGTAACAACTTACGTTCACTCTCAGAAGAGTTTAATATAAATGTACCAATTTTGTTAAATGACAAAAATTACGAGAAGCTTTCGGAACTGTTCGATTCAAAGAACAAGACAGCTGTGGAATCAGTTAATCGTTTATCAATCATCAAATTCCATCAAAACTTTTTGAATAGTCTTACCAAGAATGAAAGGAATGCGCCTGTTGCAGAGAAAAGTGACTCTGTGAACTCACATCTGACAATATTAGGTAATACATACTGCACTGCGAAATTCAATTACAAAGCTCAGAGCACTGATGACTTGAGTTTCATGGTGGGAGATAAAATCAGAGTTATCGACCAAACTGGTGAATGGTGGAAGGGTGAGATGAATGGTGTAACGGGCATATTTCCATTTAACTATGTAAAATTGGATTGAAAATAAGAACAATGTTTCCTAAACAGTTTTTCGTAGTAAAATTAATTAGGAATAAATAATGATATTTTTTGATCGTTCTTGTACTACACAGCGAACGGCTATTTCATTAATCTAAGTCATGTAATCATATAGAATGTCTTTCATCTTCATATTTCATCTTTTAGCTCTTGAACACAGTAAAGAGCCTCCCAGTTGGAGAAACAGGTACTCGAGCAAAAAAACCTCTTTATGGGTACATTCTTGATTCCCACTAGATCCCACCATTCCAACACCTCAGCTTGCGGACTCACTGTAACTGTTTCGCATTCTGAGCAATATTCGAAATTCTCAAAACTATCGTTTATAATCTGCACCAATTTGTAAGGAATTTTTTTGTTCCATAATTGAGACTCTCTGATTCCCAATTGATACTGGCTTATGAGTCTTAAGCACAACTCAACCAAACTTGGTTGACTTGCCTTTCGCTTTGAAACTTTGAAACAGGTGGGTCCTGGTAGTTCATTCAACTTACACTCTATGGCATCACTAGCAGGAGGTAATAAGTCATTGAACGATATATTCAATATATTAATTTTATTAAGGTTGAGTAAACTACTTGGAAAGTACTTGATATTATTTTTAGAAAGGTTCAACTCTGTTATATTGACCAATTGTTTAAGCGCTTGGTAAGGGATTGTGGATACAAAATTTTCTCTTAATGATAAAACAGTAATCAAGCTGCTGACGCTTTCCAACACTTTGGGGAAAGCGTCGAATAGGTTTCTTTGGCAAAAGATTTCAATCTTTTCAACATGAGAAATTTTATTGTCGTCGATGAAACTGAAGCTGGGAATGTCGCTGATCTGAGTTGGTATCCTGGTTAGCTTGAGATCGCTGAAATCAAGTCTCGCAACACGAGATGGGTGCTCAAAAAGCTCATTTATAATTCTCAAAGCATCAGCATAAGTTGTTGAGTCTTGACTTGATCCCCACTCCAAAACTGGAGAGGATGGTATTATTGTAGTGTCAACTAACTCTTCGGGGCTGTTTGCAAAGTTATAATGACTCTCTGATGATATGAATTGGTCTGTGATTGGGTCATTAGAGTATGAATGGTCTGTGAAAAGCATTTGTCGCTTGAAATTGTGACCTGTGGGAGTCTCATAGTCTTCAAAATGTTCAAAAGACCTTTTGTCTTTGGCAGCTGAATTGGAATTGGTGGATGGTAGCTCCATTTTGAAAACACAGAACCTTTCTCCCGCTACTAAAGCAATACAACAAGATATAATGTAGTATTTAGTACCAAGAATACATATCGTTCTTATGATCGAACGACCTTGAAGATATATTTACTGATTCTTCATACGCGAAAACGCGATTTAAAAAATATTATTTTTGGTGTGCTCGTTTACGCGTGGCTCGTACTGTAAATATATACTGAAAAAAGATCATCAATATATCATTGTACTAAATTCAGAAGTAGGCCTGCTACAGATATCGCAAACTGGAGTTATCCTTACAAAAGTTTTAGTTTTCAATGTATATCGAACCGCTGTTGAACTCAAGTATATTATTTATACAGAACGGACTCAGAGTTATTAACTTGTTTGAAATGTGGGGCAAGTTTAGTAATCCATTTTTCTTCTACTATTAAACAACTTCTCATGAATTCCTTACTGGTTTGAACCAATTCATGATATAAAACCAATTTCGGCGGTGGCTTGATGGAATAAATGACAGAAGATGGGTGTATGTATACTGACTGGTTTTGGGACAAAGTGCGATAACTGTCACCAGTTTTGGACAAACGGGCGGTATTTGTGAAAAACCCAGAGGTAATAGCTTGTTGAATGTTTGCAGTTTTAGCTTCTAAAGAATCTATACTTTCATCCTCTTTACTCTCGAATAGTCCTGCTGATTCACATAAACTTGAAAGTTGTTCCCTGACATTTCTAACTCTCTTCATTGTCTTATACTGTATAAAATTGTCAACACACCATTGACTGGAATAACCGGTATCAGTCCACTTATTCCATATTTCCAATAGAGTCAAATGGTCACCAGAGGGTTGAGTGAAGGTTTCCTTTACTTTATCTGCTTGCTCTTTTTTATCTTTCGGCCTAAAAAATAATGCTGCAGACTCACCTAACATTGCCACGATTGATAACACTTCATTTAAGCAGTTGAAATCGCAACTTGATATTAGGGTTTTAGAAAGCATGGGATCAAGAGGGAAGTTGGACATTTGTCGACCAAGTTTCGAAAGTTTTCCGTTCTTTTCCATGGCTCCTAAACTATATAACAAATTCAACGCTCTGATCAAACTTCTATCTTTAGGTCGATCCATGAAATTAAAATGAACGAGATCATGGATACCCAAAGATAATAACAGTAATACTATACTTGCAAGATTGCTCCGCAAAATTTCTGGATCAGGAGTAGCAGGTAACTCATGAAAATAAGCCCATTTAGTGTATAATCGAAAACATTTTCCTGGACCAACCCTCCCGGCTCTACCAGACCGTTGATCCGCAGATGCTCTAGAACAAGGGACCACGTCCAAACTTTCCATTCCTGTTGTTGGATTATATCGCTTTTCTTTCACATACCCTGGATCTATGACAAATGTAATACCATCAATGGTAATAGATGTTTCAGCGATATTCGTTGCGAGGACAACTTTTCTAGCATTGCTAGGTGTCGGATCAAAAATCTTTGACTGAAGTTCTGGTGGCATGTTGGCATAAATGGGACATACCGTTAATGCTTTATAATCATTACCAAGTCTTTTTGACGCTTCCTCTAAATTTTGGGCCATGTTTTCTATTTCATCCTGTCCTGTTAGAAATACTAGTATGTCTCCTGGACCCTCACTGATGTGAATGGTCAATATGGTCGTTATTGCAGCATGTTCATAGTTTGCCTCTGGCTGCGGTGAGTAAAGGATTTCTACTGGGAATCTTCTACCAGGTATATTCAATACTGGCGCTTGACCAAAAAAATCAGAGAATTTCTTGGAATTTATGGTAGCTGATGCAATTATCACTTTCAAGTCAGTCCTTACTTTCATAACATCTTTTAGTAGACTCATTAAAATTTCTGTAGAAATTGTTCTTTCATGCGCTTCGTCGATCATCAAAGCACTGTATCTGGATAATTCAGGGTCATTGATGAATTCTCTCAATAACATACCATCTGTCATATATTTTATGACAGTTCTTTCACTTGTCTTGTCTTCGAATCTAATGGAATATCCAACTTCATTACCAAGTTTAACTGACATTTCGTCAGCAACACGACTGGCAACTGACATTGCCGCGACTCTTCTGGGTTGTGTACATGCTATCTTCAACCCATTCTTGGAATATCCATCTTCATGTAAATACTGAGGTAATTGTGTTGTTTTTCCTGAACCAGTTTCACCCACGACAACTAATACCTGATTATCTTTTATTGCTTTTAGAAATTGATCTCTGAAGGTGTAAACTGGCAACGACCGTCTCACTTCGGCCATTGTAATACGCTTCAATCTTTTGGCCTCATTTTTCTCCTGTGCCACTCGTCTGTCTGATGTCAGAGTATTGGTGCCATTCAAGACGGAATCAGAGACAAACTTGATGGTTTGTGAATCATCAAAAACGTACTCAAACTCTTCTTCCTCCGGCTTGTGTTCTTGGTCTGAACTTCTCTTGCTGAGCCTATCGATCTGCTTTGTTGCATATGAGGGTGTTTTGAATCCCTGGAGAGTTTTCTGGGCTTTTCTGAATTGCTCGTTTTCCCAATCGTTATCATAATTAGCTTTCTCAGCGTCCTCTTCCTGATACCGTCTATTCAAAGCTAATTCCTTACGTTTTCTATCTATTTTCCCCGACTCCGTGATGTAGTCCTCTGGCAACTGGTAGAGTTCGCCTGACGCGTCCACTGCTTCTCTCTCTCTATGGATGCGCAATAACTCAGTTTGCTTTCTATAAAACGTTTGCTCTCTGTTTGACAAACTTCCAAATCCTTGTTGTTTTATCGTTTCTTCCAACTCCTGGATCTTTTCCTCCAACTCGCTAATTTTTGATGACTGTCTCTTCTTCAAATAGGCAACTCGAGATTCGTTTCTGGCATCTACCAAATTGGTAGTTGGTGGTTCTGCTACCTCTGTTAGACGCTGGTTGTCTGTGGGCGGCTTGCTCGTTGAATTTAGGTTGGTTTTTTCTGCTTCAACTTCCGGCTCTGAATCTGATTCCCACTGGCCATCATTTATTTTCCTCCTTCTTCTACCTTCACCGTGAATCAACTTGTTTTCAACCATCATTAACGAAGCTCAAGAAGTTCTTTTGGTCTTGATGATGTTACTTGAGAAAAGATTCTCAATATTTGATAGTTGTTAAATCAGCCGCTCATCTATTATATAAGCAATGACAACTTTACGCCTTATCAGTTGAATTTTTTTTCTCAAGTACGGAATCTCAATATTTTTCCTACACTTCAAGTGGGATCATTGGGTGTTTCCAGCGCCAAATTTTGTATTCGTGTACATAAACTATAATTCAAGTTGAGTTGATGGTTGATAAAGTTGTGTCTTCAGATATGACATCTCTCAGAAACTTTTCCCAAAGTCCTAAGGTCAGGAGACCCTCGAGAATCGCACCCGACGGCCTTGACTCTTTTTTTAGTCCCAAGTTAACTCCTTGCTCAACGAATGATACCAATCATTCAATCCCCAAATTGAGTCATAACTATATCCCACCTTGGACTGAGCCATATATCATCGGGATTGCAGGTTACTCTGGCTCAGGGAAAACCAGCGTTGCCCAAAAAATCATACAGCAGTTGAATCAACCTTGGACTGTATTGCTATCATTCGATAACTTCTACAACTCATTGAATGAGGAAGAACGTCAAAGAGCATTTGAGAAGTAAGTATTTCTAGCTTCACTTTTTGATTTTGATGGGTTTCTAACAGCACGTAGCGAATTCGATTTTGATACGCCTGATAGTTTGGACTTTGAATTATTGGTTCAGGTGGTAAATTCTTTGAAAAATGGTAGCAAAACTGAAATTCCAGTGTACTCTTTCAGCCATCACCAAAGAACCACCAAAACTACTACCGTTTACGGGGCCAATGTCATCATCATTGAAGGAATATACGGTTTGTACTCGGAGGACATTTTGAACTTGATGGACTTGAAAATTTTTGTTGATACTGATTTGGATGTTTGTTTATCCAGAAGATTAACTAGAGATATCTTGTATAGGGGGCGTGATTTGAAGGGGGCCTTGAAACAGTGGAACAAGTTTGTTAAGCCAAATGCCGAAAGATATGTGAAGTCTACTATGCATAATGCAGATTTGATTATTCCTAGGGGTAAAGATAACACAATAGCCATTAACATGATGATCCAACATATTAGAAAGCAATTATCACTCAAATCTAGTTTCCATTTGAAGTACCTTCAAAGTTTGGGAAACAATTTTCAAACTAACTTGGATACACCAAATATCAAGCAATTGAAAAACTCAAACCAGTTGAAAGGTATAGTGTCAATATTATTGGACAAAAATACCGAAAGAAGTGATTTTATCTTCTACTTTGATAGAATAGGTATAGTTTTGATCAACAAAGCTTTGGAATTTGTATCTTATGAACCACAAGAAATCACAACACCGGAAAATTACTCCATGAACACCTTAAGACAGAAAGAATCAATAGTAGCTGTCAGTATTATCAGATCTGGTGACTGTTTCATGAATTCCATCAAAAAGTCATTTTCCGAAATATCAATCGGCAAATTGTTAATCCAATCTGACTCTTTGACTGGTGAACCCCAATTGCATACGGAGTCGTTACCTAAAAATATTCCTCTTTCGAATAATAAAATTATTTTGTTTGATGCTCAGATTATCAGTGGGGCTGCCGCAATCATGGCTGTTCAAGTTTTGATTGACCACAAAATAAAATCTGAAGATATCATTATTGTTTGCTTTTTATGTACTGAAATTGGATTGAGAAGAATTTTAAACGCTTTCAGTAAAGTGAAAGTTGTTATTGGCAAGTTGAGCTCAATGAATTCGGTATCCAATGAACTGTCCAGTCAAGAGGTTGAACCTGTTGAATCCAAGGATTTGGATAGTGATTGGTGGTTCAGAACAAGGTTTATAGACTCGTTCTATTTTGGTACTTGAAGCCCTATTTTCCCTTCAACGAACTATAACTCGATATCAAAAACTAGTTTTTTTTCCGAAGTAGGTTCGTGAATTTGCATTTTTTTTTATATATAAGTCATACTCTAAATGTTACAAGTACCCTAATTCAGTAGCAGGAAAAGCAAATGTAAAATATATTGTTGTGGATGAATTGAAAAGCGAAAGTAATCTATAAAGGAAACTATTTACGATGCGCCTGTGTAATAATGAAACTGCCAAATATTCAGCGTGTGGAGTAGAAACTGAAATACCTTTTAAAAATTGATTGTTCTCATGATAACATACCCAACAGTGACTATAATCGAATAAACGAATACGGAGCATGGGACACCCCTTGTTATAAATGTGTTGACAGATAAGTAAGGTTTACCAACTTCATCAGTCATGCAGATAGCGGTAACATTAGGAAAGCCTGAAGTGGGCAATCCCATTGCAGCAGAACATAATAAAGCACTGGCCATGACCAATAATCTCGAATGAGGATCAGGCATTGCATTCCCAATCTCTGATACTAATGGAATAATAATCAATGCAGCAACAGTGTGAGACACAAAAGTTGCAACCGTTAATATTAACAAACCGAAAGTCAATAAAACACCAAATAAAGAGAAATCTTTAACCTCGTATTGAATTCCTGATGCAATGGTATTCAACAAACCTGATGATGAAACTGCTTTACCTAATGCTATACCACCCATAGCTAGCACAACTATGTTCCAAGGATAGTTATTGAAGTCTTCGGTAGTTAATAGTCCGGGACCAAAAAATAACAACATTGGCAATAAAGCAATAATACCCATTTCACCAAATACTGACTCAAGTTTAGAAGCAAGACACCATAAAATAATAGTACCAGCAGAGACTGCGATAATGTACCATTGAACATTAGTAAATTTGTCGTCAATTGTACGAATAGGTGCAATATGAGTTCTTGAATTACTTCTGAATGAAAACATTAAAACTAACCATACCACTATTAATGACAAGAAACAAACTGGTAATGCTATTACGAACCATTGACCCCAAGATGGTTGTGGTTCCATACTTGCAATAGCAATCATATTTTGAGGAGAGGCGATGGGAGAAGCCATACCACCAATATTCGAAGCAAACGCAATACCCAAAATCAAAGATTTGGCAAATTTTGAGTCTTTTGGTAAAGTTCTCAACAATGGTTGGATGATTGAAAAACACAAGACGGGAGCAGCAACATTCGAAACCCACATCGAAGCAAATAATGCGACAGACATGATAGTTATCAATATTATCTTGGGATCCGTACCTGCTTTGGATAAAAGCCAAGTTGAGATCAATTTTGCAATGTGGTATTTAGTTAATGCAGCAGCTAATGTGAAACCACCCAATAATAGTAATATAACCGATGACCACATAGTCGATAAAATATATTTGGATGCAATTGGAGCTTCCATTATTGAACCATCATCATTTCTTAAAACTTTAAAGGTGACAATCAATAATGGCACTAATAATGAAGTAACAAATAAAGGCACTGCCTCAGTTGCCCATAGTAATGAAGCACAAACTAATAATGCAAAACAGTTTTTTTCAGTTTTGATCTCAAATGGTGAGACTTTCAATAATATCAAAGTGATGATCGAAATTATTAACAATTTCAAAAAACTTGTGTTCACCAAAATCATAGAAGGTTTGGTGAAAACATTTTTATCATCAGTTCCTTGGTTCGAGGTCTCATCAGTCAATGATTTGTGTTTGTTCACAGCTGCACCATAAGTTTTTCTTTCTATACCGATCATATCTCTCCAGACAGTATTTCTTTCCCACACCACATGATCTCTCAAATGTAAACTCAATTCATTTTTGGCCTGATTAAAATTACCATTTGCACAAATGCTAGAATACAAGTTGATGACTAAATCCATTTGCTGATTTAATTTGTCCATAACTTGGCTTTTAAAAACGTATGAAATGTTAGGCAAATCACTCAAATAATCATCCTTTGAATTGGTGTTTAAAGATTTGTCGAATTTTTTCAACGCCTTTTTGAAACCAGTGTTGTTGAGCTCGATGTAAGACTTCAACTCTGATAATACTGTGAACGCACTTATAATCCTTTTCTTCAAAACTATTCTGTTCTCTAGTAAAATTGAAAATGGATCGTTTTCATCCAATTCAGCCCATAGCTCGGGAGTTTTCAATAACTCTCTCTCGCGTCTCTCTCTATTTGAAAGCGTTGGAATCAAGTTATCAGTAGACTTATCCAAAGATCTGGTCCTTCCTCTATTCTCTTCTGTATTTGGCTTCAAATTGACTTTCGTTAATAAATGAGTATCAATTAAGTTGGTGTTGCTTTCATGATTGTCAGGAAAAAATGATTTGACAGATGAGTTACTTGATGCTATATTTGGTGGGGAATTGTCATTTTTACTGCCGTTTAAATTTAAATTTGAGCTAGCTTGTTCCTGCAAGGACAAGTCAATTTCAAAGTTTTGGAAATCTGAATACAAAACTTCAATATCATCATAGATCAAGGACTCTTTGATTTTGTAGAACTCGTCAATTTTTTCTAACTCAGCATTCAAGGCAGACGTGAACGTTCTCACCGGATCCACACTTGTGGAGTTCAAGGAATGATCATTTGCAATCAAGTGGTCAGATTCAGAATTCAAAGTGGGAGATGAGCTTTTCAATGACTCTCTCTGTAAAGAGTAAATTAATTTTTTAAGTGTGGAATAAGCAATATACTTCGATGACCATTCCGGGACAGCATTGAATTGTAGTGAATGAGAAAACTTCATGTTTGTATTGTTGTTTGGCCCAATCTGTTTTCGTTCTTATTCGAGCAGACCAGCTATCAAATATTGCAAATTGAATTCAACCCCTTTATGTACTACTTCACTTTATGATCCTGGCGTTTAACGTTTGTGTAGTGGTCTAATCAAAAAAAAGCTCTAAAAAACGGAAACAAATAGCAAAACGTGTAAGAGTGTATACTAAAAGAACAAATTCCAAGGTTAATCTCAAAAATTAGAGTGTAGCAAACTGAGAGAAATGGTATTGATTGATATGAACTAGTTTAATGAACGTGTTACATTCCAAAATAGCTTCCACTCATTTTATCATCGGTTTTCTTTATCAGTGATTAGAGTGGTTTTTGGCTTTGCAACAGAGTTCATAACGGATGGTCAAAAGTATGGCTCTCTTTTTCCCTTTATAATTGTAGATTTCCCAATTCAGTAATATATTCATGTTCTTACTTTTGGTCCAATCTATTGCGCCGTATTGGTTTATGAAGTCTACTTTGCGCTATATGATCTATAAAAAGGATAGCTTTTCATGCATCGGTCATGAGTCTAAAGTGATGATACTTTTCAGCTGACATATGCAGTTTCGAAATCTAGCTGATATTTCAAACTGGTTGTGGAAGACAAGTGATGAGCGTAAGATAACATCAGTGTATTGCTTTGGGTATCCTCGCTTGCTATTTTCATGATCTCGGTCATGATCCATTGAACAAAAACTATCTGAAACATGAGAGTGGAGCTTCACCAAGGTTCTAATAATTCGATTACCAGGGCACATATCACAGCCTATCACCAATTAAGACCAGAGTAATGATTTTGGTGCTGCTGGTGCTGTTTCATGTTGAGATACAGTGGAGGACTGAGTGGAGAGCTCTATCGATGATGTGGTGTGATAGAAACAGGGAGCAATGACTGTTTTATGACTTTCACTACATCAATCATGCCGAATAACGGTATAGCTACTGAAGGGAAATCCCCATACTTGACCTGTACAGTAGTTTAACTCATTTAATAATGGTCAATACCATAACGGAAACCCTATGTGGAGCGATGAGCCCTGAGGAAACTTTAGGAGGTACCTCAGGAATGCAACAAATTTGCAATTAGATCTCAGTTCTGATTAAGCTGAAATGGAATCAACACCCCAACATTTATGACCATTTTAGTTTGATATATGAATAATTATTTCCTTGCTGAAAAACTTTCAACAACCTCTAGTTTTTATTATAATTGTATCGATCAATGGTGTGTTAAGTTATACTGCTTCTAATCAAGATAATTTTGTTGTTAATAGTAACATAATCTATTGATCACCAATGAACAACTGTAATGAAAAGTTAAATTATAGTTTTAATGGAATTCCAGCAATACTAGATCTCCCCAGTCTCAAAAAATCATACTATACCAGTAATTTCAAAGAAAGTGATTCGAAAAAGTATTAACGACAAATCTTGGAAGAAAATTTTATAATTGCTATTCAGATCAGATCTAATCAGGTGCTGCAAACACTCATATAATACCTATCTCATCTCCTAAATTCACAAGACAACAAATTTGTACCCCAATATCAATACTTTAATTTTGAAAATCTGGAGAACAAATTCTTGAACAACTTCTTGAACATTTTCTTGACTTCCTTTATTCTATCTCACAATTACAAAAGCTACTGTTCGTTGCTTTGCCGTTACTATCATTCAGCAGATAATAATTGCGTAGCGAAAATTTACTGGCAGCATATTCATCGATATTATCAGTAACGATTACTCAAAACGTCCGTCCATTGTTATAAGCAAGCCATACTACTGATATTATTTTTAACAGAATTTGAAATTTATCACAATGGAATGCGTAACAACTAACATGGGACCAACAATCAATTCATTGAATGATTCAAATCGAAAATTCTCTATTGCAATTGAGAATTTCAACAAAAATAAGAAAAATGCAAATAAGCCATTGAAAGCATATTTGATGTATATCAACAACAAATCACGAAATGATTTGAATTCCACAAGTTTAGATACTAAAGGTTTCAACTCAAAGTTGAAGAGATCCAACTCATGTCCCATCTCCATGGTTTCGCAGAAAGCCAAAAAAAACGTTACACCACCGACTGATGGTGAACTACCATCTTCATCTGAAGAGTCCTTATCGGACGAAAATGACTGTGATGGTACTGAGAGAAACGATAAAAGTTATGATGACTTAACTTTAGTTTCAAAGAAAAACAAGGCCTTCAAGGATAATGAGTTACTTCCAGGCGTTTTCAAGATTCATGATAATGAGAACAATCAAAATTATTTCATAACAAGTGCCAATAATGAACATTACTGCACGCCACCTATGTCACCTCGAACCTCTTTGTATAAGGTTGGAAATCAAAAGCTGGGAGTTAATCAGAATGATTTTCAAAGTGCAGCCCCACAAAATTGCAACAGCTCAAATCTCTGTAGCAGGCACCACCATAGAAGATCGTCTGTTGCTTTAAAATTCCAAAACCCCAGAAGACTCAACTCTTGGGATGATGTTGACTCGTTAGATTCAAAACAAGCAGATGATGCCAATGGTTGTTCTAAACCTTCTGAACACGAAGGTTTTGCCATTCACACTAACCATGGTATCAACAGTAAAGCAGATGGTATTCTTTTCAAAGACAACTTCACTTTCGGGGATTGATCTTACAGTGTCTTTATCCGATAGACAGGAAGGTTTTATATAGATAGGTCCCGTTTTCAATTTTAAATTGATGTCTTTTACTTTTGGGAAGGAACCATTACATTTATTGAGATAGATTTTCTGCATTTGAACATGTTTTATTGATTGTTTTGTTTGAAATAAGCATATTATAGTATCAGTTTAACACATGAGTGCAATAAGATAATACCAGCTTTTTGTCAGATGTTTGAATTTTCTTGTATTTCCCAAAGATTATTATTTTCTATCATACTTATGTTTGAGTTGCACTATTTTGATTAATCACAGTCTTTGAAGCGCACGAACTAACGCGTACCAATTCGTTGAATATATAATGTCTTTTCTACATAGCATTCATTAGCTCTGTCAATATATGAGGCGAAAAATGTTTGAAGTTGTAATTGATAATACATTTAATAGAGGTTTATCAAGTGTAAATTAAAGTTCACTACAATCAATTACTTTTGAATATGTATGCAGTATTTGTACTCTTTTTTCAGACGTTAAATTAAGTCAACTAAACCATAATTAGTACTAAATTTTTTTAGTATGAAACATTTTGGGTTGTTTACAGTAGCATTTTATTTTGCAACAAATATATGAATTCTAACTAAAATACAAATGACAGAAATTATTTAACTAATGAAATGAGGTCTGCGCTATCCGCAATAATTTACACACTTGTATAGGATGTCAACTTTTCAATTCTTGCATGAATAACACCAACGAACACAAATGTGCTTAACTATGGACGTCACAAAAAGTTATTTCTCGTCAAATCAAATATAAATTAGGCGCTTCTGAAATGAACCGCATCAAAAGGTATCAAAATGGGAATATTGTGAGCAGAAATGATATATTTGCATGTTACCATATGATTTTGGCTATACTGTGTCATTGCTCGCTCATGCTCTGATATTTGACATCCCTCCAGTTCACACTTCCCCATATAATGGTGGGGGCAGAAGCCGCGATTTACTAATACTGATTGTACAATTTAGTAATGAGGCTTCAGTAGTATGAGCGGGTAGAACTAACACGGTATCAACAATGAAAACCCAAGCTCAAGAATAGCACCAACCAGATCATAAGCTGGTGTACTATCATCTTCAATATCGGGAGTAACACCTTCTTTTCCAAGAATTTGAACCGGATGACGCAGTGTCATTAATACGTCAAAAAGTTCTCCAGATATTGTAGTCTATGTTAACATTAATTAGTAAACTCTATTTTTGTCAAACAAGTTACACTATTGAATGCTTGATTATCATAACTAATAATTTCCTATTTGGGACAATCAAATTAGTAATTATTCTAATTTTGGCATTTATATGTTAAGCTCCCGCTGGGCAGCTTTATCATCTTATCTTTTTGCAGCATTATTGAAGTATAGAACATGTCAACTGGAATATCAGTAGAGCTAAGTAGCACTACCACTGCAGTGAAATCTTAGTTTGAGTTGAACATAGTGTGCTGAACTTTATGGGGTAGAAAAGTAACTCATCCTGCAACATGTTGTAAAAGTTACTGGCAACTGGCGCCTACTAAAAAGATGAGAGTTGAATGCGGATTCACAAATGGTCAATTTCAAACGGAATATCTGCCGCAAGTGGAAAACACCTGTAACATACACCATCATGCACTGATTTCATGGCACATTTGAGTACCATTGCTAATATATATAAAGAGTAGAGCAGAATTAATTTTGAACGCAGACCGCCGGTATTTGCGAATTCGCTTTCTGTAAAGATCCTTATTGAGACCTGCCTTGACCCAAAATATCAAAGCAGAGGAGAACACGTAAAACAAACATTAACTTATCGAGATTGAATGACAATCTGTATCTTCAGTATCGCTAATGACTTATAAATCGCAGAAAACTTAGTATCACTCCACAAAGCAACATGCAAATTTGCAGTTCAGAATATTGAAACCAAAATAGCTAATTTTATCTAGGCGAAATTGTTTGCAGTTTCTTTGATTAATATTCAGGTTCCTTTCCACGGGGTATATGTACTAAAACCAATTCTTTCCCTTCTTGCATACAGTAGATGGATTACCAAATACTACGGTAATACTGATTTTATCCGAAATTTATCTATAGACGTACTAGTGGTTGTAAATTCTGACGCTTCGACCAGCTAAAACTACAAAGAAGCGAGTCAAAGGTTTTCTTGGTATTGGAGACTTATTCACTTACGGTGTAATTGACGCTACAATTTACCTTCTACAACTCAAGTCATGCCGTTTTTTCCTGTAAGTGGATAATGCAAGCTTATTTTGTAAATTTCTGCTTGAAAAAGGTACTTATTTGAAGTTGGTTTGTTGGAAGTTGTTGATTGAGAGATTCGGACCGTCTCTGAGATTCATGCATTGTGGCAACAATTTTTGCAACCGATTTCAATTTTCGCTTCCAGTTTTGTCTGACACTCTGTACCTCGATTGCTTCTTTTAGTTTTTAACTGCCGCCAAACACGAGACGAAGTTTTGTAAAACCAAATAGTGTAGTGTATTATGTAAGCAGGATCATTATTTCACTCTGCAGTCTAATTATCTCACAGAATAAGAACTACTTTTTTATCTTCCATGTTCCAAAAGAAAAACATTTGATAAGGGACTAAGATATGAGAAAAATTTACCATTCAGACCAATTTTGACAAATGTGTCAGCTTGTCTTCCATATTTGGCGGAAGCGTGTGCATGGAGCTAGTGAAGTGCCAGCTCTACGCGTCATCAGCGCCCTAATACAATTGACAATAACGTTGCACAAACTTTGTTTTGTATCGAACTTGAACCAATCTGCCCTTACTAGTTGTCACACCAGCTGAAAGTATACACTATGAGCTGTCACAAGGAACTCAAAGATGAACTTGCAACTTGCAACTTCGGTGAAATATTAGCGCAAGTGACACTAACTACTTGAAAAATCCAAATGATTTTATGCTTTGAGATCTGTTCTAACAGGAACAACTTGTTTTGCAAAATTAAAAGTACAATTCATACAATTCACCAATAGTTTCTCCCAAGTTTCCACCCCATTGTTCAAAGACTTTTTATCGGCGTCAAGACAGTCAATCTAATTTCAAATTATCGTCCGTTTTGCTCAAACACAATTGTTTGACTAACTGCAATAAATTAGTGGATTATATATAAATATCTTGAAATCCCTCTTCTGTTCTATTTTTGCAATATTTTTTTGAGAGTATCATCATATCCTTGTCAAAATATCATAACTGCTTCTTTTTCTAGATCTTATCAGCTAAATAACTCATAAATAAATTTTTGAGATTACTATTGAAAATATCGGTGCTGATACAAATTTGGTTCTGCTCAGTTTATTTTTCCTATCCAAGTGTTTAAAAAGTGCATCTAACTTTTTTATCAGATTGATAGCCTTGAAAATATTGTTTTCCTCCAAATAAATTTTTTATTGGTAGCTACAAGCGCTATAAATCAATCCCAAGTTCAATTTAACCTTACTTTGAAGTTGAAGATCATACTGGTTTCTTTCAATATAATATTTACCACGGCGGCTAATTTCAACTGAAATTTTAACTTCTAAAATGTCAGCAAATTCTCAAAACTTTCCTCTTTCTCCCGTTTTAGAAAGCATGGATGATAAGCACAAGAAAGAACTGAATAGAGTTTTATTCAAACAAAGTGAAAGTCTGAGTCATAACTTCAGTAACGAAGATTCAAACAATGCAAGAAAACTGATGGCTCCACAATTCTCATCTGAAGAAGAAACTGAATTTGATTTCGAAGAAGAAGAATTCGAGGCTGCTGTTTCTTCAAGTGAAGTTGAGGAAAAGCTTTCAGAAAAAATGGGAAACAAACTTCGAGATGCTGATGACTCTTCAGTGTTAGCAAAATCCATCGGAAATTTACACTTGATAGACGATAACGAATCGACTACTAGTGACTCAAAATCTTTCCGTGGACGTCCTTCTTCTTGTGTTTTTGTTGCAAGTCTTGCGTCTTTGATGACCGATGATCACTTATGTATGTCTGTCACAAAACATTTTGAAAAATGGGGTGAATTAGTTACAGTTAAGGTTCTTCGCGATCCTTCAAATAGACCCTATGCATTTGTTCAATATACAAATGATAATGATGCTCAAAAAGCTATTGCCGAAGGCCAACATTCAATTCTTGATGGTAGAACGATCCGTTGTGAAGCTGCAAGAGTTAATAGAACTTTATACCTCTCAACTTCTGCTGATATATTAGAAGAAGATGTCAGGGAAAGATTGGAGACATTTGGTGAAATTGAACAACTAGTTAGCAATGAATATGGAGACTACAACAATTACAGAACAGGTGCTGGTAGATTCACTAATATAACCAAGAAGAATTTTTACAAAGCCTGGTTTTGCAAGTTTGCGTATCGTGATAATGCTATTAGAGCTTACGCTAACTTGAGAGCCAATCCTGAGTGGATCGTTGAATGGGCACAAAATTTGGATCCTCCTCCATTCGAGGCCAAAGAAGAAGTTACTATAGACAAATATTCCGTCTTTGTTGGCCAATTATATGCCACCGTTACAAAAGACGAGTTAGTGAAAAGATTTGAAACACACGGTAAAGTTGTTGAGGCTATTTTAGTTACGAGACCAAACAACAATTTTGCGTTTGTCAAATATGAAAGTGAAGCTTCTGCAGCTGCTGCCGTTGAAAGAGAAAACCACTCAATTTTTGAAGGAAAAACTATGCACGTTCAATATCGTGAAATTCATCATCACCACTACAACAGCAACAAAAATAAACGCTCTAATGAACCTAGATTATCGTTGGCTCCACCTCCGATCAACTTACCAACTAGAAGGTCGAGTACTGGTTCGGGGCAATTGAATACAAAATTGAAAGCATCCCAAATGGAAGAGCATTCTTTGATGGGCCATGCTGGGAATGGTTATCCAATGCACACACATATGAATCCAAATCCATACAACATGATGCCACACAATATGAGTTCCCATCAAAATATGAAGAGAAGTGATCAGTTCAACTCAGGTAAGAATCCTATGGGTCTCGGTAAATTTGTGCCTAGTTACGGAGAAAGGGAGTATAAAGATTCATTCAAGTACGTTTCACTGCAACTGAATGGAGATGACTCTAAATTGAATCATTCTTCAAAATTTTCGGCTCACAAGAGTAAAAGAACCTCCAACTCAAACAAAGGTTCCGATGATGAGGGCACTGATACAAAAGTCAATAAGAACGATGCTGGCTCAGCAAACACACCTACAAAATACACCAACTCATCAAGAAAAGAGCATTCACCGGTTCCTTCTTCGAGCAATCGTACAACCAACTCACCCACGGCCTCTAAAAGTCTTTATTCCCCTTCATCGGCTATAAACAGTGAGCAGCTCGAAGATCAATTCAATCCAAGCTTGAAGTATGATAAGAGATCAAGTATTTCGGCTATGCAAACAAACCCACCAACTTTGTTTTACTATGTCCCTTCGAAAGAAGCTTATGATGGTATCCCTCCAAATATGCATAGTTATTACTATAATCCTTTCCAGTATTATCCTCATTATGATATGAATGCTGAGTTCTCTCAAACTCCTGGTATGGCGCCATATTTCATGTATTATCCTACTATCCCCATGAGCCAAGGGGGAGGAAATGCGGATCCTATGGGAATGATGATGGGTAGAGAACATCTAGTGCAACCAATGCCTGGAAAATTCATGAGCGGTGAACATCTTCCGATGGATCATTAATTAGCCGCTGATGTAGGTTTATGAAGTTATGATTAGGCTCGCCTAAATTTCTTTTATTTCAGTGTCGTTATTATTATTACTTTTATATTTTGGGGTGTGTGCTACAGGTGGATTAAGGGTATTTTAATATTCCATCTTTGTATTATTAATTCGAGGTTGATCTAGCTTTCTTTCATCACTTTTCAAATTTATTAATGGTTTGTTTTCTCAATTCTTCTTCGTCACTCTTTCAGATTTATGAATACTTTTGTGTTTATGACTGCAGGGTTATTTATTCTCAAGAGATAAACTATGCCTCCGGAATAGTATATCAATTTTTGGTTTCACTTTGGTTTTTTGGTTTTTTATGGTTTTAATCCTTTATATTTTCATTTACTTTCTCTCTTCTTTGTTCATTTTTTTTATTTTCTTATACTTTTTAGGTAATTTGAATACGTTATAGTCTTGAACAAGTATTGTATTTTATTTTGTTAGCATTTCTTCTTATTGGCCAAGCAGGTGATGGTCTCCGAAGCCTTATCTCTGATAGTAAAGTTTTCATGTTGCAACTGGAATGTAGATTTTACTCATGAAGTTGGTGGCACACGCCCTCGAATTTATGCTTCCTACAATCGAGCTTAATAGAACATATGAATAGATTATATCCTGAAAACACTCACTTTTGACTGATTAATTACAATTAGCTTATATCTGAGAATGTACTCACACAATTGTCTTGCAGTTGAAACGTCTAAGTTAGGCGGCACCGAGTCCAATCATCAAACATTGTCTATAGTACCGGAAGATTTGCAAAAACTCTCGCCATCAGAATTATCACAAAAGATCTATAATACAGAGACAAGTCACAAGTTGCTTGAGGAGAAGCCATGGAAAAATGATAAAACATACTTTGAAAATGCTTTTATTTCTTCGTTGGCATTAATGAAAATGTCAATTCACGCTAGGTCAGGAGGATCTATCGAAATCATGGGGATGATGACAGGAAAAATCATGAACAAATCTATTGTGGTTACGGATGTGTATGCTCTCCCAGTTGAGGGTACCGAGACTAGGGTAAATGCTCAGAATGAGGCATATGAGTATATGGTACAATATTTAGAGGGACTGAACAAAATAGGGAGGAATGATAACATCGTGGGTTGGTATCACTCTCACCCAGGCTATGGATGCTGGCTATCTGGAATTGATGTGGCTACTCAAAGCTTGAATCAAAGCTTTCAAGATCCTTATTTGGCTGTAGTAGTTGACCCTGAAAAGACAATCTCTAAAGGGAGGGTGGAAATTGGTGCATTTAGAACCTTTCCTGAGAACGCTTCAGACGATACTAATGATATTGAACCTAGCAAACAATCGTTCTCCGATGCAACTAAGAGCCATTCATCATTTTCGCATATACCCAAGTCTAAGATAAAGGATTTTGGTGCACATTCTGATAAGTACTATTCTTTGAAAGTTACCATTTTCAAATCGGATTTAGACAACGGAATTCTTGACGTTTTAATGAATAAGTATTGGACATCGACCATTGCTAATATTTCGGGGGATGATGTACTGGGAGAGAAAAATAAGAAGGACTTCTTCATCCAAAAAATGCTAGATATAACAAACAGAATCAAGGCAGAAGAGCCGTCAAGAAATAATAAGCTTGACAAACAAGCAGCTGACATTTACAACTCAATGAACCAAGAAATCAAGAACAACAGAAATAAGAATCAACAATTAGAAGTAGAAGATGATGACGATATCAGCGATGACGACACATTTGAACAGCCCGCTGACACAGAGTCACAGGAATTCGATCATGATCGAACTAACTACTCTCCTTTGGAGGAGGGTTCTTCACCAAGACTTGATGCATATCCTACATTGAAGCGTAAAACAAAGGGTTGGAGGTTCAGCTCTCAGGATACCAGAAACAGAAAAATGAATGATCAGCGCGAAAGCAATAGAGCTTTGGATAAAATAAGTAGAGACGCAAGGGCTTTGGGTTCAGAGGAGATTCGGAATATTCTTACACTCAAGATTCAGCAACAAATGTTTTTGGGATCCTAAAGGATCAAATGAGTTTGGTGATCAGAGTAAAGATCCATCAAGACTAACAATACATAATCCACAATCGTATTCATTTCCAGGATCAACAGGTCTCTCCCCATAGGAAAATGATAACATTTTGCTTGTATTTGATTCTTGATACTTCACAGCAGGGATAACCCTTTTCGTCCCAGTGTCTAATAATATATGAGCGTCACAATCCATCCCGTTTTCAGATTCTTTCCAGTAGTTAATGACACCATTTGTAGATCCGCTAATAATGCCTTTTGCATCAGGTAAGGCATCAGCTTGTATTCTTTGATTAGTTTTCCGATCCAACCATCCATTTAAGGAAGCAACATGTTTCAAGTTCATACGAATATCTAAAACATTGATATTTTGCGCATTTCTTGAGAAGGAATACAAGTAGTGACCATTAAAAGATTCAATGACTTGTGTCACACCAGTACCAACGTTATCAGCAGGCAAATTTTTGGGCTCAAGTCTGGTCTTACTCACAATAGAATTCGAATTTCGATCAAAGACTGCTACTTGGTTGGCAAATGATCCAAGGTAAATGCAAGAATTACCCAAAAATTGACTTTTTGATCTTGTAACTGTACTGACTATCCCAGTGTTGACAATTTTCAGAGCCAATACAGGTTCTGACCTAGATAAGTCAAAATAAGCAATAGAATTATGGCCACCAACTGCAAATGCATATTCGTTGATATATGTAATTGCATAGATATTGTTATACGTCAGGTTGTTGAGATCCTCAAATTTATAATATGCAATAGTTTTTGGAGTTCCCGGATGGCTATCTGAGTGAAGAAGATTACTCAATCTCAAAGGCAAGCCCTTTAGTGAAAGTAGAACAGTGTTGTTTATCCCTTCATCACAGAAGACTGACTGGTTTGGATGCACGCAATGCGACAAAATTGAAGAGGGTTGAAATACTCTGGAAAATGGAACTAGCTGATTATTTGATCCTTCTAGTAAATCTGGAGGAAGCACATACAACCTGGCAGCAAAGTCCGCGTTAATGGTAACCAACGAGGAACCATCCTCAGACCAATCTATGGATCGAGTAATATTGGGAGTTTGATCCAGGATATTCGATTGACGAAAACTAGCGAGATCGTAGATGGGCCTTGATAAAAGGGGATATTCATAATCCAAGGTACGATTTTGTAGCAGTTTATGAGCTGCCTCTTCTTTATCCCACGAGAGAGTGAGTGATGGTGTCCTGAAAATGTCCTTGGTGGATGCCAAAACACTATTAGGTGTCACATTGGAAGATTGCATGTTTGGATTTCTGTGGAACCTGGCTCTACATCAATGATTGCTTTGAATCACTTGGTAAGCCACCTTAAGTGACTGGCCAATCTGAAGTACAGTCAAACTAGTCTGAGATGCTAGTCAGTCAAGTTGAAACCCAAGAATAACATAGTATAAATGATGAGGAAAAATTTCGTTGCATACACGCTTTCCCCGTACCCTTGCAACCACCTTCACGAGTGTATGTATGATAAAGAAGCGTTTGTTCCTCTTTTATCTCTGTTTCTGCTATGCCTGATACTTTTCTGGCCAACCCAACGCTATCGAAAGACCTGGTTTCGTAGAGAGCATACACATGTTCGATCAGGTGGGTTTTTCCGCACCTGAACCCTTCACCGCGTGAGAACCCACCTACTTTGATTTTTTGACAAACCCAAGCCTTCAACTGATCTCAACTACATGTCAGTCAGGTCACCCAGAGTGTGAGCGGTATCGCAGATGTGTCGTTTTGGACTGTGTTGACAAAGGCCTTTCTCTTCAGCAGCTGCTGAAAATTCAACTCATATCACATAATTTGACCACCGTTTTCGAGAGGCCAGACATTGTGAGGTCATTTTGAAGGCTTTATCAGCCCCTACATCGAAGCAAAACATAAAGTCATCCTTTCACCACTCTCTGTCACCTGGTGGGTGGAGTATCGGCTTGTTTGATCTCGATCTCACTAAGTGTCAACAGCATTGATTGCGGCGTGAGGCTGTAGAAATTTTTTTATGAATTTTTTTCTTTTGTGAAAACGCGATATTTTCAGGACTTCACTCAACACGGATGCAGGAAGAGCCAAACGAAGGAAGTATCGTTGTTATTAAAGATTTCTAGTGATCTAAAGACCCATCATCCCGCTCTTAGGATAAACAGTCAGACGAAACCGTTCTCTGCAAAAACTTGCGGCTCTTTTCCACCTATTTTCCAGCATCCATATTCTAAAGATAGCATTCTCGTCTTACAGAAATAAATTTTTTGTGTCAATTTTCATCAAAAACTCAGAAATTGATAAAACTACAAAGATATTCTCTTTTGCAGTTTAATCCATTGACAAAAAGACGTCCAATAAAGGAACTTGATGTCATCTATATCTGAACTTCTTCCCGAAAGTGTTGCTCCACTTGTTGATAGAATTCTTTCCAATCCTTTGACTTTTGTTCCTGCCCGTTATCCGGATAGAGAAGTGTCAGCTAAACCAACAAGTTACATTATACTATCAAGCATCTCATCACAGGGCCAAGATCCAAGTATCCAAAAGCCAGTATCGTTTCCAGCTGAACATCAAAAAGAGGAACCCGAAATGAGAAAACCCAGGTCAATGGCGGAAGCAGTTGCAGCTTATACCGGGAAAAGGTTTTTGACTAAGGCTGAAAAAAAAGCTGAAAAAAGAAGACTACAGGACGAAAAATTAGCAATCAAGGACATTGAAGAGCCACATACCAATGAAGATGTTGGGGAAGTTGTAACAAATCTTGCTCCAAACGCGGGCAGGTCTGATGACAGCCAATCGGACGAATATGAGTCTGCTTCGGAGTATCCTACTACAGAAGCTGCAACTTCTTCAAACGAAGAAAGTTCATCGGATGGATCCTTTAAGCTTGAAATTGGAGCTGCACAAACGAAGGAAGAATTTGAGGAACACGAGACCAAAGACGACATAGAAGGTGAGGACCAGGACGACGACGAGGATGATGATGAAGAAGATGAAGACTTCAACAGTGACGATGAAAATTCCTCTTCGGACGAGTCAGCCTCAGATGATGAAGGAACCCTCAACCCAGAGGATGAAAATGATGAAGTCAGCCAGGATGAAGATGATGACATTCGTACTGAGGGAAAGTATATAAGAGAAGATAACAACAATGAAAAAAAGAAACAATATGAGAAGGAGACAAACGATAATGCTATTGATGAAAAATCATCTGTCTCTTCATTAGAGGAAGAAACTCCAAAAGATGTTACTCCCCCTACATCACCTGATAACGATTCTGCTAAAATTCATTTGGATGAATATTACCGTATTAACGAAAACCCAAATGACAAAGGCTCCAATCAATCTAACAGAATATACAAGAGCTGGAGAAACTTGGTTGGTTCAAAGCCTTTGGGTTTGCTAAATCACGGTGTAACTTGCTACACAAACTCTGCCGTGCAAGCAATGGTCCACATACCTGCAGTTCAACATTACCTCAACGATGTGTATGAAGGAAAGCATGATAAAGTATTGAAACCCAGATCTGTGTCTCATGTTTTAGCGGAGATTGCCCACAGAATGTGGCAATTAGATAATACATCCAAAAGGAACCAGAAGAAGAAAAACAGTACCCCCAAATATGTCAACCCCAAAAAAATTATACAGAGATTAGAAGACATAAATTGCATGATGTCAGAATGGCAACAGGAGGATTCACATGAATATTTCATGTCTTTATTGTCAAGATTGCAGGAGGATTCTACTCCAAAAGGTGTCAAATTGAACGAAAGTATAATCTATGATATATTTGGAGGTTTGTTGAACCAATCTGTGACCTGTAAAAGTTGTGGTCATGTTTCCGAAACTAAACAGGAATTTTATGATTTGTCTTTAGGTTTAGATCTTCGCAAAAAGAAGAAAACAAATCAAGAGACTGAGAATGCGACGCAGTCATCATTGGGATCGAATGTCTTAAGTGAACAAGAGGTGCCTGAAAAGCCTGCTCGCTACTCAATTGAAAATTCACTCAAAGACTTTTTCTCTTCTGAGTTGATCAAAACCGATAAAAAGGATAAGACTGGTTACATCTGTGAGAAATGTAAACAACGGACAAACGCCATCAAAATAAGTAGCATCGACAGAGCTCCCGAAACTCTTGCTATTCACATCAAAAGATTTAGGTTCAATGGTTCATCATCTTCGAAAGTAAAGCATCCAGTCTCGTTTTCCTCGTTATTAGATTTGAGTGAATACGTTACAGATAAAAACGAGCATGTTTTATACAAGCTTATCTCGGTCATTGTCCATGAGGGAAGATCTGTTTCTTCGGGTCACTACATAGCACACTGTCTTCAACCTGACAATACATGGGCAACTTACGATGATGAGTATGTCAACCACATCAACGAGAAAGAAGTTCTCAAAGATCCTAGTGCATATTTCTTGATTTACACAAGATTGACTCACAAATCTGACGTTACCGGAAACAAGAAGCGTTCCAGCTCTGGTAATGGGGGTGGTGGTAAGCGTCCAAGAAGTTAGAGTTGGTCAAGAGTCTTTCTTATAGTCCTGTATTATTACTATATTATTTTCTTGTTATTCATTTTGTGCATGGTGATGTATATTTATATCTGGTTGTGTTTTAGTTTAATCCATTTGCATTCATGTTCATATTTTTTATACATCAGTCTAATAATAATCATTTTCTCATCGTTGTATATACATCTATGTCAGAAACATAGATCATTCAGACGATATTTTTGTTTGGCAATTTGATACCTATAACTTACTTTCTCCAAACATAAATGTAATCAAGTCCCCTATAAATCTCTTTCTCGAAAACAAATACAAAGATGAGTAGAAGAAAAAAACCCCAGCCTACTTCATACCATATACTATCATATATGGGGGTTAACTAACACAGTGTTCCATAACCATTTGATGTACAATCCGGGTAACAGACATTCAAATCTTTCAATCAAATCAAATAAAGTCAGTATCAGCTATACATCGAACAAGACAATATCAAAAGCCACATCAAAACCAATAAGAAAATGTCTGCTCGTGGAGGTTCAGCTAAGAATATCATTGTTAAGTTAATAGTTGGTGCTGGCCAAGCAGCTCCATCCCCCCCAGTTGGTCCAGCCCTTGGTTCAAAAGGTGTCAAAGCTATAGATTTTTGCAAGGAATTTAACGCTCGTTCCAGTATATATCAAAATGGTGTTCCTATTCCCTGTTTGATTACTATTAAGCCTGACAGATCATTCAGTTTTGAAATGAAATCTCCAAGTACATCATATTTATTGATGAAGGCAGCTAACATCGAAAAAGGTGGTGCTGTTGTTGGAAAAGGTAAAAAACCTGTGGGTGAAATATCGTTGAAGCATGTATATGAAATTGCAAAGATCAAAAAGTCAGACGAAAGACACAAAGAGTTGGAAATGGAAGGGATAGTCAAATCCATTATTTCTTCTGCTAGAACGATGGGGATCAACGTTGTTGTGTAAAATGCTTCTTGTATATATGAATTGATAAAAGCGTAAACTCCAAAATGTGTGTGAAGTAGATCCTAAATAAGAACGCTTTACCAACCTACACGAAATATCATAAAGTAATAATGCATTTAGTTTCTAAAAAATTTATTTCAATATACAAGTGAACGTCAGAAGGAACTTCAAAACCAAAAACCCAAACACAGCTATTTTGCAATCAAACTCAACTTTGATTACGCACAATAAAATTCATTTTTTCTTTTTTCTCTCCAAAGCCGCAATATGAGCTTCGCTTTGCTCAACAAACGTATGTATATGATCTCCACTAACAAAAACCTCGTCATCGTTTCCAATGTTCTCGGAATTTGTAGTACCGCCATTGATGGACAAATTGTTGATACCTAAACCGTCCACTCCAGAACTACTAGATGCACTAGTAGCTGGATCGTTACTGTTTTGGTGATTGAAATTGTCCACTACCTGGCACATCAGAATAGATTTGATCCACTCATCCTCAAATACTTGTTCAATGGTTATACGACATGCCGGTGCCAACTCAACCATTTTCGATAACAAAGGTCTGGTTTCCTCTGAAAGGGCGTTGAGAAGTCTGCCAGGGCCAGTGGCTTGTGGAACTGTAGAAGTAGATGGAGTTGGGCCTATAGGTGCAGGTTGAGGAGGGACGATTTGAACATTTGCGCTGTGTTGAGGAGTCGTGGAAGTCGTCTGAGGAGTAGTGGTTTGAGGAGTCGTGGTTGTTGGAGTCGCAACATCTGGTATTGATTCAGTAGTGTCATACGCTGGTGGATTAGGCACTTTTTTCAAAATGGAATTAAATTCAGTATCAGTACCAACGAATAATTTAAAACTTGAATCAGTTAACTTGGGTACTTTCCAAGGAAACTTTTTCAAAGTCATGCAACAGAAAACAATTGCAACAGACCAGACATCAACAGGTCTTGGATCGTACTTATTGAAAACACAAACCTCGGGAGCCAAATATGGATCTGATCCGACTATACCTTGTGCTTCAATCAAGTTTTTACTGAACGGATAAGAAAAAACAACAGCAGAACCGAAATCTATGATTTTGACCACCCCGCGAGAATCAACAACACAATTGTCCAATTTAAGATCACGATGTGCTAATCCCATTGAATGCAAATACCTCACACCGCATAATATTTGTTTGAAACAGCAATTAACTTCAGGTGTTGACATTTTACCTGACATAACAATCGCAAATAAATCAAAATCACAGTATTCCATAACCTGTAAAATTCTCTCGTTGTCATAACATATTTCAACGGTTGCAATTATATTTGGATGGCGTAAAGTACTACCAATACAATATTCACCAGTGATCTTTTTTGCATAGTCTCTTTTGCTTTCATTTGCGTATTTAGCTCTGAATTCTTTGACAGCAAACGTTTGATTATCTGATAATCTCGTTACTAGTTTGACTGAACCTCCAGCTCCTGCACCTAGGTTCTCACCAAACTTTGTATATCTTTTTGAAAATGGTAAGGAAGTGGAAATTGCCGTAGAACCCGAAGTGGATATGGATGGCCACATGGGTGACAGTTGTGTAGGAGAGGGTTCAATTTCAGATGTGTAGCTGTTAGCTCCAGATGTTCGTAATGACGTTGACAAGTTTGAAATGGGAATAGATTGTGAAGACGATGCTGTTTGCAAAGGTTTTTTGAAAAACCTCTTCAAGTTTGCCATGGAATTATGTTTGGATAAGGAAGACGATTCAAAAGACGATAGTGATGTTGGAGAGCCAGGAATTGATTCAGATGGAGCATTGTTGTAGAAAGTCCCCAAATCTGTCGATGAGGATTTAGGTTTTGATTTCGAAAAAAAAAATGATAAGTTTGAATGAGAGTTTGATCTTTGAGATGACGATAGAGAGCTTTGGTGGGCCTGGGCAACACGCTGTTTGGAAACAATAAATCTCGCTTCTATGGAGGACGAGTTAACTTGAGGCGACTGAATGTGAATGGACTGAATGGGTTGACCGTTCACCAAGTTTGGAGTGTGAGAATTTGGAATGGATATTGATACTGATCTGCCACCTGGAACAGAGTAAGGAATCGAGGAAGACAAGCTTTCACCTAGGCTGAATGAAGCATGATTTCTCACGTCCCTTGGAGATGTTGGGGCTCGTATTGGGGGAGCCTCCAAAGACTCATTAGTGGAAGGGAAAGGTGTTTGTTGAAGACCCTCCTCTTTCCCGCTCTTTTGCAGGGAGAGTTGCAGCTGATGGATGAGTTTTGTAAGGGAACTTACTGGGGGAGGAGGTGTTGATATGTTTTGTCTCTCCAAATTCATAACTCTTTGTGCCAATCTTGCAAGCTATTGCGGTACTAAATAAAATGGGTATTGACAATAGGCTATTATTTGGTGATAAAATGAAATTATGAATTCAGCTTTTCATTATCGATAAGGTGGTGCGAAATTGAATGATTGGGTGGCGCACGGTCTTGTCGTTTTCTGTTATTTTTATTGGTGTCGGCGAATTTCCCTATTGAATCCACATGAACAAAATTCCTGATAATATAATATGAATCTTCTCATTTGCTCAATTTTTTATCCGTTTACTCACGTATAATTAATTATATATCTCTATTGTACATTCAATTACTACCCGTGCAACGTGATTGCTCATCGAGTTGCCGCTGGTCTCTGACAATGCAACAAAAAACATATCTAGCATCCTCGATCATTATCTCAGGTCTTGCGGCTCTTTTTGTTATTTTTTCCAGCACTCTTTTCTTGAGAAAACATTCCGATTGAGCCTGTTCCCTTGGAAATGTCCTTGCTGCGGGTTTTGATTTGAGTCGCTTTTTTCGCTTGCTCAATTTTCCCCTTAGCTGCTTTACCACTATCTTTTCCCGTACTAGCTTTGTCGTCCTTTGCAGTCTTAGCCTTTTTCATGTTTCTCTCCTTGGCGGACTTGATTTCAAGTTTGTCGATCAACTTGTCAGTCTTGGTGTAGAGCGTTTTTTGGATCTCTTCATCGTAGAGCTCTTTTCTGCTAGGGTTGATCACTTGACATTCGTTGATGTAATTGCCTCCGTCTATCTTGGCAAATTGTTGAGCGCAAATGCTGTATATCACACTTTGCGCTCCTTGAGTTCCATTTTTCAAAAAGATGAACCAGAACGGATACAAAACCAAATAAATGACCAATCCAAACAAGGATCCCATTGAAACAAATCTTCTAGTGGAAGCGCTTCTCATGAACCCCGGATTCACTATGTTGACTCTGATGTTGCAAGGCGCCTTGTCCTTTCTCTCATAATCTATAACCCTTCTTTGAAACTCTTTTGCAAATAGACTCAATTGCAATTTAGAAGTACCGTAAATTTTCCAAGGCAGGTAGGACGGATATCTTTTTTCTAACCAAAGGGGATCTTCGCCATCGATCTCACCCATCGATTGACTAGCACAAGAAGTAAGAACGACTCTCACATCTCTATCAGGAGGTTGAACTCTCAAGGAAGGCATCAATAATCTCAATAACTGGAAGTGGCCCAAGTAATTAACACCTATTTGTCTTTCAACACCATCAATAGTAATCAATCTTGGTGATCCCACAGGAACACATTCGGCGGCACAACAAATAACACCATCTAATCTTCTTGGTGGTGAATTGTCCAACCATTTAGTGGCAAAACATCTAACGGAATACAAAGATGCTAAATCACATTCTTCCGAATAGATCATGAAATTGCCAGTTGATTCCCTCATTTCTTCGATGTATTCTGTTACCCAACTATCGACCTGGCGGCAAAGTAATATCAATTGAGCGCCACGATTTGCTAATTCTATTGCCACCTGCTGGCCTAGACCTGAAGTCCCACCAGTTATCATATACACCTTACCGTGCAAATCTCTATCGTGAGTATTATAAGTACCAGCAAAGTACAATTTGAGGATGATTGCAAGAACAATATAAGGACCATAAGTTTTGATCTGGCTCCAATATGGAATGGAATCAAAACCCTCCACAAGTCCGTATTCTATAATATTGAGAGGCATTATCACAAGGTCAAAAACGTGAATAGTCTTATAGAGAGTCAATATAAGAGATCGTTAATGTAACATCTAAATCAAGTTGAGCCCAAATCGGCCAAATTTTGACGTAGAATTTTTACGTTTCAGTTCGATTTGGTTCCAAATTCGAGTAGTGTAGTGCCCACTAAAATATCATCACTCATTACATGATGTTATAGACCTGATTTGAAGGTAAAGATAGCTTTCAAATACAATTTGACCAGCAGTTATGCTCAATAATGATATAGTAGTTTGACTTGAAAAAATTGAAAAAATACTATCGAGACCGTCAAATTAACGCCAAATACACGTTGGCCATAGCTCAACCTTTAGATTTCCCATAAATTTGAACACCAAATCCCCAATATGTTTCAATTGAGGTTTTGTGATAATCAAAATAACATGATCATATTATAAGTCTCAATATATCCAAATGAATGATGAAAGATATCTTCAAGTTCGTTGACAACTTAATTGCACCCCACAATTGCCTACCGTTCCCCATAGACGTGCTGGTTCTGTACTAGTATTCCATTTTGGCAACTCTTCACAGTTCATTTGTTTCGAGCTATCAACATGTTTTTAACAAAGAGAATTTCTAGTTTTTTGAACCCTGTCATTTCGAGGAAAACAAAAATTCCATTTTTGTTGGCTTCTATTTGTTTGAGCCAAGTGGAGATAACAGAACCGATATCTTTTGAAGCTCGCCACAATTACGGATTTGTATTCTGTATGAAAGATAGTATATCAATAAAGTGAAAATACACTAGAGTGATTTTCACGTCTGGCTTTATACACGTCTTCTCTTCCTTTGCTTTAAAGACTATACCGCTATAGCTCTCAGTGTAGTTTCAAAATTACACTTTGGTATTGTACATTGGAGAACATAATATTTTATATTTCTCAGCCATTCATCAGTTGAGCAATCCCGAAAGGATGAGAAAAAATAAGAAAAAATAGACCAAAAAGCTTTCTGGTTTCAACGAGAGCAAACTCATCAGTACACTTATATACGGAATCACTACCACTTGGTTGTATGAGGCTGCTTAAATTATACTGGCGAAATATTTATCTGTTACCACCTCATCGGATTACCCGTCAGAAGAGGTTCTGAATTTTTTTTAGCATTTTTATCGATTTTTCACCTAAAATTGTTATTCAAAACCAGAAACATCTCCTTCAACCCACCACTATTCAACAATGGATGAAAGCATATTTTACATAGCCGAGGGAGACCCTCTGGATAAACATTCTACAGCTTATGCTGTTTCTGACTCCATACACACATCACATCAGCATGCCATATTCAGACAAGCTAACAGTCCTCGCCACGGATCTTGTTTGTCAGGTATAGGACAAGGTGAAAGATTATTTGTCGCAGTCAAGGGTAAAGCTTTGATTCATGTCTATGCATGGGGAAAAGAATCCCCGGATCAAAGAATACCAGTTCCTGAACAACTCACTTGTTTAGCTGTCGCTCCATATACCAATCAGTTTTCAGCTGCAAAGGCTAGGTTCAGAACTCCTTGGTTATTAGCAGGAGGTGGTGTTAGTGGTAAGATATATATATGGGAAATGACTTCAGGTCTTCTTGTTGCTATAAAAGAGGCACACTACCAGTCTCCTACTGTTTTGAAGTTTTCACCGGATGGAAGTTACCTCATTTCTGGTGGTTCAGATTCTAGAATCATTGTATGGGACACATTATCACTCATCTCAATATATAATGATAACGACGAGAATATAAAACCTTTTGCAACGATATCGGACCACTCATTATCGGTTACTGATCTTTTGATATCTCCAGGTATTAGTGGAGATATGAAGCTTTATTCTTCTTCCACAGATGGAACGATTCGTGCTTACGATTTAAAGACTTCCAAATTATTGACCACGTTTGTATTGCCAAGCGGAGTTGAACTGATAACCAAGGATCCTGCTGGTAGAACACTTTTTGCTGGTTTGAGTAATGGGTTGATCAGAACTATACCTCTATATGTTGCTGACAAAGATAACATATTGAGAGCTGTTGGTGGTTGTGGTAAAATCATCACTATTGATGCCGATCCTTCTTTAAGCTATACTTTTGTTCACCACTTGAATAGCGGCGATAAAGGCGAGTCATATGTTACTGCCCTTGATGTTTCAATAGACGGCACATTGTTGATTAGCGGTGACTCTATCGGAAGAGTTTTTGTTTCTGATATCGTGAGTAGACAGATTGTCAAGGCTATGAAGCCATTGGAGACTGCAATTTCAGGACTCAAATGTAATACACTTATCAGTAATTCTGTGGTTGAGCCAAAGAATGAAAAAGCACATAGATTGATACCGCAATTCAAAAGAGTATTGGCTGCCAATGATATAAAGGAGCACATATTATATACAGAAATTCCTTCACAAACCACAGATGAGTTTCAGTTTGATAGTTGGATTGAAGATTTATCTCAGCAAGAATTACAGTTCAAAAATTTGACTGATATAAATTCTTCAGTTCATATTCAAAATTCATCAGAAAAGGTTGAGGACAAGGATGAGAAAATCTCTACATTAGAATCTCAATTAGAGCAATTGACTAAAGCATACGTTGAGATGAAAAAGTCTTACCAAGAAATATTTGCTTCGCATACCAAACTCATCAACCAATAATATGTCGTTGGATCGTTTATAGTGCAATGTAGTCTTCATCGTTATGACTTTAGTTTGTTCACATACTCGAGGTCTCAAAAAATATTGTTTGTGAACTTGAAAATTATTCAAAACTCCAACAAAGTTTACAACCGTTTTTCGAAATTGAACCAAATACTCACATTAATTGAATTAAATATATAGCCACTTGCAAAAAAGTTTCCGTTTTTGAACAAATGATAAATTAATTGTGGGAAAATCCATATGCTAATAATACACAACACAAAACTAAACTAAAATCAAATGAAACACCTCATTTTTTACCCCGTCTCTTGTCTTCCCTCGTTGGCGACAATGCTCTATTAAACCCTTTCTCCCGGTTCATGTACTGGCGGTATTCACTTCTTTTGTTTTTCACAGAAAAACCACCTTTCGCACCTTCAACATGGCGCTGTTTTGTCGTACCAAATCCGCTAAATCCCATGATAGCAGTCATATCAAAATTCTCGCCTTCAAGCTCGGAGTTTTCATCTCCACTACCATCTTCAATGGGACTTGACCCACGATCACGGCTTCTACCACGAGACCGTTCTTCCTCTTTCTTCTTATTTCTATCTAGTTCCTCAACTGATCTGATCACAGGTCTTTCTCGATAAGTTTTGTTCCAAGAAGATGTTGGCGCAGCGGAAGAACTCCCTTTAGAACCAGACCTCAAAATGGACCTTGACCTTGATCTAGATCTCGACCGCGGCCTTGACCTTGACCTTGACCTTGAACTCGATACTGACCTTGAACGAGCAACACGCTTGAACCCGCTCTCATCATGAACCGTATCACTGCTCCTTTGTAAACGACTAGAGGAGCTGTGATCTCTGCTTGAAGAGCTGAGATTTGGAATTATCATTTTCGCGTTATTATTGTTATAATAGAAGCAAGAGAAACTATCACGCCCTCAATAAAGCGTCTGATATTTTGTGAATTCCTTCCAAATGTCTCTGATTTGATGATACCTTCTTTTTTGAGTGATAGTAAGAATTAGTGGACAATTGCAATGTTCAAAGTGAAAGTTTTGCTGTTAGCGAAAGGTTTTACTTAGATAACTAGATTATGTGTATCGTAAGCGATTGGCGGGTTACGTGGGCATCGAAAATTAATTTTTTTTGGTATTTTTGATTATAATTGATACTTCAAAAAAAGGTACTATTTCGAGAGGTGATCAAGCGCTTAACCATAAAACCTTTTGATTGACTTCCAGAGAATAATAATATTAATAATGGGTGAAAAATTGTCCAAGAAACAAAAAAAAGCGTTACAATTTCGTGAGAATAAGAAAAACAAAGGAGGCGCCGAAGATGATTTGGACTCAGATGCTGAATCAAACGCACCATTGATAGAAAAGCAAAATTTGAAAAGAAAACACGAAGAGGAGAGAGAAGAATCCGAGGCCAAGACGAGCGGAGAGTTGGGTGAAGATGAACCTAAGAAAAAACGTAAAACAAGAAGAGGGAAAAAGGGCAAAGGTGTTAATGGTGGTGCTGGACCAAGATTTATTTTGTTTGTGGGTAACTTGCCATATGATATAAACGAAACTCAGCTTTTATCACATTTCAAATCAAGTGAGCCATCCAGAATAAGGATTCGTGCCGACAAAGGGATTGCGTTCTTGGAATTTGATCAAGATACTGCTGAAATTCAAAAGAAGATGGAGCTTGCATTGAGGATGAATCACTCTGTTATCAAAAATAGAAAGATCAATGTTGAATTGACCGTTGGTGGTGGTGGTAATAGTGAGAATCGTGTTGCTAAGTTGAAGGCCAAGAACGAAAAGATGATGGAGGGAATGAAGGAAAGAATTAGGAAAGAAATAGTCGAGAAGAGGTCCAAAAAGGATAAAAAAGAAAACAGCGAAACTGTTGTTGTTTCCTCTTCAACTGCTATACATCCTTCTAGAGCTAACCTTATCAGATAATTTGGGGACTTTTTGCATGTCAAACTTCTTACTTTGAAGTAACTGGGTTGGGTTTTGTATATTATCATTAATTATTGTCATATTTTCTAACAAACTAGCCTGTGTGTAGAGTTCATGAATCTACTATTTTAGTCAACAAGTAGGAAAGATAGACAACAGCCTCAACTCGTTGATATAAATCAGCACTTTTTATTTGATTTGGCTTGATAGCTCAACTGCCGAGCTTTCTCAAAATAACTTCGACAAAAGAACTGTGACAAAAGAGTCACTTGTAATTTCTCTTACCTTGAAATGATGAAGACTCACCTATAACTTTTCTGCTTTCCAATGAAAATCTGAATATTGCTGCTATCATTAATCGATAAGATTGACTGCTACTTTTCAAGGTTATATTAACAACAGAGGAGGTTTGATTTCGTGGAACTTTTTATATCAGCAGCTAACATTAATTTAATCAATCAATCTCATTGATAACTTGCTGACTCGTGAGGTAGAAGGTGTTGCAAAATGAGGTTTTGGAGTGTATCCGACCTTTTTGGTGGACTAAAAGTTGCTATGCGACACCAAGGAATGAGTATCTACTTCTGATAGGCAACCAGCAAACAAATAAGCGCCAATCCTACAACATACAAAAAATAAAATAAGTTATATATAAGATAATCCAACGATAAAACTAGTTACTATTACCAATAATTATTTCAGAGTCAGAAATTCAAACATGGAAAAAGTTTATAAACATAAAGAACTGAGCAACAAAACGAGCAAAAACAAAATAAAATAAAGCAGGAAACAGAATTAACAAACAACGGGATGAAATGAAATTCCAAATAACAACTTGAACAACATGATTTTTATAACAATATTTATAGTAAGTTTATGGGTAACAAAAAATAAGAAACATGGACAAAACTATTACTTTTAACAATATTATTATCAATATCAATGTAATTGCTATTATTATTATTACTATTAATTTTTTTTTATATTTTCGTAATCCTTTCAAAAAAGGATCGATAACAAAACAAACAATGAAAGAAGTTCAAAAAATAAATTATCTATAAAACAACACACTTTTTGGATTTTTTGGTTTTTTGTCTATTGGATGGAACAATGTGATTTTTGGAATGGTGTTTTTCAGAATTAGAGTTACCGTTGTAGTTTGATACAGGAACGTGAACTTCTTGTTTTGGAGGTTCAATGACTGCCCTGATTGCGATGTCAAAAATTTCTTTGACACCTTGTTGAGTTGCTGCAGAACATTCCAAATAACCTACACAGCCAATCTCTTTGGCTAACTTCTTACCGTCAATTTCAGAAATTGGTGATAAAGATTTTTCTGCCAACTCATCTAAAGTGTGTGGATCATCTCTGAGATCTAATTTGGTACCAACTAACAAGGTCAAAATATCTTTAGGGGAGTGGTGTAAAATCTCTGGAACCCATTTGTGCTTGATATTTTCGAAACTGATAGGGTCTATGACTGAAAAACATAAAATGAAAATTTCAGTTTGTGGGTATGATAATGGTCTCAATCTATCATATTCTGATTGCCCTGCTGTATCCCATAATCCTAATTTGACGGGCTCGCCATCAATCATCACGTTGGCAGCGTAATTGTCAAAGCTTGAGTGTGTTAGTTGGTGTTGAATAACCCAGTCTCAGCGTCCTGTGTGCCCACATCAGACCAGATTGATCGAGGGTATTAAACACTGACGGGGACAAATCTTCTCGTGAAAGGGGATGATACATACACAGTTGGAATATAGTCATTAGGGAAAGTGTTGGTGGTGTAACTGATCAACAAACATGTTTTACCAACACCACTGCACATCTTGTTAGTAGCTAGCTCTCTGATCAGGGGTCAACAACACGAGATCACAACTTCTAGGAACCTCTTTATTAAGAAATCCCAAGCAGTTACAACCTGCGATTTGAACCTGACAATCAATGAATAACATACCCATCACCGACAACGACACATTTGATACTTCTCATTGCTCTATATGTGTAGTCTTATTGGGAGTACAAGTTTAGCAGACACGAAACTGATAGAGGGAAGAGAAATGGGAAGAGAAGAGATTAATTATAAGAATTATCAGAAGGAGGACAGAATGTTGACTACAATGAGAAATACCTACACGAGAACTGGCAGGGCTATTTGGTTGCGAGCGTTTGGAGTCGACCACACTCTACTAGATCAGAAGATCCTTCAATAATATGAGAAAATCAAGCATAAGCAAAAGAGATTGGTTCGAAGAGGAGGTGTTTACCGCGAGTAACGAAGGGGTACTATAATGGGCACTAGGAAAGTTGAACAAGTTTTAGACTGGCAGACGTTATGACCAATCCCCAGTTAGTGCGACCATTAGCAGAAAAATCACACCAGAATTTCATATGTCTGACATGAAGCATTTCAGTCTGGTCAGCTCAGTAAAGATTAATTCCAGTGCGATTTTGGTGAAAGGCGCTCCTTCAAACAACCGCAGTGTGCGCAGCAACGAAGTGATAAACCGAATGAGCTCCAGAGTACTTGTCCAGACTGGGTTGCAATGTCGTGATGTAAACCCTTCGAATTGCTGTGAAAAATAACCATCGTGACCGAAGATAAAGAAGTTCTCTGTGTGTGAATTCTTTGAGCGGAACCATTCTCTCAGGAGCGCGCGTGGTGCTAAAACGTCAGGTTTAGTGGTTGTGGTTGGAATGAGAACCAAGTTAACTCACAGCTCGACGTCCAGCGCGATGAATTCCTGACACACCATACATTCAATTTTCAATTGTTTCAGCTGCTGTTCATGAAGATATTTTCGGTGGCAGGTCTCTCTCCATAATCAGCTGAGAGCCTGCAATCGAACTGTCGCACCTACATGGTTAACCAGGATTCCAGGCCATTATCACAACTATTCTCTTATATGTATCAATCTGGTTATCTCACAATGAAATTGTACGATTTGATCTCGATCGTATTGCAGAGATACGTAATATTATATTATATTATATTTAGATTTATAATTTGTTCCTCTTATATCTATTTTGGGATATAACGTAAAGGCTGGATTGTATTTTGTTCTGATTTCATCATGGCTCATAGGGCGAATTCTAGGGTTATAAAGTCAAACATCTTTCTATAGTAGAGAAGCGAATCCACAAGCCAACAGCTCAATTACACTACCCTCTACGTGGTTGGCCCCAGTATCTTTAGCTCCAGCACTAACAATATTATACCCGTGGATTACTCCATTGCGATTATAATCACAACATAACGTTATAACTTCGAGGTGATGCGAGTACCTGACGCCTAGCTATTTTGAGTCAGTTGTGCTCATTTTGGAGCTCGATAACGGAGTGGTGCTTGAACAATAGTCATAAGATCAAGGTTTGAAATTGTCACATTTGCAAGGCAGAACCACGACCGCTAACCGTTATAAGGCTTTCAACTTGCTTCTACATGGTACCCTTGCACGTTGTAAGATAAAACGCAAAGAGATCTATCCAGTTGAGATACAAGAGCAGACATGTCAGCTATACCCATCATGTGCGAACACCTTATTGATAGCCTGCTCTAGGGATTGGAGGGGTCAATGAGACTTCGGGACTGACAAAGAAATTACAATTGTCCTTCGGATGACACGCGTATGATGAAACGATTCACAACACATTCTGAAACGAAGATACACCTGTCCGTCCTCCAAAATCAACTACAATACTCATTGAATTGTTGAAAAGTAGTTTCTACCATCATCTGGCACCATATCGACTTCCTTTCGGAAATGGGTTCGAGTGGATCAAAGCGACCAAAAATACACATTCCAGTCTCATTATCTTTCCATGAAAGCAATACCCGATCGTCTGACAAGAGGACTGTCAAACCAAGAGCAGAAAGAAGGACTCCAGTATTAATATATATGAATCAATAGCCATCTTTGTCGGGCACTTTATATGAAAGACACTGTTAATGGATCAGGGCACATACCACTTTTTCATAGAAAAAGCAGTCACAATTATACGCGTATATTTTGTCCTGGAAAATTTTTGCCCTAATACGAAAAAAAAGGATGGTCGAGGTCGGTGGTTTGGAAAATTCGATAGTTGGCTTTGGATAGAACATATTAAAATTATTCACCTTTTTTTCAGGTTCAAAGGATTCTATATCAACAACAATCAAAATGGTTTTAATCTCTAAAAAAAGAAAGTTAGTCGCTGACGGTGTCTTCTACGCCGAATTAAATGAATTCTTCACCCGTGAATTAGCTGAAGAAGGTTACTCTGGTGTTGAAGTCAGAGTTACTCCAACCAAAACTGAAATCATCATTCGTGCTACCCACACCAACGCTGTTTTAGGTGAAAACGGTAGAAGAATCTACGAATTAACCTCTTTAGTCTCTAAAAGATTCAAGTTCAAACCAGATTCAGTTGTCTTATACGCTGAACGTGTTCAAGAACGTGGTTTATCAGCCGTCGCTCAAGCTGAATCCTTGAAATATAAATTATTAAATGGTTTAGCCATCCGTCGTGCTGCTTACGGTGTTGTCAGATTCGTCATGGACTCTGGTGCTAAAGGTGTTGAAGTTGTTGTCTCAGGTAAATTGAGAGCTGCTCGTGCCAAATCTATGAAATTCGCTGATGGTTTCATGATCCACTCTGGTCAACCAGTTAACGATTTCATTGACACTGCTACCCGTCACGTTTTGTTAAGACAAGGTGTTTTAGGTGTTAAAGTGAAAATCATGCGTGATCCAGAAACTAACAGAAATGGTCCAAGATCATTACCAGATACCGTTAGAGTTTTAGAACCAAAAGAAGACGAAGCTGTTCCATCTCCAACTGTCAAAGTTTACAGAAAAGTTGAAGAAGAAGTTGCTGAAGAAGCCGCTGTTGAAGCTGCTGCTTAAGTTTATGTTTATTAGATAGTAACAATAAATATAGGTTTGGGTTTTAAATTTTTGTAAGCTTTTACTTTTTCGACTCGCAGAAAAAAAATTTAATCGCCGAGAACTGTTGATCTCATGATTTGTATATCCTTATGAGGCAATCGTATTGAGGCTATCCCAAGTTGAAACTGCAATTGTCTCACATAAATAATCATTTTTTAATGCTTCTCCATCCAGTAGATAGTATGTTCCTATCACTGTGCCAAACACGCCCGTTTTTTAGTATGAGTGAGCCGCATAATTTATTATTTATCAGGTTTTAAAGAAACGTCCACTATTTTATGTGATCGTTCCAACTCAGATAAAGAAGTTTTTTTTCATCACACTGAATCATCTCCAATTGACGGTGGATTCATCATAATTACATCTACAATGGGTTTATACCAGGATATCTCACCAATAGGTACTATCTTAATCGTTTCCTCGTGTTCTTTTTTTCTTGGAGTTATCTATGCTAACTGGCCATACGATCTTCACACTCTTTGGAGGGTTGGTACAGAATTAGATTTTGAAAGATCTTTAGCCCATTACCAGTTATGGGGACAATCTCCTAGCTATGTTTATCACACGTTACATGGTGTTATGGCTCTTGGATTTATTGGTAGTTTCATCAAATTGTACAAACCTACTGACGATGCCAAATACTTCGAATACGGTACATTAGGTTTATTCTTAGTTGCTGTTATTATCTATTTAACCAACATTCGTGTCGGGGTTGAATCCTCTATTGGCGGAAATTGGGGAGAAGTTGACATGCCAACTGGTATCAATGTTATGGCCGCTTCTCAAATCATGATTATCTTCGTCTTGGTAGGAGTATTTGTTTTGCAGGGTGGTTTATATTTCGCTCTCATTAATGATAGAAATTTGAGAGAGAGATTTTTCAAGGAGGAGGCCAAAAGAGAAAGGGAAAGAAACGCTGCTATTGCCGCCAATCAAACAAAGGCTGAGAAGAAAGTCAACACTGAAAAAAAGGTTAACACTGAAACTATTGATAAAGTTGAAAAAGTGAAAGAAAAATCCGAAGAAGCACCAAAGAAAAGAAAAACTACAAAGAAGAAAACTACAAAAACCAAATAATTGCGTAGGAAGTACCGCGGGAAACTATTTCTCGTACGTATTCTGTGTATTGTACAATATATATATCTTTTCTTATTTATAGTAGAACTATCGAGGTCGGGGCAATAATCTACAAACGACATACGAGGATCTTTTATAATCGAATCGCGTCTGAAGAACAATATTTTTTTTTTAGCTTCTGAAGCTATTTTCACCGCCTTGAACTTGAAAGTTGTTAAAATAATGTGATCTTTTGTTGCCTATGACAGGAATTAGGATGATAATAAGTGTAAGAGCCAGACAATCTACGTTGAGACCTCCGACGGTTTCGACGGTCGCTTGTTGATTTCCGTCCACGACCGGGCTCCATAACCGCAAATTATCCAATTAAAATGATTACAAGTAATTGAGAAAATGAATTTTATATAGAAAATGTGTTACAATTGAAGAACCATCAGCATTTTTCGAAACCATTACTTTGATAAAAGAAAATCAAGATGACTGCACACAAAAGCGAGGCTCCTTTTTATATCAGCAATCCTATAAAAGTATGTCCAAACCCTTGCAGTCAAATGATGATATTTGATGGTGAAAATAAAAAGAGTCAAAGGTCAATTTACTAACACTCATATAGTGGTTACGTTTTTACGCACATACTAAACCTAACTTATTCTTCTCTGTTGCAATTGGTTTAATGGCACCAGTCTTCTTATTTGGTGTTACTCCATTGAGAAAGAAGTTTTTGTTTGCCGATGCGCCTACTGTTCCTTTAACTTATCCTATACCACAACGCCCAAGAGACAAGAACTTGACTGGTTACGAAGATTAAATGATTAACAATCAATCATTTATCTGTTGATATTGTGTTATGTGAAAACTGTTGAAGTATACGTGAATTAGTGAAAAGAAGAGGGTGAGATAAAGAAGATAGAGTGCATTTTTGATATTTTGTCAATTTATTTATTTATTTATATATTTATTATTAGTTTTAATTCAAGGGTTAGTGAAATATCGCTGTATCTTTCGAACTCTAAGAACTGAAATGAAAATAGTTACATGCTCCAGTACACTTAAAACACAAACAAAGCCATATACATGATTTCAAATATTTACAATTACCATTTATATATACCATTAACTTTTTGACGAAGAGGACTTGAATTATCTAACTGTAACCATGGTTTTTTCAACTCCTCTTTGAGTTCTTTCTCATACTTCAATCTATTTGTTGTCATTTCAGTTTTCAAAATAACCTTAACGTGAACATAAGGCAAAGTTATTCTACCGTTTTTTCCTCTACTCTTGATATCAATCAATGTACCCCAATTACCATCTGAACCAACGAAAATTTGAGAGATATAAACATTGTTGACATTTAAGTTTGCAGCCTTAGCTTGTCTCAAACCGGAATCAAGAAGTTCACCAATATCTCTGGCGATTTTTCTTCTGTTGAAATGACACTGGTTGATTGCATCAATGAGTTTCATGCCATTAAGAAGTCTGTTCACCTGAGTAGCCTTCTTGATAGAAGATTTTATTCTGTTGGATTTTAGGTAAATCGATGGTTCCATAACCTCAATTTCTTCTCTTGTCAAATGTAATTTATATGATGAACCATCTTCTAATTTGATGTGTTGATCGTTCTTGAAAAACCCATGCTGGTCGACTACCTTATTGTACAACGTCTTCTTCAATGGCGAGATTAATTCATCGACAGTCAAAATCTCTCTTTCTTTCACTTGCTCAAGCAAGAACTCTTGTAATGCTATATCATCTTCAGGTTTCAACTTTAACTTGGCTTCTTCAGCGGTTAACTCAACTGGCGCAGCTTCGTTTTCTTTTGCAATACTCAACGCCTCGAGTCTTCTAGTTTCAAGCTCGGTGAAGTTCTTTCCTCTTGACAACCCGACCTCTATCTTGGTTTTACTGGCGTCTTTGCTAGCATTCTCCCCTTCCGAGTCTTTAATCACCTCACCAAATACGGAATTTTGCGCAAATGGATAGACGTGAAAACCTCTAACAACAGCTAAACGTGATGCAACCAACAGCCTGGTTGGACTGCCTGCGACAAATCTCCTAAGCATTATGTGAGATACTAGAAATCAAGATTCTGGCGATATATCCACTGATTCAACCCTCTTCCAGATGTGTTGAATAAAAATTAAAATTCATCAAAAAGCTCAAAAGTCACATGTTACCCGCAAATTGAGTTTATTTTAGCCGCCAGAGCTCGTGATGTTGGGGGATTAGGAATTTAAGTTATTAAAGACTTATTAACTACTTAATAATAAGTCTGGAACCATGTGAATTGTTTGCGTAATATTTAATTTATATTAGTATCTTGAACCATTTTATCTTCTTTCACTTATAAACCTATTCTGGAAGCGGTTACCTTTCGGATTGAATACACCAATTTCTACTTTTGAATCATGGGCTTTTGCTACCAAGATCATTTTGAAGCATCTTCAGACACAGACCTTCTTCTTGTGTGCAAGAAGTGCTACACACATGTATCCAAAAAATCACTTATCATGTCAGATAATTTCACGGGCAACTCTGGACCTGCCTACTTGGTAAACAACGTTTTGAACTATAACACAAGAAAGTCCGAAATCAAAACCATGAGGACTGGAGACTATCTTATTCGAAAGATCCATTGCGCTCAATGCATGAACTACTTGGGCTGGAAGTACATGAAGTCATTCAACTTCAGCGAATCATACAAAGAGTCGAAGTATGTCATTGAGAGAAAGTACTTGAAGATAATCAATTTCAAGATTGAGCGGGCCAGCAGTTTGAGTAGTTTAAGGTATTACAAGAATTACAGCAAGCTGGGATTGCATGTTGATTATGAAACCTATAACACCAGCGATGATGATGATTTCCAGTTCGGTAGTGATTCTCTAAGTGATGATAGTGACTGCGATAGCGATGAGAAGTTCTAGCACAAGATCCAGCAATCAGCCAATGCTCGCAGATTAGAATTATCATCATGTATTTTTTTTACTCTTTTTATTTAATGTTCTTATGACACATCGGTAATGGTTAGGTGGTTAGGTTTTGGTTATTTATAATTTTATGGTTTATTTTTCCTATTTTACATTTTTTTTTGCTTGTCAACAATTCCTTGACAAGGTTCTTAATATCACAATACACATAATATCAATTCCCAGTTTGATTTGACTTACTGAGCACAAGTTACATTCTTGGTACCCTTTGGAGCGTAAGGCAATCAAAAGTACGAGCACGATCGATATAGTTACCTCGAACAAACGCTCAGTTCCGAGATAGCAGTCATCAATACTCACACTGGATTTTGGCAACTACATTGAGCTTTGCAACTTGAAACAGTATTTTACATTTTATTGGATTCTTTTTTGTTATGAAATCAGTTCCACCCTTTACTGAATTTGATAGTGGACTTGTAAACTAATCATCACTCCAAAGTAGAAATAAATGAAGAACGGAAATTGAAACGATTATGGGAAATTATCGAAAAAGAAAATAAAACAAAGAAACATATTTATGATAAGCAAGCGATGCGTAAAAAGTGGTATTTCAACAGTTATTCAGTAGCAACAAAAAGACAAAAACTCCATGAAAAAACAAAAAACAAAAACTGATCAGTAGAATAATCAAAATACTTCAAAAAAATGTGATTCAAGGGCATGTTACACGTATCAGATGTTTTCTGTGAAAACACCTGAACCAATTCTTCTGATCTCTGAATTCCTACTGTGTAAGGAACCCAAACTGTAATCAAAACTATCATCGTCATCGTCAATTTCTTCTATCTCATCACCTTCCTCTCCTCCCCCCTCTTCTTCTTCTGGAATCTCCCTACTATTAGAATTAGAGCTATCATTAAACACAAATTCATCGACCAGTTCATATCTAGGATCAGTAAACGTGAACGGCTCCGGCTCAATCTTGCTTATTCTCGATGAGGTAGAATTTGATCTAGCTGTTAAGTTTCCAGGGCTATTATATCCGTAAGCATTTTTTGCCAACGAAGAATTAACTTCAGCTTGTCTATAGTTGTTGTATTCGGGAGAACTTTCCAAACCTCTAGAGCCATTCTCATCATTTTCTTCAAACTCCTTCCCACGATATTCATTTTCATAATACAAGGGATTGAATTTAGTCAAAGGCGGCTGTCTCGTAACTCCGTCAAACAGTGGACGCATTTGCTGTACTTGTTGATATTGTTGTTGGGTCGGAGGTGATGGTAGGGAAGTCAATTGATTATCCTGCTGTTCTATTTGTGGTTCACCTGTGGATTGCATAGCAATTCCCCTATAAGAAAACTCTGGATCATTGATATCCCTATGACTGTCGGCTGCAGCAGTACCTGAATCATCGAAATCAAACTCCAAAACACTATTTCTATATTTTTCTTTTGCGCTGTAAAGATTATTAGCATCGCCATATTCTTCATCATCATCACTCTTACTCCTTCTCTTGAACCAAATGACGAAAAATATAAGTAAACTCAATGCAACGGCACCACCTACACCACCAACAACACCTCCTACTATAGCCCCTGTATTGGAACTCTTATTGGTAGCTGGAGCAGATGCAGATGAAGCAGCACTGGCTGAAGTACTAGCTGTTACAGTTACCACGACACTGGTAGCATGATTACCATTAGTTGAGCTGCTGGTAGCGCTTGTCGTGATAGTGTTTAATGTAGAGGATGACGAGGAATCCGAAGAGGATTGGAACGATGCAGTCACTAATGCTGTTGATACAACTGTTGATGAGGTGACAACAGCACTGGTGAATTGTGATGGGGAAACGATAGAGGTAGTGGGTATGACTGTAGTTAATATGCTTGAGGTCAAACTTGTTACGGGTAAAATTGTTGTTGACAGTGATATTGGTTCGGATGGAATTGTTGATGATACAATTTCAAGCGTCAGACTTGAAGATGTTGGAAGTAATGTCGCTTCAGTGCTTGAAACGGTGGTAGGTAAAGGAGTGCTTGATGTAGTTAAAATACTTGATGTTGTAGGTATTACCGCAGCCGATGTAGGTGCGGTATTGTCTGTCAGGACAGGAGAATCTGTGGTGAGGCTACTTACTACAGTAGCACCAGTTTGTGTGGATTTTGATAGAGGAGATGTACCAGCATCTGGTGAAGTGCTGTCAGTTGTTTGAGCTGTCGTCACAGCTGTAGTGGGAGAAGCCTCGGCTGTGGTATTGGGTATCTCAGTATTGAGCGCAGATGTTTCATTGGCAATATCAGTTTGATCTTGTTGAGCTATTGTGCCAGTCTCTATGTCTGTTGCGATGGCTAACACTGTGGTGGCCATCTTGAGGTTTCGATCTGTCGACCAACAAAGGAGACTTGGGTGGGTAGGTTTTACTACTCAATGGAATGCAAAAGGTGAAGACCAGCTGCTGTGAATAATCCTATACTCTATCACAGGAAGGCCAGCACTATCTGATTATGTTGGATCCAAATGGAGTCTTGGAAAATCCTTCGCAATTGAAAAATAGTTTCTGGTGTTGTTATAAATAAATATAAGGCTTGTAAAAACGTTGTTGGTATCAAAGTGCCAACTTTAACTAAGGAAGTCGCAAGTCAGGTAACCCACAGTCTAGGCCTAAGTCAAATGAAAGAGTCAAACTCCACAAACTCAGGATCCAAGAATCAAACACAACCTGAGATCTTCCAGAATACGTTCCTTTGCCTTACTCCCTAATAAAATTCTGCTGAATGAAAAGAATTTTGATCTACTATACTAATTGGGTTCTTCGAGTTACTGTGGAAAATACGCACCCGTGCATGCATAAAGCCTCGTTAATGAGACACAACAATCCACTAAAGAGATTGTTAGATTGCTCGAAACTCAATAATCATTATCCTTAGGTTACTTTTAAACCATAAAGCATTCTAGGGAACTAGATATTCTTTTTTGGTGTTTTTTTTACTTCAAAACAGATATTGTAACATGATATTTTTAGATTCCGAAAAGCAAAAGATCAACAAATGCAACCAATTGCGATGGGATGCCTTTGAGAGCGAAAATCAAAATTTATTACTGTGTATGGTTCATAATGCAGTAGTACTGCGGTTCCATCATCTCGACTAAAATCCTGACTTTTTGGGCAGTAACTACAAATTGTGTGCATGTTATTAAAATCCATGCCCATGTTTTGACTGACATTGTTTTGATTTCCCTTTTAATGGTCGATAAGGGACTTGGATGAAAGTGTTTTTTGGAGGTGGTAGAATCAGGATGAGGTTTACCATTCTACGATGTACGTATATGGTTTCTTTTTATGCAGGACAAGTCAGGTATGGTATAGCACCTCTGGAAGGTAGGTGGTTCTCTGCTCCCTCCAAGGCATTGGAAAGGTAGTGGTTGTCAAGCACGATCGATTTCATAGTTGCAGAGTGTACCCTAGTTAGCTGGGTTTGAAATTGAAGGATAGGTATGTTGTACGTTCTTTAAGCTTACATGGAAACTGCCTAGGTTCTCTATACATTACAAAAATAGAAGTATTCTAGCTGTTTTTTTCTGCCTGTTTTGTTTTCTAGTTGATGCACCGCTTCAATCAAAAGTGATCCTCTTACCTGCGGATGGCACTATCGCAGCGGACGCTCTTTGGGCAGAGGCTAACGCAATCGACGACTTGACTCTTGTACCACTTTGAGCGTCTGTATAACCAGCGGGTTTTCTAGGTTTGTCGTATCTCTCACGTCTCTCAGCTCTCTCTGGTGCGAAACTTCTCTCAGCTGTTGGAGGTCTTTCCTGTCTTGCTGGTCTTTCTGTAGGTTCGAAGGCAGTTTTGGATTCTCTCTCTCTGGCTATGTTTCTCTCAGCTGTTTCTTCCTGTCTTCTTTGACTAGGAACCCTCTTGGATCTATCCTCCCCAAACTCCATTCTCAAAGGCCTGTTAATGAGTAACTTACAGCTCTTGTCTTTCAACGCATTTGTAGCGCCTGCTTCATCCTTGAAGTCAACAAATGCGAAACCTTTACATTTTCCTGTATCTTCGAAGGTGGCCATTCTGATCTTCACGATCTCTCCACAATGTCTGAAATGTTCTTCCAACAACTCAGAGGTGCAGTCAAATGATAAGTTACCAACAAACAAAATTCTCGAAGGTGGATTCTTGGACAATGCTAACAATGGATCTTTAGCTGGTCTCCCTTCAAATGAGTTGGCATCTTTGATTAGAAGTTTTCTACCATTCAAAACTTGCTCACTCAATGAGATAGCAGTTGCAACGTGGTTGGAGGCGGGGAAGTCAACATATGCAAAACCTTTGATCTTGTTTTCTTTTTTAGGTAAGTTTACTCTGGATATAGATTCATCTGTAATTTTGACTAGTTTTTTGGCATCTTCTTTGTTGAGCTCTTGGCTATATTCTTCGTAAGTTGAAGTTTTGGCAATGATGAAGCGGGTTATATCTTCTTTAGTGGTATCATAGGACAAGTTACCAATCCAAACACCAAAATCTGATTTCTTCTTTTTAGCTTCTTCTTCTTTGGTTTCTTTCTCATCAGTTTCAGGTTTAGCTTTCGGGTGCTTTGCTTCAAGCTGTTCGGCTGTTACTTTACCCTTTTTGATCAAACGCTTTTGTTTTTTCGATAATGGAACTGGTTGATCCAAATCGATTTCAAGCTCTTCAATATTGTCATTCTTACGTTTCTTATCTTTCTTCTCGGATTTATCTTTGCTCCTTTCTTTGTCTTTCAATTTGTCTTTTTTTTCTTTTTTATCCTTTTTATCCTTTCTTTCTTTTTTGATGTCCTTACTAGATTCTGGTGAGGTGTTCAAGCCAGCTTCTTCCTCGCTACTCTCTGGCAATCTTTCTTCCTTTTCTTTGGATCCCATTTTGTTATTTGATATTTTTACTATTTGCGACTGAAAAAAAAAAATATTTTTAATTTTCGATAAAGCTCATCTCTCATACAATATTTTTTTCCCAATCGGGATACATGCCCGAAAGATATACAAAGTGCTCCATCAACCTTATTTACAAATTTAAAACAATCAATTTAATAATACACTGTATACATTAAATCATCAAAAAGCAAGTTCATACTCAGTGATCTGACTGACAGCACTTACACCAGAAAATTTTGTCAAATTTTCATTATCGCCCGTCCAACTAAAGCCAATGATATCCGCACCACCGTCATTGAACACTGATACTCCAGTTTCCCAACTTTTATTCTTCTTGAGATATCTGTGAAGACTTATTTTGGGTCCACTCACTGTGAACAAAATTTGTGAGGACGGGTCAATAGCTAAAGTCGTAGATGGCCCATCTATTGTGATTTCAGCTGTGGTAACACCTTTACGTAAATCGAAAACGTCAACTTTAGCAGAACCTTCTTCGTCACTAGAACTAACAAAAAGCCAGTATCCATTAGGACCAAAAAAAATTTCATTAATATGTTGCAACACGGTAAATTCAGCAGCAAGTTGACCGTCCGTTAAGTTGATAATTTGTACTTTTCCTTCGCTTGTACCAGCTGCTATTAATGCACCGTCGACATGAATATCACCAGTGACATATTGAGCTGTTATAGGTTGAGAATGGTGTAAGACTTCGTTGGATAGTGAGTTGTTAAGGGACCATGATCCATCTTTGGAGAATATCAAAAAAAGATGTTTTAATAATGGATGTGTTTTGATGGTATTTATGGTATCTGTATGCTTTGATGGAAACTCTTTTGATGTCTTGGGATCCAATCCTATCTTAATGATATTTTCTTTCAAAACAACGAGCGGCTCAAGTCCATTTGAAGTCTTAACAAGACTAACGTTATAGACATCGGATTTTTTATATGCCACTTTGACTACTGAATGAGTTTTGAGATCGATAAGAGCAGTAGAGCCGGTTGGAGAACCAACCACAATTTTCTTATTCAGGTTATCAATGAATGCACAACTTGATTTGACAAACGGTTTTTCTAAACGTTCTTTGGTTTTCAATTCAACTGCGTCACCTATGCTCAATTTGAATTTCTGTGCTTTATGTATAGCAAATAACTTTTCACGCGCGTCGTTTATCTCATCAACTGGAATGGAGGATGTTGGAGGTGCGACACGTTGTTGTGTATCAATGTCCATACCAATTTCTGAACCTTTTCCTAAAGAAACTGCCAATTGTTGTAACGCTTTCCGGGCTTCGTCCCTTTCCTTTATAGCTTTTGCAGTCACCCTGACAGCAGCATCATGGTGGTATAAAGCAGCACTTAACTCTTGTCTAGCCTTATGTAATTGCTTTCTCAAAGTGAAAATTTCGATAGCGATCGAATCCCATTCGTTTTGAAAAGTCGACAACAAGCTAGGGATGGAGGTCACGGTGGGCGGCTTGGGAGAAACTATGGGCTGGACGTTGTTCACTGTGATCAACTCATCTTCTGTCAATGGCTGGTCGTTTATGGGATCTTTGGGGTTGTGTTTCAATAAATTCAAAATAATTGTCTTTTCAAAAATTGAGCCACTCTTAGGTGAAAGAACAGGCTCTTTTGCGGGCTCGCCAGAAACTGTTGATTGTTAGTGATAAACTCCTCTAAAGGAAAGTAAAGATGCGTTAAAACAGTACGTACTTGCACATAACATCATGGTGTGTTGATCGCAAATGGCAATTTTGGGCTCTTTTCTACCTAATAAATTAATTTTCAAAATTTGATGTTTTGAGCTGGCTTGAAGAAAAGGCTTATATGCAGGACAACATTTCATATAGATCCCACTTTCATGGTGTTTTGGCCTGTGTATGAGCTCTCTATCAGTATCTCCGCTGCGATGCCTATTCGTTCTACAACGTCATACGAGCGGCGGTGAAACTGTGAGTCTCTCCTTAGAAAGCTGTGCAAAGAAAATGGTTTTCCCGTGGGAAAAACTTGAATGGGAAATATTGTAGATTAAATCCCGAAGAAGGCCCTACCAAAACATTGGAAAAAGAAACTTACCCAGTGCTTCATTTCTAGCTCCACGCAAACGGAATAACCGCAACAAGTCTCACTGTATCATTTTACAGCAAGTTGACCGCTCATGGGTCCCCAAGCACACGAAAACGTACAAGAACTATAGCATCTTATTGATATCAGGTACCCAGGTGTCTGTTTACCCTTGCTCTTCGATATGGACGTTCGCTGGACGATCTTCGCGAATTCGACTCAAATTTTGGAACGCTCTAGCGCACGTCGGCAGAAGTCCACTCCAAAGTTGTGGTACTAGAACAGAATCTCTATATTTACCAGACCAAATCTCAGATCTTCAAATGGCAATTCCATCCACATTCGCTTATCAACCTTATTAATCCATCCAACGGTGATCCCTTTCCATCAGTTTTTGGTAGTTGGAAAAAGACTAAAGGAAGAGCAGTGATACCACACAAATATTGATAATGTCCAACGAAAAGGTATTGCCTGTGGTGCAATCTGACACCCTCCTTCAGCCGGTACCCAAAGCCAAACTCACGAAAGGCTACCGCACGATCAGATACATCTTGTACTTTCTATATGCTACTTTGCCTTTGGGGATAATGGGATATCTTCTCGTTGTGTACTTCCAGGGAGCGGACGACTTTGATGGTCTCTACGTTCCCGATTTCCCATCATCAGGGACAGCGTCGTCCATAACTGGTCAGTACGATGATTTGAATGTGGAATACCACGATTTAAGAAACTACAGGCCCACCGCAGAAGGGTGGAACAATAACGAAAGAGTGCTATTTTTGGTTCCATTGAGAGACGCATCCCAGCATCTTCCCATGTTCTTCAGCCACATGAGAAATTTGACATACCCCCATAACTTGGTTGATCTCGCATTCTTGATATCAGATACTTCAGACTCTACCATCCCAGACTTGAAGAGGTTGATGAGAGAGATTCAAAATGACCCTAATCCAGATAATCACTTCGGCAGAATAAATATCTACGAGAAGGATTTCGGGCAAGTGATAGGACAAAGTTTTAGTGATAGACATGGATTCAAAGCTCAGGGACCAAGAAGAAAGTTGATGGCCATTGCCAGAAATTGGCTTTTGACTACAGCGTTGAGACCTGACCATTCATGGGTTTATTGGAGAGATGCTGATGTGGAAACCATTCCTCCCACCATCATCGAGGATTTGATGCATCACGATAAAGATGTTATTGTCCCTAATGTTTGGAGACCTTTGCCTGATTGGTTGGGAAGTCAACAGCCCTACGATTTGAACTCGTGGCAAGAAAGTGAAGGTGGAATTGAGTTGGCGGACAGATTAGATGAAGATGCTGTTATCGTAGAAGGGTATGCTGAATATGCGACGTGGAGACCGCACTTAGCCTATCTTAGAGATCCTTTGGGTGATCCTGAAATTGAAATGGAATTGGAGGGTATTGGTGGTGTTTCGATTTTATCCAAAGCAGATGTGTTCAAAAGTGGAGCCATGTTTCCAGCTTTCTCATATCAAAAACACGCTGAAACGGAAGCTTTTGGAAAGCTTTGCAAAACAATGCAATTTTCCGTTGTAGGTTTACCTCATTATACTATATGGCATATTTATGAACCATCCTCTGACGACTTGAAACATATGGAATGGATGGCTGAAGAAGAGAAAAGAAGAGCGATCCAAGAGAAGAATAAAGTGATTTACGACAAACAATGGAAAGCAGCCTTTGATGATGTTGAGACTGATTGGAGTAATTTGAAATTTAACGTTTTCAAAAACACTGACTCAAGTAGATATAGAAGTGTTAGTGTTGATTGGACAGATGTTGATGAATACTTAATCGAGGTTGACGATGACATTGCTGAATCAAATATAAACGATAATATAATGAATCATAATAAAGAGTTTGAAAAATCAATGTTACTCAGAATGAGTAATAGACAAAGCAAATTTGGTGAAAGTAAAGGTGAGGAAACATTTGGTGAATTCCCCTTATATAAGTATGGCCATAGAGGACCCAAGAATTACAAGTTTGTCAAGTTTAATAATCCTTTACTGAATGCTTTTTCAAATTTAATAGACAGTGATGTTGGTGATGATGTGGATCCTCATGTTGTGGAGGATTTGAGATCGGAGGGTCTCAAAGGAGATGAAGTAAAGAGTGGAGCAGTTGCTGAGATAGCTGAAAACACCGCAGAAAATGGTGTTGAAAGTGCTCTGGAAAACGAAGGGAATGAGGAAAAGAGCTCTGCCCACATAGAAGCTGGACCAAAGTCTTCTGAACGAGAGATCAGTGATCCTCTAGCGAAAGCTATAGATGACATATTGGATATGACAGATTCTACTTCAGGTGATGAGTCGGGAAAATTTGAGGTTCCAGTTTAACTTGTTACAAAATTTCGATGATGTGGATGTGTGTTTTGACCTTGTTGTACATTTAAAATTTTTTTTATAATCGTTTCAATTCTATCTCTATGTTTAAGAAATTAACTCAAGTCCCATATTCAGTTTAACTACGTATCGCTGAAAAATGTAATACTCAAATGCATTAAATAATCAATAAATACAACTTTTAGGCAAGGTATGCGTTGAAACTTATTAGTATAACAAAAATAACTTTTCATAACATCGTTTATGTACATTTTCATCACTCGTTCTCTTGCATCTCCTGCCATAACCATTTCCTCCACAAATCCCCAGCTTCATTCATTATATGACCCATATAACTGATGTTATTCATTTTGACTGGAACATTGATTGTAGAAACACTAGAATTTGCAGTATTATAAGAAGTGGAGCTGTTACTATCATCGCCTGACACACTGAAGCCGTTGCTCGATTTGTCAGTCTGATCCCCATTGTGCTCCAAAGTTTGATTGGAAGTAGATCCTAGTTGATTTGATAAAAGATGATGATGATGATGATGATGTTGGTGATGGCCGTAATTCTTGGTTGGGACCTTGGACAAGTATTGTCTGATTTCATTCTGTTCCAATTCAAGTAAATCGATTTCTTTGTTCTTCAAGACAGCTAATGCTATAAAAATGAGCTCGAAATGTGGGTCTAATCGGGAAAATGGAATCTCTAACTTGTTGTACTCCTCAGTGGTATTATATGTGCCACCTTGGTTTTCATCCACTTTAGTCAAAGTCAATGAATTGATTAAAGATTTTAAAGAATCATTCCGGCCTAATTGTGGTGGGTGAATCAACGACTCGTAAGATTGAACCTTGTCATTTGCTAACGGGCTCCAAAATACATCAGGGCCAATTTTACTTAAAATTTCAGACAGAAGATTCAAGTTCATCTTCAAGTCCTTACGAGGATTGTACCTTTTCCACCCTAACAACATATCCCATAAACAACCTCTATCATTTCTTGACCACGCTTTCGATCCACACCATTTCAACCACCAAATAAGCCACTCATCATCATTGGATCCAAATTTATTCAAAATTTGCTCTTCACTGAAAAACTGTGCTAATTCAGGCAAAAGATTTCTGAAAGCGTAGATGAAAAATGAAACCCTTTCTTCAATAGTACCACCCTTAATAGGTAATGTTGTTTTGGAATAAGTCTCCTTTTCTTCTTCTGGAGAATGAAGTAAAACTAAAACCAATCTTTCATATATCTCTTGAAACAGTAAGGAGTTTTCTGAGTTGAGCTCTTTTGCAATCAAATCACCTAGAGTTCCATGTTGCGAAATAAATTCGGTATAATCGTCGAATAGATTTTTGATACAAACTTCTTGTTTAGGAGCTTCCCTACCAATCAACACATACGGAGAATGTGACAATGGGGGTACCCATTCAGCCAATCCCAAAGCAATCCAAGTCATTGCAGAATCATATCGGACGACCTTCCCCCACTTCCTTACAAACCTTAATATGGAGGCTTCCAAAACATTGAAAATACCCTGTTCTATATCATTCAAAGACTTCTCATTTTTGAAATTCAATCTCTTGATATATTTTTCCAAATCTTTTTTGACTTTATATTCTAATCTCATCTCAGTTTTTATTTTCTTTTTTAACTTTTGCTTTTCGAGTCTTTTTTCTTTATCTGAAATATCTTCTTCGGAGGGATGTTCCTCAGATGAATCGCCAAAATCCTCTTCAGCATTTACTGTGTCGGGTTGTAAGTACGGTTTCAAAACAAAAGGATGATATTTCAACAAAATGGGCCATATTTTGAATCTTAGAAAAGGAGGTAAACCCTTTTGTCTCGCCAACAAAGCAAGCCCTTGATAATTCTTCGATACTAAAAAATCTTCGCACAACTTCACAAGATCCGAATCATAAGTAAAATTGTGCTGAGAAGTTTTGTTTTTGTGAGATTTAATTGGCGATTGCTCGGCTGTGGTTGATTCAGATGATGTACTGTCTCTCTGTGTTGTAAAGCATTCCTGAGGTAGCAGCGTAGGAGCACCAGTTTCATTAGAACCGGTCACTGACCTGAGCTGATTCTTTGGCGTTTCAGTCAGAATTTGAAGCATCATGTATTCTTTCTATGTTTCTCAAATAAGAATTGTCGGTATTGCAGTAATCTCAAGTAATTTGCTTTCTTTCTCTCTCTTCCTTTATCTTTCAAAGTTTGTTTGAGTTCTTATGTTCTAGCTTCCGTTCTAATTAAACGATTTGTTAATTTAGACCAGATATAGGAGGGAACCAAATGCTTAAAAGTTATAACATGTCCAAGGAATTCATGACGGGAAACTCTTAAGACACCAAAAAAAAACAAGAAAATAAAACAATATATGTGATAGTTAGTTCAACAAAGTGAATATTGTAGCGCTGCAAAAGTGCACCTGCTGAAACTACAAAAATTGATCTTGAATGGGCGTGAGACATATTTTATTTTGTGGTTTTTTTCTGAGAAATCTGCCGAAAAAAGTTGTTCTTTTCGGGATTTACTCGGGCTTCTAACCAATTTCATATCCGGATTTATTTGCCTAGAGAAAACGTCAAAAAGTAAAGCAAGGTGAAACTTATCTCATATCTCCTCATCAAGGGGAAATTGAGTTGGGGGCAAAAAACATAGCAGCACCCGGTTTTAAATTGAAAGTGGAGGGCTGCTGACTTCAATTCTGTTAATACACCAGAGCAGATGTCCAAGAGTTTTGTTAGGTCTCTAAAAAATTTAAGCCATTCAGCCGCTGAGATAAAAGTTAGAAACGGTATGTGAAATTAAATTAGAGGTCTGATGGAGACGCTCACATTTCCGTTAACCAATGCGGACTATTTCGATGGAGATAGTTTTCATCAAACTTATACTGACAAAGTTCTAGCGACTAGTAATGATCCATTTGGTCCTAAGGGTCGTGAATTGAACGAGTTGGCGAGGTTGACCTACAACTAGTGAGTACCAATTGATACCTATGCTACTTCAATGTTTTTATACTGACATACGTTTCAGCGAAAATTTAAGAGATATCACTGCAATTTTGCAGAAACGGTTATCTGATAAATCCAAAAATTGGCGCCATGTGTTGAAGTCTTTAACCGTTGTACAGTATCTTTTACAATCGGGTAGTGAAGATTTTATGGGTTGGTTGACTGCCAATAGACTTTTGATAGACGATTTGAAACATTTTAAGATGTACGATGAGAAAGGGAATGAGAATGGCGATACCATAAGATTGAAAGCCAAGTCAATCTTGAAGATATTGCTTAATAAACGGGAATTGGATAAGTTGAGATTGAACTTTCACAAATTAAGGCTTGAGATGTCCAAACCCGGACTAGGGAAACTGGAATTAGATGATGATTTTTTCAATGTTTATACTCAAGCCGATATGTTTTCTACTCACGTTAAAACTTCTGAGAGTTTGGATTTTTCAGGTGCTAGATTTGTGGGCGATAAAGACAGGAAAAGTTTGTCGTTGGAAAACCAAAAAATCATTTCACAGCCTAGAAACACAAACTTTCAGACTGAAAGTTCCCAGAAAGTTGATTCACCAGACGAAACAGCGATCATACCGTTCTCCAATTTAACTAACCAGTCCAGGTCGCTGCGTATTCACGCCACCGATACAAGTACTATTGGTAGAAGTGTAATGCTAAACTCCAGACTTCGAAGCCAGCCGCAATTTATCAAGTGATACATCACAACCTATACTTTCAGTTCTTCGATTGTTACCCTTGATCATAAGGACCACCGGAAAACAATATTTTATTGTATTCAAATGGCATTTTTGTGTATAATTTTCTCCTTATATGCTTCATTGTTTGAGTAACCATACTAAACTACAATACTGTTACATCACTCTATTTTATACTTTTGTTCTTTCAGTTTAAATACGACTGGCTTAGTTCCTTATAAATTATATGCAGGTTATCGAATTGTGGCGAATATTCTATTTTTGTGAATGGAAGCTGCCAATTCCAAGTTCAGGTAGCAACAAGCGGGTAGTTGAAATTGACTGGATCTCCTGAACATCTCTCTCCGGTACGACCCAATGAACTAATAGATGGTGGTGCCTACTGTACCGAGCTGGTGTTCAGTTGCCGTTATGACTGATGCAAACAAACATATAACAAAAAAAATTTGTTCAATTTCTCAGCGTCTAATTATTCGTATGTCTGGAGTAGAGTTAAGCGTTTCTATATATGTCGTTGCATAGTGGGGTTGCCTTAAGGCTCAGGACTTGAGACTTAAATGGGAAGTCAAGACGAAAAAGTAACATTGGAACACTGATAGTTATGCTGAAACAATTACTTACGAGCGTTGATTAATTTTTTACCTCATGGTTTCCTTACCGGTTTTCTTTTTTTACAATAATCGCGCCACCTACAAAAACTGCTCATAGCAAAAGAAGATGGCCAAGTCCTTGGAAGGTCACCTTAAGTTCTGACAAAACTTCCATAAAAGTCGAGAATAAAGACGTACTGCAAATGTAGACGGAAAATGTGCTGTAGTGAAGCCCTGGTCTAATTCCTTATATAAACAGTGACGCATGCATTGCTCATAACAATGACCCGGACATTCTTTCTTTTGGGTTCCAAATCCTTATCGCAATATTAATTATATATAAATAAAGGAGTTTGCCACTTTCTCAAAACTAATTTATTTTGTGTTTCTCTATCATTATAGATACAAAATTTTATTTAAACAAATAGAAGCAATTTAGCAATGCAAATTTTCGTCAAAACTTTAACTGGTAAAACTATCACTTTAGAGGTATGTACTTTAATTTCTTCAGAACAAAAACTTCTTTTTGTGGACAGGGGACTAACAAACATAGGTTGAATCCTCAGACACTATTGACAACGTCAAATCCAAAATTCAAGACAAAGAAGGTATTCCTCCAGATCAACAACGTTTGATTTTTGCCGGTAAACAATTAGAAGACGGTAGAACTTTATCTGACTACAACATCCAGAAGGAATCCACTTTACATTTGGTTTTGAGATTGAGAGGTGGTATGCAAATTTTTGTTAAGACCTTGACTGGTAAAACAATCACCCTCGAAGTTGAATCTTCAGACACTATCGACAACGTCAAATCCAAAATCCAAGACAAAGAAGGTATTCCTCCAGATCAACAACGTTTGATTTTTGCCGGTAAACAATTAGAAGACGGTAGAACTTTATCTGACTACAACATCCAGAAGGAATCCACTTTACATTTGGTTTTGAGATTGAGAGGTGGTATGCAAATTTTTGTTAAGACCTTGACTGGTAAAACAATCACCCTCGAAGTTGAATCTTCAGACACTATCGACAACGTCAAATCCAAAATCCAAGACAAAGAAGGTATTCCTCCAGATCAACAACGTTTGATTTTTGCCGGTAAACAATTAGAAGACGGTAGAACTTTATCTGACTACAACATCCAGAAGGAATCCACTTTACATTTGGTTTTGAGATTGAGAGGTGGTATCCAACCTCTGGTCTCTATGTCACACTAGATTAATGCGTGTTTTTCCCTTAACTAGCTGAAAAGTGTTATGTTTGTGTGCTATTCCCTGCCAGTTTAATTTTCTTTTTTTTTTTTGAATCATCAATAAAAAGATTTTTTATTTGTTTTGTAGAAGTACATGGAATACTAGCCAAATGCGAAGGCCTTTATTTGACTTGTTCTTCATCATAAAAAGTAGGAGTATTTTAAACAATCAAAATGTTTTATGCCCTAGGGACTTCGTTGTGGAGCCAGAATTCTGTTCGAGTTGCTGCATCGAAAGGTTTGAAGCCTCATTACATATCTGGGATACTAATTGACTTGAGAATACATCAATATATGTATAGTGAATTTTTTTCAACATAATAGCGAAAACTTGATTCCACCACTTTGCTAGATTACTTGATCTTACTATTATTTAATAGTTATGAGTATCACGAAGATTACACCGAATAAAAGTTACCTTCATCTGTTTTTCTTTCAATGTTCGACTAGTAGGTTGCAAATTGACAAAGTTCTGTGTTTGTTGGCAAATTATCTAATTTGCAGCCATCTTTGAGCTTGTCGTGGAAACATTGTGTACGCACCTAATGAATTCTACTAAAAACCATGTTTCATAACTGTGTGATTGAGCAATGGGAAGAGAATATATAAAAAAGTACGTCGTGTCATAGTCTAAGTGTTTTGACAAGCTGGTACCTCATCTTTATAGGAAATACCTATTTCATTACATCTCAGCATCTTGGATGGCTTTGCAAAATTGTATATCTCAATAATTTCTATTGATTTCGGCTTTTACTACTGTCGAAGTCTCCATGTTCAACATTTTCTGTAATCCGTCACCCACAACTTGCTTAATGAGAACTATGCGATCATTTTGAATATTGGCTAGTGCCCTAATAAACAAATGCGAGGTTTTGACAAATTGAAACCTGACATTTTCAATCTCTTTTATGCCCCCACAATTCTCGAATAACAAGGACCAAGTCAATTTCATTTCATCGATTACCAATTCGCTCTCCTTCACCGGTAAGTCGTGGTCAACTATTTTACGTAAAATGTATGAGAATGATTCACATGATGATATTTGAGATCTCCAACTAATTGATATTATTTGAGATCTGAAAAGTTGTCTTATAGATTTTAGGATGAAGACGAGTAAGTTCTCGCTAATATTTTCATTGATTGAAAAAGAGTGTACTAAACTTTGAAGGAATGCAATTCGTTCTTCCTCTCTTTTGATGTTTAACCTGGAAGATTTTTTGTTTAAAGCGTTGATTTTGGCATCATTGTTTTCATTCTCAGAAGAATCCGAATCGTCGTAGTAGTCATCACTTATAATAGAGCTCATGATAGTGATATATTCTTCAATTAGATATTCGTCTGGAAAAAAACTCAAGTACTTACCAAATGCTTTGATAGAATGTTTTTGATAATCTCTGTTTCTTCTTTTTGCTTCAGTTAAAACTACTTTGTTGATACGTATCAACAAATTTTTGTCCTCACTAGAGGAAACAAATACTTGAGACTTGATGGATAATTCTACCAAAGCGTTTAGTACCAATTCTTTTCCAGACCAAGATCTTCCTTGACAAGCCTCTATTAACATTTCAAATAAAGATGAGCTACTTGAACCCATTGTGTAAGCATCATCGATAGCGTCACAAGCGCTAGCAACGCTCTTTGCAATAGTCTGTCTGACAATATATTGTGGGGAATTCAAGTTTTCATGTACTAACTCACTGATCTCTTTGATAAACAATTTAACGGAACCATTTCCCGATGAATTCTCATTCCACTCTCTTTCGAAAATTTCGCTTATTGTATCAACTGGATCGTGCTTTGCAACAAAAGCTAATGGTAAAAAGGCAGCAGAAACTGATGAAAATTTATCTCCAGCATATTTCGAGACTGCTTCACTGGCAACTGCTGAAATGTACCTTCCCTTTTCTTGTTCAGACTGAAAGTACATTTTTTTGATAATTTCAGAAAAAGCAATAACTGACTTTATATCACAAACACGACAAACATAGCCAGCTGCAGTAGCGTATGACGAAGCAATCGTGTCATTTCTATCAGACAATTGCTGAATACAAGTATCTAACAAAGTCTCACCCTCACCCTGCACAGATTGTAAGTGTCTTACAATGAAGGAAACAATAACTCGACTACCGGCAACTTTTGAGGGCAAGCCAATAGATTTTCGAACTGCCTTTTTGATTTGGGGGACAACTTCTTTCATCAAATCATCATCAATCAAATCAACCATTTTTTCAATTGCATCCATCATTGGCGAATTCCCGACACTTTGGAGTCTCTTGGTATCAATATCATTGGCATGAAGGTTATACTTCAGAGCGTTTAAAGATAGATAATTGATCACTTGTGGCTCTAAAGTTGACATTAAATTGATGAATTGGTACATTAGTGTTGGGATAAAAGGTTTGATTGCTGGCCCTGTTTTTTTACAAAGGGTCAATATGGTGGAGAGCGCAAAATTTTTGACTTCCTCTGCGTCACTCAACATACCCTTATTACTCATTAAAAATGGGATCAAGCTTGATAAAACTTCAGTGGCTCTATTTCTTGACCCACCCGAGTTTTCGTCAATACTACTGACTAAAGTAGAAGCCAAATTTCTAGTTAATTTGGCACCCTCTTTCCTAACACTCTCTTTTATATCATCCATCGCTCTAAAACTCATATTCCAAATATCTTCTAGTCTTGGTTCATATACATCCAAAGATACACACTGAACAAGATCCATCAAAGCAGTAGTACTAGCTTGTCTCACTCTCCATTCTCTATCACCCATACCGCGCAAAAGCTCTTTCAAGATCGACTCAAAATTTGAAATAACAGTTTTTGATGAATCAGAAATTAGGGAATTCCAAATGTCATTCATAGAGGTGGCAACACTTGAAATTGGATCGAATCTGTAACGATATAATTTAGGAATCAACTTTTCCGATAAGGATTTATTTTTGACCAAAAGATCATCAAGACTTGATTTCGATAAAATGGATCCTAATCCAAAAGCGATACCTTTTCTCGAAGTCCATAAAGCCGAGCTTCGAGCCAAAGACATAAACTTATATACCAAACCTGGATCGCCAACTTCAGAAGCTAAATTCAAAATATCTTTATAAGTTGACACAGAACCATCATTCGTTTTCAACAATCCAGGTTCAAATAATTGAGTTTCTTCTGAAACTGTTCCAGCGCTCAATTTAGATGTAGAACCAGAATCAGTAAACGAGGTCAACAAGCCATGAACCAATAAATCTTTAAGATCTGAATCACCCATCTCATAAACTATGCTCAAACCTCTAGATGCTGATTCTTGAATGAGTTCATCTCTATCGGACAAAAATTTCATGAAACAAACATGAATTTCAGCTGCTTTTTCTTTAACAATATTCAAATGGCCACAATATTGCACTAAAGACAAGAGCCATATACAACCAGCTCTTCTAAGAGATGGTTTTGTACTTTCACAAGATTTCAAAACATTAACCAAAATCCTTGATAACCTCGTGGTTCTTCTAGGAAGAAATTCGATTGTGGCATCCCCAATATCAATGTTTCTATTCAAAACTTTAGAATCCCACGAGGAAGCAACCACAGATAATGCTTCACCACTGGAAAACAAGAACTCAATCTGTTTTGAATCATGCGCCTCAAAAATTACCTTTTCATATTCGGTTAATTCTGTTGTTGATGGGGCATCATCAGAAAGAGATAAATAGCCCCATGTTATGATTGACTTTTCATCAAATTTTTTAGTTTTTGCCTTGATAGCGGGTAAAAATTTGTCGAACTGATTTCTGTTACCAATTTTTATGACAGGACCAAAAGCACCAAACATAGCCATTTGACCAATAGACTCGACTGCACAATGGTATAACCTTTGATCCTCTAGACTACCAAAAAGTAAAGCCATAAGTCTTTCATAAGTTGATTCAGATATCTCCAGTAACCTTCCTCGAAAAATCAACCTAGAAGAGAGATAACCCAAAGCTAGAATCTGGGCAATTGGAGACTTTTCGATTTTGATATCCAAAAGCCTTTCATAGGTCTCAGAGATATTGTTGCTCGTCATACTTGAATGGGAAGCGATAATACCTAAAGCTTTAGCAATTTGTAAACTCATATCATCAGATACAATACTCGAGCCATTCATTGTATTCAACAATCTCAGAACATCACCCACAAAACTTTCGACCACAGAAGAAGGCGATAAAGATAATAGCTTGTTGAAGATTTTACCAAAAATAAAATTGGAACCATCGGACAAGCTAATCCTTTTACCGTTTTCACTCTTTTGTACAAACTCATCAAAAGTTAATCTTAAAAATAACGCTATAGTCGAATTGTCGGTAACAGAATCCATATCAACGTCGTTGAAGGAAATTTTCATTATTTCTTTCTTAATGAGGGACTTCACAGTATCATCAAATTCTGATGCTTTTTCCAATCTAGTTGTCCATTCTTCGTCGGAAACAACAACAGTAGTTATCCCTCTTATAGATTGCATAACTAGTGTCTGAAAAATGAAATTCACAATTCGAATTATAGAGGATTTAAAAAGAACATTAATTTTATTTACTCTTCTATTGTCAATGATTTCCTTGTTGAAGAGGTGAACCAAAGAATGAAACGAGGGAAAGACCACATCATTTTTGGCTCCCAATAATTCGCTTGTCGGTTTAAATTCATTGCTGTTGGATGCTTGCAAAATATTAAACCAATGAGGATGTAAGCCCTTTTCAGCTTCTTCAATTATATCAGACCTATTTTCCTGAGATGATCCCAACAAACACAAAAAGCGAGCTTCTGGGTCATCAAAGTTGAATGTACAGTTAATATATTTGACAGCTGTGTAACGACAAGCAAGAACGTTCTCCAAATCGCCTTGAACGGAAGAGTCAAAATACCTCTTGAGAAAGTATTTCAATGGTTCTTTGATGGAAGTTGCTAAGTTTGGTAGGTGTGTAGTCAATCCCGATAAAGAATCTTGAATTGTAGGCCTCAATTCAGCTGTTTCACCTTCTAAAGAGCTAAATAGAAACTCTATGTATGACAAGTCACATAAAATCAAATTTGCATTGGATTTCAAGACGGTGCCCAAAGCTTCGTATTGAGATCTTCTTTGCTTTATAGCAGATGTGTAATTTGAAATAGCAGCAGTGTTGATTTTCGGCCAGCCCTCTGTCATTAAATTCTCTTTCAATTGAGCTGCGATATTCATGGTAAAGTCGCTGCTTGTTTCATTAGTTAAATCTGACTTTATTGTGACCCATTTGATAAATTGAATAGTATTCAGTTTGAGCTTAGCATATTCAGAATTCAAACCAATTGATGCTATTTGTGAAACTTTAGAGGATTTGGTAGCAACCTTACTTCGAGTCAATAGTAAAACAATTTTTGCCTGGATCGTTGATTTCACAGGTGGTGCACCCAAAATCGGATCACCGATCAAGAGGTTAATCAACTCTTCAATCAAATTTTTATCCTCATAATCAATATGAAGTTTTTTGAACATGCTATCAGCAGTATCATTTATAGAAGATGACCCGTCACACGATGCTATGAGTAAAGGAGTTATAAGATTTGAGTCATCAAAGCCACCAGCCAAAAATCGGATGGCGCTCTGCTTTACTTTCAATAACTCACTAGAATCAGAACATGAGACACCTGCATCAACTGTCAAAAACGCACAATCTTTGGCAGTTAATCCTGGGCAAACAAAGCCGTTTGCATTGGAGCCTATCGCGCCCGTCACTGGCTGCAACAAGAACAACTTTTTGAAGCACTGACTTATGAATTTTTCATTGTCAGGATGTCCAGTAAAGCCTAGTAACTCTTTCAAATTATCTGCATCCTCGGTACCTCTACTTGGTGGGATCCAAGAAATGGTCAACTTACACAAAATGTGGAATAATCTGGCAGCCATAGTTGAAGGGTATGTTGAAATGTTTTCCATGACTATAGGGATGAAAGAACTCTTTTCAGAATCCGGCAACCTATCAACTGCTCGAGCAACGAATAGCAAAGAATACAAAACAACATTTGTTGCTTCTAGTCCAGAAGAAACGTTAGGGTTTTTAGCTTGGCTCAAAAGTGCTTCAATGGGCAATCTTATATCTTTTGCTGCGTTAATTCTTTGGATCAAATGCTGGATAATTTTGAGTATGGCCCTGCGAACCTCTGGATGGGGACTTGACAATTTCAATAGCAATGGTGCCAAATATAGTTTCAATGCTCCTTCAAACTTTTCGTCAGTACCAGCAAGGGCAATTCTGAGCTCCACTTTGTTTATCAATGATAATTCAGAGTCTGCCATTGTTATGTATAAAATATGATCAGGATGATAACGTTAGCAACAATTGGACTTATAGTTCCCCGAAATATTTTGCTTTACCGTTTCAGTAATCAAACAATTTTAATCAAAAGGATTTCAACGGTTATTATCGAGGAGCAAAAAGTAGTTTTAGTGTGGCAAAAACAACCATCAACCTTTTCACATTGATAATATCTGATTTTGTAGGCGACATGAAGAGATTACCCGAAGAGGCAAATCAGAATTGATTGATCTTGGGCGTTCGCGCCCTAGTGTAGGAACAAAGATATAACAGCTACGAAATGTTGGTTTACTCGCCTGATATATGATACTATTCAATTTGTGTCTTGAGAGTATTCAGAACCTACTCATCATTCCGCAGATGGAGTTATGATAGTATCTGGTTTCATGAGTTACTTTCATTAAAGAAAAAAGATTTTCACAAACAGAACAAATTTCAAACACCATCATAAAGCTGGAGAGGTGGTGGACAATCTAATTGATGTTCCTGTAATAAATTATTGGCTGGGTGGGGTGTCAAAGTGATTTATGATTTCATAGATGAGAATATATGATGCTTTTGTGGGAATTTCGTGGGTAACTTAAAATAAACCACAAAACCAACTTCATATAAATAGGTTCAACTTCCAGAAATGAGTAAGTGTGTAAATTCAAACTCATCAACTTGATTTTTTTGCTTTCAAATAAACTTGCTAAAACTTATAATGTCCACCTTTGAAACCAACACTACAAACACTCAATATTCCAAACTTGAGACTCCGTTGTCTTCTTCGGATCTGTCTCATGTAAGAGGAATTGCTGCTAGATTTGAGAGTGGATTTAGTTCTACAACTTCTGCTGGCCATAAAATCCCAATGTCTAATTCTGAAAAGCACCATGTCTCCACTTCTGCTCCCACGTCTTACGCTCCTCAAAAAAGTGGCTTCCTCGAAGTTCCGAATTTTGCAAAGAAAGACCCAATATCTAATATTTACGGGATGAATGAAAATTCCATGATTGACTTGAATTTGGACCATGAATGCTGTCTGGCAGGTACAGATACGAGCAACTATGACTTAACTTCTCTGTCTACTCAAATCGAGGACTCGGAGGAAGAAACCGAGAAAGCACACTATGTGTACCTTGATCGCTTCAAATCGATATTGCCATTTTGGTCTGATATGAAAAATCAAAATGATGCTCTTTCATATGCTTCTCCGCCTGAAAGGCAAGAGAAAATTAAGGATGATGTATTTAGAAATATCGGAATATTGGAGACCAAGAGAGAGAATTCTTTACTGAAAAAGTTTGGTAGGTTGTTCCAAGATGAAGTTAAAAAGGAAGATCCCACAGAAAATAAATCGCCTGGAAAGATCGGGAAATTTTTCAATAGATTCAATGCCTCTAAATCAGACTCGGCTGATTCTACAAGTAAGGAAATGGTCATTAAAGGAGCTTCTTTTGAGGGCTCTTTTGAAGAATTTGCTTTTTTAACTTGGTATGTCACCAATGCTAAACACTGGAGTCATTATTTTAAAACGGTATTCGGTTTCGATGAAATTGCTTACATGGGATTAGAAACCGGCTCGAGAGATTTGATTCACAGAGTAGTTCAAAACAACAATGTTATTATAAGATTCACGAGTGCTGTCAAATCGCCTTCAAATCTTGATGAAAATGTGAGCGAGGCAGCGAAAGAAGTGCTAAATTTTGTTTTCAAACATGGTGATGGTATAAGTGACATTGCTTTCCATGTAAAATCTCTAGAGAGTATACATGCTTTTTGTGTTGAGAATGGTGCCAAATCCCTTTTGGATCCTATGATTGAAAAGGATGAGAATGGTACTGTAAAGATATCTAAGATTCTGTTACTCGAGGACACAACTCACACTTTAATAGAGAATATTGATTACAATGGAAAATTTCTTCCGCACTATCAAAACCCAGGTGAATACTTTGAAACTTCCTCCGATTCTTTATCACTACTCCCAGCAATTAATCTATTACGGATTGATCACTGTGTACAAAACTGTGGATGGAGCCAACTTAATAAAATGTGTGATTCTTATTCCAAGATGATGGGCTTCCACCAGTTTTGGTCAGTTAACGAGAAAGATGTTTACACCGAGTATTCAGCTTTAAGATCGGTAGTCATGGCATCTGAAAACAACAAAATTTTAATGCCTATAAATGAGCCAGCTGAAGGATTATGCAAATCTCAAATTGAGGAATTTATCGAATATTACAATGGACCCGGTGTTCAGCACGTAGCAATATCAACTGATGATTTAATATCAACTGTGCGGTCCTTGAGAAAAAGAGGTGCCGAGTTTATACAGGTTCCTGATGCCTACTACAGCGATCTTCAAGAAAGGTTGAAAAATTCCTCTATGGTGTTAGCTGAAAGCTTTAGTGATATCAAAAACATGGGAATTTTGGTCGATTTCGATGAGACGGGTTATTTGCTACAATTGTTTACAAAGCCTTTACTGGATCGACCTACATTGTTTTTTGAATTCATTCAAAGACGAAACAACGATGGATTTGGGGCTGGAAATTTTAAAGCATTGTTTGAAACTTTGGAAGGTGACCAGAGATTACGTGGGAACCTAACAGAAAGGGAAACTTCATAAAAATAGCATTACTCAGAATTATAGATTGTTGACTTTAAGGGTTTCAAAAATTGTTCGTTATTAAAAAAGAACTAGTAAGAACTTAAACAATATAAAACTCAAAAAAAAACAAAAGTTTCACATTGTTACAGAAACATCGCAAGGTTGGAGATAAGTTTTGGTGTTGACAGGTTATTGACATTCAATTATAAGTTTTCTTTACATATATGAAATGAATTATATCGTTCAAGAACGTATTGAAATGTAGCACCCTCAAACTTTGGCTCTAAACGGAACACAATACAACTCGATTTCGAGAAGAAAACGATGCTTCAGATACTTGATATGTTACTGGTAACCGATTACATATATTTCAGATTGAAAAAATGTTCATTATATTAAAGTAAGGATAATTACACCAACCAAATTTATTACAGCTAAAGTTACATCGAAAATTGAAGACAATGATCTGTCATTCAAATAATTTTTTATCATTTGTTGAATCGCTCTGGGTAATTGAGCCTGCACTAGATGGTCGTAGGTTTGTACTTAATCTAGATAATGTCGCAACAGGTAAATCTTGAGGTAAATCCAAGTTTAAGCTCCTCAAAGAAGGAAGATTATTATTGTCACTTGCATATTTAGCCTGTAGCTTCGGTGACACAACTGGAGTTTGCAAAGGGGTCGAGTCTGGTGTTTTGAATAGTAAAGAGCTACTAATTCCTAATCCGTTTTGAATTCCTGGCCTATGCGGTGCAGCACCATTAACGTTACCATTACTTCTGGCAGAAGGGGTCATTGATAAACTTGCTAAATTAGTGTAACTGTTTGTACTGGATATACTTGGACTAACAGCAAATCCCAAGACAGGCGAATTTGGCAAGGTGAAAGTCTTCTGAGTTGGAGAATTTGGTCTTGATCTTTTCAATCTTGTTTGTTCCACCTCATTGTGATCATCTGACTGTTGAGGGGACCTAGATGATTGGTTATGATTATTAGAAGGATTCAATGGAGTCATTCTTTGAAGTGAAGATAAAGAATTTAATTTGTTTTTGAGTGAATTGTGGAAACTATTAGAATTCGTGTGGTTCAAATTGTGCAACGAAGTATAACTGCTAGAATTTGAGCTTCGCCCTGAATTGATATTGAATGAGTTTATCGATGACATTGAATTAATGCTAGATAAGTTACTTGTAGAAAACTTTTTGGAAAGATTAGTTTGCGAATTAGAAGTCGGGATTTCAAATTGATGATGATTTTGACTAAAGTAATCAGTTAAAGAAGGTAAAGATTTTGAATTTGATTGCAAGTTTTTCAATTCTTCTGAAGCAGCTGTTGCCAACATATTGATGTCTAACTTCGCATACAGTTCATATGGAGATAACTGCTGGGAATTCGAAGCTTGTTGCGTTTTGAGGGACTGGCCAGGAGAAATTACTGGAGTAATAATCGTTGGTGTAGGGACTTTAGTTTCAGTCATACCAATCAGTGTTTCCGGATTTATAGGACTAGTTAGGCAGGATTTGCTATTGTTGTTTTTCGTTTGCTTCTCTAACTTAAAAACTGATGTTTGGTTCAAAATATTTCTCGTATCTTGCGATTTCGCATCACTTGAAAGGGAATCAATCCCATCATTCGTTTGGTCATCTTTCGAATCTTCTCCCTCTTTCTTCTCTTCTGTTTTCTTTTTTTGGTTGAGTTTGCTCAAATTCTTGTTTCTTCTTGAATTAGGATTTGTATGGATTCTCGAGTGTCTTGTTAACTCATCAGACCTGCTGAATTTCTTGAAGCATCCAGGATAATCGCAACTGTGGGGTTTTTCACCAGTGTGGGTTCTTATGTGTCTTGTTTGATGTTCCAATCTGTGGAAAGCTTTATCACATAAAGGGCATTTGTATGGTCTAGGGAGTTCTTTCTTAGGTTTCTCAGCGGTATCATTTTGCCCATTCATATTTATTATCAACTTGTCCTCGAAAAATAGTAATCTCAAAATGGTTCTAGTAGATTTTTTGTTGTACAATGGAAAACGAAATGCTTTGAACTAAAGATGAAAAAATGACAAATTTAAACTGATTGATTGGAAAAAGTGAGTACTTGTGGTAAAACGCTTGAGTTGAAACCTGGCTTAAGTAACTTGAGTTGAAACTTGAGAACAAAAGGAAATAGAGAACTGAAGATGTTCCGCTTAGCCAATTGTGGGGTAACGTTTGATCGGAAAATTGTTTCTAAATCTGATAATTCTAATTACAAATTCTGGGGAGGGAGCTCCGGCAATGTTACCCGGGTTAAGTTCTGCCCCATTATTATATCACGTGATTTAGGATTTACCTCATGTGATGTTAGTTTTACCCGTGGCAATCAAGAGCTTTGTCCATGGACGGATAATTTCAATTTTCTGCTTCAATTTCCGCGGTTTTTGCAATTTGCAAACTGCAAAAAAGTTTAATTTCAGTAGAAAATTAACCGCTTAGGATTGTTGCAAATTATTTTTGCAAGGCGAAAATATATAAAAACCCAACTTTCTCCAGTAAATTTTTGGTGGCAAAAGTTTGACTTCTGATCTGAAACTTGAGAAAATACCAGGGACAAAAACTAGCAATTCCACTACTCACTTAGCAAAGAATCATGTCAAGATTATTTTTAGTATTGACGTTGGTGATTATCTCCAATTTTGGTTGCAAATCGTTTGTGAAAGCTGATGATACCACTACTCCTCCATATACTTTGACAGTAAGATCTACTTCTGGCAATTGAGCGTTTTATCATCAGAAGAAATAACCACGAATGACAATTACTAACAATCACTGACTAATCCAGGGTTCGATGACTGTACTAACTGTGTATTGATTACAACTGCTTCATCTTTACAATATACTTTATCCTTCACCTCTCCTTCAACCACTTCAACTACATCAGCTACCTCAACTACCACTATATCTACAACCACTTCTGCAACACCCACAGAAACCCCAGTTTCCACTGGTTCTTCGACGTCTACTTCACCAACGGAATCCACAACAAGTTTGTTATCGACAACGGAAACTACTACAAACTCTGCCACTATTACAACAACTTCTTCTGATCTTAACTCTCCAACGAGTACTTCTACTTCATCAACAACAGTATCATCAAGCACTGAATTGTCCTCAAGCACATCTACAAGTGAAGGAAACACATTTGCAACAACATCAATTTCAACACTTACCCCACCACCTACAACGACTGTAGGATTCACAACACCTTCCACTCTGAGTTTTACGGAAACATACACACCTGTAACTCTGACAGAAATAACCAAATCGCAAAGTTCTGTGACATACAGAACCTTACAAACCGAAACCACTGATATCACTACATCATCATTCAGTGTTCCCTACTCAACATCCTCTGCATCATCCTCTACATCGGTCAATTCATATTCTATCATTGTGTCTGATGTTACCACCGCATTTTTAACAACTATCTATGAATCTGATTCTTCATACACCACAAGCACTACAGAAATTTATGAAGTCACCTTTACGCAAGCCATAGCATTGACAACTGCGACCTCAATCACCACGAGTACTGTTGAGTGCGAGTCTTCATCACTGGAATACCCTGTTACTTCTGTGGAGATTTCTGGCTCCTTGATAACCACTGCTACAACTTTCAGCTCTTATCCAACATTGAGCAGCTCCCAGTATCAATACAATCCTCATTGTTCGTTAGTTTCTGTACCAACTGTTTCTACTATGACCAAAACTGCAATACAAACAGTCATTTCAGCTGTACCATCAGGATTTTATTTAACTGACTTTTCAAAATTTGGTAATGTTACTGATGGTGCTTTTAAGCATTTCAAAAATGAAACACAATGTAACTCCACGGTTTCAACTCTTATTGTGTCAAGTCATTACTTTGAATTTGCCACATTTTTTCAAAGCTTTTATGACTGTACTACACCTAGTACTGCGTCTACGTATACTATTATTGGACCAATTAAGTCAACCGAAGGTTCAAACACGGATTCATTAATTTCAACAACAGAAGAAACAACAAACATTAGTGATTCAATTCCCACAGAAGGTACCAGTGCCTCCATTACTGAAACCACTAGTGTTGGTGTACCACTTACAACGACTGGAACTGATAGTATCAATGTGCCTTATGCTACAACTGAAACCATCACCGTATCACCCTCTGTCCCCTCAATAGTTACAGTTCCTACAACCGTTACAAAGATAAGTACTTTAATTGTCACAAGTAATTACCCACCCTCACCCCCAGTTACTACAACTGTTACTTTGGGTTGTTCAGATATTCCACCAACTGTTTTAGAAACGGTTTCTGTTCAGGATATTACTTCAACGATCACCTACAGCGCAACGGCTATCAAAGTAGATCACAAAGTAACTGAAAATGCTGGTCAGACCTCATCAAGTGAAATTGCAATTGAGTCATCTACCATAACTGTACATAGTTCATCAAGTGTTGCAAGTATTCCAAATATCACTACATTGACAGTTTCCAGTTCCTCAAGTGGCCCAATATTCAATTCATCCAATAATGCTACCAATAGCTCATCTAATTCAAATGCTACACATTATTCAATTTCAATCTTGAGTCCAACTGCTACTAACACACCCGTCGCATATCAAGGCAAAGGTACTGCATCTAAAGCTGTCGCTTGGAGAGTGATATCCGTATTGGCTGTCGTGTTGGTAGTTGTTTAAGCACCTCCGCTTTTTGGCCTTTGCAGCTTGTCATTTTTTACTTACATCCTATTACTACATCTTGGCAAAACATCAAGAGATATACTTGCATTTACTTCTTTCGCTGAATTGCTTTTTCAATCACCTTTACAATCCGATGATTGGAAATTGTGAGTACCTTCACTCTCACAAAATATTACCTTCTTCAATATAATGTTTCAACAAATCACCGACAGTAGAGTTACTATAATATTGGACATCATCAGCAGTATAATTTAACTCTTCCAAAGCCCATATAACATTGCTTCGCAAAAAATCAAAGAAAATAAGTTGAATACAATCATCATCTTTGATATTTCTACCAACTTGATTCAGTTGAATAATGTTGGGTATAGGATAGTTAATTACCGCATTATGTGGTGTGTCATCTCCATCATGCCCAAAATCGTCATACGTCACATATCCTCGGGACAATTTGTTTATGTTTATCAAATCATTATCTATATTTTGATCCCGCCCTTGCAAAATTTGTTGAGCCGATGGAAAGCCTTCAACCGATATTACTTCTTCAACAAACGGTTTTTGGTTTTTGACATGTTTTATATCAGACGACAAGATATTACTTTGTCCGTTCAAAATCTTTATTACACTTTTGGCAACTTTCAATGGCAAGTCAATCAGAACCCAATCGTTCTTGAATGGAGATACAATAAAATTGGTATCTTTAGTGAATGGGCCCTTATATAAATCGTATCTGATGGAGCCGGAGTTGATCATAATAATTCTATCTGCATCCATTTTCAGAGCAAGCAAAGGTTTCAATGTAGGAATGATTGTTTCAGATAACAACGTATAAATATTTCTTTTGTGTGGGTAAGGGTAATAATCCATATAATAATTCTGATCAACACGACCAATGACTTCATCTAACTCAAGATAATCTCTTTTCGCTTTGATTTTCTTCAGCAATGACAAACCCTCATCTGTACGAAAGTCATCTTTTGTTTTATTTGAGTGAACCAAAAATGACTTCAAATTGAAATCTATGTAACTCCGACTATAGATTTTTCTCATCTCCTCGATTGAGTCATCTATTGGAGTATATGATAAATTTATACTCAACCAACCAAGTGTTTCGCAATATCTACCACTTTGTAAAGCAGTAGAATTAGAGTCGTAAACCTTGAAATCTCTAATATGACTGTGACCACCAAAATATTGGATTTTAGTGTTTGGGTAGTACCTCCTCAATATCAAATGCAATTCCTTCAATTCTTGTGATGCATCATCAGCAGGTATGTGACCGAATATGATCAATAAATCAACTTCTTCCTGATATCTCTCTAGTGTTTCAAGGAACCAGCTTTGCTTAATGACGTGCGATATGGGTGTAACCTTAGTCCGCGAATTGTATCTATTGAAGTTGAATAAAAATGCAAACGATAGAACATTGAGCTTTTGATGTTTGGTGGTGAAATATTTGTATTTTTTACCAAAAGGAACGGTTGTTCCATTTTCTAGTATGTACTCTACGTTACTTGAAATATAATTTTCCTGGTATCTGGTAACCAACAACTCATACTCCTGAATCGAGTTTTCTTCGAGGTACAACTCATGGTTGCCAATTGTGACCAAATCATAATCTTGTTCCATGAATATTGGCAATGACTCTGCACCATTAGGAACAGTAGCATCTGAAAGTCCATTGCCATCGTGTTTATCACCTGTGTCAACAAGAAGCAAGTCCACCCCAATGGCCTCCGCGTATTTTCTCAAGTGATATCTCAAAGAAACAAAGTCACCCCAATCAGCAGAGTACTGTTTCTGATTCAAATGACCAGAGTACCATCCATGGGTGTCTGTTGTGTGGATGAAATTTATTTGTCCCCAGTTTATCCCTCTTACATCTTTACGGACGCTCGACAGGTGCTTGGAAATGGAAAATGGAAAGCATTTATGAAATATTAAAGTGACAAAACTAACAAAACACAAAAGGAGCTTTAACCTGATCATTGTGTCTCTCTCTGTCAAGTTGGTGGGGAGACTTATCGAATATCGGGAGCAGACATAGATATAACCCATCAGATACACCTTGTTATTGATTGCCCATCAAGTCATACTCCACGACCCATTTTTATCAGTACTTTCCTAAAAGAGTAATATAGATGCATGTAATCAAGACGGTACATAATCATGCATATACCACATATAATTCGGTTTTATCATCAATTTGGTGGCAAAATTGTTGCCGTACCTATAATCGAAAAAAATTCGCTAGGGGAGGAGGAAAGTATCATCGGCGGCTAGTTAGACGCCCGTAGTTTAGTGCCACAGTCGAATACTGGAGTGACGGAAACTTATATAATCTCATCAAAGCAGCATAGCAACAAATCATCGGGTAGCTGTTCCTGGAACCACTCTTAACAGTCACATTTGGCAGCTCAGAAAGATTTTTTTGAAACGAAACGGTGAAATTGAATCTAAAAGCGCGGAAATAGAAACGTTGACGCTTTATAGTAATTAGGAGTTCCTGATTTCAGTGGTCGAGCCCCAATTATATAAGCTATCCGTGTATTTGTTGTAGACCAAATTCGACAGTTTCAGCTATTTGAAATGCCCTCCACACTTGTTGACTCAAGTGTTCGTATATCAGCCTGAAAATCCTCGTTGAACCTTCTTTAAGCGCTTGAGACTTTTTTTTTAGATATATTCGTGAATATTCGTGAATATTCGTGGAATATACATACTTGCTGAGACATCTCCTGGCAGAGTTTCCCATACCACCAAAATAGCTATCGCGGTTGAACATCAGTTTCATTTGGCCCTTCCATTCGTCATCCCGCTCAGACAACATCAATTTATCAATTTGTGTCAACTCACACACACTTTGTTCTTCCATCAATTAACAAAAGTCATCTCTTTATCCAGCAACTCTCTTCCAACACACAAAAGCAACTGTTTCACCTTTACTTACATCTTTGACTTTATGTTGAACTCTATTTCCAAGTGGTTACATAATATAAGTAAGTAAGCAGTCCCAAATTGAACATAAAGTGATTAGATTGATACCTGTTGTTCAAGGCTTCGCACCGTCAACAAGACATTGATTTCATCTATCCTCCCAAAAAAAATCAGGTTTATCACATCACATAATTATCTACATCTAAGTTGACTGAATTTGCAATTGGATTTTGAATTGATAGAGCCAACGATATTTATATATATGCAGATTCAACATTTGGCTTTTTGACGTCCAGGCTTGTATATATTTTATTTATTTAAGTACTCCCGCTAGCTGGTAAAGAACATTATCTCTAGGGATAGAAAGTACCCACAATGGCCAATGTCAATGAACCTCGAAAATTTCACAAGCTTACGTGCTCTAATTGTCGCAGAAAGAAAGTAAGTAAACTTAATTGGTGCAAGGCTTTAGTGAAGCTTTGATTCCCAGGTAAAATTGTCAAGATGGGGATGAATACTAACCAAATTTTAGGCTAAATGTGACGGGTTTTATCCGGCTTGCTTCAATTGCAAGAACATCAAGGATTCAAAATGTGTTTATGACAAGCCCGCTTCCATCTCTTACGTTAGGCATTTAGAGAGAAAATGTGACGAGTTGCAAAACACCATCAATCAAACGAAACCTGACTCACGCTCTCTTCCATACAAATTTTTATCACCTTCTTTGAAAAACGCTGAGTACTTTGACGCTGAAATTCCAGACCATGTTGCTTTTCTATTGGAGAGGCCAAGTGAGTACATGTTTGTCATCACCTCGGAAGAATTGAACTTCATGTTGATAAAGTTGAATATCACGAACCCTCAAAGAATGGGTGAGGAGGTGATAAGACATTCTCTACCGTTTTTGATGCCATCAAGAATATTGGGATTCATGAAAAGCTTAGACAAACTTGAGTTTCAGAACTATATTGATTCAAAGGAACCCGTCAATAGTCACTTGTCATCGGCTTTGGCTATGATAATTTTAGCATTCAGTCATGTTATCAATTTGAACAAAATCGAAAATGGTGACCAGGTATTTGTTTTGAAGCAGCAGGCCACTACATTATTGGCTCAAGCATTATTCGAACCTGTTACTGCTGTCACTGCGCTGGCTTGTTTCTTCAATGCTGTTTTCGATAACTATTCGGGAGGTTCCTTTACAAGATCGTGGATTTTGATATCAATGGCATCTCGAATAATAAATGCTATATCCTCTTATGATCAGTCTAGATTCAAGAGGTTGACTTGGGCCATTTTCCTTTGGGATAAATTTATTGCTGCCTTATTAATGAGAGAACCAGGATTTGTGAATCCTCCACCCTTTCCTCCTTCTGAAATGGACTTCAGTATTTTTGATATCATCCCCTTTTCAAGTGCTGATTCTGTATGGATTGATCCCTCTTTTCCGGATACACAAAAAATAGATGCAAACATTAATTTATTTCCCGTCACCGTTTCATTATGTGAAACTGCAATGATAATGTCAGATATATCATTGGGAACGCACCAATTTCTACCCGTTCGTAATAAGCTACTTTCCCTCTGTCACAAAAGCTATAACAAAATCCCCAAAGAATTGAGACCTGATTATTGTCTTGAGCATAATTTGAGATTCCCAGACGTTGCAATCTTTGGGTTTGCAACTTACATAATGACCTTGTATATTCTCCTGATGCACACATTTGATGAAGGGATTCAAGCACAATTGAAGGAGTTGGAGGTTGATAAAAATCAAAAAGATATCAGTGAATCTAGATCTGAGTTTGAAAACTCAGAAAGTGAAAACTTCTCAGATAACATGAAAAGCGACTCCAACCACGACACATTGTTCAAACCCGATTTCAGTCTTGGCTCAAATTTGAATTCTCCTAAATCACATGTAAGTCTTAAGCTTGATCTGGAATCTAGAAGCAGTTCTTATGATGACGGGTATTTAGTTGATGAAGGTGTATTTTCAAACTTGATCACATCCTGTAAAAATGCAATTTGGATAATGAGAGTAGTATTGGAGAAGGAGCTTAAAACTTTGATGACTGGTATACGAATATTCATTAGTTGCTTTGCGTCATCAATTTTTGAGAAAACTAAAGAATTTTTGGGAAATGAGAAGTTCATCACCTATCTAACCAAAAAATCGGGCCCAGAGGATAATTTCCTTGAAGTATTTATCGACGTTACCATAATATCGCTTCAACATCTCACTACAGATCTTGATCACAAATCCCCAATTGCTAGGGAACTGTCAGTCAAATTCATCAATAATCCTCCGCTTATATTACAGGAACATCCTAAGTTCAGAACCTTTTTGAGAAACATCAGAAACAGCAGCATATATGAAACCACAAAGGAAAAAACAAATCACAATGAATCAGAAGAGGTTGGGGATCCTGCACTCCATAAAAGCAGAAAACATCCTAATGAGAAGCTCGCTTCAGTAGATAGGGAAAGTCACAAAAAAGAGAAGCATAAGAATTCATCTGTTGATCTCACAGAGGACTCGGACTCCAAAAAATCAGGTAATATCAATACGGGGACAACGGGAGATACTCTTCACGATAACACAGAAAACAACAGTACCAGTATCTCATCAACTTCGTCGTCGTACTCCAGTACATCATTGAAATTTCCTTTTTCGAATAATTATCCTGAAAATTTGTGCGATTCATCTGCACCTTTCACATTGAACCAAGAATTTACAGGTGCAGTTACATATAATTCACTACCTGAACATCAATCTCATTTACGGAAGCAAGATTTTAGCCATTCATTTCAACCCGCTTCCGAGGATTCTACGGGACAGATTAATTTGACACCTTTGCAGCTCTCATCGAGTATCAATACTCCCACCAGCGACAACCTCACCAATTTCAACACCCCCAATAATTCCACTCTTGCTAACCGAGAAACTCGCAAATCGAAGTTCAATGTAGTGCAAGATAGTTTGAACAATTACTTCATGCCTCCCGCTGGATTATTTGAAGATTACAGTGAATTGACAAATTTTGCTTCTCTGCAAAATGCATTTCAATTCCAGTTTCAGTATGACTTTTTTAACTCAATGGTGACGCCAACAAGTCTCCAACCCCAAAACACCCATCTAACTACTGGTCATTTGAATCAGTTGGATCAATCAAATGCGCAACAACTTACATTGGTTCAGCAGCAGCAATACCAACATCAACAACAGCAACAACAGCAACAACAGCAGCAACAACATATACAACAACAACAACATCATCATCAACAACAACAACAACAACAGCAACAACAACAACAACAACAACAGCAGCAACAACATATACAACAACAACAGCAGCAACAACACATACAGCAACAACAGCAGCAACAGCAGCAACAGCAGCAACAACATCTACAACAACAACAGCAACAACAACATCAGCAACAGCAGAGTCAATTTCAACATATATATAATGATCCTTCCCTTTTGTATTCACAATTTAGTGGATTAGCGAATACCGATCACCTGAGTAATGTTATTCTGATGCCCAGTCACAATTCGAGCATACAAAACTCACAGGCGGATCATGTCAATGGAGTAGCTAGTATGCTCAACTACGGACAATTCCCTCCAGGGTAGAATATCAAAGTTTCAATGTAAATCTTGACTTTTTTGAATTATTGTATTGAATCGAAACGCTAGATCTACGTAATGAATATATCAACAATACATTTTAAATCTACATTATAATCAAAAATAAACGTATACAAAAAATAAGTAATCCATTAAATTCAACCATACCATTTCAATATCAATTAATTTTGAGCACGACGACGGTCACGTTCTTCAGAAATTGATAATTTGATACCTTTTCCTTTTGGTAAAGAAACATAAGGTTTACCTGGTTCACCAATGATGAAAACGTTAGATAATCTAGTAACAAAAGTGTTTTCTAAAGTATCTTTGATGTGAACTAAATCGAAACCACCTTCGTGTTTTTCTCTGTGAGTGATAACACCAACTCTACCCAAGTTACGACCACCAGTAACCATGACTAATTTACCAGTATCAAATTTAATGAAATCAGTAATTTTACCAGTAGCTAAATCGATTTTAACAGTGTCGTTAACTCTGATAGCAGGATCAGGGTATCTAATAGTTCTACCATCGTGGGTGACAACGTATGGGATACCTTTTTTACCTAATTGGACTTTTTTGACTTTACCTAATTTATATGAAGCTTCTTCAGAAGTAATTCTATGAACAGTGAATCTACCTTTGACATCGTAGACTAATCTGAAATTTTCGTTGGTAGCTTCTAATGAGATAACATCCATGAAACCAGTTGGGAAAGTGGAGTCAGTTCTGACTTTACCATCAACTTGAACGTGACGTTGCATCAAAATGGCTTTGACCTCACGACCATTTAAAGCATACTTTAATCTGTTACGTAAAAAGACAACTAATGGTAATGATTCTCTCAATTTATGAGGTCCAGCTGATGGACGTGGAGCATAAGTACCTGATAATTTATCAAGCATCCAATGGGATGGAGCTGCTAATCTTTTGAGATGTTTCTTTCTGAAAGGCTGTTAGTACGACTGGACTATTACTGCTAATTTTGACATTGGTAGCTTTCTTTCACAAATTATTTGAGTCGAGAATTCAACCCACAATGGCTCAGCAATACATACGGTCCTCTACCCATTTTGTACAATTAATTTAGATATATGTAAACCCAAATAAATAGATTGAAAGTGTTGTATATGGTAACTACAATAAAGTAGTTTTTTAGTTTTTTTCCATATTTTCGTTACTCACACACCTCGAAGGAAAATTGAGGAGGGCTGAAGCCCTACAAAATCATTACAAAAGAAAAACATATCACGTGGCATGTGACTGCTGCCCCCACACACCCCACTATCCTGTATAATGGTGTTTAGTGTTTACTTACTAAGCAAATTACTTTTTGCAGCCTTTTTCGCTGCTTCGAAGTGTCTTGATTTCAATTACAACTGCTGCTGCGCAATTCTCCCAGTAGTCCCTGAAAGCATATTACGAGGGTGTCGAACTCGAAGATTGTCCACCTTTTGTTGCGAGCAATTGGGTTTTTAATCTTGACCGATGTTAGAGCTCGTGATGTCTCGTGAACACAGAACACATGTTGCTTGCAGTGGTACTTTAGTGGTGAGATACGGATTTTTCTTGGATGGGATCGGTATGCGCAGCACGGAGTTTAAAGTGCGCTAGCAATTTTCATTTTGTTGGCTAGGTGTTGGCTACGTGGATAAGAGCTCGGCTTCACAGATAGCCTTAACTGAAGTTGCACCTACGCATTCACAACGAAGGCAGCTCAAACAGAATTGAAGTAACGATCATTAAGCAGTGATAGGTAAAGCGCAAGAAGATGGTAGCTGGTAGCTGGATCACATAGAGATGCTATAGAGGTCTACTACAAGTACAATGCTTGGAGCTATAGCCCATGAAGCGGCTTTCCTCGACTGTTGAGGTAGGACTCCGAGGTCGTCATACCACCTTGAACATCTGACCCTTATTTTTTGCTCGATAAAAGGCAACTCGTACTTTTACTCAAAAAATTACACGCTCAATTAATTTGTTCCAAGATTCTCCGTTGAAAGTGGGGGTTTGACGCATATGTGTAATGAAGAGGAGACCGATCGAAAAGTGTCTCCCCACCACATTCACGTGCGCTGCGTAGTTAAGAGGGCCGTATTGAAACGTACCGAGCAAGGCCCCGGTGATTTAAAATTCATAGTTAATCCATTAGGCTCCGAGGGGATGCCCCGAGATGTAGTTGAAGGACAAACCGATATCGGGTGTGTAAGAGAATAGCATGTGCACATACCATATTCTATGCGGTTATACAAATTTTATACCTTTGTTATTTGCATCCTTCTTCATATTTGGTCTGGTTTTCAGAAAAATTGATATAAGTAACATGTTATGATTTCATTTTGGAGATTGTATATTGCAAAACCATTTATTCTTCAATCATTTTCACGAAATTGAATTTTCTGAGATTACTGTTTTTAGTCAGAAATTCACATCGTTAGTCCAGGATTGGCCAATATTGAGAAGTTGCTGTTTCTTTGGAGATCAGTTTGACTAAATAACATCAGGCAATTTTTATCCATCCACCTAAAAATCTGCCCTGCTATAGAATATTACCTACAGTCAATTCATTACTCACATTATACTCCAATACTACCAGCAAACATAACCACAATGTCGAAGGAAATTGAACAAGCTTGCGATTCGTGTCGTAAAAGGAAGCTCAAATGTTCGAAGCAATTTCCATCGTGTCTGAAATGTAACCAACATAACTGGGCCTGCCATTACTCCCCCAAATTGATCAGGTCTCCCTTGACCAGAGCTTATCTAACCAAAATAGAGAACAGATGTTTCAAACTAGAAAAAATCCTCAACTACTTGATCAATGGTGATAATAATAATAACCAGTTCTGCAACAACTACATCGACTTGGATCACTTGATCAAGAATGACAATTATCTCAGATTGATACCTGCAAACTCATTAATGCTACCAGGCAATAGCTCGTTTGCCAACACTGCTTCAAACACGCCGCCATCGTCTACCACCACAACTACCACCACAAGCCCTAGCTCCTCGACGTCAACCTCGTACGTGAATTTACAAAATCCTGAAACTTTCAGTCTGGATTCAACCATGGATTCTCCATACGACAAACACATGTCTTCCGAAAGCGATGTTTTAGAGTCTTTTATATCAAACTTGAATGTCTACGATCTTTTGACTTGTTCTGATTCCACCTCTTCAACTGCATCCAACTCTTCCGACGAAGGCGAAAATATTACAATCAAACAGGAAAACCCCAATTTTGGCACTGGCTTAGTTGACTCGAAACTATTATCAATGGACATGAATGTGAACAATGAACAATTTACACTGCCTGATGAGTATGACTTTATATTTGAGCAGTGTATTAATAAAAATATTTAGCAAAAGTTTGCTACATATATAATAATAATGAGCTGGATGATATTGTTGACGGGGTTGTTGATTTTTAGGGTACATATGATTTGAATTTACGTATTATGGGATATATATATATTTTTTGTAGCATTGTATATATGTTATGGGTGCAAAATAAATAAAAGTTGTCATGATAAGATAAGCAGCAGCGAAACGTAATGCAAATTCTTCGGGATAAGGGAAGTCAATATTATATATTTTAATGAAACTGTGAGTCTCGCACTATCTTCAGTGTTAACGAACAACCATATTCAATAAGAAAAGATACTCAAGTAGCATATTGGACACACCAGAAGCTCTTTTTTACCAATGTAATTATTCACAAGCGAAGCAAATGAAAAGCACTGACAGAATCTGGAATCTGGAATAAGGCAAGCTCAAATTTTGCAAACCATCGCGTCATATGCTTTTATTTTCAGTGTGAGACGCGAGAATTGAAAGAAGGCTAAAATTCGCTTTCTGCCAAAATATCATTGCGGTACCAATTATCTTCCTAACATAGGACGCTTGTTTATTTCTCATCGCCTTACCAGCAAGTTACGAAAAAAAGCCTACTACTCGACAAAAATTACCAGTAAATTCCCATTATTCCCACTCGATTCAGCGCAAAATCTTTCAGGTTGGTTCTTCGCTCTAGAACTCTACTCTGCTACGCACAACTAAATAAAAGATGCAACCAAACCATTTTCTTGTCTCTGTACAGAGACCTCTATCTCTGGACCTGTATTATATGTAGATGATGAAAGAGATCTTGGATCTCATTTCTAGGCGTATTACGTAATAATTTATTTCAAGACTTGAGTCATGATCCCTCCGGAACTCAGTGATATATGAAACCACAAAAAAAGTAGTTTAATAAGGATCTTTGTAAATGAATACTTTTGACAAATTCATGAACTTGTCATATTCATGCGAATAATCCATAATACTCCTGAAATTCTAGTATGAAATGTTAAGGTTCATCAGCTCAAGGTTGATCAACCATGGATTGCTGAATCTAAAAGCTACTAGGTTCAAGTTAACCAACTCACTTAAATTTCCTTTTTTCAAGCAATATTCTTACAACTTTTACAATTACGTTAAATACTTCAACTTTAAACAAACAAATTTCGTTGGTGACAATCAAACTGATTTTCATCACAAATTGAGAAAATACCAGGCATCATACAAGAGTTCTAGACTCCAGTCGCAAGTGATCAAAAGCTACTTGAATTCCATCAAAAGAATCAGTCAGTTGAACACCAAAAGCTCAAATGGGTTGAGCAGCTTGCACAAAGTGAACAGGTTGAATAAATCATTCTCTACTGCCCATGCTTCTCAGATAATTAAACTTGCCACCGCGAAGCTGTTTGCACATGACCAAACAGAAAATTCAGCTCATCTCAAAATTTCTACTACTCCTGAGTTTACCGTTCCATCCAAGTCTTTCTTGAGCAAGTCAATTGTTCAGGAGTTACAAGAGAACATTGAGGCCCAGGTACAAAAGTTGGTTCAACTCAAAGTTGCTCTCTCCAAACTAGGCGACATTGGAGAAATGCCTCTTACTATTGATGCCCAAACAAATGAAATCGGAATAATTTTTGGAGGCTTGGAGGTATCCAAGTTAAACTCTCTTTTGTGTGATTTTGGAATTGATATTGGTGTTGTCGAGGCTGTGGGTCATTCCAATGCTGTCGAGCACTTGGACTCCAGTGTATCCACCATAGAGTCGAAGGCTAATTATAGTCCTGTCTTATCGTCTTCGTCCGATTCCGACTCAAGCCGTCTTTCTAATATGTGTTGGGTCAGTGTTTGATGACAGATACTCATATTTTTTCCCTCGTATCATATACGTTTGAATAACTAGGATTTGTTTATTTACTCTTTTGTAAGTTTCAGTGAATAGGCGGTTCGGTTCTCGTCAGCGCTCCATAGATTTAAAGCATTCCAGAATTGTGGACAACAACACGACCAGGTTCTTAAAACTGGGTTTCACACGCCATATACTTTTATTGAACACAAATCAAATATTGATTAGTTCAAGATAAACACATTTCCAAATATCAATAAATATTTCTTTTTTGTTGGTGATTGATATCGATTCTTAAGGAAAGCATGTCAGAAATTAACGAAGACGGATTCACGCTTTTGGTAGATTCTTCTCCCCAACGGTCTCCTAAGAAAAATAAGAAGAATAAGAAGAAAAAGAAGAATCAGCAAAATCAAAATATTGAGCAAAACCATGTGGAATCAAACAGTGAACCTAATAACGAATCAGCAGATGAAACAGGCGTTTCTAATGCAAACTCTTTACGTTACTCCAAAAACTTGGATGACCAAGCTGAAAGCAATGATGAGTTCTTGTCTGTCAATTCTTCAACGATTGAGGTTAACGAAATCGATTCTGAAAAAGATATAGAGATTCTTGATCCCGACCAAACTGAAACGATTGACGCTGCAAATATAACTGTTATCAAGCATGCCAGTGTACACCCACAAGATGAGGTTGAAGGCGAAGACAAATCGGTCATTGATCTTACACATGATGTGGAAGAATTTGATGTTGGTAATGACAAAGGTTTAGAAAATCATTCGATTTTACATGATCAAAGTCCCGTCCGGATCGAGAATGAAAGCTTGAAGGAGGCGGACCTGGTCAATTTGAATGAAGTGGTGGGAACAGACGTATATCACGGTGCTCAAAGTGACTTCAACGAAGATGCCAATCTTGAATTTGTAAAAGGGGTATCGGATTTAAATGATTTGTCGTTGAGTAATAATCAAGAGGAGATCAAAAAAGGGCTCGATGAGTTAATTGAAGATGAGGAGAAGTTGGACGAAGTTGAGAAAGAGATTGCAAATGATTATAAATCAAGTGAGAGTGTATTACTTCCAGAAGTTGAAAATGCTCACACACCCAAAAGACCAGAAGAAGAAGAAGTGGAAGACAAGTCGCAAGAAGAGGAAGAGATAGACCAGTTCAATTTGCAATCGCAAATTTCCAAAGACAAAATAAAAGAAAAGTTGAACGAGGTCATTAGCAGCAACATAAACACAGCTGTTTCTCCTCCATTACCTTCTAGGAGGTCCATCAATTCGTGGTTCAAATTAAATACAGCACCAATTGAGTTGGAGGATGAAGTTTATAACTACACATCTCCCACAGACAACCAATTATTTATATCACAGCTTAATCAGATTACCAAAGAATTCCAATCGAAGAATGAAAAAGATCAGGAACAAATAAAAACAGGTACAAAAACTCTTCGAAACACATTTAATGAAATCAAATTAACAATTGAAAACTTGGGAGACTTATTTGGCTATAAAATCGATTGGGACTTTTGGACAAAGGTTGTTAATGATTACCAATCTGTCGTTATCAACGATAATGTAAAATTGAATCAAGCCATAAATAACGGGATCCCAAAGGAATTCAGGGGGATGATTTGGCAATTAATTTCTAACTCGAAAAATTTTCAATTAGAAGAGTTGTACGCTTTGATCAAAAGTGAAGACTCTCTTTTCGAAAAATCAATCAAGAGAGATTTATCAAGAACGTCATTCATTTCCAACAATGATATGATAGACAAATTAGATTCTTTATATAACGTAATCAAAGCCTACAGTATTTTTGACCCTGAAGTTGGTTATACCCAGGGTATGGCATTTATTGCGGTCCCATTATTGATGAATATGAGTGAAAGTGAGAGCTTTTGTCTTTTGGTCAATTTAATGAAGAACTACAATTTGAGATCATTGTTTTTGACGGAAATGAAAGGCTTACATCTACTTTTGTATCAATTTGATAGATTATTAGAGGATAATTCTCCAAGATTATACAATCATTTGGTTAAACAAGGTATCAAATCGTCGATGTATGCAAGTCAATGGTTTTTGACGTTTTTCGCCTACAAATTTCCACTAGATATTGTTTTGAGAATTTATGATATCATCATCACACAGGGTATCGAATCGATTTTAAAGTTTGCGATAAATTTAATGATTAAGAATGAGTACAATTTGATAAATTTGAAATTTGATCAATTATTGGAATTTTTGAAGGACAAACTTTTCAATTATTACTTGAATGATGAAGTTACCACTTCAAATACAAGTAACAGCAAGAGATTTTCTTTCATCTCCAAAAAATCGACATCTTCCAACAACAACTTCAAGCTAGACTCATTGGTATTAGATTCTATGAACATACCTTTGTTGCCGGTAAATTTGAAAAAGTATGAGTTAGAGTTTGAAAAAATTTATAGTAGTGAAAAGTCGAAAGAGAGTGAGATAGAATTGATCAAAGTTAACAACGGAAAGTTAAGAAACCAAATAAAATCGTTGGAAGTCGACTTTACAAACTTAAATAGGGAAAACTTCAAAGTCACAAATGAAATGATTGACAAGAAGATGGAGATTGCAAACTTGGAAGATGAAAACAAAGAACTCGAAAATGAGATTCTTGAATTGACATCAAAATTGAAAGATTTAGAAAGTAAAATTATGTCGAGTAACGGGGAATCCGGACAGGAGAGCCAATTACCAGAAAATATCGAATTAGAAATTCAAAAGACAATGGATAAAAATTTACAAGTTATGGAATCAAATAGGATGTTAGAAGAAGAACTAACAAATTACGAAATGGAATTAAAAGAAGTATCCTCAAAATTAGAGGTATTCGAAAAAAACAAAAAAATAAATTGGTTTAAATGGTAAAACAAAAAAAATGAAACAAAATTTTTGCAACTAGGTTAGATTTGTTATGTGTATATGAACAATCATTAAATATCATTATAAGTAGCCTTTTATTCTGTATTTTATTGGGCCATATAGCCATATAGCCACTCGTAAATAAATATCGGTTTGGGGTTGGAAGCCCTGATACATCGCGAAATATATTTTATGTACGCGCTACTTCATGTTTACATGAAAATATTATGAGCTTCCAATCTCCAAATAAATATTGATCCTTTCTAGCTGCAAATTAGACGCCCATATATTTATCATATCCTACCACCCACCATATGGTTGCTCGAAATAATTTGGATATTCATCTTCAGTGGCTCATCAGTTCTAATTCTAATATTCCTTCGAAAACGCAAGTTCCAGCATCGATAAATAACTATTCACCAGTCATTGTCTCTAATACAAATATAAATACACATTCAAGGGCAAGCAAAGGGATCTCCCAGACAGATAATGTACCCGAAAACTCCTTGATAACTAATGTGGAGCCCAGTAGAAGAATCAGTGGTGGTTTGTTGAGTCTAAAACGAACTTCAATATCCACAATAGTCTCAAATGCTAATCGCAATTCAACCTCATTAGCTCAAAAGACATTTTCCAACAGTAGCAACAATAACGATTGCAACAGTCTTTTAGTTGTTTCCGATGAGGCTGACAAAGAGAATCAAAATAAAAGATCTTTGTCCGAGTCACGAATTAACAAGAGATTGAAGACCTCTTCATACTCATCAGCTTCGAATCAACCATCTTATAATAACGGAAACAAAATGAACATAACAGCTGTTGGAATGGATCCAGGTATAGGTGCGACCTTGTTGACAAGCTTCTCTCGATCCAACTCAACACCAACGCAAAACCCACCAACAAATTTTCCGTTAACAGAATCAAATTTAAATATTCTTGACTCATCAGAGAAGGACCAGGTGCTCCTATTACAACAAGAACACATGCGTGTTTCATCAAAATTGGTAGAAATACTAGAACTAAAAATTTCGAAGGCACAGTCCACGGCGCTATCTGAGGATCAGAAGAAAATAGAGGCAATACGGCTAAACAAGTCAATCAATTCAATCAAAGAGCAGTTGATGATCATCAACACAAAAATATCAACTGTGAGAGCGAGAACCACTAGCAATTTAACGTCTACTCCCATGAAGTCGGTTGTCACTCAACCAATTTCCATTAATTTGACCCCCGATAAGCCTTTGCCTCAACCACAAATTACGAAGCAGGAAGGACCAATCAAAAATGACGAACTGGTTAAACAAATCAAGTCTGCTTTAGATGGCATTGATTTATCCTCTGACTTTGGAAATACGTTTGACGACCCAATAGATATAACCAAATCTCCCGAGGCATTGAATTCCACAAGGCAAAGATCAAGGAGAACTCTCAATACATCACCTACAAATAGACATAAAGATGTAATTGCTTACGCAGAGTCTGAACCAGAGGATGATCTAGGAGAGAACATAATGGATGGGTTGTTCACTCAGGATAGGGAAGATGAAGATTTGATTCGAGAGGAGTTGAGATCATTTATTGCGGATACAGACATAGAAGATTCTGAAGATGATCTATCATATCACGATTTGATGGAAGAATTAGAGGAGGTAGAACTTTCGGCTGATATAGAGGAGGGTGTTGATACTGCTGATGACAATAGTATCAATGGCGCACCAGATATTGAAATCGACGAGATCGAAGAATTGAAGCTCTCGCCAGATGTTGCACAGAAGTACGGGTTTGGCTACAACTATAATGGGAATGAATTCGTCGATAGAGTGTACAATGACCACACAGGTGGTGAATTTTTGGAGAGTGAGAAATTGGAGGAGGATACTGAAACATTGGATGATATAATTGACCAACTGCATATAACAAAAGAAATAGGTGATGTTCAGCCCGGAGATAATCGAGAGTCCTATGAAGAGGAGCTTGAAGATGAAGATTTAGAAGAAATAGATGCTGAGGAATATATGACTCAACTCAATATTGAGAGGGAAGTCAATGCAAATTCGAACGAGATCATTGAAATAATTTCAGACGATGATAATGATAGTTATGATTACGATGACGATGATGATGAAGAAATGCAAGAATTACTAGAGAGAACTGCTTTGAGAGAAAAAACGATGATGCCTTTTACCTCCAATAATACTAACTCTAATGGGTCAAGCATACCGGATCCTTCTGCTCTTGATAAAAACTCCATAAATCCTTCACCAGGTATTTCTGGATACGAAAAGAACTATGAGTGGTCTGATGAAGTTCATGAAATCCTAAACAAAGTTTTCAAATTGAGTTCGTTTCGCTCAAATCAGCTAGAGGCCGTAAATGCTACGTTGGCAGGCGAAGATGTGTTCGTATTGATGCCAACTGGTGGTGGTAAATCTCTTTGCTACCAGCTTCCAGCTTTAGTTCAGTCTGGGAAAACAAAAGGTACCACAATAGTGATTTCACCCTTAATTTCATTGATGCAAGATCAGGTTCATCATTTGCTAGCAAAAAATATCAAAGCAGGTATGATCAACTCTAAGGGTTCACACGAAGAAAGAAAACATATGTTCAATTTGTTTGTCGATGGGCTATTGGATTTGATGTATTTGTCACCAGAAATGATAAGCGCATCCAACCAGGCGAAAAATGCGATCAACAAGCTTTATTCTAAAAAAAAACTTGCTAGAATTGTTGTCGATGAGGCACATTGTGTTAGTTCCTGGGGTCATGATTTCAGGCCTGATTATAAAGCATTGAGTATATTCAAAAATCAATACCCAGATATTCCAATTATGGCTTTGACAGCGACAGCAAATGAGAAGGTTCGTTTGGATATCATTCATAACTTGAAGATGGGACAGCCAAAACTTCTACAACAAAGCTTCAATAGAACCAATTTGTTTTATCATATTGAGTGGAAAGATAAGGCACATTTAGAAAATATCAAAAATTTCATATTGAAAAGTTATAAAAGCAGTTCTGGTATTATATATTGTCACTCCAAAAACTCGTGTGAATTGACGTCCGAAAAACTAAACAGTTTTGGTGTAAAAGCAGCATTTTACCATGCTGGTATGGATACTGATGATAGGATGCAAATTCAAAATCTATGGCAACAAAATAAAATTCAGGTTATTTGTGCTACTATTGCTTTTGGAATGGGTATTGATAAACCTGATGTTAGGTATGTTATTCATTTGACCATTCCAAGAACTTTAGAAGGGTATTATCAGGAAACTGGTAGAGCAGGAAGAGACGGAAATCCTTCGGAGTGTGTCATGTACTATAGCTACAAAGATGCCCGCACCTTGCAAACGATGATACAGAGAGATCAGGAATTGGATAATGAAGGTAAGGAGAATCATTTGAACAAATTGAGGCAAGTTGTTCAATATTGTGAAAACACAACTGATTGCCGTCGTAAGCAAGTTTTGCAATATTTCAATGAGAACTTTGATCCCAAAAATTGTCAAAAGAAGTGTGATAACTGTCACAATGGTTCAGCTAATACTTTTATTGATAAGGACGTAACCAATTATGCAAAAGACATCATAAATTTGGTTAGATCATTGCAGGAGTCAAAACTTACCTTGTTATACTTTCAAGATTTATTCAAAGGCTCTCGATCAGGTAAGATCATGTCGGCTGGTCATGACTCGAACTCATATTATGGTCTAGGTAAAGATTTGGATAAAGGTGACATAGAGAGGGTCTTCTTTCATTTGATCAGCGAGCAATACCTACAAGAATATTCCGTCATGAATGGTGCTGGTTTTGCTTCAAACTACTTGAGAATCGGTAAACTCGCTAATCAAATTTTGTATGATCGCAAAAGAATCGTCATTGGCTTCTCAATAGAGAAGAGACCCAACTCGAAAACTGCTAAAAATCAGTTGGTAAACAATAATAACTTCCAAGGTTCATCCACTGTGAATGACTTAGCGATCAATAACTTGAATATTTACAAAGCTGATTCAACAACACCTAGTTTTGCAACGGCTGCATCGGTGCATAGAAGAATGCAAGGCATTACAACTACTTTGACACCAATCAAACTTCACAACTTCAGCTTTAGCTCCATTTCCGATAGAGAAAGAGAACATTTTGACAGATCTTTCAATGAGTTAAATATTGTTAGATTGAAAAGTAAATCAGATTTCAACTACAAAAGTACTGCAAAAATTCTTTCGGACACAACATTGAAAGAGATGGCAATTAAGTTGCCGAGAACAAAGAAGGAATACGTGGAATTGAACGGGTTGGAGAAGTCACAGCACAATTATTATCAATACTTCAAGAAAACCATTGAGAGCTTGAGATCGGAAAGAGCCAAAATCGTTTCAGAGCCTACCACTCAATTGAATCTATCATCTGCCAATTCAAGCGCTGTTCTATCGAACCACACAGTCGCCGCTCCTACAGCGTCACCATATTTTAGTCAAAAGAATATGGATCTCGTGGAAGATTTGAAAAGGTGTATGTCACAGACAGCCACGCAAACCAAACCGAAGGGAAAATCCACCCAGTCCAGGTCCTCACAATCAAGAGGAAAGACGCCCTACAAGAAAAAGAGAAGCTACAAAGCCAAATCTGGCGCAAGCCAAAGATCACAACACAAGAAAAACTCCAGTGCGAATAGAATTAGGGCTATGCCCATTTGAAAAGGGTTTGGGGAAGTCACTTGACTGCTTACGATTTTTCACTTACCTATAGAAAAAATGTTGATTCTCATCTGAACTTGTAATTTGCGAGCTCTCATGTAACCAGTAGCTCCGTTTTTCGCAGACCATATGCTGCACAGATTTTAAAATCAGGACTCAATCTATATTAACAAACTCCATGCCATTCTTGGAGATAAACATCCGTTTCAGGATCGTTAGGAAGGTTATATTAAATCATTCCTCACTTCCACAAATATTGCACTCGCCACACATATGTAATAGTGCGAAATTTGGCTGAACGTGACAACATACTACGAAACTTCGTGGCTAATGCCCTTGTGTGCCATATGCGTGTTTGTACCGGTATTTTCATTTTCGATCCATCTTTTCCCAGCCTCAAATATATAATGACTATCTGTGCAATTTATATTAACTAATTTGATCATAATCTTTAAATAGTTTCAAAGGAAAAAAGTGTCAGAAAATCCACCATCTCTTTCACATTTGATTGATTCAATCGTATACTTGCTACTTCTTAATAGAAAGACGTTATCATAGCAATACCAAGTCCATCAACGAGTCGTCATCATTTCAAAGCATAAATCAAAATGTCTTCATCAGTGCCATATGATCCATATATTCCAAACCAAACTTCCAATGAACAGTCCAATTCCAGAACAGCTGCCATTCAAGCCGTAAGTATTTACATGAGTATTCTCTTCATCATGCCGCGTTTTCCATTGATTGATTGATTGATTAATGGATGGATAAAGAAATCAAGTGACGGAGTGGTTGGGCGATCGATTGGGCATTCAGTTTATGGATGGCTATGGCCTCTTCTCTTGTGAAGAACTTTCTACTAACATATTTAGCAAATTGATGACACTGTCGGTATCATGAGAGACAACATCAACAAAGTTGCAGAACGGTGAGTAGTTTCTTATTTTTGATACTAGAAACACAAACTAACATCCGCAAAGTGGTGAAAGATTGGATGCAATTGAGAACAAGACTGACAGCTTAGCTGTCAGTGCTCAAGGTTTTAGAAGGGGCGCTAATAGGGTGAGAAAACAAATGTGGTGGAAAGATATGAAAATGAGAATGTGTCTCATTTTAGGTGTGATTATCATTTTGATTGTCATCATTGTTCCTATCGTCGTCCATTTCACATGAAAAATAAACTTCAAAAGTTTGCATTAGAGAAGATTAATTACAAATAAAGAGTACGAAATCAAAATTTTTTTTTACAAAATTTGATAAAGTCCTTGTTATTGAAAATTCAGTTGGGAATTCGCTATGAATGAATTTATGATTGTATCATCAGCTAGATTTATAATTTTTTACATGTGATCAGTGTGCGCTATGTTTCTTTTTTTTAACCTTATTTTTATCTCTTCTTGTTATTAAGGCAGTTTAATTTGATTTATTTAGTTCATTTAATTTACTACGTGGTGATTATATTTAATAATTTTCTGAAAGTTCGTTGTATGCTACATGTAGTTGTTTGAATTAGGCAATACATTTGCGAAGTCCCAAGTTTATCAGATGTTTGTCTTTCAATTTACATTTGAAATTACCCATACAATAATTATATTCCCTATTCCTACGGCTGATTGAATTCTGTAAATAAGTTATGAGAACGCTCAGTGCTCACCTTCAGAAAGACTATTTTCGTACCCAGCTTCATCCAATAAACTTTCGTTGACTTTTAAACCTTCGACATCATTGACTTTTATTTGAACGTACCATCCATCACCTAATGGATCTTCATTGAGTAATTTAGGATCATCAACTAACTCTTTGTTATAATCAACGATTTCACCATCAACTGGCATGAATATTTCACTGGCAGACTTAACTGATTCAACGGCTCCAATTGGTTCACCGCTAGCAACGACAGAACCAACATCTGGAACATCAATATAAGTAGCATCCCCCAAAGCATCGGCTGCATATTTCGTAATCCCTATGTATGCGTTACCATTTGGTAAGGATGCGATCCACTCGTGATCTCTAGTATATCTGATTGTAAAAGTTTCACCACCAGCAGCTTTTGCTATTTGCGAGTTGAGGTTGAATGCATTATTGGAGTTGAAACGACAAATTTTCAAACAGGGTTGTCTCAATGTTGATGAACCTTTAACTAAAGTTGTGGCGAAGTTTCTGAACATTTTCAAACAGTAAGTGGGATCAACTGAATATATAATAGTAAGATTACTGATAAATTGAGTCAGAGTGAATAAAGCAGGTTGTAGCTCGCTTTAAATAATCTGAATTTCAAAAGTTCAAGATACGCCCTTTCCTGACTCTTTCTATCAGAGTCCCCAATTTATTTGACTTCGTCTTACCGAAGTCAGTTTTTACCACTCCAGAACGGACGATATTATCCAGTCAAAGGGCCAAAGGGCCTTCTCATGGAATGCTTTCGATTACTCTGATAAGTTGACTTCATGAGATGAAGAGCTCTGGTACCTGTGTGGTACACTGCATTCTTATTGGTTGAAAAAAGTTTTGCTGATTGAAAGTCTTTACAATTTTTTCAAATTAGTATGGAGCATATAGGTAGCTTCATGGGTTGCGACAACTACAACGAGTAGACTCTGTCTAAAAGTTGGCTGAGAAATAACTGACATTTATGTATAGTGTCTAGATCCCTTCTCAAAAAACAATTTGCATTGTATTTGATTTACTACTTAATGCGAACTTCTCATTAATGATCATGCTTCGTTACTATGAAAAAATGGTTATAAAAAGATATCAAACGCGTTATTTAAAATTTACAGAACTTCCAACCAACACAAGTATATCTGGAAATGACCCAGCAGAAAATACTGGCTACCGACATTCCTCCTTCAAAGTAAACAAAGTTGTCAAAGTCTTGTAATGAACCCTTGCCGATCAATGAAGAGGAACAAAACATGCCTAGTAAGGTCAAAAAAGCCAAAAAGAAATACAAGGTCCCATATACTTTTCCAAAATTCTCAACTTTGGAAATTTGACCAGCACAAGCTGGAACCAAAGAAAGAATAGCGGAAGAAGCAATCCCAAATATCACACTAAAAGCATATAACATCTTGATGTTGCTTTTTGCTGGGACCCATAAACCAAAAATGGAAATAGTCATGAAGACGCTCGTACATACCATGACGTTGAATCTTCCATATTTATCTGCTATTAAACCAGAGATTAATCTGGATGGGATTCCGCAAACACTCACGATTGTAATCAAAAGATAAGCACTAGACTCCTTTATTCCATAAGCTAGAGCATATGAACTGAGATATGTCAATGTTGTTAACGTTATGATTTCTGAACAAAAAACCGATATAATCAACAAGCCGAATCTTTTATCTTTTAATATTGAAAAATCTAAAGCACCAACAAATAAATTAGCAAACTTTTTGAAATTAAATTCTGATTTTGTGTTTGGTTCCAAGATCTCAAAAACAGAAAGTTCATTAGTGATAGAGATTCCAACCGTGGATTCATTCGTTGTTGTTGTTGTTGTGCTTGTTTCATTGTTTGAACTAGCAGTAGTTGTAGGTCTCAACATACCATTTCTGGACGTTCTTTCTTTCACCATGAAGACAGAAATACCAAGACAACCAAAACAAATGAATGCTAATATCCTAATCGCCCATGGAAATCCCACAGTGTCATACAATTTTTGTAACATGACTGCAAAAACAGAAGATCCCACCAATCCCCCAATTGTACCAATGCTAGTAGCTGTAGCCCGTCGTTTCAAGAACCAGTGCGATAACACACCTATCAAAGGAGCCATACACAAAGAGGTCCCAAATCCTGTCACTATTCCAAAACTCAATACAAATTGATATACCTCAACACTATTAGCAGTCAACATTAACCCACCTGTAGTCAAGATAGTTCCAATAATCAATGGAATTCTTGCGCCGTAATTGTCAAACACCTCACCAGAAAAAACACAACCAAAATACATGGTTGCTAAAAATGAACTGAAAACCCACGACACTGTTGAAGATGATAGATGGTCGAACTGATGGCTTGATACGTAAGACTGTATGGCCCCTAAACTATTCGCAAGACCAAAATCTGCTATAAGTCCAATAAAACATCCTAGGAGTACGGTATAAGCTTCTGCACCTCCATCTGGGAAATCTTTTGGATCTTCGTCGTTATACATAAGCTCATCCTTCGTTCTGTCTTCTTGTTCTAGCTGTTGGGGTGGGAATCTGAATCTCAAGTTATTGACTGACGCTATTGCTGGCCTTGCTGGAGAAACGTCAATTGAGTATGTGACTTCAGGACTCCGGATGGTAGTAGTTGCTGACATTCTATATTGTTAAGTGTGACAGGATGTGTTCGTTTACAATATGGGATGAAGCTCAGTGGAGGTTGGGTACTAGCAGCGACAAAACTGACACTCAATGGCAAAGGTGACAGAATATCCAGACTTTAAAGTTTGTTCGTTGAATGGGGTCAAAGAAACAATTTTTGAAATTACAATCAATCAGGAAAATCAGTTGCATTTATACTCATCCACAGGAAAGGATCTTAGATCTCATTTGTAATTTTTGCCTATGAAAATAATGGTACTATCACCGATTCCATTAATAGGATCCTAGATTGCGTGAGTTCAGCTTTTAGTAAGCCCATCGCCACAGACCAAATTTTTCACTTACACTCAAAATTGATGCATCTGTTTCCTCTCAACCTATGAATCCTGAGGGTAAACACTGCAACAACAATCAGTCATATGAGAAAATTTTTTGCAGCCTAAATTGTAAGCGACATCCTTCTCATGTGTTTCCCATAAAAGGAAAAATAAGCGACGACGGTTGCAAGGTCACGTGAAAACGCCGTATCTTTTGCGGCTCACTAATCTAAGTTATACGGAGAGCTCTTGATAATTATTAATTTATTCGTTAATGAACTAGCAAGATCCCTTAAAGCTTCTCTAAGTGTTGCGGAAGAAAACTAACTTGATTTTCTAGTTTTCGTGCAAATTCTTTACTGCAAGAGCCCTTTTACTCAAAAATAAAAAGCGTAATGGAAACCCGCATTTCCACAATTACTTAATTTTAAGGCTATAATTACGAAAACTTCAGGCTTCAGATTACTACAGAAGCATCGAGGGTACTAGGTGGTATTAGCATCTGATACAAGGTATTGGGGATGGTCTAGGGTATTGAATGTACCATATGTATAGTATAAATACCGTCACTAAGTGTTGAATAGTAGGCGCTGTTTATTTCCTGAGTCAATTTTTCTAAAGTGAAAGCACCAGATTTTTCATAGTAAACAGAAACAACTATCCGCCGGCTGCGGATTGATCTGTCTACAATGCTGGTCAAAAGCTGACAAGACAGTCATCCTGGAGGATGGTTTAGAAGTCACCCCGACTTCTGGAGGTGCTGTTACCGTACAAAAGCGTGTGTGTTTTGCATTCCTGTCTTCATCCGAGAGATATTGTAGACTCTATGGGGATGGGCCTTAACTTTTTGTTTCTATTAATTGAAGCCATCCACACATAGTGGTTTGGGAATCCCAATGATCCGGAGCAAGGAACGGGAGTCAAGAGACCACGCCTTTTAGATTTGCTGAGTTTTTCACTACGTTCCTTGTGTTTAAAAATGAGCTGGTTTGACTGGAGACACAAACTAGTGTGAGTTTTAACCGTCTCAACTACTTATTTCACAAGTACGAAGTGATAATGTTGCTCTTACAAAACAAATGCTTAAGGTGAAACTACTGAGAATCCAATGCAGGATTTGTAGGAGTTTATAGAACATTATAGAATATTGGCTCAAATCCTATTGATATTCGAGGAGTTATGCTTCTTTTCGATACCACATTCGATCCGAGTTAGTCCTAAATCCTAGACATTGTCAACAATAGGTAAAACGAATATAATGGTTTAAACCAATGTCACTGGGAGATATAAAAGGAGCATATTCGCTGCACGTAATTTAGGCAGAGCTCATAAATTCTTATAGTATAGACTCACGCTAAATTTGTCATCTCAGCCAATATCAACTGCCCTACAACCACAATCAAGAGTATACAACCACTGAGGTTTGATTTGTATTCAACCATAACATGCCATCCTTCGAGGATAGATTACAGCGATTTTATTATATATACAAGATTCCATTATCAGGGTTCTTTGCAGATATACAAATTTTTTGAAAAAGTTTCATTAATAATATCTGCATTAAGATACCAGGTGTGACTGACTATGCTTTTGAGTCTATCAAAAAAAATAGTGCAGTACTTCAAAAAGAGTTCAAAGAGTGGAATGACCTTATTGAGATTAGTGAAAAAGAAGGAAAAAGAATCAATCAAAGATAAAGCACCCAGAAGATCTAAATTACTGTTAGAGGGACCTAGTCCTAACTCATTTCAAAATCTATCTCTTCTAGAAATTGACACTTTTGGTGACGATCGTACACCCACTTCTTCACCGACAATTTTAGATTCAACATTACAACATCCATATCAGCAAAATGACGATATAGATGATATAACCCTTTCGGAAATCAATATAGAGGATCAAAAAGCTATGCATGGTGCTTCAAAGTTATTCTCTTCAGTTTCATTCAAATCTAGTCAGGATGCACACCCAAATTACAATGAGCACCATATAACGTCTAAATCAGATCTTCAGCACAAACACGATGAACTATCATCCGCAATACAGACCCTAAGAAACACCTTTCGTGGAAGATTAGGAAACTCCAAGACTATCAAAGCATATCTATCGATTACACATGAATCAGTTATCGAAACTATTGACGCTCATGAAAATTTTTGGAATAGACCAAAAGATAAACACGAATGCCGTGATGTAATGGATTTGAGAAAGTTCATAGGAAACAAAGCAATATTTGACAACGTCAGCTATACAGTGCTGCAATTGAAGAACAGTGGTACTGTTACAATAGACGACGCTCAATTATCATATGATGACCAAGATACAGAAGAGAGTCAGATGAACAATAACACTGAATATTTGGAAGAGAATGAGAGAGAATTTGAGTTTATAACAGACGATCTGGATAGGGATAGGGTAAAGGCTTTAAGGATGTATAAGAGGAATGCTACTTTTTTTAATTTATTTTTAGATGCTGATTTCGGGGATAGAATCAGCGAATCCACAATTTCTAGAGCTCAAAGAGAGGATATAGATCGTGTATCTTTATCCCTTAGTTCTTGAGGATGACCCGCCATATGAAATTTTCACTTTAATGAACATAATGACATGATTAAATTGTACTTTTAAATCATTATTGTACTTTTAGATCATTAACGACATGTATAATGTGGGTATAATCCAAGTTTTTGTTTAGAGTACTCCATTCTTGAACCTTTTTTCATTTAACCGAACGATTCAAATGAAGTGCCCATGTAATAAGTGCCCTATTCTTGGGATTGCCAACATTTCTTTGCTTATTATGAGCATCGATTTGGTGTTGAAAGGCTTTGTTTCGCGAATATAGTATCCAAATCGACATTCTTTTGAACCATCAATTTTCGTATTGAAATCTTCAACATCGAAATTTATCACCTCTAACCGTCAAATACACCATTTTCCACTATTCAATCAGTTAAATCATGTCCACACAAAGAAGAAGTAAGTGAACCAAGTTTTCAGAAACGCAAAGATAACGAAAGGTATGAATGACTAATTGATTGCAGTTGATTTATCGACTTTGGATCCGCAACAAATTATAGAGTTGAAGAAAAATACAGACGAAGAAATAAACCATTTCACTACCTCGCTCTCAGTATTGAATACAGCAACATCAAGACTCAATGAATGCATCAAAAACATAGACCATATGGCAACATCTGGTGAAGTTCACACCGACATATTGGTGCCTTTAACATCGTCATTATATGTCCCTGGAAAAATCAAGTCGAATGACAAATTTCTTGTTGATATTGGGACAGGCTACTTTGTAGAAAAAAATGGTGCAGGTGCTAAGGCTGTTTATCAAAAGAAGATTGCAAAATTGGGGTTAGACGCGGGGAAAATTCAAGAGATATTGAAACAGAAAAATGAAACCTCCAGAGTGTTGAACGGGGCATTAAGAGATAGATTGATTGAAGCTGAGAATAATAAATAAGTTAAGTGTTAAGTGGATAAAGTCTCAATGTATATTAGGTTTGAATGTACGTGTAAACATTAGTTTCAAGCTTCGTACCACCAAAACAACGGCAAAAGTTTAGTTTTATGCAGAACATACTTCTTATATTTGAAGTGGCGGAAAATTTTGCTACAAGAGTACTCCAACAAATATTTTACGTTAATATAAAATAGAGAACTAACAAATTAAAAGAACAATAAAATGAGTTATTCAATCAACTTATTTTTTAGCAGCTTTTTGAGCAGCTTTGGTGACTTTACCAGCTTTATCAGATTTTTCAACAGATTTGATAACACCGACAGCAACAGTTTGTCTCATATCTCTAACAGCGAATCTACCTAATGGTGGATAATCGGTATAAGCTTCAACACACATTGGTTTAGATGGAACCATCTTGACAATAGCAGCATCACCGGATTTAACGAATTTTGGTTCGTTTTCAATAGACTTACCAGTTCTTCTGTCAATTTTTTCGATCAAAGTGTCGAATTTACAAGCAATGTGAGCAGTGTGACAATCTAAGACTGGAGCGTAACCAGCAGAGATTTGACCAGGGTGGTTTAAGACAATAACTTGAGCATTGAATGATTCAGCAGCTTTTGGTGGATCGTTTTTAGAGTCACCACAGACGTTACCTCTTCTAATTTCTTTGACGGAAACATTCTTGACGTTGAAACCAACGTTGTCACCTGGAACACCTTCGACCAATTGTTCGTGATGCATTTCAACAGATTTAACTTCGGTAGTAACACCAGCTGGGGCGAAAGTAACAACCATACCGGCTTTGATAATACCGGTTTCAACTCTACCGACTGGCACAGTACCAATACCACCGATCTTGTAAACATCTTGTAATGGTAAACGTAATGGTTTAT